>CAJGYO010000016.1:62037293-63472140 GCA_904845875.1 Miscanthus lutarioriparius
TTAGATTTCTAAAAAGGATACTGTATCAAAATTGTCAGTAAGGAGTCTGAGTTAGGGTCTTCACTTTTGTGCAAGGAAGAGGTTTCTTGTCGTAAGGCAACACTTAGAAAAGGGGGGAGAGTAAATAAAAGTTAGGTGGAGACAACAAACTGCTAAAACAGGGCAATTAATAGGGTAACATCAGTACCATACAACAAGGACTCTGTACAATTGCTAAATACTATTACACATTGGCAGACCCACAACCCTTAAAAAAGGATCGCACTCACAAGCAGCAGAGAGCTTCCCGCCTCACACGGGTCCTGGTGAATAGTGTCATGTATAAGCCTTACTCCTCACTTTGTGCAATGCGAGGAGACCCCGCGACTGGAACCCGGATCCTTCCGTCACAGGTGCTGACTTCACTCTCATCATTAAGCCCGCCTTACGCACCTTCCACACAACCCTACACCATCATAATACTAGATATCTGGCTGTGGAAGCCAGAGAGCCAAAATTTTGGGGACAATTCTACCTACTCTAGTCCCCACCCATAAACTCTGCCTGCAGTTCAGCAAGTGCTCCCCCTTTATTCTTGTTCTCCTTTACGACATTGCTGTGGTCATCATGGTCGATGTGAAGAGGTTGAGGCATGCTGTGGCCTCAGGCGGAGGGAGTACATTGTCTTTCTTTGTACCGGCCCAGGTGAAGGGCCGGTACTCATGGGTGAGTTGGCTGTGACTGTCTCTGGGAGGGCCAAAATTGTGCATGCAGTGGCGAAGTTGCTTAAGTAGATTGTGGACAGCCTGAATTTCTGCAGGAGCTTGTAATTCACTCCCTGTGTCGGACACTCTTATCACCTTCCCATTTGTCAAAGCCTGGGAACAAGAAAGGGAAAAGAGAGATGAATACAAACCAAGCATGAGAGACATAATATTGTATTGTTGCACTCATGGATTAATATCTGGTTATTGTTAGATTCAGATGTAGTAACAACTAACAAGACAAAACAGAAATTTTGTCAGTTGGTATCGATGTACTTGATGCAGTGCAAGCGAGATGTGTCCAAAAATATCAGTGCTGACCCATCTTTTCACAAAAGGAGCAATAGCTAACCTGGTAGTCTATTTATAGGAGTCTGGAATCAACACAGATACATTTCTTTTTTCATGTTTTTAGTAAGTGAAGAATCTATTTCTATGATGCACAGACGGGAGCCGTATAATGCAATTTCATATGCGAGCACCAATGGTGGGGGTGCTGAGTTGTGCTCTAGCCTCTTTGCTTGTTTTAGACTTAAGAGTCTGCTAATTCTAATTTCTGGCAGCTCATAGAAGGAATTTCATTTTACTTAATCTACTAGTGTTGTTTATTTTCAGGTAAACCGATGCCTTTACCTGGAGGAGATCACCAACATTGACAAAGAATGCTGATGGATCGGCTGGCACCTGAACCCACACCTCCCCGTCAGTCATACAGTTCAGAAGCACCTGAAGGCCATCAACATCGTTTGATCGAGCAAGCTAAGAATCTGTGGGTCTGAATGCTCCCAAATCCGATCCGTGCACCTGCCGAACTGGTTCACACCATTGCCAGTCTTGATTCTGAAACTGCTCTTCATCTTGCATTGGTTTTCATGGTCAAGCTTCTGAATGGTGCATGCTGGAGGGTAGTGGTTGATCCTCAGGAGTGAGTCGCTGTCTGTGTCAGTGATGAGCTTGCTGAAGGATCTGGGGTCCTTGAGCCCCAGCGCCCTCTCTCCCAACAGGTCCAGGATCTCACATGCAAGCTGCCTCATTGTTCTAACATACTGTTCACCACATTACTGCAACAACAGTGAAGAAAAAGCATCAACATGTGAGTTAAAATCTGCCCAAGATCGATTTGATCAATAGAATAGAGCTATCACGAAGACCAATTGGATGTGTGCCATGGCAGAGAAAAGGAGACTGAAGAAAGATGAGAAGATTTTGACTGATTGATGTATGAATATGCAGCAACTCAAAAGCTGCAGCCTTGAAAAGACGGTAGCTTGATGCTATGGATGCATCTGAGCTATGCAGCAGAACCAGAATCCAGTCACATGCTATACATATTCGGTTCTTGTGATGCATGGATAGCTCTGGATCAGACGTACATGAAATCCTTTGTGTGACCAATTTTCCAATGGGCAAATGGGGCTTTTTCGACAGGATTGGGCATGCTTTTTCCACTGCTCCATGGATAGACTCATCAGTGCTTGGTATCACTCATCACTGCCCCTGCCACTACGTACCCTGGACATCTCTATTCATCTTGCCATAAAGAGGACCTGCTGTATGTGTGCCTCCTTTCCTTTGCTTGGCTTTATATGGATAGTATGGATATGCTCTTTAGGGGGCCCTGGGGTGCATTTTATTTCCTATCAAGCTTCTGTACTTCTGTGGACCCTACTTGCTTTTAATACTAATACTCATGTTCTATGGCAAAATGGTTACTGAAAGATTTTGATGCCATTTCTATTTTTATTCTTGTTGTTAGCATTCTTTATGCAATAGCATTTACAGTTGTATGTTTCCAACTGCTGTGCCTGTAAGCTTAGATTTTATGTGATCAAGGCAACCTTCTACTTCTTCATAGCTGCTATATTATGAATATTGAACATTGGCAATATATCAGTGATTCAATGTCTAGTTGATAGAGAACAAAGGGAATTCATTTCAAGATCATATATGATGTATATCCTGTGGCCATCTAAAACATCATTTTCTGTATGGAACTTAGTGTACTTCACTGAAAAAGTTGTAAGTGCTATCCAATAGCAATGGGTTCTGTTGTTAGCTGCATCAATTGGTGGTTGGGTATGGCCATTAATTGAAGACCACTGCACCGCAGATATGTAAGACTGATTGACATGCAAATACACATATAGTTTGTTGGAGAGGGACCTGACACTGAGAGGGGTCTTCTAACTAGAGGGAGGGTTTTCTTGTCCCTTTCATTTTTATTTGCTCTCAACCAACTCTATTGAATTAGGCCACTGCCTGGCCTGAGTGTAGTGTGTGTGGGATCTCTCCTAGCAGGCTAGCATTGTTGTTTGATGAGATCTTCTCCTTCCGAATGCACAGAAATAGCTAAAGATATCTCATCTGTTATGTTCAGTCAATTGTTAGGCATTTAAATGTTTTCCCCAGCATGGGCAAGGGTTGTCCCTCTCACAAGCAAAATGTATGCTTCATATTTCAGTGCAAAATGAAAAGTAGTCGATTGTAAGCCTTGAATGTTCTTTGGCAAGGCAATTATACCTAACTTTCATCAGAAAATCGCCCCAAGCCCATTCTGAGGAGCCGTCAAGTTTGTTATGTCCCATCAGTTTGTGCCTTTCTTTTGCTTTAGAAACTAGCTACTACTATGTATGCTCTTGAATTGTTGGAACTAACATATCATTGTTTCTGCCCATTGTGGCATCAATTGTGCCATTATTGTGATAATTATGCATTTGCACAATTTATTTGATGGGGCCTTTCTGACTATGACAACATAGATATTAGTTCTACCAAGAACTGTACAGGAACATCCCCCAAAGCTATCATAGTCACGGATAAAAGCATACAACTAAAAAAAACCAGTAAAGTTAAAAATTATGAGTAAGAATCTTGAGGAACTATCTTTCTTTTCTATCCATTTAAAGTGTGATATTCAGATTAATATATGTTTGACTTCTGAATGCCCACATTGCTGTCGAACTATTATTCTCTTTTCTGTCGAAAAAGTTTGCACTATCAATTATCAAAGGATGCTTTCAGAAAGTCTAACACTTCAGAGGAGGGCATACATGCATGATACCCCAAGTGCTCTTGACTTCTAAACGACCAAGTACCAATATTATAAATGAGCAGGGAATTAATAAACTATGCCAAACATGCATGCATGTACACATCATGTGTTGACCTTAAGTCCTTAACTATAATATGCAACAAAAGTTTAATATATATCAAATGTTTGCATCACCTTCCACACACAAAAGATAGGAAAACCTTACAAAAATAAACCTACTCACTACTATATACTAATGCATCTGCTAGCTGCTGAGAGCTTAGCATCAAGCGAGACATTCCGACAGGTGTAGGACTATGATATGCAAACCACACACACATCTATCACACACTGTCAGCAGCATAGGCTGTTGGTTAATTAAGGAGCACTGCAGGCACAGTGCAGAGGAGCATGACACTCCAGGTAGCCATCAACATTAACACCACCTCACAACCCCTGTTCTGTTCCTTTATGTATGTCTCTCTTTGACAGCTTAAGCTTTTAAAACCTCAAGGCCTATTAGCATAAATCACCATGACAGAGAGTGCGACACGTATGCTGTGTATACATACTTTAGTTTGACTGTAAAGTTGGAAGAGCAATACTGATGAAACTTAACGACGACAATGCAACACAACACCTAAAATTAGCTCTAAATATATGTAACATCGTGCGTAAGTGTAAATGAGCTAGCTAGCTTCGAAGATTTCACTCCGAGCATGGATCTCTAAATGTGGTTTCGCAGTAACTAGCAATCATTTCACGACTTTATATATATATATATATGCAGTAATAGCAATCATTTCACGACTTATATATATATATATATATATATATATATATATATATATATATATATATATATATATATATATATATATATATATATATATATATATATATATATGCTTCCTGCCGCTAAAACCTTATTGATTAGAGAACATCATCGATATATACTTTTTCACAAAGATGAAAGATGTACATGCATGCATATAGTGTGCACATATACGCATGGGCATGTTCATGCCAAGGGGTGCGGCCGCACCCACCAAAAATAAAAAAAACAATGATAATGTTCAATTTTCCACCATATACGCACCTTCTATATCGTAAAAAATCTATGCAATCACAAGGTTAGCGCACCTCTCTTTAAATTTTTCTTGTTCCGCCACTGTATATACGAGAGTGAGGTAGAGTACGTAGGTATGTTTTGTATACCTGAATCGCGAGGGGTCGTCAGTGTCGATGGACCTGGCCTGTGAGCGCGACGGCGGCCGGGTTGGCGTGGAGGAGCAGGTACTGAGCTCCCCGGCGTCGCTGTTGAAGCCGATGGTGCGGGCAACCGTAGCCGAGCGGGTTGGGCGGGCCAGCGCGCTGCTTGTCGTGCGGCGGCAGCGCGAAGAACGTCCTGGCGGCGGCGTCCAGCCGCGCGGCGGGCCTGGGGCACGCCGTGGTTCACGGCCCGAAGAAGCCGCTCGCGCACGCGCTCGCCACCTGCCGCGACAGCGCGCCGCGGCCGCCCGGCGCCGACAGGTCCACTGTCGGCGCGCTATGCCGTCGTGGGACGGCGGCGGCAGCGGCGGCGGCGTTTCTGGCGCACCGCCGGCGTCGTGGAAGGCATCACCATGCCGCTGGCGTGTCGTGTTCGTGACGAGCTGAGCTTGAGGTTGGCGCGCGCTGTCTCTTGTAATAAGGGCGTTCTCGCTCGTTATCTCGTAGTGAGCTTAGACGGTGCAATGCGTGGAATGTAGCGGAGAGATGGACGCACACTAGTAGCGATAGTGAGTGGGATGTGTCTAGTGTAGGGGCCGGCCTTTGGGAGCAAGGGGAGAGAGCAGCGGTGGTGTGCTTATAAGGACGTCTGGAAGAGAGAGAGAGAGAGAGAGAGAGAGAGAGAGAGAGAGAGAGAGAGAGAGAGAGGTGGTTTCTATTGAAATGCTGACCTGGCCTGTTGATCTTTTTGACTTGAACTGCTGTGTGCCTTAGAGTCTTGACGACTGTAACCTCCTGTTTAGTATAGTTTAACACTAACAAATCTCTGAACGTACCACAGATCAACACCACGTAAGATTTCTATCTATGCTCGATCTATGTATAGTAGTTTTCTCTCTAGGTAAGCTGTGTATTGAGCTCTAAAAACAATTCATGCCACTGAAATGGCTACACACACCATGACGACAGTGCGGCTGACGACGGATCGGATGGACATCTCCTTCATCTAGCTACTAGCTAGTTTCAAAGTAAGGTAGATTGTTGTGGGGCTCCTGAAGATCTTTTACGACAAACTACCATATAATTAACGGAATACCTTGCCCGGACGTTCGGCCCCCTTCATGGCATCCGGACGCAGGTCCCAAGTAGTGCTCCCCACCGCCGGCCCTGCTCCCCGCCACATCCTGCTCTCCCCACCTGCCACAAGACTTGACTCGTTCCCCACTGTGTCTCTTATTCCTGCTCTCCCACCGCGCCTCGCCCCTCGCTTCCCACTGCGTCCGAGCCTCCCACGGCGCCTGGCCCCCACGGGCGCCCATGTCTCGGCTCCCCAACGCACTCTGCTTCTCCCACCGTGCCTCTGCCCCATCGCAAACATATGAAAAACTATGAAAAGTAAACATCGTAATATAAATACTGCAACATCAAAAAAATATGTAATGTAACATAAAAAAAACATGTATCGCAACATCGTAAAAAAATATGCATCAGTAACAACAAAAGGAATGTGTCGCAACATCGAAAAATCATGCATTGCAAATATAGAAAAAATATGTAGTGCAACATCGAAAAAAACATGTAATCGTAACATCGAAAAATATGTACCGCAACATCAAAAAATTATGTGTCTGCACCATAAAAAATTATGTAATCGCACTATCTAAAATAGTAGTACTGCAACATCAGAAAAATCAACCATGAAACATGGAATGGAAATATTTGAAAATCATCTGCTGCAACAACAAAAAAAATCCTATTGCAACATTATACAATCATCCTGCTGCAACATCCAAAAACCATTGCAACACGGAGAAACAACAAAAAAGGATGTGCAAATAAAGAAGGGGATGGGCTCGCCTGCCCATGGCCCATCACCTTCGAAAGCTCGCCAGAGAGGACGAAATATCACCCTAGAGCTCGACGGAACCCTAGCTATCACGCTGCCCCTCGGATCCAGAGGAGGAGTCTGGAGGATGAGGAGGACAAGGGCTTAGATCCAGAGGAGGAGGAGGAGGCTCGGGATTAGAGAAGGACTGAACCACCTGCCGGAGCCACCACCGCTGCCCTCTGCCTCGTGGGGGAGCGGGAGCCGGGTCACAATGGAGGTCGCCGAGGGGGGGGACGGAGGGAGGGAGCACGGCATTGAGGCGGCATGAACAGTTGGACGCGAAGGCATGCCCTTCCCGAGAGAGATGCTACATGTGCAAGGTAGCACAGAATGAAGGGCGGGGGCACGCGGTGGTGGAAATGGATGCGGCCTTTCTTTTTCTTCGGTGACATCAAGAGTCGGTCTAATTGGGGTCAGAGGCCCAAAAGGGTGATACCGGACGGGATGGACACCCACACAAGATTATTATTATTTAGTGTCGGTGTTTTGAGTAAACACCAATGAGTAAATTTGTATTATTGCTGCCAATTGGATGGTAAAGCAAAGATACAAGGTTTATACCGGTTTGGGCGTAATGTCCTTTACGCCCATGCCTTTTTATACCGCCGCCGTCAGTTATTAGTAATCGAAAAGTTTCATAGTAGAAGTTACAACGGACGAGAGAGGACAGTCCCAAGTCTTTGATGGAAAGGTTGAAATGACGCTAAGAGCTTGGTTGCTACTCAACCGTATGTTATATAATGCGTGGTGTGTTTTATTGATCCGTCGCCTTAGTGGGGTGCCCCGCCTTCTTTTTATAGACCAAGGGAAACAGGATTACAGATGGAGAAAGGAGAAAACCGTGAGGCCAAGAAAGGTCTTCCTTTTTCTCTCGAAGCTAGCCCTCACGACATAGCAGATCGTCTCTGTGGATAGCTCCTCACCGAAAGGCCCGTCTGCTGATGATGCCACGCTCGCTTGATCAAGAAGTGGTCGCTGTCCCATCCTACCCCCCGAAGAAGCGGCGCGACGGATCGAGGTGTAGATCCGCGAACCCTATGGGGAGCGGACGCGCGAATGACCGTGCATGTCCATCACTATAGAGGACGCGAGTCTCTCTGGACCGTAGTGGTTGTCGATGGTTCTCGTCAGATCTCGCGCCAAGGGCTAATGGTGGCGTTTCACAACATCAGAAACAAATGTCGGCGCCCACAACACTGCTTTGGGCTCGGACATGCCCGGAAGGGAATTTTAAAGCGCCTGCCTTGTCATATCCTATCGCATTTTTCTATAGGCGCAGTGGTATGGTGCAGGTAGGGTCCCTGCAGATGCGGTTGACTTGAGTGTCCCCGCCTTTATCTGCAGGCGCGTAGTTATGAAGGAGCAAAGACATGACATCGAGCGAGGAGGAGCCAGCCCTGACGTCGGCAAGTAGGCGGAATCGCCTCAGACGCCGGGCGAGGCGGAGCCAGCTACCGGATGTCGGGTGACCCTGGGGTCAGCGAGACGGTTCGCCCCCTCGACGCCGGGCGTAGGCGGAGCCAATGGACGTCGGGCGAGACGGAGTCCGCCTCTGGACGCTTCGGCGAGGTGGGAGCTAACCCCTGACGCCGGGCGAGGCGGAGCCAGCCTCGGACATCGGCGAGGTGGAGCTTCGCCTCAACATCGGGCGAGGTGGAGCCAGCCCTGACGCTGGGCGCAGGTGGAGTCTGCTGGGTGGGGGCCCATGGTCCCGTGGATGGACGAGGAGTGACCCAGAAGCGGTGTAGTCGCGCTGCTTGATTGTGCGGATGAGTCAAGATTCGAGCAGTTGTTAGCTCCTCCTCTTGATATCCTAATATTGGTCCCCATAAAGAGCCCTTGAGCCCCGAAAGTGATTCGAAAGCGTAATCACCTAAGGGATTTTTACTTGCTTGCCGGTACGCGTGAGCGCACCCGGGTGTAGCCTCGAGCCTGCTGGAGGAGTAGGATACTCCTTCGTGAGGGTTTTCCAAAATAGAGGATTCTCGAGAGCCCTAGCCGCCCATTGTCGCTTTCACGGGCAAGGCTCAAGATGCAATTTCTTCTTCACGAGGTCGGACTCCTCCGTGGGTATGGTCGTGAGATTTGGTGGTTATTTAGCCGGATAGCTTAATTAGGATCCTAACATCCCATTCGGGGATCCGGGCCGAGTCACTCCACCGAGACTCGATCGCGGGACCGAGACTCTCGTGAAGCTTGTGCGCTCGAAGTTTTGGCCAATCGGGCCCATCCTTCCGTCGTCGCAAGGATGCCTTGAACGGCCGTCGAAACCGCTGATGGCCAGCCTTTAAACTCCTAGGCCCAACCGGCCGGAGGAACGCTTTTGACTCAGATCCTTTATCGGTAAAGAGTCCCGGTCCGCCTGGGAGGCAAAACGCCCAAGGTGGATTTTGGAGGGAAAGGATAGGATTATGGGCGATATCCCGCTGTGGTGATGTGGCGGTGAATCATGGTAGGCACAAAGATCCAGTGCAGACGGTTGACTTCCTCGCATCCGTCAGCCCCCATAAAACCAAAGCGTGTCACCTGTGGTTTCAAGACATTGCCTCCTTGCCTTCGTGATCTACAACCTCCACCGCCAATCGCTTAAGCCTCCTGCAGGTCTGCAGATCTCACCGCCATCAAGTTCGTGATCCACCCACCCCAATCATTCAATGGAGCTGCAGTGATTCGATATCACCCTTCAGCACTTAGAGGGCCTCTGCCATGGCCTTTGTGCACGGATCGCCACCGATGGGTATATGTCATATCCTTCGCCACTTCCACGAAAGCGGGATTTGCCACCCCCGCCCATAAGTTTCTTCTGTGGCTTGCTACACTACTACAAGGTGGAGCCACAACATCTTAATCCCAACAAAATCCATCACATTGCGGTGTTCACGCCCTATGTGAGGGGTTCCTCGGGATTAGTCCCCACTTTGACTTGTGGCGGTATTTCTTCGCCGCCACCTCCTAAAGAAGCTGGAGAAGAAGCAGGAGCCGAACGTACAATGCGATGTGCCAAGATTCAACTACGCAACAACAGGTTAGCGAAGTACTGGCCGATGCGCCCTGCCGACCTCCAACAAGGGGTGGCATTCTCATTGGTTCTACATCAAGAACGACGCAAGCTGGCCCCTTGTTGTGAGTTCACCGGCGCCTCATCAAGAGGTCCCCAAATCATGGAGGAGGTGGGGAGTCCCTGAGAAAGACAAGAAGAAGATCCAGACCATCTCGCCATTGCTCAATTCTCAAGGAGAGGGGCGTGAAGGGGTAGGGGATCATCGGCGCCTATCACATGCGGAGGGTGGCATCGCTGATGAGGCGTGCTTTTTCCCTGCACATGATGGCGCCCGGGGCATCACTCGACAGGACAACGCCACCGAGGGAGCACTCTCCTCTCAAGTGACGCACAGATCAAGGAGGCAATGGAGCCCACGGACGATGCCGGTGCTATCCTTGACTTTGTATATCCGGTGCCGGGCATCTCCCCAAAGCGGCCGGAACCGAGATACATTGTTTTCATAAGTTTTTTTCTCGCGCTCTCCTTTTTAATTGAACTCCCGACCTCTTGATTGATATTGAGATAGGGGACCAGTCAAGAAGCCTGCCCCATGGATCTTCCGCTCTGCTGCCAAAGGATCCAGCCATGATTTGCCACTCAACTGCAAGCTGTGAATGCAAGCAATGGAAGGCTAAGGAGGACGAGAGAAAGAAGAAGCAAGCAGGTTACGTATGGGAGCACGGGAGGAAACCGACAAAGGTCAAGACGATGAGGAGTAAGAAGAAGAGGAAGTTGTCACACCGAGTGGGATGACTCTAGAGAGCGAGGATACACCGATAGGTATCCCTCATCCATGCAGGACCCTGCTTACACCAAAATTTGGAAGGAGAGTCGCAGAGACTTAAAAGCTCCCAAGATCATGTCATCAAGGAAGCAATTGCATGTAGATTGGAATTAGGTGATTCGAATGCAAAGACCGAATCAGCTTTTCTTGTGTAGCGCCTAGCAGATAACGATAAAGGCTACGATCGGCGCTAGATTAAAGCATGTTGGACTCTACAAAAAGGAAAGATTAGAGTCCAAGTTATCTTAAATTAGGAATGTTTTCTCAGAGGGCCAAAGATTGTGATGAGTCATGCTTAGATAGGAGTCATGAGGTCCCCTGTATAAGTATAAAACCCCGCTATTGTAAAAAACAACAATCAATCCAATATACAAGTCATTTACTTTTTTGGCTCCGCCACCCCTTAGAGTAGGAGTAGAGTAGATCTCATGAAGTTCTTCAAAGAAGTATGGTCGCATCGATCCCGGGTCGACTCCACCGCTTGTTGTGGGTACCCATGGCTTATACTGTCTCAGACGGTCGCATCGATCCCTGGCCGACCTCCACCGTGACTCGTATAAGTTAGTTATCGATTCTTGCCTAGTTCAAGTATGGTTGCATCAATCTAGTTGACCTTCAATCGCATGAACTAGATCAAGGTCCAGCTTATCGGCCTCTACCTTAGAATGGCGCCTTTGGTAGATTCATTGTTACCGATATTGCTTATTGCTTTCATTATTTATCTAATTACGTAATATCACTCGCTTGATTGGGATTGATCTAGATCGCCTTATATCTTGTTTAGCCCATCGCTTGTTAATCCAAAACTCGATCTAATCTACACATTAAACGATGAATTACGCTTTTATCTACTCGTTTTACATCAATCTTAATCGCGGTATAGCGCAAGTGTTAAAGCATGTTGCGCCTTGGGTAGATTTATTGGCTAGCTTAAACCATTATATGGCCCATTATCACGGCCTCGTGTGATTTCGGCCACACCCCATCTCACAAAGCACCGTGAAGTGGGGATCGTTATTTGTAGATCTATTCCCGATAAGGCATGACTTTAACTCGCAAGCGCTATGCCCTAATCGGATGTTTTAGCCGATATCGAGTGCTTTCATGAACAGTTCACATCACAAGACCGCTGAAGTAAAGATAGGTTGAAAGATATGTTAACCCCATGATCTTATTATTGTATTACGACATTCGCATGATTCTCGCCCATGCCCCATTGATATTAGTAATGAGTTAGGTCGCTTTGAGTCTATTGTTATTTCTACGAATTCGCATGATTCTCGCCATGCCCCACTAGTCATAGCGATAGATGAGATCTAACATGTTCATTAGATTTATCCTTATTAATCGGGTTAAATGGTGTTGAATTGTTTCTTTATATAGAAAGGGTTCGTTATTTGTAATCATTGGCTTAGCATAAACCAATCATTGTTGATATCTTATTGCCATTGATTAATATTTGTTCAAATAACGACATTTATCCCGGAATGATAACCGATTCTTCTTATACAACCCAATGAGCTTTAACCGATTTATTCTCATTTAATATGTTGGAATCGATCGCTTAGTCGATCTCCTTTCATATCGGGCTCGTGAGTCGCACATTTGGGACCTGTTCTGCAACACCGCATGTTCCACCCTTTAATTATCGATAAACTTTCTCCTTGTCAATTATGTGGTCAAATTGATCGGCACGCCTCGTGAGGAGTGCGCAGGATCGACCATCCCTCGCACCGAAGTTAGGTGGATCTACAAACCCCATCGAAAGCGTAATTCTTCCGCTTGCTACGTGTGTCCTCGGCACGGACGAAAATTATATGTCGACACATGTTTCGGGTATGGCCGTGGGACCCCACAATCGCCATGGCGGTTCACAACAACAACGTATATCCTTATGTCAGATTATGAAGATCTACTTGATGGGGATAAGGGTATCATCAAGAAAGCTTCAAGAGTTTCGTAACAAGCGTTTGTTGTCCTACACCAAAACACGTGACAACACAATTATTCGTAAATTTCCACTACCAAGAGTTCTACTACACGCGCATAAATACAAATCAAGATGAAGATGTGCATTATTTTTAAGGAAGTTGTAGATAACTGCTCGTGATGCCATATCAAGCCACAACGGCTTTCTTGGACATATTCCACAACGCCATGAGAGGCGATTCATGGGTTTCAATTGGTCAAGTTGGGCCATTTTATTACAACATTTTAGATCCACAACCCAAGGGACTAATCAAGTCAAGACAACTATCAAGAAGCAAAGACCACCGGTAATGGTGATGTCCAGCAGCTTTAGGGTTCATCTCGAACAAACTCAAGGAACTATCGCAAATCGACATAATACAATCCTCGACCATTAAGATAGCATGTGCAACAAACGAAGCGGGCAAGGTCGTAACCAGTGATCAATTTTGGCACATCAAAGCCACATACCGTTGTCGACTCAAAAAATAGCGCCATGAATGCAAAGGATCCGAGAGATATAGATCCTTATGTCTATAATCGAGAGACTTCAAGCAAAGAAGTCAAAGAAAGGATACAATGTATAGAGGTTCCACAAGGATATCACTATGGATCAAACTATAATACCCTTCACATGATTCCAAATCTAGGGTATCAAGGCACACGGGATTTCAATCCACGATGGGCCAAACAGGTAGAGAAATCCAAATTCAAATGTCGATTTGAAGTTGTCACGAGGGTGACCGAGATGATGAAGAATCGGGCCGGGTCTAAGCCAAAAGGGTCGACCTTTTGTACAAACGCCCATATCCGTAATGGTATGATTTGGTCGCTTCTTCCCACAAATTACAAAGCTTCCGTAGTTTGCTAAGTTCATCGCCAAGACAAAGATAAGCACGATAGAACATGCCAATGGGCAGATCTTACATAATTGGGCTTAAGCATCGCTTGAGGATGCCCATCGAGTTTGTTTCTTCTCCTTGTCCCTATCGGCCGGGCCTTCACTTGGTTTTTATCATCGCCAACCAATTCCATTGCCAATTGGGCTGACCTAGAGAAGAAGTTTCATACATATTTTTACACCGGGAATGGGGAAAAGAAGATAACCGATCTGACAACTATAAGGCAGAAGACTAATGAATCGGGCACCAAGTTTCTTTTAGAGGTTCCGGAGACTAGGAATTTGTGCTTTCCTTAAACTTGGCTAATGATCAACTAGTCGCTTTTAGCCGCCCTGTGGAATGCTACCAATGTGGAAAGAAAATCACCGGGAGAAAAATTTGATAACTTGGGTCAATTGGCTCAACGAGTGGCAACACTCAATAGCCAATTTCCAGGATACGCAGAGATACCTAATTTTTAAGAGTACCACAAGAATGAAGCTTATGATCCATACTCACCGATGACGGCTATGAAGATGAAGAAGAAGAGGTTGTCAGTGGCTAAATGGAATTGGGACAAGAAGACAAGAATGGTGTCAAACTTGGGGAAGAGGAGTCGAGGAGAGCTATGACTTTGATGTCACCAAATCGGATAAGCTCTTCGATTTCTTGTTTGAGAAAGGGCGATCAAGTCGCCTCGATGGTCATGTTATGTTGCCCCCGATCCATTGAAAATAAGAAGTTCGCAAGTTCCATAATGCTACTCCCCATTCCAAAGAATGAATGCAGAACCTTCCGCAAAGATATACAGAGGGCAATTCAACAAGGAGGCTCAAATTTGATATGCCTCGAAAAATGAAAGTTGATGATAATCCTTTCCTCAGAGATAAGAATATGGTTGATCCCGGACCGATCAAAGGAAAAGCTAAGGTCCCAACATCGACCAAATCAAGAGAAGCTAGAACAATGACTATCTCAAGATGCAAACATCTACCGATGAGTACAGAGAGATTAGAAGACATCGCTACTAAGCAAAAGAGCCGATATGAGCAGGAGAGACGCCAAAAGCAGGGCTACAAAGTCACGAAGTTACATCTCGGATCCTCGTTGAATAAGTGGCAAATGTATAAAAGGAAAAGGATTATCAGCTGCTATTAAAGGATCAAGAATACTAGCGCCAATCGGAAAAAAGAGAGGTATGAGAAGAAACAAGCCGAAAGTCACATTAGAATTGTCCTTTCTTCGCATATTGCCGGAATGAAGGTTTGAAGTTGCTTACTGTATATGACCGCCTAGAATGCAAAGAATCAATATTGGGAGTTTAGGCAATCTCAAACCAACTGGCTGGTCCGCCCATGCTCAAGATACATATCATCATAATAACATGGATCGGTGCTTAAAAATAAAAGTATTCATGATCGGCTTGGAAAACGAAAGTTGTTGACCAAGACTGGGCTGATTATGAAGAGGAAGGCAACGAAAGAGAATATGTTTTAAGTGTAGGCCAATGGTGTCTCAGGAGGTTTGACAAGAAGCCGTAAGAGAAGGTGCAACGCCTAAGGAATAAAGAGATGGAATAGGCTCAGTGCATCCAAAGAAGCCTCCAATATGGCGTGTTAAGCAAACAACCGATAGAGAGCAACCATCCGCTAATATCCAAATGGCTTTTCGCTGCTATCGTAATTCGTGAGTCTGGACAGATCAAGAAGTTTATTCGGATTTCGGCGAATCGGAGTACGAGGAGATAGTTGCTGTTGTTGATAGTTGTACAACAAGCAATATTTGATAAACCACCAAGCATCGGCAGACTTAAAAGCTTTTATATATGAAAGGTCTTGTTGATGGAAAGTCGATGAGCAAGATGTTGGTGGATTTGAGGTGCTTTCACAATCTTATGCCTTACACCACTTTTTTGTAAACTTGGCAAAGGACCAGAGATCTAATGGAGACCGACATGATGCTTAAGTATTTTAGAGGTAATGCATCTAAGATTTGGGGGCAATAAATGTTTAACTAACAATCGTGAGTAAGACTCGCCACCACATTCTTCGCCATCGATGGAAAAGGGTTGTACAGCTTTGCTCCTTAGTCATGATTGATTCATGCTAATTGTTAATGTTATTGACCATGCATCATTGTTTAATTCAATGGCATGGAAATGATGTTGAACTGTTCACGCCGATGAATCTATGAGCATCACAATAGCCGATCCAATTTTCTAGGAATTAGGAGACTTCAATGCTTTTCTAGCAAGTTATGGGAATGAGGCTTCATTAAGATTAGCAACGAAGCCAACAACCGATGCAAGCGATCGGCTCGAGAGTTTATTTTAGTAGAAGTCATGGCTTCATGTCGGCCATTTGATTAAGGAAAATAAGCATTAGTTCGAGTATGGGTTTAGGCCGACGATGAATGCTAAATGGAATCCTAAGTGCGTGTCGAGTAATAGATTTCTTAAAGGAATTTTGTTTTGATTAATGGATGCTTGACCCTGGTTGATCAATTGTCTAACTTTTGGTATGAAAAGTTCTCGAAGAAAATATTTAAAGGAACGTTATCCTAATATCTGATCAACATTTGATAGCCGATTCGTTTCTCGGCACTAATAGTCGGTACCAGAGGGTATCGCCTAGTTCAAAAAAAATGAAAATCTTCAAAGACAATAAAGGCCAATACGATATGTATCATTTATCGGCAAAAAAAACAAAAGGCTAAAAATAGCCATACACAAGAGCATCGACCGAGACAGATTTATGAAAAACATGGGTCTTTGTTCATCGGATTACCCTAGATACAATCTAATCAAAGACCTTGTTCACCACATCCTGAGTGGAAGTGATGTATACTATGGCCTCCGCTGCCATAACAAATTCTTTGAACAGGTCTTCATGTTCTCGTGGCCGCCGCCCATTGGGAAACTAGTCTCCATGGCGTGGTGCCTGCACTCAGCTTGGACTTGTGCTGCTGTTCACCGCCACCGCCACACCATGATTTAACGCCGTGGAGGGCAATCTCCCAACATGGGTCGGGATGTCTTGGAGACAAGCAAAGGATGGGGAACCTCGAGCATTGATGATGTTTGCAGCCGCATTCGCCGCCAGCTTGAGAGACTACAACGCACATCGCTGCTGTGGCTAACAATCACAGAACAAAAAGACTATCAAGATAAAGATAATGGAAATCGGAATGAGGCATTCTCGAAGTCATCTTACCCGCCACCATGGTGTCGACTCACCACCACGCCGGACGATGCCGGCCTCCTCCTTAGCTGCAGGTGAAGGGCACCGAGAGACCCCGAGGCTAATCTCGTTGGTCGTTTCTCCCAAGTCGCCTTTGGAATAACAATTTTGAGCCATCCTCCACTCATGAAGGTAGCGCCGAAAGGCCATCACCATTGTAGGAGTCTAAAGAATTGATGACGAGGCCGCATGTAAGATGCGGCGTTAGAGGGCCCGCCGCCCTAGGGAGAGGACAAAGACCGCCATTCACAACAAACCTCAGAGGCGTAGCGTAATAGTTCATCATCATAAATAGGCAATGTCAATTCACCATGCGCCGGAGACGCCGATTCATTGGCATGTTCTCCTCCGAGATCTCCTCCGCCATGCGCTTGCCTCGATTGTCCTCACCTGGCCATGAAAATGATTGATCTATGGAAGGAGAAAGAAAACCGCCATGGTTTCGGGCAAAAGTGAGAAGAGCAAAGGAACAAAGCCAGAGTGGAGATGTGTTCGAGGTCAAGCCATCTACCGGTATTTGAAGACATGAAGTGAAGAGGTGGACGATCGAGGCGCCGTAAAAGGCAAACCGCATTAATGGAAGGTGAAGTGCCACTCACTAATGCCGATAGGAATAATGACGTTAGGCAACCGAGGAGGGTGAAATCAAGGGCTCTCTTAATAAAAGTCATGTTTTTAGACTTAATTGGATTAAGATTAGAAGTCTAAGATCGGCTATATCAAATCAATTTCTTTAGCCAAAAAACAAGAAGTTTAATTAAATAATGGAGAGTATGATCGATTCTACACAAGATATGCGCTGACATGCAGATTTCAAGTCTAGAACATCATGGATCTCTCTCAACATTTCTAGCTGAATAGCATCAGCCCCCATGATCTGTTGTTTGGCTTCTTTGGCTGATCCAGGGATGCTCTCGAGGATGTACTTATGATGGTCAATGGCAATAAGACTCCGGAGAAAGCTGGGGATGGATTACCCTTGATGGCCAAGAGCAAGATAGGCGTATAGTCACCTAATCGGAGAGACCTTATCGGATCAAACGCTGTAGCGCCTGGGTAATATTTACATTTTGGAGACACTAAGAGGAGAAGAGGAATTCTACAGAGCAATCAAATGGGGAAAATTTAAAGGAATATTACCCTAGCGCTTGATTAATACTTGATGACCAATTTGTTTCGGTCTGTTCACTTCTAATAGCCGATACTGTGGAGGGTATCGCTTCTAGTGCGAAGATAAACCCAGAGGGACAAGAGCCGGTACGATGTGTATCGCTCGTAGGAGCGAGGCAAATACGGACAAAGTGATGCATGAAGTAAAAGGAAAATCATTGGAGACTAGGGAATTGTTCACTGATATCACTTATTACAAGCTACAGACCAGAAAACACTTTGTTTACTATATCATCGACCTGGGAGGTCGTGGCTACAGAGTTATGGTGTCAAGAAATCCTTGCCCAATCGCTTCATAATTCTGTGGTATCCGTGGCTAGAGCTCCTCGGGAAGAAGTCAAGATCATGGTCGGAGGAACTTGCGCAGCAGCCCAACACCATGGCAAAGACCATGACAAACGCCATGAAGAGCGATTCTCCGACGCGGTTTGGGATGTCATGTTTAACCATCGTAACGGCTACCGGCATTGATTTAATCCCACCGCATGGTCCGTAGCTAAACTAAGGCTTTCGAAATGAGCCGATAGATCTAAAGGATTTAAGGAAGAGTTGATCAGGATCTTGGAGACAAAAGTTAAGAAGAAACAAAAAATTATGGTAAATGTCTCACCAGCGATTCTAGCTTCAGCCTTGGCTAGCCTCTCCCGCACGGGATGGCCTCAAGGGGTAATCGACCTTGAACTATGGCCAGAGCCGACTCCGCAATAGAGGCAGTCGGCAAGTTTCTCGCCGGTCTGGTCAATGGAAGCGATGAGGTCGTTATTATCTCTTGGCCTCCTATGATAGCAGGGGACCTAGCGATGAATTGGTGCTGAGGATGACTCCAAAGGCTGAGCAAAGTCGACCCTCTACTCTGGAACGACAGGAGCATCGTGAGGTGCACCCTCTTGATGATGGATGTGCTGGCACGATGATGCAGATCCATTGAGGGCCTCCTTAGTAGACCTTTTGCTGTCCTCCATGATCTCAAACCTTCGGAAAAGGTGAACTATACTAAGGATGTAGGAGATTTTGAGACTAAGCGGTTGTTTTTTGATCCATGTACTGTGGCCTCCATATATATAGCCCGAGAAGGCAAGAAGATAGATTTCACCGGGGTAAAATTGAAATCGTGAACGGAAACGATCGACACTTTAGAAATTCAGGGGATGACAACTAAGAGATAACATATTCGCACTTATTGCTTTCCTAATTACACAATATCATGGGACTGGATACAAAGAATTTGCATTGACCGTAGACCCACCCACCAAGACTTCTTTTGGATTGAAGGGAGTCTGGTCCCCACAAGGCCAAAGGTCATCGTGAACCGAAAGTCACGCCGGCCCGCTGATAGAATAATGCCAAGAAAAGGGAAAGTCCGCCATCAATGATGCCCAAATTTAATTTCTGATCTAAAAAATCAGTGGGAAAGAAGCTCGTGGCTTTTCCTGCATGCCAGGAACGTAACAAGGAAAGGTGTCCACACATTTTAGCCCTTGCAAACACTAGAACAACTTTACGAAAGCATGGTGAGAAGACACAAGTGATATCACAAGACTTCTTCTAGCCATAGTAGTCGATCCTCTTGCTCGATTAAGGCGCTAGAATGAGCGACACAATCACTCTATGCACAAGAATTCTTCTAACCACTCAAGATCTTCATAGCAAAAGAATGAACCATGGAGGGTCCGGTGGAGTTAGAAGCACTTAACGGAGCAGTATGGAAGAAAAACATGGTCGGATTGTTGAGTTGCTCTCGCTGTATTTGGACAGACATTTTATAGCTGTCCCAAAAAGATGAATCCAAGTGCCCGTGAAGTAGTGACACTCTTGTAAAAGTTTTGAGGCATAGGCTCATGAGTCGACATTGTTGTGGTATGCACAAATAGTAGACTCCAGATCAAGATTCTACCCGTGACTACTTAACCAATCAGTGGATAGAACATGATAATTTTGGAATAAAATTACTTTTATCCCAAAATTGGGGGCATGTGTTTACATCAAAATTTGGAAGGAGAGTCGATAGACTTAAAAAAGCTCCCAAGATCATGTCATCAAGGAAGCAATTATGCAGATCGGAATTAGTCGATTTGAATGCAAAGACCAAATTGGCTTTTTTCTGTGTAGCGCCAGCAGATGACGACAAAGGCTATGATCGGCGCCAGATTAAAGCATGTTGGACTCTACAAAAGGGAAAGATTAGAGTCCAAGTTATCTTAAATTAGGAATGTTTTCTCAGAGGGCCAAAGATTGTGATGAGTCGTGTTTAGATAGGAGTCATGCATAGGTCCCGTATAAGTATCAAACCCCCGCTATTGTAAAAAAAAAACAACAATCAATCCAATATACAAGTCATTTACTTTTTTGGCTCGCCACCCCTTAGAGTAGGAGTAGAGTAGATCTTCATGAAGTTCTTCAACAAGTACGATCGCATAGATCCGATCGACTTCCACCGCTTGTTGTGTGGCACCGCCATGGCTTATACTGCTCAGACGGGCCGATCGATCCGGGCTGACCTACTCCAATGAGCTTTTAACCGATTTATTCTCACGAATATGCCGGAATCGACTTTTTTGTCGATCTCTTTCATATCGGGCTCGTGAGCCGCACATTCGGGAATGTCCGCAACACCAAAGACGCTCCGCCTTTAATTACCAATAAACTTTCTCTTTGTCAATTACAGGTCAAATTGACTAGCACGCCTTGGGAGGAGTGCGCAGGATCGACTATCCTCGCACCAAGCTAGGCGGATCTATAACTCCATCGAAGCGCACTCCTTCCCTTGCCATACGTGTGTCCTCAAGATGGGACAAAAATTTATGTCGACAGGACCTTCCTGCTTACGCGGGAGGGAGTGAGTCCGTGAGGACGGTGGAGGCAGTCAACCATCGGCCCGCCCTCGTAACAAGTAGGAGCGGACAGATCAGCCATTGCGCCCGAGGTATTAGCAGAGGGGAGGGCCCATCGCTGTGCCTCAAGAGTCGGCCGAGGGCGGGCAGATCTACCGCTATACCGAGGTGCCGAGGGAGGGGATGGCTCCGCCGCCGCGCCCCTTTGAGTGCAAGGGAGGTGAGCCCTCACCTTAGGAGTAGGGGTGGGCTCCAAACGGCCCTATCCCGAGGAGGTAGGGCAAGGACCCGGGGTTCATCCCCAAATGTATCCAATGCCCAACGGCACCGGCGTAAGTCATTGATTTCTCTGCTTTTTCTATTTTCAAAGATGACTCACGCCTTCGCTTTTGCAAAGATTCTTAGACGGGCCACTTTTGCGCCGGGCGCCAAGAAGAGTGTCGCCATTCAGGCGAGACGTCCGCCATCGCCCGACATCGCTTCTTGCTTCGTGGGAGCGTAGCCGACATCACAGCCTCGCTATTAGTCGCATCGCCCACGGTGGTGCTCGTGTTCTTGGCAGACAAACGGTTGCCGGGCCGAGGGAATGCCCTGAGGTTGCCGAGCAAACGGCGACGGAAGCGATTCCGCTGTCGACGCCGAGCGATGGAGCCGCCGCCGACTCATGGCGCCGATCGCCAGGGGCGTGATGTTGCCGATTGAGGCCCCTCCGACACGGTTGGAGGTGGTAGCAATCGACGAGCTGCATAGCCGGGTAGCCACGGTGGTGCCCGAGGAAGCGCCACGATCCGCGCCGCCGACGGCTTTGATGACGGCACCGGCGTGGGTCTGACAGAGGGGACACACGGCCAAGGGTCCCCGCATCGTGGGCGGTGGTGGAGAGGACCAAGGGGGGTTGCCCTTGGCCCCGACGTCCGGGGCAGCCGATCGCCTGCTGGGTGACTCTGGCCGCCTAGTGGATGGATCTCAAGACTCAACGTTGATACTCTTCTCGCCGATGATGCTACCGAGAGCATAGAGCGGAGAGTCTCAACGAAGGGATCTCGCCTTGATGGAAGTCCCAACCACCCAGGGCGCCCTATATGGCGTCATCGCTCCTACCGCCGTGTATCCACTTAATCTCCTCTTGATTTCTTCTTTCTTCATGTATTTTTGTGTTTTGACATTGATCTTCTTTTCACCCCTTATCGTCAGAATGGGAGAAACCTGGTGCCTCCATGAGCGTATAAGGTGAAATGGGACCGCCACCAAGAGGCCCGACTGCTGGTGGAGATGTGGAGTGCCAGCTTTGTTGCCGCCAATACAGGTGGTCGAGCCGACTTCTCGGGCCGAGGAGGCAGCCTGGCTCGGGTCTGGAGGCCGAGGTCTGTCGGGACGTGGAGGATGCCGAGAAGGCATTCCAAGATCTCACAAGAAGGTCACGGCAGGATGAGGAGGAGGCCGCCAAAGTCCAAAGGAGCGGACGAGCTGCTCTAGAGGGACACCGAGGCTCGAAGTGTCCTTGACCTCCCGCCAAGGTGGAGAAGGAGGGAGCCAAGCTAGGAGCCAAGGAGAGGTACGTGGCCCTACAACATAGGGGCAGCCTCGACGCCGAGGTGATTGCCCTACTGCAAGGAGGAGTAAGACGAGCTGCGCGCTTCATCCATAGAGAGAGATCGCCAAAGCGACATGTGCCCACGGGAGCACGACCAAAGCATCCAAGATCGCTGATGAGGCGCGGTGGGGGCCGGCCTCCGGCCAATCTTGAATTGTGGTAGCCCAAAGGCTAGAGGCCGAGAGCATCTCCGCCGAGCCGCTTCATGGAGCTTACCGAGGCACAAGGGATCCTTCAATGAGAGCGATGAGCATGATCTCCGCGGTATATCGCCGGGTGGTCTTGGATGACCTAGAGGTGGCGCGCGTGAGGGAACCAGCCGCTTATGGCATTCAGGCCGCCAGATATCACAAATAAGGTGCGCTTAGCTCGAGAGGGAAGCTCTTCGCCTCGATTACCTAAGTTTTGCATCGCCTCGCCTTCCCACTATGTCGATAATATCGACTTGGAGACAATGAGCCTTGGCTTTGCGGCTCGCCACGAAGCTCCGAAATGGATGAAATAGTGAAGGCGGTGGTTCTCGTCAAGGTGGAACCTAGCGGACAAGGTTGAAGATATAGTTCTCCTCAGAGGGGTAGTTAGTCAAATAGGTCGGATAAGCGCTTTTGTAACTCGTGAACAAGTGCCGATCCTTATATATCATGAAAACAATTTTGTAACTTTGTTTTATTTGATTTGTTTGATTGAACTTGTTTTTCTTCCTTTTTATGTGCGAAAGAAAGGCTCATGCATTCTCGAATTCTCCGCTTGTTAAGACCGTAGGGCTTGAGGCGTAAGAGAAAAAAAAACTTAGAATCATGTCAGTGAGCAAAGATACCGTAGAGTCACGAGGCGTAGTTTTTTTAAGTGCTTGAACCAGCTCGCTTAGTTTATTCATTTCGCAAACTTTGCCGCTTAGGCTTGACGTGGAGGAAGAGGTCTGACACAACGATCGCTTTTAAAAGGTGTGTTTATACCTTTATCACTTCGAGTGAAATCCACCCTTTGCCATTGCTGGGGTCCATGTCACTAAAAATTGAGGGAGGATGGCGAGACTTAGGAGAATGCATCTCTTGTATTTGCACATACCCCTCCCTAGGGTCTTAGCTATCTTTTCTATGACCATGCATTCGTGTCCTTGCAAGGCCGATCTTTTCAAGCCCCACGCTGTGGTGTGAATTCGGTCAAGGGTCGGCTCATTTTTGTGACCGCACGCCTGGCCCATGGTTTTCGTAATCGAGGGGTTGAGTTAACGCCACACCGACTTGATGGCTCAAGTGACATGCTCTGTGAGCTCGCCAGTGTGCACGCTTGAACAAAATCTGGTTCCATCACCGTGATGGGATCGACAAAGCCTCGGGGGCATTTAGTTGCTCGTTAACCCGCCTTCCAATAGATTCCCCTTAATGGGGATTCTATGGGCCTTGCCAGAGGCTAGGATCAAACAAGAAGGTTGAGATGGCCTTGTCCGCTTCTAAGCTGGATGGGCACAGCCACCGAGGCTCATCTCGCATTTTCCCCGGCTTCGCTTTTTGACGCGAGGCGGCCTCGGCCCTTCGTGGGTGGCCTTTGAACTCTGGCCTCTCGATCTAGGATCGAGCGGCTTGAGCCCTCGAGCCCCGTGGGGTTCAAAAGGGTCGGCTGTGTTTCATGTGCCACCCCGCCCCTGCTGCACAACTCAGAGGGTTGAGCTAACTACACTTGCCTTGACGGCTTGAGTGTCGTGCCTGCTGAGCTCACTAATGTGTATGTTCGAGTGGAATCTAGGTCCGTCATTCGTTGACGGGGTCGACAGAGCCCTCATGTGGCATTCCAATACTTCTTAACCCGCCTCCCGATAGATGCCCGAGCTGTTCTAAGAGGCTCGGTGGCCCATTGGCCTCCTCGATTGGAGATTCTATGGGTTTGGCTCGAGGTTAGAATCGAATGAGAAAGGTCAAGATGTCCCCGCCCCCGCTCGAGCTGGGTCGGGCATGGTCACTGGGCTCATCTCGCTTTTTCTCCCCGGCTCTATTTGACATGAGGCAGCCTCGAGCCCTTCGTGGGCTGCCTTCAACCTCATTGATCGCCGTTCATATTGAATGAGATGACTACCACTTTGTGACGCAACACGAAGCGTTGTGATGCGGTAATCGCATGTGCGATGCTTGGATGTATGGGATGATTGAATTGATGAATGTATGAATGATCATAGTTTAAGAAAAAAATGGGTGTCGGTAATGTTACCTCGATGGCACAAGTGATGGGTTCTAGGAGCCGCCACTCAGATATATATTCAAGGGGTTCGGGTCCGACGTCCGGGCGAATCTCTACATGAGCATCCTAGTTTTCCATTTCGCCTCTCAAAGAATGATTCGAGCCATTGATCGCCTCGGGCGACATGACAACTTCTTCTTGATGGAAATTCCATGTAGGCCCTCTCTCAACCCTTCTCAAGAAGGTGGTTACAAAGCTTGGAGTGCGGAGACAAAGACTTCGATCATGCCGGTGAACAAAAACGCCATAGACGTCGGGGCGTAGGGTTCTAGAGGTTTGACCAGTTTTACTCAAAGTTTATGCCCGCACACCGTGCCTCCAATTTTTTAAACGTAAGGAGGGGTCGAGCAAAGAGAAATGTCTAGTGAGTAGACACTTGCCGCCCTCTCGAGCGATGTCCGATCCTCGCCGCTGTCGGGCTCTGAGGCCTCAGTAGCTAATTTAATATGTAATGTAAGTAAGTAAGTAAGGGTGCTTATCTCTCGGTGGTGGTTTTGAGCCATTTGATCGAATTGCTTTCGATAGTAGCCAAGCCGTCTGGCCGACTTGTGTTTTTCGTCGAGGCAGGATTTTCATGGAGTAGAGGATGAGAGTATCTCGACAAGAATTTAGTTGGGCAGATAAACCAAGTTTATTTAACTTGTGCAAAATGGATAAGTTCTCAAATTTTGTTACAAAGAAACAGCCTTTTCAAATTTCTTCCCCTTTTTTCTATAGAAGGGTTTAGTGTTCCAATTCTTTCCGTTGTTAAGGCCATAAAAGCTCGAGAGTGCAAAGCGTAGTCGGGCCTCGATCATGTCGGTGAGCAAAGGCACCATAGTCACTGGGCATAGGTTTTTCGCATCTGACTCAGCTTATACTCGTAGCTTGTTCTCGAAAAACCTAGCTCCTAGGCATTAACATGAGAAAGGGAGGTCGCACAGAGAATATTTGCAAGGTAAATACACTCATATCAGCCCCCATGTGAGACCCAACCCCTCGCCATTGCAGGGGTCAGATGTCACAAAGGTTAGGGGATTTGATAATGAAATAGATAAGAGAAGATATGCTTATTTAGGGTAAAAGCAACGAGCTACCGATGTTCTAGGCATTGGTGAAGATCTCAAGGCCGATGGTTTTTAGCTTGTAGATACCGGCCGAGTACCTCCGTGATGACGTATGGTCCCTCCCACGGGCGAGGAGAGCTTGTGGCGGTCCTTGTTGCTCTGTACGAGGCAGAGGACTAGGTCCCTGACATTGAAGGCTTGGCCCCACACCCATCAGCTGTGGTACCATTGCAACGCCTGCTGGTACTTGGCCGAGCGGAGGAGGGCGACGTTGTGAGCATCGTCCAGCTGGTACATGGCATCCTCATGGGATGCCTCAGCTCCCTATTTGTCATATGCCTTGATCCTTGGTGCTCCATAGTCGAGGTCGGTTGGGAGGATGGCCTTGAAACCGTAGACCATGAAGAAGGGCGTGTAGCCGGTAGCTCGACTGGGGTTGTCCTTAGGCTCCAGAGTATCAAGGAAGTTCACACCTGGGCAACAGGCGCCTGAATTTGTTCAACTGGTTGAAGATTCTGGGTTTGAGGCCTTGCAGGACCATGCCGTTCGCGCGTTCCACCTGCCCGTTCGTTCAAGGGTGTGCTACGGAGGCCCAGTCGATGCGGATGTGATGTTCATCGCAAAATCGGAGGAATTTCTTGCCAGTGAACTGTGTGCCATTGTCCGTGATGATGGAGTTTGGGACTCCAAAGCGATGGACGATGTTGAGGAAGAATAGCATGGCCTACTCGGATTTGATCACAGAGATTAGCTGAACTTCTATCTATTTTGTAAACTTGTCAATGGTGACAAGCAAGTGGGTGTAGCCCCCGAGCGCCTTTTTGAATGGTCTAACCAGATCGAGTCCCCAGACTATGAATGGCTAGGTAATGGGGATCGTCTGGAGTGCTTGGGCCGGTAGGTGAGTCTATCGAGCGTAGTATCGGCACCTTCGCAGTGCGCATTTATTTGTTTTCAGCATCGGCTACCATGTAGGCCAAGAGAAGCCCCATCGGAATGTGTTTTTCACTGTGGTTCTGTGGCACGGCATGGTGATTGTAGACCCCACTATGGATATCACTCAGCCAAGTGCTTCCCCTGCTTGAAGGGGATGCAAGGTCAGAGGATCTCTGTGTGGCCTCGCTTGTACGGGGCTCGCCTCCAAAAGAACAAAGGACTTGGAGCGACGCGGCGAGCCGCCGAGCCTCTATCCCGCCTATTGGCAATGTGTCACGGAGGAGGTAGTTGAGGTAGGGCGTTCTCAGTCGCACTGTAGGGTCGGGTTCTGTCGCTGGATCTTCTTCGAGCTCCTTGACTTCAGAGCCGAATGTAGCCGATGTTTGTTCAGCCCCCTGGCCTGGATTGGACGGACCATCACCGCCCTATCCTGACTCCTCGTAGCGAACCAAGGGCTTATGCTGGTCACTGGCAAAGACTCCTGTTGGCACCGGCTCTTGGCCGGATGCAGCTTTCGCAAGCGCATTAGCTGCCTCATTGAGACATCTTGGGATGTGATTGAGTTCGAGGCCGTTGAACTTGTCCTCCAACCGGCGGACTTCTCAGTAGTATGCGGCCATCTTGGCATCATGGCAACTTGACTCCTTCATGACTTGGTCGACAACTAGCTGGGAATCCTCGAATGTCGAGGCGCCGGATGCCCAAACCGATGGCAATGCGAGACCATTGATGAGTGCCTCATATTCGCCACATTGTTGGAGGAGGAGAAATGGAGACGACCATGTACCTCACACGCATTCTCGAGGGGTGACACGAAGACCAGCCCCACGCCGCCGCTTCTTCTTCATCGGGCCGATCCATCAAAGTACATTGTCTAGTACTCTTGATTGATGATCGCTGGTGGCATTTGGACCTCGGTCCATTCCACGATGAAATCAGCCAACACCTGAGACTTGATGGCTGTCTGGGGGGCATACGCAATGCCCTGACCCATCAGCTCAAGCGCCCATTTTGCGATCCTTCCTATGGCGCCCCGGTTTTGGATGATCTCACGAGGGGAAGGATGTCACGATGGTCACCGGATGCGACTCAAAGTAGTGGTGTAGCTTTCTTGGTGATGAGGACAGCAGATAAAAGCTTTTTGGATTTGGGGATAGCAGGTTTTTGAGTCGATAGGACTTTGTTGATGAAGTACATAGGGCGCAGTATTTTGAGGGCGTGTTCTCTTCCTCCCGCCCACTACTAACGACGGCTACCACCACTTGCATGGTGGCCGTGGATGTAGAGAAGAAGGGTTCTCCTCGGTGGAGGAACCAGGATCAAGGCCTTCGTCAGAGTCGCTTAACCATGTCAAGTGCTTTCTAGGCCCTTGATGTCCATTCAAGTGACCGCTTTCTTCAAAAGTTGATAAAGGGGAGACCTCGTCACGAGGCGTGAGATGAAGCTACTGAAAGTGCGGCGAGGCACCCCTGAACCCGATGTAAATTCTTTTTATGTTCTCGAATTGGGCCCATCCTTGTGATGGCTAAGATTTTCTATGGTTGGCTTCGATGCTACACTCAGAGACGATGAACCGAAAGCAAAGATGCCCTCGGGACCCCAAAAACACACTTTCTGGATTGAGTTTGATGCCGTTTCGCTTCGTTGTTTTGCAAAGGTCTCGCTCAAGATCAGCCTATGAGGTGGTCACTGCTTGATTTGACCACAATGTCATCAATGTAGGCCTCAACGGTTCCGCCCGATGAGGTCCCCAAGCACTTGAGCATACAATGGTATGTGGCGCCAACGCTCTTCGTAATCGAATGGCATTGTGACATAGCGTAATCGATCCAAAGGGGGTGATGAAAGATGTCGCGAGCTGGTCGGACTCTTTCATCGCAATTTGATGGTACCCGGAGTACGCATCAAGGAAGCAGAGGGTTTCACACCCCAAGTAGAATCAACTATCTGGTCTATGCATGGCAAAGGAAACAGATCCTTTGGGCATGCTTTGTTGAGACCCGTATAGTCAACACACATCCTCCATTTCCCACTCTCTTTTCATACAAGAACGGGATTGACCAACCACTCTAGATGGTGCACCTCCTTGATGAATCCGACTACCAAAAGCTTTGTGATCTCTTCCCCGATGGTCCTATGTTTCCCGTCATCGAAGTGACGCAGGCGCTGTTTCACTGGCTTGGAGCCTGAACAGATCTTCAAGGTGTGCTCAGCGACTTCCCTCGGGATGCCTGGCATGTTCGAGGGTTTCCACCCAAAGATGTCTTTGTTGGCACAAAGGAAGTCGACGAGCGCATTTCCCTATTTAGAGGAAAGCGAGTGCCACGCGCACCACCTTGCCGCCGCCGGGGCTGGGATCTATGAGGACCTCTTTAGAGCCCTCCATAGGCTCGAAAGACCCTCGTCGACTTCTTGGGTGACCTCCTTGATGATGGCGGTGAGAAGCCTCCGGGAGGCGATTTATTGTCATGGGCGTGATCGCAAAGACTCAACCTCGCACTCATAAGAGCACCGAAGGAGGTGCCGACGGTGATGACCCCACCGGGGCCCAGTATTTTTAGCTTGAGGTAGGTATAGTTGGGGACAACCATGAACTTCAAGCAGAGTAGCATGGACGCCCCAGGATGGCGTGGTAGGTTCCGGGGAACCCAACCACCTTGAAGGTGAGGGTTTCCATCCTATAATTAGACGGATCCCCAAAGGTAATGGGCAGATCGATCTGCCCAAGTGGCATGGTCTGCTTTCCGGGCACGATGCCATGGAAAGGTGCTCCGATTGGGCGGACACGCATTCGGTCGATGCCCATTTCGTCGAAGCCGCCTTGGCATACATGATGTTGAGGCCACTACTCCATCCATCAAGATTTTGGTGAGCCGCTTGCATCGATGATCGGCCCACCACGAGCGAGATATCTCCCCGGATGTGGGACGCCTCTAGGTGGTCGGTCCGATCAAGGTTATGGCGGACTCGCACCACCGAGTAAAAGTGTGTGGCCGGTTCGGTCATATAGATCTCGCGGCACGTGAGCTTCTGACGGCATTTAGAGTCGTAGGCCACCGATCCTCCAAAGATTATGAGGCAACCGTCCCGGCGTTGGAAATCCACCGCCTTTCTCCTCAAAGATCATCTCATGTGGGGTCGTGGTCCTTTCGTGCTCCCTTTGTTGGACTCCTTTCCGACAAGAACCACCGTGATAAAGCCGCAAAGCCCCTGCACAGATGCTTGACCTGGAAGGCATGGTTTAGGCATGGCCCTCGAGCAATTTTTTTTGAAATGGTTTGAGTGCCTCCGTGGGCTTCCGACCACCCCTCGTGTGGTCGGCCGACGGCCACGAGTGAGCCCTCACGCCGCTGTTTCTTGTTCTTGTTTTTATGGACGATTGAGGTGCCTTCACGGGTGTCCTCGCCTCGCCTTGCCTTACCATCGAGGCGATCAAGATGGCTCCGACCGCCTCGCCCGGCAAGTGGGTGGGTGGTGGTGATGTCTAGGAGTTCCTTGGTGGTTCATGGGCCCTTACATCCCAAATCCCAGAACCAAAGACTCAGAGGGTGGTCCTGCACAGAAGGATCTGTCTGTGTGGGACCCACGGATACCCCACATGGAAGGGAGAAGATCTAGTCTAACTAGGATTCTTCAGATATAATCCTAGTAGTAGTATTATTCTATAATCCTACTAGGAACTCTCATTGTAAACCAACTAGGACTCGCCTCCCGACTATATATAAAGGAGGGGTGGTTCCAGAGAGACGGACTTTAACAACACAACACTTCACAATCAATCCAACGAGAGGCTAACGATCGACGACGATATTACTCGATCAACGATCGAGGGTCCGAACTAGGATAAATCGATCGTGGTCTTAAGGCCCACCGCCGAAGTTCTACATATGACGGCTTTAACATATCGCCTCTGTGGACCCCCCGTGGCAAAGCGATCGGTGGTCAACATCGACACCGGCGCGCGCTGTAGGGGCTGCTTACGAATTTGCATCCGAGAGCTCGACGGACCTAGACAACATGATCTTCTCGATGGGATCAACCTTCATCTTCGCTCATGGGTCTACACGAGGCGGACGACAATGGCAAGCTCCAAAGCTATCGCCTCGAAGATTCAGATCACCCTCAAGACCATTCTATTTCAAAGGACTACGACAGATCAACTCATTGGAAGATTCGCGCAGCTCGCGATATCCGATTCAACTCAGATTTTATGACTTTTGCGATCCGACTCAAACTCAGTTCCACATCCAAATGGAGTCTTACCCGAAGTTCTTCCAAGAAACCGAAGTTCTTTTCTAATGGGGCTTATTTAACGCGGGTTTTGGCCTATCAAGAATACAACTCGGAGTACAATCGTAGTCTTTTCAAGAAGTCGGTGTTTTTCCGCTTGACTCCACAACACAACAACATCCTATCGTGCACGGCCTCAAGGATCCCCGATCCCAAGGCTTAGAATGCCACCGGAGGGAGCTCGTGAAGGTCCGACATCGACTATAACATCTCAAGACTACATCGCCCATCGGTCGGGTTCGCTCCTCGAGGATAGCGAAACCCCACTAGTCGGCTACACGATGACGACAACAATTCTACCTTACCAAGAAGGAGACTCGATTCATGACCTCAAGCCTCTACTAAAGTTATCAAGAACTCCGATAAAGGTGTGGAAACCGACGCCGATAGCGTAACAATTCATGCACGAGAAGTATTCATGGTTCGCCATCTCGATCACCATTGGTCCCCCTGTAAGTACCTGGCGTCGTCATTGGACTAATCGAGTCCAACATATCACCCTTTACCTGTGGGCACGATGGTGAGATCGAGAATCGTAAGCAAGCTAGAGAAAGAAAGAACAAGTTGAAACAAGGACGCCAAAACTGTAAGTTAGGCAAAGCGCAAGGAGGCTTGGATCGATATGAGTCAAAATCGGTCGACTACAATAGAAGAAAATCAGAACGGAAGTCGAAGAAAGACGACGGCAAATACACCCTACGATAAGATCCGAGAAGCACTAGAAGAACTCAGAGCGACCTCACATCCTAGTGAAAAACAAGAACAAATTCTAGGATTTTCTCCAACCAACAACTCGAGGATGCATGAAGGAAGGACCCGCCAAGACTACCTACCAGTCAACGCCTCATAGGCAAGAAGATCAAAATCAAAGGAAGTCCGCCGAGAGACTTGCACCAAGCGGAAGTCACAAGAGAAAGTAGAAGGGACCATAGTCAAAGCTACCGAGTCGAACAACCAAGAAAGACCGTATAAAGCACCGCCGACAAATTTCATAGAACTACTCTCACCAAAAAACAACAATGGCCGTAAGGAGGTGCCAATCGTAATACAAAGAAGTCGAACACACGATAGATTCCCCTGCTTTTGCAAACATACTTGCTTCAATACGACTACCTCACAAGTTCAAGCCGCCCAACCACTCTAAGTATGATGGCAAACCGAACCAAGGCAAAGGGCTCAGATATACTCGCAATCGATTGAACTAGCCGAGGAGACGATTTATATCAAGACCCTATTCTTTCTCATGGCCCTAGAAACCATGCCCCTCCAATGGTTCGGACAAATTGAATCCGTGGTCAATCGTAAATTGGGAGGACTTGCAAAGAGAGTCAGAAAATTTCACGTATCATTATGCATCCCATCACCCATGTAGAATTAAAAGGACTCAAGCAGAAAGGGGTGAAAGTCTCGTAAATTACTATCGATTTATTTGGCTTAACTACGAGCTCAAGTACATGACATCACCGAACGAGAAGTAATTGAAGCTTTCTCTCACTAATCATGGCTAGGTGGCAATTTCAAGACTTTCGCAAAGAAAACCCGAGAAACAATGAAGAATTCAGATGAACAAAAGAGAAAAGATGATTATCATGGAGGAGAAGACATGAGAAAGGTTCCTGATAGAAACAACCGAGACAACCTTGACAAGCAAAATCATCAAACAATAGACATCAAGAGAGAAAACGTGGACTGCATACAACAACAGAAGCGGTAATCGATAAATAAAGGAAGTTTTCCAAGCCTGTAAGGTATGATTTACATTGAAAACATGCGCTGCATCTTGCACCCCAAAGGAAACCACACCATCGGAGATTGCTACACCTTCAAAGATCGATACACAAGAAAAGATAGTAAGGAGAATACCAAAGAAGACAATCGTAAAAAAGATGAGGACAACCACAAAGACAAGGGATTCCAAAAATCCAGGGGACAAGAGAAGTGATCTTCGCTAGAGCCCTGACTCCGTAAGCAAACATCAAGAAAAGTTAGTTTCATTTAACCATCATGGCAGCAGTAACCGTCACTCCAAGATATCTCAATTGGTCACAAAGATTCAATCCAATTTTCAAGAGAAGACCAATGGACTAGCGAGAAACGAGGCCATTACCCACCGGGTTCTAGATCCAACTATTGCCGGTATGATCTGCCACAAAAGTACTAATCGACGGGGAGCCGGACTCAACATCATTTTTTAGAAACTCTAAGGAAGATGGGACTACAACTCACGGGATGATTACACCAATGAGCACACCTTTATGGCATAGTACTCCGCAAGGCGCCGATGCCACTTGGACAAATCACTCTACCAGCTATTTTTGAACTCCCTCGAACTACCGTGATGAGTTCATCAAGTTTGAAGTTGCGTACTTTGATTCATCATATCACGCAACCCTGCACCCAAAGACTAGCAAAATTCATGGCGATACCGCATTATCCGTGACTGCTGCTTAAGATGCTAGGGCCTAACGCTGTCCTTTTTCTTCGGAGTGATTTCAAGCACGCTTTTGATCGCGACGCTCAGCAATCCAAATTGCAAAAAAGCACAAGTCACCGATGGTAGAAAAGAAATAGCCACTATCACAAAGCAGAAATGAGCCTGTAAGAGCTAGAGATACCGCTTAAAAACCCAAAGATCCTCGCACCACCAAAAGATGCCGACGCCAAGCAAACCGACTGGCACCGCGCGATCCCTCCAAAACAAAGAACCATCAACGCCCACCTCTCAAGAAATAGGAACTTGCGCCACCAACTTTCTTCGGGACAACAAAGATATCTTTGCTTGGAAGTCGGCCGACATGCTAGGTGTCCCAAGAGAGTTGGTTGAGCACATGTAATTGATATCAATAAAGGCTCCAAGCCAATGAAGCAACGCTACACGATGATTCTCACCCGACAAGAAGGCAAAGAATTAAAAAGAAATCACAAAGCTAATGGCAGCCGGATTCATCGTGAGAAATTCTCCATCCAAATTGGCTAGCAAACCCAGCCTAGTACGTAAAAGAATACGGGCGAAAGTGGCGATGTGTGTCGACTACATGATCTCAACAAACACCGCTTAAAAGATCCATTCGCTACCACGCATTGATCGAGATAGTTGATTCAATAGCGTGATCTACCCTATTATCCTTCTTTGATTGCTATTCGTGATATCACCAGATCGCTTTAAAGGAAAAAGACCAAAGCAAGACATCTTTCATCACTCCGCTCGGGCGCCATCGCCACAAGACCATGTCGCTTTGACTCAAGAATGTGCCACTTACCAAAGAGCTATCCAAACATGCCTCAATGATCGACGGCGAAAATGTAGAGGCATACGTGGATGACGAGTAGTAAAAACAAAGAACCCGGACACACTAATTGAAGACTTGAAGCAAACCTTCAAAACCGAAAAGGTGGAGGTGGAAATTGAACCCAAACAAGTGTGTATTCGAGTTCCTTCAGACAACTACTCGGATTCTTAGTTAGTCATCGTGGAATCAAAGCCGCCCAAGCAAATTTGAGCCATAACAGTAGATGGGCCCTCCTCAAGTGTCAAAGATGTGCGTAAACTAATAGGTCTGCATATGTATGCCCTCAATCGCTTCATATCAAGACTCTAGCTAAAAGGGTTACCTTTCTTTAAACTACTAAAGAAGAAAGATAAGTTCGAGGATGTATAGCCAACGAAGCTTTCAAAAAGCTCAAGGCATACCTCACCTCCTCACCAGTTCTCACACCTCCAAAGAAAGACGAAGACATGATGCTATATATTATGTAACTTCTACCGTGGATCAAGACGGGATAGTCATAGAAAGAGAAGAAGAAGGGCGTGTATATAAGGTACAACGCCCCATATACTACATCAAGAAAGTATCGTTAGAATCAAAGATCCAAGACCAAGATTTGCAAAAAACTACTCTACGCCTCCCCGATCACTTCACGCTAAGCTTCGCCACTATTTTGAAAGCCACAAGATTACTGTGGTGACAGATTTTCACCCGAGACATACTACACAATAGAGACGCAACAGTATGATATCTAAGTGGGCAGCTTGAACTTGGTGCTCTCAATAATGATTTCACCCCACCTAAAGGCAATTAAATCTAAAGCCCTTGCTGATTTTGTAGCCGAGTGGACAGAGATTCAACAACCTATGTCAAATACCATCCTTGACCAATCGGAAGATGTACTTTGATGGGTCACCAAGCTTAGGTGGAGCTTGGTGTGTGTTCTCCTCATTTCTCCGCACGGAAAACAACTCAAGTACGCCCTTAAGATATTATGGCAAGCTACCAACAATGAAGCGTAATACGAAGCCCTCATCCACGTGCTCCGAGTGGCAATTACCTCGAATTAAGCGATTACTCATATATGGCGATTCAAAGCAAAGAGTCATCAACCAAGTCAACAAAGATTAGGACTGCACCAAAGAAAACATGGGTGCTTATCGGTGAAATACAAAAACTCAAAAACATTTCCAAGGATTAGAAATTTACATGTCCCATGTGATTCCAATATTGTAGTAATAGATGTCCTCGCCAAGCTCGGATTAGACAGTATGTAAGGTCCCACCCGCGATTCATAGAAGAGTTATCAGCCCTCTCACAAACAACCCGGATGAGATAACCCCGTAACTCCCAAACCAAAGGCAACTAGATTCTCGTAATCAACACCTCATGGACCTGTGGATTTTAATGATTATATCAAAGAGAATAAGTTGCCAAAGCAGAGCAAAGAGGAAGCTACCCGAGTTGTTCGCAGAAGCAAGAACTACGCCCCTAGTAGGGGACTATGGGGATATGCCCCGGTACCATTAAGATGGTACATGGGCCGCACCATCCGAGGTGGCCCGCCCATAAGATCAAGGCGCGTACATCAAGATTACAAGTTGTACTAGATATTGTAATAGTACCAAATTGGATACTTTTACTTGTAACCTTGTCTCTTCTTCAGTATATAAGGAGAGACAAGGGTCCCTCAGAGAACAAAGTTAATCAGATACATCTCAATACAATACACCAAAGACACAGACGTAGGGTATTACGTCGATCGACGGCTCGAACTCGCTCTAAATCGCTATCTCTCGCGCTTTGTGTCACCATCTCGTTCCCCGATTACACGCACTGCTTCACCGATAATCTCATTTTGTGGATCGCCCACCATATTTTGTCGATAAAGTATGCGCTTAGGTAGGGGATGTGCGTTGATCCATGGCGAGCCGATGGACCTCAAGATCAATGCCATCCGTGGTAATTCGGCATCCGTATGACGCCCTTCGCCGGGCTCCGATGACTCACCGCTCAGGTGCAACTCATGGCTACATGTTGTGATCTCAAGTCGCCACTAGCAAGTTTAGCTTCGAGCGCCGCAGCCATGATTCCAATCTACCATGACTTGTGAATCTTGATCACGGCGATGATGCTAGCCGTTTAACGCGCCAACAACCGGAGATCCCGATCAAGCATCGCTCAATATAAATCGTCGTCAGGTCGCCATGTGCATCCGTACATCAAAGGCATCATGTTCTACTAGCATGCAAAGCTAACAGGAAAACCAAAACCCATCATCAAGTCGCCAAAGTATGCGGCCAAAGAAGGGACTCTTAACTCCGGTGGCATCAACATGTACCGATCTAATCTAAGAAGCCTCACATAGAAGCCGGCGGATAAATCAATCTACAGCTCGCTGTTGTTACAGTAGACGCCGAGCATGGCATCTTCACGAGAAAACAAGGACGTAGCTCGTATATGCAAGGGGATGGACTTGTATGTACATGCATCATCGCTTTCATGATCGCGCGATGAGCTACTACTTGATGCCGATCAACATTGACGATGCAATGGGCCGCCAAACCAATTCAAGATCAATTCTTCTAATCGCCAAGTCAAGTCGTCCGACTTCGATTCCGATAGGCATGCGAGCCGCTCAAATGAGCCATTCAAACCGCTGCGAAGTCACGCCGAGTCGCCGGCGAGCCGCCGCCGAGTAGTCCGGGTCACCGCCGAGGCATCAAGCGAGCCACGCCGAGCTATCGGGCGAAGCCACACCGAGCCGTTCGTCACCAAGGCCGAGCCACCGAAAGCAAGCTACATCGAGCCAAGCGAGCCGCCGCCGAGCCACAAGTAGACCACGCCAACCACGCCCCGAAGCTCGACCACTGCACCACGCCGACCACGCCCCAAGCTCCGACCACCGCACCACGCCGACCACGCCCCGAAAGGCTCCACCAAGCTCCCCACCACTGCATCACCGCATCACGCCGCAATGATGATCGCCACGAAGAACGGCACTATGACAATCGCGCCACCGCCACAATAGGCCGAAGTTTTCGAGGACCGGATGACTTCATCACCGCCACCAGATTTCTATCCAAAGATAAGTACACATCTAATATTTATATTTAACACAATTTTCATTACTTACATTTCTCCACAACGCCCTCGCCATGATTATTCTTCAAATAACGTTTGTCCATGTATACCATCTTAAAGATAACATACAGCCTATACTTTAATGCAAATCATCGACCAATCATGTTGACGCCGATGTTCCGTAAAAGGCCCTATCTCCCGCTCCTCCCTACACATGCACGAAGCCGCCTCGTGATCTGCTATGGGTGGTCGGCAATGCTGCTCCTTTATGTACACTTTTGTTCTTCCTACACGCATAGGCTCCGCTACCGCTGCTATGGTTAACGGCCTAGCTAGGGCTGGAGACTCAGCTATATACTAATCGGCCTGGACGGTTTATATTAAGTATAAACACAAACTTCATATTAACACTAATGTTTACAAAGCACCAACCGCTTTATCACATCATGCTTATTTGCAAATGACCGTTGAGCGCCATTTTCCATAATTTATTATTTTGTACATCATGTACTACCATTCTACATATTTATATTGCAGTAATTTCGAGCTATGCTCGGGACTTGCTGCCGCTTCCTCGACTGCGGCTCGTGGACCGCCTCGACCACCTCTCCACCATAGCTCGGGACTTCTGCCTCTCGCTTCACGCACGGGATCGTGAGATCGACCACTCTCCGACCATGGCTCGGGACTTCGCCGCCGCCTCGACCATGCTCGTGGATCGCCGACCACCTCCCACCACGGCTCGGGACTTATCGCCGCCTCGACCTATGCTCGGGACCGCTTGACCACTCTCCGACCATAGCTGGGACTTTGCTGCCGCCGCCTCGACTGCGTGCTCGAGGACCGCCGACCACCTCCCACCATGGCTCGTGGACTTCATCGCCGCCTCGACTGCGTGGCTGGGGACCGCCACCACTCTCCCACCACATGGCTCGGGACTTCTGCCTCGACTACATGCAACTAGCGACTCGCACAGATACAGCTTGGGATATTCTTTTCATTTAGACCTTGCTACAAGGCTCATACTCACCTTTCAAAGAAGCTTGGGGACTATCGGTACGATGCACCTACCGTGCATCTTGTATATCGCGGTAATACAATTCGCTTTCAACTTAATCGGGAATTTTTTTAGACCTCGCACCAAGTGCCTCACGCCACCTACTACCGTGCTCGGGATTATGGGTACACTTCACCTTGCGGTGAATGTGTTTGTTTTCACCACTACGCCTTTGATGATCAAGGACGCCACGCTTCAAGACGCACTTACATTTCTTTTCGTAAATACAAGTGGGCACACTTCAGGTGACGGAAATCTTTTTCTTTCTTAAGAGCACCATACATTCTTCGGACAACCCATTCTCCCGTGACAACGGTGGTCGGAGATGTCAAGAACTCAAGCCTCACCTGCTCGGAGAAGGTTAAAATGGCGGTCGTGATCGTAATACATGGCGCCGGGACTAGCCGTGGGGATATTCCCGGTACCACAAGATGAGAGTACATGGGCCGCACCATCCGAGGTGGCCCGCCCGTAAGATCAAGGCATGCACATCAAGATTACAAGTTGTACTAGATATTGTAATAGTACCAAATTGGATATTTTACTTGTAACCTTGTCTCTTCTGAGTATATAAGGAGAGACAAGGGTCCCCTAGAGGACAAAAGTTAATCAGATATATCTCAATACAATACACCAAAGACACAGACATAGGGTATTACGCCGATCGACGGCCCAAAGTCGCCTAAATCGCTATCTCTCGCGCTTTGTGTCACCATCCGTTCCCGATTACACGCACCGCTCACCGATAATCTACTCACCACGGCACTTCTGGTGGATCGGCCACCATATTTTGTCGATAGGGACAACTTACGTAAGAGCCGATCATCGAGTACTCCTAAAATGCGCCTCATTTGAAGAGGGCAAAGAGATCCTAGATTTAAATACACTCAAAGTTGCCGTGGAAATCATGTCACTTCAAGAACACTAGTCGGCAAAGCATTCCGCACCGGATTCTCATCGCCAACCGCTTTGAAAGACGAGAAGAACTTGTCGTAAAATGCAAAGGTTGTCAAATGTTCGCAAGATAAGCTCATGTGCCAAAGACACAATCTCATCTACATCCCACCCGCTTGGCCCTTCTCCCATTGGGGCTGGATCAAGTAGGACCTCTCAAAAAGCAAAAGGCGTTTCGAGTACATATTCATAGTAATTGACAAGTTCACCAAGTGGATTGAATACAAACCACTCAAGAAAATACAAGCAGCAAGCCCAAAGCAATGAAGTTCATCCAAGACATTATGCACCGCTTCGACATGCCCAATCGAATCATCACATATTTGGGTTCTCCTTCATACCATGTAATTCAAAAGTTAAGCACAGGATTGTGGCTTCGGCATAGATTACGCATTAGTCGCACATCCAGAAGCCAACGGACAGGTAGAAAGGGCTAATGGACTCATACTAGCCGGATTAAAACAAATATTGTACAAAGAGCTAGCAGACTATTGATCCAAATGGATTGAAGAATTACCCAAGGTCGATGGGGGGCTTAACTCAAATAAGTAGAGCCACCGGATACTCACCTTTCTTCCTAGTTTACGGATCGAAGCCATACTACCCGCCGACTTGATCTAGACGTCACCAAGGATAGAACAATACTATTTAAGGAGAAGAAGTAACACACCAAGATTAGAACTCGACAGTATAGAAGAAGTCAGAGTAAACGCTATTCTTCAATCAGCAAGATACCACCAAGGATTAAGACGCCACTACAACAAGAATACCCAAATTTCGATCATGACAAATCGTAGACCTAGTACTAAGAAGAATACAAAAACCTGACGGACGATATAAACTACTCACCCATGGAAGGTCCTTTATTGTATCAAAAGTCACCGGACTAGGCACGCATAAGTTGATAAATCAAGATGGAAAAGAAGTCAACAATACATGGCACATCACCCGCTTAAGAAGATTCTACGATGAAAACAACTCAAGGAAGAATATATACACAAGCCACAAGGGATCAAGTGTTCATGATTAATAAGATGGTGTTCCTCGACAACATATGTATTATCATGGCTTATCAACGCCATGATCAATAAAGATGGTTTTTCGACAACATATGTCTTATTATGGCTATCCTCGAAGTTGTTTCCAATAGGCATACCCGGCCAAGAGCAAAAAGAGCCGAAAAGACACTTGAGCTCGCCGATGAGGATAGCTAATAAGCTAACACCAAACAAAAAGCAAATGGCTAAAATTATGCCCGAGCATACCGACCGAGAGCAAAGAGTCAAAAAGTTGCTTGAGCTCGCCGATGACGGTAGCTAACAAGCTAACACCAACCAAAAAAGAAAATGGCTGAAAATACACCGAGCATACCGCACGAGAGCAAAAGATCTCAAAAGATGCTTGAGCTCTCCGATGAGGGTAGCTAAAAGCTAACACCCAAACCAAAAAGCAAATGGTCAAAAAATACGCCGAGCATACCCTACCGAGAGCAAAAGAGTCAAAAAGATGCTTGAGCTCACTGATGAGGGTAACTAACAAGCTAACACCGAACCAAAAAGCAAATGGCTCAAAATATGCCTCGAGCATACCAAATGAGAGCAAAAGAGTCGAAAAGATGCTTGAGCTCCGATGAGGGTAGCTAATAAGCTAACACCCCAACCAAAAAGCAAAATGATCAAACTAAGCCTAAGCATAAATTAGAGCAATTTAAGACAAGACCTCCAGCTCCTTGTTCCAAATAGCAAGAGGCTTGGTGGCTACACTCAGATGGATGTACTTTTTTCTTCAAAAAAGCACACATTGCTCAGAAGATCCCAAGAAGCGCTACACGGTTTCACTCGTAAAAGCACTTCAGACCACACTTGTACCTACCGGCAGACCTAAAGGAACAAGACGAGGCTCCCGTAACTCAACCATGAAGTGCCTGGGGCTTATCGATCCTAGGATGTTTTTGCAACTGTGGAAAGGACCAGATGTCGACCACATCTCGAAAGTTAAGCAAAAAGCCGAAAAGAAGAAGCCAAAGGTACTCGAGATCGCCGGTCCCAAGTCTTTTAGTACTAACAAGAACAAAAAGGTTGTCAAGACAAAGATCTACTTACCCCGAAGTTGTTTACACTACAAGACAATGTAAAGCCGCATAAGCACTCGGCAAATCAAGAAAGTTTGTCAAGACAACGATCTACGTGACACCCGAGTGGTTTACACAACGCAGATGAAAGCCGTAACAAACAACTACTCGGAGAAAATTTCGATCACTTGGACAACTCTGCTTAAAGAACAAGCAAGGCGTAAGATATCTAGGCAAAGAAGACATGAACAAAAATAAAGAATCTTCATTCAAAAGGAAGTATAATATCCTATTACTGAGGCTGGAAGTACAAAGGTCGATTACATCAAGCATCGTCATTAGGAGAAGAAACATCAATATTAAGATTGTCCACAATCCCATCAAGCTAAATCTTCGACCTCGTGCTCCACCTTTTCAACAAGATCTAGATACTTTGACTCTCGGCCCTCGCAACCTTGGACAAAGGAACTCCCGAGCAAGAACCCGGACCTGGGCAAGAACATTTCGGTACATAAGCGGGTGCACCTCTTCACTAACTCCTCGGAAACGAAGTCGAAACTTGGGGAATTGTAACACCATAAAAATGACATTCTTTAAAATTAGTAAATATGATTTATTTATGCAAATATGTGTGCATTAAAATATAGGAAAATAATAAATTTTGTGGAATTAAAAATTAAAATAAGGTTAGAAACTTTTTGATGCACACATGTCACAGACATCTAATTTTGTGATGATTGATCTTGTTTCAAATTTCAAATGAATTAAAAAAAATTATTTGAAAATTCTTTTGGGAAAATTTGTTTGGAAAATAAAAAGGAAAATGATCATCTCCTCCTTTCCTTGTTTTCGCCCGTGAGCTTTTTCCTCGCTAATCGCTGCCCAAATTACCACTGGCTGGCCTACCAAAGAAATTATGGCCAGTAACCACCCATGCCCCCTCTGCGTTCTCGCCACGACGCCAGTTCTTTGTCGGTGCTGTTTTCACCTCACTACCGTAACAGCCCGGCTGGCTGCAAGAACTGGCCGCCATTTAACGGCAGATCGTGGGAGCGCGCCTCGTGCTCGGCCGCTTAAATCGGCACCGAGCCCATCTCCGCCCTCCGCCTCCGGTTTCACCATGTGAGACTCGCTGTTTCTCCCTCTATCTCCCCGAGCAGTTTATTTCGCTTTTTTTGGCTTTCCAGCCTTGGCCGCATGAAGCTCCACGAGCCATGGTCACGCCATGGCGGCCACCACGCTTAGTCATTGCTCCTCACCACCAAACGCATGGCATGGTCACAATTTCTTCTTCCCAAGGCCACCGGTGCCCTTGGTGGTCCATTTGGTGAACCTTAGACCCTAATCACATGATCAGGACCTCCACGCCCCAAGCAATGGCGCCTCGTCACTGGTGACACTGTTTCGGGCCGTCCCTCCTCAAAGCCGATCCTAGCCGCCCATCGCGAGATCAACGCACCAGATTAGAAGTTACCCTTCAAGGGTAATTTTGCTAAAGAGTCCTCGACTTTTCTAAGTCCTAACCCGCAGCCCAAAGCGTATTTCCTGAATGCGCAATCCCGCTTGGAAAGCGAACTCCACGGCTTAAGTCAAAAAATACGTTTTCAAGAATTACAGAAATGCCATTTGAACTGCTTTTGCTTATAAAATTGTCGCTTTTAGCTCCAATTGATCCATTCAAATCGCGTTAGCTTCGTAATTTCATAAGCTACATGTGGAGCTACTGTTAGTCAAGTTTAGAACTTTTAATTTCATGATTAGATTTAATTAAATATATGGCTATAGGAAAACCCTTTAAATCATAACTTTCGTGATTTTAGTCTGCTTTGTCGTGAACTTCGCGCTGACGTGATCGTAGCGAGACGTAGATTAGTTTTACAAACATTTTATCTTGATTTCAATACTGTTGGTGTACTGTTCTAATGATAGGAATGTTTGCTTTGCATGAATGCTTTTGGAATGTTGTATGTTGTCGTGTTGATCGCGTCAGACGGTGAGGAAAACGTGGGAGACCAAGAACTCTTCGACGCACCAAAGCAGGACCAGCACGACGAAGTTTGTGAACCAAGGCAAGTATAGCATGGGCCTTCCTTGATGTCCTATTTCACTTTAATCAATTACTCATTTGCATGTGTCTAATTTTGATACCCGTAAGGACATCCTAGTGATTGTTTATCCTGCTCCTTGTCTCCTATGGGTTAAATGCATGTGGGTAGATTGCTAGTGCTCTAACCGAACTTAACATACATGTTGATGAATGATACTATGGAACAAAGTGAGTAACATGATTTATAACAACTGCTCCATAGGGCTAAAGTGCAAATGACCTTTGTTCATGTTGCTCCTCGCCTCCATAAGGACTTATCTGTCGGCAAAAGCCGGGACCGATAAAGGCAACCGGGAGAGTCATATGGCTCGCTTTAGCTCAAGAATAGGACCTTTCCTAGCTGGTTAGAGGTTACCTTTTTGGCGCAAATGGGCTTGCCACTTTGGGTATAGGGGCCTCCTGCTCCTATGTGTATAGCCACGATGGATTTGTGCCATAGGAAAGGGGGGTCCCTACATCCGCCTCGCCAAGGAAACCTAGCGGCCCTAACTTGTTAGGGAAACCTATGAAATGGCTTCATAGTGTACCCCGCCTGGCCACCTTGGTAGTGACATGGGAGTAATTAACCCGGCATATGGGGATCACGATCATGTGAATGTGCACCACCGCAGAGGGTAACAAATCGTTATAATGTATTGTGTTTCACTGTTACGAGCGGCCCTGAAAAAACTCATGTAATAATCGGATACTTGATGATGATCTTATAAAGTTGTTTAATGATGATATATGGTACACATGACTCTGATATATGTTCTTATGGGAATTAAATGGGAGCTTAAGCATAACTTGATAATACTTGAGAATAAAAGCTTGACCTATTAAAAATGCTAACCGCAAAGAAACCGTAGTCTATCCTTTTGAGCTTCATAACCCATGTTAGCTTGCTAAGTACGGAATGTACTTACACTTGTTTATTTTCTTTACTTGGATAAAAATCCTTGATGGGTAATGATGACAACGGGTATGAGGATTTCCTGAGGATTATTAGGCTTGTGGTCAACAAATTGACCTTCCCCGTGATGACGGCCATTTAGAGTTTTATTATCTTTTATTATTCCACTGTGATGTATAAGACTAAGTTTTATTATAACTCGATGTATGAGACACCGTGATGATACTTTATGTAATTTGTCGCCTTGTGTGTGTGATTGATTCTCGGGCACACACGAAGTTTTGTGCATTCAATTTTATCCTTAAAATTGGGTGTGACAAATTGGTATCGGAGCCGTGTTGATCAGAGGGACGCAAGTTTAGTTAGAAAATGGTCGTTTTAGCATCTTTGCTCCTCCGGGTTTCTTGCTTACCGACTTATTCTTGTTATTTTATTAAAACATTTATGCTTTTCATACCTTAATCTATTATTTAAAATTGTTGATTCTAATTTCATCTCACTTTAAATCTATAGATGTCTCATAATCCAAGATCGCTTCGACTCAAAGACCACCGGGCTATCGCAAGCATGTTCACTCCTGCTGTGCCCCACAAAGTGAGAGGGAGATTGTGATCATCTCCGACGACTAGGAGATGGCTACACCGATGCCTACACTGTGCCATGAAAAACCCTATACTAGTAAATTCTGTGGAGGCAAGATGCCCGCTTCTTATTGGAGTCCTCAACTAGCATTTCCTTAAGGTGGGTAGACTTCAAAGTGAAGCCTATTGTGTTGAGAACAATGGGAATCGATCTTATTCGGGAATGGATTGATGAAACAACACCGGCAAAAGGATTCAAAGGTCGAGAAATCTGTGGTTGTGACATCACCAATGGAGATAGAATCAGGTGGAAGTGGAAGTACAAGCTCAATTTTTACGTACCACAAAGTGAACCAGCTTGGATGGTGATGCCAATGAACAAGATCGTGTCATGGAGGAGTTCCTGATATCTTCCTCGATGACTTGCTGTGTATGCCACCCGACCGAGACATTGAATTCATTATCGAATTATTACCCGAACTGCACCAATAGCTAAACGTCCATATAGAATGGGAGTTAAAGAATTAGAAGAGCTTAAGAAACAACTAAAAGAGTTGCAAGAAAAGGTTTCACACGCCCCAGCTTCTTCCCCATGGGGGCACCTGTGATCTTTGTGGATAAGAAGGATGGTAGTCAACGGATGTGTGTGGATTACCGCCACTTAATGAGGTTACAATCAAGAATAAATACCCTTTACCTAGGATTGATGATTTGTTTGATCAGTTGAGAGGAGCTCATGTGTTCTCCAAGATTGATCTCCGATCCGGTTATCATCGCCTTAAGATTCGAACTCGGACATACCCAAGACAAAGATTCACTACACGGTATGGATTATATGAGTACACCGTTATGTCTTTTGATTGACCAATGCACATGCATACTTCATGTATCTGATGAATAAGGTGTTCATGGAGTTTTGGATAAATTTGTGGTAGTATTCATAGATGACATACTAATATTCTCCAAGATCAAGAAGAACATGCGAACACATAAGGTTGGTCTTGCAAAAGCTTAGAGAACATAAATTGTATGCTGCGGAGCAAGTGTGAGTTTTGGTTAAAGGAAGTCTCTTTTCTAGGTCATGTTGTTCCAATGGTGGAATAGCAAAGGATCCAGCAAAGTGCAAGATGTAATCAATTGGAAACCACCAACAATCGTAAGTGAGATTCGTAGCTTTTTGGGATTAGCTGGATATTACCGAAGGTTTATTGAAGGTTTTCCAAGCTAGCTGCTTTTATGACAGCTCTATTGGAAAAGAATGCTAAGTATGTATGGTCGATAAATGCCGTGCAAACTTTGAAGAGCTAAAGAAGAGATTGACTACATACCAAAGATTAATCTTGCCCGATTTAAGCAAGAGCTTTCTATATATTGTGATGCATCCCGCTTTGGGCCTTGGATGTGTGCTTATGCAAGAAGGAAGAGTGGTTGCATATGCATCTAGACAACTAAGGAAGCATGAGTTGAATTATCCTACTCATGACTTGGAATTGGCAGCTGTGGTTCATGCTTTGAAGATCTGGAGACATTATCTGATTGGACATAAGAGTGATATCTATACTGATCATAAGAGTTTGAAGTATATCTTCACCCAATCAGATCTGAATCTAAGACAACATCGTTGGTTGGAATTGATCAAATACTATGATTTGAAAGTGCATTATCACCCGGGAAAGGCAAACGTCATAGCTGATGCACTTAGCAGAAAGAGCTATGCCAATGGAATTCAGATAACATCTATGTCAGCAGAGTTGTGTGCTGAAATGGAGTATCTCAACTTGAGCCTGGTCACTAATGCAATGGAATTGGTGATAGAGCCTACATTGGAGCAGGAGATACGCAAAGGACAATTGGAGGATGAAAAACTTAAGGAGATAGCAGAGAATGTAGTGCTTGGAAAGGCACCCGGATTCAGAATAGATGTGAATGGTACTCTTTGGTTCGGGAAAAGGATATGTGTACCTGAAGTGAAAGCTATACGAGATGCAATTCTGCAAGAGGCCCATGAGTCTGCTTTTATTATATACATCCCTAAGTACCAAGATGTACTTAGATCTCAAGGAGAAGTATTGGTGGTATGGTTTGAAGAGAGATGTATGTAATATGTGTCTTTGTGTGACACTTGTCAAAGAGTGAAAGTCTGAGCATCAAAGACCCTCTGTGGTTACTACAACCAATGAAGATTCTTGAATGGAAATGGGAAGAAGTTGGTATGGATTTTATTGTAGGATTGCTCGCACTCAAAGAGGTTATGATTCAATATGGGTAATAGTGGATCGACTCACTAAAGTTGCTCACTTTTTACCAACCAAGACTACTTATAATGGTGCAAGATTAGCAGAGTTGTACATGGAAAGAATAGTGTGCTTACATGGTGTTCCCAAGAAAATTGTGTTTGATAGAGGCACCCAATTTACATCGCAATTCTAGCATAAAGTACATAGATCTTTGGGAACAAAGCTGAATTTCAGTTCTCGCTTACCACCAAGCAAACCGATGGATGATCGAAAGGATCAACTAGATTTTGGAAGATATGTTGAGAGCCTGTGCACTTCAAGATGGTGATAGTTGGGATAAGAGTCCCGCTTTACGCAGAAGTTCTCAGACAACAACAACAGCTTATTAGAAGAGTCTCAAGATGGCACCTTTCGAGTATGCTAGGCGGACGTAAGTGTAGAACGCCTTTGTTCGAATCGATCGAGAAACTCAAGTGTTTGGACCCGATGTCCTTAGAGACGCAGAAGAACAAGTGAGAATGATTAGAGACAATTTGAGAGTGGCTCAATCCCCGGATGTAAGAGTTATACCGATACTGCAGAAGAGAGTCGATTTTCGAGATTGGTGATTATGTGTATTTGAAGGTGTCACCAATGAGAAGTGTGAGAAGATTCAATATGAAGGGAAAGTTAGCACCAAGGTATATAGGACCTTTTAAGATCCTAGAGAGACGTGGAGAAGTAGCTTATCAGTTGGAACTGCCTGAGAGCTTGTCCGGTGTGCACGACGTGTTCCATGTTTCTCAGTTGAAAAAGTGTCTGAGGGTACCAGAAGAACAAATTCCTTTGGAAGAACTTGCTGTCAAGGAAGATCTTACTTATGAAGAGTATCCGATAAAGATCTTGGAAACTGCCGAAAGAGTTACAAGAAGCCAAATAGTAAAGATGTGCAAGGTGCAATGGAATCGTTATACAGAGGATGAGGCTACTTGGGAAAGAGAAGAGGATCTGAGAAAGACTTATCCCCAACTGTTTGAGTAAGCAATCACCCAAATCTCGAGGACATGATTCATCTTAAGGGGGGTAGAATTGTAACACCCTAAAAATGACATTCTTTTAAAATTAGTAAATATGATTTATTTATGCAAATATGTGTGCATTAAAATATAGGAAAATAATAAATTTTGTGGAATTAAAAATTAAAAATAAGGTTAGAAACTTTTTGATGCATACATGTCTGCAGATATCTAATTTTGTGATGATTGATCTTGTTTCAAATTTCAAATGAATTCAAAAAAAATTATTTGAAAATGCTTTTGGGAAAATTTGTTTGGAAAATAAAAGGAAAATGATCATCTCCTCCTTTTCCTTGTTTTCGCCCCATGAGCTTTTTTTCTCGGCAATCGCTGCCCACCACAGGCTCGGCCGCCGCCGCCCAAAGAAGCCAAGGCCAGCAACCACCCACGCTTGCGTTCTCGCCACGACGCCTGGGCCCGCTTTGTCGACACTGCTTTCACCTCTGCTACTCAGAATCGCCCGCCGCAAGAATCGGGCCCCACGAACAGCATCGTGGGCGCTACACGCCGCCTGGCCGCTTTAAATCGGCACCGAGCCCATCTCCGCCTCCCCGCTGCCTCCACGCCCCCATTTTTCCATTCACCTGCACGAGGAGAGCTACAACCGCCGCTTCAAGGTCGCCGGAAATCCGCCATCGCCGAGCTCGGGACCTCCGCGCGAACCTCCATCACCGAGCCGCCTCGCGCCGGTTTTCACCGCAGTGAGACTCGCCGTTTCTCCCTCTATCTCCCCGAGCAGTTTATTTTCATTTTTGGCTTCTCGAGCCTTGGCCGCATGAAGCTCCGCGAGCCATGGTCGCGGCCATGGCGGCCACTGCTTAGCTTAGCTGCTCCTCAACCGCCAAACGGCATGGTCTGCGAATTCTTCTTCCTCAAGGCCACCGGTGCCCTTGGTGGTCCATTTGGTGAACCCTAGACCCTAAACACGCTGGCGATGGGACCTCCACATCCGCAGCAATGGCGCCTCGGTCATTGGTGACACTGTTCCCACGGCCATCCTCCTCAGCCGATCCTAGCCGCCCATCGCGAGATCAACGGCCAGATTAGAAGTTACCCTTCAAGGGTAATTTTGCTAAAGAGTCCCTGGACTTTTCTAAGTCCTAACCCGCAGCCCAAAGCGTATTTCCCGAATGCGCAATCCCGTTTGGAAAGCGTAAACTCCACGGCTTAAGTCAAAAATACGTTTTCAGTAATTACAGAAATGCCATTTGAACTGTTTTGCTTATAAAATTGTCGTTTTAGCTCCGAATTGATCCATTCAAATCGCGTTAGCTTCGTAATTTCATAAGCTACATGTGGGAGCTACTGTTAGTCAAGTTTAGAACTTTTTAATTTCATGATTAGATTTAATTAAATATATGGCTATAGGAAAACCCTTTTAAATCATAACTTTCACATTTTAGCTCCGTTTTTCGTGAACTTCGCGTTGACGTGATCGTAGCGAGACGTAGATTAGTTTTACAAACATTTTATCTTGATTTCAATACTGTTGGTGTACTGTTCTAATGATAGGAATGTTTGCTTTGCATGAATGCTTTTGGAATGTTGTATGTTGCTGTGTTGATCGCGTTCAGACGGTGAGGAAAACGTGGGAGACCAAGAACTCTTCGACGACCAGCAGGACCAGCACGAGTTTGTGAACCAAGGCAAGTATAGCATGGGCCTTCCTTGATGTCCTATTTCACTTTAATCAATTACTCATTTGCATGTGTCTAATTTTGATACCCGTAAGGACATCCTAGTGATTGTTTATCCTGTTCCTTGTCTCCTATGGGTTAAATGCATGTGGGTAGATTGCTAGTGCTCTAACTGAACTTAACATACATGTTGATGAATGATACTATGGAACAAAGTGAGTAACATGATTTATAACAACTGTTCCATAGGGCTTAAAGTGCAAATGACCTTTGTTCATGTTGCTCCTGCCCTCCATAAGGACTTATCTATCGGGCAAAAGCGGGACCGATAAAGGCAACCGGAGAGTCATATGGCTCGCTTTAGCTCAAGAATAGGACCTTTCCTAGCTGGTTAGAGGTTACCTTTTTGGCGCAAATGGGGCTTGCCACTTTGGGTATAGGGCTGCCTCTGCTCCTATGTGTATAGCCACGATGGATTTGTGCCATAGGAAAGGGGGGTCCCTACATCCGCCGCCAAGGAAACCTAGCGGCCCTAACTTGTTAGGGAAACCTATGAAATGGCTTCATAGTGTACCCCGCCTGGCCACCTTGGTAGTGACATGGGAGTAATTAACCCGGGCATATGGGGATCACGACTCATGGTGAATGTGCACCACCTCTGCGCAGAGGGTAACAAACTGTTATAACAGCCGTGCTCACGGTTCACGAAAGCGTCCGGAAAACTCTGCTGTAATAACCGGATACTTGATGATGATCTTATAAAGTTGTTTAATGATGATATATGGTACACATGACTCTGATATATGTTCTTATGGGAATTAAATGGGAGCTTAAGCATAACTTGATAATACTTGAGAATAAAAGCTTGACCTATTTAAAAATGCTAACTGCAGTAAACCAGAGTCTATCCTTTTTGAGCTTCATAACCCATGTTAGCTTGCTAAGTACGGAATGTACTTACACTTGTTTATTTTCTTTACTTGGATAAAAATCCCGGATGGGTAACAGATGACAACGGGTATGAGGATTTCCCTGAGGATTATTAGGCTTGTGGTCAACCAGTTGACCTTCCCTGTGATGACGGCCATGAGAGTTTTATTATCTTTTTATTATTCCGCTGTGATGTATAAGACTAAGTTTTATTATAACTCTGATGTATGAGACACCGTGATGATACTTTATGTAATTTGTCAGCTTGTGTGTGTGATTGATTCCTGGGCACACACGAGTTTTGTGCATTCAATTTTATCCTTAAAAATTGGGTGTGACAGGAATAAATTGAGCCCAAGGTTGACCATCATCTGTTGGAGTCCGGAGAAGGTCGGCTATTGACCAAAAAGATTTCTACAAAGCATTCCAATTCTCAATAGCTGTCGCCAAGTTGCCTGTCAAGACTTCGATAGTTTTTTGAGCCTGCACAAGATCCCTGTCAGCTCCACGCCTAATCAACTTAGCAAGCACGAGTTCTTCTTCAGCTCGAGTAATTACCTCCTCAGCCCTATTGTGGTTAGTGCGAACAAGTGTCTTCATCTCCTCGATACCCTCCGAGAGCTTCTGCTTTTCAACTCGGAGAGCTAGACCAGGCAACAAAAAACAAGTCAGCAGAAAGGGAAATTTGAATACAAAAGGAAATGAAAAGAACTCGCAATACCAAAAGGCACTCTTTCTTCATGGCCTCCACATTTTCAAGGCCTCCTGGGCCGTGCATCTCTCGCGTCGCCTCAACCACTGTGGCACGGAGAGCCTTCTCCTCTTTCGACAAGGCCCGACGCCGGGCCTCCAACTCGGACTGACAGAGGTCAAGCTCTGCCTTTAGGGTACTCACCTCATAAGACAACTTTTTCTCGGTTTCAAACGAGAAAAAGAAGTCGGTATGATCACAAGAAAAAGACTGAGCAAAAAGAGAGAGAGAAAAACAAGATATAAGGACAGAAGAAAGACGAACATCCAAAGAAAGAACTTCAGAAAAACTTACCTAGAGCTTTTCCCCAAAAGAAGTCACAAAGGTCTCCAAGTTTCCCTAGGCAGCGGTCAGCTCTGACAACCGATGAGTAGCATCAAATTGATGCAACACATCATCATCCAAACGCGGAGCACTGGTACCAAGAGAGGTAGAAGGAGAAGCCGGCGTAGGCAAAGAAGGCAAAACCAGGGCCGTATCCTGGGAAGCCCCGGCTACCTCCTCAGATGGATCCACCCCCACGACCACGGTCACCCCCGGAGTTAGCAGATCCGAAGCAGCATGATCACCAGGGGGCCCCAACTCCCTCACAGCCACCTCACCGACCGTACTTTCCGAGTTCTTTTACTCAGTACGTGGGGGCGCACTAGAGGACTGACAAGAGGGCGGCTGAGGAGTAAGAGAAGGTGAGGGTCTGCAAGATGATAAGAAAACTCAACGATAAGAATATGAGTTAGGAAAAAGAAAATAGAAGCAAAGAAGCATAACAAGGAATCACTCACTCAGCTATCCTCTTCTTTAGAAAACCAACAGAGGACCTAAGAGGGGGAACTATAGTGGCAAAAACATCACCGCCACCCTGCGACAGGAGCGGCACGGCCGGTACTGGAGCCCTAGAAGAACTCGAACCCGACGACCGCTTACTACAAGAGAACAAGACCAAAATCAAAACAAAAGGAGGGGTTCAACAACAGGAAAACAATAAAACAACTCACCGACAAGTAACAAGGGCATCATCATCCTCTTCTTCCTCACTCTCGACCAAGGCCACCATAGCACCAGCTGAAAAAGGACAAAAGTACTCAGTCAAAGACAAAAACAAACAACAAAAGGACAGAGCGATTAATATGCTCACCTAAGAGCATGCTAGCTACAACTAGAGTACCTAGACGAGTACTGACTGGCGAGACTTCTTGGTAGCAGATAAAGCAGAAGAAGAACTATCCGCCGCCCCCTCTTTCCCGACAAAGACGAGGAGCTCGAGGAACTAGACGAGGAACATACTCTACATATACATGAAGGGTTGCGGAAGAAACGCCAGGAAATATCATGGTGGTTTGAAACTTACTGGTCAAGGATGCCCCAGCAAGACTATCCCCAGCCTCCACATTTGTAGGGCAATCTTCAAGGGGAATCGGATCAGCGAAGTTACGCCCCAATTCCTATAAAAGAGTAAAACAACAAGACAAGGAAGATTAAGCAAAAAGTGGATACAACAAAAGACACACAAAAGTACCCACATAAGAAAAGAACAACTCACAGTCAGGGCGGGTTGTTAGCACTGTACTCAAGGATGCAGAAGCGGACGACGCTAACTCCTTTTAGCATCTTCTGAAGATGCTCGAGTACCTCCTCATTAGTCAACTCAAGGGCAGGGACCATACGAGAAGGGTCGTCTGCCCCAGAGTACTCAAAACCATAATTTTCTCGCTCCTTCATAGGTTGAACTCGGCGGCGAAGAAAACTAGAAATAATCTCGAAGCCAGTCAAGCCTTGCTGTTTCAGAGTACAAATCCTCTCAAGAAATGGCTTGATCGCCTGGACCTCAGCCATCATCACAGGACTCTTTTCCCACTGGTCATTAACCACGGGACTAGATCTAGAATGAACAGAAAGAGGAGGAATCATATTAGCAGCATAAAACTAGTCAGCACGCCAATCCCTCACAGAATCAACCAAGTCATAATCAAAGAATTTACTCTTAAGACCTTAGCGAAATTGAATCCCGCAGCCACCAAGAACATTGGTGTCATCGTGGCGGGGATGGGGCTTTAGACGGAAGAAATAATGGAAGAGAGAAAGAGAAGGAGGAATTCCAAGGAAAGTTTCACAAAGATGAACACAAATAGAAAGATGGAGGACGACATTAGGAGCAAGATGGTTAAAGCTAACCCCAAAATAACTGAGAAATCGATGAAGAAAAGAAGAAGTAGGAAGGCAGAGTCCAGCACGGATGAAGGAGATAAAAAGGACAATCTCACCAGGACCTGGAGTGGGGACCCGATGCTCGCTAGGAGCTTTCCAATCAGCAATGTCCTTGCTCTGAATCAGACCATCGCTAACAAGCTCATGAAGCTGATCTTCAGTCGTTGTCGGAGCCAGCCAAATCTTCTGAGCTGCCCTCATGGCCATAAACTCTTGATTCTCAATCACGGAAAGTGATGCCTCCTCATCTACAAAGGTTGCTTGGGACTTGCTCGCTGATTTCTTCCTACCCATATACTAGCGGGAGCAATAAAGAACTAGGAGGCAATGATGATTTGGACGGAGGCACTTAGATGACGGCAACAATGGCGGCGATGGAAGTTTGAAGACTAGGGTTTCAAGGGAAAATCAGGGCAGTAAAGAAAAAGAAGAGGAAAGGCCCTTAAATTGATTTTACACCAGTAAAAATGCGGCCCACCAGGCCTGTTTTAACATGGCATGAGGATGCAACGGTCTATTTACTGACACAGCTAAAATGATGGACGGCACAAATACACACAACAGTACAGTTCAACGGGTAGATTTCATACTTATCCATCCAGCACCACGGCGGAGTTATCATATTGCAACAAAAAGAACTCATCAACCACGAAGCAGCGAAGGGTTACCCCACAAGGAACATAAGAACCCGGTTCTTATAGAAAGAACTCGGGAATCTCATAAACAACTAGGACTTTGGCAGAAAAAAAGAATGACAACTCAGAAGACAGGATTCTTTCCATTACAAATGGCTTCAAAAAATAGAAGATTACACATCTTACAAGACCCAATGAACTCAGTACTACGACAAACAAGGTAGCAAAGAGGAACCCGGACACAGCTAGGCTCTAGAATGACTACGTGTTCCAAATTGCTACTCGGTAGAACAAACCGCACTCGGCTACACTGTTTTCTTCAAAGGACGGGCGCAGTGCATCCAAGGCGGAAATCAGCAGCACGACGGGACAACATAGACCAGGGGAAGCCGGTAGGCATCTGTCTACCCAAGTCCAATGTGATGCTGGATATGGTACTGATCTGCACCGGACAGTCTCAGGGCAGGCGACGTGGATCAACCTAGAACTGCTAGATGAAGGAACGTATCCCACATCACAAGACTCCCTCCGACTACCACCATGTACTTCCAAGTACAATACTGCTGCGGGATTAGTCTACCTCTAATCCCTATCACAAGACTCCCTCCAGCTACGACAAGATGTACAAGAACTACAGAATACGCCCGGGGGCTGCTCTACTTCACAAACTATCATATTCATGACTTCGAAGATTTCAGACCACACAACAAAATGCTCGATGAATCAAAACAGCACACCAGGAGGATATTTATAGACCAAAGAAGCGGTGCACATGGACCGGGAGCACCAACGGAACAAACCTGACAAAGGACACAGTGAAAAGACATAATTCAATGAAAGAGGACTCAGACATGAGGGAACAGTACTCAAGAATGAGCATATTCGGAAGAATATACCAGCACTGTACAACTCATGAACAAACAACATTTACTTTCAACCACCACCATACAACTACATCTGACAATAGCAGACTACCAGAGAACATGCCAAGACCCTGTACCCGAGTTCTTTTCGAATAAAAGAACCCAGGTATATGCTCGGGGGCTGCAACAGGAGAGGTTTTCAATCCTTTGAACAACTCAGATTCAAGACCCTCCAACTCTTTGTTCCAAATAGCAAGAGGCTCAGGGGCTACACTCAATGAGTGCACTTTTTCTCCAAAAAAGCGCACATCATCAAGGCAGATCACTTCAAGACCTCACGACAAAAAGAACCCGGACCTAGCTATATCCGAGCTCTTTTTGATAAAGAACCCGGGTATATGCTCAGGAACCTTCAAGAGAAGACCCTCCAGCTCCTTGTGCCAAAAAGCAAGAGGCTCGGGGGCTACACCCAAATGGGAGTACTTTTTTCTTCAAAAAGGTACACATCATGCGAAGATCTCAAGAAGCGCTACACGGTTTCGCTCAAGAAAGCACTCGGATGACGCTTGTTCCTGCTCGGCAAGACCTGAAGGAACAAGACAAGGCTTCCAGAGCTCAACCATGAAGTGCTCGGGGGCTTGCCGGTGCAGGACCCACGGGATACCCCGCAAGGAAGGGAGAAGATCTAGTCTAACTAGGATTCTTCCCATGTAATCCTAGTAGTAGTATTATTTTGTAATCCTACTAGGAACTCTCATTGTAAACCGACTAGGACTCTGGCCTCCTGACTATATAAAGGAGGGCAGGGTTCCTAGAGACGGGACTTTAACAACACAACACTTCACAATCAATCCAACGTAGAGGCTAACGCCGACTGGACGTAGGGCTATTACTCTATCAACGATCGAGGGTCCGAACCAGGATAAATCGACTATCTCTTGCATTCACCGTCGAGTTCTGCATACGCCAAAGCCCGAACATACTGCCCTGGGGACCCCTGTGGTAGGCTATCGGTGGTCAAACATCGACATGCTCCTATAACATCGATGTTGGCGACATTAGGGAGCTCGTTGTATTGCCGGGAGAAGCACCGGATGTACCCATAGAGGGTTTGTCCGGCCTTCTATCAATAGTTCTTGAGGTCCCATGGGTTTCTAGAGCGTTTGTATGTGCCCTAGAAGTTCCCCATTAAGATCTCCTTTAGGTCCATCCAACTCTGGATCCTGTTGGATAGCTGGTGTTCCAACCATGTTCGCGTCGAATCGGCTAAGAACAATGGAAGGTTGCGGATATTGAAATTGTCACTATCCGCACCACCAGCTTGGCAGGCAAGCTGATAATCCTCGAGCCATAGTCTGGGTTTTGTAACAACCCGGGTTTTTGGAGAAGCCAAAAATATGAACTTTTTAAAAATTTTCCTGCAATGTGTGAAACATGTAATTGCTAGGTCAAACATGAGTCCAACTTGCTCACAAGACGTTGCATACATGTAGATGGTCTGTAGGTGATTGCCGGAGTTCTCGAGTTGTCCTGTGATTGAGTCTTGATTATTGTTGGAGAGCACAACCCATAGCAACCTCCTTGTGATCCTCGCGGGATTATTTCGAGTCTTCCGTGAATCTCTCTCTATAATCCCAAACCCCACTAGAACCCGGACTTGCCATTTATATTTGTGCCGACCATTGGACCGGAATCCCTAAATCCTAATACCCCTAGAAGACCACCACGATGAGTAAGCATGTTGTTAATACATGCGGGTACGCACATATAAGACCTATGAGTAGGAGAATAAAGGAAAAGACACTCTCCTCTAGTCGCCAGTGGAAATCATCTCGAGCCCCTCTTGGAGCTCACATCTCGAGTACCATCAATACCCCTCTTGAAATTCCTATTCAAACTCCATGCAGATTCCCCCAAATTCCCCTCAAATTCCACCTTCGAGTCTTTCCGAATATCCCCTGGAAAATTCCCATCCGAACACTTGTGGAAACTTCGTCTTGAGTTTATATGAATCCCTCCGAAAGATTCCTCGAACATCGCCTTATATTTCACCTTGGAAACCCTTCCCAAGATGTGGTGAATTCTTCTCAAATCCAAGTTCAAACCATTTAAACATAAATTGGAAAATATATTCCTTCTCTCTTCTCTCTCCCCTCATGCCTTGGCTGCCCAAGACTCTCCTCTTTTCCCTTCATTCTCTTTTTTCTGAACCGGGCGCCAAGCAAGCCTAGCTCGCCACTACTCCATTCGGCCCGCTCACCCCTTCCTCGGCCCAACCAATAGCAGAGCCCAACTGAGCCCCTCTCTCCTTGCTAAGCTGTGGCCCACCCCCTTGCCCCTTGACCACACAGCACAGTGGTCTGCCTTGGCCTAATCGGCGAGCTACTGGCCACCAAAGAAGCAGCGGCTGCCTAGCCGCCCAAGAGTCCGATGCCCCCTCCAACCCTAGGCGCACCGTGACCCCCACTCCCCACCGCCCGCTGCCGCTTCAGCCGCGAAGTTCGTGTCTTGCAATAACGCCACCCGCGCCTCGCTCGACAAGGCTGCAGGTGGCCGGGAGCGCGGACCCCGAGAATCGCCGCCGTCCGCGACCCCTGGCTGCCCTAGCCTGCCTGCATAAATAGTGCCGCCCTTCTTATTCTTCCTCCAAGCCGCCGCCGCCTTCACCACGGCCTCGCCACGCTGGAGGCGCACCACGGTAGCACCGCCTCCCTGCTCCGCATCGCGACCAAGCCACCGGTAGGAGCCCGTCCCTGCCTCGCTAGAGCCGCGCGCGCGCTGCTCTGAGCCTCGCCACGGCGACGTCATCCACAGCCATGCCGAGCACCATCGCCACACTGCTGCCGAAGCACTACCCGTGACGCCGTGCTCCCCGGCTGCCCGACGTCGTGCCGTTCCGGACCTAAGGCCGAGCCCGAGGCGTCGTCTTCCATCTCCTCGCTGGCCGTCGTGTCCACGCCACCCACCTCTGCCTCCTTCCCATTTCCAAGAGAGCCATAGCCATGGCGCCCGGAGGCCAAGGCGATGCCGGCTACGGCACCTCCATGGCGCCCCTGCAGCACCGCCTCCACGACTGTGCTGCCGGCATCCCCACGGTGTCCGTCTTCCTCGAGCTGCGCCTCAACTGTGAGACCACCCCGACGTGCATGGCAACCTGCACCAGGCCTCGCCACTACGATGTTGAGCTGGCCGTGGACACGATCCATCGCCCCAAGCCAAGCTCCTTCCCCGCCCGTGACGTGAGCATGTCGTGACGTCGCGTCGTCCCGAGCCTCTGCACCAACGCCTTGACACCGCAACGTCGCCCACCGCGCTGCCGGAATGACCGCTCAGAGCCACCTTCGCCAGACTGCTCCAAATCACGCCACGCCGGAGCCACACGGACGTCGTTGAGCACGCCGCCACCACGAGCACCTCCCACCCTTCGGCGACTACCAGCAAGGCCAGAGCCCACCGTCGTAGCACCAGCCGCGAGCTCCATCCTCGGCTGCCGCGGTCACCACTTCACTAAAGGACCGCAACCTCTTCCCGGCGTCGACCATCGTCATCTTGTGTGACCAGCCTTCGAGCCGTGTAACTCTCTGTGCAGGGAAGACGCCGGCCCCTTGCGGCGTCTTCCACGAACCATGGCCGAGCTCCGTCCAGCAGCCGCCACCTCTTCGGCAATCTATATCCTCCCCACTTTTGTGAACATATGTTTATCTTTCATTCGCACATGACCATCATCTATGTATCATCTATCTATCCGTGATTAGTAAATGCCTGTGCCGACCATCGCCGCCGGTCTACTCCTTTGTTTCCATTTCCCTTCATGACGATCTATCTATTACGCGTGTCCATCGCTTGTACCTTGAATTCTTTTCCCTAATGCTTTGACTAGGTGCTACATCTTCGTCGCCCGATCACCCGGATGAGCCGAAGCCGTTGGATGACCATAGGTGCGACCCACTACAAGCTCCGCCAAGATCACGATGTCGAGCAACGCGGGTCACGTTCTTCCACTTCTACAAAACCTCGGTGAGCCACCACTGTGCCCCTCTTTCCAACCCCGATTTTGCTTACCGGCCATGGTGTTCCAACCATGGAACACGTAGACCGAGGCCACCTCCTGCCTTTGGACACACAAGCACACACACACGTTACTAACCCAAGCTAAATCGAACCACCGGAGTTCCAAGAACACCGGTGTGGTTGCCGACTACCATTGAAGCATTCTCTAAAGCCATGTCTCGTCCACCGTGAACCACGCCCAAAGGAGTCAAGCCTTGATCACCGTCTCTGACGATTGCGATGGAGCTCTACCGCTCCTAGACACGCCCGCACTCACTAGCATGAGACCGGACTTAGCCAAACGGATCCACGGCGTAGGAGACGCCGGAAAGGACTTGTCGCCTAAAAAAACCGTCGTGGCCAAGCCATGCCGCGGTAAAGAGTTACCATGACCTCATCATGAGCCCCGAAGCCATAATTGGACCACGTGGTATTGATCGCCGCATCATGGACTGCAGGATTCCCTTTTTGGTTGCCCTGGCAGGTTCCGTGGAACCCTGTGCCCATGTTTCACCACTGTTCCGGCTACCTCGAGTTATGAGAACATGCCATTGAGATCTACCAGGACCCACACTAAAGGCCTTTTGAAGTAGTCACATTGCACGACTCACAGACAAAGCCTTGGCATACACCGCATGACCTAGCACCGTGTCGTCCACCCTGGACCAGCCCCCAACTCGGCCCAAGCCTAGCCCACCTGAGCCCGTTAAGAGCCTAGTCACTGTTGACTGTTGACCAGTCAACGATGATTGTTGACCAACCCCACATGTCAGTGACCAGTGCCGAGGGCCCACCTGTCAGCCACCGTTGCCAAGATTACCGTTGCCGAAGATTACTGTTGCCGAGATCACCGTCACCGAGACCACTATTGCCGAGACCACCATGACCCCGTCTACTGCGAGCCATACCCTCTGGACCATGAACCCTAGTCGTATGTCATACCGAGACCATGGAAAGCCCCATCTCGCATCTTTCTGTATACGCATGTCTACCTTGTTGGGCCCTATTTTTACAACCTATCTGTCCATGACTGTCTTACAGGATCTATCCATCACCCAGCTATGGAATGTGCTACTCCACAGTCGTGTCGAGTTGTTGTGTCTTTTGGTCATGTTTGGTTCTTATCACTAGTTGTTGCTGTTGTTGCCTGTGTGCCGAGCCTTCGAGCCGGCTGAGGGATCGTACCTCGTTCAGACGTTACGATCGCGGGATCCATCTCGCCATGACCGTGATGCCGAGTGTAACTCGACCCCTCGCTTTTTAGTTGACTTCATAGTACCACGAGCGTTAGCTCCCGTCTTCGGCCCTAGAACATGGACGTGATGGATTCAATATCGATGGCGATATCGATGCGGATATTACCCGCACATTTTGAGCCCTTCGTGACCAAGTTCTGTGGGAGAAAACCTGGGAGTAAACAATCATGGAACGATGAATGCCAACTCGTTGGCATAGCCTGTGGCCGCGAGTTCACCTCGCCATGACCATGGAGCCACGCCTCTCTTTCGCTTTTAGTTGCTTCTTCGTGCTCAAGCCCTTGTATGCTTGTACCCCGTTTGACCATCACGTTTCTCTGATTCTCACGGTGACAACCACACCGCTTCGAATCCGAGAGATATCTCAGTGCCAGTGCACCCAGGTCGGGTACCCTACGAGTGGCTTACGCACTTGGTGTTCTTGAGTGTCGCTCCTTCCGATGCCTCGTCCTTGTCGCAGCGTGTGCATTGGAAGAAGTAGACCTTGTTCCTTGTTGTTCTTGCTCTTGTTGCACCGATAGCCCGCTCTGTTCGATCCCGTCTTGCCCATGACGATTGGAACAAAGACCGGACTATTCCCTTTTGTTAGCAAAGCTATGGTCTATGTCGTACCTTGGACCCGTGCGTGTCGACCCGATCGACCGTCTAAGACCATCTTTCCTGAAGATGTATCTGAGAACATGACATGGATGTGCCTAGCTAATCCCCACGTCTTTTGCCGTGTTGAGCGACTCTCTTCTTGGCTCCTAACGTTATTATGTCATGTGGATCGAGAGGACCCGTTGCTGTCCAATCTCTTTGCGCTACCGCATTCTACCATAGCGGACGAGCCGAAGTATGTTGGAGCCAAGTCACAATAGTGTTATTCGTTCTTGTCTGCTTCTTGTATCCAATGGTGACCAGCGGGATAAGGCTGTAAGAGTCAAACCCCGTCGTTCTTCTTTCTTGGGGCCTGACTTCCAATCCCCATCGATTCAATGGCACCGGATCGGAAGATCGTGAGCCGTGGTGTGCTATGGATAAGCTTTGGCTTAGGCTTAAACCATCTATTCTAAAGCCATACTGGCTTGGCCATGACTTAAGCTTGTGCTTAGCAAACCACCATTTGTGATTCTTGGCCCGAGGAAATCGGACAACCGCCGAGAGGGCTAAGCCGTGTATCTCTTATTGTCTCGATGGTGTTATTGGATTTTCCTGCGTCTTGTCGTCTTTTCAAGTGTTGAGTGTTCTCTTGCCTTGCGTGTCGCTTCGTGGAGTGGCTGACGATCGGACCAAGAGAACGAGGACGACGACAAGGACTGTGGAATGGAGTCAACACAGGAGGAGGTGACCCCGCTAATGGAACACCAACGAATGGAGAATTGAACCACTACTACCTCTACATCGCAGGTGTCATGGCAGCACCCTCTTTTAGAGAATCCTATTAGACATTGCATAATATCTAGAACTGCTAGCGCTTTATAATTATTCCTTTGCTAAAACTTTGATGCATGCTACTACCTGAGCCATTATTACCCTGATGCAACCCACTCTACCACGTCACCCTGCCTTGCGCATTCGCTCGCTTATATATGCTTACTTGCCTGCTTGCTTGCATATTACACCACTATACTTATTATTAACTCCACTTCGCATTATATCGGGGATGTGATGCTGGTGGTGAACCCCCTAGGAATGGTTTGGCTATGGGTGCCGAACTCGGTGGTGGGTGAGCGTGCTGCGTGAGTCTTGGGTGCGTGGAGAGTGAGGGTTGTGTCGACCGAGCTAGAATAACGATGAGCCTAGGGCGATTCTTGCCATGTGGTGCTACCTAGGCACTCGGATATGGAATACCTGTGGCGGGTAAATGGTAATTGGAGGTGGCCTTGGGTGTGAACCTCGGAGAGGTGGAGCCTAGGGTGGAGGTGCTGTGGTGGCACGGTAAATGGAAACCCTGATGAAGGCATTCTGGCTTGGTCACCCCTAAGGACTTACTAGTACTTAGATTCACCGGGAATCCTTTACATCCCACTCGCCCTATATGGTGCAGGACGGTCGGACTACTTGGTAGAGCGATGCCACTACTGCTAGGCGAACATGTGCAAGGAGGTACGGGGTGCGCGGTTTCCCCCCCACACCCTTCCGAGACTTTAGGAGGCCTTGTGGACCGGCTCTTGACATCCGGTGGGCCCCGGCTCATCTCACGACTCACAGATGTCAGCCATCCAGACTAGACTTGGGATGTTCTAGAGGCTGAGAGGTAGGGTGGCATCGTTCTAGGCTAGCAAGCGGCTGAATCGCTTAGACGGGCACCATCGAGGATGGCTGTCTTGTGGGTATGTGAAACCTCTGCAGAGTGTATGGTTGATCGATCGATACATATGCCAACTCGTCGGCTATGGACCTTTCCTGGGTTTTGCTTAAACTAGATAGGAGATGAGTCCTTGTGTCCTCCCTCCATGGTTGGGGTATTTTCCGGTTGTGAGCCTTGGGGCTGCGGGCCATTGAGACAAGGCCGAGAGGGAGTTGGCCTGTCGACCTGAGTGTGTGAGATGAGATAAGGTGTGGTGGTGTGGAGGTGGTTATGATTGGGATGGGTTGGTCGATGGATATGGATGGATGATGATGTGTGGTCTGGGAATGTGTTAAAACTGGACATTACTATTACATTTCTACTGTTACTTACTTCTCATGCGCTAAGGATGCAAACCACAGCCAAATGTTAGGATCGCTAGATCCTCTTGTTTTACCTTTTCCACTAAAGCTCATCGGTGCTGACCATGGCCTACACACATCTGGCGGTGTGCAGATTTCCTGCTTCTCAGAGATGCTGACTAGAGAAGGATTAGGAGGTCTCGTGCCTACGCTCAAGTTTGGTTCGGAGATGGAATCTACGCTGCACTACGCCAACTCTGATGACGACCCGTGAAGGAGAAGCCTTCACTCGTTAGTCTTCTGCTAGATTAACTCTATAATAGGTGTGTTCCCCAGTGATGTAATATCTTGTATTCTTGTAATCTTACGATGTATGACTGTGATATCGACTGATATGAGATAATATGATGGAATCAACTGTTGGTTTCATCATATTATAATTCATTATGTGGATTTTCCTTCATGGAAAATTGAGGATGTTTCAGTTGGTATCGAGCCATACTTGACCTTAGGACGAGACCTTTAGTACCAAACACTAGTTTAGAAGCCAAACATTCTATCTGTAGTGGAGTCATAGCTACTAACACTTGATTCCCTGTCTCTACCTTGAATTCTACTACAAACTGACTATCCCCGATCTGAAAAGTTGACCACTAGGAAATGATTCCCTATGTCACCCACGCAAGATCGATAGATGTGTGAGACTCAAAGGCTTAGGAGTCGCCTTAAGTCAACACTATGCATATAGGAGTTGTAATGCTGCTTGAGTGCTTTGATCTTTTTGCTTCTTATGCTTCTTGTGATTATATTGCTTGAGTGAAGAATATAGAAGCTATTTTATTTACATGTGACTCTAGGACCCTGGCTAACCCAGCAGGCTATGAACCAAGACCGCCATATGACTAGACAAAACCTCTAGAGATCCTTGGACACCCCGTACAAATTTGGATTGAGTTATCAAAGAAAACAAAAGGACGACAATTCCTTTAGCAAGGTTCTATGGAACAACTACACCGATCAAGAAGCAACACCCTACCTCTTCACCGATCGAGCAACACCTTAATCTCGAGGACGAGATTCCTGTAAGGAGGGTGGACTGTACCAACCCGGGTTTTTGGAGAAGCCAAAAATACGAACTTTTTAAAAATTTCTGCAATGTGTGAAACATGTAATTGCTAGGTCAAACACGAGTCCAACTTGCTCACAAGACGTTGCATACATGTAGATGGTTTGTAGGTGATTGCTGGAGTTCTCGAGTTGTCCTGTGATTGAGTCTTGATAATTGTTGGAGAGCACAACCCATAGCAACCTCCTTGTGATCCTCGCGAGATTATTTTGAGTCTTCCGTGAATCTCTCTCTATAATCTCGAACCCCACTAGAACCCGGACTTGCCATTTATATTTGTGCTGACCATTGGACCAGAATCCCTAAACCCTAAGACCCCTAGAAGACCACCACGATGAGTAAGCATGTTGTTAATACATGCGGGTACGCACATATAAGACCTATGAGTAGGAGAACAAAGGAAAAGACATTCTCCTCTAGTCGCCAGTGGAAATCATCTCGAGCCCCTCTTGGAGCTCACATCTCGAGTACCATCAATACCCCTCTTGAAATTCCTATTCAAACTCCATGCAGATTCCCCCGAATTCCCCTCAAATTCCCCCTTCGAGTCTTTCCGAATATCCCCTGGAAAATTCCCATCCGAACACTCGTGGAAACTTCGTCTTGAGTTTATATGAATCCCTCCGAAAGATTCCTCGAACACCGCCTTATATTTCACCTTGGAAATCCTTCCCAAGATGTGGTGAATTCTTCTCAAATCCAAGTTCAAACCATTTAAACATAAATTGGAAAATCTATTCCCTTCTCTCTTCTCTCCCCTCACGCCTTGGCCGGCCCAGCACTCCCTCTTTTCCCCTTCATTCTCTTTTTCCTGAACCGGCGCCAGCAGGCCCAGCTCGCCACTACTCCATTCGGCCCGCTCACCCCTTCCCTCGGCCCAACCAGCGCAGGAGCCCAACCGAGCCCCCTCTCTCCTTGCCAAGCCGTGGCCCAGCCTACCCCGCCAGCCCGCTCGCCGCTCCTCCCTTCTGGCCCACTCGCGCGCGCGTGGTCTGCTTGGCCCAACCGGCACAGCCAGTCGGCCGGCCCAGCAAGCCGTGGCCCAGCCTGGCCAGTAGCCACACGCCCCTCCAACCCTAGGCATGCCGCGACCCCGCTCCCAGACCCCGCCGCCGCCGCTCGCCCGCTGCGAGTTCGCATGCGCGCAACGCCAGCCCCGCGCCCCCTCGCTCGATGCACGCCGCGTGGCCGGGGAGCGCGGACCCCGAGAATCGCCACCATCCGTGACCCCTGGCTGCCCTAGCCTGCCTGCATAAATAGCGCCGCCCTTCTTCTTCTTCCTCCACGCCACCGCCGCCGCCTTCACCACGACCTCGCCACGCTGGAGGCGCACCACGGCAGCGCCGCCTCCCTGCTCCGCGTCGCGACCAAGCCACCGGCAGGAGCCCGTCCCTGCCTCGCCGGAGCCGCGCGCGTGCTGCTCTGAGCCTCGCCACGGCGACATCATCCACAGCCATGCTGAGCACCATCGCCGCGCTGCTGCCGAAGCACCACCTGCGACGCCGTGCTCCCCGATCGTCCGACGTTGTGACGTTCCGGACCTGAAGCCGAGCCCGAGGCGCCGTCTTCCGTCTTCTCGTCGGCCACCGCGTCCATGCCACCCACCTCTGCCTCCTTCCCATTTCCAAGAGAGCCATAGCCATGGCGCCCAGAGGCCAAGGCGATGCCGGCTACGACACCTCCACGGTGCCCCTGCAGCACCGCCTCCACGACCGCGCTGCCGGCATCCCCACGGCGTCAGTCTTCCTTGAGCCGCGCCTCAACCGCGAGACCACCCCAACGTGCACGGTGACCTGCACCAGGCCTCGCCACTGCGACGTCAAGCCAGCCGTGGACACGATCCATCGCCCCAAGCCAACCTCCTTCCCTGACCACGACGTGAGCTTGTCGTGATGTCACGCCGTCCCAAGCCTCTGCACCAACACCATGACACCGCAACGTCGCCCACCGCGCTACCGGAATGACCGCTCGGAGCCACCTTCGCCACACTGCTCCGAATCATGCCACGTCGGAGCCGCACGGATGTCATCGAGCACGCCGTCACCGCGAGCACCTCCCACCCTTCGGCGACTACCAGCAAGGCCGAAGCCCACCGTCGCAGCACTAGCCGTGAGCTCCATCCTCGGCTGCCGCGGTCACCACTTCGCTAAAGGACCGCAACCTCTTCCCGGCGTCAACTGTCGTCATCTTCTGTGACCGGCCTTCGAGCCGTGTAACTCTGTGTGTAGGGAAGAAGCCGGCCCCTTGCGGCGTCTTCCGCGAACCATGGCCGAGCTTCGTCCAGCAGCAGCCACCTCTTCGGCAATCTATATCCTCCCCACTTTTGTGAACATGTGTTTATCTTTCATTCGCACATGACCATCATCTATGTATCATCTATCTATCCATGATTAGTAAATGCCTGTGCCGACCATCGCCGCCGGTCTACTCCTTTGTTTCCATTTCCCTTCATGACGATCTATCTATTACGCGTGTCCATCTCTTGTACCTCGAATTCTTTTCCCTAGTGCTTCGACTAGGTGCTACATCTTCGTCGCCCGATCACCCGGATGAGCCGAAGCCGTTGGATGACCATAGGTGCGACCAACTACAAGCTCCGCCAAGATCACGATGCCGAGCAACGCGGGTCACGTTCTTCCACTTCGACAAAACCTTGGTGAGCCACCACCATGCCCCTCTTTCCAACCCCGATTTTGCTTACCGGCCATGGCGTTCCAACCATGGAACGCGTAGACCGAGGCCACCTCCGGCCTTTGGACACACAAGCACACACACACGTGACTAACCCAAGCCAAATCGAACCATCGGAGTTCCAAGAACACCGGTGTGGTTGCCGACTACCATTGAAGCATTCTCTAAAGCCATGTCTCATCCACCGTGAACCACGCCCGAAGGAGTCAAGCCTTGATCACCATCTCTGACGATTGCGACGGAGTTCTACCGCTACTAGACATGCCCGCACTCACTAGCACGAGACCGGACTTAGCCAAATGGATCCACGGCATAGGAGACGCCAGAAAGGACTTGTCGCCTAAAAAAAACCGTCGTGGCCAAGCCATGCCGTGGTAAAGAGTTACCATGACCTCATCGTGAGCCCCGAAGCCGTAATTGGACCACGTGGTATTGATCGCCGCATCATGGACTGCAAGATTCCCTTTTTGGTTGCCCTGACAGGTTCCGTGGAACCCTGTGCCCATGTTTCACCACAGTTCTGGCTACCTCGAGTTACGAGAACATGCCGTCGAGATCTACCAGGACCCACACTAAAGGCCTTTTGAAGTAGTCACATTGCATGACTCACGGACAAAGCCCTGGCATACACCGCATGACCTAGCACCGTGTCATCCACCCTGGACCAGCCCCCAACTCGGCCCAAGCCTGGCCCACCTGAGCCCGTTAAGAGCCTAGTCACTGTTGACTGTTGACTAGTCAACGATGACTGTTGACCAACCCCACATGTCAGTGACCAATGCCGAGGGCCCACCTGTCAGCCACCGTTGCCAAGATTACCGTTGACGAAGATTACTGTTGCCGAGATCACCGTCGCCGAGACCACTGTTGCCGAGACCACCATGACCCCGTCTACTGCGAGCCATACCCTCTAGACCATGAACCCTAGTCGTATATCTTACCGAGACCATGGAAAGCCCCATCTCGCATCTTTTCGTATACGCATGTCTACCTTGTTGGGCCCTATTTTTACAACCTATCTGTCCATGACTGTCTTACAGGATCTATCCATCACCCAGCTATGGAATGTGCTACTCCGCAGTCGTGTCGAGTTGTTGCGTCTTTTGGTCATGTTTGGTTCTTATCGCTGGTTGTTGGTGTTGCTGCCTGTGTGCCGAGCCTTCGAGCCGGCTGAGGGATCGTACCTCGTTCAGACGTGACGATCGCGGGATCCGTCTCGCCATGACCGTGATGCCGAGTGTAACTCAACCCCTTGCTTTTTAGTTGACTTCATAGTACCACGAGCGTTAGCTCCTGTCATCGGCCCTAGAACATGGACGTGATGGATTCAATATCGATGGCGATATCGATGCGGATATTACCCGCACATTTTGAGCCCTTCGTGACCAAGTTCTGTGGGAGAAAACCATGGAGTAAACAATCATGGAACGATGAATGCCAACTCGTTGGCATAGCCTGTGGCCGCGAGTTCACCTCGCCATGACCATGGAGCCACGCCTCTCTTTCGCTTTTAGTTGCTTCTTCGTGCTCAAGCCCTTGTATGCTTGTACCCCGTTTGACCATCACATTTCTCTGATTCTTGCGGTGACAACCGCACCGCTTTGAATCCGAGAGATATCTCAATGCCAGTGCACCCTAGTCGGGTACCCTACGAGTGGCTTACGCACTTGGTGTTCTTGAGTGTCGCTCCTTCCTATGCCTCGTCCTTGTCGCAGCGTGTGCGTTGGAAGAAGTAGACCTTGTTCCTTGTTGTTCTTGCTCTTGTTGCACCGATAGCCCGCTCTGTTCGATCCCGTCTTGCCCGTGATGATTGGAACAAAGACCGAACTATTCCCTTTTGTTAGCAAAGCTATGGTCTATGTCGTACCTCGGACCCGTGCGTGTTGACCCGATCGACCGTCTAAAACCATCTTTCCCGAAGATGTATCTGAGAACATGACATGGATGTGCCTAGCTAATCCCCGCGTCTTTTGTCGTGTTGAGCGACTCTCTTCTCGGCTCCTGACGTTATTATGTCGTGTGGATCGAGAGGACCCGTTGCTGTACAATCTCTTTGCGCTACCGCATTCTACCATAGCGGACGAGCCGAAGTACGTTGGAGCCAAGTCACAATAGTGTTATTCGTTCTTGTCTGCCTCTTGTATCCAATGGTGACATGCGGGATAAGGCTGTAAGAGCCGAACCCCGTCGTTCTTCTTTCTTGGGGCCCGACTTCCAATCCCCGTCGATTCAATGGCACCGGATCGGAAGATCGTGAGCCGTGGTGTGCTATGGATAAGCTTTGGCTTAGGCTTAAACCATCTATCCTAAAGCCATACTGGCTTGGCCATGACTTAAGCTTGTGCTTAGCAAACCACCATTTGTGATTCTTGGCCCGAGGAAATCGGACTACCACCGAGAGGGCTGAGCCATGTATCTCTTATTGTCTCGATGGTGTTATTGGATTTTCATGTGTCTTGTCATCTTTTCAAGTGTTGAGTGTTCTCTTGCTTTGCGTGTCGCTTAACGGAGTGGCTGACGATCGGACCAAGAGAACGAGGACGACGACAAGGACTGTGGAATGGAGTCAACACAGGAGGAGGTGACCCCGCTAATGGAACACCAATGAATGGAGAATTGAACCACTACTACCTCTACATCGCAGGTGTCATGGCAGCAACCTCTTTTAGAGAATCCTATTAGACATTGCATAATATCTAGAACTGCTAGCGCTTTATAATTATTCCTTTGCTAAAACTTTGATGCATGCTACTACCTGAGCCATTATTACCCTGATGCAATCCACTCTACCACGTCACCCTGCCTTGCGCATTCGCTCGCTTATATATGCTTACTTGCCTACTTGCTTGCATATTACACCACTATACTTATTATTAACTCCACTTCGCATTATATCGGGGATGTGATGCTGGTGGTGAACCCCGTGGGAATGGTTTGGCTATGGGTGCCAAACTTGGTGGTGGGTGAGCGTGCTGCGTGAGTCTTGGGTGCGTGGAGAGTGAGGGTTGTGTCGACCGAGCTAGAATAACGACGAGCCTAGGGCGAGTCTTGCCATGTGGTGCTACCTGGGCACTCGGATATGGAATACCTGTGGCGGGTAAATGGTAATTGGAGGTGGCCTTGGGTGTGAACCTCGGAGAGGTGGAGCCTGGGGTGGAGGTGCTGTGGTGGCACGGTAAATGGAAACCCTGATGAAGACATTCTGGCTTGGTCACCCCTAAGGACTTACTAGTACTCAGATTCACTGGGAATCCTTTACATCCCACTCGCCCTATATGGTGCGGGACGGTTGGACTACTTGGTAGAGCGATGCCACTACTGCTAGGCGAACGTGTGCAAGGAGGTACGGGGTGCGCGGTTTCCCCCCCACACCCTTCCGAGACTTCAGGAGGCCTTGTGGACTGGCTCTTGACATCTGGTGGGCCCCGGCTCTGTCTACGACTCACAGTATCAGCCATCCCAGACTAGACTTGGGATGTTCCAGGGCTGAGAGGTAGGGTGGCATCGTTCTAGGCTAGCAAGCGGCCAAAATCTACCTAGACGAGGCACCGTCGAGGATGGCTATCTTATGGGTATGTGAAACCTCTACAGAGTGTATGGTTGATCGATCGATACATATGCCGACTTGTCGGCTATGGACCTTTCCTGGGTTTCGCTTAAACTAGATAGGAGATGAGTCCTTCTATCCTCCCACCATGGTTGGGGTATTTTCTGGTCGTGAGCCTTGGGGCTACGGGCCGTTGAGACAAGGCCGAGAGGGAGTTGGCCTGTCGACCTGAGTGTGTGAGATGAGATAAGGTGTGGTGGTGTGGAGGTGGTTATGGTTGGGATGGGTTGGTGGATGGATATGGATGGATGTGGATGTGTGTGGCTGGGAATGTGTTAAAAACTGGACATTACTATTACATTTCTACTATTACTTACTTCTCATGCGCTAATGATGCAAACCACAGCCAAATGTTAGGATCGCCAGATCCTCTTGTTTTACCTTTTCCACTAAAGCTCATCGGTGCTGACCATGGCCTGCACACATCTGGCGGTGTGCAGATTTCCTGCTTCTTAGAGATGCTGACTAGAGAAGGATTAGGAGGTCTCGTGCCTACGCTCAAGTTTGGTTCGGAGATGGAATCTACGCTGCACTACGCCAACTCTGATGATGACCCGTGAAGGAGAAGCCTTCACTCGTTAGTCTTCCGCTAGATTAACTCTGTAATAGGTGTGTTCCCCAGTGATGTAATATCTTGTATTTTTGTAATCTTACGATGTATGACTGTGATATCGACTGATATAAGATAATATGATGGAATCAACTATTGGTTTCATCATATTATAATTCATTCTGTGGATTTTCCCTTCGTGGAAAATTGAGGATGTTTCAGGTTTGTCTCCCCAGAGTACTTTGGGATGTTGGTTGGTGGCTGATACCTTGGCGGGAAAGCAGCATTGAAGATGTGATGGCCCAAGGCCTGAGGCCCCGGTAGGCCAGGGCTCGAGCTTTGGTCCTCACCGCAGTCGTAGCGTCCACCACATCGAGGGTGGTAGCCATATCTGGCTCCCTCTCTTGGGTCATCGTAGGCATGTCTACGGGCGCCGAGGGTGTTGCGCACGTCACAGTTGTGGCCGAGACGCTGACGCACCAGGACCGCGGTGTGCTGCCTACTTCCTTGTGGTTCCTGGTGGACTGATGCGCCCCTGCTGGGGCATTCTAAGAGCATGCACTGGCTGGCATCGAGCTCGCGTCGCTAAGACAAGGAGCTCTCGGCCTGCTGCGCCGCCGCACGCTCAAGCAACGTGCGAATCTCGCGGTGGGCCTGACGATCCTCGGGCGTCGTGGCCTCTGGAAGGCCATGGAGCAAGGCCACTGCAGCAGCGATGTTCTAGCTTGCCTGGACAAAGCGAGGGAGGGCTTCATCGTCTGCGACGATCCTCTGGTTCACGTTGTGGGGCCATGGGACGTGCGCGCCCACCGTCTCCGTGGCGCTCTATCTCCTGGTTGAGCTTCGTGCATTCTTGCTCGAGCTAGAGTCACGCTTCCTTGATCTCTCGGTGTCAGGCTTTTAGCTGCTCCACCGACATGCGTGGCGGGGCCGCTATCTCCCTCTCGGCCTCGTCGCCGAGGTCGTTTGTTGGAGTAGCCTCCCCCTCATGGATGTTTTCGACGTGCCCCTCGGGGGTACCCACCATGAAGCATTCACGAGAGGGGTGATGGCTTCCCCTGTTGGAGTCAGAGCCAGAGGGTGACCCTGGCTCCTCTGCCAGGAGGTCATGGAAAGATTATGTGACGTGTTCGATCACCCCCATGAACTCGTTGTTCGCGAGGGATGGGGTCATGCGCTGTGCCACAAGGTGGCTAACGGTCACCGCGGCATTGCGGAGACCGAATGGAAGCACTGTTGGGGCGCTCTGTGTGGGGTGTTCTAGAGAGAGGATGAGGCGGCGCGGGTCCTCCCTGGATGGCTGGGGTCCTAGGGAGACGCCGAGCTGGCGCTCAAGCCTCCCGTAGTTGAGGCCAATGGAGGGGAGAGGTTGGATGGTGGCGTGAGCCCATGCCAATTCTCCTCCCACCGTAATGATGAAGTCCAGGTCACCGAAGCGCATGTGTGCACCTAGGACCCAGCTGATTCCATGGCTAGCCATCCATGGCCGGATGTTAATGTTGGAACGCACAAAGGTCCCCTACCTGGCGTGCCAACTATCGGTTTTTTGAGTAAACACCAACGTGTAAATTTGTATTATTGCGCGTTGGGCCTGGATGGTGTGCTAAAAGACACAAGGTTTATACTGATTTGGGCAAAATGTCCCAACGTCCAGTTTGTGGCTGCTGCCCGTGTTATTAGCACTGAAAGGTTCATAGTAGGGGTTACAAATGGACGAGAGAGGGACGGGTCCCAAGTCTCTGATGGAAAGGTTGAAAGGACGCTAAGAGCTTGGTTGCTGCTTAGCCGTATGTTATGTAATGCATGGTGTGTTCTATTGATCCATCGTCTTAGTGGGGTACCCTACCTTCACTTTTATAGACCAAGGGGAAGTAGGGATTACATATGGGAGAAAGGAGAAAAACCAGAGGCCAAGAAAGTCCTTCGAAGGTGCCGGGTCTTCCTTTTTCTCTGAGCCAGCCCTCTTCATCGACACAAAGACATCTTCTCGTGGATAGCTCCTCATCGAAGCGCGTCGTCCATAGATGATGCCATGCTCTGGCTTGATTAGCAAGTGGTCGCGTCCCATCCTACCCTGGTGGGCGGCGCGATGGACCGGGGTGTTGATCCACAAGCCTACGGGGAGCGGACGCGCAAAGGATCGTGCATGTCCGCCATCAGAGAGGACACGAGTCTCCTCTTGGACAATAGTGGTTTTCATATGGTTCCATCAGGATCCGCGCCCGAGGGCCAATGGCGGTGCCCACAACACTATAAAACAATTGTCGGCGCCCACAACACTGCTTTGGGCTCTAACATGCCCTAAGGGCCTTTAATGCGCTTCGATTTGTCATATCCTGTCGGTACTTTCCTACAGGCATGCAGGGTATGGTGCAGGGTAGGGTCCTCGGTATTGCGGTTGACTTGAGTGTCCTGCCTTATCTGTGCGTGTAGTTATGAAGGAGCAGCGCATAGACGTCGAGCGAGGCTGAGCCAGCCCCCGGACGTCGGGCGATGCAGAATCTGCCCCCGGACGTCGGGCGAGGCGGAGCCAGCCCCGGACGTCGAGCGAGGCAGAGCCAGCCCTGGACGTCGGTCGACCCTAGGGGTCGGGCGAGACGGAGCCTGCCCTCGGACATCGGGCGAGGCAGAGCTAGCCCCCGGACGTCGGGCGAGATGGAGTCTACCCTCGGACGTCGGGTGAGGCGGAGCCAGCCCTCGAACATCGAGCGAGGCGGAGTCTGCCCCCGGACGTCGGGTGAGGTAGAGCTAGCCCCAGACGCCGAAGCGAGATGAGCCTCGCCTGACGGACGTCGGGTGAGGCGGTGCCAGCCCCCAGACGTCGGGCAAGGTGGAGTTTGCCCTCGGACATCGGGCGAGGCGGAGCCAGCTCCTGGACGTTGGGCGAGGCAGAGCCTGCCCTCGGACGTCGGGCGAGGCAGAGTCAACCCCCGGACATCGGGCGAGGCGGAGTCTGCCCTCAAACGTTGGGCGAGGCAGAGCTAGCCCCCGGACATCGGGCGAGGCGGAGTCAGCTTGGGGCGGGGCCCATGGTCCCGGTGGACGGACAAGGAGTGACCCGTTAAGCGGTGAAGTCACACTCTTGATTGTGTGGATGAGTCGGCGTTGACGGTTGTTAGCTCCTCCTCTTTGGGTACCCTAATATTGGTCCTCGACACCTAGCGCGCTGGACGTCCGGCCCCCTAGCGGCGTTCGGACGCAGGACCCATGTAGCTCTCCCCCACTGCATCCTGTTCCCCGCCGCATCCCGTTCCCCACCCACGCCCCTGACTCTGTTCCCCACCACGACCTTATCCTCGTTCCCCACCGTGCCCCTATCCCCATTCCCCTACCCCGCTAGGTTCCCCCACGACGCCAATGCCCCCACCACGCCCCTGCACTCCCACCGTGTGTCTCGTCCTTGTTCCCCAACGCACCTGTTCCCCACCATGACCCTCGCCCCATCGCAAACATATGGAAAAACTATGTAGTGCAACATCGGAATATAAATACGCAATATCGTAAAAAATATATAGTGCAACATGAAAAACATGTAATCGCAACATTAAAAAATATGTACTTTAACATAGAAAATTATATGTTTGCAACATAAAAAATCACGATCGCAACATATAAAAAATATATAGTGCAACATCGAAAAAACATGTACTGCAACATCGAAAAATATGTACTGCACCATCAAAAATTATGTGCTGCATCATAAAAAATTATGTACTACACCATCTCAAATAGTAGTACTGCAACATCGCAAAAATCAACCATGAAACTTGGAAATGGAAATATTCGAAAATCATCGGAGCAAAGAACCCAAAAATCCCATTGCAACATTCTACAATCATCTGCTGCAGCGTCCCAAAAACTCATTGCAACAAGGAGAAACATATAAAAAAAAGGACGTGCAAAACAACAAGGGGATGGGCTCTGCTCCAGCCCCTAGCCCATCACCTTCGAACTCACCGGAGGGAGGAGGGAATAGCACCCGAGAACTCATCAGAACCCTAGCCACCGCCGCGTCCCTCAGATCTAGAGGAGGAGCATGAGGAGGAAGAGGAGGAGTGGAGGACAAGGGCTAAGATCTAGAGGAGGAGGAGGAGGCTCAGGTCTAGAGAAGGACCGACCTACCTCGTTGGAGCCATCACCGTTGTCCTCATCTCCGGTGGGGGAGCGGGAGCCAGTCATAATGGAGGTCGCCGACGGGGAGGAAGGGAAGGAGCGCAGACAAGTAGGGGCGGCAATGAGCTGGACGTGAGCGCGGTGTCCATCCTAGAGAGCTGCTTGTGGTGGGCGCAACAAACAAGCGGCCGGGGCATGTGGTGGCGGATGGAAATGGCGAGGCGTCGGAGGAATCGATGCATGCCTTCTTTTCTTCTTGGTGGCATCTGTGTCGGTCTAATTGGGCCACAGGTCTAGGTGCACGGCGCCCGGACAGAGACGGACGCCGCAGAGTATCATTATCGTATAATTAAAGATCATGGCCGATCCACTTTTTGTTTTTTTAAATTGATGGTAATAATGCATCAAGAGGGGTGGGCATAATTAACCAAGATCGAGAAACCAAAATCAAAACAACCAAGACCGAAATTGAAATGATTGAGACCAATAGAATTTTGGTCTTGTCACAGATTTGGTCTTGAGTTCTCAGTAATCGAAATTATAACGATTAGTCGGTTTTAGGTCTCGATTAACCGAATTAACCGATGAGACCGATTTTACAAAAGAAGCACACCAAGGCCTTCCAACACCACCCAAGAATGCAAACCCTTGCTATACAACCCATCCATCTCTAGTTCTCCACTCACATGGTGAAACACTCCGGACCCTTTGTCTTCCTCTTCTGTCTTCTTCCCGCCTCCTTGCCCCTCGAGAGTCCTCCGGACCTCCACCCAAACATCTTTTCAGATCCTCTGCAAAGCAAGTGGCGGCGCCTAGGATCCTATGCAACCGCCCCTCTGCATCCTCTACACCCGTAGTGATTTCTCCTCTGTAGCTAACAACATCTCGTAGGTGCTCATGGCGGCGTCTTTCTGTGGCAACCGACGGTGGCATCTTGCCTCTTCCTACTCAAGCCAGCAGTGGCAAGAATCGACAATGCTTCCCCGGTCAGATCCGACGGCCCCTCCTATGCCTCAACGATGATGAGCGTCACACCACATGCCATTCCTTCCTCAATAGTTTTAGTGTGTAACACCCTAAGATTTGAATTCTTTTTAAAATAGTGAATTTGATTTAAATATGCAATTATATGTGCATTTCAAATTTAGGAAATAATATTTCTTTTATGAAATTAAAAGAAAATACAAGAATAGAAACATGTTGATGCATTCATGCTATTGCGTATTTATTTCTGTGACGGGTGGTTTTGTTCAAATGCTAGAAGATCTTAAAAACCTTTTGAAATTGAGTTTGAAAATTTTATTTATAAAAAGAAAAAGGAAAATTTCCTTCCATTTCCTCCCTTCCTCAGATTCGGCCCGCTGGTTTTTCTTCTTTCCGCTGGCCCAGTTCCTTCCTGCTGCCAAAGACTCAGCAGCCAAAGAGCCCAGCTTCGCCTCCCCCCCCGGGCGGCCCGGCTTCACGCCAATGACCAAGAACACACTACTCAGGCGTCGCCGCAGACCAGTAATCGCTGCTACCACCCGGCCGACGCCCAGTTCCCACTTGTCGGCGCCGCTTCTAACCTCCGCGTCCGGCCCCCGCTCGCCAGTCAAGGCGGAACCGCCGCCACGACGCGTCGTCGTGGCGTCCTCGCGCCCTCGGCCTCGTTAAAAGGCAAGGAGCCCCCCCCCCCTCGCGCCCTGCTGCCCCCGCTCCATTTTCGCCTCGCCCCGCCGCAAGAATCGCCGCAGACGGAGGAGCCCGCCGACCACCGTCCTCGTCGTCCGCGTCGCAGCTGCCTCCGAGCCGTCACCGCCTCCGATTTTCGCCCGTGGTGAGCTCGCCGTGGTCCCCTCTCTCTCCCCATGCGTTTCTTTTCGAGTTTCGTGGCTTTTAGCGCCCTTTCCGCAAGCGTCCGCGAGCTCCATGCCGCCGGCCATGGCGCCCGCGCCCCGGCTTTCCCCTCCGGCCGTCTTCTCGACCCGTGCGCGACCCCCCCTTCTTCCCCCGAGCTCTCGGGTGTCCTCGGTGGTCATTTGGTGGACCATAGGCCCTAACCGCGCGCTCCGGCGAGGCCACTGCCGCCGGCCATGGCGCCTGGCCGCCGGCGACCCTGTTCCGGCCGGCCAACCCCCCCACGTCTAATCCTAGCCGCCCATCGCGCGATCAACGGCCTGAAATAGAAGATACCCCTTCGGGGGTAAATTTGCTAAAGAGCCCCTGGACTTTTCTAAGTCCTAACCCGCCGTCCTTAGCGTATTTCCCCGAGTGCGCAATCCCGTTTAGAAAACATAAACTTCACTGTTTAAGTCAAAAGTACGCTTTCGGTATTTACAGAAATGCCATTCGAACTGTTTCGCTTATATAATTGTCGTTTTAACTCCGAATTGATCCATTCAAATCGCGTTAGCTTCGTAATTTCATAAGCTACATGTTGGAGCTACTGTTAGACAAGTTTGGAACTTTTTAATTTCATGATTAGAATTAATTAAATATAGGGCTATAGGAAAACCCGTTTTAATCATAACTTTCGCATTTTAGCTCCGTTTTTCGTGAACTTCGCGTTGACGTGATCGTAGAGAAACGTAGATTAGTTTTACAAACATTTTATCTTGATTTCAATACTGTTGGTGTACTGTTCTAATGATAGGAATGTTTGCTTTGCATGAATGCTTTTGGAATGTTGTATGTTGCCGTGTTGGTCGCGTTCAGACGGTGAGGAAAACGTTGGAGATCAAGAACTCTTCGACGACCAGCAGGACCAGCACGAGTTTGTGAACCAAGGCAAGTATAACATGGGCCTTCCTTGATGTCCTATTTCACTTTAATCAATTACTCATTTGCATGTGTCTAATTTTGATACCCGTAAGGACATCCTAGTGATTGTTTATCCTGTTCCTTGTATCCTATGGGTTAAATGCATATGGGTAGATTGCTAGTGCTCTAACTGAACTTGATATACCTGTTGATGAATGATACTATGGAACAAAGTGAGTAACATGATTTATAACAAACTGTTCCATAGGGCTTAAAGGGCAAATGACCTTTGTTCATGTTGCTTCCGCCCTCCATAAGGACTTATCTGTCGGCAAAAGCTGGGACTGACAGTGCAACCGGGAGAGTCATATGGCTCTGACTTTAGCTCAGTAATAGGACCTTTTCTAGCTAGTTAGAGGTTACCTTTTTGGCGCAAATGGGGCTTGCCACGTTGGGTATAGGACTGCCTCTGTTCCTATGTGTATAGCCGCGATGGATATGTGCCATAGGAAAGGGGGGTTCCTACATCTGCCTGCCAAGGAAACCTAGCGGCCCTAACTTGTTAGGGAAACCTATGAAATGGCTTCATAGTGTACCCTGCCCGCTCACCTTGGAAGTGACATGGGAGTAATTAACCCGGGCATATGGGGATCACGACTCGCGATGAATGTGCACCACCTCTGCAGAGGGTAACAAACTGTTATAACAGCCGTGCTCACGTGTTACGAAAGCGCCCGGAAAACTCACAGAATAACTGGATACTTGATGATGATCTTATAAAGTTGTTTAGTGATGATATATGGTACATATGACTCCGATATATGTTCTTATGGGAATTAAATGGGAGCTTAAGCATAACTTGATAATACTTGAGAATAAAAGCTTGACCTAATAAAAATGCTAACTGCAGTAAACCAGAGTCTAACCTTTTTGTGCTTCATAACCCCATGTTAGCTTGCTAAGTACGGAATGTACTTACACTTGTTTATTTTCTTTACTTGGATAAAAATCCCGGATGGGTAACAGATGGCAACGGGTATGAGGATTTTCCGGAGGATTATTAGGCTTGTGGTCAACCAGTTGACCTTCCCTGTGATGACGGCCACGAGAGTTTTATTATCTTTTTATTATTCCGCTGTGATGTATAAGACTAAGTTTTATTCTAACTCTGATGTATGAGACACCGTGATGATACTTTATGTAATTTGTCAGCTTGTGTGTGTGATTGATTCCTGGGCACACACGAGTTTTGTACATTCAATTTTATCCTTAAAATTGGGTGTGACATAGTGCTTCTCCCCTTGACCACGGGGCTTAATGAGACTAGATCTGTTGTGCCTTGGTCACTGCTCCCACCACCCCACACCATGACAGATTGACAACTGAAAATTTTGCATATACTAGCTTTGTTTGTTGGATGCAGATATGCTTGATTCATAGGTAGTGGGGCTTTGACTGGGGCTTTGATTTTGCTTTGTGGATGAGTTTTTTGCTAATTATTTGGGGCGATTAGTTAGGTCGACGATCGAGACCGAATAGAACGAACCAAGATCTATTTCCTATCACGAATAACACATTGGTTATAGTAGAAAATGGTCTCATCTGTGTCCCACTTCACTCCCTATATATATGCTAACCCTGACCGCACCTTCACATGCATAGGTGGCACAGTTTGAAACATATAAGTGATGACTAGTAGTGTACTAATTGACCACTGAAATAGAAGAAATCACCTCTCCACATATATTTGGTGGATAAGGTCTTAGGGTAATTTTTTTTCAGTGAGTAATGGTTCCAATCAATGTCTCTGAAGAAAAAATGGATCTTCTTTCAAGGACTTTTGGGTTCTCAAAGGGCTCCCTCCCTTTTACATATTTGGGTTTACCTCTAAGGCTGACTAAACCAAAAGTGGAGGAATTCTTGCCTTTAGTTAATAGATGCGAGAGAAGACTAGTTAGCACTTCCTCTTTCCTCTCTCAAGCAGGAAGATTAGAGCTTGCAACTCGGTTGTCTCATCTCTTCTGACTTTCTTCGTGGGCACTCTTTCTCTAACGGTTTCCATTATTAACCAGATTGATAAGTACATGAAACACTATCTAAGGATCAAAAGCCTTGAGGCAAATGCAAGGAAGCCTCCAAAAGTTGCTTGGACTTTGGTGTGCAAAGCCAAAAAAAAGAAGGTGGTCTTGGAGTTCTAAATCTGAAAACTCAAAATGAAGCACTTCTTGTGAAAAAACCTACATAAGTTCTAGAACTGGAAGACATCCCTTGGATTAACTTAGTCTGGGAGAAACATTACCCAAATTGAAAGTTGCCTAATGGCACAAAAAATGGTTCTTCTTTATGAGAGATAGCCTAAAACTTATTGATAAATTCAAAGGGATGGCTTTAGTCATATCTTTGATGGAAGAAGTTGTTTCCTTTGGGATGATATGTGAGAAATAGAGTCCCAAGACTGCATTTCCATGAACTACTGTCTTTTGCCAAAAACAAGTCCATCATAGTGGATAAAGCTTTCTCAGTGAATGAAACATTCAGCCTTTTCTATCTTATTGGAGGAAGCTTATTCACATTTTCTCCAGTTGGCTGCTTTACTGGACAACTTAAACTTGAAAGAAGGTCCGGACTCTTGGGTTTACATCTAAGGTTCTCCAGTATATATTTTCTTCTTCTAGAGCTTACAAGTATTTCTCTGGGCATGTTGAAGTGCACCTAGTTTTTTCCTAGCTCTAGAAATTCTCTTGCCAGCGTAAGCACAAGGTGTTTTCTAGTTATTCTTAAATGATAGACTAAGAACAAGAAATATTCTTAGAAGAAAGAACATGAATTTTGACAGCTTTGATTATGCGTTCTCTGCATATGGTCCTCTGAAGAAACCTTGAAACACCTCTTTTTACACTACCCTTTTACCATTAGCTGTTGGAACATCATTGCTTTCCAACTACCTCATGATTGTTCAAGATTTCAAGTTTATCAAATTGCTCAAGGCACAAATTAACCTACCATTTTGGTTGACCTCTTCATGCTTCTCTGTTGGTGTATTTGGACGAAAAGAAATGACCTCATCTTCAAAGGAATCCAACTAAGTGCTACAAAGTGTAAATCAAATCTTAAGTTAATCCTGTTGTTGCATAGGGTCCATAAAGAAGAGTAGAACCTTCCTTAGTTTCATGGATAAAAAACTCTGTGTACCTCTTTGTTCCTTGAGCTAGTCTCCTCTTTTACCTCTCCCCTTCTTTCTTCTAGATATTGTACATTTTTAGTTTGTGTTTTTTAATTCTCCAGTAGGGGATTTGCCCTCCCTGTCCTTAAAAACATACTTATATATCTTGTAGATCAGATGTACTCCCTCCATTGTAAATTATAAGTCGATTTGATTTTTTTTTAAGATCCATTGATTTTACTACGTATCTAGACACAAGTGTATATCTAGATACATAGCAAAATCTATATATCTAAAAATACAAAAATGTCTTATAATCTGGAAGAGAGGGAGTAAGTTGCACACACTACTCCCTCCAGTTACTTAAAGACGATGCTCAAGACAGCTCAAAACAACTGCATACATGCATGTAGCTAGGCAAAAAATTTAGTTTCAAGCGTCGTATTTAGATGTCCAGAGGCCGTATGAATATAACTTTATTTTATCATATGTACATCTTTTTATTCTAATACACTCACACTCATGGGTTTGTGCCTTGGATCGCAAACTTAGAAATAAATTGAAGAAAGTACTGTACTCCCTCCGTCCTAAAAAAATGTTGCTATAGGGTTCTTACTGGTCAAATTTCTTTAAGTTTGAATAGGTTTGTAGAAAATATTTGTAATATTTGTATGTCCAAAAAAATTATTTTGAAAATATATTCAGCAATTTACCTGATGATACTAATTATGTACTATAAATATTAATAATTTTTATATATTTGGTTAAAGTTAGAAATGTCTAACTTCTCGAAAAGTGAGAATAACATATTTTATGGGATGGAGGGATTATCTTCCTGTGTGTACCCTACTTTGCTTCCCTTCTCTGGTTATCTAAAGAGTGTGGAAAGTTGTATACTGATTAATAATCCCTTTGTCCTAAAAAGAATAGAAACCCCATTTCCAGAAAAGTCAAACAATTTTCAATTTAATCAAATGATACATAATAAGCATCACTAGATTAATTATTGAATATATTTTCATAATAAACTATGTAAAAATACAAATATCGATAGTATTTTTCTTTAAACCTAGTTAAACTTAGGATAATCTAACTCTTCGGTGAGATTTACAATTTTTTTTTGAACGGATGGACCAGTAGGTAACTAACGGAACTGAGAAATATATACTAGCTTTAGGAAAATACACAACAGCAAAACAAGTTAGAACAAGCGCTAGGTACAAAGGCAAAAAAACACTTGCTCATCAATAATCAATAGGACGGATCGGAGAAGGGATGAACCAGATTTCATCAACACATTAATAAGGCTTGACTCTAAATCATTTCGATGGATGTCATACTCAACAATCTATTCCCCCACTCATAAGATGACCATTTAAAAATTAAAATACCAACTATATAATTCCCCACTGTCAATGTCTAACCCCACGGTCGTTCGGATAGCAGTCATCACCGTTCACCAGCCCTTGGGGGCCAATCCACAATAGAATGATAGAGCAACCTATGACACCAACAGGTCATGCCTTGACGAGAATTCTGTGTTCTTTATTTTGTCCATAGCCAACGGTCAATTCATAATATCAATGTTGATAGATGACGTGCACATAAAACAATTAAGTATGAAGTATTACTTACTTGTTATTATGTTATTCATACTAGGCCCTGTTTGGATCATGCTCAAATTAGAATGCTAACTCTTAGCACTAGTTAGCAACCTTTATCTTGCTAATTTGCTAGTAGTTAACATAGCTTTTAGCACTTGCGTGTTTGGATAATGGGTTGCTAATTTTTAGGTGCTAAGTATCTATTAGCACACTGGATCCAAAAATAAACCAAGCTAGTTGGTATAATAAACCGTACACCCACTACTATGGGACAGACAATCACTGTCGGTCCATGATTGTCGGACAATTTAAGACCGGCAATGATAGATGTATCACTGCGGGTTCATAAGCAAAAAGCCTATCACTGTTGGATTTTAAAACCAACCGACGATGATAGTTACAATCATTGTCGATTGGTAGTATAACCTGGTTGATGGGAACCGTTGCCACTGGATTGTATTTCCAATCGGTAGTGATTAGTTCCTGGTACCCGGACCTAAAACTTTGTTTCAATGCGTTTAAGCTCAGGATTTCACATCCACCCACACTCTCCCTCATGTTTTTCTCTCCCTTATCCTCTTCCTCTGTCATGTCTTTCTCACACACTCCTCATATCGGTAGATATCCCGATCTCCTCGCCTCACCTCGGCCTCAGCATGCGGGTGGAGCTCCCCGATGAGCGCACCCTGGAGCGATGGTGGTAGCCCTTGTGCGTGGGGAGTAGCCGATGGATCTAGCGCGAGAGGAGTAGGCAACATCCCTGGCGCGTGTCCCCAGCATGGAAGCGGCGCCCTAGCTTGTGGCTAGGCCGGTTCGTTGAACCAATCTATGATCCCCTCTCTCTATGATGCGATAAATTGATCTATGATTGTTCAATCTCTCCCTCTCTGTGTGATGTGGATGTGGATGAATTGGCATGTGATGTGTTTAATCTCCCTCTCTCTCTATGATGTGGATGAATCGATGTGTGATGTGTTTTGGTCCTGTTTGGATACCCTGTGATTATAATAATCAGTTTATACAATCAAATTTTGATCAAACATGATTGATTATATATGTAACCAGAGAGAGGGGGTCACAACCCCTGATTACCATAATCTCATAATCCAGGTGAGACTAGGTTTTAGGGAATTATGGATGTTGAAAGTCTTAACTTTCCCCTCATCGATTGTCCAACTTGTGCCATACTAAAGGATAATATAGGAATTTCTCACTTAACTAGCTATATTCTAGGGACCCAAACACTATGATTATTATAATCTATAATCCTAATTATAATAATCCTATGCATAATCTAAGTTATAATAATTTAGCTATGATCCAAACAGGCCCTTAATCACCCCTTCTCTCTACGCGGTGCTCAAGTCGTCTTCGGTGGCTACTAGGCAGGGCCCGTGGCGGCAACTATGCGGGCTGAGATATTTTTCTTTTTTTGAAACTAGTATCACTGTCCAGTGCCAAACCGGCAGTGCGGATTCCTAGGCATCAGTGTCGCTTGCCCACTGCAAGAATTCAAAATCCAACAGCGAAGCTAGTCTATGAATCAACAGAGATTGCCATATACTCCCTCCATCCCCAAAAGTATGCAATTCTCACTTACAAGGAGTCAAGCAATTTCAAGTTTAACTAAATATAAAAAATTAATATTATTTATAATATTGAATAAGTATCATTAGATTAATTATGGAATATATTTTTATACTAATACAATTGGAGACCTAAATGATGATATGTTTACGAGCTTTGCTGTCATACTCTCAAATAACTGTGATTCGTTCATTTAATTAAATCGGTTACAAGGTAACAAGTGAAATATATATTTATTTTATTTTTGTAAAATAGAATAAATAAGGATTTTTTAGGAATAAAAATATATTTTTTCTAGATCCGATTGATACATGTGTGATCTATTATTAGATATGATAATTCTTTTTATTTTGCAATTTTAGATATGGCATAATTTGATTAGCATATAAATTACCAAAGATCAGCTTAGAAAATAAAATAACAAACATTTCTAATTTTCTGAAAAAAGAAAAAGGCCAACGGCCCCAAGCGGCCCAGCCAGAGCGTGGCTCACGCGCGCGGCTAAATATCTGGTGTCCACCAGAAAAAAATGAGCAGATTTAGTAAGACGGTCCACAATGACCCAAATAGAGTCATAGCGCTTGGATGTGCGGGGCAAACATACAACAAAGTCCATGGAAATATCTTCCCATTTCCACACAGGGATCGGCAAAGGCTGTAAATATCCCAGGGTACGCATATGATCTGCCTTAACTCTCCCACAAGTGTCGCACTCCGCGACATACTTGGTGATGTCCTACTTCATATTGGACCACCAATATAAGTGGCGCAAATCATGGTACATCTTGTTACTGCCAGGATGGATAGACAATTTGGAACGATGAGCTTCATTCAAAATTATTCTTCTCAGCTCCTCATTTGATGGAACCACCAATTTGTTCTTGTACCTCACTACACCTTACTCATCAATACTAAACTGAGGACCACGCCCTCACTACACCTTGTTCTATGATAATCTGCTCAAGTAAGTCTGAGACTAAGGCAATGTGAGCTAGCACCTCAGCATGGTTGAGAGACAAATGTGCTCCTTCAACCTGATATGACTTCTGGCTCAAAACATCAGCTACCACATTGGCCTTTCTGAAGTGGTAATGTGCCTCCAACTTATAATCCTTGATCAATTCCAACCATTTCCTTTGCCTCATATTTAACTCGGACTGAGTGAAGATATATTTAAGGCTCTTGTGATCAGTAAAAATGTGTACTTTGTTGCCCAACAAATAATACCTCCAAATTTTTAGAGCATGGACCACAGCAGCCAGCTCTAAATCATGGGTGGGGTAATTCACTTCATGCTTTTTTAGTTGGCGTGAAGCATAAGCTATCACATGCCATCCCTGCATAAGCACACATCCCAACCCCATCTTCGAGGCATCACAATAGACATCAAAAGGTCTGTCAATATCTGGTTGGGCCAAGATAGGAGCAGTGGTAAGAAAGTTCTTTAAAGCATGGAAGGCTTCCTCACAAGCCAGGCTCCAAACAAATTTAGCATCTTTCTGGAGCAGTTTGGTCATTGGCTGAGCTATTTTGGAGAAATCCAAAATGAAGCGCCGATAGTATCCAGCCAAACCAAGGAATTGACGAATCTGATGCACGAACTTAGGAGAATTCCAATTTAGCACATCCTGCACCTTGCTTGGATCTACAGAGATGCCATCAGGTGTTAGGACATGCCCCAATAATTGCACTCGATCTAACCAAAATTCACACTTGCTGAATTTAGCATACAGCTTGTGTTCTCTCAATCGAGTCAGTACTATCCGAAGGTGTTGGACATGCTCTTCCTTGTTTTTGGAATATATCAAGATATCATCAATGAATACCACCACAAACTTGTCCAACTCCGACATAAAGACTGAGTTCATGAGATACATGAAGAATGCAGGAGCGTTGGTGAGACCAAAAGACATGACTAGGTATTCATACAACCCATACCTAGTAGAAAAAGCTATCTTTGGTATATCTTGTGGTCGAATCTTGATTTGATGATAGCCTGAACAGAGATCAATCTTGGAGAACACCATGGCACCGGCTAGTTGATCGAACAAAGTATCAATACGAGATAAAGGATACTTGTTCTTAATGGTTATCGCATTGAGAGGGCGGTAATCCACACACATCCAAAGAGTGACATCCTTCTTCTTCATAAAAATGGCTAGACAACCCCATGGTGAAGAGCTAGGACGGATGAATCCCTTTTTCAACAACTCTTCCAACTGCTTCTTCATTTTAGCCAATTCCTCTAGGGCCATGAGGTATGGGCGTCGGGAGATAGGAGCAGTGCCAGGCTGTAACTCAATGGAGAACTCCACATCTCTATCTGGTGGCAACTCAGGTAGATCTTTAAGAAAGACATCCAGGAACTCACATACCATAGGAATGGAGACAAGATCAGGAGAAGCTTCAGCATGAGCAGCAACAGGTAAGGCTAGATCTGAGGGCATAAGAAGAGACATCCTATCCTTAGAAGAAGGAAGCCGTAACTCCACAACTCTATGCTTCAGATCCAAGACTACCCCGTAAACCCACAACTAGTTCATTCCCAGAATTACATCAATGCCTTGCCTAGGCAGCACCATGAACTGGAGACGGTAAGTGTGAGTGGCTAATACTAAGCCCACTATGTCTGTCCGAGTATTAACGCACAACTGCGCACCCGGAGTACTGATTCTATAGGCAAAAGGTGTAGCCATAAATGAATGTGTGCAAATCCCATGCTCATAAATGAATATGATACACCAGAATCAAACAACACATAAGCTGGATGAGAATTAATGGTGAACATACCAGCCATCACCGGTTTATTTTGCAATATTTCCTCAACCTCTATGAAATTAACCTGTCCAGATCTGCTCACTAGCACTTTCTTCTTGATAACTGTCCGCTTGATCAGACAAGAGTTGGCTGAGGGCTGAGTAGACTAGGTCGGCTGGTTTTACGGACACTCTCGGACATAGTGGCCTTCCTTGCCACACTTGAAACAAGGACCAGGCTTGTTCCCCTGTCCTTGACAAGGTGGGACCTGCTGTCCCTAGGGCTGTTGATGTTGCACCTACTGAGTAGGTGCATGATACTGAGTGGAAGGTGCCTGAAAGGTCTGCTGAGGCTGTCAAAATGAATGCCCACCCGAGGACTGATAGGGCACCCGCCTAACAACCTATACCTTCTGCGCCTGGGGGTGACTAGAAGACCCAGTAGCCACCCGCTTGCGCTTCCATTCTGCCTAAGAGTCACGCTGCAATCCCTCCAAGGCAATAGCAGCATTCATCATCGCCCCAAAGGTCTGGTAGTTTCCTGTATATAACTCCTTCTGCAAGATGCAAGAGAGGCCATGATAAAAATAGTCTCTCTTCTTCTCATCTGTATCAACATGAGTCCCAGCATACTGCGACAAGTGGTTGAACTTGTTGACATCGTCCATCACAGACATGCTTCCTTGCCATGCAGGAATATAATACTCTCTGAAGGCTGCAGTGAACTCCTACTAGGTCACCCGATGATCCACCCGCTGCATGGCATTAAATGTGTCCCACCATGCACTAGCAGATCCCAATAGCTGTTGCGCTGCAAAGCGTACCTTCTGCTCCTCAGTTATGGTGAGAAGCATAAACTTTTACTCCAGGATACGAAGCCAATGCTCCGCATCTAGAGGCTCAGTCATCGGCATGAACGTGGGTGGGTGCATCTTTAAGAAATCCTGATAAGAGCAGGGTCCCTTAGGACCACGGGCACCACCCCCGTTCCCACCATTGCCTCCGTGGCCTCCACGGGCTAAGCCACTAATAGCCTATGCCAACAGCTCCTTGGCATGGGCTGACTCACGACGAGCAGCCAACATCTCCACCATCATCTCCGCATGAGTCATCGGAGGTGGCGGTGGCGGAGGAGGAGGAGCCAGAAGTGGAGACTCATGGCTCTCCCCATTGTCGTTCCCATTGTCCCGACCACTTTCACCTTGGCCCGCTCCAGCACTGGTGCTCCCACGACCAGACCTCAAGTTCATCTAAAAACAGATAGAAACCAACCACTTAGGACAACCCTCCAGATCAGGAATAAGAGATTTAGAGAAATGATAAGACATTTATTGAAGCATTCTTTTAGTTATCCTATCAATTCACTAATTCAATTTATACGTGTAGGAGGAATTTAGTTTAAGCAAGATTCTCTTAACATGATGTATGCATTGGCATGTACGTTCACTCAAGCCGAAATATAGCGGCATTCGCAAAAATTTTGGCACATCGTACACTCACTTTCTGCTTTGCTAACGATTCTTACGTAGTGTAAGTCAGTGTACCTGCAAAAAACTGATTAGATAAAACCAGTGCCGCTATCCTAGATAGACCATATTGCTAGGGCTTATACTTATTTAGATAATTTTATCGCATCCTACTTTTCGTAAAACTTTTGTTGGTCAAATTTTAGGTTTTGGAAAAGAGTGATGAAACTCGTAGACTCATTATTGGCTCTGGTACCAACTGTGGCAGAACTGCCCGAAATAACGCACTTACAGAGGCGCTTGTCTTCCACCAGACACTAAGCACCCCAAAAGCAAGCTACATCGGCAGGTTCCATCGAGCACACCCTAAGGGAGAGCCCGAATAATCCACCTTTTTCCCACAGGATCCAATAATGAGAACGAGTTTATATAACTTAGTCCATTTCATACATCCAAAATTCTCAGAAATATATTATTACAGTACCAAATTCAGAGTGAGGAAATTTAATAGTGGAATGAAAAGAAACATCTATCGATAATATACAGGGATCCGTCTGTGCCCACCAGAAGAATCCTTCACATAATGGCTACTCCTCAAGCACTGCCCCAAGCGGCCCAGCTAGAGCATGGCCCACGCGCGCGGCGCGCGGACGTGGCCCACGGCGGAGCCCGCGCGCAAGCTGGCTCTTTTGCTAAAGAGCCCCCGTTCTCTTTCCTATTTGCGAAACTAACTCAAACACTATTTAACTGAGTCATGGATTTGCATCTAGCTCCCTGCCCTTAATCGAATTCTTGTTTTTCAAGGTCCCTGGCCAGATCTAATAGAGGCCGCAGCATCTCCGACCAAACACCGGTGAGCACGGACCTCCCCGGCATCAACCATCACCACCATAACACTCTACGTGCAAAGCGCAACCGATCTAGGTATCAAACACCAAAAATGGTGTAGCACATAGACGTGGCCATGCGCCGTGGCGGGGTCTAGCCGTGGCAACATCGGCGTCGGTGAAAGCACCTAGCCCAACGCCTCTATAGATACCCTTTATCCATCCATAGGCTACGGGCAACTATACAGAAACCCTATTTGAATCGCTACTACACCCAAACGCGCTGGCCATGGGAACGACATCTAAACCCAGTTCACCGGCGGCGGCGAACGTGTCCCGATGATCCTAGACCTTAACCGGTTCAACCGTCTACCCTAGGAGTAGTGGTGCCTCACCAGAGACATGTAGGATGGTCTGGACAAGGTCGTGAGGCTCGACAAGGTGGTTGACCACGTGCGTGGGAGTGCTCTAGTTCACGGCGACCGTGGTGAAGGTGTTCCCAGTGATCTGCTGCTCCTTCGGCGAAACTGCTTCACGGGCGAGGCGACCAAGTCAAAGCGATGCCAAAGCACCGATCGTTAGAAGCAAAGGAGCAAAGAAACGATGCCAAGGCAGAGCACCCCCCTCCGGTGGCCATGGCAGACCACCGTGGGGAAAATGCCTCGCATTACCTCGCCGGTGGACGATAGCTCAGCGGTCTATCCTAACCACGAGCTAACCTCTCAAGCTAGGCACGGTTGCAAGGAATTGGACGAAGGTGGTTAGGTCACGACGAATTTCGAAAGGGGTAGTTGGCGTCAATGGGGATGCATTTGGCTTTAAGATTGGCTGATGGCCACGATAGGGCCAAAGGGAGGGAGGGAGAGGCAAGTCTGGCAGGCTAGGAGGAGTAATTGCGGAGCCAGAGAAGCGAGTCATCAGGTGATGGCGACTCCTCTCTGCCGGAGGCAGGGGTGGCGTCGCATCGGGTGGAAACGACAAGGAGCAGGGGAGGGGTAGGTCGGAACTCGGCTTGTCCTTGCCTAGGCGGGACGCGGACAGCGGCAGCGGGACACGCACGTGCGGCTTCGACGCCATAAATGGCGAAATGATGGCACGGCGGCGAGGGGCAACCCACATGCGGCAAGGCGACGGTGTGGGCAGAGGCCATGTGCCGGCCACAGCAGGCCAAGTGCGGCCCCGCGCGCAGTAGCCCCGCGCAGGCGAACATGAGGGTGGCAGAGCCGCGCAGCGCGATGGCCGAAGCAGGCAGCAATAGCGCGGCAGCGGGTTGAGGGCAGTGGTAGCGCGGCTGCAGCTAGGCCATGCACGGTGCGAGCGGCACATGCAGGGCAGCGGGCAACGGAGTGGCAATGGCCAGCATCACGGCGCTAGCAGCACAGCCGACTCACGGCGGCCAGAGGCAGGCTCGGCCAGCGGCAGCGTGCAACGCAGCGGAGAGGAGGGCCCGCTGCCAGCCAGCCAGCCGAGCGTGGCCAAGCACGTGTGCTCGCTCGCGCGTCCGGCACGCCGACGATGGTGCAGGAGCGCGGTGACCGAGTCCACACGATAAAACTGGGCGAAACGTTGTGCGCACGATTTTTAAAGCGCCCGAAAAAACCCTAAAACATGGATCTAATCGCCCAACCACCTATGCAATTCTTAAGAGGGCATATTAAGCTACTAAAACCAGCCCTAAAACCACACCGCTCTTCAACCCAATTCTCCTACAAAAACTACCAAACATAGCTGTGTCAACCCGTTTTCCAACTTATGAAATTTAACTCAGCCTTGATCGGATTCGCGTCAAATTCGATTTCTAAGCTATTAGGTATGCTAGCTAGTGAACTTTGATAAAGTTTGTACTTCGAACTTTATCAAAGTTCCGTATATGCGTTTTATAGCATTTTCGCTCAATAAAAATTGGTTTTAAACCCTAAATGATATTACGTGACATTGGAATATAACTTTCGTTTCGCGTTTTCGTTGATCGTTTCGAGTTACGAAAATTGATCTACACACTATATCACATGCATTATCACATAATCATGATGCTCATGAAATGTTTTAGCAAAAGATTTTCAGGGTAACACCGAGGGTGTTACATTCTCCCTCTCCGGCGCCTCTCGCCCCTGCCGCTGCTCACTGCCCCGCCGTGGGCGCGCTATGGTTTCGCTAGAGCTCCATGGCTGTGGAGCCCCGACAAAACCCTAGCGTGCCCGTGGCGGCCACCTTCTTCCCATCCCCCCTCCCGTCGGTGCCATGGCCTAGGTGCCCCCTCCCCGACCTGGCCTAAACGCCTCCACCGCCTCTAGGACCCTAAAGCCACCCTCCTACTGTCCCCACCGCCTGCTCGGCTTGCCTTCCCCGAGTCCTCTTCTCTTCTAAGCCCACCGAAGTTGGGAAAGAAGGGAGTTGGGGAAGACGATGCCGGTAGCTGCAAGAGGAGAAGAGAGAGCGTGTGGTGTGCTGGGGAAGAAGAATAGTGCCAGAGGCGCCGAAAAAATGGCCGGCCTGTAACAAGTATTTACCTTAAAACAAAGTAGTCTTTACCAGTATTTTGCTTGAATTTTCTCACATATTTGATATTTCCAATGAATTATGTTTATCGAGATGAGTTCTTGAATTAAACAACGCTCCTATACAGATAAATCTTTCATCCATTTCCTACTATAAGCTAGGTAATAGCTCATATCTATCGATATAACTAAATGGATGGCCAAACGGTCCTTTTTGTGTACTGTAGAAATTGCATGAGCCTTGTTTGGAAGCACTTGTATCCACCTTAATCCATGTACGTTGGAGACCCTAATCCATTCCAACACAAATGGATTAAGGTAGATACACAAGAGCATCCAAATAGGCCCTAAAGTGATGCTCTGTCATCCTCGTTACATATGCGTGTATAGTTGCGAAATGAGATCATCACATACATAAACATGCTTTGTGTAAGAATTGATTCGCATATAGTGCCAACTTAACTGCCTCTCGAGCGGTCGGCCTTAACCGATCGAGCATCAAACTGAGAAAACTAATTAAAGCAGATGCACCCATTTCCTAGAATTAAGGAATTAAAATTAGAGCAGACAAAAAGGCCACAAGCATCCGCCTTTTGGTTGTATAGAGAGCTACAACACGGCATCTAACCCTACTTGTTATAGTCTGTTCGATAGATATATAGAGAAGCACACATGCACCAACAGATTCCAAAACAGTGGTCTTCAGCGTGATCAATTTAGTCTAATGCATGCATGCAACAGACACATCACTACTAGCCACATAATTAATCATCGTCCTCCATCATCAGCTACTGCCTAATGGCCTAACTAACAAAACAAACTCAATTAGATACATAATTGGGGCGTCGATCGAAGACATTGTTCAGGTGCAATGCTCCTCCATGCATGCATGAACCATCAATAATGCATGCATGCATGCATACTTGCTTCACAGTTTGTGATTGTACCTACGTGCATGCATGAATCATTTCACGGAGCTTTTGCTTAATCATGTATCATAACAGTATTATATTAAACTACCTGTACTTATCCTCTCAAACGGGATGGATGACATATGATAGATGCAATGTTTTCAACATATATATACTACTACTTCATTCATCACTTTCTCACCTGATCTTTATAAAACTACAAGTACAGTGTAGCATAGTCAAATGAAATTCAATTTAATTCGTAACAGGAGAGTAGTACCTAATTATTATTTTTTGATTACACAGTACACCACATACACTTATAACGCACGCACACTCGCCCCTATGAATATACGCACGCAAACCATACCCCTATGAGCACCTTTCAAGACCGGCAAATCCTCGAGAGATTCAAGAAGTCATCATAGACGCCTCGCTGTCGACATTAAAAGTACAAAGCTGTTAAATCCTAGTTATTCGCTTTAACGGGGAGTCGAACCTAGGACCTCAGGTGCTCTAGTCTCTCGTAACCACAGAGTGCATGCTCTTTCACGAGTAGTACCTAATTATTGGCAGACAGGGCCCAGTTCCGTTCGGCGCAGTGCATGATTGAACAATGCCACGGATTAATTAGTAGTGCTTGCTAGTTTGATCAATCTATTAGGGCATGCACGTAAGGTAAAGTTTTAGGTGGTGTTCGGTTCCAGTGACTAAAATTTAGGAGGTGTGTTGGAAGGATGTTGTATGGGGTGTTCGGATACTAATAAAAAAAACAAATTACATAATCCGTCAGTACTCAACGAGACGAATTTTTTAAGCCTAATTAATCCGTCATTAGCACATATTTACTATAGGGCATGGACGTAAGGTCAAGTGTTAGTTTGGAAGGTAGCAGGACACTTTGAGTCCTGAATAATTTATGCCTTAGATTCTGGGAACAAATGTCATCAGATGATAAGAACATCTATCCCGGCCGGCAGGACGACGCTTTTAGTTTTAATTTTAATTAATTTCACTTGCACGCATGGATGGAAGAGGTGTAGCGAAGCTAGTTTGATTAAGGTCAGAGGGCACCGACTTTACCAGACAGAAAGGATTTGTGCAATGCTAGCATAGTTTAGCCTCTCTTTTTGTCTCTTTGTCTGAATGTCTTTACAAAAAGCTGTAGTGCCTGACTGCCTCCTCTTACTTCCTGTGATGTTAGCAGCTGCTCCCTCCGTGCAAAAAAGAATGCAATTTTCACTTCCTGGAAAGACAAATAATTTTAGATTTAATCAATTTTATATGAAAAATAATAATATTTATGATATCAAATAGATATTTTCATAGTGGACCTATTTGGAGACATAAATGTTGTTACTATTTTTTCACAAACTATATTGAACTTATGAAAGTTTAACTCATCTCAAAACTAGAATTGCATTTTTTTTACGGAAGTATATCCTAGCTTCTAATATATCTTTGTAAATAATAACTATAGCAAACATGGGCAAGGTAAAATAAAACCCTAGGTATACACATAGCCTTTTTTTAGTGTGTTCCTGTGGTTACTGTGGTCTTGATTTCTGGTTGACATGGCGACATATATCTATGCACCTAATCTACTATCGTTCGTGGATAATTGGGGTGCACACTACAAGTTAGAGAACTAGCTAGGTACATATATAGCAACTATATATAGCCTATGACTTGTGCACTTGAACTCACTAATTTTAGTGTTTATCTAAGTGACGCATGATCGCTAAACGTGGCACTTACTACATCCATCCATTGTAGGTTGATTTGAAGAATACTAACATGCATGGTTTTATTTGAAGATTTGATGGTTAAGTATTTGTGGGATAAATTAGTAAAGCAGTGCTTGTGACAACGAAACCGTTTTGATGAAGTTATATTAACATGCATGACAAATTCAAATAATTGTAAGCTCAGTATATGTGGAAATGCTGTTTTTTTAACAAACATATATATAGTGGTACATACATATATATGGAGTCTCTCTTGTCTATTCCTCTTGGCATCAAAATATAATTAAGGACCATGAAGGCATCATTAATTCAATTAATTAACAATCTAAGTTTCACACTTTGCTTAAAGTGCTGATGTGTATAGATGCCAATCAAATAAAGGGAATAAAACATGATGAGGTCGGTGTTATTTATTTGCCTAATTGTACGTGATGTATTTAATTTGTTTATCTTGTACTTTTTTCTTGTCGAAATAATACATTCTGTGAGAGGAGAGACCACACACACAGAGAAATTAAATGAGTTGAGGACGCATACACCGGGCTTTATGTTGATTATTAGTTTGCTTATTATATACAAGAAAACAAAACAAATAACATGCATAGGTGTACCAACTGCCTCGTCGCCTTTTTGGAACGTGGCCACCAAATACGTTTATACTACGTATACGTCGTAGAAGACGTCTTTCTTTCTTTCTTTCTTTCTTTCTTTCTTTCTTTTTTAATTAAAAAAAACAAAATTCCGGTCTAGAAAGCGAAGGAAGCACACTGAGCCACTGACAATGAGAACGTGAGCGACGACGTCAATCGCAGCGCCGTCTAATAATTAAGTAATTAATTAGGCGAACAAAGATTAGATTAAGACAAAGTATGTCGATGATTGGCTTTGCATGCATGCATTAAGCCGCAAACACGTTGGATGACAACCTACGTGTGCATGCATGTCGAGCCATATTATAACATACTAATAATGTGGCCGATCGTCAGAATTCAGATGGAGAAATGCATGCAGACGCCGGCAACATGTCATTTTCATGGTCGGTTTGTGATTGCCATTTGGATATTACAATTATTTTACAGATACTTCCTACTCTTTCCGTCCCTAAAATATTACAATTCTAAATTTGAGACAAGTCAATTTTTTCTAAGTTTAACCAAGTTCATTAAAAAAACATTAATATTTATGTCTTCAATTAGATTTACTGTGAAAATATGTTCCGTAATTAATTTAATGATACTTTTTCATTATCATAAAAGTTAGTAGTAGTTTTTTGTTTGATAAAGCTTAAAATTGTTTTACTTCTCAGAAGGCAAAAAAAATTACATTTTTTGGGAACGAAGGGAGTATGTTCTAACAAAAAGAACTCTTCTATGTTGTTGTAAACATTTATTTTCAGGTTTGCTAATAAATAATAGCTGAATGTTTTTCTTGTTGGTTTTTACTCGCTTATAATGGTCGATATATCTCTTTAAGATCTGTGTAGCTGTGTTTCACCTTTTTTTTATTCTCATTTTCGTCCGTGGCCTAGTTCTGCACTATGTTGATTGTATACGTCTTGGACCAAATCTACCCAGTAGATGAAGGGGCCATGTCCCAATGTAGCCCAGGTCATGAAGAGCCCAAGCCCAAATCTACCTCATGGGCATACCCAAGCCCAAGAATGGTGCCCTGGCCATGGGCGGTGGGCCAGGATGGCATTGCCGTCTTCAAACTGGGGGCCAAACCCGAAATACAAAATGTGACCCTGCGTCCCTGCTCCTTATATTTGAAAAATACTTACAAACAACTGAAATGTTTTCGAATTTCATAGTATAATTGTACGGAATTTCGATCCATCATCCGAGTGATGGGTATTTATATGTTTTCATTCACCCTTTGTTGGTTGCCGTTTGTGTCATGTGGGCTCAATCTCTTTTGTTGTTTTGGCCCATTTGTATGTCACGTGGAGTCGAGAGGGAAGCTTCGTGTCCATCTTCGTCTTCTATCTCTTCCAGTGCTTTCGGAGGAGCTGCGGCTGCTGCTGGCGCGCCGCCACCTCATTGCTGGGCGTCGTCCCTCACCTCAACCCCACTCCCCTCCACAGCAGCTTCGATTTGTTCGCGGCCGTTGTGCTCCCTCGCCTCAACCCCAATCCCTCCACAGTTAGCCGTTGATTGTGTATGTGATGTCACCGACGCAGGTAAGTGGGCTACTCCGCCAACAAAAGTGCGCGATTCGAAGACTAGTGTTGATTTCCCCCGTTGTGATTCAGGGTTTCCCATTCTATTTAGGTTCATGTGATGGCGCCTCCATCCCCTTATGCATTTCGCTTCAAAGATGCCGTGTCAATTAGTTTGGCATATGTTTATTACATTGAATTGGATCCATCATTTCTAATTGCCTATCAGTTAGTTGTCTTGTAAATTCTTTGTGTATTGTTTTTTATGATCAGAGATTTGTTATAATTATTTCTTCAGTGAGAAATTCATTGTGTAGTGTTCTTATAATCTGTAATTGTGTGATAATTATTATTTCTTCAATGCGATTCAGTTATCCCATTCTATTCAGGTTCATCTGATGGCATACCCATTTGTTTTAAATTCAATTTGTATTCTTCATTTCTATGTGTTGTCTGTGCCAGAACAAATTGGTTCTTGGCTTTTTGTTCTAGTGTGCTGTTTGTTCAAGAAAGAGAGGGAGAGGGTTCTGTTTTTTCTCTACTCGCTTTGCGTCTAGTGCCTGCATTGCACGCATGGCCCCTTGTGTATGTATTTCAGTTCAGACTTGTTATTCTTTATTTAGGTTTTAGTTTTTGGAATTTCTGTGTGTATGGATAAGTAGCCTTGATACATTTATTCAAGAGTATCTATTTTTTCAGAGCTTGTTATTTTTAGTATTTCATCAGACCATGACGTGTCATTTTCAAGCAATGGTGATGTATTGTCAATGATTAGTTTCAGTTTTATGATGTTTACAGTTAAAATATTACTATTCGTTTCAGTTAAATGAGTTTAGAGATTCAGTATTTTTTTTGTTTGTGAAATTAAAGGAACCATAACAGATGATTCAGTTTGCTCAAATAATATAATTCTTAACAGATTATTGCTTGTGGTGGCTAGTGCTCTGGTTCCTCTGTTTTCTGGTTTTGACAGGCTCGGATGCGGACTTGTGTGTGTACCTTGAGTTGTTGCATTGATATAAGATATGATTTGTGTTGAGTCTAAAATGCATCGATCGATCTTACCCGGAGTTTGATAGTGCTAATTATATTGGAATGAAACGCCTAGACAGGTCATGCATCGATCGATCTGCCCCGGAGTCTGATATTGCTAATTATATTGGAACTAAAACTCCTAGACAGGTCATGCAACACTATTTGGTTGCATAGGTTTTAGTGAGGTTAGAGAATATTTGCAGATGAAACGTGTAATTATTATCTTTGTACAGAGTACTATGCTATTCAAAAACAAGAGCATGCATTGCACATATTTCATTAAGAGAAGAGGGAGTGCAACCAACATCAAGGTAATCTGTAGTGCACCTGAACTTTCCAGTTCCAGTTATCTGATGTTTCCAGTTAAAATGATACCATTAGTTTCAGTTTAATTAGTTCAGAGATTCAGTTTTTGTTTGTGTGGCTCACGTTTCATAGTCCACCTAAACTTTTCCACTTTTTTCTGTATTGCACGCGGGAAACAATTTTAACTGGAACGAGCAGTACGATGTGCGCGGGAGCGAGAGCTCGATGAGCCACCAGTACTCGCTGCACCATGTCGTCATGGCCGACCTGGAGAGGGCGAAGCGGAGACAGGGGAGCACCGATGAAAAAATTGCAGGCACAATCTGCAATTTTTGTTCTGAGAATAAAAAACCCATTAGACAAAACCACAAACCTAACAAAATCTGATATGTGTTGTCACATAGTCAGACAATGACAAAAATTTGATACGTTATGACACAAAGACAAATTATCACCCCTTTCATTCTGGGGTTTTAGTTTCAGTTTTGTTATCAGTTCACTTTTTAGTTTACTCTAGTTTTATTTTAGTGTAGTTTTTCAGTCAAAGTTCAGGTTTCAGAGTCTCTAGACTTCAGTGTCAGGTTCATTGTCGTTGTTAGTTCAGGTTTCAGAGTACCTAGACTTCAATTTTAGTTTCAGTTTAGTTATGAGTTCACTTTTTAGTTTGCTCTAGTTTTATTTTAGTTAAGTTTTTCAATCAGAGTTCAGGTTTTAGAGTATCTAGACTTCAGTTTCAGGTTCAGTATTTTTATTAGTTCAATTTTAATTAATTCTTGTTTTGTTTTAGTTAAGTTTTTAAGTTCTAGTTCTTCAGTATAAGTTGATGTAATTTCTCCAAATCTTCCGTTTAAGTTATTCTTAAAAATAGCTTCAGCATATGTTAAATTCAGTATATCTTCAGTATATGCTACTGATGTAATTTCAATAGTAATAATATAAGTGTTTAAATTTTATATCAATAATGTTGATATAAGTTTATATTTAATCCTTTTGGCAGATCCCCGCTTTCAAAGAATGTTGGTATGAACATGCTGAGGTAAAGTTAGACCTTGAGAACTTCTCAGTTGTCTACCCTCCTGTCCCTAAACAAAGGAATATGTAAGTTGAAACTATTCATTTAACATATACAATTTTTTTGGTCTTCTTCTTGTTGAGATGCACAACTTAATATTATTTTTCTATCAGCAATGATTGTGGGATATTTGCAATAGATGTTTCTTTGATCAATCCGACATCCCCAACATAAGAGTCAAACTTGGAACAACAACAACAAAGCATTTAAGTCCCAAACAAGTTGGGGTAGGCTAGAGTTGAAACCCAACATAAGCAATCAAGGTTCAGGCACGTGAATAGCTGTTTTCTAATCACTCATATCTAAGGCTAAGTCTTTGGGTATATTCCATCCTTTTAAATCTCTTTTTATTGCCTCTAACCAAGTCAACTTCGGTCTTCCTCTACCTCCCTTCACGTTACTATCCTGGCTTAGGATTTCACTACGCACCGGTGCCTCTGGAGGTCTCCGTTGGACATGTCCAAACCATCTCAACCGGTGTTGGACAAGCTTTTCTTCAATTGGTGCTACCCCTAATCTATCACGTATATCATCGTTCCGAACTCGATCCCTTCTTGTATGACCGCAAATCCAATGCAACATACATATTTCCGCGACACTTATCTATTGAACATGTCGTCTTTTCGTAGGCCAACATTCTGCACCATACAACATAGCAGGTCTAATCATTGTCCTATAAAACTTGCCTTTTAGCTTCTGTGGTACCCTTTTGAAGAGTCAAACTTGGAAATGCTCTATTTTTCAGCAAGAAAAAATTTGTTGATAAAACACTAGAAAAAGTCTACTTAACCCCGCACCTTTCATACATGGTCTACTTCACCCCCAAACTATAAAACCGTCTGTTTTACCCCCTGAACTTTCCAAAACCGTCTATTTTACCCCTAAGGGCGGTTTTTGACAGTGGTTTTGCTACAGTAACAGCGGGTTGCTACAGTAACTGTAGATTTACACAGTGAATATATAATACGGTATGCTTTAGTACAAATTTTTTTTGGTAGCTTTAGATTAATTGGAAAATCCAATTTTTCTGTAATTAATTATAATTTATCTATAACTAATTTATACATAGTCCAATGAGTACGAAATTTTTACTATAGTTCAAACATACAATAATTAGCGTACCATAAAAATTTCACCACAATTGGACCATAGAAGCTGCAGCTATGAATTATTCCAATTAATTACAGACAAATTTAGATTTTCCAATTAATCTAAGGCTACAGTAAAAATTTGTACTAAAGCATACCGTATTATATATTCACTGTGTAGATCTACTCATGTGGAGTCCAATAAAATTAAATTTTTCATTTTATGAGTTTTCAAAAATTCACCGAAAATAAATAAAAAAAGAAAACTCAAACACCGGTACTGTAGCAACCCCAGTGTTCCTGTAGCAACCCCGTTGTTACTGTAGCAACTGCTGTCAAAAACCGTCCGGAGGGTAAAATAGACGGTTTTGGAAAGTTCAGGGGGTAAAGCAGACGGTTTCATAGTTGGGGGTGAAGTAGACCATGCATGAAAGGTGAGGGTTAAGTAGACTTTTTCCATAAAACACTAGTACAAAACTTTTTGACCAGGTTAGCTTAAGCCTTTTTGTTAATTTCTCATATCTTTAGCCTTTTACCCGTTGTAACTATTACATATCTTTTTCTATCTTCTATTCTACAGGGCATTGATCCTCGCATCTGTAACTAGAGGAATTTCAAACTGTGAATCACGTTTAGAAATGATGTAGACCATAGTTCTATAGATATACATGAGTTGTAGCCTCAACAGTTGTCACCATAATATAGTTTCCTTTTCGAGACAGTATGTATGGATGATGTTGCATCTGTAACTAGAGGAATTTCAAATTGAGAACCACGTTAAGAAATGACGTGGAACATAGTTCTATAGATATACATGAGCTGCAGCCTCAATTGTTGTCACCATAATATAGTTTCCTTCTCAATATACTATGTATGAATGATGTTTTCTGTATTTTTTCTGGGATTTGCATGTTTACAGAATGTGTTGATCTCTGAAAATTTAGATCATATTAAGTTCTTTATATAATCAGTAGAAATGCTTGATACCTCACTCGATTCAATCTGTATGTTATGATAGAGCTGCGTAATTGTTCCTTTGGTTGAAAATCTGGATATGTACAGAGGGGCACGTGACAGGAGAATCTGGTTGATATTTTGGTTACTCGTCAATCAGTTTTTTATTGCCCTGCATAGAAAATCTGGATGATTATATTTTATTTTTTCAATCGTTTTTTACTTTGGCGTTTTATATACAATCCTACAGATGATGTGTTCAATTATGGTTGGCTCAAAAAGTGGATGATAACTGTATCAATTGTCAAGCGGGTGATGAGTAGTCACTAATTGTATATATATTATTATAAAATAATAATAACTGCAAAAGGCAGTCATGCTAATAAAAGAGTAAACGCCCAGTCTCCGTTACTGATATCTTCTTATATTCTATCAAATAATAAAAAACATCTTTTGTTTGGTATTATTCAAAATAAATTTTTCAGTTATATCTTCATGGGTACCCGACATGTAGGTGTAGCACGGCTGAATAAGTAGTTGCAAAAGGCCACAACGCACTTTGATCGTCAAGTTGGAACACCAAATTAATGTTCAAGGCCTAGTTCTGAGCCCATGCGTCCAGCATGACAGGAGAGTGGATGTGGCCAGCTAAGTATGGGCCTTAACAGCGCTCAATGGGGCTAATGATTTGGGCCTCGCAACAATACTGGGCAACGGCACGCTCCAAGACCATCGTATCATTTCCTATATATAAATAAATATAAACGGCTAAATAGGCCAACAGCGCGTCCGGTCTATCTTCGTTCCTTTACATCGAGACTCTTTCTTTATTTTTCTTATTATATTTTTTATTTTTATTTGATTTCAACCGTCACAAAGTGCTGTTATATACGCCATAGGGCCATAAATAATTGGAGGATGTTTATACTACACATAAGTAAATACTACGTTAGTTAAAAAACCTTTTTGATTGAGTAATGTCAGATTTACCCTCCTAAAGCTATCCCTAGATTTTTAAAATCATCCTCCAACTTGAATATAGAATAATTTTACATTCTTGAGTGGAGGTGTTCTGAGTTGTTTTAGTTGTTAGCTAGATGTTAGGGTAGTTGAGTTGCTAGTTGTGTCTGTTTCGACCAAGTTGGCTTAGAGTTGAGCAAATAGTGGAGTGAAGTTTCCAGTTGTTCGGTTCGATGTATTGAAGTTTGTGACTTTTGGAGTTGGTTTTCAATAAAAAAAAATTGGGCCAACAATCTACCTTTTATTTTCTCCATCTCATAAAAATTGCGGCAAAGCTTTTGTTGTCTATTTGAAAAAAAAACTTATAGTTGAATAGAGAGAGTGTAATATATTAGTAGATATGTAAAAGATAAACATGATTACCCGTCCTAGGGGCGACAACGGCGACCCTAGATAGAAGCGATGGAGGCCTGGGAGTCTGGGCGGAAGAGGATAATCCTCGGCGGCAGCGACAGAGGACTCTGACAGAGGCGACTGCCATTATCCCAATGACGGCGGCTGCCCTATGGGCGGCGGAGACCTTGGAATCTAGTGAATTGGAAGCGGATCCAGTCGGCTCACGTCTAATCGACTGTAACACCCTAAAATTTGCTACTTTGGAAATATAGTTAAATCAATTTAATTTCGAATTTATGTGCACATGAAACATAGGAAAGATAACAATTTTTATTAAATTAAAATTTATCATAGGGCTTAGTAACATTAATGGTGCATTCATGCTAGCGCATATAATTTATTGAAGTGAGTGGTTTTGGTCAAAATTTCAAAAAGGATTTGAATTGCTTTGAAAACAAGTTTGAAATAGGTTTTGAAATAAAGGAAAATAAAAGAAAAAGGACAAACTCGCCCTCTCTCATTTTGGCCCGAAGGCCCAGCTCATTTTTTCTCTTCCCCGCCGGCCTGCTTCCCCCTCCCTTCCGGCCTAGGCTGGCGAGCCCAACTCGGCTTTCCCCTTTCCTCTTCTCCGTGAGGCCCAACAGCGCCGTCCCGTCGGCCCAGTCTCCCGCCGCACCATTCCTCTCCCGTGCATCCTCTCCTATTTCGCTGACGCGACGGGCCCGCTCGTCAGGAGCGTCTTCTTCCCCTTCGTCGTGTCTGAGCCGGATATCAACCGACCGAGAGTCTGCGCTCTCCTCGCTTCCCCCTCCATTTTGCATGTGCCGCAAGCCGCCTTGCCCTCTTAAATAGCAGACCCGCCTAGCGCCGCCTTCCATCAAAGCTGAGCAAGTCCGCCGTGTCCTCATGCCCTAGAACAGCACCGCCGCAAGCTTGAGCACTACCGCCACTGTTGAACCGCCGATTCGCTGCTTCTCCGCCTCTACGACTTCCTTGCCGAGCTCCGCGAGAAGGTAAGCAACCCTCGGGAATGATCTATCCCTCTATCTCGCCTTATACCACCGAAACCGTGCCGCCGTAGTTCCCCAGCGAGCTCTGAGCTGCCCCTACCGAGCCAAGCTCGTCCCACGCTGTCGCAGCCCTCTCCGACCCCACTGACGGGTTCCCCGTGGTGCCCTCTTGCTCCACGTGCTCTCGGTTCGCTCCGCCATGGCCTATAGGCCGTTTTCGAAGACCACCGGTGAGTTTCCCGCCGTCGGTAATGGAGTCCACCGCGCCGGCGCCACTGTACCGGCCAGACATCCCCCTCCATCTCACCACGGCCATCTGATCTTGACCCAACCGCCTAGATTACCCGTACCCCTTCGCTGTGAGATTTGCAAAAAGACCGTTACAACTATTGAAGTCTTAACCTGTAGTCTCTGTCTTTCTTTCAAAAGAGACCCTCGGATTTTTGTTTATAAAACTCACAGTTCGTAGCACTTTTTCGAGAGTACGTTTTCTTCTTTGGAAAGCATAGTTTCATCGGTTCAGATCCAAAATACGTTTTCACCTATATACAGTTTTGCCACTAATCTTGTTTTAGCCATAAAATCTCCGTTTTAACTCTGATTTGATCCATTCAACTTGCGTTAGGTTCGTAATTCCATAATCTACATGTTCATACTACTGTTATGTAGGTTTTCAACTTTTAAAATTCAAGGTTAGATTTAATCGATTATTTTACTAAAGGAAATCTTGTTTAATTCATAACTTCTTCGTTTTAGCTCCGATTTTTGTGATCTTCGCGTCTATGTGTTCGTAGTGAGATGTAGATGCATTTTCCAAACTTTTCATCTTGATTTTATATTGTTGGTGTACTGTTCTAATCTATAGCTTTTGTTTGCTATGCATGATTGTATGGATGCCTATGTGGTGCTGTTTGATCTCAAGTAGACAGTGAGTTTTGTGTTGGTGATCTGGAGCAACGATTTGAAGATCAAGACCAGCAGCGATACATTGAATTAAGGCAAGTATAATATGAGGGTCCTTGTTATCTATTCACTTTAATGCAATCTCAATTCATATACATATGTTAATGAACAACTTGGAGTCTACCTACCTTGACATTGATTATCATGTCCTTGATTTATCTATGGGTTTTGCATGTGGGTAGTATGCTCAGTTTGCTCCAACTAATATTGATTAAGGAATACAATTAAAGATATATGCAGCATGATATTAAAAGATGTTTTTTAGCAACATGGAACCAAGGGGGCTAGAGCATTGGGCCTTATTTTATGGTGCTATAGTTTCTCTCCATAATGACTCATCTTTAAGTGACAACTCAGGACTTACAGTACAACCATGAGGACCACATGGTTCTGGTCTTAGTCCAGTACCTTGCTCTTTCTAGTTTGTAGCAGTTTACCGAAAGGGCAAGAGGGGCTTACCAGGCTGGGTATGGGCCTCATTCCTAGAGTGTGTACTATGCTACGTGTATCAGTGCCACTTTTGGAGATGACTCCATAACACTTGGGAGATGGAATCCTTAGTAGCTGCTCTTTATTAGAACGACTGGGAAAAGCTTCACAGTGTACCCTGCCTGCTCACTTGGGAAGTGTTTTGGGAGTAATTAACCCGGGTATATGGGCAACACGACTAGTGGTGAAAGTGTACAACCTCTGAAGAGTGTAAAACTGGTATATCAGCCGTGCTCACGGTTACGAGCGGCCTGGATCCTTACTGAATAGTTGGTTACTTTGATGGTTTGGGTTATGATTAAAATTGTTGATATCTCTAATTATTCATATTTAGGAGCCTAAGCATAACTTAACAACTTATGATTAATAATAAAATATGACTAACTAAAAGTGCTTACCGTAGTTCAGCCGCCTTTTGAGCCTACATCCCCTCATGTTATGCTTGCTAAGCGGTAGTAGCTTACGCTTGTTTTATTTTAATACTTTGGCAAAATCCCGGATAGGTACCAGATGAAGGTTCTTCAGTGGAGTTTTTCAAGAGGTGTTAGGCTTACGATTAACCAGTTGACGATTCCTGTGGTGTTGGAGGCTTCGCCCGAAAAAGAGTTATATCATATACTGTAAAGTAAGATTATGTCTTTTGTAACAAATATTTATGCGCTATGTAACAAAGGCATTGTCTTTGATATTACCCCTTTATTTATAGTTATATGTGTGAATTGAATTTCTGGGCACACGTATGGTGTGTATCTGGTTTTGTCCTTAAAACCAGATGCTACAAAGTGATTCCTAACTGGACGACGATGGATGAAGGTAGGCTAACCGGCGACGCGTGGCGTCACCTTACTTGAAGCGGATGAAGATAGCACCCGCGGAGGTTCGCAGCGATGGTGTACTCGGGGCAGCGGCGACTTGACGACTTCCACTTACCGAATCTGGTTGTTTCATGAAAGGATGTCGGGATGCAGGAATGTGTCGAGGTCATAGTTTTTTCCTCTTTTGATTGTGTGTTCTCCTCTTTGTTAAGGTGTGAGTCTAAGTAATGTTGTATTTTTTTGGCTGTGTATATCCTTTTGGATATAAAGGCATGATTAATGAATTCTTTATATATTAAAAACAGATAAACATGATTAGCCATCCTACACGCAACTTAAGCACATGAGCGATGGTGTGAGTATAAAAAAAACTCCCGACTTTGACCCAGCAAAAAAACCTTTATTACCAAACATTCTTGCCAACAAATCACGAAAAACTCTATAGCCAGGTTATTCTTACCAAACATTAATTCCCAGTCCCAGGCGCCCAAACCATCTCCCACCGACCCGTACCCGTGGCGATGTCGGCAGCAGGTCTCTTCCTCTGCCTCGTCTCCGCTCTCGCCTTGCCCACCTTCTCTTCCTCCTCGCAGTCGCTGGCCAGCGCCACCAGCGACCAACGGGACGCCGACAGGGTGGTGCGCCTCCCCGGGCAGCCGGAGAGCCCGAGCGTGTCGCAGTTCTCCGGCTACGTCACGGTGAACGAGCGCAACGGGAGGGCGCTCTTCTACTGGTTCTTCGAGGCGCAGACCACGCCGGAGGAGAAGCCGCTCCTCCTCTGGCTCAATGGAGGTCGCTTCTTCTCTACCGTACCTTTAGCAGTTACAAAATTTCAAAGGATTAGTTTCCATTGGAAATTACTGACCTTTACTCGATTCTTAGTGTACTGCTCCTACCATTTGTTCTGCTTCTTTAGTTGGTGAGCAGCGATGACCTGTCTGTCTTATTGGTTACTACTTACTGGTACATCTGTTCTTGCTTTTGTAGTTTATTCTTCTCTGTGCCGATTCATGTTCTTGGTATTTGTGATCATTTCATTTGTATGCATTGATGATAATTTTTCTGAATTACCTTTTTGTCTCATTTTTGAACTTCACTTCTTGCTACCCTTTGCGCGTTTGTTTTAATTTCTAGAAGGTTTAACTTGTGATTACCGATTTAGGACCTGGTTGCTCCTCAATTGGCTATGGAGCTGCATCTGAGCTAGGGCCTCTCAGAGTTGTCAGACGAGGAGCAGCGCTGGAGTTCAACGAATATGCCTGGAACAAAGGTGCTCTGCTTCCTGATTTCTGATTCTTTTTCATTCTCAAGGCTAGTTGCATTTGTTTCAAAGTCTTTCTTGTTCTTGCCAGAGGCTAACCTGCTGTTCTTGGAGTCTCCTGTTGGAGTTGGCTTCTCCTACACCAACACGTCCTCTGACCTTGACAAACTCAATGATGACTTTGTAGGTAAATTCATCATGTAACAACGTTAAATTGATCATAAAAGCACGCGGCCCACTAAAGGCTCCAATTCTTCGAAAGATTAAACTTTGCTTTGCTGTTCAGTTCCGGTCATTATGTGGTTACTACAAATGGGATTCTATGTAATCCTTTGCTCTTTCCAGCGGAAGATGATTATAGCTTCCTAGTGAATTGGCTAGAGCAATTTCCGGAGTACAAGGACAGAGAGTTCTACATCTCAGGAGAGAGCTATGCAGGTAATTTTGGCTACAAATCATGAAAGGTTTTCAACCTTTTTTTTTTTTTTTTTTGGGGGGGGATGGTTTAGAATTCTGGAATTCTGTTGAGAAACGTAGACAATGTGCTAGAAGGTATCTCTACAACACACAATCTGGTGCAAAGCATGGGAGTGTAGCTTTGTATGAGTCCTTTTCCATATTCCACTACCACTATGCAGTCCAAATGGAATGTAGCAACTCAGACTTTCACCAACCTTCTATTCTTGCTTGGATTTCTCAATATGCCAAGTATTCCTGTTTCTGCTTTGGTTCATCAATATGCCAAGTGTGCTTGACAAAATAGTTTCACCATCTTATCTGAAACTAGAATGTCCCTACAGAAAAAAAATCAGTTACTTTCTAGAAAGGATTGACAGCTTGGTTTTCCACTGGGTTGGCGATTACGACAACTCATTGTTCACGGTCTCAGAAGTGAATAATAGATATACAAACTGAAGAAAATGTCAGATCAGAAAGTAGCAATTCAAAAGATTGTAGGCATCATTTTCAGCCTTCGTTTTCATGACGCACTATGTGCTGACTGTCATCCAATTGCTCAGAACAAAACCCAAAAAGAAAGCCTGAGTGAAAATGATTTTTTTGCTTGGATCTTAATTTGAGAATGCAAATGGTGCCCATACTGAATTAATTTGCTTAATTTGGTTGAAATCAAGTACAAAAATTCATTTCCGGTATGTGCACATGGACATGGTTAAATATTTTTAATGATTCATTGGATCTCCAAACATATGTCTCTTAAAATAATAAAAAAATAACTAGTGTGGTAGGTTCATGAGTCACATCGGTCTTATAGTTGATGGCAACATCTATGGAGAAATGCCTTGAAAACTGTGTCTCCTGTACATCACTGAATAAGAAATCTCAACTTCCTATGCTGCTGGTCACTATGTGCCACAATTGGCTGAACTTGTTTATGATAGGAACACGGACAAGAAGGGCAAAGCATATATCAACCTCAAGGGGTTCATTGTGAGGATTTGAATTAGATTTATGCTGCAAGAATTTTCCTTTTTAAATAAATTGTTTCATGCGTAAAAAGATACAGCACCTGAATATATCTGCTGGTTGTCTGAATGTTATATTGCTTAGTAACAAATCCAAGTCAGACTAGAAATCTTCACAATCTCTACAACAAATGTAATATCACGTGAATTGAACATTCAGAAAACCAGAAGAAAACATTTTCCACCTTTTTTGGGATAGTGTATAAGGTTTCTAAACTTTCTATGTGGATATTGGTTATATGAACCCAAAAAAAAAAGAATGGAAACAAGAGTTATGTTCAAGCTATGCACATGAGAAATCAATTCCTGCTGGAACATAACACATTCAGAATGGACTTATTGTAGGTTGGGAATCCTATTACTAATTATTACTATGATTCAAAAGGGCTAGCTGAGTATGCCTGGAGCCACTCAGTTGTGTCTGATGAAATATACGACCACATCAAAAGGATTGCGACTTCAAGAACTTTAATTGGTCTGATGACTGCAATGCTGTCATGGATATCGTCTATAGTCAGTACGACGAGATTGACATATACAACATCTATGAACCCAAGTGCCTTCTAAACCAGAGTTCAGCATCTTCTGAAAATCATGCATTCTCCATGAATGGTCAGGTATAGTATGCTTGCATATGAATGCAGAAAGTTCCAGCAGGTCAAAAATCCTTCCAAAAATTAATGATGCTTACCTTCGAAATGCCAGGAGAAGTTCAGTAGGAGGATACTGGTGTTCTCTGGCTACGATCCGTGCTACTCATCCTATGCTGAGGACTACTTCAACAAGAAGGAAGTGCAGAAGGCGTTTCATGCTAATGTCGTCAGTGGATCGCTTCCAGTGAAATGGCATGTCTGCAGGTGGATTGTCTCAAAGATGTTCACTTGGATATTCTTAGTACCAGTCACTGAATTTGTTGACAACCAAAAATATTCATTTTGTGAAGTTGTCAAAATGTGAAATGGACTTCACCATTGCGTTCCTCTCATCGAGACGGTCAAAAAACATATATGGAATGTCTAATTCGGAGTCCGGATGAAAAAGTTATGCCCTCGGAAAGATGCCTCGTTGTCGGGAGTTCCGACCCAAGTCGACGTGTATCGGGACTTCCGGGAAACCTGAAGAAATCTGCTCAGGTATCTAGGGTTATCTCTACGTCGGGAGTTTCGACCCAAGTCGGGACTTCCAACTGTTGGAAGTTCCGACGGGTGTCGGGACTTCCGAGAAGCCTGAAGAAATCTGCTCGGGTGTCTGGGGTTATCCCTACGTCGGGAATTCCGACTGTCAGGAGTTCCGATCCAAGTCGGGACTTTCGACATACCTAACAGAAAATCCTGTTCAGATCTGGTCTTTTGGATTCTGATCCGAGCTGTTCCAAACTCGTGGGAAACTTAGAAAATAAGGCTTGGAGAGGTTTCCTACTGGGATAAGACCACCCCTGTATATATATATATGAGAGGATCATGGCCGATTGAGTTCCCATCTATCCAATTGTCACACAAACTAATCTATCAACTCTTTATGCCCTAATTCCCCTCTCTCAACCCCTTTTGCTGTTCGTTGAGTTTCTCGGCGAGATTCAGCGACATCCTAGGAGGCCTTGCTGGTTCTAGGAGGTCCTCCACGTGCTCCTCCCTAACGGGTCTTCCCGGGAGAAGTTCGGGAGCTTTTCCAGCCAAGAACAGGCTCTACATCGGTCTTTAGATTGGTTTGATCGATTACGCCGCGTTCTTGCTGCGTTGCAGGTTGTGTGTAACCTCTTCGGACGTCCAAGGCCCTGCTGGTGTGTTGGTTTGGGGTCATCCTCAACGTCAACAGAATTCTTCTGGAACAAAAAGAACATGAACTCATCCATCTCTTGTGAAGTGATCCCATCCTGAATTCCTACAATTTCTCCATATTCTCGGTCCTACCCATATACTCTAAGCTCATATGAGAGTTTGGCTCTACAGGTCTGGTTCTTTGAGGACACTGAGAATGTCCTACATCTATGCATGTTAGGCATAACTTCCTTTTCATGTGTACCTTCTTTGAAATCTCACAACAAGTGCATGCTCAAGTGAATTCTTCACACCCATCAATCATTCTCTCTATAATGCATCCGTTTATTTGTCAATGAAGTGGTGACGCAGATGGTAGGGTCCCAGTGATCGGCTCCCGGTACTGTGTGGAAGCACTTAAGCTGCGGATGAAGACCCAGTGGCAACCCTGGTACCTTGACAAACAGGTAGGTCTGAAGTCTGAACTAACAGCTTATCTGAACATCTTGTGCGTTGAATATATCAGTAGCCAGTGATGCTAAAAAAAATTAAAATGAGGGGCACAGCGTGGCATGCAGGTTTCTGGGAGGTTTGTGGAGTACTATGGGATGAGCATGGTGACGGTCAGGGGTGCAGGTCACCTGGTGCCCCTTAACAAGCCTGCTGAAGGGTTGACACTAGCTGATCAACACATTCCTCCGTGGTGAGCAGCTTCCCACACACCGTTGAACGTTTATAGATGGTGCGGTGGGATAGAGCAAGATTTCAGAGAAGATGGCATAGGATAAACTGCAATGATTGTGAAAATTGGAGTTACCGTGATGCCAGTTAGGGATCATGGTTCCGTGTTAAATAGCCAGGAACAGCCCCTGTGCGTGGCCTGTACAAGTGTACCTTGCATTACAAGATTACAGAGAAAGGAACTAAAACAATTTGTGCTAGCGTTCCTAGTCTAGAGATACAACAATCAATCACTCATACAAGGGAACAAGCAATCACGCCAATCACTGATATCTTAACACCCTCCGTTAATCACAACTTTCTGTGAAGTTGAGATTAATATTACATGGAAATGTGATCAGCCGTCGCTTGGGAAGTGCCTTTGTGAAGCCATCAGCCACCAGATCTTCTGAATGAATAAACCGAATATCCAGAAGTTTTTTGTGCAACTTGTTCTCTTGCAAATGATAATCAATATCAATGTGTTTGGTGTGAGCATGAAACACTGGATTAGTGTTATCCCACCATAACTGAGCTGCAGGGGCGTGTGGAATTGCTAAATCACAAAGTAACTTTTGAGCCCACATCAACTCAACAGTGGCATTAGCAAGTGCCTTGTACTCGGCTTCGGTGCTAGATCTTGATAGACATTACTAATAGTAGGAGATCACCTACTCTCTCCGTCCTATAATACAGTGCATCTTCAAAATTTATCCTCAAATATAATGCATTCTAAAGGACAAAAACCAATTTTACATTAAATATTTTCCAGTTATTAACCAATCACCATTAATCACGTTAATGATAGCATCGGATTAGGAAATGAAATGAGGATACATGCGTCTTTTATATTCTCTTAATTTGTCTTAAAATTCATAGAATGCAATATATTACAGGAGAGAGAGAGAGTATATGTCTTTTTAAGGCACGGATAGAAGATAAGTAATTTATGGGAGATGCTCTAACCATATAAATTTTAAGCTCTATAATTTGCCACCAAGTCACCATACGAATTGAACTCTATAGCCAGGAGCAATTTATTAACGGGACTTGCTAGCGTCCGGACGTTCGATCTGGGAACTAGCGGCCGGACATGCTCGCACAGAGAGCAAATGACCGCCTAGCGCATCGGGCTCGCGAGGGAGCGCACCAGTAGTGGTCCCATGCTGCCCCAGACATCGTCCACGCCACCGGCCGCTTCCCACGCGCATTCCATATGCAACACCTGATCTACTTTTGAAACATCCAGATGCAACAGTTGGAACATACAAAAGAAGACAAATAAAACACTTGAAACAAGCGTATGAAACACTTGCGAAAACGCCTGAAAAACATTTGAAAACTATTGTAAACATATACAACATCTAGATGAAACACTTTCAAACATACATATGAAACACCTGAAAACACTTGAAACATATGCTTGCAACATGCATGTATATGCAACATCTAGATCTACTTTTGCAACATCCAGACAAAACACTTGCACCATTCGTCTAAAATAAATGAAACATTTGGAACATACACTTAAAACATATGTGTATAGCCATTACAACATGTGCAACATCCCGATCTACTTTTGCAACATCGATATGCAACACTTGCAACATACCTCAGAAACATCTAAAACACTTGAAACAAACTATTGCAACATGAGCTTTCAGCGTAGCATCTGCTTGTTGCTCGGACGATTAGAGGCTCGTCCACGTGGAGCTCAACCCCGGTGGCGCGGAGGTCGCCGGTGGTGTGGAGCTTGTTGGCGGCACGGACCTCACTAGGGGCAGGGGCAGGCGGATGGACCATGTCCGCAACGAGAGGCGCGAGCGGACGGTAGGGGCGTGAGTGGGGGCGGCGCGGGCGGAAGCGGCATGGGCGAGTGCGGAATCCATCTGGACGGACAGCGTTTCCATTTATTAACAAGCCATAAACCCTTTTGAAAGGAAGGGTGTACAAACTGGGTAGGTAGGAGAGGGCCATGACTCCAAGAGGCCCAGCCGCGCAGCCCCTAACATTCCTCAACTCCACTTGCCAATTTCCATTCCCTGGCGCCCAAACCATCTCTCACCAACCCATGGCGATGGCAATAGCACGTCTCTTCCTCTGCCTTGTCTCCTCTCTCACCTTGGTCACCTTCTCTTCCTGCTCGCTGTCGCTAGCCAGCGACCAGTGGGACGCCGACAGGGTGACACGCCTCCCCGCCAGCCAGAGAGTCTGAGCTTGTCCTAGTTCTCTGGCTACGTCACGGTGAACGAGCACAACAGGAGGATGCTCTGTTAAGTAATATGCTGCTCCCCTGTACGAACGCGCGGCAGGGACAGACGTCGAAAGCCTCCCTGCCACTGCACTATAGCTGCTGTAGGGGCAGGCACCGAAAGGCTCCCCTGCCGCACTGTAGCCACAGCAGGGTCAGGCGCCAAAGTCAGCCATGCTGTCACATCTAGTCATTGTAGCAGCATGGCAGCCTGACATGTCTGTGTACTAGGATTTGATGGGTAAAGTTGTATATATAGTTTTTCACTGCAACTCAATAAAGAGAGTGAGTTCAGTTTTGCCATCTCCTCTGCAGAGCCCCGGCCAACGCTGGTTCATGTGCTGTGTGTGTGCGCACTCTGTTCTCACTCCTTTCTTCTACCTCTAGCTATAGTGTGTGGTCGACAACACTGGTGAGTGGTCGGCTCACCCGTGCCGGTGATCTAGGGGCTAACAACTGGTATCAGAGCCGTACAAATGTCATCGCCAGACTAATCGCTGGCGACGATCGACGGTTTGGAGATGGGCGACAGCAGCGGCACTGTTGTGGCTGCCCAGCCACGATAGGAGGTCATCGTGCACATGGTGTGGGAGGTCAGCAGCACCAGTTGGCCGACGCTGACTCGCACCAACTATGGCGAGTGGGTGGTGATCATGAAGGTCAAGCTCAGAGCCTGACGGCTCTGCAATGCTATTGACAAGGGCACCGACAACGAAAAAGATGACATGTCAGCATTGGAGGCTATCCTTGCTACTGTGCTAGCGGAGTACATGGAGCCGTTGGGGACGAAGAACTCTGCTAAGGAGGCGTGGGAGGCCATTGCAGCGATGCGCATCGGATCCGACCGTGCAAAGAAGGCGATGGCCCAGCTGCTGAAACAGAAGTACGCCACCCTCAAGTTCAAGGATGGTGAATCGATGGAGAACTTCTCCCTCCGCCTGCAGTCGCTCATCAGCAAGCTAAGGAGCCACGGTGTCACCATCGACGAAGAAGAGGTGGTCTCCAAGTACTTCCACTCCGTGCCGGTGAAGTACATCCAGATCGCTCTCTCCATAGAGACGATGCTGAACTTGTCCACCCTCACCATTGAGGATGTGATAGGCCATCTGCGGGTGGTGGACGAGCGCATGGAGAAGGCCACAACAACGACGGACAATAGCAAGCTGCTGCTGACAGAGGAGGAGTGGACTGCCCGGAGGAACTCCGGGGAAGCCTCCTCCAGCCACAGTGGCGATGGCAAGCATCATGGCAAGGCTTCTTCGGATAAGAAGAAGAAGAAGAAGAAGAAGGTCGACTCCAATGCCTGCTGGCGCTGCGGGAAGATGGGCCATTGAGCAAAGGAGTGTCCAAATCGCAAGCAGGAGAAGAAGGCTGAGGCTCATTTAGCATAGGCTGATGAGGATGATAAGGCCACTCTCCTGATGGCGACGTTCTGTGCACTACACGATGTTGAGGCCAAGGAGAAGGGAGAGGTGATGACGGTAGAAGGGCCTGAGAAGGCTCTGAAGGCTGTCAACCTCGATGAACCACGTGCCCAAGTCCACCTCGGACGTGTGGGCGGTGAATAGGAGCAGCGGTGGTACCTGGACTCCAGCGCCAGCAACCACATGACGGGCTCCAAGGAAGCCTTCTCCGAGCTTGACGACAACGTGACTGGCACAGTGAAGTTCGATGATGGCTCAATGGTGGCGATCCGAGGGCACGACACCATCATCTTCAGGTGCCAGAATGATAAGCACAGCACACTAACGGATGTGTACTATATCCGTAGCTACGTTCAAGCATCATCAGCATTGGCCAGCTGGATGAGCACGGTAGCGAGGTCTGATCAAGGATGGCGTCCTCAGGATCAGGGACCGGGAGGAGCACCTTCTTGCCAAGGTGACAAGGTTCTGGAGCTGGTTGTACGTGCTCGACTTGAAAGTGGAGCAGCCGGTGTGCCTGGCAGCACAGTACACTGAGGGGCCGTGGCTATGGCATGCCCGATTCGGCCATCTCAGCTTAAACACGCTTGGTCAGCTGGAGAAGATGGTCCGAGGGCTACCCCACATCAAGCACGCAGGCGAGCTGTGTGACAGCTGTTTGGCCAGGAAGCAGAGAAGGTTGTCGTTCCCAAAGGCGGCGAAGTATCACACGGTGGACGCTCTCGAGCTCGTCCACGGCGATCTCTATGGGCCAATCATGCCAGCCACAAATGGTGGTCGGTAGTATTTCCTCGTGCTTGTGGATAATTACAGTCGCTATATGTGGCTACAACTCCTAATGAGCAAGGACGAGGCGATGGAGGCGATCAAGAAGTTCAAGGCGCACGCTGAGGCGGAGAGCGGTAAGAAGCTGCGCGTGCTGTGGACTGATCACGGCGGTGAATTCACTTTGGTGGAGTTCGATGCATAGTGTGTGGATCAGGGTGTGGTGCGACACCACACTACGCCATACTCGCCACAATAGAATGGCATGGTGGAGCGGTGGAACCAGGTGGTGGCCGGCATGGCTCGATCCATGATGAAGGCCAAGAGCATGCCGGTAAGGTTCTGGGGTGAGGCGGTGACCACGGCGGTGTTCATCCTCAACAGCGCACCCACCAAGGCCCTGAAGGGCAAGACACCATTCGAAGCTTGGTATAAGCACAAGCCGAGCATGTCCTTCCTCCGGATATTCGGCTGCATCGGCCACGTCAGGAAGACGAAGCCGGTCCTCACCAAGCTAGAGGACAGGAGCACACCGATGGTGCTCCTAGGCTACACAGAAGGTACCAAGGCGTACCGGCTCTATGACCCATGCAGAGGCAAGGTGGTTGTCTCGTGTGACGTCATGTTCGACAAGAAGGTGGCCTAGGACTGGAACAGTCTGGGCACGGGGGAAGCTAGCGGTTTCACCAGCACCTTCGTCGTCGAGCACTTGGTCATCCATGATGGTGGAGAAACTGGAGAGGAGGTGCCGACCACTCTAGCAACAGAGCCGAGCACTCCTAGGGCGGTGCCGAGTGGTCCTGCAATGGTGCCAACCACTTCAAGACGGGTGCCGAACGCTCCCGTAGCAGAGCCGAGAAGTCTTGCAGTGGTGCCGACCACTACAAGACTGGTACCGAGCACTCCTGCAATGGTGCTGACCACTCCAAGAGTGGTGACGAGCGGTCCAGGAGTAGTGCCGAGTACTGCAGCCAGGGTGTCGAACACTCCAGGTGCTGTGCCGACCACTTCGGTGGAACAGGGGACTCCATCAACGCCGATCGAGTTCGCCTCACCTCCAAGCGACATCACTGAGTTCGTGGATGCCTTCCATGATGGTGAGGAGGTGCAGTTCCACAGGCTGGATGGCATCGTCGGTGGCACGGGGCCCTCAGGCCTAGTGGGTCGGTTGCTCAATGACCCAGAGCCACTTCTCGTCAGTGCAGAGGAACCACCCATATTCGCGCTGGCCGAGCGCGATGCGAATTGGCGACGGGCGATGCTGGAGGAGATGAATGCGATCGAGGAAAACGAGACTTGGGAGCTCTTCGATCCACCTCTAGGATGCCATCTGATCGGCCTAAAGTGGGTGTACAAGGTCAAGTAGGACAAGCGCGGCGTCATTGTCAAGCACAAGGCGCGCCTCATCGCCCGAGGCTTTATCCAATGCAAGGGCGTCGACTTCGAGGAAGTCTTTGCGCTGGTAGCACGCATGGAGTCTATCCGACTACTATTGGCTTTGGCAGCAGCGAATGATTGGCGTGTCCATCACCTGGACGTAAAATCGGCCTTCCTCAATGGCGAGCTGGTGGACACGGTCTTCATCAGGCAACCTCCGGGTTTCGCCATCAAGGGTGTGGAGCACAGGGTGCTCCGACTGCGCAAGGCGCTCTACGGACTGCGGCAGGCCCCGCGAGCGTGGAACGCCTAGCTTGACGCCACGCTAGGCAAACTTGGGTTCATGCGGTGTGCAACCGAGCACACGCTCTACACGCAGCGACATGGGAAGGAGGACCTCATCATCGGCGTGTATGTGGACGACTTGATCATCACCGGCGCGCGTGCGGAGGACATCGACAGCTTCAAGCATGAGATGGCGGCTCATTTTCGAATGAGCGACCTCGGCGCGCTCTCCTACTACCTCAGCATCGAGGTGAGACAGGGGAAGGAGGCGCTCACGCTCGGTCAGAACACGTATGCCTCGAAGTTGTTGGAGCGGAGCGGCATGGCTGAGTGCAAGTCATGCGTGACTCTGATGGAGGAGTGGCTGAAGCTGACTAAGGCCAGTATCGCGGTGAAGGTAGATGCACCACTCTACCGGAGCATCGTCGGCGGTCAGCGCTACCTAGTCCACACGAGGCTAGACATTGCGTTCGTCGTAGGCTACGTCAGTCGCTTCATGGGGGATTCCCGAGAGGATCACTAGGCTGCGGTGAATCGGCTGCTGCGCTACGTCAAGGGGATGGTGGATCAGAGGATCGTCTTTCCTAAGACCGACGGAAGTGGGCTGCAGCTTACTGTGTTCAACGATGCAGACATAGCGGAGGACATCGACGGACGGCGGAGCACCTCTGGCGTGCTCGTTTTCCTTGGGTCGGCTCCAATCTCATGGCTATCGCTGAAACAAAAGGTGGTGGCGCTGTCCACGTGCGAGGCAGAGTACGTGGCGGCGGCCACAGCGGCGTGCCAAGCTGTGTGGCTGCTCCGGCTGCTGGGTGAGCTGACCGGTGTGGAAGCTCACCCACCAGCACTGATGGTGGACAACCAGCCCGCCATCGCTCTCGCGAAGAATCCGGTTCTCCACGACTAGAGCAAGCGCATCGATGTCAAGTTCCACTTTCTCAGGGACTGTGTCGATGGAGGGCAGATCGTCATCGAGTTCATCGAAACTGGTAGATAACTCGTGGACGTCCTCACCAAGCCGCTCGACCGTATTTGGTTCACAGAGCTGAAGAAGATGATCGGCATAGAGGGGGTTCTAGGGTGATCAGCAGGATTATGGGAAGAATTATTAAGTAATCTACTGCTCCCCTGTATGAACGCGTGGCAGGGATAAGCGTCGAAAGGCTCCCTGCTGCTGCACTGTAGCTGCTGCAGGGGCAGACGCCGAAAGGTTCCCCTGCCGCACTGTAGCCACAGCAGGGGCAGACGCCAAAGTCAGCCCTGCTGTCACATCTAGTCACTGTAGCAGCATGGCAGCCTGACATGTCTGTGTATTAGGATTAGATGGGTAGAGTTGTATATATAGTTTTCCACTGCAACTCAGTAAAGAGAGCGAGTTCAGTTTTGCCATCTCCTCTGCAGAGCTCCGGCCAATGCTCGTGCTTGTGCTGTGTGTGCGCGCGCTCTGTTCTCCCTCCCTTCTTCTATCTCTAGTGTGGTCGGCAACACTGGTGAGTGGTTGGCTCACCCGTGCCGGTGATAAGGGGCTAACACACTCTTCTACTGGTTCTTCGAGGCGCAGATGACACCGGAGGAGAAGCCGCTCCTCCTGTGGCTCAATGGAGGTCGCTTCCGCTTCTGCTCTCCTTGTACTACCTTCAGCAGTTAAAATTTCAAAGGTTTAGCTTCCATTGGAAATATAATTAGTGAGCTTTACTCGTTGAGATTCTGAGTGTACTGCTGCTACAATCTGTTCTCTTCTTTATAGTTGTTGACTATAGTGCATACCAAATTGTTTGTGCTGTGTCGATTCATGTTAGGTGTTCATGGTATTTGTGATCCTTAATTTGTATTGATTTAGTAATGATAATTTTGCTGAATTTTCTTCATCACATGTTAGGTCTTCTGTTCTTTCTACTCTTTGCACTTTTGTTTACGACAAGCTTTTACTTCTAATTACGCTAGGACCTGGTTGCTCCTCGATTGGCTTTGGAGCCGCATCTGAGTTGGGGCCTCTCAGAGTTGTCGGACAAGGAGCAACGCTGGAGTTCAATAAATATGCCTGGAACAATGGTGCGTTTGAGTTGCTTGCATGCGCCCTTATTCGGTTGCCTGGAACACTTGTGTGAAGCACAATGTTAAGTCTTTTTTCTTTTTCTTGACAGAGGCTAACTTGCTGTTCTTGGAGTCTCCTGCTGGGGTTGGATTCTCCTACACCAACACATCCTCTGATATTGAAAGGGTGAATGATGAATTTGTAGGTAAATTGATCGTTAAACAATGTTTTGCCTGACACTCTATTATTTGAAAAAAAGGCCCTAGAGCTACATTTCTGCTGTAGATTAGATTTTGCCTTAGCTTGCTGTTGAATTTCGGTCATTAATATTAATAAATGCTAGCTTGCTGATTAACAATGGATTTCATGTAATCTTTTCTCTTATCCTTTTTTTTATCTGAGGATGCTTATAGCTTCCTAGTGCACTGGCTAGAGCGATTTTCAGAGTACAAGGACAGGGAATTTTACATCTCAGGAGAGAGCTATGCAGGTAATTTTGACTGGAAGCTATGACAGATTTTCAGCCTTGGTTTGGACTTTTTAGACATGGCCACAATTTTGAACTAGAACTATGCAGGATAGTTTGACCGGAAACTATGAATAGTTTCGATATCACAGGAATCAAAAGCATATAAAATCTGGCGCGAAGCATGTGAGTGTAATTTTGTGTGCCTCCTTTTCCACATTCCACTAACCTTCTATTCTTTGTTTTGTTTTGTTTTGTTTTGTCAATATGCCAAGTATAAAGTATTCGTGTTCTTGCTTAGATTTCTCAATATGCCAAGTATATGCCTGACAAAATAGTGTCACAATCTTGTTTAGAGCTAGAACTTCCACTCGAAGTAATCACCTGTTACTTTCTAGAATGGGATGACAGATTGGCTTTCTACTAGGTTGGTGATTATGACAACCCATTGCTCACGCATGGTAGTAGAAATTCTCATGCTTAATTGTTTTATATTGAATTGTTAGCAAGGTTACAAATATATAGACCAAGCCTATAGGATACACTCATTAATTTATAGATACAAAATAGGATCAAGATGATAGAGGGGCAGCTATGATCACTCATGCATGATAGGTACAGTGCAGGGGGTGTCACACTAACAGCCTGTTCGTTTCGGCTTATTCGCTCGTATCTGACTTATAATCCACGGCTTGAACAATGTTTTTCTCTCACACCAAACCAGCCAGCAGTACTTTCAGCCATGGCTTATAAGCCAATTCAGCCGAAATGAATAGACTGTAAGCCCGCAAGGCCCGTGTAAGATGGAGAACAAGAGCAGAGAGAAAGCACATTAACACACATAGTCTAATTGTCAGAATGATAGACTTTCAGGCTAGATTTGAAGTCTGTGAAGACCGGAGTCAATGGACCCTTAGCAAATATGCCGGCGAATTGTGAGGTAGTTAGGTCCCAATATACGAGTCTAATTGTCAGAATGATAGACTTTCAGGCTAGATTTGAAGTCTGTGAAGACTGGAGTCAATGGACCCTTAGCAACAAATATGCCGGCGAATTGTGAGGTAGTTAGGTCCCAATATACGCTGACAACATGTTTGTGGATGAAATGAAGATTGATCTTGATGTCTTAGTGCATTGGTGTTGGACTGGATTCACACACTAACATTGATAAGAATAGATTCCTTTTTCATTAGAGGAAGTTTTATTGATCTCAGTCAATTACATCAGGTAGACATATCGGCCATGTCAAGGTGAAGATAAACCTGAGCAAATTCAGCCCGGCTTGGCCCGCAAGCCTTAGTGAACCGGGCCTGGACATAGGTTCTGCTGCTTAGAAAAAAAAATCTCAACCCAAGCTCGGTCCAAAATATATATTTTAAAATTATTTTTCACTAGAAATCGCACGGGTAGTCCACTAGGCGCCTGACCCAAAACATGCAATCTGACTCATCTAGTGGATGATCACGGGCAAGATTTTTTCGGCCCGGCCCGACCCACAAAATGCTCAGGTCTAGTGGGGTGTACTAAAGTGACCAAGGATGACAAGAGACCTGGTAACTAGGGCACTGCTAGTGCCTGGGCGTCCAGAACGGCTGCAGCCCATTTCGCGCCCCCGTTTCTCGCGTCCAGGCAGGGGCCCGCGCTGCCCGGACATTGCCTGCGCCTGCGCCTACGTTTCGTGTGCCCACGTAGGGGCCCGCGCCACCCGGACGTCGCCCGTGCGGGGACTGTGCATGCCCCTCTCGCTTCTAGACTTGAGAATGGATGCACATCCAAAATCCAAACATAGGGATCCAGTAGAAGTCCAACTAAACCAGCGTTCTTGTCCAGTCCAGTCCTCATAATTAAGGCCTGTTAGGTAGGGCTCCAGATTCTCACAGAAACGTTTTAGATCCAGATTCTTTGAAGAAACATTTCTGGTGATGAATCGGAATCACTTTATGAAATCGTTTGATTGGCAGTTGGGATTCCATTTAAAAAATCATTTAAATAAAAACATGTTCAAAAAATTCTAAACTTTTTTGTGGATGGAGAACAACTTAAAATAAAAAACATTATAACTTGTTGCACTAAAAAAAAGATTAATTGAAAAAACGAATCAAAAAAAGTAAGAAGCAATGAGATGAGAATCTATGCAAAACTAGCCTCTAGCTGTTTCGCATATGTACGTACAAACGGTGAAACGTTTGCTAAAAACACCGTTTGAAAGTGATTTTAGTGATTCGCATCAGAAAACTGAAACGTTTCTCCGATCCAAACGGGCCTCAGTAGAAACGTCCAATCCAGTCCAATCCAACTCCACCTAAGTCCAAATCCATCCAACACAATCCAACTAACTACGTACGTGTTTGCCAGAAACACGTGCTGACGTGCGCAACCGCCGTGCGGTGCCGTATGCAAGCGCTGTGCCATTGGCGTCGGCAAGCGTGAGGCGGTCGAGGGATGCGCCGTCGAATCGTCGATGGCAACGCGCACTGGGATTTTGGGAAGACGATGGTGTAGCTGTGTAGGCCAGGACGAGCCGACGAGCACGAAGACAAGCAACGACCCTGAGTCCGTGATAGCGGAGAGCCGAGAGCGCCATGACGAGAAGCAGCAGCACTTTGCGGGGAGCAGCTTGCACCGCCGCACCGCAACAGCCGGTCTCTACGCATGCTACCAAGCAGACTCAGGTCCAGCCATGCAGCAGATGCAGCGGATGGCGGCAAGACGGTTTTTTTTTTAAATTTTAACATTTTTTTAAACTAATTTTAAATATAACACTATTTTTTTTAAAACTAACACTTTTGGCCGCGCCTATTGCTATGGCACGGCGAAGGCGGCGCGGCAGGAGGATGACGTGGCGACGACCGGAACTGCTGACTGGTGACGTGGCAGGGTCTGCCGTACCACCGATGTTGGCGCGGCAGTCCTAGGTAAATATTGCCCGCGAGCCACCCTCCCTCTGTGTGCCTGCCCGCCGCCACGCCCGCCCACACGCCGCGCAGCGCCCGTGCCGGCCGTGCCACGAACGTCGGTGCGTCATGGCCGCCGGCCGCCCGCTCATATAAGGTAGCTCCCTCTCTCGATTTCATGTTATTATGATTGTTGTTTTAGTTAGGGTTAGTGATTTATGATAGTTAGGTTAGTGAATTTGTTTATTTAGGTAGGTAGTTTTTAGGGTTTAGGTTGTGTGTTGTAGTATAGTTAAGGTTTGGTTAGGCAGTTAGGTTACTGTTAGTTAGGATTTTGGGTTTATGAATTGATTAAGTATTTATTATTTAGTTAGTTTATAGTAGTAAATGTTGTCAGTATAGGTACTAGTTTTCAAGTGTCGGTACTTAGTAGTGCGTGATACGGCGATTTGGATGACTTGATGAAGTATCGTCAAATGCTTATTTTCCTAGTGAAGTTGTTTAATATGTCTGTTAATGTTACTTTGAATATATATATGTGCTTTCATATTGTGTTCGTATTGTATAACAAGTAGTTCAAAATTTGCAATGCTACATAATGTTAATTTGAATACTCTAACCCTTTATTTATCAATTTGTAACAGGATGGCCTCTCCCACGCAGCACTCGTTGTATCCCCTTCTTTAGGTGGAATACGACGACCAGCACCGAGCACACAACTTGAATGACACCGATGCAGAGGTGGGCTTGCCTCCTTTGAGGCCCCGCACGCACACCAGGGCACACCAGTGGGACAAGCGTTACGCGCCGTACATATGGCGTGCCGGCTTCCTCGAGCTTGTCCGTGTTGTCAACTACGGTCTTTCGCCCCTTGACCCAGCACTACTTACTGCAGCTGTAGACAGGTGCGAGTGCCTTCTTTATACGTAAACATTCTTATAACAAATTTGAGGCAGCTAACAGTCGTTCTACTCTTATAACAGGTGGAGGTCTGAGATCCACACGTTCCACCTCCCTTACGGCGAGATGACCTTGACCATGCAGGACGTGAAGGCTATCTTTGGCCTTTGGTTGGGGGGACTTCCAGTGACAGGTATAGTTAAAAATGATCACTAGAGGGAGCTGGTGGCTCAGTTCACTAGCTTTCTTCCACCGGACGACGAGGTTTCTAAGAAAAATATGTGAGCAATTCAAGCCTATTTAATACTTGTATTGCTTTCCTACAACCATCGGGTCTTAATTTTTTTGGTGAATTTCAGGAAAAGTTTCGGTGTTTCGTCGTCCTGGATTACAGAGCGCTTTGATTACTTAGACCCACAGGCTGATGAGGCTCAAATCGATAGGTTCGCTAGAGTGTGGCTTTAGCACTTCCTTGGTGCTTTCCTATTCCCAGACACCTCGGGCAACACCATCAGCTGGATCTTTCTTGATATACTACGCCAGCCGTGGAAGAACATAGCGGCGTATAGCTGGGGCAGCGCAGTCCTGGCATGGACGTATCGACAGCTATGCGTTGCCTGCCATCGCACCTTAGGGTATGCGAACCTTGGGGGTTGCTCTTACCTACTCTAGGTTTGATATTGGGAATGATGGCCCATTGGGAGGCCCCTTAATACTGGTTTACCGGTAAGTACTTCGGTTCACTATATTCTTCGAGGCAGTTACATATGATGAAATTATTAATGGCTAATTCATTATCGTGTTCAATGCAGCAATGGAACGGGCAGGATACACTCCCTACAACTCTGTATATCTGGACGCAAGCAGAGTTAGTTAGAGAGAATGCGAGGCGCAAGTATAGGGAGTACACGGATGGTCTCGACGTCTTGACACAGCACCAGGTTATGCTCTCTTTACTATCATACATGTGTCTTATTCAATGTACACTATATCACAACCTAACTCAATTACGAAATGTTCAAGTGCATTGGTGTCCTTGGGATGCTCCGGAGCTCGAGTACTATCTGAGTTCTGTCACTAGGGATGAGTTAGACGAGTATCGCTGCAACGTTCCTCTTATTTTCTTCCACGTGGCCGAGATTCACTTGCCCATCAGGGTTTGTAGGCAATTTGGAAGAATGACAGGCTACCCACCACCGCTTTACTCCACCAACCAAGAATTGCACGGGTGCGTTATCGATTAATAACAAAGCTACAATTCAGAGGTGTGTGTGGTACAACTAACATCGTTTTGTTGCAGGTATGACCGCAGGAAGAGGTACAAGACCAAGGATTGGCGCGTGACACACAACGCGTATATCCAGTTGTGGCAGAACAGGGACCGACAGCCGGTCCATGCGGGTCCCCCACACGACCAGCACACCTTCGATGAGTACCTGCGGTGGCTTCACAGATCTACGAGGACACATATCAGGCCCCCGTACACTGAGGAGGCGATTAACGAGGACTCAGAGGAAGATGTGTACGACGTTGCCACTAGGGACGACACACAACTACAGAGAGCCCCGCTTCAAAGATACGTGGTAAGATACTCGAATGGTATAATTTGTTATCCATTTGTTATTAAGTATGTGTACTAAAACTGTCCAACCGTGTTTCTATACCCAGGCGACACAATTGTCAAGGATGTCCAATAAAGCAACGTTTCGGCTTCACGAGTCTAGAGGGCAGGGGCCAGGCGTTCTCGAGGCTTTTGTGGAGGTAAACATAAACTTGTCCGTTCTAAAAATGTTTCTTTAGTGTATATGCGTTTGGGAAATGCATTAACTTTAACGTCTATTTATGCAGAAGGTGAAGCGGAGCTGTAGGAAGCTAGCTCAGAAGCTGAGCTGCATGGACACTCCTTGGGTGGAACCGGCAGTCCTGGCACGGTCGGGTGGCAAGTCTTCTGGCTCTTTGAGGACACTAGCCGGCTCTTCTCAGCCGGTGACAGGTGCCACTTCCGTAGTGCGTACACCACCACATCATAGCACTAGGAAGGACCCTACAAATGAGAACGATGAGGACGATGACGACGACGATGACCCCCTAGGCTTCCGCAGACAGCACCACCAGTGGGACGATTGGCCGTAGGATGAGATCGACATGTCTCAGCTAGGTGGTGCCCCGCTTGGTACCCAAGGAGCTTCACATGTAGTAACAAAGGTAGTTTCTTTAAATACGTTGGCTCCATGAACTAACGATCATAAAGATTATAAGTAATCATGCATATCATATACTTATAGGGTATGAGCCGTATGCACCGGCAACGCGACCTCACCGACGTTGGCTACACTCCTAATGTGTTGCCAATAAATCCGAAGAGACAGAGGCGTTCGAGGGATCCTTGCACTCCTGGGTCTTAGTTTGTTAGGTCGAACGAATATTGTCGTCCGAAACTTGCAGGCTTAGTTGGTTATGTTATGTTGAACCAATGAAAATGTTATGTGACAGCTTTTCAACTTGCGCACGGACTTCATTTATTTGCTTCATATTCGTTTCAATGCATCGTGGCAGCACTGCCGGTGAGATTAACTAGCAACTAGTTCGGGAACCGGCAGTCCTAGCGTATCTCGCTGCTAGTGGTCGGCGTCTTGACTCCGATCCTGCCAAGCTTGGTCATCGCCACCATGAAATCACCGAAGAAGGCACCCTGGTTGGACACGCAGTAGTCGACCGTGCTGCGCGACCTCATGTCGGACTAGAGCACCTGCTCGGAGCCCACCGGTGAGGGGTCGAGGAAGGTGAAGGTGTTGGGGTCGGAGTTGCAAGTGCCGTTCAGCTGCGACGCAAAGTCGGGGTCCATGGTCGCGTCGCTGCTGATCCTCACCGACAGCAGCCGATCTTCTGTCTGCGTCTAAGTCCTGCTGCACCATGGGACTTGGCGCGACAGTGCCGCACCATGGTCTATGGCGCGGCAGACCCTGCCACGTCACTAATCAACAGCCCCGGTCATCGCCATGTCATCCTCCCGCCGCGCCACCATGCATGACATGGCATAGGCGTTTCGCCACGCCATGGCAATAGGCGCGGCCAAAAGTGTTAGTTTTGAAAAAAAAATAAACAGTGTTAGATTTAAAATTAGTTTACAAAAGTGTTAAAAATAAAAAAAAATCGCATGACGCACATGCAGTAGCAACATTTGATGAGGACCGTACCTCTGCCCTCGGCGCTAGTGTTTCCAGCGAGGCAAGTGTGTAGATGTTGCAGCTCTACGTCGGCATTGTGGGAGGCCGGGATGGCGGTGAGCTGATGATTTGCGGTTGGCAGGTTAGTCCAACTGAGATTGGATTATCCTGGGTTTTTTCATCCAACGGAATCCAATGCTATTGGATTAGCAGCAAATGGATGTCCACTTCCAATGAAATCCAAATACTATAGAATCCAAGCGTGAAAGTCCAATTGGATCTTAGCCTAAGCCATGTCCATTCCTAGGTCTACCCACTCCCCACATGTATCCCACATGTAACACCTGATCTACTTTTGAAACATCCAGATGCAACATACAAAAGACAGATAAAACATTTGAAATCTGTGTCTGAAACACTTGCAAAAACACCTAAAAACACTTGAAAACCATTGCAAACACACGCAACATCCAAATAAAAAATTTGCAACATATGCGTGAAACATATACAACATCCAGATAAAGACACTCACAACATACATCTGAAAAACAGATGAAACATTAGAACAGACGGTTGCAACATACATGTACAACATTGCAACATATGCAACATCCTGATCTACTTTTGCAACATCTTAACATCCGTATCAAATGTTTGCAACATAACTCTGAAACACTTGAAACATATGCTTTCAGTGCAACATCTCCTTGCTTCTTGTGAGAATGGAGACTCATCGGCATGTGGAGTTCACCGGAGGTAGCGGCCCAGCGGTGGAGAGGCAGCGCCCACATAACTGGGAGATGGCAGCCGCGCGTCGCGCCTAGCAGGGCCGACAGCCAAGCGCTGCGACTTTGAGCGCGGCCGTGCCTGGTTGGGCCAGCGGCTGAGTGCTATGGCTCAGAGGTGTTGGAGGATGCTGTGGGTGCCTCGCGCCTAGTCCTCACGGTTGCCATTCACTACTACACTAAGCTTTTGTAGGGGCAGTTTTGCCAGTCACCCCTACCACAGCGTTGTTACAAATTAGGAGCGGCTAGCAAGTCGCAGCATTTTTCGTGCGAAAATCACGCGCTTCACGGCTACGGGGATTCGAACCTGCGACCTCCCCCTCGTGCGTACCCTCCTCTACCACTGCACCCTACACTCACTTGTGTCTTTATTGGATTTTAGTTCCCCACATATTATCCTAAACCACGTTTAAATTAATTATTTAAACCCCTAAACGAATTCAAATGAAAAAATTGTCAACTACAAAGTTTCATAACTTTTTGAGATATACAACTTTTATTTTGGTAGTTTCCCTATCCGAGGTCGTTTACAAAATTTAAATTTTAAATTCGTGAAATTCAAACGCAGTTTTTCTTGATAAGATGATTTCAAATCAAAAGGTTGTTAACTACAAAATCTCATAACTTTTCAAGATCTACGACTTTCATTTTTGCTATTTGTCCATCTGAGATCGTTTAAAAAAATTCAAATTTCAAATTTTTAGAAATTCAAACTTAGTTTTTCTTGATAAGATGATTCAAATCAAAAAGTTATCAACTACAAAGTTGTATAACTTTTTGGGATCTACAAATTTTATTTTGGTTTTTCTCCATCCGAGGTCGTTTAAAAATTTTAAAATTTAAATTTGAGAAATTTAAACGTAGTTTTTCTTGACAAAATGAATTCAAATAAAAAAGTTATTAACTACATAGTTCGAGATCTTTAACTTTTATTTTGATGAGTTTTTCAGCTAAAATCATTTAATGTTTCAAAATAACATTTGAAGTTACCATTTTTAGAAATTTAAAATTTAAATAGATAAAACACAGTCACATGAAACGATAGATAAAATAATAGCTATAAGAACACAATAAAGTGATAGAGCTTGATTTTAGAAAAATTTCAAAAAAAATCATCAAATTTGAATTTTGTACGAGGGAAAAAAGACTAGTTACAAGTTTTAGCCACAGATTAGAAAAATAAATCAAAGTTCTTCGACAATTTTAAAATTAAATTTCAAACAACATTTTGAAGTAGTAAATGATTTGAAATAAAAATGTTGTAAACAATAAAGTTTCATAATTTTTTAAAATCTACAACTTTTATTTTGATCATTTCTTCATCCGATGTCATTTAAAAAATTCAAATTTTAGTATTTAACTTTTACTATTCGGCGTCTATTTATAGGTATTGAGCCGTCCCTACAAATCGAATTTGTAGGGGGCGACTGGATATAGAACTTGTAACTCCCTAAAATTTGCCTCTCTTGAGATAGAGCTAAAATAATTTATTTATGAATTTTTATGCACATGAAATATAGAAAAATAAAATTTTTCATTAAATAAAAATTCATCATAAGGTAGAAACATGTTTGAGCATACATGCCCTTGCATTTGATTTATTTGGTTGAGTGATTTTGAGTGAAAATTTAAAATGGTTAAAATTGCTTTTGCAAATGAAATTAAAATTTACTTTGAAATAAAAGAAAAGAAAATTTGAAAATAAAATGATTTAAAAAGTTGTAACATTTATTTTTGAAAACTTAGCAAAATTTCTCACTTTGTTTGAATTGAAAAGTGTGTTTGAAACCTTATTTGGATTTGAATTTGTTTTACATTTAAATTTGGGAAATAGAATAAGATTTGGAAATTGGAAAAATTTCTTTCTCTTTAATCTAGGCCGAAGGCCTGCCCTGCTCTCCCTCTACCAGCCTGCTTCTCTCCCTATGGCCCGCTTCTTTTCCTTCGTGCGGCCCAAACCCGCTTGCCTTTCCTACCGTCTTCACTCTCGGCCAAGCCGAGCCAAGTGCTTCCGTTTCTGCAGCCTAGCGCCGCGTGGGCCGTTTCCTCTTCCTTGGCCTACCTCTGTTCCTCCGCGCGCCGGCCCAACTCCATTTGGCCTACCAGCAAGCGAGCCCGCGTCTCTCTTTTCTTCGCTTGCCCCGCTGCCACCCCGGGCCTGCCTGTCAGCTTTGTCCCTCTTCTCCGGCACGTATCCCGCCCGGACTCCGCCGTCGCCGTTCAGGAGTGCCACGCCGCCCCGCCTCGCTCGCATGCCGTGCGCCGCAAGTTCCTCCGTCCCATATAAGACGAGCAGCACCCCGTCGTGCCGCCTACCCCGCGCCTCATCTTGCACCGCCCTCGCCCGAGCGCCCACAGTCGTACACCGTGACCAAGCGCCACTGTCCGCCGATGACTTGACAAGCCGCGCGCCGTCTCCGGTGCTTGGAGGTCCCCACCAGTGCCCTAGGTGAGCTTGCCTCAACCTCCTCTTTCACCCGGTGCCTTTCCCGTTGAAAATTGTGCACCGTAGGTCGTGTTCCGAGCCTTGGCGACGTGCTCCGTCGCCGGCCATGGCGCGCCACCAGGCGGGCTTTACTATTCTGGCCAGCCGCGCCCCTTCTTCCCTCCCTCCTCTAATCTTCGCCGTCCGATCTAGATCCTACGGCCGATATGGCTTGATATCCCTTCGCGTGGCCATCTTGCTAAAGAGTCCTTGGGTTTTTCAATAATAGAACCCGCGGTCCAAAGCGCAATCAGAGGTTACATTTTTTCCTTTGGAAAGCGTAGTTTCATCGATTCAAATCCAAAATACGTTTTCAGTTAATTATAGTTTTGTCACTATTTTCTTTAGGCCATAACTTCTCCGTTTTAACTCCGATTTGACCCGTTCAAATTGCGTTAGGTTTGTAATTTCATAATCTACATGTGTCATACTACTGTTACATATATTTTTAATTTTCAAAATTCATGATTTGATTTAATCTATTATTTTAAAGGAAATCTTGTTTAAATCACATCTTCTACGTTTTAACTATGTTTTAGCCTATTCAATTGCGTTGGATTCGTAACAACATAAATTACGCATTAGTAATAGTGTTTACCATATCACTATCTCTGGAATTTCATGGTTTAACTCCTAACTTGAATAATAATTATGCAACTGGATTTTATAAAAAAAATATGATTTGTTTTGCTTTAGTTTTATAATTCAAATCTAAAATTGACTTAATTCAATTTATATTATTTATAAAATATATTATATATATGAATTTATATAGTTAAAATAAATGGAGCCTATAGTTTTCTTTTCTACGTATAAAGCAAATCTTTCGGTAGATGTATCTTTTTCACCGTAGCTCCGATTAGCGTGCCTCTCGCGATTGTGTGTTCGTAGCAATGCGTAGAATCGTGTCTCAAACTCTTTTACTTATTTTTTTATGATTGGTGTATTGTTCTAATTTAGATCTATTGTTTGCTTCGTGTATGATTGCATGGATGTTTATGTGGTGCTTTATGATCATGTCCAGTCAGTGAGCTTTACGCGTTGATCAAGAAGTTCCATTGAAGGTTTGGACTAGAAGAATGATTTAAGTTTAAGACAAGTATAGCATGGGACCATCCTTGCAACCTATTCACCTTTAATTTCTTGATTCATATCGCATGTGTCTACCTTGTTGCCAATAAGGATATCCTAGATATTTGATATCTTGTGCCTTAATAACTACAACCATGATCTTGTAACTTGACTAATGGTATATGCAATAAACACTAAAAGATGCTTTTTAGTAACATGGAACAAGGGGGCTAGAGCATTGAGCTGTTTTTATGGTGCTCTAGATTTCTCTCCCTAAGGACTTATTTATAAGTGATTATTCGGGACTTAGAGTACAACTATGAGGGCTATATGGCTTTGGCTTTAGCTCAGTATGAAGATCTTTTCTAGCTTGTTAGAGGTTACCTCTATTGGCATAAGAATGGCTTAACGAATCGGGTATAGGATAGCCTCTACTCTTATGTGTATAGCCGTGATGGAATTATGCCATTCGACAGGGGGTTCCTATATCTGTTTATCGAGTGAATCTAATGGCCCTAACTTGTTAGATGAACCTTTGAAAGGCTTTATAGTGAACCCTGCCGACCTTCCTTGGTAGTGGGTCAAGAGGCTGATCACCTCGGACGAAAGGGTAAATCACGACTCACAGTGAAAGTATACAACCTCTGCAGAGTGTAAAATTGGTATATCAGCCGTGCTCATGGTCACGAGCAGCCTTAAAACATTTACGGAATAGATGATGAACACTGATGATACTGATGATAAAGATGCTTATTAATGATTACTATTTATACTATTCATTATTCATGTTTACCTGATCATGTGTTTACATGAGCTTGTGATAAATTTGTTGCCACTCAATTGCTAAAATCATGACTCATTAAAAGCTAATCGCAGTTAACCAGTGTCAGCCTTTTGAGACTCATGAACCCCATGTTATATTTGTTGAGTACGACATGTACTTACGCTTGCTTTACTTTTTAATTATTTAGAAAAATCTCAGATGAGTACCAGATTGCTAGTCTGGAGGAGTTAGGCTTGTGATCAACCAGTCAGTTGTCCCTGTGAATTTGAGTCTTTACCCGAAGATCGGAGTTGTCTTTTCGCCGCTTGCTATCTAAGGTTATAATCTTTATAGTAATACGCTATGTATTTAAGCATTGTCTTTTGATATTATCCTTATTTGTAGCTATATGTGAGATTTGACTTCCTGAGCTCACATATGGTGTGTATCTGGTTTTATTCTTAAAATCGGGTGCTACAGAGCTACCCCTACAAATTGGGCCATTTGTAGGGACGGCTGATAAAACCAGCAGCCCCTACAAATGGAATTGTAGGGGCAGCTCAATATAGAGCCGTCTCTAAAAAAAAGGCTTTGCTACAAATCCTTTTTTAGTAGCCATTGCTCCTCCATCGGAGAGGAGCGAGTGGACGAGCGGATAGGAGTGATTGGACAAGAGGATTTTTTTAAAGAAACTCCGGGGTAGTTGGGCTGGTGTCGCGGTCCACCGTCGGAGCGTGCCTGCTTCCCAGCATTACCGTGATAACTATAGCTACTCCTCAGCAGTCTCACCTGACCTCCTTCCTACACTTAGCTCTACAACTAGAATGATAGGGCTTTGCCTGATTGAACTCAAATTCTCGGTGCTTGGAATGGTGGCGACGACAATGGACTATCTATAGCTTGAGGAGGTCAGTTCCAGAGAGAGAGAGGGTACTTATAGGTTTGTCTAACTCTAGACTAGTCCCACCGACATAGAGTTTTTCACTCCTACCTGTTGGATCAACTGCCTTGTTATTATGGATGTCGGGGATGTTTTGTCGAAGGTGGTTGTTAATTAACACGTGTTGGATTGTCAATTTGATGGATATATTTATGGGACCCTTCAGAGGTCTTCCAGCCCTTTGTCTTGTTGTAGGCTTGTATTTGAATTTCATAGGGATCCTTAGGCAAGTATCTTGGCCTTCGTGATGAGATTTGTGGAGTTTGACAAGGGTTTTTTGGCCGGTCAGCCGACGTTACGATCTTTCGAACGGCATAACTTTATATCTGAACTTCGAACCAAATGAATCAAATGTCCATTTTAGCGATCTCAACAAGGTATTCAAAATGGTGTGTAATCAAATATTTAATTTTGATCCTTTGCAAAAAAAAATATTTTTGATAACTCTCGCATCATTTTAAAATTCTTATTTCTTTATTCATTATATGCATATCGAGATGTCCAAATGAACCTTCCCCTTGTTAGGCCAGAATTGCCCCTCCACCATTCACGGTATTTATGCACCAAGTTGTATATATATATACCTGCAAAACATAATAGAACACAAAACCCATGGAACTTGTAGATCTAAAAAAAATTCTAGTTATCTCAAATTTCTCCATTCTTTGAAATGGTTGGCCGAAAAAATGGTTTATAACCGTGAAGGCCACCCCCACACACAACCTTAGAATGTTGCTCATCCTGAGTAAAGGGTTACAATTAAGAACCAAGGACTAAGAAAGAACTATAAGGCAGACATTATGCACAACTACTGAAGATATTAAGCTGGCATAAATCACATTCCAAAATATTCGTACCGTGGGGTGGTGGGTATGAACCTTGCCTTCAGAAGTTGAAAGATGGAACAGTAGGCCTTGTCAAGCTTCAAGTTCTAGACATGCAGGGCCCAATGAAGTTCATGCAAGCGCCTTGCCAAGCCTAGATCGAGTAGGTTTTCTTTCCCTTCGATGGTGACTTCAGGAGGCTGCTTGACATAGACTCCCTTCTTGATTTATGGAAATAGGACGAAGATGAAAGATGGGTGGTTATGGTTGCAAACTCTTGACTCATGCACGTAAGGCAGACGCACTCAGGGGCGTGGCATGCCGTGTGCCGGACGCGCAACTAGGGTACCCAACAAGGCCCATGCTAGATGGGGAACAACAGTAGAGGGAAATCACACTAGCAATGCAAAGAGGATAAAGTGTCAGATCAGAAAGCAGCAGTTTGAAAGAACCAAGGCATCATTTTTCCGCTTGTTTTCGAGATGTGCAATAAATTCTTCGGAACAGAGAAGGAAATCTGAGTTAAAATGTATTTTTCTTGCTTCGATTTCTAAACGTGTGAACACAAATGGGCCCCTTACTGAGTTAGTTTGCCTATTTTTCTTGAAGCCAACAAAAAAAATTCATTTCTACGTATGTGCATGTTGTTTAGTTTTTGTTTTTTAATGTTCCATTGGATCTGCGAACATATGTCATTAAAAAAATGGCAGAAGAACTAGTATGTTAGTTGAAAGCTAGTATATGTAAGGAGAAATAATACCCTATGCTGCAGGTCATTATGTGCCACAACTTGCTGAACTTGTTTATGAGAGGAACAAGGACAAGAAGGGCAAAGCATATATAAACCTCAAGGGGTTCATTGTAAGGATTTGAATAGATTTTACGATGCGAGAATTTCCCTTTTAAATAAGTTATTTCATGGCTACAAATACAGAGCATGCAAATAGGACTCATTCTGGTGGTCTGAATCTTTCAAGATTTCCAATGTGGATTTGACCTTTTTCCCCAAAATTTACAGTGGACACATGAACCATGAAAGAATGGAAACAAGAGTTAGATTCATGTTTTACATATAAGAAATCAATTCTTTCAGGCACAATCATAATGAACTTATTGCAGGTTGGCAATCCTGTCACTAACGATTCCTATGATTCGAAAGAGATAGCTGAGTATGCCTGGAGCCATGCAGTTGTGTCAGATGAAGTATACAGCCGCATCCAAAAGCATTGTGACTTCATGATTTCCAATTTGTCTGATGATTGCAACGCGGCCATGAACTTCATCGATAGTCAGTACCAAGAGATCGACCCATATAACATCTATGCACCCAAATGCCTTCTAAATCAGAGTTCAGCATCATCTACAAATCATGGAATCTTCGTCAATGATCAGGTAAGGTATCCTTGCATCAATGCGGATAGTTTAGCTAGGCCAATGATCACTCTCAAAATGATGCTCATCTTCAGCATACCATGAGCATGCAGTTCAAGAGAAGCAAACACATTTCCTCTGGCTATGATCCGTGCTACTCATCCCATGCCGAGGACTACTTCAACAAGCAGGAAGTGCAGAAAGCGTTTCATGCGAATGTGGGAAAATGGCATATCTGCAGGTGGATGGCCTCAGTTGTTCACCTGGATGTACAGAAAAGTACAAATCACTGCATTCTTGTAGAACTAAACTGAAGGAACTGAACTCATCCATCTCTTGTGTAGCAATCCCATCCTGAACTCCTACAATTTCACGGTATCCTCGGTCCTACCCATATACTCTAAGCTCATCAAAGCAGGACTGAGAGTTTGGCTCTACAGGTCTGGTTCTTTTCAAGTGAACCTTCTGTGAAATCTCACAACAAGCTAAGTGTATGCTCAATTGAATTCTTAACGCCCACTAATCATTCTCTCTGAAACGCATCCTATTATTCGTCGATGCAGCGGTGATGCAGATGGTAAGGTCCCGGTGATCGGCTCCAGATACTGCGTCGAAGGGCTCGGGCTGCCAATCAAGACCCAATGGCAACCCTGGTACCTTGACAAACAGGTCTTATTCTGAGCCAGCAGCTTATCTGGACATCTTTTGCACTGAACATATCAGGAACAAATGATGCTGAAATGAGGGGCAAAATATGGAATGCAGGTTGCTGGCAGGTTTGTGGAGTACTATGGGATGAGCATGGTGACGGTCAGGGGTGCAGGCCACATGGTGCCCCTAAACAAGCCTGCTGAAGCATTGCTGCTGATCAACACATTCCTCCGAGGCGAGCAACTTCCAACACACCGTTGATCAATGCCACGGTGGGATAGTGCAAATCCAATGGTTGTTTGAATTTGGGTTGTCATAATTTGTGGTTGTTTGAAAATTGAAACTAGTCATAAGATCGAACCTATTTATATATTGTGCACAACTGAAATCAGTGCCTAGTTCAAAACTTACTGCATTGCACCATGCATACACATGTTTCCCCAACATTATTCGAGATGAACTGGGTGGAGCGTGATCGTATTCTGAAATTGAACCACAACCTTTTTTTTAATTTAATAAGCACGTATATGTATATGTGGTTGATGTTTGAAATCAAGTGGTGAGTGGCTATGGAAAGAGATCCACACAAGAAGCGGCCCAAGGCCCACGTAACTAACCTCTTCCAGTCTCCACGACCACGACAAGGCCTGGCTTGGCAGCCCAGCGTCCGCGAAGCTTTTGGTGATGGCTCGTCAGCACCGGCAGTGAGCCAAGCAGCGGCGACCGAGCTGCCAAATCCGAGACCGAGAACAGGGTAGAAAGTTTTGTCTCTTGTCTGAGTGAGCTCCCTTTTTTCGTAGTGTGGAAAATGGATTTGGCAGTTATAATGCCATTTTGGTTTTCTTGTTCAGGGTACCTTTAATGAAAATGGAGATAGTGAACGGGTTCAAGTTAGGATGGACCTATTTCCTGTAAAATTTCAGTTATTTGTTCTTGTATTATGGTGAAGTCTGTGCACATATGGGCATGCAGCTTGTGGCACGACGGCCCAGCACGAAGCCCATATTTTTGGCCCGACATGAGCATGGCCCGGCCCGGTGGCGAGCGGGCCCGGGCTGGCACAACCCGGTACACAGGGCCAGGCACACGGGCTGGCTCGGCACGGCCCGCAATTTGGTGAGAGGCCTGGTGGCAGCCCGGTGACCACCCTAGCCTGCTAAGAGCCCACCAGCCTCCTTCCCTCTAACCCTAACTTTCTTTCCCCGTTCCACCCCTCCCCGCGCCGCACTCTCTACTTGCGAGCCACGCGAGGCAGCGTCGTAGCGATGCACTCACGCCCCCCCTCTCTCTCCTGACGCCGACAGCCCGCCACCTCCGTGCCTGGCTATGGACGTAGGACGTGGGCGCGCCACTGGCTCCGGTGTCTCCTCCGCCTCCGGATGTGGGCGCGCCAACTCCAGTGTCTCCGCCGCCACCGACGGCCACGGCCCTCTCGACCCTGCGCCTCTCCACCGCCTCCGTGGCCGGCGGCCAAGCTTCCTCCACGGCCTCGAGCACCACTGTCCTCCTCTCTTCCCTAGCTGAAGCAGGCCTCGGGCTAGCTCGAGCTCCTTGGCAAGCCATGCTTATCGGGCCAGACCAGCCCGAAAATCGGCCCAGCAGGCCGTGCCTAGGCCGTAGTCAGGCACGACAACCGGCTCGGCACGGCTCAGGCGGTACGGTGTGCCGTGCCGGCCCAACCCCCTTTAGGCCGTGCCTGGCACGGCCTCATGCTGGGCCGGGCCGGCCCGTTGCCCATCTATAAGTCTGCGGTATTATGTTTTAGTTCTGAGAGCTTAACGCTGGCTAAAAAGTTGGCCAAGAATGAAAAAGTGCCCCCAAATTAAGAGGCCGAGCAAATTTTCTAATAAGTTGGCTAAGGTGAACACAAATATAGGATATGTTTGGCGCGTGTTTAATTCCTAGCCTGGCTAGCTTTCTCAGCCAGACTGACTTAGCCAGGTTAAAACAAGCCAACCGTCACTTGTTTGGTTGGAGTGATTACTTTATCTTGGTTAAGTTTTGGTGTGTTTGGTTAGCTAGTTTTGCTTGAATAGAATCACCTCCTTTTTTAGAGGTAAGTTACCCCATTTGAAGCAATCCATCAAACATGTGTGGTGCATCACCGTCGCCATTGGCCTCTGGCCTTGAGCCCACTGCTGTGTTCAGCCATGGAGAACGGCGAGGGAGGGGGAGGGGAGTACACCAAGGAAGGCTTCGTCAACCTCCGTGGTGACCCCGCCCTTTGCTCCAAGCGTGGTGCTGGACCGCTTGCACCTTCAATCTCCATGGACAACTACGGCCTCAGCTCGAATCTTCGAACAGGTGCGTCGGTGGCCGTGGGTGGAGGGAGGCTGTGGAGGAGGCGGCGAGGACGGCCATTACCCAGACGGCTACTGCTGCTGTTTCTTCCGGCAGCCGTAGGCGGAGGCGAGGTGGCCGGGGAAGCGGGTGGGTAAGGCGGATGCGAGGGCGGCCATCTCGGCATCGTCATTCACCTGCAGCAACCCCGGCCTCGGCCTTCCCCTCGCTGCGCACGAGCACGACCTCCACGGCAGCCTCCTTGGCCGCGCCCCGCTCCGTGGCGGCGAACAGGCATGCCGCCGCACAGCACAGGGAGGTGGAGGTCACCAGCGGCATCAAGAAGGCAGCAGCTCGCCGTGCTTGTGGACCGCTCTGCGAGTAGGGACCTCCACTGCCTCATGTCGTCCTCCTTCGCGTCCAATAGCTGGTAGGTGAGGGGCGGGGCGGTGACGAGAAAGGAGCACAGGGCTGGCTCGGGCTTGGCTTCAGGAGAACGGCTGATTTGGGCATTTAATCCTGGCCCGGCTACAGCAGTACGGATGGCCTGCCCTAGCCAGGCTCTAGCCCACTTCTAGGCAACCAAACATGCCAAAATTGGCTCCAGGGAGCCAGGCTAGGGGTTGGCCACCCAACCAAACACACCCATAAGCTCACTCCATCCAAAAATAAGTGATGTTTAGGTTTGTTCCGAGTCAAACTATTTTAAGTTTGACTAAATTTATATAAAAAATTTCTAATGTTTATGATACCAAATAACTATTATTAGATTTATCATGAAATATATTTTCATATTCTACCTATTCAGTGTCATAAATATTGATGTTTTTTCTATAAAAACTGGTCAAACTTGAAATTGTTTGACTTAGGACAAACCTAAAACATCACTTATTTTGGGACGGAGGGAATATCAACTAGAAGGATACCCCATGTGTGGTTATGGGACTTTTTAGAAATAAAGGCGTTGCATATCTGAGTTGGAGATACATGTTCTTGCATTGGCTCTAATCAAAGGCATGTAATGGAAGAATCCAATAAAAACAACTAATAGAATATGTATGTTCGGTGACCTATCATCAATTAACTGCTAAAATCTGGATGGAAGTGCAGTCTTTTATTGTACAAAACCACATTCTAGTTATGCTATGTATGGGGACATGAACAATATATGAATATGAATGATAAGGAAAATCTAGGGCATAGGCTAGCCGATGCTAAGCGTATTGCTGAGTTCTGTTGTCTCATAAAACAAATATGGTTTGATTGATTTTGTCTACAATGGCCCTGCATACACTTGAACTAATGTGTGCTTCAACTCTAACCCCACTTATGAATGATTGTATCGTTGTTTAGGCAATGCAAAATGGTGGACGATGTTCCCTACTATGATGATCTACCATCTCCCTATGATGAGAAGCGACCATGTGCCTATCCTCGTTGTTCTAAATTTTAACAGAATTAAAACTGACAAACCTCCCATATTAAAAAAAATTGGTGGCTCTTGAGCATCACTTTCAGGTTGCACAAACAGAGCTGGAATAGAATCATGTTAGTTATAATCATACCGAGGAAAAGTAAGATAACGTCAACTAAAAGTAAAAAATATTTAAGTTTAAGGATAAAGGTAGTTTATTATTGTTAAATATTTGTCATGAGTCATGTATGTTGGTCATTTATGGTTAATCCTTTTTTGCTGTTTTGAAAGATGTCATGTGGTGATTTCTATAGGGGAATCTAGAAATATCGATTATGGATTTTGGACAGTTCTTTGGTATGGCTGAGAACAAAGGAACTTTTTTTCCCTTTGAGGCTCTGTTTAGATTCCATTTTTTCTGTTTCATACGTTTTTCTATAAAAGCAAACCTATTTCTATGAAATTCTTACATGATTCTCTTGAAATTTCGGCTTCCTACTAGTAGGTCTAATTATGAGAAAAAAATACTCATGTAACTCAGATAGGCCTTGAATCGAATGGCAATGCAATGTAGCCATGCCAACGTGTCGTTTATGGTGTTCTCATTTTCTGTGTTGTGTGTTCTAAAGTGCGCTTGGATTTTCTTTTCCTATCGATGTCTACTCCAGTGCCCGGCAGGTTACTGTAGTCATAGTCAGTGGCCCCTCTCTCGATGATGCATGCTCAGCATGCATGTGAGCATGTCTCGTTTCTGTCATGCTAGGCACGCACAACACAGTAACTTATCAGCATGACTTATCAGTTATGTAACTGTGTTTTTCTCTCACAACAAATCAGCTTTAGCTAGCTTATCAGCCGCAGAAACCATCAGCCGAACAACTATTATATTTATTCCTTGCCTGCGGCTGATAGCTTACGCTAGCTTAATTAACGGATCTGAGGAGTAGGTGTCAGGTTCATAAACCCAGGGTCCCCGATGGGTCTGCTTCCCAGCAAAAGTTTGGTCCAGCAGACGGCATTATAAACAACGCGCGACTTCTGGGCCGGCCCAGATACCTAACGACAGGCCAATAGAGCTATCCAGTCTCCGACCAAAAGAACTGGCCAAGGAGGGGACGACGCTCGCTTTCGATTCCGACCCGCTTCTCCGACCCGAAGGCCTGGCCAAGGAGGGGACGACACTCACTTCTGACTCCGACCCGCTTTTCCGACCGGAAGTACACCAAACCTCTGCTTACAGCTCTTTCTCCGACCAGCGCGGTCGGAGCCGACTGGGAATGACCGAATGGGGATGCCCGCTCGGTAAGGACCCAAGAATCAGGCGGAGCAGATAAGGCAAAACGCTCAAGTCAACCGCAATACCGAGGACCGTACCCTGCACACCTACATGACAGTACTGTCAGACCATGTCAGAAGGGTGCTTTGCAACCTTCTAGACATGTCAGAATACGAACAGTATTGTGGGCGCCAATATTTGTCCTACAGTATGGTAGGCGCCGATATTTACTATACCAGAAGAACACGATGGAGCTTACCACATGCATCTAGGCGTTAACAGTATTGTAGGTGCCGACAAACCATCTTGTACCCGACGGCGTGGGCAACAAGACTAGGTAGCACACACACTCTCTTTCTCTCACACACTCTCTCTCACTTGTAAGGCCATCCCCTTCACCTATAAAAGGGGATGCGCTCACTCCTAACAAGGACGGTCATTCCAACTCCCTCTCTGCTAGCTTTAGATATTCTAAGCACTCAAGCAGCTTCACAGCTCTAGAACTCTAAAGCTACACAGAGCATACGTTCCAATACTTAGCGCACGTAGGAGCTCTCATCACTCTTGGCCCCTTAGTCCAGAGTCTGACCGGACCTCTAACACCCCCATCTTATTCCCACTCATTTGTAATCACACAGCAAACTTCGAGCACCTAGGCTCAGGAATAAAGTTACCGACCGACTAAAACTGGATGTAGGGCACGTTGCCTGAACCAATATAAACCCTATGTCATTGAGTGCTAGGCCACATCCGATCACAACGTACGACAAAACTACAAATATTTACGTGTTGGTCACTTTTCGCACCGACAGTTGGCGTCGTCCGTGGGGAAGACGCCGTACGTTCACGCTTTTGGTCGTCGGATGGCCCACCTTTCTGCCATCTTCGGCATGACGGTCTCAAGCGATACGACTTGCTTTGGCTCACTGGAGTTTCCCACACTCCCACCTGTTGGGATGTGGGTTCCTCCCATCTTCGAGCCATCCCAGACCTTCCTCTTTGGAAGCCTGGACTTCATCACCGACCAGCTCAACGTGCTTCGCCTTCACGAGGAGGCACTTGTCCCGGCGCCCGTCGGAGGAGGAGCGCCCTCCGTCGGCTCTGGGCCACCCAGTGACCTTAACGATGAGACACCTGCGCTTCGCTTTGAGCCCACGCTGGGCTCAAACCCCACTGTGAGTAACGTACATATTGTTCTTTACTCGCTATTTAATATCTTCCGCCGACTCTCCGGAGGGACCCCATTGTCCCCACCGCAACCGCCATATGAAATGTTTCCCCTACGGCCTCGTGTCCCCTGTAGATGCATATGTACGGGGGCTCTGAAAGATGCGGACGCCGCCCCCTCTCACATCCGAATTCGTGGGGATGGCGGGCTATGCTCCTGCCTCTTTCCATGACCTCATGGATGACGAGGTTGAAAGCGACGGCTCCAGCATCGGCGATGTCGTGGCACCTAGCCACCCTTTGTCCTAGGAGTGCGCTATGGCAGACACTCCGGGACAGCCACCGGTGGTAGTGGAGTCCCTATAGACTCACACCCCTCCGGACCCTCGTGCGGAGGCCCTCGCACGTGCGTAGGAGCACGGAGAGGAGCTACAACAAAGGCAGCAGAGCTAGACGCCATCTGCGCTGGCGTGCTCGGTGCAGCACGCTGTGCCACGCGCGCGTGACTCGGTGAGCGGTGCCCAGGGTCACGCATGCCAGGTCCAGCGCAACATCATGGACAGGGGGAACGATCCCCCACAGTTCGCTCGGGCTGGCCAGAACATCACCGCTGCGGTAATGCTTCTACGCGGCCTTCTAGAGCCTGTTGACCCCTAGGGGTAGGCGATCCACCGGAACCTCTGGGCGCTGGTGGAAACCGTCGCCGTTCAATAGGCGAAGAGCTCCGCGTCGCGACACCAACTCACGGCCTGTCTCCCCACCAGGGGAATGGGGGCGCACCAGTCGAATCGCTTTGTCCACTCACCACTGTAGTCGCCAGGCGTAGAACAGGCGGCCGCAGCTGCATCACAGCCTGACCCGACGCCCGCTCCACACCGACCACCTATGCGCAAATGCCTCAGGCTGAATCGAGACGCTCGTAGCGTCATCAACAATCGGCGTCAAGCCCAGTGTGATGATGATGTCCATCAAGGGGCGGTGAGGGCAGACGACATAGGCCCCAGCCGGACCATCGAGGGGAGCGGGGAAATACACCTAGGCATGGTCGCCGACCGGACAACCGGAGTCCTAGCTCGGACAGCTCAGGACCTCGGGCCTTTGGCCGTCGCATCCAGAGAGCACCTTTCCCATAGCGCTTCAGATCGCCTACCAACGTCTCCAAATATACTGGGGAAACGAATTCCGGTATATGGCTCGAAGACTTTTGGCTTGCCTGCCAATCCAGAGGAGTGGATGATGACCACTTCATCATTCAATACCTCCCCATCTGCATGGGGTAACATGTTCAAGCATGGCTCGAATTTCTCCCACCTGACAGCATCCGTGACTGGGCGGATCTCAAGAGGATCTTCATCAGGATTTGTCAGGGGACATATGTTTGTCCTAGAAATTCCTAGGACCTTAAGAGCTGCCAGCAGGAGCCCAACGAGACCCTACGGGATTACATCCATAGGTTCTCAAAATAATGCAACTCCCTTCTTCGGGACAACCTGTGAGTCCTTGATCCACATGCTCGGCTGTCTGAAGCCCTGTACCACCCGTGACCTGCTCGACATCGCCATGAACCACGCCTCTAGTGAGAAGGCGGTCGGAGCAGTCTTTAGTGGAGGCAAGGACAAGGGCAAGGCCAAGCATGAGGACCAAGATGAGGGCCCCTCCATGCAAAAGGGCAAAAAGAACAAGAAGGATCGGCGCCGACCGGCCAACTCCGCTTTGGTCGCCGTGGCCGATCGCGTGGGCAAGCACCCCCAACAAGGCCAGCCTGACCACTTCAACAAGCTCATGGAGAGCCCATGCACCAACCATGCCTACCCCGTCAAGCACCTCTACAAGGACTATGAACTCCTCAAGCGCTTTCTGTGATAGGTCGGCGGACCCAAAGAAGGAAAGGGCAAGGAGGTAGCGGCCAAGAAAGGAGGCATGACGAGCAAGGATGGGGATGGCTTTCATGATCCCGAGGAATGCCTCATGATCTTTGGGGGATCTGATGCCATCTACTCTAAGCAGCAGCACAAAGTGCGCTACAGAGAGGCATGCGTCGCCAAAATGGCCGTCCCCTCCTTCCTTACCTAGTCAGAATCTCTGATCACTTTTGATTAGAGGGACCATCCTTCCCATGTCACCAGACTAGGTCGCTACTCGCTCATCGTTGACCCCATTTTCTACAGGAAGTGCCTCACTAAGGTGCTGATGGACGGAGGGAGTGGCCTCAACATCCTCTACATCGACACACTCGATGCCATGTGCATCCCTCGATCGGAGCTCCACCCAATGAGCTCTCCCTTCCACGGCGTGATCCTAGGAACGTAGGCATATCCGCTTGGGCAGATTGACCTACCCGTCATGTTTGGTGACTGAGCCAAATTTCACTCGGAGATCCTCACCTTCGAGGTGGTGGACTTCACAGGGTCCTACCACGCCATCTTGGGGTGGCCATGCTACGCCAAGTTCATGGTGATCCCCAACTACACCTACCTTAAGTTGAAGATGCCAGGACCGAACGACGTCATCACTGTGGGTAGCACCTTTTCGCACGCCTACACATGCGACCGCGAGTATTACAAGCTCGCCACTGCCGTCATCAACTTAGCTGAGCTCCCTCGGCTCGGAGAATCGTCGACCCCATTAGTCCCGGACTGCAACAAGCCAACCTCCTCGACTCCCTTCCACCCACTTGAGGAAACTAAGGCGGTGGGGATCGAACCTACCGACCCAACCAAGATGGTGCGGATCGGGACCCAGCTCTAGGCCAAATAGGAATGCGAGCTCGCCGACTTTCTATGCGCCAATCACGATGTCTTCGCATGGAAACCTTCTAACATGCCAGGCATACCACGGGAGGTCACTAAGCACGCATTACGCCTCATCCTAGGCTCAAAGCCCGCCAAGCAATGCCTACGTCGCTTTGATGACGAGAGGCGTAGGGCCATAGGCGAGGAGGTCGCCAAACTCCTGGCAGCTGGATTCATCAAGGAGGTATACCACTCCGACTGGCTAGCCAATCCTATTCTTGTTAAAAAGAAGACCGAAAAATGGAGAATGTGCGTTGATTATACTAGCCTCAACAAGGCGTGTCCGAAGGACCATTTTCCTTTGCCACACATAGACCAAATAGTCGACTCCACCTCAGGATGTGAAATCCTCTCCTTTCTGGATGCCTACTCGGGCTACCACCAGATCGCAATGAAAGAGTCCGACCAGCTCGCAACTTCATTCATCACCCCGTATGGTTTGAATTGCTACATAACCATGACTTTCGATCTGAAGAATGTTGGTGCCACCTATCAGCGGTGCATGCAACACTTCGCTGACCAAATCAACCCATTCGACTAGCCTGACCAAGTCGAGCGGCCAAAACTAACAATCGCCGTCTATGTTGATGACATAGTGGTAAAAAAGGCTCAAGCTTGCGACCTGATCGCGAACTTGGCCGCAATGTTTGCGAACCTCTGAAGGCTCAACATTAAATTAAATCCCAAAAAATGTGTTTTTGGGGTTCCAAAGGGGAAGCTGCTTGGATACATCGTGTCCGAACGCGGTATCGAGGCCAACCCCGAAAAAATCACGACCATCTCCAACATGGGACCTATACGCAACGTCAAGGGCATACAAAGGCTCACCGACTGTTTGGCCACCCTGAACCGATTCATCTCCCAGCTAGGCAAGCGAGGGATGCCTCTCTACAAACTTCTCAAAAAGATAGACACGTTTGTCTGACAGCAGGCTTTGGAAAGCCTCAAAACGTCCCTGACGTCGGCCCCAATCCTCGTTGCTCCCAAACAGGGAGAATGCCTCCTCCTCTATGTTGTGGCAAGTAACCACATGGTGAGCGCCACCCTAGTCATTGAAAGGGAGGAGCCGAGACACCACCTAAAGGTCCAGCGACCCGTATACTTCGTCAGTGAGGTACTCTCCAACGCCAAGGTTCGGTACCCCTAGGTGCAGAAGCTTCTATACGCCATGCTAATGGTGACCCAGAAGCTCCTACACTACTTCACCGAGCACGAAGTCATGGTCGTCACTTCATTCCCGCTGGGAGGCATCGTCGGCAACCGCGACGCCACGGGATAGATCTCCAAGTGGGCACTCGAACTAATGGGCCAATACATCAGGTATATCCCCCACACCGCCATTAAGTCTTAGGCTCTCATGGACTTTGTCGCTGAATGGATGGAGGTCCAGCTCCTGACCCTAGACGTCACCCACGAGTACTGGATGATGTACTTCAATGGATCGGTAATGGAGCCCGGCTTAGGGGCTGGAGTGGTTCTGATCTCCCTGGATGGGAGCAGGCTCTGCTACGCGATTTGTCTCCACTTTTTTGCCTCAAACAATGCCGTGGAACATGAGGCCCTCATCAACGGACTGTGCATCACCATCGAGCTTGGCGCTACGCGGTTGTACGTCCACGGCGACTCGGAGTTGGTCAACGACCAAGTCATGAAGGAGTCCTCTTACAAAAGCCCCCTCATGGCAGCATACTACTAGAAGGTGCGCAAGCTAGAGGACAAATTTTAGGGGATCGAACTATATCACGCCCACCGAAAGGACAACGATGCCACCGATTTTCTCACAAAATTTGCTGCCAGGCAGGTTCCGTCTCCAGAGGGGGTCTTCATCAATGACCTTCACGAGCCATCTGCCCGCATCCTGGAAGGTCCGATCCAGACACACCCCAATGCCAATCTAGCACTCGGGGGCTCTGACCTCGGTGCCTCCATGATAATGTCGCCCATCGACATCGCCGTGGCAGCACTCGATCAAGCCGACTAGCGAGTGCCGCTACTCACCTACCTCCTCGAGGAGATTCTCCCACCCAAAAGGACTAAAGCGCGATGGATCGCTTGATGCGCCAAAATGTTCGTCACATTCGGTAACGAACTTTACAAGCGAAGTCCGTTGGGAGTACTCATGAAGTGCGTCCCTACCGACTAAGGGAAAGAGCTCCTCCCCGAGGTCCATGCTGGAATCTGCGGACATCACGTGGCCCCGAGGTCGCTGGTCGAAAAAGCCTTTCGCCAAGGTTTTTACTGGCCCACCGTGCTACGAGATGCAGAGGAGGTCGTCCATAGGTGTGAGGGATGCCATTTCTACGCTCGACAAACTCATTTGCCGACATAGAAGCTTCAAACCATCCCCATCACCTGGCCATTCACGATCTAGGTTCTCGACATGGTAGGACCCCTCAAAAATGGCCCGGGCGGCTTCACTCACCTACTCGTAGCAGTGGACAAATTCACCAAGTGGATAGAGGCAAAGCCCATAACCAACATTCGTTCGGAAGAGGCGGTCAAGTTCTTCCTTAACATCATCTACTGTTTTGGTGTTCCTAACTATATCATCACTGACCAGGAAACTAACTTCACCGAGAAGAAGTTTCTGGACTTCTGTGATGGATACAACATCAGGATCGACTAGGCCTCGGTCGGACATCCACGTACTAACGGTTAGGTTGAGCGGGCCAATGGCATGGTCCTCCAAGGACTTAAGCCACACATCTTTGATCGACTCAATAAGTACGCCGGGCAATGCGTTGCAGAGGCCCAAGCGATCCTCTGGAGCCTGAGAATGACCCCAAACCGATACACACGGTTCACACCCTTCTTCCTGGCCTACGGAGCTGAAGCAGTGGTTCCCTCTGACCTCGACCATGGCCCCCCAAGAGTAAAGCCCTTTGACCGTGACCGAGCCACGGAGGCTTAGCAGGACACGGTTGATCTGCTTGAGGAGGCTCGCGAGATAACCATCATCCGCTCTGCTCGCTACCAGCAAACTCTTCGTAGGTACCATGAAAGAAAAAATAGAGGGAGGATCCTTGAGGTCGGAGACCTCGTGCTCCGAAGAACCCAATCAACCAAGGATAAACACAAACTCTCTCCACCATGGGAAGGACCCTATATGGTGACCGAGGTGATCTGACCAGGCACCTACCGACTGAAGGACGACAACGGCAATGTTCTCACCAACACAAGGAACATCGAACAGTTACGTCGTTTCTTCCCCTAAAAATTCGGTCTTACCACTTTTTCATTCAACGTTTGCTCCTACAAGCACCCCAGCCCAAACACTCTTGGCCCGAGTCGCTCAAGGGCTCCACGAGGGTGCGATACCACCTCTCTTTTTTACTAGCATATAGTAAATACTTTTTACCCGAACAAAAGGGTAGTCCATTCCTTTAATTACCCTATGTAACTTATGTTTTAAACTCTCGACCGATTACACCCTGCCATGACCTACGGTTACGAGCAGTTGAGCCTCGTGGGCCATGCTTGGGTTCTCAAGGTTGCAGCCTATGGGTCAAATGGGCAGATGTGAAAAAGAAAGGATAAAAAACAAAGCTATGGTAGGGTAAAAACAAGGAACGGATGGGACAAGCTTCCCCTTACGAAGTGATTCCATCACAAAACAAAACAGAAGTATTCATGAATACAAAAAATTGTTCACACGGGGGCTCCCCCATGAACTTATCCTTTACATTTACTAACTGTTTCTACTCTAAAAACTATTGTGGCCACTCGGCGGCATCGGCTAATGGCTCGATCGACGAGGATAAGGGCTGCTCGCCTTCCGATGGGACGACATTCAGCTCAGTCGGAGGTGGGATGACACTTGCTCCTGACCAGGTCTCCACCCCATCCGTAGGCTGGATGACGTCTTCCTGGCGCATGCCTTCAGCCACGCTCACACTGCGAGCCTCCATCACCCACTACGCGGAGACTTGCTCAGCAACCATCTATGGGTATGGCACCAAGCTCTCCCCAGGCGCATGGATGGCATCTGCGCTCCAGCCATCGGCGTACCCTCGGTAGATGGCGACGAATTCTAGGTCTGAGTGGTGTGTTGCCACTGAGGTCAGCACCCCCGATGTCCCATAGAACATCCCATCGGAGATGAGCGTCCGAACCTCGTTTCGGACCACTGCTAGCTAGACGGCGGGTGTGCTGGTGCTCGGCGCCGACCTGAACACCTCAGAAACGACCACCTTGGCGACATTGCAGATCTGGTCGAGCTTCCCCTTGAGACCACATCGCTCTTCGAGGGGCTTGGCTAGTGCCTCCATGCTCTGACTGATCGCCACCTTGGCTGTCTCCAGCTCTCGCTCTAGAGAACCGATTTTTCCGCCCAATTATGGAAAAGGGACGACAAGCTCAGAAGCAAGGGAAAGAAAAAACCAAGACATTAACCAAAGGCGGAACAGATACATACTGAGGCGGGTGCCTTCGAGGATGGAGATCCCTTCCTCTTGCTGGGAGACCTTCTCGAGCAGTCGGGCGTTCGACTCCTTCACCCCAAGCACCTGCCCACGGAGCATGAGCACTTCTCGATCGACCTCTGACTGGGCCTTCCACTCCATCTCTAGAGCCTCCAAAGACTTCTAGAGCACCGTGTCGCTCTCTGCCAGGTGGACCTTCGCTGCGTCGAGTCCCCGCTCGGCAGCAGTTGCCCGTTCTACCGTGAGCAGCTCTGCCATCTGGTCTTGGGACTCACAGTGGGCGGATTCCAGCTGGCGCTCAAGCTCGCTGACCCACCATGACATCACAGCTTCCCGCTCCATCCGACCATGCTCCTCCCGAAGGAAACGAGACTTGTGGATCGATGTCGCCTCTAACTCCTGTAAAGCAAGAAGCAAGCACGACTGAGACAACCAGTGGAAGACCAAGGAGTTGAGTTCAAACACTAAAAACACAGAAGGCTTACCTTGGCGACGCGTAGCAGGTTGACTAAGACCGCCTGAAGGATGAGCTCAGCTTCCTCCAAGGCCTCCTTGAGCTTTGCCTTGGTTTGGGCAAAATCAGACTCCACCGACAGTCCTCTCTCCTCCTGGAAGTGCCAGAGCGCCACCTCCTCCCCGTTGCGTAGGACGAACCGAGCCTTCCTTGGGTCGCCGGGGCAGGGCCACACCAGCTTGCGGGTCACCCCCAACCTGCTGGAAGATCCAGCCGCCGCAACATCATGCGACGACCGAACCACCGCCAGCTCCTGCGATGGTGGGATGGCCGGTGACTCCACCATAGTGTCTGCCTCGTCGAAGCAGGGGATCTCCACTACCTCGACCCCATAGCCCGCCGGCAGGTGTTCTGCCTCCGTCCTGACCACGTCACCTCCCAACACCTCCAACTCCGACCAGGAGAGTGAGCCGTGCGTCCTTTCGCCGAGCGAGGCAGGGAGCCCGATCTCCCTTCTCTCTTCCACCGCAGCTGGTGCGGGAAGGATCGCAAGGGTCACCTCTGACCCAACCTCTACCATTGCCATGGGGATAACCGCCATCACCACCGCTGCTGCTGTCGCCGTTCTCACGACCAGCCGGGAGGGCGCAACCCCCAGAAGGGAAGGTCACACCGCCGCCAGCCTGCTTTCCCCGCCGCTCATCACAACTTGCTGCAGGCTGGGTCTCCACTCCTCCCACATGGTGTGGCAAAACCACCTAATATAATGCCTCCTAGGGGTACTTGTCTTCCATTAGACACTAAGTACTCAAGGGAGGACACCGAATTAAGCAGTTCCGTCGAGCACACCCCAAGGGAGAACCTAAAAATCCACATTTTTTCATCAGGATCACAAATGAGAGAATAAAGTTTACATCATTCTTAACCATTTCTTACATCACTTTTTATGCAGTATAAGAGTATAATATTTACTGTTGATAATAGCAGAATATGATCATGTTATCAGAGTTATGAACAATTTAATTTAACAGCAGAATGTAAACATATGATCAGAATTACAGCAAAAATAATTATCTATTCATGACAAGATGAAGCATTGATATATAAACTATGACAACAGATTATAAAACTTTCATTTATAAAAATATCTAGTGAGAGTTATAAATAAGACTATGATCGCAGCGTAAAGGAATCCTCGCTGAGCCCACCAGGAGGAATCCACACACAAGGGTCAGCTCTAGCAACCACCTACCACCTGCAACAGGGGGGAATAAAACCCTGAGTACTCAATTGTACTAAGCAAGACTTACCCAACAGGAGGAAAGAAAAGACTCTAAGGATATGCAAGGCTCTGGCTGGTGGGTTTATTGCATCTACAGGAGCATTACTAAAAGTGCGTCCTTATTTTTTTATTTTTATTAGCAGTGCATTAGTTCATTAACTAACCATTCTATGTAAGCACCTGTGCTACTTTCAAACAGGTGGTTAGCAATCAGATTTCCTTTTACCATTTTTCAACTTCCAGTTTTTAGTATGGTGCTAGATTGTAGACAAGTCGTACCGGAATGCCCAGCAATTCGCGAATCAATGCCCCCAGCTAGGTACCCCTAAAACACACGCCCCACTTGTACCCCAAGAACAAGCAGGACCAATCCACTACCCTCCTATCATGGGGTCCAGGTCCTCGGCCAAACTGGGACTCTAAGCCCCCACCCCTGACTCTCGAACTCAGTGCGGTACAAGGACCTCCAATACCCAAAAGTCACCCTGACAGTCGGTGCAGAAAGAGCCAGAACCCATGACAAGAGAGTAACAAGTCTTCCCTGCGCCCATACCCAAGTATGTGCTTGGGATAATAAGTCTGTGACCTGCCTAGAACCGAATGCAATGGCCGGTCCTTAACCGACACAGACAGGGAAAACAGTGTAACCAAGCTATGCCCTGTTGGCCGCGGAACACAACCTCTTACACCCACCAATACCCATACTATATCCCTACCCGGTCACCATTTTTTCTTTCACCATTTATATATTTTAAGTGATAATAATACAGTAATATATTTTCTATCTCTCGCGAGTGACAGGCAATTACTCAACTTCTACCGGAGTCCTACAGCATAGCAATCTCCATGATCCTGTCATAATAGTAAGACTTATAGGATAAAGATATATATATATATATATATATGAGTTTTATTCAACTCCTTAAAACTTAATGCACAAATATAATTTAAAGTGCAGCAAAGTAGGGGAAGTTAGCTTTCCATCATAGCGACACGATCTTCAAAAGTACCATTTCTCTAGCAACTTCCAATGACTCCGAGATCCATCGATGTCCCTATTATGGTATGCACTGCGATGCAATGCAAATAGGTAATTAATCAACTGCAATCGTGACTCGTAAAATACAATTTATGCCTTTTAAGTTAACGAGCTAGTTCTAACGACGATCGTACTTAGGCTACGTATCCATATTGTCGAAAAAGGTGTTATTTCCCAACAAATGTTTTAGTTATACAAACCCAAGTTGTTTCTTTATTTCATTTATTTAATTTAATACATATTCAAAATAGGGCATCATTATCTATCTAGCAAACTAATTATTTTGGAGCTACAAAAATTACAGTGAACAGCTAATAATATTACAAATTTACTGTAAAATTTTTAGAGCTAACACTCTCACCGATTTATCACGGAAATTCCTACAAGTTTATGTCTTATCAATATTAAGCATGTTAAATTAATTAGAGCAACCCTGAAACATTTTAAAACTAGATTAACCAATTACGCTAATAGATAGATCATGATTTTGGAAACTCAACAAAATTGGTTTCACCATTTTTGGACACCTACATAATTTTATTTTGATTTTACAAATTTATTTCCGAAACTAAATTAGCTAAATGTTTTCTAGAACAAAAAGGTCGATGGTGGCTAAGTGGCCCAGCAGTCCCAATGCGGACGCGTGGCCTAGACGCGTGCGGCACCAGACCGGCCCAAGCGGGCGCATGGCCAACGGCCCAGGCCATGACCCAAGGTGCGGCGAGCGCTGCCCAGCAAGCCGGCCCACGCGCGGCGCAGGTGCTGCCCAGGCGGGCGACACAAATCCAGCCCAGGCGGGCTGGTGGCGCGGCACATTTGCGAAGCGGGCCTGTACTTTCCTTAAATTAACCTGTGGTACTCTAGACACTATTCAACCCTATTAACATGAGTCATGTATTTTGCAATAAGAACCCCGTATTAGTTTCTATTCACCTTTCTCACCCTTTTCTCCTTCCTCAAAATAGAGCACCGGCAGGGGAGGCCATCCGCCGGCCAAGGGAGCGGCTCGCCAGCGGCGGTGCTATCGCGGGGCGGCACGCGGGAGCATCAGCGGCTCCAGCCGCACCCATGGATGATGACAACACAGCCGGGCGGGGCCGGAGGAGCACCTGCCACGCGCGCACACAGACAGCCGTAGGGCGACGGCGATGGCTGCCTCGCCATCGCTAGGCAGCAGGCGGTGGATGGTGAGGGTGGCTCCTTGGCACCTGGCAAACACGGCGCACCCCCATCCAGGCCCTGCTCGTGCCGTGGCAGGGCACAGTGGCCTGGCCACTCGCGCACAACGCGATGATGGCCCGAGCAGGGACCGCGGGCATGGCGGTGGCCACGCTACGCCAGAGGTGGCGCATGGCAGCAGAGACAAAACGGCGCAGGGAGGTGCACGGTCGTGACCGGGCTCGCCTGGTCATGGCGCGGACCGAGGTGGAGCAACGTGCGGGGAAGGCGTCGTGGTTGCGTTCGGTGGTGGCGACTGCGGGGCTACGCGGGCCTAGGCGCGCTTGTGCGCACGGCGGCCGGTGAAGGAAGCGGTCGCGCAGGGCACGATAGTGGCGTGGCCACGGCGGGCGCTGCGGGCGGGAGGCGCGGCGACTGCGGCCTCTAGCGGCAGAAACGCAGCGAGCGCACGCCGAGAAGAGAAGAAATGTCGTGGGTCCAGGCGTACCAAGCAGGGAGGGAGGGGATGCGAGCAAAGCAGTACACGGCAGCAGCAGCTTGGCCATCTTCTTCAGAAACACAGCATGGGTAGGACGGCCTGGCACAATGTGGCCGACAGGGCCAGGCCTGGCAGCGACGCATCCCATCGTCATTGCGACCGGGGCCATGGCTATGTGCAGCGCCATTCAAGATGACGTGACGACGCTGGCCAGAGCGGGCAGCAACGATAGTACCGACAATGGTGCAACAGGCCTCGGCTGGCCACAACAGTAAGACAACAGATGGAGCAATGTAGTGAGTGGCTAGCGCAGTACATAGCGGCGATAACACGAGTCACAACGGCGACAAGACCCTACACACAGACCACATCCCGACGCGGCTAGCTAGCATGAGATTAGGATGTGGTAGCGGTAGCGGGACAGCCCACCGAGAAGCGGCGTCGGCAGCGTGGCTGCAGAGGCAAGACTGGCAACGAAGCCAGCGCATAGCAAGGCAGCGATGAGGCTAGACGTGCGCCCAGGCGTCCATGAGTGAGTTGCGTACGTGCGTGGCGTGCATGTGTTTTGCCATTTCTTTCTTTTATCAAAATGTATAAATAATTATGTAACTACAAATATGTCATTATTTCTTTATCCCTAATATCCATACATACATGCATATATTTATTGTATGTTTAAACATATACTTATCTATAGAGATACACTTAGGAAGAAATAAGTTTGTACCCTACTTTAATTAATATAGCAACATGCTTAATCAAATAAACAAGCCATTCGCCCATTTATTTGCTATCAAACATTTTTAAGCACTAGTCCATACGTCATACTAACCCGTAGAAACAAAACATCTAGGAACTAATTAACCCGTTGTTTAGTATAATTCGCAAAATTGACACTTTTAAACACAAGTTAAAATTTAAAATCCGAGAAAATCGTTTCGGTAAATCCTCTTAGGTCTAAACCTCGGTGTTAAGCAAGCTCGCAACACCAGAGGTGTTACACACAGGAGGCGGAGCGATGCTCAATCCCGTCAGTCCCTAGCCGCTGTCAAATAAGTATAGGTTAGTCGCGCTCAAAAAACTCAACTATGAGATCAAAAAAAGGAACATAGATGCATACCTAGATCAAAGCGGTAGGGCCCTGAAGCCCTGACCCGCTGGCGATGAGCCCACCGAACGAGGATGACTCATGGGTCATGACCCGTGCCCCCTCACATTGACCAAGGGAGGTGCCAACCCGACCAGTTCCCGAGTGGCCCGCGAGTCACCGCGACCGCCAGCTCGTGGCGCACCCGCCAGGGCAACTAATGGGGCATCTCCCTATTGTGGGTTGTGAGCACGCACCGACCCTGAAGATGAGGGGGTATGAGCACACTCCTTCGATTGGCCGGCTGCCTCGCCACGCTTGGAGCAGGGGGGGCAAAGCCAGCGATGCCTCCGAAGGGTGCGGCGACCGCGCCCGCTTTGCCTCTCGGTCGACGACGGTGTCCGAGCCCACAGAGCGCTTCCATGACGTGGGAACATCACCACGCTTCTCCGTATCCTACCCACCGCCGACGGGCGTGGCCACAAGCGCACGATGCTCCACCGAGGTCGCGACGACACCCCTGTCTCCGTCATCCTCAGAGGTGCTCACGTCGCCACCCATCTCCATGGGCTCCTACGACTCGAGCTCCGCCTTCACGTCGCTCTAGTTTTCACCGGCCCACACCCGCCGGGCGATCTCCTTCTCCTTCTCATGCCTCCTCTGGGCCTTCTCAGCTCTCTTCTTCTTTTTGGCAACCATCGCCTCTTTTAGAGTGGCTTGCCGAGCTATGCCCTCTGGCCCCCTCGGAAGATGCGGCCGGGATTTATAACCAGCGAGTCCCTATGAAATGAACGACATGAAGTCAAAATACTGGAGAGCAAAAGGGAAAAAGACACATAATAAGAAGAGGGGAACATACCAGATTGGACATTTTCCCGGCGTGGAGAGGTCTGGGCTTTCCTTCGAGGGACTCTTGGGCCCTTAGTTGTAGCACCCGATCAAGCCGACTCTAGACTTTGTCCTTCACCAACTCCTGCAGCGACGCGCGGTCGGGATCCGTTGGGCCAGAGTACATCCACATCGGTCACCTCCTCTCCGCCAGGGGGGCGACTCAATGGCGGAAGAAGGTGTGGAACACCTGTAGCCCGTCGAGGCCATGATGCACCAGCTTCTAGCACTCCGCCTCGATGACCTCTAGCTTGTTCTGCCGACTTGAGGGACCCCACAACCAGCTCTCCGGCCTCTCCAGCCTTTTTTCGGTGAACGGTGAGAATGGCGCCTCCGCTGGGTTCCTAATGTAGAACCACTCCCCATACCACCCCTGATTGGAGTCACAGGGGGAGTACACAGGGTAGAAGCCCGATGGCCTCGGCTTCTTCTACAATGCGAAGCCCCCAACCAGCGTGGTCCTAGGTGACTTCCCCTCTGACAAGGCTCGCCCAGTGAAGATCCATCGAAAGAGGTCCACGTGCAGCACCCCAGTCAGATTGAGGTGCTACAGTTCTAGGCCCTGTTCATTGAGGAGCTCGCGCAAGAACCAGTGCTTGGGATATCCTAGCCCGCGCTCGTGGAAGGCGAGGAAGGAGACAACCTCATTGGCCCGAGGTCACAGAATAGCCTCCCCTAGCGTGGGAGCCCTCTAGTGTGCCACCTCCTTTGGCGAGAGCAGCCCCTTCTCGGTGAAGGCGGCCAGCACCGCCTCATCTACGTTGGATGGCCTCCAATTCAACATTGCACTCCAGATTCATGAACAAATCTGTGAATTCTACTCTCCCTCGCTTTACCCTCTCTTTCTTAGAAACCGCCGCAGCGCACGAACACGCTTAGCAAGAAGGAAGAAGGAGGAGAGGCAGCAGTTGGAGAAAGGCAAAGGAATGGGACAAAACCCCTCTCCCTTCCCCTATTTAAGGAGGAAAGGCAGCATTTGGAGAAAGGCGGAGGAATAGGGAGAAAAACCCTATCCCTTCCCCAATTTAATGCAGATAGGCATACGGTGGGATGCGTCATAACTGATGGGACGCGCCCTGCCCAATGAAAGGATGCCTGGTTAAATGGGACATGGCCTGGGCATGGCCCACCACTACAGCATGCTGGGCGTAGAAAACAATGTGCAACCGCACGCAAACGGCCCTCTGCCTTCCCAGGCAAGACTTGCAAGGGACCAACAACGGGATCTCTATCAAAGGAGAGACCAACGGGCTTCCTAAGTCGATCGGATGGCTTAGGCGAATGCTGAGAGACAGGTAAGGAGCAGAGGGATGCCCCATGCAGGCTATGCCGACTCTGTCATGAATGACGGACACGGATCCCATTCGGACATATCCGAAAAGAGCTCCTCAAACCCGTCACTCGAGTCATCAAGGTAACTTTACCAAACCTTCTTACTTTATTTTCTGAGGCATGATCATTCATTCATCCTTTCTCATACACGCATTCACACATTCATTCATACAATCATTCATTCATCCCATACACCCAAAGCATTGCATATGCAATTAATGCATCACAACGCTTCGTGTTGCATCACGTAGCGGTAGTTGCCTCATTCAACATGAGCAATGACCGACCGGGGTTTGAAGGCCAGCCCGCGAAGGGCTCAAGGCCGCCTTGCGTCAAACAGAGCTAGGGGAGAAAACACAGATGAGCCCCAGCGGCCCTCCCCCAATCTGCCCAGAAGCAGATAGGGTCATCTCAACCTTCTCGTTCGATCCTAACTTTGAGCCATGCCCACAAAATCTCCATCGAGGGGAGGCCAGCGGGCCACCTGAGTTAGTCTCCGGAATGACCCAAGCATCTGCCGAGAGGTGGGTTAAGGAGCAGTGGAATGCCACAAGAGGGCTATGCCTACCCTGTCATTAACGACAGACCCCGATTTCGCTCGAGCTTGCCTGTTAGCAAGCTCACCGAGCGCATCACTCGAGCCATCAAGGCAAGCGACGTTAGCTCAGCCCCTCTAGTTGCGAAAACCACGGATGGGGTAACGCACGGAACTAGACCATCCCCTACCAAACCCAACGGGGCTCAGAGGCTTAGGTCGCCCGACGCTGACTCAGGAAACCGACCGACCGCACAAGTCGTGGACGGGACAAACACGGGTGAACACCCCGACCGGCAGAGACACAGGAGTCTGTGGCCCTAGGAAAGAGTACCAAGATACTCAGCCTCCAACCGACTCACCAGTCGGACGCATGCTCAGGGACTACACCCACCGGGTGCGCTCGTGCGCACCTGCTGGCAAGTCAAAAAATCCCCTAGAAGATTCTACCCGAATCGTCCGGGGGCTACACCCACCAGGTGCGCTCGTGCGCACCCACGGGCAAGTCGAAAAATCCCCTAGGCGATTCTACCCGAATCGCCCAAGGGCTCAGGGGCTTGTCGGTGCGGGACCCACAGGATACCCCGCAAGGAGGAGAGAAGATCTAGTCTAACTAGGATTCTCCCTATGTAATCTTAGTAGTAGTATTATCCTGTAATCCTACTAAGAACTCTCATTGTAAACTGACTAGGATTCTGGCCTCCTGACTATATAAAGGAGGGCAGGGTTCCCAGAGATGGGAGATCACGATTTCTACAACACAATCAATACAACACAATCAATACAACGCAAGGGCTAACGCCGACTGGACGTAGGGCTATTACTCGACCACAGTCGAGGGCCTGAACCAGGATAAATCGACTGTCTCTTGCATTCATCGTCGAGTTCCTACAAACGCCGATACCCCTCCGAACAAATCACCATCCCGGGTTCCCCGTGACGGGTTGCCGGTGGTAAAACATCGACAGCTAGCGCGCCAGGTAGGGGCATTCGGTGAATTTGCATCCGAGAGCTCGATGGACCTCGACAGCATGATCTTCTCGACGAGATCAACTTTCATCTTCGGCTCATGGATCTGCGAGGCAGACGACAATGGCAAGCTCCAAAGCCGTCTCCTCGAAGATTCGAAACACCATGAAGACTATTCTATTCCGGCAACTACGACGGACCAAATCTCAGGAAGATTTGCGCAACTCATGGTGTCCGATTCAACTCAGGTTTCGTGGCTTTGCGCATCCGACTCGAATTCAAGCTTCGCTTCCGAGACAGAGTCTTATCCGAGTTCTTTCGGAAAACCGAGTTCTTTTCCGATGGGGCTCCAGAACGCGGCCTCATCATATCAAGAAAACAACTCGGAGAACACTGAGAATCTTTTCAAGAAGTCAGGTCTTTTTTCCGTTCGGACTCCACAACATGGCAAAGGCTTATCAGGCACGGCTCGAAGGATCCCTCGATCCGGTGCTTAGAATGCCACTAAAAGGAGCTCAGGAAGGACTCGTACTGACTATAACATCCCAAGACTACATCGTCCACTGGCCGGGCTCTGTTCTTGAGGATAGCAGTACCCAACTAGATGACATGACGACGACAACTATCCTACCTTACCAAAAAGGAGGCTCGATCTGCGACCTAGAGGCCTCTACTAAAGTTATCAGCAACTCCGACAATATGGGAACTAACGCCAATAACAGAATAGTTCACGCACGGGAAGTACTCATGGTTCGCCGTCCTCGGTCACCATTGGTCCCCCCAAAAGCGCCCGATGTCAGGTCATCGGATGAATCAGAATCCAACATATCACCCTTTGCCTAGGGCTACGATGGTAAAACCAAGAATCAGAAATAAGCTAGAGAAAGAAAAAACAAGTTGAAGCAAGGACACCAACACCGTGCTAGGCAGCACAGGGAAGCCTGAATTAGATATGAGTCAGGGTTGGCCGAATACGACAGAAGAAAATCACAACGAGAAATCGAAGAAAGACGCACGGCAAGTACGCCCTACGATAAGATCTGAGAAGCATTAGAAGAACTCAGAGTAACCTCATATCCCGGTGAAAAATACGAACAGCTCCAGGACTTGCTCTGGTCAATGGCCCCGAAGACGCATGAAGAAAGAACCCCATCAAGACTACCCACCCGATCAATGACCCATAGGCAAGAAGATCAAAATCAAAGGAAGTCCGCTTTCGAGAGACTTGGACCAAGCGGAAGTCATAACAGAGAAAGTAGGAGGGATCATAGTCAAGGCCACTGAGTTGAACAACCAAGAAAGACCAGGAGTAGGGCGCCAGCCCAGACGGCCTCACAGAATTACTCTCATCAAAACGACAGTTGGCCAAAAGGAGGTGCCGAATCGGAATTCAAAGAAGCCGGGACGCACGATAGATTTCCCTGTTTTATAAATAGACTTGCGTCAATACGACTACCTCACAAGTTCAAACCGTCCAACCACTCTAAGTATGATTGCAAAACTAAACCAAGGCAGTGGGTCAGGATATATTCACAATCAACTGAACTAGCCAGAGGAGACGACGATATCAAGGCCCTGTTCTTTCCCATGGCCCTAGAAACCACGCCTCTCCAATGGTTCGACAAATTAAATCTAGGATCAATCAGAAATTGGGAGGACTTGCAAAGAGCTTTTTGTGAAAATTTCGCAGGGGTCATTACACACCCGATCACTCACGCAGAATTAAAAAGGACTCAAGCAGAAGGGAAGTGAGAGTCTCAGAGATTACTATCGACGATTCAGCGAACTACGGGCTCAAGTGCATGACATCACCGAACGAGAAGTAATTAAAGCTTTCTCTCATGGAATCATGGCTAGGTGGCAATTTCAGATGAACAGTAGAAAAAATGATTACGGTAGAAGAGAAGACACGAGAGAGGTTCCTGGATAGAAGCAACCGAGAGAACTCAGACAACCAAAATCATCAAAATAGCAGACATCAGGAAAGAAAACGTAGACCAGACAACACCGTGGCAATAGCTGACAAATCAAAGAAGTTTTCCAAACCCAGAAGATATGACAACATCGAAAACATACGTTGCCCATTGCACCCTAATGGGAGGCACACCATCGGAAATTGCTACACCTTCAATGATCGATACACAAGAAAAGATAGTAAGGAAAACACCAAAGAAGACAATTAGAAAAAAGATGAAGACAATCACGAAGACAAAGGGTTCCAAAAATCCAAGGGGACGGTAGCAGTGATCTTCTCCGGGGCCCCAGATTGCAGAAGCAAACATCAAGAAAAATTAGCACTACAAACTATCATGACAGCAGAACCGGCTACTCCAAGATATCTCAATTGGTCACAGTATCCAATCCAATTTTGCAGAGAAGACCAATGGACTAGCGTGGGAAACGTAGGCCATTACCCACTGGTTCTAGATCCAACTATTGCCAGTATGACTGTCATCAAAGTACTAATCGACGGGGGAGCCGGACTCAACATCATCTTCTCAGAAACGCTAAGGAAGATGGGACTGCAACTCGCCGGGATGATTACACCAACAAGTACACCTTTTATGGCATAGTACCCGGCAAGGCAGCCATGCCACTTGGACAAATTACTCTACCCGTTACTTTTAGAACCCCTTCGAATTACCGTACAGAGTTCATCAAGTTTGAGGTTGCAGACTTCGATTCATCATACCATGCAATCCTCGGACGCCCAGTGCTAGCAAAATTCATGGCAATACCACATTATCCGTACCTACTGCTTAAGATGCCAGGACCTAATGGTGTCCTTTCTCTACGAAGTGATTTGAAGCGCGCTTTTGACTGCGACGTTCAGGCAATCCAAATCGCGGCCAAAGCACAAGCCGACAGTGGAAGAAAAGAAATAGCCACTATTGCCGCAGAAATAAGCCAAGAAGAACTAGAGATATCGGCTAAAAAGCCTAGCATCCTTGCACCACCAAAAGAAGCCGACATCAAGCAAATCGACCTGGGCACTGGCGATCCATCTAAGACAGCAACCATCAGTGCCCACCTCTCGGCAAAATAGGAACTCGTGGTCACCAACTTTCTTCGGGACAACAAAGATATCTTCGCTTGGAAGCCGACCGACATGCCAGGTGTCCCAAGAGAGTTGGCTAAGCACATAATTGATGTCAATGAAAGCTCCAAGCCTTTAAAGCAACGGCTACGTCAATTCTCACCTAACAAGAAGGCAACGATTAAAAAGAAATCACAAAACTAATGGCGGTTGGATTCATTAGAGAAATCCTTCATCCAGATTGGCTAGCAAACCCAGTTCTAGTACAGAAAAAGAACACGGACGAATGGCGCATGTGTGTTGACTACACAGATCTCAACAAGCACTGCCCGAAAGACCCATTCGGGCTACCACGCAATGATCAGATAGTTGATTCAACAGCAGGATCTGCCCTATTATCCTTTCTTGATTGCTATTCAGGGTATCACCAGATCGCATTAAAAGAGCAAGACCAGAGCAAGACATCTTTCATTACTCCGTTTGGTGCCTACTGCTACAAGACCATGTCGTTTGGACTCAAGAATGCTGGAGCCACTTACTAAAGAGCTATCCAAACGTGCCTCGGAGATCAGATCGGCGAAAATGTAGAAGCATACGTGGACGATGTGGTGGTAAAAACAAAAAACCCGGATACACTAATTGAGGACTTAAAACAAACTTTTGAGAACTTGAAAAGATGGAGGTGGAAATTGAACCCAAACAAGTGTGTATTCGGAGTCCCTTTAGGACAACTACTCAGTTTCCTGGTCAGTCATCGCGGAATCGAAGCAAGCGCCAAGCAAATTTGAGCCATACCAGAGATGGGCCCACCTTGAAACATAAAAGATGTGCAAAAGCTAACAGGCTGCATGGCAGTGCTCAATCGTTTTATTTCAAGGCTCTTCGAAAAAGGGTTACCTTTCTTTAAACTACTAAAGAAGACAGGCAAGTTCGAGTGGACGGAAGAAGCCAATGAAGATTTCAAGAAACTTAAGGCATACCTCACATCCTCACCAGTTCTCACACCTCCAAAGAAAGACGAAGACATGATGCTATACATTTTGACAACTTCTACTGTGGTCAGCAAGGTGATAGTCGTGGAAAGAGAAGAAGAAGCGCGCGTATATAAAGTACAACAACCCATATACTACATCAACGAAGTACTGTCAGAATCAAAAATCTGGTACCCGCATGTGCAAAAACTACTGTACGCCCTATTGATCACTTCACGCAAGCTCCGCCACTATTTTGAAAGCCACAAGATCACCGTGGTGACAGACTTCCCGCTCGGAGACATCTTGCACATCAGAGACGCAACAGGGCGCATATCAAAGTGGGCAGTTGAACTTGGTGCTCTCAACATCGATTTCACCCCGCGGAAAGCAATCAAATCTCAAGTCCTTGCCGATTTTGTTGCCGAGTGGACAGAGATTCAACAACCTATGTCAAATACAATCCTTGACCACTGGAAGATGTACTTTGATGGATCACTCAAGCTAGGCGGAGCCGGTGCGGGTGTTCTCCTAATCTCTCCAGACGAAAAACAACTCAAGTATGTCATTCAGATATTATGGCAAGCTACAAACAACGAAGCAGAGTACGAAGCTCTCATTCACGGGCTACGAGTGGCAATTACTCTCGGAATCAAGCGATTACTCGTATACGGTGATTCGGCAGTAGTCATCAACCAAGTCAACAAAGACTGGGACTGCACCAAAGATAACATGGGTGCTTACTGCACTGAAATCAGAAAACTCGAAAAACATTTCCAAGGATTAGAAATTCTACATGTCCTGCGCGATTCCAACATTGCGGCAGATGTCCTCGCCAAGCTCGGATCAGACAGGGCAAAGGTCCCACATAGCGTATTCATAGAGGAGTTTTCAGCTCCTTCTATCAAACAACCCGGTGAGAAAACCCCAGAACTCACAGCCAAAGGCAACCAGATTCTGGTAATCAACACTTCATGGACACAAGCTTTTATTGATTATATCAGAGAGAATAAGTTGCCAGCTGATAAAGAGGAAGCTACCCAAGTTGTTCGTAGAAGCAAAGCTACGTCCTAGTGGGGGACAAGCTCTATAGAAGGGCTACATCGTCAGGAGTACTCCTAAAAGGTGTCTCATTTCAAGAAGGCAGAGAAATCCAAGATGAAATACACTCCGGTTGCTGCAGAAATCACACCGCTTCAAGAACACTAGTCGGCAAAGCTTTCCGCACCAGATTTTACTGGCCAACAGCTCTGAAAGACGCAGAAGAACTCGTCAGAAAATGCAAAGGTTGTCAAATGTTCGCAAGACAAGCTCATGTGCCAGCTCACAACCTCATCTACATCCCACCCGCTTGTCCTTTCTCCTGCTAGGGGCTGGATCAAGTAGGACCCCTCAAGAAAGCAAAGGGTGGTTTTGAATACATCTTTATGGCAATTGACAAGTTCACCAAGTGGATCGAATATAAACCACTCGCAAAATACAGCGCAGCCAAAGCAGTCGAGTTCATCCAAGACATTATGCATCGCTTCGGCATGCCCAATCGAATCATTATAGATTTAGGCTCTCCCTTTACAGCCACAGAGTTCAAAAGTTGGGCGCAGGATTGTGGCTTCGGCATAGATTACGCATTAGTCGCACATCCAGAAGCCAACGAACAGGTAGAAAGAGCCAATGGACTCATACTAGCCAGATTGAAACCAAGACTGTATGAAGAGCTAGCAGACTATGGATCAAAGTGGATTGAAGAATTACCCAAAGTAGTATGGGGGCTACGGACTCAAATAAGCAGAGCTAACGGATACTCGCCTTTCTTCCAAGTTTACAGATCAGAAGCTGTACTACCTGCCGACTTGATTTGGACGTCACCAAGGATAGAACAGTATGACGAAGGAGAAGCAGAACACACCAGAAGATTAGAACTTGACACTACAGAAGAAGTCAGGGTAAACGCTACCCTTCAATCAGCAAGATACCTCCAGGGATTAAGACGCCACTACAACAAGAATACCCAGCCTCGATCACTACAAGTCAGAGACCTAGTGCTAAGAAGAATACAAAAAACTGATGGACGCCATAAACTACTCAGTCCATGGGAAGGTCCTTTTATTGTCTCAAAAGTCTTTGGACCGAGCACGCGTACAAGTTAATAACTGAAGATGAGAAAGAAGTCAGCAATACATGGCACATCAGCCAACTAAGAAGATTCTACGCATGAAAACAACTCAAGGGAGAATACATGTACAAACCACAAGAGATCAACATTCATGGCCAATAAAAATGTTGTCCCTCGACAAAATATGTATTATGGCTTATCAAATGATCATGATCAATAAAGATGGTTTTTCGGCAACATACGTCTTATGATGGCTAACCCCGAGTTGTTTCTAAAGAGCAAAATGGCTAAAACATGCCCGAGCCTACCTACGAGAGCAAAATAGTGAAAAGATGCTTGAGCTCACGCCGATGAGGGTAGCTAACAAGCTAACACCCGAACCAAAGAGCAAAATGGCTGAAACATGCCTGAGCCTACCGGCCGAGAGCAAAATAGCTGAAAAGATGCTTGAGCCCACCGATGAGGGTAGCTAACAAGCTAACACCCGAACCAAAGAGCAAAATGGCTGAAACATGCCTGAGCCTACCGGCCGAGAGCAAAATAGCTGAAAAGATGCTTGAGCTCGCCGATGAGGGTAGCTAACAAGCTAACACCCGAACCAAAGAGCAAAATGGCTAAAACATGCTTGAGCCTACCGGCTGAGAGCAAAATAGCTGAAAAGATACTTGAGCCCGCCGATGAGGGTAGCTAATAAGCTAACACCCGAACCAAAGAGCAAAATGGCTGAAACATGCCTGAGCCTACCGCTCGAGAGCAAAATAGCTGAAAAGATGCGTGAGCCCGCCGATGAGGGTAGCTAACAAGCTAACACCCAGACAAAAAGAGCAAAATGGTTGAAACATGCCTGAGCCTACCGGCCGAGAGCAAAATAGCTGAAAAGACGCTTGAGCCAGCCGATGAGGGTAGCTAATAAGCTAACACCCGAAACAAAAAATAAAACGACTAAGCCTGGACATGGATTAGGAAAAAATCAAGTCAAGACCCTCCAGCTCCTTGTTCCAAAAAGCAAGAGGCTCGGGGGCTACACTGAAGACACTCAAGAGTCCGCACCGAGTTGTTTATGCGGCACAGATAGGAGCCAAGCAAGCGCACCGAGTTGTTTATGCGGCGCGGACAGGAGCCAGGCAAGCATTCAATAGATCAAGAGAGGTTGTCAACACAAGGATAACATGCAAAGTTGTTCACATGGCAAAGTCAAAAGCAAAACAAAGTACTCGGCAAGTCAAATAACACTGATCACTTGGACAACTCATCCAAAGAATAAACAAGGCATCTGGGCAGAGAGGACATCAGCAAAAAATCTTCATTCAAAAGGAAGTATAATGTCATATTACAAGGCACGAGCATAGAAGTCAATTACGTCAAACGTCATCATCAGGGGAAGAGATAACAATATTAAGATTATCTACAACTCTACTGGCTAAGTCTTCGACCTCAGGCTCCATCCTCTCAACGGCATCAATGTACTCTTGACTATCGGCTTCCTCTGCTATCTTGGACAAAGGCGCCTCTGGAGCAAGAACTCGGACCTAGGCCAGGACATTCTTGGTACACAGTTGGGCGCACCTCTTCATGAACTCTTGAAAACGAGTCGGAATTCGGGGAATCAACTGAGCCCAAGATCACCCATCATCCGCTGGAGTTCAGAGAGCGTCGGCTACTGAACGAAACGATTTCCATAAAGCTTTCCAGTTTTCGGCAGCCGTTGCCAACTTGCCAGACAAGTCTTCAATAGTTTTTTGAGCCTGCACAAGATCTCTATCAGCTCCACGCCTAATCAACTTAGCGAGCGCGAGTTCTTCCTCAGCACGAGTAATTACCTCCTCAGCCTTGTTGTGACTAGAATGGACAAGAGTCTTCATTTCATCGATACTCTCCGAGAGCTTCTACTTTTCAACTCGGAGAGCTGGACAAGGCACCAAACAACAAGTCAAAAGAAAAGAAGGTTTAAATACAGAAGGAAACGAAAAGAACTCGCCATACCATTGCACTCTTTCTTCGCTGTTTCCAAGTTCTTCATGGCCTCCGAGTTCTTTAAAGCCTCCTGAATAGCAGCATCCCTTTGTCTCTCGGCCTCAACTACCCGGGCACGAAGTGATTTTTCCTCCTTCTGATGCGTTTTACGCTCAGCCTCTAGCTCGGCCTGGCAGAGACCAAGATCTGTCTTCAAGGCGCTTAACTCAGAGGACAACTTCTTCTCGTTTTCCGACGAAAAAAAGAAGCCGGTATGGTCCCGAGAGAAGGACTGAACAAGAAGAAAGAAAGAAAAAAGGCATAAGAACAGGAGAAAAATGGACATCCAAAGAAAGAACTTTGGAAAACTTACTTGGAGTTTTTCCCCAAAAGAAGTTGCAAAGGTTGCAAAATCTCCCCAAGAAGCGGTCAACTCTGACAGCCGATGAGTGGCGTCAAATTGATGCACCACATCTTCAGTAACCTCCCTAGATGAATCCACCACCATGGCCACGGTCACCTCCGAGGCAACCAAACCAGTAGCAGCATCATCACTAGGAAACCTTGTCTCCCCCACAACCACTTCGCCGACCATGCGCTCCAAGTCCTAAGGCTCGGTACTCGGAGGCACACTAGAAGAATGGCAAGAAGTCGACGAAGGGTCGAGAGAAGACGAAGGCCTGAAAGTTGACAAGGAAACTCAGCAATAAGAACAAAAGAAAGGGGAAACAGAAGCAAAGAGACAAAACCAGAAGTTACTCACCTGACTATCTTCTTCTTCGTAAAACACAAAGAAGACCTCGCAGGGGGAACGACGGCAGCAAAAACATCACCGCCACCCTGTGATAGGAGCAGCACGGCTGGTACTGGAGCCCCAGAGGAACCCAGAACCAGAACCCCAGAGGAACTTGGTGCTGGAGCCCCAGAGGAACTCGAGCCCAATGACCGCTTGCTACAAAAAGCCAAGACGAAGTCAGAACAAGAAAATGCGCTCAACAAAACAAAGACAAGTAAACAATTCACCGGCGCGTAATGAGGGGCAAATCATCCACCTCATCCTCCTCAGTCTCCAGTAAGACAACTACAGCGCCATCTAAAAATAGAGAAAAAAAGAACTCGGTCAGCGGCACAAATAAATAATAGAAAGACCGAACATATTAATACACTCACCTAGGAGCACGCTACCTATAACTGGAGTACCTGGATGAGTACTCAGCTGGCGAGACTTCTTAGAAGCAGGTAAACCAGATGAAGAACCATCCGCCCGCCCCTTCTTCGGGACACTACGAGGACCTCGAGGGACTGGACGAGGAACATATTCTTCATATACATCAACAAATCCAAAGGAAACTCCAGGAAACACTGTGGTGATTTGGAACTTACTGGTTATAGAAGACCCAGCAAGTTTCTCCCCAGTACTCACCACGGCAGGGAGGACATCTAGGGGGATTGGGTCAACAAAATTGCGCCCCAATTCCTACGAAAAGAATAAAACAACAAGACAAGGAAAATTTAGCAAAAACGGATATAGCAAAAGAAATACAAAAAATACCCGCACGAAGGAAAGAACGACTCATAGCTGGAGGTGGGTTGTTGGCAGAGTACTCGGAGACAGTAAGCGGGACAACGCTTGCTCCTTTCAGCATCTTCTGGAGACGCTCAAGTACCTCCTCGTCGGTCAGCTCATGGGCCGGGACCATGCGGGAAGGATCCTCAGCCCCAGAATACTCGAAGCCAAGGTTCTCTCGCTCCTTCAGAAGCTGAACACGGCGACAAAGAAAGCTCAAGACAATACCGAAGCCGGTCAAGCCCTGTTGCTTTAGAGTGCGTATCCGCTCAAGGAATGGCTGGATCACCTGGAGCTCGATTGGTGTCAGGGAGTTCTTTTCCCATCGGTCATTAACCGAGGGGCCAGACCCAGAATGTATGGAAAGAGAAGGAATCAAATTGGTGGCATAAAACCAATCAGCACGCCAATCCCTCACAGAATCAACTAGGTCATAGCCAAAGAACTTGCTTTTAAGACCCTAGCGAAACTGGATCCCACAGCCGCCAAGAACATTGGTTTCTTCACGGCGGGGTTGAGGCTTCAAACGAAAGAAGTGGCGGAAAAGAGAAAGAGAAGGAGGAATTCCAAGGAAAGCTTCATAGAGATGAACAAAAACAGAAAGATGGAGGACGACATTAGGGGTTAGATGGTTCAGATTAACCCCAAAATAACCAAGAAATTGATGAAGGAAGGCAGAAGCAGGAAGGCAAAGACCGGCGCGGATAAAGGAAACAAAAAGGACAATCTCACCAGGACCTGGAGCAGGAACCCGGTGCTCGCCCGGAACTCTCCATTCAGCAATGTCTTTGCTTTGGATCAAGCCATCGCTGATGAGCTCGCGGAGCTGGTCTTCGGTTGTTGTTGGAGCCGGCCAAACCTTCTGAGCAGCCCTCATGGCCACGAACTCTTGGTTCTCGATCAAAGAAAGGGTTGACTCCTCATCCACGAAGGCTGCCTAGGACTTACTTGCGGTTTTCTTCTTACCCATGAACTAGCGGAAGCAAAAAGGCACTGGGGAAGACGAAGCTAGGATGGCGGCGCTCAGGTGACGGCGACAATGGCGGCGACGGATTTCTAAAAGCTAGGGTTTTAAGGCAAGAGCTGGGCAGTAAAGAAAAGGAAGATAAAAGGTCTTTAAATAGATTTTTCAGTGATAAAAATGGCCCACCAGGCCCGTTAAAACACGGTGTGGGAACGCTACGGTCCATTTACTGACACAGCTAAAATGACGGACGGCACAAATCCACACAACGGTATAGTTTAACGGGCAGATTTCAGACTTATCCATTCAGCACCACGGCAGGGTTATCAGATCACTACAAGAACAACCCGACAACCATGAAGAAACAAAGGGCTACCTCGCAAGGAACAAAAGAACCCGGTTATTAAAGAAAGAACTCAGGAGTCTCATGAACAACCAGGATTACAGCCGAAAAATGAATGACAACTCTGAAGACAAGATTCTTTCCATTACAAATGGCTTCAAAAATAGAAGATTACACATCTTACAAGACCCAATGAACTCGGCACTACGACAAGCAAGGTAGCAAAAAGGAGCCTGAACACAACTAGGCTCTGGAACGACTACGTGCTCCAAATTGCTACTCGATAGAACAAACCGTGCTCGGCTACACTGTTTTCTTCAAAGGACGAACGTAGTGCATCCAAGGCGGAAATCAGCAGCACGGCGGGACAACATAGACCAGGGGAAGTCGGTAGGCATCTATCTACCCAAGCCGACGTGATGTAGGATCAGGTGTTGATCTGCATCGGACAGTGTCAAGACAGACGGCGAGGATCAACCCAGAACTGTCGGATGAAGGAACGAAGCCCACATCACAAGACTTCCTCCAACTACCACCACGTACTTTCAAGTACAATGCCACTGCGGGATTAGTCTACCTCTAATCCCTATCACAAGACTTCCTCCAGCTACAACAAGACGCACAGGAACTACAAGATACGCCCGGGGGCTGCTCTACTTCACAAACTATCATATTTACGACTACGAAGGTTTCAACAAAATGATCAATGGATGAAAACAAGCACCCCGGGAGGGTATTTATAGATCGAAGGAGCGGTGCATGTAGACTAGGAGTACCAACGAAACAAGCCTTACAAAGGACACAGTGAAAAGACAGGACTCAATAATAGAAGACTCAGGCGAGAAGGAACAGTACTCAAAGACGAGCATATTCGGAAGAATATGCCAACACTGTACAACCCGTGAACAGGCAACATTTACACTCAACAAACACAAAACAACTACACCTGACAAACAGCAGACTACCAGAGAATACGCCAAGAACAATGCGTCCGAGTTCTTTTAGAATCAAATAACCCAGATAAATGCTCAGAGGCTACAAAAGGAGAAGATTTTAGTTCCTCGAACAAATCAGACTCAAGACCCTCTAACTCTTTGTTCCAAACAGCAAGAGGCTCGGGGACTACACTCAGTGAGTGCACTTTTTCTTCAAAAAAGCGCACATCACTCGAAAGACTTCTTCAAGTCAGCAATTTTTTAAAAAAACAACTTAAGATTCAAGACCCTCCAGCTCCTTGTTCCAAATAGCAAGAGGCTCAGGGGCTACACTCAGTGAGTGCACTTTTTTCTTCGAAAAAGCGCACGTCACCAAGAAGACTTCTTCAAGACAAAACTAATTCAAGGAATCATGACAAAAGGAAGCCGGACCGAGCCATATCCGAGTTCTTTTTGATAAAGAACTCGGGCACATGCTCGGGAACAATTCAACGAAGGATCAGAACAATTTCAAGACAAGACCCTCCAGCTCCTTGTTCCAAAAAGCAAGAGGCTCGGTGGCTACACCCAAAGGGGAATACTTTTTTCTTCAAAAAAGTATACTCCACGCGAAGATCTCACAGAGCGCTACACGGTTTCGCTCAAGAAAGCCCTCGGACGACGCTTATTCCTACACGGCAAAGCCTAAAAGAACAAGACGAGGCTTCTAGAGCTCAACCATGAAGTGCTCGGGGACATGTCGGTGCGGGACCCACAGGATACCCCGCAAGGAGGAGAGAAGATCTAGTCTAACTAGGATTCTCCCTATGTAATCTTAGTAGTAGTAGTATCCTGTAATCCTACTAAGAACTCTCATTGTAAACCGACTAGGATTCTGACCTCCTGACTATATAAAGGAGGGCAGGGTTCCTAGAGACGGGAGATCACGATTTCTACAACACAATCAATACAATGCAAGGGCTAACGCCGACTGGACGTAGGGCTATTACTCGACCACAGTTGAGGGCCTGAACCAGGATAAATCAACTGTCTCTTGCGTTCACCGTCGAGTTCCTGCAAACGCCGATACCCCTCCGAACAAATCACCGTCCCGGGTACCCCGTGACGAGTTGCCGGTGGTAAAACATCGACAGGGCTACACCCACCGGGTGCGCTCGCGCGCACCCACGGGCAAGTCATAAATTCCCCCAAGCGATTCTACCCGAATCGCCTGGGGGCTCGGGGGGCAACACCCACTAGGTGCTCTCGCGTGCACCCGCCGGCAAGTCAAAAATTCCCCAGATCAAACTTCTGACATCGTACAGGGAGCGGTCGCGTCTCAGCACGACCTGTCTCCACGACATGACGCTCCAGGGGGCTCACATCGGCCCACAGTGACGAACGCATGGTCAATATGCTACCTACACCCTGTACGACCGCTGATCAGCCTACTCATTCATCGGTCCGAAGCCTGGGTCCACGATCTATCACACCCAACGGTGGCTCACGATCTTACACCGATCCCGATGCTCTCGTACAACGAGTATAAACAGCTCCTTCATGACTTCACAGAAGTCCCAAAAAGGCTTGGGGGCTCCAATCGGGTTCATAAACCTAGGGTCCCCGGTGGGCCCGCTTCCCAGCAAAAGCTCAGCCCAGCAGACGGCATTACAAACAACGCGTGACTCTTGGGCCGGCCTAGATACCTAACGATAGGCCGGAAGAGCTATCCAGTCTCAAACCAGAAGGCCTGGACAAGAAGGGGACGACGCTCGCTTCTGACTCCGATCCGCTTCTCCGACCGAAAGGCCTAGCCAAGTAGGGGATGACGCTCGCTTCTGACTCTGACCCGCTTCTCCGACCGGAAGTATACCAAACCTCTGCTTATAGCTCTTTCTCCGACCGGCGCGGTCGGAGCCGGCTGGGAACGATAGAACGGGGACGCCCGCTCGGTAAGGACCCAAGAATCAGGCGGAGCAGATAAGGCAAGATGCTCAAGTCAACCGCAATACCGAGGACCATACCCTGCACACCTACAGGACAGTACTGTCAGGCCATGTCAGAAAGGTGCTTTGCAACCTTCCAGACATGTCAGAACACGAATAGTGTTGTGGGCGCCAACATTTTTCCTACGGTATGGTAGGCGTCGACATTTGCCATACCAGAAGAACACGATGGAGCTTACCACATGCATCTGGGCGTCAACAGTATTGTGGGCGTCGACAAACTGTCTTATACCCGATGGTGTGGACAACAAGACTAGATAGCACACACGCTCTCTTTCTCTCACATTCTCTCTCTCACTTGTAAGGCCATCCCCTTCACCTATAAAAGAGGATGCGCTCTCTCCTAACAAGGACGGTCATTCCGACTCTCTCTCTGCTAGCTTTAGATATTCTGAGCACTCGAGCAGCTTCATAGCTCTAGAACTCTAAAGCTACACAGAGCATACGTTCCAATACTTAGCGTACGTAGGAGCTCCCGTCACTCTTGGACCCTCAGTCCAAAGTCCGATCGAACCTCTAACACCCTCCATCTTATTCCCACTCGTTTGTAACCCCACAACAAACTTCGAGCACCTGGGCTCAGGAATAAAGTCACCGACCGACTGAAACTGGACGTAGGGCACGTTGCCTGAACCAGTTTAAACCATGTGTCATTGAGTGTTAGGCCACATCGGATCACAACGTACGACAAAACTATAAATATTTATGTGTTGGTCACTTTTCGCACCGACAGTAGATCTACAACAACAGAGTAGCTGGAACTCGGGAAGCACACATCGCTGGGCGCATGCGCATGCATCTGACCAAGCACATTACCTGTGGGAGGGGCGCAGCCGGCGTGCAAAGGGCAGCTCCATCCGCGATCGCATGCCGCTTGGCTAGCAGCTCGCCTGCCTCTCGCCACACAGTGCCACCGGTGTTAAGATTCACACCGACCACTTGTCCAAAAAGGAGCCCACCCGGCAGCCTCCCCGCCTCATTTCGCCCCACACCCACACCCTACACGGCTACACCTAGTAGTGGGCTAGTGGCCATATATAGATAATTTGTAAGTAGTTTAAATGATGCACAATAATTTTACCTTACTAATAATTAGTCATAGATAGATATGAACTGTAGATGGTTTCATCGACATTGTGTGCATCGTCTTCCTCTTATAAGCACAACCTACGCAGCCTAAGTTGATGTGGTTCGTCTGTGTGCGGCACACACTCTAAAAAAAGACATTTTGTGCACCAATTAATGGATAAGGATGTCTGTTTTTTCACTTTTCGAAAGTTCATAAGGGTGAGTGTGTGAGCGTGTTGTAGACGTCTACGTCGTACCGTGTAATTCTCAAAAAAGAAAATATGAGCAACTCCAAGAGACTTTTCAGTCTTTGTTATATATTCTAATTTGGAGAATTTTGTATAAAATAAGCCTCCAACAAACTCTCCGTCTTGCTCTCTAAAAATAGCCGCAGGCTATTCCTCCTTTTCATCATCATAGAAACCGAGCAGGCCTTGCTCGCCAAGTCCCCGTGAACCCCTGCAGCAAAGAGCTCTCTCCTCGCACGCTTTCGGCCCACCAGCGTCTTGAATCGCCCATTGCGGCACCCGAACGGCCAAACACGACAGTACTGCCGGGCTTCCACGGCGGGCGGCGCGGGGCCCAGAGCGCCTCGGTGAGGCGGAGCACATCCCGCATGATGTGTTGGTGCCTTGGTGGAGACGACAGACCTCAGACAGGCTGCCGTTGGTCACCAGAGAGCGATCATTGGGTCGGTTCGTCGTGCTCTGCACCTTTGACCGAAGCTGCGGCACGCCATGGTCGGCTGGAGCCCTCCTTGGCTTGGCTGTTCTTTGTGAAGACCTGCTGCCCTCTTGGCGGCATGAGTAGATGATGGCGACGGGATCATGGGCCACGCAACGGGCCACGTTTGTTCATGAACGACACCAAGATCTGAGAGGCTGTTGTGGTGTTTTAGTATTTGGAGAGCTATTCATTTTAGAGAGCACTCTGTAAATCCTTTTTAAGCATAAATCTTGTGGGGAGATCCCCACAGTTGGATTTATAAATTTTTAAGGTTTAGAACAGAGTTACAAACCTGAATTAGCTAAATGCATCAAGCCAAAAGTAAAAGGAAGACCTCAGATCTTCCCTAAATCTAACCAAATGTAAAATACACTGATTTTTTAAGTTGGCTAACCATCTACTAAGAGTCGGATCATGTCTCTGAAACACCTTGTCATTTCGTAGCTTCCACAGTTCCCATGCTCCAATGAGCGAAGCTTCCGTGAAGAATTGCAAGTCATGATCTTGACTGGCTCGTGCAAACCTCTCCGGCAGTGATAAACTGGTATCCCATGTGAAGTCAATGGCAGCCCAGCATTGGCTCGCGAATGGACAATGGAAGAAGAGGTGGTCAATGTCCTCCTCTGAACCAGTGTTACACAACACATTGAGCATCGTCTTGGATGTTTAGATGCCTTCTGCGGAGCATTGATTTGGTGTTTAACCGGTCCATCAATACCAGCACTACTAGAGAATAGACTTGAGAACGATGTCTCAATTTAACATTAGTCTCAGCATTTTTTTGTCCTCAGGACTCAAGATTCCTTTAGTCCCGGTTGGTAACTGCCCAACGGTCGTCCGCGGAGCAGGGATCTTTAGTCCCGGTTGGTAATACCAGTCGGGACTAAATCGTTTAGTCCCGGTTTGGGTGATGCTCCGGGAATAAAGATTAATCTTTAGTCCCGGTTTGGCCCCCTAACCGGGACTAATTATCCCGGCCTATAAACCAGCTCATTTCTTTCTCTTCGAGACCGAGCCATTCCATTCAAACTCACCGTCTCTGTTCTTCAGCTTGCTGTTGTTCTTGCTCTCTCCCCCTCCATTGGTGTTGCTCTTCGATTTTGGAGGTAACAAACTTAATCCTCTTATGTTTTATCAGTAGCTTATCTCATTTTGCGATGTAGATGCATGTGTAACTTTATATGTTGGACTTTATTATGATTTTATGTCATTTTTAGCTCAAAATCACATGATGATTTGCATATATGTTTAGATAAACAAAAGTTAAATTAGTTCATCAAAATCTTACGTGATCTTAGAATTAAATTTTCCATAAAATGAAAAACTTAGAAAATACTTAGAAAATTATAGAAAATCCGTATTAATTGAACTTGCGGACCGTATTCATCTCGGCGAGCATGTTCTCTGCCGAGCAGTAACGGACGTCAAGGAGGAGCTTTGATTCAACGAGGGAGAGCGGCAACGGTCGTGGAAGACCGTGTTCCCTTCCTCGTAGAATCTGAGCTCTTCCTTGGCCAAGTACGGTGCCGTTGGTGGAGAAATGCTCACCGAGATGATCACGTAAGTAAGGTCAACTAGTATGGATGGTTATTTATTGAAACATGTTTTTGAGCTATAATTTGATGGATATTTGATAACTTCAGACCTACAAATGTTACTATCCTCGGCAACCTAAACGCCCGTGAGCTCACCGATATCGACCAGGTCACTTAGAATTATTTTTTCCATGAAATGAAATACTTAGAAATCATGCCTTTTATTTTTTAGAATTAAATTTTCCATGAAATGAAAAACTAAGAAAATAGTTAGAAAATTATAGAAAATCCGTACTAGTTGAACTTGCGGACCGTGTTCATCTCGACGAGCATGTTCTCTGTCGAGCGGTAACGGACGTCAAGGAGGAGCTTTGATTCTACGAGGAAGAGCGGCAACGGTCGTGGAAGACCATGTTCCCTTCCTCGTAGAATCGGAGCTCTTCCTTGGCCAAGTACGGTGCCGTCCGGTGGAGAAATGCTCGCCGAGATGATCACGTAAGCAAGGTCAACTAGTACGGATGGTTATTTATTGAAACATGTTTTTGAGCTATGTGATTTCTATGTCAGTTTTAGCTCAAAATCACATGATGATTTACAATAGTAAAATCACTTGATAGTTTGGTATTTTACTATTATACATAGTACATATTTTATGGTTTAGTTAGATAAATAAATAATTTTAGTTTTGTTTAAATATATTATTTTAGAAAATGTGAAATTTACACTAGTTTGCAAAAATAAGTATAGAAAGTAGATGACAATCGGTATCAATCCTCGGCCTCTCGTTCGGTTGCTTGAACGATCGAGGCCGAACTCCCTCTCATTATCTCTGCGGCAAGTGTAAGGAAGATTGTGATGGAGCACCGAGTCAAGAGACAGGGACCCAACAAGGGTCGTGTTTTCTACAAGTGCCCGGATCGCGATGTGAGTTTCTTACGCATTTGATTATTATGGCTAATTGACCTGCTTTTCTTGAATATTTTTGACTAAATATTTTTTGGCTTTAATTTCAGTGGGAGGGCAATGGATGCGATGGTTGATACTGGGAGGAAGATTATGCTACATACGTGCAGAATTCGGGTGCGCTTGAGGTAGCGGCTGCTGATGATGAGGCAGTGAGCCAGCAAGAGAAGCTTATTGATATTCAACAGACGAATGATTTGTTTGTTTTAGTTGCGTACGGTCACGAAATAATTATGTTACTGAAGTGCATTGTAGTTTTAGTTTGTTTAGTGATAGTTGGGATTGCTTACGTTGTAGCCAGGCTTAGTTAATTAATCAACCGTGTGTGTCATCTATGTTGTATAATAAAATACTTAATTATGTTCAAGGTTTTCATAATTTATCGTGTAATGCATATTATGTCACGCCATTGGTTGTACAATACCGATCGCCGCTCCCAAGATTTTATTGAGGGCGTGCACTATTTCTTAGATGTGGCCGAGGCAAATAAGCGGGATGGTTTCATGTGCTGTCCATGTGCCCTATGTAAGAATTTAAAGGAATATTCAAGCTCAATGAGTCTTCATTCACATTTACTTAAGTCAGGTTTCATGTCAAACTATATATGTTGGACTAAGCATGGAGAAAGCGCGGTCATGATGGAAGAAGGTGAAGGAGAAGATTTAGACATTGATGACATTATTGCTCAGTATGGTTCCTTTGATGATACTACAATGGGGGGAGATGAAGAAGAGGTAGCGGCAGAAGATGATCTCGGTGATGCTCTTGGCGATGCCATTCGTGATGCACAACAAGAATGCGAAAGTAAAAAAGAGAAAGTTAAGTTCGAGCGCATGCTTGAGGATCATAGGAAGTTGCTATACCCGACGGCCGAAGAGGGGCAAAAAAAGTTGGGTACAACACTGGAATTGCTACAGTGGAAAGCAAAGAATTATGCATTTGGGAATTTATTGAATCTCATAAAGAAGATGCTTCCGAAGCCAAATGAATTGTTCATCACTACGTACGAAGCAAAAAAGATTGTTTGCCCTTTGGGATTAAAAATCTAGAAGATACATGCATGTCCTAATGACTGCATCCTCTACCATGGCAATGAATACGATAATTTGAATGAATGCCCGGTATGTAAAGCATCGCGGTATAAGATTAGGTGCGATGATCCTGGTGACGTCGAGGGTGAACAACGTCCTAGAAAGAAAATCCCTGCCAAGGTTATGTGGTATGCTCCTATAATACCATGCTTAAAACGTTTGTTCAGAAATAAAGACCATGCAAAGTTGTTGCGGTGGCATAAAGAAGATTGTAAGGTAGACAATATGCTGAGACACCTAGTTGATGGGTCCCAGTAGAGAGCGATAGACAGGGAATTTACAGAGTTTGCAAATGAGGCTAGAAACTTAAGGTTCGCCTTAAGTACAGATGGTATGAATCCTTTTGGGGAGCAGAGCACTAGTCATAGCACTTGGCCAATTACTCTATGTATCTACAACCTTCCTCCATGGTTATGCATGAAGCGGAAGTTCATTATGATGCCGATCCTCATCCAAGGTCCGAGGCAACCTGGCAACGACATTGATGTCTATCTGAAGCCATTAGTTAAAGAACTTCTAGTTTTATGGAACAAACCAGATGTACGTGTCTGGGATGAGTACAAACAAGAACACTTTGACCTACGAGCAATGTTGTTCGTAACAATTAATAATTGGCCTGCTTTAAGTAATCTTTCAGGTCAAACAAACAAAAGATATAATGCATGCACACATTGTTTTGATGACCTTGACAGTATATATTTGAAAAGATGTCGAAAGGTCATGTACCTTGGCCATCATCGATTCCTTCCTTTGAATCACCAAGTAAGAAAGAAAGAGAAGCATTTTAAAGGTAAGCCAGACCACCGGAAGAAGCCTCATAACCGAACCGGGGAAGATGTACTCGCAATGGTCAAGGATGTGAAAGTAGTATTTGGAAAGGGACAAGGCAGCGAATCTATTCCCAAAGATGCTAAGGGACACGCACCCATGTGGAAGAAGAAGTCCATCTTTTGGGAGCTACCCTATTGGCAAGTCCTAGAGGTCTGCAATGCAATCGACGTGATGCACCTGACAAAGAATCTTTGTGTGAACCTGTTAGGATTCATGGGTGTGTACAGGAAGCCAAAGGATTCACTTGAAGCACGCCAGGACTTGCAGGGCATGAAAGAACGAGACAACCTTCATCCAGAGAAGACAGATGATGGACCTCATTACTTAAGTCCTGCTAGCTACACGCTTAGCAAATAAGAGAGGGATAGCATGTTCGAATGTCTAAGCAGCATCAAGGTCCCATCGGGATTCTCCTCCAATATAAAGGGTATAATAAATGTGCCAGAGAAGAAATTCCTAAACTTAAAGTCCCACGACTGTCACGTGCTTATGACGCAATTGCTTCCAGTTGCTTTAAGAGGAATTCTACCTCCACATGTACGTCTAGCCACCGTGAAGCTATGTGCATTCCTCAATGCAATTTCTCAGAAGGCAATCAATCCAATGGAACTAGCTACTCTACATAATGATGTGGTTCAATGTCTTGTCAACTTTGAGTTGGTGTTCCCTCCATCCTTCTTTAATATCATGACACATGTCCTAGTTCATTTGGTGAAGGAGATTAGTATTCTTGGACCTGTGTTCTTACATAACATGTTCCCCTTCGAGAGGTTTATGGGAGTCTTGAAGAAATATGTGAAAGTCCGTTCTAAGCCTAAAGGAATCATCGCCCAGGGCTATGGAATAGAGAAGGTCATTGAGTTCTGTGTTGACTTTATTTCTGACCTTGCCCCGATTGGCGTTCCCAAATCACGACACGAGGGGAGACTTAGTGGTAAAGAAACTTTAGGGAAGAAAACATATATTGGCATGGAAGACGATTATTTCAATAAAGCACACTACACAGTTCTTCAGAACTCGTCATTGGTGCATCCGTACATCGAGATACATAAGGAGTTCTTACGATCCAAGTTTCCAGAGAAGACTGAAGCTTGGGTTAGGCGTCAGCACATGGAAAGTTTCAGTAGTTGGTTGCGAAAAGAATGTCAAGGCGATGACAATATTGAAGAGCAACTGTATTTGTTGGCTAGGCAACCATCGTGGCATATCCTTACGTACCAAGGGTACGAGATAAATGGGAATACATTTTACATAGTTGCCCAAGATAAAAGGAGCACCAATCAAAATAGTGGTGTTTGCATAGATGGCACAGATCCAAATAGGAATATACAAACATATTATGGCCGCATAGAAGAGATATGGGAACTAGACTACGCACCTAATTTTAAAGTCCCTTTGTTTCGGTGCCAATGGGTGAAGCTGACCAGAGGAGGGGTAACAGTTGACAAAGAGTATGGAATGACAATAGTGGACCTCAACAATATTGGGTACAAAGACGAACCATTCGTCCTTGCTGCCGATGTGAGTCAGGTGTTCTATGTGAAAGACATGTCTACAAAATCAAAGAGAGGAAAAAACAAAGACATCAACTCAATGATCAATGAGCCAAAGCGCCATATAGTTCTTTCTGAGAAAATAAATATAGTCGGAATTGAAGACAAGTCAGACATGTCAGAAGATTATGAAAGAAATGTCCGAATTCCACCCTTCATAGTGAAGAAAGATCCAAGCATCATGTTAAATGATGAAGACACTCCATGGTTATGACAAGATCATAACCAAGGGTCATACGTTAAGAAGAAATTTACTGTTATGCCCGCATGATTCAAATTTCACAAGTGTGTGACATAGTTTTAGAAAGTCTATGAGATTCAAGAATTTGTGACTAGTGTTTGATAAAACTTTCTCAAATGAAAAAATGAGCTATGTAACAATTGTAAATCTTGCTGAGATGATCAAAATTGGTATTCAGAGTTTTTTCATCTGAGGTCATTTAGTGTCTAATTTGAGCAAGTTTGACCAAGTCAAATTTGGTCAAATAAAAAAACAACATATTGACTGTAGTATTATGAACTCTAAATGACTTCAAAATGAAAAGTGTTGAATACCAAGTTTGTTCAGCTCATCAAGATATACAATTGTTATTTTGGTTAACTTTCCATTTGAGAAAGTTTAGATGGTTCAAATTTGTGATTTTTAAATTTCGACGCATACAAACTAGTTTTCGGAACCCTAGATTGTCTCAAATTAAAAGGTTTTGAATACCAAGTTTGTTCAGATCCTCAAGATATACAATTGTTGTTTTGGTCAACTTTCCATTTGAAAAAGTTTAGAGGGTTCAAATTTGTGATTTTTAAATTTCAACGCCTACAAACTAGTTTTCGGAACCCTAGATTGTCTCAAATTGAAAAGTTTTGAATACCAAGTTTGTTCAGCTCATCAAGATCTATAATCCTTATATAGTCCATTTTTTTATTTGAAAAAGTTTGAACAAAATGTAGTTCAAATTTCACAAGTGTGACATAGTTTTAGAAAGTCTATGAGATTCAAGAATTTGTGACTAGTGTTTGATAAAACTTTTTCAAATAAGAAAATGAGCTATGTAAGAATTATAGATCTTGCTTAGATGATCAAACTTGGTATTCAAAGTTTTTTCATCTGAGGTCATTTAGTGTCTCATTTGAGCAAGTTTGACCAAGTCAAATTTGGTCAAATGAAAAAACAACACTTTGACTCTAGTATTATGAACTCTAAATAACTTCAAATTGAACAGTGTTGAATACCAAGTTTGTTCATCTCATCAAGATATACAATTGTTGTTTTGGTCAACTTTCCATTTGAGAAAGTTATACGGTTCAAATTTGTGAGTTTTAAATTTCGACACCTACAAACTAGTTTTCCGAACCTTAGATTGTCTCAAATTCAAAAGTTTTTAATACCAAGTTTGCTCATCTCCTCAAGATATACAATTATTGTTTTGGTCAACTTTCCATTTGAGAAAGTTTAGAGGGTTTAAATTTGTAATTTTTAAATTTCAACGCCTACAAACTAGTTTTTGGAACCCTAGATTGTCTCAAATTGAAAAGTTTTGAATACCAAGTTTGTTCAGCTCAACAATATCTGCAATACTTATATAGGCTATTTTTTCATTTGAAAAAGTTTAAACAAAATGTAGTACAAATTTCACAAGTGTGTGACATAGTTTTAGAAAGTCTATATGAGATTCAAGAATTTGTGACTAGTGTATGATAAAACTTTCTCAAATGAGAAAATAATCTATATAACAATTATAGATCTTGCTGAGATGATCAAACTTAGTATTCAGAGTTTTTTCATCTGAGGTCATTTAGTGTCTCATTTGAGCAAGTTTGACCAAGTCAAATTTGGTCAAATGAAAAAACAACACTTTGACTCTAGTATTATGAACTCTAAATGACTTCAAATTGAAAAGTGTTGAATACCAAGTTTGTTAAACTCATCAATATCTACAATTGTTGTTTTGGTCAACTTTCCATTTGAGATAGTTTGAACGGTTCAAATTTGTGATTTTTAAATTTCGACGCCTACAAACTAGTTTTCAAAACTCTAGATTGTCTCAAATTGAAAAGTTTTGAATACCAAGTTTGTTCAGCTCATCAATATTTACAATCCTTATATAGGCCGTTTTTCATTTGAAAAAATTGTAGAACAAAAATACTACATTTTCTTTATTTTTATAGGTTCAACCAAAATTTCCTGTCATTTTGGTGAAAACCGAGAAAATTTTGAAACATTGACGTTACAATAATGTGATAATAAATTTTCTATCGAATAATATTAGTTTTATTAATTTTAAGTTACAAATATATTTTTGCATTAACAAAATACTTAGTATTAGTAACATTTATATTCTATATTCATAAAAGAAATTAAAAACTTTAGGTTACAAAATTTTCCTATTTACAATAAATAATTAGTTAATCAATAGTATTTTTTAAAATAAATATTGCAAAGTATTGAAGTTGCTATAGAATTAATTGATTAACCTAGTATTAAACAAGGAGAACAAAATCAAAATCCCAGGCCTTTCCAATTACTCTGGCGGGCTGCCAAAATTTTCAGGCCTTCAGACCCGGTCCAGGCTAGGAACCGAGACTAAAGGGTGGGCGGCAATTTCGGTGCCCGAGCAAAAATACCTTTAGTCCCTGCTGGTAACACCAACCGGGACAAACGCCATTTAGTACCGGCTGGTACGCCGAGCCGAGACTAAAAGGTTGGACCTTTAGTCCCGATTCGGCTTATCAGCTGGGACTAAATGGCGTTTAGTCCCGGCTGATGTTACCAGCCAGGACTAAAGGGTCCCGGCCTATATATATCGAACGATTCCTGTTATGTTCATCTTCTACTTTTCGATCTACACGTCGATCCTCGTCGCCGCCACCGCCATCTTCGATCTCGCCTCCATTGCCCAGCCCCGCCCGGTCGTCGAGCTCGTCTCTCCGCCGCATCCTATCTCCGCCGTCGCATCCGAGCCCACCCTCCGTCACCGACCGCTTCCCGCCCGGCCTCGTCGTCGAGCCCCGCCCGGCGACCGTCGAGCTCGTCTGCCGCGCCGCACCGTCGTCGTCCCTCGCCGCATCGATCTCGCCGTCTTCGCCGTACGTCGTCCTCACGCGAGGTGCTCAGCTCGGCCCCGTGGCCGGCCAGCACGCCCTGCCCGGCCCGCCATCCGCGCCCCAGCTAGCCTGCTAGCTAGCTGCTCTCGGCCATATTTTTTTTACAAAGTTTCTAGTTTTTTAGATTGTTTTTGATATATATGTTACATTAAAATGTATGTTAAATTTAATTAGTAGTTTATTTAGATAGTTTTTAGATAGTTTTTTATATATATGTTAGATTAAAATGTATTAAAATTTAATTAGTAGTTTATTGTTAGTTTTTTAGTTAGTTTTTTAGATAGTTTTTTTATATATGTTAGATTTAAATATATTAAAATTTAATTAGTACATTATTTAGATAGTTTTTTATATACTTTTTTTATTATCATTTTTTATATATGTTAGATTAAAATGTATTATCTATTACTAGTTTATCTAATTTCATGTTAGATTTATTTAATTGGATTTAGTAATTATATATTCTATCTCTCTATATATATGTTAATTAGATTTAATTTTATTTTAGTAATTCTATCTATATATCACTTGGATATTTTATTAATAATTCTATCTCTATATCACATGCATATCTAGAGAGAGATTCTATATGTATACATATGTACTTAATTATTTCTATGTGTATATATACATGTACTTATTTCCATGTGTTGAGAGAGAGAGAAAATTATATCTAGAGAGACATTCTATGTGTTATCACATGCATATCTAGAGATATATACATATGCACTTATTTCTATGTGTCGAGAGAGAGAGAAAAAATTGTATCATTCTATGTGTATATATACATGTACTTATTTCAATGTTTTTGGATCGAAAGTGTTTTTGATTCGATTCCAAAGCCTATACCTTATTATTGTTTATCCTTATGAAATATTATGTGTTATTATATTTAATTGGATTTAGTAATTCTATATGTGTTATCACATGTACTTATGTTATGTGCCATAGTAATTCTATCTATGTGTTATCTTGAAGATACAAATGGCTGCTCCGGATGATAACTTGAATGATGACATAATGGCCGATATTATCAACGCCGGCACCAATGCGGATGTAGATGACACGAGTCAGTACTTTGCTGATTATGAGGATATCCTAAATATCACGGTGGTTGAAGATCAACAAATTGTCGCGCAAGAAAATACTGGCGAGGTATATTCGATTATCTATCATCTCTTATAGATGCATGCGTACGTATATTTGTTGTTAATCGTTGTGTTTCTACTCATGTAGCCGGTCTCTGGATCTACATCAACCACCGACAAGAGTAGAAAAATCCGAGGGCCAAAAAAGCCATTAGAGGGCCGTTTCATAATATCAGAATTCGACACCGACACCGGCAAACCATTAGGACCACATGCTCAGACATATGTCAATTAATGTGGGGTCATTGTAAGAGATAGGATCCTAGTTAGTGCTCGTGAATGGAAGCAGAAGATATCCGCTCCTAATGTTAGTTTTGTATCTGATCGTGACAAGAACCTAACTTAGAGAGATATCACTCAGCATTTCACATTACAAGCAGATGATGCTTTGAAGGAGCTAGTGAGGGATTGGATAATAAAGAAGATGGCAACATTGTTCCAGAGTTGGAAGAAGACATTGTATAAAAATGTTTATCTTGAAGAATGAAACGCCGGATTTCAATGCTAAGGCGTTTGTAAAGTTGGAGTCCCATTGGGATGACTTCGTACAATACAAGACATCTCAAGAGAGTGGTGAACGTGTGATGAGGAATCGGCAGAATGCCCGACAGAAGCAATACCATCATCGCATAGGATCAGGTGGTTATAGGAGTGCTATTCCCAAGTGGTAGAACCTAGAAGCAGAGATTACTGCCAAGGGAATCATACCTGAAACAATAGAGAAAAACTGGCCTCAGCGCGCGAAGAATTGGTTCTACGCTCATGGGGGAAGCCTAGACCCAAACACTGGCAAGCTAATTTTCGGCCAAAAAATTGAGAGAGCAACACAGAGACTAGTTCGTGCTAGGGAAGAAGCTGATAGCGGTGTTTTCAAGCCCAACAGAGAGAATGATGAATTGACATATGCCCTAGAGAATCCCGAACACGGTGGTCGAACAAGAGGCTATGGGGCGGTTCCATGGCTACAAGCATTCCCAGCAGACAAGGATACCTACAGAAGCCGCCAAAGAAAGAATGATGAGGAGGCACACCGAATCCGTGTATTGGAGCAATTTGTTAATGAGTCACGACAAGCATTGCTTGAATCACGTGAACAAGAAAAATCTATGAGGCAAGAATGCAGGAGGAGATCAAGAGGCAAGTGCAGCTAGCAATGAGTCAAATGCAATCGCAATCAACGCCGGGAGTCACCATTAGCCCCGTTGGTTAGATGAAAAGCAGTTGTGCTTCCACGGAGCTACCAGTTATTCAAGATGACGCTGGGTTGCGCTTCCTTGTTGATGACATTACCGAGCCTCTAACAACATGTGAGCTGCACATTCCAGATGGTAATAATGCATCAATCATGGTGGTTGTCGGGGTTGTATCTCCAATAGACCGAACGAAGACACCAAGAATCCATGGGTCAGTTATTCAATCTGGATATGCTAGCGTCTCGGTCGATAGAGTGCTCAAAGGTTACAGCAATGTTCCTCTTGACATTGAAGGCGGTGATGGAGAGAAGACACTAGGAGAAGTAGAGAAGACATTTATTTAATGGCGCAAACGCTTCATCATCATTCCTGGGACGCCACCGCTTCCCCTACCTCACCCTAGGTACGAATGAAAGTGAATGAAATATTATTTTCCATTAATTTTAAATTAGCTTCAAAAATAATTGACTCACAACTTGTTTTTGTAGCAGGGTCTCCCCCCAGCCTAGCCCAATCATTCATTCCCCATCTCATCACAGCGTCGCGGGGGGGCGAGACGACTTCATCCCCACGGCGATCTCATAACTTGTGTGGATACTACGTTTGTGAATTTATCACTGCGCACATAAGAAGAACTCCTAAAGATGTCCTCAGAGTACGTATATATCAATTTTTTAATTATTTTTAAATGAATATATATATATATATGTATTAATACTTTTCCTTTTATTTCAAATGCAAGACTGAACGGTTGAAACAAAGGGTCATGCAAAAAGACCATCTGAAAGCAGTTCAAGAGTTAATAGCAGGATTTCTTCAAGAAAAAGTGCTAAATCTCAATGGCGAGTTCTACTTTGATCTAAGGAATAAATGATGTAAATTAAATGTTTATTGATATCGTTATTTTCGAGAACAAGATTACGAAAGTGTTGTATATATACATATATATCTATAATATATATAGTTTCATACTTTATTCGAATATAATAATGCTCGAGATGAGAATTAGATGTAATTATATGCGTGCGTGTATTTATATTAGCAGCGTAGAATACGTACATAAAAACATATTATATATTAAACAAATATGTGTAACTGAACGGAAAACAAATTAAACAAAAAGAAAAGAAAAGGAACCTTTAGTCCCGGTTGGGGTTACCAACCGGGACTAAAGGGTGCGGCCACGTTTGCTCGGCTGGAGGGCCTTTAGTCCCGGCTCGATGACTCGGGACTGAAGGTTCCACCTTTAGTCCTGGGATCGTTGTCCCGGCGCGGTAACCGAGACTAAAGGCCGTTACCGCCCGGGACAACAAGGACATCCTGTAGCAGCCACGCAAAAGAACTTTATCCTGGGTATACAGTGTGATTTCCACAACACTTTGAAGTATGAAGGCGCCTCTATCCCACTGAAAACGAATTTATAGAATCTCTGCGAGGAATAATTTTCCCCCCATGCCAGGCTCCACGTGTCTTTGGAGGTATATCATCATATTCCTGGTTAGCAAGATAGCTCTGAAGTTGCATCAATTCCTCATGGGCTTGTGCTGAGAGTGGGAGGTGAAAGATGGCATCCAAGTCTTCCTCTACCATAACTTCCAGGACAGAAATCCCATCTTTCCTGGCAAAAGAGTGTAACCTGGGATATTGGTCTGAGAGAGCTGGTTGTACCCAGAGATCATTCCAAAACGTGACTGTGGAACCATCACCCAAGCGACTACACCGTGCAATTCCTCTATAAATATCACTTAGTCTCATCACATCGCGCCACCAGAAGGATCCCATCTCACGAGAGGCGTGCGGCACTTTGTCAATGTAGTATTTGGCCAAGCTCTGGCTGGAAGTATTGTTCGCTGATTTGTTGTGAGAGAAAAACACTGTTCGTTCGCTGAAATAGTACGACTTATAAGACAAGCGAACAGGGCTAATTTGTCCCAAACAAGTTGAACCCATGGTACATCTTCTTTGTTGTAGAACTTGTGGAGCTGCTTGAGGAGAAGAACATCATTTTGTAGTCTCAAATTTATAACACCCGGTCCTCCTTTCTCTTTTGGTTTCATGACATTGGGCCAAGCCACAAGATTGCCCCCTTTCGCCGTGTCGTCACTGCCTCTCCAGAGACACTGTTTTTGTGCTCGGTCAATGTTTTGAATGAAGCCCTTAGGTACTTTGACAGTGCACAAAGTGTAGGTGACAATTGGAGTGATTGCCGAGTTGATCATTTGCAGTCTCCCTGAGTAGGATAGCCAAGTGGAACATACTGACAGCCTTCTCTCAACACGATTCATGATGGGCGACAGATCTTCTATCTTTGGCTTAGTGGTACCCATGGGTAATCCCAGATAAGTGAATGGGAGGCCTCCAATCTGACAGCCAAATGTTCTAGCTAAAAGCTGGGTCTTCTCTTGACTGACGTTGATGGGAATTAACTGAGATTTTCCATAGTTCACCTTTAAACCCGAGGCAGTTTCAAAGCTGTGCAGCAAGGCTTTCAAGAACAGCTGGTTTGCATCTGCCTGTAGAAGGAGGGTATCGTCGGCGTATTGGATGATCGGGAATTCACCAGCTTCATGAGGGATCGGTGCCTTGAGCAAGTTTATACTAGCTGCCTTGTTTACTAGAATTTACAAGAGCTCAGCCGCCAGAACAAACAGCAACGGCGACAATGGGTCCCCTTGTCGAACACCACGCTTACATTTAAAGAATTTCCCAGGAACTCCGTTCAGAAGGACTGCTGAAGATCCAGAGGAAAGTATACTTCGAATCCAAGAAAGCCATCTGCTAGGGAAACCCATATGCTGCAAGATGAGAAGAATGGTCGAGTGCTCTACTGTGTCAAAAGCCTTTTCGAAGTCTAATTTGAGGATGATCTTCTCTCTGCGGGAATGATGACATTGATGTATATACTCAAAGCTCCAGGCCAGGCAATCCTGGATGGAGCGTGAACAAATGAAACCGTATTGGTTTTTGTGGACAAGTTTGAGTATAACCAACTGTAAGCGGTCAGCCAGAATCTTGGTGAGGATCTTCAAACTTATGTTCAAGAGTGAGATGGGTCTGAAATCACTGACAGTCTCCGGGCTGTAAATCTTGGTTTTTGGAGATCTATTTTACATAATCTCTTGGAGATGCTCTATTAGGATAGAAAAAGATAGTGAAAACAGATTCGGATACATCTATTAAGCGTATATTAAGCATTTTTTTTTGGGAAAAAAGCCTCCGAGCATTCACGAAGGTCACGTGACAAATCCTGGATTATGAATTCTCGGGGGTCTCTAGCGTGGCTGAGAACAATTTTCGAAAAAAAAGTGGGAGCACGGGCAAGGTGAGGAGGACAACGGCGTGGAGGGCGACCTCGGGTAGAGACGGTGGCGGTGGTCCTCGCGGGACTCAGGGGATGATAGTGTGGCAGTTGTCCTCAACGGTGCAGTCCTCATGGCGGCTTCGCCGGTGTAGGTGGTCGTGGATATTGCGCTGGTTCGAATTTGGACTCAAAATTTTTGGGGCAGGCCCTTCACTGCTAGGTCGAAGGACAAATAGGCACTTACGAGGGCCATCACTGCCGGGTTACAGCAACAACCGACATTGATGCTAGGACATCAATGTCGGTTCGCAACCAAAACCAGTAGTCATGTGGGTCTTCACTCCCGGCTTTTGATGGCTCGGCACAGATGTCCATTTCTATTTCCATAAAATTAAAAGTTGTATAAATTATATAAATAAAGATGGAGAAAAAGGCATTCTCTATATCTTTCTAAATGATATTTATATCTTGGAAATTGAAACAATAATTTCCCCACGGAAATATGAAAATTTCTATTCCGTATGGAAATATAGTAATGAAATCAATCATTTATATTCTGGCTCTATCAAAATGTAAACTCAAAGTATGGCCCCACACAAAATCTTACATTTTTCTTATCGATTTTGGACATTACTACATTTATTTTGTGCTAAACTCGAAAAAGGAGGTTGAATTACAACTTTAAAATAATAAGAGCCAGTATGAACATTTGGTACCATTTCGGATCGTTTTGGGTAGCCTGAGTTCAACCCCTAATTACTTCGTACCATTAATCCAAAATTCATTTAAACTGTAGAAAATAGCAAACCATATCTGAAAAATCCAAAACTTCATGGTTTCTTAACATGTAGTATGTACAAAGTTGAGAGAAAGTTTGAGGCTCATATGTCACTGAAATGCACGAGAGCTATGGAAACTTAGGAGTTTTAGTTACAATTCCCTGAAATGGCACATCCATTTTGTGAACCATGTATATTCCGGCTCCATTGAAGTGGCTTGAAAGTTTTTTTCCAAGTATGTAGACCCAAAGTATGGCCCTTTTGGTCATTATTACATTTACTTTATGCTAAACCGGATAAACAAGGTTGAGTTACCCCTTTAAAATAATATAATTTTCTATCTACCTCCACAAAAATTGGTTCATTGGGTCATATGAGACCCCATATAAAAATTTGGTACCATTTCGGATCATTTCGGGGGTAGCCTAAGTTTAACCTCTAATTACTTCGTACCGTCATACATAAATTCCATTAAACTGTAGAAAATAGCAAACAATCTCTGAAAAATCCGAAACTTAGAATTTTCTTAACTTGTGGTATGCACTAAGGTTGAGAAAAAATTTGAGACGCATACGACACCGAAATGCACTAGAGTTGTAAAAACTTAATTACATGACAAATAAACATAAATCGTACGAACCTAATTAAATATAAACGATACAAATCTAATTAAACATTAGGTGCATAGAAACAAACATTAGGGACATAATGTATATCTCGAATTATGTAACCACGGACAATTAATGTCCATGTCAATCCACGTTCACATTTGTGTACACTCTCTCTTGCCTCACACACCCGAGGGCACGGTCGCCTAAAGATATAACCTACTGTTGGATTATTGGGGGCCCACTCCAGAGTACTAGTCAGGTTAAACTGATATCCACGTGTAGCATACACAAATCCATTGCAGTTCTAATGGTACCTCAGTTGCTCAATAGCTTAATCTAGATTGACATGCAAGCCACAAGCAGCATATACATAAAATCATGGAGCGTAATTTGCAAAAAAAAAAAATCTGAAATCATTCATTAATAATAATGATAAAGAAACATGAGTCTAATATCATCTACGATTTTACCACATCGTTTTGGTTGTATCTAGCAATCCTTTTGCTTATTGCCGCCATGTTCGGATTCTGCTATCATACACGACTTTACCAAAAAAAAACCGAGTCGGTTTTTGCAACGCGTTTTGAAAAGCAAAAGCCTGATTCAAGTCAATTTGTTTCCACGCCATGAACTCGATGAATGCTCGGAGGTTTTTGGAAGGTCATATCCCATCAAAATACAAAGGGAGGGAGGAGGTGGAGGAATCGGGAATCCCTGCTGTAGTGCTGTGCCGTCCCAACTCCCAAGCACCAGCATGCTACAAGTCACAGCGCCTCATCAGTCATCACCATGCATGCGTGCTTTAATGGCCCGTGGGTCAGATAAACGTACGCGGACGCCATCACTTCTCTGCCGTGTAGCAAATTGGGTACCAATAGTTTTTTTTTGCAACAAAATAATTACAGTCAGATTTCATTCCGGCTTATTTCTCGTCTTATTCGAATTTCGTAAAATGCCACGCTAATTTATTTCAAGTTTATTTTCAGTTTTTGGGTCGATTCAATGACCCAAAGTAGTTAGAACTTACATCCCTAGCAACCAGCAGGCGCCACCACTACTCAGTGCACTTGGACAGTGGCTCGGCTTGATTTGCATAGGTTGGGCAAAGGCTGTGGTCACCACAATGTTCGTTTCAAGCTTTGTGCATGGTTGTATCTAAGTTGCCATTCAATTCGAGGCAAAGTGCATGGTTGTATCTAAGTTGCTTATGGTTAATCCTTTTGCTCTTTTGAAAGGCGTCTCGTGGTGATTTTTTTTTGAATTTGCTCCGAGGATCTCGAGCTGGATTATGGATTTTGGACGGGTCACTAGCGTGGCTCCACTTGAACTCTTGAATTGCGTGCCTAACTAGCTGTCTGAGTGTATGTGGAATGCAAATCAAAGCTGCTGTGCAGTTAGGGATGAAAACGATAGGAAACAATTGATATAAGGCTAAATCACTTTCAGTTTCATATTTTTGTCTCGAAAACAAAATTGATACGATATTGTCGAAAACGAATATAACATTGATATTTCGGTAATTTCGAAAACGGTAGCAGATGATCGAAAAATATATCGATAATGATCGGAATCCATAAAAACGATATCCTCAAAAACGATAAACACGTCAAACCGCAGAACATGAGAAGAGCCACGATTGACAAATCCACGTGACGAGACCACAAGCTAGAACCGCACTAGACACCATTCCTATACGGATGAAATACTTGGTGTATACTCCCTCCATACTAAAAAATGAAGTTGTTTTGGACAGCGACACGGTCTCCAAAGCATAACTTTGACTACTGATTTTTATAAAGATATTTATCAAAAAGTAATATATGTAAATTTTTGTGAAAGTATTTTTTAAGACAAATCTATATATATGGTTTTCACATTTTCAAACTCAACAACTTAAAAGTTATTCATGATTTATATTCTCAATGTTTGACCAAGCTTTTTTCAAAACGACTACATTTTTAAGCATGGAGGGAGTAGTTCCTTTCTAAAAAAAATACTTACCTTACGTGCTTTTGTATGTGCGGATAGGATTCATTAGATGTGCTCATGGGTTAACTAGATCTAAAGTATGCATTGTATGGTCTACAAAATAAATTAGGATCCATGGTCTTTAAATCGGCAACTACCGACGGTAATTTACCGACTAAATACGGTAATCTTTGAAAACGATCGGAAAAGGGTAAAATTGTTTTCACTTTTGTTTTTTATTATTTTTACCTTTATTGATTTCGTTTTTTCCGATTACCACTACCGTTTTTGTTTTCGTTTAGGCAAAAAAATCAGAAAAAAAAACTCAAAAATAATTTTCAAAAATAAAAAATTATCATTTACGTTTTCATCCGTATGTGCAGCTGCACATCGCGTCCTCTGGCTCCTGCTCTCTCAATCGGAGGATGGCTACAGCTCTCTTGAAAAGACATTGGATTAAAAAAATAAAGCCAACTCAACTCACGTAAAAAAAAAAGGCAACTAGCCAAGCTACTCAGCTCGTGCATGCACGGTGATGAAGCCGCTGTAGCCGGTGGCGTACACGCCGGTGCCTGAGACGACTGAGACGGCACCAGAGATTCCTGTACACCCGTGAGATGTTCCGAAGCCGCCGGTTGGACACTCTTCCTCAACGCGCGCGCGCCAGGACCAATAGCGGCGCACACGCGCCCGCCCCGCCCGGCTTCCTCCCTGCGCCGTTACTGTTCATCTTCCCCGCGAGCCACTGCCCCGACCACCGTCCAGGCCGCCGGAGACCTCGCCGGCGAACTCCCCGCCCACCAACCGCCCCCGCCGGACGAGCCCGCCCTCCCCTAACTTCGCCGGCGGCTCGCCCCCGCCGCCTACCCCGCCCATCCGGTTGTCCTGCCCCGCCCAGCTCGGCGGCGCCGCCGGCCAACCCGCCACCACCGCCGTTTGCAGATGATGAGATTTGACGGATGTGAGAATCGACTGATGAGAAGGCACCAGAGATTCTGTACACCCGTGAGACGTTCTGAGCCGGCTCCTTGGCGAGCTGTGTCACGGGCCGGCGATGTAGCGTCCTCAGGTTCGCTCCTGCTCTCTCTCCGGTTGATGGGATTTCACAACGTATCGTGATACACTAATAGAACATAGAAACAACAACAAATATGTTTGTTGGCTCGATTCGACCATTTAAAAAACACTACGAAAATTTTGGATCGCTTGTGGCTATTGCCGAATAAATTATAGTGCAACTTTGTGAAGTACCACCATATAATATCTCATCATTGTGCTACTTGTCGGTTCTCAATTATCACTAACAGGAGCACTTTATAGAATCCCATGTCAAGTATATAAAAGTAAAAATATTTTGTCCTTTTGAAAGACGTGTCGGGGAGATTTTGAGTTTGCTCCTAGGATTTGGACGGTTCACTAGTAGGCATTGTGCTGAGAGAATCCAAATCAAAGCTGCTCAGGTTGGCTCCTGCTCTCTCCCCGGTTGATGGGATTTGACGATCTGGGTCGCCTGATGATGGCTCCTGCTCTGATTAAAGCTCCAGCTCCGATTAAAAACATTGAATTGAAAGCCTGCATGCAGCTCCGATTTTGGCCCTAAGCCAAGCAAGCTGTTCAACTTTTGGCTCATGCATACTCCCTCCGTCCCATTGAGTTTGTCGCTCGGGAAGCGGGATTGTGAGGGGGGCACGGTTTTCAAACGACAAACTCAATGGGACGGAGGGAGTATGCTGCAGCAGCGGAGAAGGTGACGGTGGCGTGCATGCTCGGTGATGAAGCTGGTGCAGCCAGTGGCCTTTACCACGCCGGTGCGTGAGACTGGGACGGCACAGAGATTCCTGTACACCCGTGAGACGTTCTGAGCCGGCTCCATGTCGAGCTGTGTTACGCATGGAAACTTTTTCCCACCCGTGACCCCTCTCTCTCCCTCGTCGGATATCGGATAGGAAATACCATAAATGCAGAGATTTCAATCTTGATGCTGGGACCGGTTTAGATTGTAAGTTTTTTCACTCTCTTTTTATCACATCAAATCTTTGGACATATGCATGAAGTATTAAATGTAGATAAAAAAAATAACTAATTACACAGTTTGATGGTAAATTACGAGACGAATCTTTTAAATCTAATTAAGCCATAATTAGACAATAATTATCAAATATAAACAAAAATGCTACAGTGTCAAATACTGATTCTTGACAGCAATCCAAACCAGGCCCTGGCGTCGAGGGCACCAAAGGCCAAAGCAAACCTGCAGCTCCTCCAGACCTCCACCCATCTGCGCACCGCCACTGAATGGACTGATGGCACAAGGCACAAGGCACAAGGCACAAGGTAGAGCAGGTTAAAGATTTTGGAATTCTGAAACAGGTGAGATGACTTTTGGACATGTCATGATAAAAAATTGAACCGCAATGCCCCGTACATGGGGCACAAGTCATGCACGGGCAGCTAGCTAGGCACGTAATTCAAGCGAAACACTCTAGTGAGCCGTCCAAAATCCACAATCTAGCTTAAGCTTCTCGGATCGAAATCACCACGAGATGCCTTTCAAAACAGCAAAGCGATTAACCATAAGCCAACCAACTTGGCTCTCGACAAAATATTTAACAATTATAATAAACTACCTTTATCTATAAACTTAAATATTTTACTTTTACTTGACATGATCTTACTTTTTCTCCCGATGACCATAACTAACATGATTATTTATGTGCTCCTGTTAAACTACTACCCAAACAATTTGTAGCAACGGCATCTTTTTTTTTCAAGGGGAAGCTTCATCAGCAGCTGCCTCTACAGCGGATGTGCTCGGGTCCCACTAGACCAGCCGTCCCTACAAATTGAACAGTAGAGGCGGCTGGTGATACGAGCCGCCCTTACAAATAGGTTGATTTATAGGGCAGCTCACTCACCAGCCGCCCCTACTGTTTTATTTGTAAAGGTTCTTGCTGTATTTTGCTGATAATAGAGAAAATATTGCAATAATATAAGAAAATCTTAAAGGCTGCAAATTCTCAATTTATGAGCAAAAGCTATCCTAATTCCTTAATCCAAACCAAAACGAGAGGTGCCCTTTTTCTTGAATAATTAATTATTATTATTTGAAACACATAAAAAAAATCTCTTTCACAAAATACATGTGAAGCAAAAGTCAGCACTTTCCAGAGAGTCCGTTTAAGCAAAAAAACGGAAAGATCAGATCTCTCTCTTTTCCAAAAGGGAATCTAAAAGGGAATCTGTCGGCACGAAAAATGTCGACTCACAGCAAGTTGAAAGGATCTACTTACGATGAGCCCGGAGATCCACTTGGCTTCAACATAGGGTTAACTGATCCTGCGAATTCCTCTCGAGGCGTGCCAGTCAATTTGACCTGCAATTGATAAGGAGAGAAAGTTTATCAATAATTTAAGGTGGAACATGCCGGTTTTTGCCCAGGCAGTTTCAAGTGTGCCGCTTCGGGAGCAGCCAGACGAGAAAATCAACTAAATAGCCGATACGCACAGAAATCGGCTGTTACGGACAATAAAGCTTATGGATCGCGATTGATTTTATGTTGATAAATACAATGCCCGCAGATGTAAGTGTTGGAGACCAAATACTGGGATATCCAAAGAGGTGGAGCTAACAACCATCAAACGTTGATGCTTCTGAATTAGATAAGAGCGCAACTACACTTCTTGCCCATACGATCGAAGGTTGGCTGCGCCTCGTCCGGCCCCTAAGGGTTGGCTCCGCCTCGCCCGACCCTCGAGGGCTGGACTCCACCTCGCCCGACGTTTGGGGGTAGGCTCCGCCTCGCCTGACGGCTGAGGGCTGGCTCCGCCTTGCCCGAAGTCTGAGGGCAGGCTCCGCCTCGCCCGACGTCTAGGGGTAGGCTCCGCCTTGCTCGACGACCGGGGACCGGCTCTGCCTCGCCCGACGTTCAAGGGCTGGCTCCGCCTCGCCCGACCCCCGAGGGCTGGACTCTGCCTCGCCCGACGTCTGGGGGCAGGCTCTGTCTCGCCCGACGGCTAAGGGCTAGCTCCACCTCGCCCGACATCTGAGGGCAGGCTCCGCCTCGCTTGACATCTGAGGGCAGGCTTCGCCTTGCCCGACGTCCCAGGGCAGGCTCCGCCTCGCCCAACGTCTGCACCCTGCTCCTTCATAATGACGATCACAGGGTAAGACATGACACTCAAGTCGACCGCAGTACCGAGGACCATACCCTACACGCCTACGGGAAAGTACCATCAGGATATGACAGGACGAGCGCTTTAAGCCCATCCAGGCATGACAGAGCCCGAACAGTGTTGTAGACGCCGACTTTTGTCTTACAGTGTTGTGGGCGCCACCGTCAGCCCTCGGACACGGATCCTGACTTAAGCATACGACAACCACTACGATCCAGGAGGGAACTCACATCATCTACAGTAACGGACGTATGGTCACTTCCCCGTTTGCTCCCCGTAGGGTCGCGGCTCGGCACCCTGGTGCGTCGCGCCGCCCACCGGGGCAGGATGTGACGTGACCACTTGCTGAACGAAGCCAGGGCTCGGCCCTATCAAGATCAGCGAACGTGCTATCCCTAGCACCGTCTGCCATGTCAGCGGGGCTGGCTCAGAGGAAAAGGAAGACCCGGCACCTTCGAAGGACCTTCTTGGCCTCTGGTTTTTCTTCTTTTCTGTAACCCCTGCTCCCCCTTGATCTATAAAAGGAAGACAGGGCACCCCACTAAGGGGACGGATCAATTCGACACACCACGCACCACATTACACACAACTGAGCAGCAACTGAGCTCTCAGTACTCACTCGACCTTTTCATCAGAGACTTGGGACCTGTCCCTCTCTCGACCGTTTGTACCCCCTACTACAAACCTTCCAGTGCTAATAATACAAGCAGCAACAACAAACTGGACATAGGGACATTCTGCCCGAACCAATATAAACCTTGTGTCTTTTAGCACACCATCCGGGCCTAACGCGCAACAAATACAAATTTACTAGTTGGTGCTTACTCGAAACACCGATAGTTGGCGCGCCATGTAGGGGACCTTTGCGCGTTTCAACGTTAAACATCAGGCCACGGATGGCTAGCCATAGAATCAGCTGGGTCCCGAGGGCACACGTGCGCTTCGGGAGCCTAGACTTCATCGTCACGGTGGGAGGAGAGTTGGCATTGGCTCATGCTGCCATCCAATCTCTCCCCTCCATCGGCCTCAACTATGAGAGGCTTGTGCGCAGGCTCAGTGTCTCCCTAGGACCCTAGTAGTCCAAGGAGGACCAACGTCGCCTCACCTTTTCCGACGCCAACGACATGGCGTGGCTCTCCGGAGGAGAACCTCTCTCTCTGGGACGCCACATACGGAGCGCCCCAACAGCGCTTTCGTTCTGTCTCCACAACGCTGCGGCGACCGTTAGCCACCTTGTGGCACGACGTATGGTCCTGTCGCCCACGAACAATGAGTTTGTGGGGATGATCGAACACGTCATGGAATCTCTCCATAACCTCCTTACAAAGGAGCTGGGGTCGTCCTCTGGCTTTGACTCTAGCAGGGGGAGCCATCACCCCTCCCAGGAATGCTTCATGACGGGTACCCCCGAGGGACACGTCGAAAGCGTCCCTACAGAGGAGGCTACCTCGGTGATGAAACCGAAGGGGAGACAGCGGCCCCACCTCACATGGGGGTGGAGCAGCTGAGAGCCCGACAGCGGGACATCGAGGAAGCACGACTCCAGCTTGTGTAGGAATGTGAGGAGCTCGATTGGGAGATCGAGCACCGCGGAGACGGTGGGCGCGCATGCGCCATGGACCGTGATGTAAACCGAAGGATCATCACCGATGATGAAGCCCTTCCTCGCTTCGCCTGGGCGAGCCAGAACATCGCCGCCGCAATGGCCTTACTCCATGGCCTTCCAGAGGCCGCGACGCTCGAGGATCGTCAAGCCCACCGTGAGATTCGCATGCTGCTCGAGCGTGCGGCGGCGCAGCATGTAGAGAGCTCGTTGTCTCGACGATGCGAGCTCGACGCCAGCTAGCGCACGCCCTCCGAGTGTCCCGACAGGGACGCGTCGGTCCACCAGACACCATCGGGCGGCGGGCGGCGTGCCGTGATCCCGATGCATCAGTGTCTCGGCCGTAACCGCGAGTCACACAGCACTCTCGATGCTCGTAGGTGTACCCACGATGATCCAAGAGAGGGAGCCCGCTGCGGCTAACATCCTCATCATGGCGGACGCTACGACAGCGGCGAGGACCGGAGTTCGAGCCCCGGTTTGCTGGGCCCTCAGGCCTTCGCCCGACACATCCTCAACGCTGCCTTCCCGCCAAGGTACCGGCCACCAACCAACATCCCAAAGTACTCTGGGGAAACCAACCCCGGACTATGGCTCGAAGGCTATCGGATTGCCTGCCAAGCTGGTGGTACGGATAATGATGACTTTATTATCCGCAACCTTCCACTGTTCTTAGCCGATTCGGCACAAGCGTGGTTAGAACACCTGCCGTCCAATTGAATCCAGAGTTGGGCGGACCTGAAGGAGATCTTTGTGGGGAACTTCCAGGGCACATATAAGCGCCATGGGAACCCATGGGACCTCAAAAACTACTGGCAGAAGGCTGGTGAAACCCTCCATGGGTACATCTAGAGCTTCTCTCGACAGTGCAATGAGCTACCTAACGTCGCTGATGTCGACGTTATAGGGGCGTTCCTGTCCGGGACTACCTGCAAATCTTTGGTTCATACGCTGGGACGCAAGGGCCTGCGAACCACCAAGGAACTCCTAGACATCGCCACCAGCCCTGCCTCAGGAGAGGAGACGGTCGGAGCGATCTTCGATCGTCTCAAGGGCAAGGCAAGGCGGGACGAGGGCACCGGCGAAGGCGCCTCCAATCGTTCTGCCAAAAGGAAGAACAAGAAGCAACGGTGAGAGCATTCTCTCATGGCCGCTGCTGACCGCAAGGGTGGTCGGAAGCCCACGGAGGGCACTCTGAACCACTTTGAAAAATTACTCGAGGGGCCGTGCCCGAACCATGCCTTCCTGGTTAAGCATCTGTTCAAGGACTGCAGCCTCATGCGGTGGTTCTTGTCCGAAGGCTCCAACAAAGGGGAGCACGGAAAGGACCCTGCCCCCACCATGGACGACACCGAGAAGGATGATGGCTTTCCAACACCGAACGACTACCTTATGATCTTCAAAGGATCAGGGGCCTACGACTCTAAACGCTGCCAAAAGGTCGCGCGTCGTGAGGTCTATACGGCCGAACCATCCACACCTCCCTTCCTCCGATGGTCAGAGTCCGCTATAACCTTCGATCAGACCAACCATCCAGAGAGCATGCCATATCCGGGGAGATATCCACTCGTGGTTGACACAATCGTTGGCCCAAAGCGGCTCACCAAAGTACTGATGGATGGAGGCAGCGGCCTCAACATCATGTACGCCAAGACGTTCGATGAAATGGGCGTCGACCGGACACGTCTCCGCCCAACCCGAGCACCTTTCCACGGCATCGTGCCTGGGAAGCAGGCCATGCCACTTGGGCAGATCGATCTGTCTGTTACCTTTGGGGATCAGTTCAATTATAGGACCGAAACCCTCACTTCGAGGTTGTTGGGTTCCCCAAAACTTTCCACGCCATCCTAGGACGTCCATGCTACGCGAAGTTTATGGCCGTCCCCAACTATACATACCTCAAGCTAAAAATGTCGGGTCCCCGTGGGGTCATCACCGTCGACACCTCCTTCCAGCACCCCTATGAGTGTGAGGTCGAGTGCCGCGGTCAAGCCGCAGCAATCGTCGCCTCTGGGAAGCTAGCTGCCCTCAAGGAGGAGGTCACCGAAAAAGCGCCCAACACAAAGAAGTCGACCGGGCCATTTGAGTCTGTAGAGGGCTCTAAAGAAGTCCTCGTAGGCCCCGGGAGCACCGAGGGTAAAACGGTGCGCGTTGGTACTACACTTTCCTCCAAATAGGAAGGCGCGCTCGTCAGCTTCCTCCGTGCTAATAGAGACATCTTCGTGTGGAAACCCTTGGATATGCCAGGCATCCCGAGGGAAGTCGCCGAGCATACCTCAAAAATCCACCCAGGCTCCAAGCCGGTGAAGCAATGCTTGCGTCGCTTCGACGAGGAAAAACACAGGGCCATCGGCGAGGAGATAGCAAAACTTTCGGCGATCGGATTCATCAAGGAAGTATACCACCCAGAGCGGTTGGCCGATCCCATCCTTGTACGAAAGAAGAGCAGGAAATGGAGGATGTGTGTCAACTATACGGGTCTCAACAAAGCATGCCCAAAGGATCTATTTCCTTTGCCATGCATAGACCAAATAGTTGACTCTACCTCAGGGTGCGAAACCCTCTATTTCCTTGATGCGTACTCTGGGTACCATCAAATCATGATAAAAGAGTCCGACCAGCTCACGACATCTTTCATCACACCCTTCAGATCGTTCTGCTACATCTCAATGCCATTCGGTTTGAAGACCGATGGGGCTACGTACCAACGTTGTATGCTCAAATGCTTCAGGGACCTCATCAGGCGGACCGTTGAGGTCTACGTTGATGACATCGTGGTTAAGTCCAAATGGGCTGACCACCTCGTTGCTGATCTTGAGCAGACCTTTGCAAAACTCCAAGCCAATGGCATCAAACTCAATCCCGAGAAGTGTGTTTTCGGGGTCCCGAGGGGTATGCTGCTTGGCTTCATCGTCTCCGAGCATGGCATTGAAGCCAACCCAAAGAAAATCTCAGCCATCACAAGGATGGGCCCAATTCAGAACATAAAGGGGGTTCAGTGAGTCACAGGGTGCCTCACCGCGCTCAGCCGATTCATCTCGCGCCTCGACGAACGAGGTCTCCCCCTTTATCGACTCTTGAAGAAAGCCGACTGCTTCGAATGGACATCCAAGGCCCAGGAGGCACTTGACATGGTCAAACTGCTTCTGACAAAGGCCCCGATCTTGGTTCCCCCAACCGATGGAGAGTCCCTTCTGCTATACATAGCGGCCACCACATAAGTGGTCAGCGCTGCCCTGGTAGTGGACCGGGAAGAAGAGGGGCACGCCCTCAAGGTGCAGCGCCCTATGTACTTCATCAGCGAGGTACTATCTGACTCTAAGACCCGCTACTCCCAAATCCAGAAGCTCCTATATGCCGTCCTCATCACAAAGAGGAAGCTACGCCACTACTTCGAGTCACACCTGGTGACGGTCGTGACGTTGTTCCCCCTCAGCGAGGTCATCCAAAGCTAGGACGCCATGGGAAGAACCACAAAATGGGCACTCGAGTTGATGGATCAGGGCATTATGTATGCCTCCCGAACAACGATCAAGTCCCAGGTGTTGGTGGACTTCGTCAAAGAATGGACCGAGGTCCAGATGCCCCCAGCGGCCGTCGATCAAGAGTACTAGACGATGTACTTCGATGGATCGTTGATGAAGAGGGGCACCGATGCGGGGCTGGTCTTCATATCGCCCCTTGGGGTACGCATGAGGTACAAGGTTCATCTCTATTTCCCCTCATCCAATAATGTGGCTGAGTATGAAGCACTCTGCAATGGCCTATGCATCGCCATCGAGTTGGGCATCCGACGCCTCGACATCCGGGGCGACTCCCAGCTGGTCGTCGACCAAGTCATGAAGGAGTCAGGCTATCACGACAACAAGATGGCCGCATACTACCGAGAAGTCCGAGGACTGGAGGACAAGTTCAATGGCCTCGAACTCAATCACATCCCAAGGCGCCTTAATGAGGTGGCCGACGCGCTTGCAAAAGCAGCATTCGGCCGAGAGCGGGTGCCAACATGTGTCTTTGCAAGCGACCAACACAAGCCCTCAGTGCGCTACGAAGGGTCAGAACAGACCAACAACGGTCCGCCCGATCCAGCCTCGGGGGCTAACCATCCGACGGCTTCGTCCAGCCCCGAGGTCATGGAGCTTGAAGAAGATCTAGCGATAGAGCGCGACCCTTTGGTCGACTAGGGAACACTTTACCTCAACTACCTACTCCATGATGCACTACCGACAGACAAGGCAGAGGCTCGATGGCTCGCACGCCACGCCAAATCCTTCGTTCTTATGGAGGGCGAGCTCTACAAACGAAGCCACACTGGGATCCTGCAGCGCTGCATCCCCATTGAGCAGGGGAAGCACTTGCTGAGTGATATCCATGGTGGGGTCTCTGGTCACCACGCCTCACCTAGAACCTTGGTTGGAAACACATTCTGACAGGGCTTCTACTGGCCCACTGCAGTAACCGACGCCGAGCAGATCGTGCGCACCTACGAAGGGTGTCAGTACCACGCTCGGCAAACTCACCTCCCGGCCCAGGCACTCCAGATGATCCCCATTACATGGCCCTTCGCGGTCTAGGGGCTCGATCTAGTGGAACCTCTCAAGAAGGCGCCTAGAGGATACACCCACTTGCTTGTCACCATAGATAAGTTCACAAAATGGATAGAAGCTCGGCCGATCTCCGCGATCAAGTCCGAGCAAGCCATGCTGTTCTTCCTCGACATCATCCATCGCTTTGGAGTACTGAACTCCATCATCACGGATAATGGCATGCAGTTCACCGGCAAGAAGTTTCTTCAATTCTGCTATGAATACCACATCTGGGTCGATTGGGCCGCCGTCGTTCACCCCCGAACAAACGGGTAGGTCAAGCGCGCAAATGACATGCTCCTACAGGGCCTTAAACCTAGGATCTTTAACCGGTTGAACAAATTTGGCGCACACTGGGTCTCCGAGCTTCCTTTAGTACTCTGGAACCTGAGAACAACCCCTAGTCGAGCCACCGGCTACACACCCTTCTTCATGGTCTACGGTCCCAAGGCCATCCTCCCAACCGACCTCGACTATGGAGCGCCAAGGATTAGGGCATATGACAAACAGGGAGCCGAGGCATCCCATGAGGATGCCATGGACCAGCTGGACGAAGCACATGACATCGCCCTCCTCCGCTTGGCCGAGTATCAACAGGTGTTGCGACGGTACCACAGCCGACAGGTATGGGGCTGAGCCTTCAACGTCAGGGACCTAGTCCTTCACCTCGCACAGAGCAACAAGGTTCGCCACAAGCTCTCCCTACCCTGGGAGGGGCCGTACGTCATCACAGAAGTACTCCGGCTAGGCGCCTACAAACTGAAAACCATCGACATGAGGTCTTCACCAATGCCTGGAACATCGAGCAGCTACATCATTTTTACCCTTATATAAATGCATACTTTCTCTTATCAGTTTTGTCATCAAAATCCCTGATCTTTCGTGACATCCGATCCCTGCAAGTGCGAGGGGTCAGACCTCACTCGAGGGCTGGTATGAGTACATTTATCTTACAAACACTCTCTGTTATTTCCCTCTTTTTCTCATGGTAAGTCATAAGAGCTAGGACTTCGGGAACAATTCTTGAGTATAACTGGTAGGACTGCGGGAAACCCACACCCCAATGGCTACGGTCTCTCTGCTCACCAGCGTGATCGGAATTGGCTCGCTCGCACTCCGAGCTTTTGCGACCTTAACTATGGGAAGGGTCGGAAGGCACTAAACCTCTTTTACAAAAAGAGGGAGAAGAGCTGAAAAGCTGTTTGCCGTAACAAAATTTGAGAAGAACTTGTTTATTTTTGCACAAATTCATCGCTTACAAAGTGATTTCATCACGAAAAGGGACTGATGTATTCATGAATACATAAAACAGTTCACGTGGGGGCTCCCCCACAACTTAAACGGTTACATTTGCGGACCACTTCTACTCTAAAAACAACTGCGGCCGCCGACCACGCTCTCCATCGGCAACGTCCTACTGCTCCGTAGGATCCCTGATGGCGCCATCGTCTACAACGTCGAGCATCACGTCGGTGACCATGGTGTCTTCGCTAGGATGTCCAGGGACTACGCCATCGTGATCAGCTACAACCCTGACAACGGCACCTGGACGGGGGGCGCTGCCCGCCGAAGTATGACCGCCATGGCTGATGGACGTCTCTGACATCTCATCAAACTTTATGAACTGGCCTATCTGAGCGGCTACAAGGGCGAAACCCCCCATCGGCGCAGTCCTGGGTGGCTTCCCCACCGACAAGGCTCGCTCGGAGAAGATTCACCGGAAGAAGCCTACGTACAGCTCCATCCCAACGAAGACCTCGCAGACGACGACAAAGCCGACGATGCGCAGCACCCTCCAGTGCGCCTCCTCCTTCGGCGGAAGCAGCCCCTTCTCGGTCAAGGTGGCCAGCACCATCTTATCTACATTGGATGACCTCCAACTCGACATCGTGCTTTGGATTCACGAACGGATCTATGAATTCTCCCCTCCCTCGCATTACCCTCTCTTACTTAGGAACCGCCGCGACATGTGAATGCGCTCAGCGAAAAGGAAAAAGGAGAGGCAGCAGCTCAGGAATAGGCGGAGGAATGGGACGAGAACCCTCTCCCTTCCCCTATTTAAGGAGGAAACACAGCAATTGGAGAAAGGCGAAAGGTTTGGGGCAAAAGACCCTCTCCCTTCCTCAATTCAATGCATATGGGAATTCGATGCTGATAGGAATTCGAGGGGACGCGTCTTGACCGATGGGACATGCCTTGCTCGATGAGATGGCGCCTGGTCAAAATGGACGTAGCCTGGGCATGGCCCACTACTACCGCACGTCGGGCACGAGAAACAAGGCGCACCCACATGCAGGCCGATCTCTACTTCCCCAGGCAGGACCTGGAAGGACCCAACGATGGAACCTCCATCAAGGGGAGACCAACGGGCCTCCTGGGTCAATTGGATGGCCCAGGCGAACGCCGAATGAATGGCCGCTGAAAGATAAGCACCCTTATTTACTTACTTTATGTGTAAATTTTACTACCGAGCCTCCGACCCCAACAACGACAGGGGCGCGGACATCACTCAGGGGCTGCTGAGAGTGTCTACTCGTTTAGACATTCTCATATTTAAAAATTGGAGGCACGGTGTGCGGGTGTAAACTTTGAGTAAAACTGGACGAACCGCTAGTCCCTACGCCTCAGCGGCTACGACGTTTTTGTTCACCAGCGTAATCGAATTCTTTGTCCCCGCGCCCTAAGCTTTAGCATCCGCCTTCTTGAGAAGGGTTTAGAGGGGTCTACCTGCGGAACCTCCTTCAAGGAGAAGCTATCAGGTCGCAAATGTCAGAACCGAACCCCGCACGGACATGTCCGGTAAGAGATTCCCATCACTCATGCCGCTGAGGTAACATCACTGACCCCTGCTTTCATTTCCATTATATCATACATTAATCCCATACATCCAAATGTTGCATATGCAATTGCTGCATCTCAACGCTTCGCGTCGTGTCACGAAGCGGTAGTCGCCTCATTCGATATGAGCGGCAACCGACCGAGGTTCGAAGGCCAGCCCACGAAGGGCTCGAGGCCGCCTCATGTCAAATAGAGCCAAGGGAGAAAAACCGAGATGAGCCCCAGCGGCCTTGCCCGACCCCGCTCAGAAGCGAACAGGGACATCTTGACCTTTCTCGTTCGATTCTAACCTCGAGCCAAATCCACAGAATCTCCGTCGAGGAGAGGCCAACGGGCCACCTGAGCCAATCGAACGGCTCGGGCATCTGTCGGGAGGTGGGTTAAGAAGTAGTGGAATGCCACATGAGGGCTCTGCTGACCCCATCAGCGGATGACGGACCCAGATTCCACACGAACGTGCCCGTTAGCGAGCTCATTGAGTGCGACACTCGAGCCATCGAGGCAAGTGTCGTTAACTCAGCCCCTCTGGTTGCGGAAACCGAGGACGGGGTGACGCATGAAACATGGCCGACCCCTATTAGACCCCAAGGGGCTCGGGGGCTCGAGCTGCCCGATCCTAGATCGAGAGTCCAAGGTTCAAAGGCTGGCCCGCGAAGGGCCCAAGGCCGCCTCGCGTCGAACAAGAGGCAGGGGAGAAAACACAGATAAGCCTCAGCGGCCTTCGCCCAACCCGCATAGAGGTGGATAGGGTCATCTCAACCTTCTAGTTCAATCCAGCCTCTAGTCGAGCTCATAGAATCCCTATTGAGGGGGAATCTGTTGAAAGGCAGGTTAACGAGCAATGGAATGCCACCCGAGGGCTTTTTTCGACCCTGTCACGAGCGACGGGACCGGATTTTGTTCGAACATCCCCGCTAGCAAGCTCATCAAGCACGTCACTCGAGCCATCGAGGCAAGTGATGTCACCTCAACCCTCTAGTTGCGAAAACCTCGGACGGGGCGACAGTCACAAAAATGAACCGACCCTTGACCGAATCCCCGCCACGCGCGGGGCTCGGGGAAGGTTCGACTTGCAAGGAGACCGAACGCACAGTCACAGAACAATAGCTAAAATCCCAAGGAAGGGGTACGTGCGAATACAATAGTAGTTTCGCTATCCTCTCTTCGGTCTCCAGTGACATTCGACCCCAGCAACCACAAGGGGTCGGATCTCACTCGGGGGCTATTAAAGGTATAAATACCCCCTTTTTTCGAAACAGTCGCCGCGTCGGACCTCTTCCTCATGTTAAGGTTAGCAGCAAGGTCTGTGGGAACAAATAACCAAACGTGCCTGGCAAGACTACAAAAAAACCCACGCCCCAACGGCTATGGTAACTTTGCTCACCAGCATAATTGAAATTTCCCCTCTTATACACCTCGAGCCCTACGGTCTTAACGAACAGAAGGGTTGGATTGCATGAGCACCTTTTTTTGAATGTAAAAAGGGAAGAAAGCAAGTTCAACCAAATGAAACGAAATTACGAATTTGCTCAAATGAAACAAAATTACGAATCTATCTTTAAGACACAAAAGTGCCGACACTTGTCCATAGATTACAGATAAATGTCCATCAGACTCATTCGACTAACTTCCCCCTCTTGGGGAGAACCATATCTTCAATTTTGCTCGCCAAGGTTTCCGCAAAAGGAGTCACCGCTGCTTCTATTTCATCCAGCTCGGAGGGCTCATAGCCAAGAGCGAAACCGAGGCTCATCGCCTCAAAATCGATGTTGTCATCGTAATGCGAGCGGGCGACCGCGAAGGCTTGGGTGATCCCTGAGCGAAGGGCTTCCTTCTCCAGCTGGCGCACCCGCACCGTGATATCTGTGGCACGGGCCATGAGCGACCTGGTCCCCTCCGCCTGCACCACCTGCAGGTTGTCGTAGACTACGCCAAGGGCAACCTTCAGGATATCGAGCTCGTCGCTCTCCGCCTCGGCGAGATCCATGGCCAGTCCGGTAGCGTCACCCTTGGCCTCCAGCTTCTGGGCTTTCACGGTCTCCAGCTCGGCCTGGAGGGAGCTGATCCTCTATTGCGCCTCGTTGCGCTCTTAAATGGCCTGGTCACGCTCCCCGTAGGCCACGTCGTGCTCCGAGCGGAGCCTCTCCGCAGTATGGCGTAGCTCATCTCACTCCGTGCACGGCCGGGTGACCATCTCGGTGTCCAGTTTTGCCCTCTGCTCCAGGGCCGCGGACCTCTCCTCAGCTACCAGCCTAAGATCCCGCTCCTTCTCGGCCTTGGCCAGGAGGTCGATGATCCGTTGGTCGGTCTCGGCATCCCGCTGGAGCAGCTCGTCCCTCTCCTTCCGCACTCTGGTGGACTCCTCCTAATCCCGCGTGCCCTCTTTGATAGTTCATCAAAAGACTTCTCGGCGTCCTCCACATCCCGGTGGGCCTCGATCGCCCATCGTCGAAGATTGTCCGCCTCCACGGCAAGGGGTGTCAACTCGGCCACCCTCTAGCGGAGCTGTGCGGTCACGTCCCTGTGCAGCCGTGCCTCATAGATGAGGTGGTCCCAATCCTCCTTGTGTTCACGAAGGAACCGGGATTTCACTCGGCTATGACCAATAAGAGACTAAAAAAGGCGGTGGTCAGAAAACAAAAATAGATGAAGAAAAAAGAGACCAAGAGGCAAGACCAAGTGAATACCCAACCGGTGGGAACGATTACATCTCGAAGGGCGCCACTAGCCTAGTTCAGAGCTTCCAACGTGGCCGTGAACCCCTCACTGAGCTTCTCCCACTCCATGCCCTCGGTGGCATCATCGAGCGTGAAGAGTTCCGACGACGGGTCCCACGGATTCACCCACCGAAGCGGGGGCTCATCCCGCGTGGGCAGGTGGCGGCCCTCCGATGGCAGGACCAGGGACAACTCCTTGTCGGTCTCCTTGGCAACCGCCGTGGTGTCCAAGGGTCCCTGGGCCATGACCCCCTCGGTCGTGCCCATGGCAGGCGTTGTCTCCGGGGCCGCCGAAAGCACGGGACGCGCCGCTGCCTCGATGCCGCCACCATAGCTTCTGGCTGCGACCCATCCGTTGTGGCCACCATCACCTCTGCCTTCGTCAGCGGGACCTCGTCCGGTTGCACCATGCCCGCCGTGGTCGACGCAACGGGTGCGACCGACAACTCCGCCCGCTCCAACGTCGGCATCGGATTCACTTTCGTCGCCGGTTGCACGGCAACCACCACGGGCGGTGCTAGAACGGCCTACAACTCCGCTCTCGCCCGAAATGGGAGTGACGTCAGGCGATGGCACCCACCTTGCCTGAAGGGCGATGGTTTTCTTGGGCGCTAGTGCTATAGAATTGCCCCATCTGACCCGTCTCCCGACGCTGCAGGAGAAACAAAAGGCGTGTGTCACTATGAAAAATAGAGAAAAACAGAGATAACAGAGGAGTCGGCAACTTACGTTAGCGCTGTCGGGCGGTGGAAACGTTTAGGGGACGAACCCCTAGTTCCCTGCTCTAGCTCATCGGGGTAGGACCATTTTGATCCTATCCCCTGCTCCCTGGCCGAGGGGCTCGCCTCCCTCGTATTTGGGGGCACGACGGTGGAGCCACTCGCCTCTATCGGCACCTCAGGCGTGGCGGTGGATCCACCTGCCCCGCCGGCTCTTGGGGCACGGTGACGGGTCCGCCCATCCCCGCTAATTCCTGAGGCACGGTGGCGTGGCCGCTCCCCCCCGCTAGCACCTCGGGCACGGCGGCAGATCCACCAACCCCTAATGGTTCTAAGGACGGGCCAACCATCCGGCCCGCCTCCTCTGGCCTCATGGCCACACCTTCCCTTGAGTGGAACAGGATGGGTCCCTGCATTGACGAGTGGGTACCTGTCAGCGCGTCCTTGCTTCCCATGTCACCCCACTCGGTGTCTTCGACTACCTCATCATCCTCCTCATCGTCGTCATCATCGTCACTATCTGTCTCCCCTCCTCGCTCCCGTGCCCACTGTTTCTCCTGCTTCTTCCTCTTGACCTCCTTCGTCTTCTTCTCCCACTCGGCCGCAGTGCGATTCGCCGCCACCACGAGCGGGTCCTTTGGCAGCGGAGCTGGGCGATCCATAAAGATGAGTATCTTTGGCTAGTCCCGCTATCCCAATGTCAGCATCAAGGGGTCGGGAGTTCAATTAAAAAGGAGGCACGGGGAAAGAGAACTTACGAAGTCAATGTACCCCGGTTCCGGTCGCATTGGGGGATGCCCCGGCACTGGATACACAAAATCAAGAACGACGCCAGCGCCATCCATCAAGGGCTCCATCGCCTCCTTGATGCGCTGTGCCATTTCAGAGGGGGAAAGCACTCCCTCGGTGAGCGTAGTCCCCTCGAGCAACGCTCCAGGCGCCATAAGGTATAGGGGAAGCGCGCGACTCATCAGCGGCGCCACCCTCCGCGTGAGATAGGCGCCGATGATCCTTGACCCCTTTACGCCCCTCTCCTTTAGAATTTGGAGGGTGGCGAGATGGTCCAAGATCTTCTTGTCTTTATCCAGGACCCCCACTTCCTCCATGATTCTGAAACCTCTTCGATGAGGCGCTCGGTGAACGCTGGCAAGGGGGCAGCTGCGTTGTTCTTAACATAGAACCAAAGCGAACACCACCCCTTGTTAGAGGTCGATAGACGCATTGACGGGTATTCGTTTACCTAGTTGTTGCGGAGCTGAATGCCGGCGCATCCTATCGGCACGCTCAGCTCCTACCTCTTCTCCCGCTTCTTGAGGAGGGTGATGGCAAAGAAGTACCGCCACAGGTCGAAGTGGGGACTAATCCCCAGGAACCGCTCGCACAGGGCGACAAACACCGCAATGTGTTGGATCCCATTTTGAGCAAGGTACTGCAGCTCCACATTGTAGAAATTCAGCAGCCCTCGAAGGAACTTGTGGGCAGGGGTGGTGAATCCCCGCTCGTGGAAGTGAGCCAAGGACACGATGTAGCCTTCGGGCGGCGACGACGCGTCTTCATTGCCAGGCAGCCGCCACTCCTCGGTAGCGGTCCGCGCGCAAAGAAGGCCACGGCGAACGAGGCCCTCCAGGCGCTGGAGGGTGACATCGGATCTGCACCATGCCTCCATTAGACGATTGGGGTGGATGGATGCGAGCTTGACGGCAGCTGCGATGCGGGTGCAGGAGGCTTAGACGATTGGAGGCGGAGGTTCTAGATGCAAAGGCGAGGAGGCAAAGTATGAAACCCTAGGGGTGGGCCCTTTGGTTTTTGTCGGCATGAAATTTTGTCCTGTGTCGAGAGAACACGAGCAAGCCAGAAGGGTCCGCTCGATGGAGCTGGAGATCCGCCTAGCTTCAGCGCAGGGATGGTCGATCCTACGCACTCCTCCCGAGACGTGCCAGTCAATTTGACCCTGCAATTGATAATGAGAGCAAGTTTATCAGTAATTTAGGGCGGAATATGCCGGTGTTGCCAGACAGTCCCGAATGTGCGGCTCGGAGAGCCAATATGAAAGGAGATCGACTAAATAGTCGATTCCGGCATATTCATAAGAATAAATCAGTTAAAGCTCGTGGGGTTGTATAAGAAGAATCGGTTATCGTTCAGGATGAATATCATTATTTAGACAAATATTGGTCAATGGCAATAAGATGTCAACAATAATTAGTTTATGCTAAGCCAATGACTGCAAGTAACCGAACCCCTTTTTATGTAAAAGAAACAGTTCATCATCATTCAACCGTTTAATAAAGATAAATCTAATGAACATATTAGATCTTATCTATCGCTATGACCAGTGGGGCATGAGGTAGAATCATGCAGGCCGTAGAAACAACAATAGACACGACGACCCTAACTTATTACTAATATCAGTGGGGCATGAGGCAGAATCATGCAGGCCGTAATACAATAATAAGATCATGGGGCTAACACATCTTTCAACCTATCCCTACTTCAACGATCTCGTGACGTGAACTATTCATGAAAGCACTCGATATCGGCTAAGACAGACGATTCAGGCATAGCGCATAGTTAAGGTCATGCCTTATCAGGAACAAATCTACCGAATAACGATCCCCACTCCATGGTGCTAACAGTGGGGTGTGAGGCAAAATCACACAGGCCATGATAACGGGCCATGGAACGGTTTTCGCTAGCCAATCGATCTACTCAAGACGCAACATGCCTTAACCGCACACTATGCATGATCAAGATTGACATAAAACAGCCGATAAAACATAACTCATCGTTTAAAGTGTAGATCAGATCAATTTAGATTAACAAACGATAGGTTAAATAAGATATAAGGCCGATCTAGATCAATCCCAATCGAGCAAAGTGATATTGCTGTAATTAAATAAATAATGGAAGCAACAAGCAATGTCGGTAACTTAATGAATCCATCCGAAGGAACGCCACCCTTAGATAGAGCCGATAACTTGACCTTAATCTAGTTCGAGCTGTGGAGGTCGACTAGGTCGATGCAGTTATACTTGAACTAAACAAGAGTCGATAACTAGCTTATACCAGAGTTGCAGTGGAGGTATTGGATTGATTGTGTGTCCTTTACAATAGCCGGGGTTCAATATTTATACTCGAAACCTACGCATGAATCCTACTTAAGCATGACTCATTACAATTTCTTGGCCTAAGAGAAAACATTCCTAATTTAACATAACTTGGACTCTAATCTTTCCCTTTTTGTAGAGTCCAACATGCTTTGTCCCGGTGCCGATCGTAGCCTTTGTCGTTATCTACTAGCGCTACCTGAAAAAAGCCGATTCCAGTGTTGCACTCGAATCAGCTGATTCCGATCTGCACGCAATTGATTCCTTGATGACATGATCTTGGGAGCTTTCGAGTTTCTGCAATTTTTCTTCCAAATTTTGGTGTAAACACATGCCCCCCAATTTTGGGATAAAAGTAATTTTATTCCAAAATTATTTCGTCTGTATCCCCGATAGGTCAATAGTCATGGGTAGAGAATCTTGATCTGGGGTCTACTGTTTGTCACCATCTATGTTAGCTCATGAGCCCATGCTTCAAAACTTTTATGAGAGCATCATTGCTTCATGAGCACTTGGATTCATTTTTCTAGGCCGGCTATAAAATGTCTATCCGACCCTGGCGAGAGCAACTCACCAATTAGCCATGATTCTCTTCCATCTGCCCCCTCGAGTGTTTCTGACTCCGCCGGACCCTCCGTGGTCTATCCTTTTGCTATGAAGATCTTGAGCGGTTAGAAGAATTCTTGTGTATAGGGTGATTGTGTCGCTCATTCTAGCGCCTTGTCGAGCAAGAGGATCAGCTATTGCGGTTAGAAGAACTCTTGTGATATCACCTGAGTCTTTTCTCCATGCTCGTAGAGCTGTTCTAGTGTTTGCAAGGGCTAAAATGTGTGGACACCTTCCCCTTGTTTGTTCTACCAAACGCCCACCAGGAAAGCCACGGGCTTCTTTCCCATAGTTTCTTAGTTACCGAGAAATCGGCTGGGCATCTGTTAGGCGGGTGGCCTTTCCCCTATTCTGGCACAATTTTATCAACGGGCCGATGTGACTTGGTTCATGATGACCTTCGGCCTTGTGGGGACCCGGACACCCTTAAATCCAAAGAAGCCTTGGTGGGTTGATCTCTGGTCAATGTAAATTCTTCGTATCCGTCCCACGATATTTTGTATTTTGGGGAAGCAATAAGTTCGAATCTGTTATCTCTTCGTTATTCGTCCCCTGTATTTCCAGAGTATCGATCCGTTTCCGTTTCTGATTTCAATTTCACACCCCGGCAAAATCTATCTTCTCGCCTTCCTAGGCTATATATACGGGCCACAGCCGTGGATCAAAAAACAACCCGCTTCATCTCAAACCTTCTGCGTCCTTAGTATAGTTCCTGCTTTTTCAATAGGTTCGAGATCATGGAGAATAGCAAGAGGTCTGCTGAGGAGGCCCTCAACGGATCTGCACCATCGCGCCAGCGCCTTCATTGCCAAGAGGGTGCAACTTGGGATGCTCCCATCGTTTTGGAGCAGAGGACCGACTCTACTCAGCCTTTGGGGTCACCTTCAGCACCAATTCGCCACTAGCTCCCCCGCTACCTGAGGAGGCAGATCGACAATGACGATCTGCTGGCCTCCATTGATCGGACCGACCAGAATCTAGCCAGCTGCCTCTCCCTCGCAGAATCGGCTTTGGCCATGATCAAGGCCGATCATCCCCTGAGGCCAGCCCGGTGGGGGAAAGGTTGGCTAGGGCTAAAGCCAGAATCATGGGTGAGACATCTACCATAATTTTTCTGTCTCCTTAATTTTGCCCACAAGATTTCTGATCATTCTTTCCTTAAATCTTTCAGATCTAACTGCTCAGTTGGAAAGCCTTCGATTAGTTGTGGATCACGTGGCGGGATTTGTCAATGCCAGGGGTGGCGTTCAGGTGATTCGCTTGCATGACAACCCGAACCGTGTCAGGGAGGTCGCTCTTCATGGCGTTTGTCATGGTGCTGCCATGGCGTTGGTTGCTGCACAAGCCCGCTCTGGCCACAATCTTCGGCTTCTTCCCCACGGTTTTCCAGACATGGTGCACCCCAGGGATCATGAGCGCTTGGTTGAGGATTTCTCTAGCGCCGCCAACTCGGTAGCCTCCAACACCCTGGCCGATGATATAGTAAGTAAAGTGTTTTTCGGCCCGTAGCTTGTAATAGGTGATATTTAGCAAACAATTTCCTCGTCTTGAGTGGGTTTCCTTTGTTTCGATCTTCATATTATACACATCACTTCGTCCATGTTTGCTTTGTTTCTATAGGCGGTACACATCGTACCGTCTTTTACCCCTTCGGGTTTATTTTTGCAATAGAGGCGATACCTTTCTGATATCGGCTATTACAGTTGACTACCGAACAAATTGGTTATTAAGTATTAATCCAAACGCTAGGGTAATATTTCTTTAGATATTTCCCATTGATTGCTCGGCCAAATTCTTCCTCCCCTCCTAGTGTTTCCAAAATATAAGCATTACCAGGCGCACAACATTTGATCTGATAAGGTCCTTCCCAGTTAGGTGACCATTTGCCGAATTTACTGTCCTTTGACCCGATCGACAATTTCACTTTCCAGACCAAGTCTCCTTCAGAAAATTGCTTAATCTTGACCTTTTTATTGTAATATTTTGCAACCCTCAGTTTATTGGCTTCGATATTTTCAAGAGCACGCAACCAAAGGCAACTCGAGTCTTCCAAGTCATCTATCATAAGATTCTTGTGGACTTCAGCTGACAAATCATTCTGCAATGTAATACGCCTTGATCCAGTCTGAACTTCCCAAGCAAGAATTGTATTATGGCCATACACAAGTTTGTAAGGCGACGTTTTAATTGATCCATGACAGGCCATCCTATATGCCCACAGTGCCTCATTAAGCGTTGAATGCCACTTTCTTGGCTGTTCCTCAATCTTTTTCTTGATTAGTTTAATCATAATCTAATTGGATGCCTCTGCCTGGCCATTAGCCTGGGCATAGTAAGGAGAGCAATTCAGTAGCTTGATTCCCATACTGGCAGCAAAATCCCCGAACTCTTCTGATGTGAACATTGTCCCTTGATCGGTAGTTATATTTTGAGGAATTCCAAAACGATACACAATGTGTTCCCTGACAAAATCAATCATGTTCTTTGAGGTTACCATCTTCAAAGAAATTGCCTCAACCCATTTTGTGAAGTAATCTGTTGCTACCAATATGAACTTATATCCTTTGCTTGAGGGCAGAAAAATCTGGCCAATTAAATCAATTCCCCAACCTCGAAATGGCCATGGCTTGATTATTGGATTCATGGCCGACGCAGGCGATCTTTAGAATTTACTAAAACATTAACAGTCCTGGCACCCCTTGTAATATTCAAAACAGCCTTCCAATATCGTTGGCCAGAAATATCCAGTTCTGCGAATAATCCATTTCATCTTATAAGCCAATTGATGAGCTCCACATATCCCTTCATGCACCTCACCCATCAACACCTTAGCTTCTTCTTGATTTAAGCATTTGAGCAACACCCCATCGACTGTTTTATAATATAACTGATCATCTAACAAAACACACTTAGCCGATTTATACCTTAGCTTTCTGGTAATTTTCTGAGATGGATCTCTAAGATAATCGGCTATTTTGACTCTCCAATCATCATTCGAGGTTTCACTACTCAAGACTTCTCGAAACACTCGATACCCTGACGCACTTTGAGCTAGACGATTAGCTTCTTAGTTTTGTGCTCTCAGAATATGTTGGAAAGAGACCTGAAGAAATTCTTTGAGCAACTTTTGGCATTCATCATAATACCCCTTCAGAGTTTCTTCTTTGCACTCATATAGGCCGATCAACTGATTAATAATTAACTGTGAATCTCCAAATACTTCAATTGCTTCGGCCTTTACTTCGCGAAGAAGTTGAAGTCCCTTAAGAATAGCTTCATATTCCGCTTGGTTGTTGGTAATCATTGGCCCAGTCGGAAGTGCAAACTCAAAACTAACCCCCTGAGGCGAAATAATAACAATGCCAATGCCACCACCTTGCTTGCATGATGATCCATAAAGAACAACGTCCAAGGCACCGGCTCTACATAATCAATGCTTGGCTTATGATGCTGGGTGACAAAATCAGCCATTATTTGTCCCTTGACTGCTTTAGCCGATTCGTACTTCAAGTCAAATTCCGATAATGCGAGAATCCACTTTCCCACTCTCCCATTCAGTATTGGCATTGATAACATATGCTTAATCACATCAGCCTTGAAAACAACTGTACACTCGGCCGATAATAAGTAGTGTCGCAGCTTAGTGCAAGAGAAATATAAGCACAAGCATAAGTTTTTGGTGGGAGAATATCTTGTCGCTGGATCCAATAGTCTTCTACAAAGATAGAAAATAACTCTCTCTTTTCCTTCAAATTCTTGCACCAAGGCCGATCCAATTGTCTTGTCATCAGCCGATATATACAACTTAAAAGGCTTACCTTGCAGAGAAGGGACCAACACAGGTGGACACTTCATGTATTCTTTTATCTCTTCAAACGCCTTTTGTTGTATGTCACCCCACTTGAATTCTTGATTATTTTTCAAGTTCAACAAGGGAGAAAACGGCAGCATCCTTTCCGACAAATTTGAAATGAATCTTTTGATGAAATTGATCTTACCAAGTAGAGATTGCAACTCTGTTTTAGTAGTCAGGGAACTGCCTCATTAATTGTTTTTACGCTTTTCTGACCAACTTCGATTCCTCTCTCGTGGACCATAAATCCCAAGAATTGTCCAGCTGATACTCCAAAAGCACACTTATTAGGATTCATCTTTAGACCATGTTTTCTTGTGCATTCCAAGGTTTCTCGCAAATCAGCTAGATGCTCCTTGTACCCTTTGGATTTTATCATCACATCATCGATGTAGATTTCAACAATCCTGCCGATCAACTTATGAAAAATATAATTCATCGCCCTTTGATAAGTTGCACCGGCATTCTTCAGACCAAAAGTCATCACAACTCACTTGAATAAACCAATCACGCCGGGGCACCTAAAAGCGGTCTTTGCTATGTCTTTCTCAGCCATGAAAATTTGGTTGTACCCTACATTGCCGTCCATGAAGCTAATGACCTTATGTCCGGCTGCTGCATCTACTAACATATCAGCTATCAGCATCGGATAACCATCCATGGGTGTGACTTTGTTCAAATCTCTGAAATCGATGCAAACTCTTAATTTTCCATTCTTCTTATACATAGGGACAACATTCGCTATCCACTCTGCATATCGGCACGGTCGGATAAATTTTGCTTCCAGTAACCTTTCAGTCTCCTTTTTGATATCATCAAGCACATTCGGGTTGAATCTCCTTGGAGCTTGTTTAAACGGTCGATATCCAGGTTTGATTGACAACTGATGTTCAATAATTGATCGGTCTAGACCAGACATCTCATAGTATTCCCAAGCAAAGCAGTCTTTAAATTCCTTTAATAAATCAACTAATTCTCGCTTATACTCAGGATCCAACTTAGCACTTACGTACGTCGGCCTAGGTCTATCTCCAGAACCAATATCTACTTCTTCTAATTCATCGGCTGACGTGAAGCCATGTCCTAGTTTGCCATCTATACCATCTATTGGATTATCCATTAAGACAAAATTTTAAAGCCGACTGCTTGGATCGGTTGTTGGCTTTCACCATTGACTCTAATGAAGCCTCCTTCCCATAACTTACCAGAAAAGCATTTGAAGTCTCCTAGTTCCCAAAAGATAGGATCGGCTATTGCGATGCTCATAGACTCATCAGCGTGAACCAGTTCGACATCATCTCCATGCCATTGAATCAAACATTGATGCATGGTCAATGGTACACAACAGTTCGCATGAATCCAATCACAACCAAGGAGCAAACTGTACGACCCTTTTCCATCGATGACAAAGAATGTGGTGAGCAGAGTCTTACTCCTGATTGTTAGTTCAACGCTTATTGCCCCCCGGGTCTTAGACGCATTACCTCCAAAATCCTTAAGCATCATGTCAGTCTCCATTAGATCTCCTGGTCCTTTACCAAGTTTACGAAAAGTGGTGTAAGACATGAGATTAACAGAAGCACCTCCATCCACCAACATCTTGTTCATCGGCTTCCCATCAACCAAACCTTTTATATATAAAGCCTTTAGGTGCAGATGTTTGACTGGTTTATCAAATATTGCTTGCTGTATAACAGTTAACTTGGCAACCATCTCCTCATACTCTAACTCATCGAAATCTGAATAAACTTCTTGATCTACCGGAGCTCTGAACTCTGATGGCAACAGAAAATCCATTTGAATATTAGCCGATGGTTGCTTTTTATCGGCTGTTTACTTAGTACGCCATACTTGAGGTTTACCGGATGCTTGAGCCTGTCCCAACTCTCTATTCCGTAGGCGTTGTGCCCTTCTCTTCTAGCTTCTAGGCAAACCTCCTAGGCACCATTGGCCTTCTTGCCAGGCATATTCTCTCTCATTGCCTTCTTCTTCATAATCAGTCCAGTCTTGGTCAACAACTCATTTTCCAAGCTGATCATGAACACTTTTATTTTTTAAACGCCGATCCATGTTATTATGATGATATGCATCTTGAGCATGGATAGACCAGCGGTTGCTTTGAGATTGCCTAAACTCCCAATATTGATCACTGCATTCTAGACAGTTATGTCTGGTAGGCAACTTCAAACCTTTATTCCAGCAATGTCTGAAGAAAGGACAATTCCAATGTGATTCGGCTTGTTTCCTTTCATACCTCTCTTTTTCCAGTTGACGCTAGTATTCTTGATCCTTTAACCAACGCTGATAATCCTTTTCCTTCTGTCGCTGCCATTTATTCAATAGAATTCGAGATGTAACCCGTGGCTTTGTCACCCCTGCTTTTGACGTTTCCCCCTGCTCATACCGGCTCTTTTGCTGATCGCGATGTCTCTTAATTTCCCTGTATTCGTTGGGCGATATTTGCATCTTGGGATCGACTGTTCTAGCTTCTCTAGATTTGGTTGATGTTAGGACCTTAGTCTTTCCCTTGAGCAGCCTAGCATCAACCATGTTTTGATCTCTTAGGAAAGGATTATCATCAACTTTCATTTTCCGAGGTGTATCAAACTTGAGCCTTCCTTGTTGAATAGCCCTCTGTATATGCTGCCGGAAAATTCTGCATTCATTTATGGAATGAGAAGTAGCGTTATGGAACTTGCAGAACTTCTTATTCTTCAACTGATCAGGGGGCAACATAACATGATTATCGGGCAACTTGATCTGCCCCTTCTCAAGCAAGAAATCAAAGAGCTTATCTAATTTTGTGACATCAAAGTCATAGCTCTCCCCGACTCCTCTTCCCCAAGAATTTGGCACCATTACTGTCTTTTTGCCCCAATTCCATTTAGCCGCAGCAACCTCTTCTTCATCTTCATAGACGTCATCGACTGAGTATGGATTATAAGCTTTGACCACTGTGGTACTCTTCTGAAATCGGGTATCTCTGCGCATATCCTGGAATTGGCTATTAAGTGCTGCCACTTGTTGAGCCAATTGACCTAAGTTGTCAAATTCTTATCACGGCAGTTTTTCTTTCCACATTGGCAGCATTCCTTGAACGGCTAAAGCAGCTAGCTGATCGTCAGCCAAGTTTAATAAGAAACATAAGTTCCTAGTCTCTCGGAACCTCTGAAAAAACTCAGTGCCTGATTCATTAGTCTTCTGCCTTATAGTTGTCAGATCGGTTATCTTTTTTTCTCTAGTCCTAATGTAAAAATATGTATAAAACTTCTTCTCTAGGTCAGCCCAATTGGCAATGGAATTGACTGGCAGTGATGAAAACCAAGTGAAGGCTGGCCCTGATAGGGACATGGAGAAGAAACGAATTCGATGGGCCTCTTCAACAGATGCCTCGCCTAATTGTGTGAGATACTGACTGACATGTTCTATCGTGCTTGTACTGTCTTGACCATTGAACTTAGCAAATTCTGGGAGCCTGTAATTTGTGGGAAGAGCGACCAAATCATACCATTCTGGATATGGGCATTTGTACGAAAAGGTCAGCCCTTTTGGCTTCAAACCGAACTGATTCTTCATCATCTCGGTCACCTTTAGCAACAACTCGTCAGCATGTGAATTTGGATTTTCCTACACCTGCTGACCCATCTGTGGATTGAAATCATATGTGCCTTGATACTCTAGATTTGGAATCATGTGAAGGGTGTTATAATCAGAGCCATAATGATAACCCTATGGAATCTCTATCTGCTGGGTCCTTTGCTGGCTTGCTGTTTGAAGTCTCTGATTGTAGACATGAGGATCTATATCTCTACGGATCCTTTTAATTGATGGTGCTATTTTTTAAGTCGACGACGGTATATGGCCTGATGTGCCAAAATTGATCACCTGGTTCTGACGTTGCCTCGCTGGCTGTTGCAGATGTTGTACTGACGGTTCAGGATTATACTATATTTGATTCATAGTAGTTCCTTGAGCTTGTTCAGATGAACCCTAAACTGCCTGCACATCATCATTACCAGCTGGTGCTGCTTCTTGATGGCTGGTACCGACTTGATTAGTCCCTTGGGTTGCCGGATGTGGAATGTTGTAATAAGCCAGCCTAACTTGACCAACTAGAAACCCATGAATCGCCTCTTTCATGGCGTTGTGGAATGTGTCCAAGAAAGTTTCATTATGGCTGGATATGGCATCACGAACAGATTTGTCCACAACTTATGTAAAGAAACGCCTGTCTTCAGCTTCAACTGTATCTGTCTGCCCGTGTAATAAAACTCTTGGTAGTGGATATTTCTGAACAATTATGTTGTCATGTGTTTTGGTGTAGGACAACGAACACTTGTTCTGAAATTCTTCTATAGCTTTGCCGATGACATCTTTATCTCCATCAGGTAGATCTTCATAATGTACCATAAGGATGTCATTATTGTTGTGAACCACCATGACGATTGTGGTGTCCCACTGAGCGTGCCAGAAACGTGTGTCGGCATGAAATTTCGTCCCGTGCCGAGGACTCACGAGCAAGCCGGAAGGGTCCGCTCGATGGAGCTAGAGATTCGCCTAGCTTCAGCGCGGGGATGGTCGATCCTGCGCACTCCCGCCAAGACGTGCTAGTCAATTTGACCCTGCAATTGATAAGGAGAGAAAGTTTATTAGTAATTTAGGGCGGAACGTGCCGGTGTTCCCAGACAGTCCAGAATGTGCGGCTCTAAGAGCCGATATGAAAGGAGATCGACTAAATAGTCGATTCTGGCATATTCATAAGAATAAATCAGTTAAAGCTCGTGGGGTTGTATAAGAAGAATCGGTTATCGTTCAGGATGAATATCATTATTTAGACAAATATTGGTCAATGGCAATAAGATGTCAACAATAATTAGTTTATGCTAAGCCAATGACTGCAAGTAACCGAACCCCTTTTTATGTAAAAGAAACAGTTCATCATCATTTAACCATTTAATAAAGACAAATCTAATAAACATATTAGATCTTATCTATCGCTATGACCAGTGGGGCATGAGGTAGAATCATGCAGGCCGTAGAAACAACAATAGACTCGACGACCCTAACTTATTACTAATATCAGAGGGGTATGATGCAGAATCATGCAGGCCGTAATACAATAATAAGATCATGGGGCTAACACATCTTTCAACCTATCCCTACTTCAACGATCTCATGACGTGAACTGTTCATGAAAGCACTCGATATCGGCTAAGACAGCCGATTCAGGCATAGCGCACAGTTAAGGTCGTGCCTTATCAGGAACAAATCTACCGAATAACGACCCCCACTCCACAGTGCTAACAGTGGGGTGTGAGGCAAAATCACACAGGCCATGATAACGGGCCATAAAATGGTTTTCGCTAGCCAATCGATCTACTCAAGATGCAACATGCCTTAACCGCACGCTATGCACGATCAAGATTGACATAAAACAGCCGATAAAACATAACTCATCGTTTAAAGTGCAGATCAGATCAATTTAGATTAACAAACGATAGGTTAAACAAGATATAAGGCCAATCTAGATCAATCCCAATCGGGCGAAGTGATATTGCTGTAATTAAATAAATAATGGAAGCAACAAGCAATGTCGGTAACTTAATGAATCTATCCGAAGGAACGCCACCCTTAGATAGAGACGATAACTTGACCTTAATCTAGTTCGAGCAGTGGAGGTCGACTAGATCGATGCAGCCGTACTTGAACTAAACAAGAGTCGATAACTAATTTATACCAGAGTCGCAGTGGAGGTTGACCGGATCAATGCATCCGTACGAACAGATGTATAAGCCATGACGGTACTTACAGACAAGCAGTGGAGGTCGACTGAATCGATGAAGCCGTACTCGCTGAAGAACTCACCGAGATCTACTCTACTCCTACTCCTAAGGGGTGGCCGGAGCTGGAAAAAGTAAGTAACTTGTATTGGATTGATTGTGTGTCCTTTACAATAGCCGGGGTCCAATATTTATACCCGAAACCTACGCATAAATCCTACTTAAGCACGACTCATTACAATTTCTTGGCTTAAGAGAAAACATTCCTAATTTAAGATAACTTGGACTCTAATCTTTCCCTTTTTGTAGAGTCCAACATGCTTTGTCTCGGTGCCGATCGTAGCCTTTGTCGTTATCTGCTGGCGCTACCTGAAGAAAGACGATTCTAGTGTTTCACTCGAATTAGCTGATTTCGATCTGCACGCAATTGATTCCTTGATGACATGATCTTGGGAGCTTTCGAGTTCCTACGATTCTTCTTCCAAATTTTGGTGTAAATAGTTTTATAGGGGAGACGGATGCAAGGAAGGCAACAATCCGCCTGGATCTCAACGCCTGCCACGATTCGCCACCACGTCACCACGCGGGATATGCACCCCCAATCCCTATCCTTTCTCACTAAAGTCGCGTCGGACGTTTCGCCTTCCCGGCCAGACCAGGTCAAAAAGCGTTTCTCCGGCTCGCCTAGGCCCAAGAGTTCGACGGCTGGCCCAATGATTTCGATGGCCGTCCCAACGAAGGATGGGCCCGCGAGTGGCCAAAACTCAGGCGCACGAGCCTCAAGGGAGTCTCGATCCGTGATCAAGCCTCAACCGGGCTGACCCTGCACGAATCCCCGTGAGCGGGATACCACGGTTCCCTTTAAACTATCCAGTTGTCAAAAACACCAAATCTCACAGCCATACCCGCGAAGGGTCCGAATTACCCCCGGGCGATTCTATTCGAATCACCCGGGGGCTCGGGGGCTACACCCGACGGGTGCGCTCGTGCGCATCCTCTGGCGAATCAAAATACCCCCCTGGGCGATTCTAACCGAATCACCCGGGGGCTCGAGGGCTACACCTGTCGAGTGCGCTTGCACGCACCCTCTAGCAAGTCAAATCACCCCGAGCGATTCTATCTGAATCACCCGGGGGCTCGGGGCTACTGTCGGGGACCAAATACTGGGGTACCCAAAGAGGTGGAGCTAACAACCATCAAACGTTGAAGCTTCCGAATAGACAAGAGCGCAACTACACTTCTTGCCCATACGACCGAAGGTTGGCTGCGCCTCATCCGGCCCCCTAAGGGTTGGCTCCGCCTCGTCTGACCCCCGAGGGCTGGACTCCGCCTCGCCCGATGTCTAGGGGCAGGCTCCGCCTCGCCCGACATCTGAGGGCAGGCTCTGCCTCGCTCGACGTCCGAGGGCTGGCTTCGCCTTGCCAAACGACCGGGGATCGGCTCCGCCTTGCCCGACGACCGGGGACCAGCTCCGCCTCGCTCGATGTCCAAGGGCTAGCTCCGCCTCGCCCGACCCCCGAGGGCTAGACTCTGCCTTGCCTGATGTCTAGGGGCAAGCTCCGCCTCGCCCGACGACTGAGGGCTGGCTCCCCCTCGCCCGACATCTGAGGGCAGGCTCCGCCTCGCTCGATGTCCTGGGGCAGGCTTCGCCTCGCCCGATGTCCCGGGGCTGGCTCCGCCTCGCCCAACGTCTACACCCTGCCCCTTTATAATGACGAGCACAGGGTAAGACATGATACTCAAGTCAACCGCAGTACCGAGGAACATACCCTGCACACTTGCGGGAAAGTACCGTCAGGATATGACGGGACAGGCGCTTTAAGCCCTTCCAGGCACGACAGAGCCCGAACAATGTTGTAGGTGTCGACTTTTGTCTTACAGTGTTGTGGGCGCCGCCGTTAGCCCTTGGACGCGGATCCTGACATAAGCATACGACAATCACTACGATCCAGGAGGGAACTCACATCATCTACAGTAACGGACATATGGTCACTTCCTCGTTTGATCCCCGTAGGGTCGCGGCTCGGCACCCTGATGCGTCGCGCCGCCTGCCGGGGCAGGATGGGACGTGACCACTTGCTAAACGAAGCCAGAGCTCGGCCCTATCAAGATCAGCGAACGTGCTATCCCTGGCACCGTCTGCCATGTCAACAGGGCTAGCTCAGAGGAAAAGAAAGACCCAGCACCTTTGAAGGACCTTCTTGGCCTCTGGTTTTTCTTCTTTTCTGTAACCCCTGCTCCCCCTTGATCTATAAAAGGGAAGGCAGGGCACCCCACTAAGGGGACGGATCAATTCGACACACCACGTACCACATTACACACAGCCGAGCAGCACCCGAGCTCTCAGTACTCACTCGACCTTTCCATCAGAGACTTGGGACATGTCCCTCTCTCGACCGTTTGTACCCCCTACTACGAACCTTCCAGTGCTAATAATACAAGCAGCAGCAGCAAACTGGACGTAGGGATATTTTGCCCGAACTAGTATAAACCTTATATCTTTTAGCACACCATCCGGGCCTAACGCGCAACAAATACAAATTTACTAGTTGGTGCTTACTCGAAACACCGACAGTAAGTGAAATCATCAGCTAGGTGGATATTACCAGTGTGAATTGTTGAGCCGATGAATTTAATCGAGAAAGGATATAACATGCAAACAAATCAACTGTCTAGCATAAATGGATCTACAAACGTTCTGAATCTAATCTGTTACCATCAACAGTGAGGTTCGACCAGATCGATGGCAGCTATGATGATAATAACAAATTAAAGCTTTAGAATCCGTAAAACCATCTACACATCGACAGGCTTTCCGAAAGACACGCTATATATGTGAAAGTTCAAAGTGGATCGGCTGAAATAGTCGATTCGGGTGAAAAGGGACTACAACGTGTCAACAATCGACTATTTTACGTGGACAAACCTATGAACTCATCAGACCTAACCTGTTATCTCTAACAGTGGGGTTCGACCGGATCGATACAGCCGTGATAAAAACAACAAATCAAACCTTTAAAGTAAACAGATCTATTCACATTTAACAGAATCATGGAGATACACTGTAGGCGTTAAAGCATAGGCGATCGGCTATTTAGCCGATGCAGGCATAGCAAACAATTAAGGTCACGCCTAATCGAGAACAAATCTACTAACTAGCATCCTCCAATCTACAGTGTCATCAGTGGGGATCGACCGGATCGTTAGAGCCATAATAGCGAACTATAGACCAGATTTAACTAACCAGCAAACCTCTTCAAGATCATGCATGCCTTAACCGCATACTATGCACGACCAAGATCGAAATAGAACCACTGATGAAACGTAACCCGTCGCTCAAAGTAAGAAACATCGTGTTGTGACAAAGCAAACGACGGACTAAAAGGATATGAGGCCGATCTAAATCGATCTCGACCGAGCAGATTGATGTTGCTGCAAACTAATAACAATAAGGACATCAACAAAATCGGTAACTTAATGAATCTACCCGAAGGACGCCACCCTTAGGTAGAGCCGATAACTTGACCTTAATCTAATTCGAGCAGTGGAGGTCGACCGGATCGATGTAGCCGTACTTGAACTAGACAAGAGTCGATAACTAGCTTATACTAGAGTTCGCAGTGGAGGTCGAACTTAACCGATGCAGCCGTACAAACAGAAGTATAAGCCATGGCGGTACTTACAGACAAGTCGAAGGTGGGCCGGATCGATGTAGCCCTGCTTGTTGAAGAACTCGCCGAGATCTACATTACTCCTACTCCTAAGGGTTGGCACGGAGCCGAAAAAAGTAAATTATATTTGATTGATTGGATGTCCTTTTTACAATAACCAAGGTCTAATATTTATACCCGGAGCCTAAACATGAATCTTACTCAAGTACGACTCATTACAATCGTTGGTATAAAAGAAAACATTCCTAACTCAAGATAACTTGGACCCTAATCTTTCCCTTTTTATAGAGTCCGATATGTATTTCCCGACGCCAACCGTAACTCTTTGTCGTTATCTGCTGACGTCATTCGAAGAGAGACGATTCCAGTGTCGCATCTGAATCAGCTGATATCGATCCTTATGCAACTGATTCCTTGGTTGACACAATCTTGAAAGTTCCCACGTTTCTCTTCCCAAATTTTGGTGTAAACAGAATCTAAAGGCAAAATGCCTTGCACCTTTTTGACCAATGCTGCTATCTACACATTCCCTGGGCTAATACCCCTGAAGCAAAGCTGGGGGGCAAAGATTCTCCACTTCCGGCTTGAGACAAGCATGTACACTAAACCATCCTGGTCCACTGCAAGTGCATGCCTGCAGAATGATAGCACCATCTAGACAGATCATCTTCAGTACTGCTGCATTGTCTACAGCTATATATAGTTTAAATAGCCAATGGGTGAAATCATGCTGTCAGTGTAGTTGCTGCATTGTCAATATACCCTGTCTACGCAGTAGTGCTTCTGTAGGTATCTAGAAAAGAAAGGCACAGTTGTCTCACTCTCAGAACTCTGAAGATATATACTTCCATGAGCAGGTGTCTTCAGGTAGGAAGATCTGGAAGCCCTGCCATTTCGAGATGGTTGAATTCTTCGGAGGTAAGTATCATCTGTTGTATACATGTCTTCACACGTTGTTGTGTGTGCATACAAGAGTTGATCTGACCTGCATTTGAGAACTGACAGTGAATCTGGCATTGTTGCAGGATAGAACGAACCATTCGGTTGATCGTGGAGGAATTAGCACGGTCTCTGCATCAAAATTTGGTGTTCATGATGGTCTCGCCAAGCTGAAGGATTTTCTCAGCATTGCAGATCAAGATTTCCAGGAAGATACCAAAGGGAGCTCTGATAGCAGGTGCCTCCATGAGATGCTCCAGGAGTCCCAGTCCAATTCGCCCGTTTCCTTCTACTCACATCTTGATTCTAGTGAAGAAAGTGATAGCGAGGTAAAACAAACTCGACTCTAGCATTCAAAGCTTCATTGAAAATTATACTGGTGAAGGGATAAATTACCATTTTCAGTAGACGAACTTTGCTTCACTTTTTATTGTACCACATTTATCAGCAGTACAGTTTTACATCATTCATCCATGTGAATTATCGTCACCAAAGTTGAAAATCTGAATGATTAGAGATACATGCCTACAGAGACCAAAGATTTGTGTTAATGGAGAACTAAAAACTGAATATGTTGTTTATAATTTTTACCGAAGTCGTTGCCTGGACTTTGTATATGTGGTGGGCTTTGACCCTTAGATTTAAATGGCATTTAATTCATCTGAAGCAGGCAGCTCCATATGACAAAGGAAGGTCAGCAAAGATCATGCCCATAGATGCAGATTTCTTGGCAGCTAAACTACATGAAAGGTACTCCATTTGACATTGTCTGTGGCACTTTTCTCTTTTGCGAAAGTGCCTAGCATGACATTGTCTGTGGTACTGTTTCTTGAGCTGCCTAACCTCAAATTTCCTTTTTTTGGTACCATCTTTTGCTTAGATCAAACCACAACAAGAATCTGACGTGGTGCACATCTCCTGAAAATGCAATGATATACGCTCCAGAATCTCCAATGTACCAGGTAGATGACCATGAGATGAAATCAAACTGCTTGCAATCAAACAGATCTCATGGCTCACTGAATAATCTATCAAATTCGGTCCTGGAGCTGAAGAATGCTGACTCATACTCCACATCCAACTATTCCGCCAAGGATGCCATGTTTCCACAGTGCTCGCCGAGGTACGATCTCAGATGCTTCAGCACCTTCTCAACCAAATTCATCAAGAAAAGTTCCCTGTCCGATCTAGTCTCCAGAGGAAGCATGAGCAGGAAATTCAAGACTTCCACAACCAGTGATGATTGGAGTGATGTCAGCTCGCGCTGGGGAAAGGACAGTCAGGTAGATTTTCTTGAGAGGTTCGAGAAGGCAGTATCAAAATTATTGATTTCAGATGGACTAGAAAGCTGCCTAGATGCTGGCTCTGAAGTCACAACTACATGGCAATTACTGAACAACACTTCAGAGGCGAGACACAAGTCGTCAGTAAGGCAAGATATCCTTGACCAGCTGCTTGACAGTATTTCCACATCAAAAAAGGACAAAGTGGTCAGGGCATCAGTCTATGTTCTGCTGCTCATGATATCTGAAGATAGAAATATGATGAGAGGCATCAAGAGGAAGGACTTCCATTTATCCAACTTAGCCATTGCATTGAAGAGAGATGTACATGAAGCAGCCATTCTGATATATCTGTTGGATCCTACACCTTTAGAGATAAAAAACTTGGATCTGTTGCCCTCGCTTCTACATATTGCTTGTAACTCAGGCACCCAAAAATGGCCTGCAATGCTTCCACTGACACCGACATCAGCATCAATAGCTCTCATTGAGATCTTAGTGACAGCATTCGACTATGTAACAAACAATGTCCACTTGGCTTCCCTCAGCTCTCCTCCTATTCTGTCTAAGCTTGTAGACGTTGCAAAGAACCACAACTTGGAGGAAGGTGTAGCCCTGGCAGCTATTCTCATCAGATGTGTACGTCTCAATGGTAACTGCAAGAAGTTCTTGTCACAGGCTACTCCAGTGGACCCATTCCTTCACCTTCTGAGACGAAAAGAGCACCGTGCCAAGTGTGCTGCACTTGAATACTTCCATGAGAATCTACAGATTCCCAGGTATGGTGCACATCCTGTAAAGAATTACTCCGTTATATACTTGTCTTTATAACTTATTGAATTGTGCAAATTTCCAGGTCCTCAGCAAACTCTCTGCTTGAAGAAATACGACGGCAAGGTGGCATTGCAATTATGCATACACTGATGGTCAGCCTCCATCAAACTGAACCTGAACATCGGGTTTTAGCAGCTAGCCTTCTCCTGCAATTGGATATGATGGTACATACTGTTGAATAATCTACTGCTTCCTTGTGAGAACACACAGCAGGGGAAGGCGGCGCCGAAAAGGCTCCCTACTGTGGTACTGTAGCCGCTGCAGAAGGTAGGCTACGAACGACTCACCTGCCGCACTGTAGCCACAGCAGGGACAGACGCAGAAGTCAGTCCTGCTGTGTTATCTAGTCACTGTAGTAGCATGGCAGATGTACTAGGACTAGATGGATAGAGTTGTATATATAGTTTACCACTGCAACTCAGTAAAGAGAGTTCAGATTTGTCATCTACTATACAGGGCTCCGGCCAACGCCGGTGTCTCTGCTGTGTGTGTATGCTCTGTTCTCCCTCTCTTCTTCTACCTCTAGCCATAGTGTGTGGTAGGACAGCGTCTGTCGTGCTCGGCCGTGGTCGGCAAGACTGGTGAGTGGTCGACTCACCTGAGCCGGTGATCTTGTAGGCTGACAAGTGGTATCGGAGCCGTACAAGCGCCGTCGCCAGACTAACCGCTGGCGATGACGGACGGTTCAGAAATGTTCGACAGCAGTGGCACTGCTGTGGTTGCCCAACCACGACAGGAGATCGTTGTTCGCACGGTGCGGGAGGTCAGCGGCACCAGTTGGCTGACGCTGACTCGCACCAACTATGGAGAGTGGTCGGTGACCATGAAGGTCAAGCTTAGAGCCCGACGGCTCTAGAATGCTGTTGACAAGAGCACCGAAAATGAAGAAGATGACATGTCAGCGTTGGAGGCTATCCTCACTGCTGTACCGACGGAGTACAAGGAGCCATTGGGGGCGAAAAGCTCTGCTAAGGAGGCGTGGGAGACTATTGCGGCGATGCACGTCGGTTTCGACCGCGCAAAGAAGGCGACGACCCAGCTTCTGAAGCAGGAGTACGCCAACCTCAAGTTCAATGATGGTGAAACGGTGAAGGATTTCTCCCTCCGTCTGCAGACGCTCATCAGCAAGCTGAAGAGCCACGGCATCACTATCGACGAAGAGGAGGCGGTCTCCAAGTACCTTCACTCCGTGTTGGCAAAGTACATCCAGATCGCTCTCTCCATAGAGACGATGCTGGACTTGTCCACCCTCACCATTGAGGATGTGACAGGCCGTCTGCAGACGGTGGACGAGCGCCTGGAGCAGGCGATAGCAACCAAGGACAGCGGCAAACTGCTGCTGACAGAAGAGGAGTGGGCTGCTCGGAGGAACTCTGGGGTAGCCTCCACCAGCCGCGGTGGCGATGGCAAGCGCCGCGGCAAGGCTTCTTCAGAGACGAAGAAGCAGGTCGACCCCAACGCCTGCCGACGCTGCGGGAAGACGGGCCATTGGGCACGGGAGTCCCCAAATCGCAAGCAGGAGAAGAAGGCTCAGGCTCATCTGGCGCAAGCTGATGATGATGAGGCCACTATCCTGATGACGACGTTCTGTGCACTGCACGACGTCGAGGCCGAGGAGAATGGAGAGGTGACGACGGTGGAAAGACCTGGGAAGGCTCTGAAGGCTGTCAACCTCGAGGAACCGCGCGCCCAAGTCCACCTCGGACGTGTGGGCGGCGAGCAGGAGCAGCAGTGGTATCTGGACTTTGGTGCCAGCAACCACATGACGGACTCCAAGGCATCCTTCTCTGAGCTCGACGACGATGTTACCGGTACGGTGAAGTTTGGTGACGGCTCAAGGGTGACAATCCAAGGGCGCGACACCATCATTTTCAAGTGCCAGAACGGGGAGCACCGCGCGCTAACGGATGTATATTACATCCCGTAGCTGCATTCCAGCATCATCAGCATTGGCCAGCTGGATGAGCGCGGCAGCGAGGTACTGATTAAGGACGGAGTCCTCAGGATCAGGGACCGGGAGCAGCGACTTCTTGCCAAGGTGAAGAGGTCCCTGAACCGGTTGTACCTGCTCGACCTGAAGGTAGAGCAGCCGGTGTGCCTGGCGGCAAGCCCACCGAGGAACCGTGGCTGTGGTATGCCCGGTTCGGACATCTCAGCTTCGACGCACTTGGTCGGCTATAGAAGATGGTCCGAGGGCTACCCCACATCAAGCACGGAGGTGAGCTGTGTGACAGCTGCCTGGCCGGGAAGCAGAGGAGGCTGTCGTTCCCAAAGGCGGTCAAGTATCGCGCGGAGGACGCTCTCGAGCTCGTCCACGGCGACCTCAGCGGGCCGATCACGTCAGCCACAAACGGTGGTCGGCGGTACTTCCTCCTGCTCGTGGATGATTGCAGTCGCTACATGTGGCTGCAACTCCTGACGAGCAAGGACGAAGCGGTGGCGGCGATCAAGAAGTTCAAGATGCGCACGAAGGCCGAGAGCGGCAAGAAGCTCCGCGTGCTGAGGACTGATCGCGGCGGTGAATTCACTTCGGTGGAGTTCACTGCGTACTGTGCGGATCAGGGTGTGGTGCGACACCACACCGCGCCGTACTCGTCACAGCAGAATGACGTGGTGGAGCGACGGAACCAGACGGTGGTCGGCATGGCTCGATCCATGACGAAGGCCAAAGGCATGCCGGCAAGGTTCTGGGGTGAGACGGTGACCACGGCGGTGTACATCCTCAACCGCACTCCCACCAAGGCCCTGAAGGGCAAGACGCTGTTCGAGGCTTGGCATGGACGCAAGCCGAGCGTGTCCTTCCTCCGGACATTCAGCTGCATCGGCCACGTCAGGAAGACAAAACTGATCCTCACCAAGCTGGAGGACAGGAGCACACCGATGGTGTTCCTAGGCTACGCGGAGGGTACCATGCCGTACTGGCTCTACGACCCACGCGGAGACAAGGTACTTGTCTCGTGCGACGTCGTGTTCGACGAGAAGGCGGCTTGGGACTGGAACAGTCCGAGCATGGGGGAAGCTGATGGCTTCACCAGCACCTTCGTCGTCGAGCACCTGGTCATCCACGGTGGTGGAGACGCCGGGGAAGAGGTGCCGAGCACTCCTGGGGAGGTGCCGAGCACTCCGGGAGGGGTGCTGAGCACTCCGAGAGTGGAGTCAGGAGGTCCTGCAGTGGTGCAGACCACTCCAGGACAGGTGGCGAGCACTCCCGTAGCGGAGCCGAGCAGTCTTACAGTGGTGCCGACCACTGCAAGACTGGTGTTGAGCACTCCGGGAGAGGTGCAGACCACTCCAGGAGTGGTGACGAGCTGTCCAGGAGTGCCGAGCACTGCAACTAGGGTGCTGAGCACTCCAGGAGCTGTGCCGAGCACTCCGACGGAACAGGGAACTCAATCGACGACGATCGAGTTCGCCTCACCTCCAAGTGACATCACTGAGTTCGTGGATGCCTTCCACGAAGGTGAGGACGTGCGGTTCCGCAGGCTGGATGACATCGGTGACGGCATAGGGCGCTCAGGCCTGGCTGGTCGGCTGCTCAATGACCAAGAGCTGCTACTCGTTAGTGCAGAGGAACCACCCACGTTCGCGCTGGCCGATCGCGATGAAAACTGGCGACGGGCGATGCTGGAGGAGATGAAGGCGATCGAGGAAAATGAGACTTGGGAGCTCGTCAATCCACCTCCAGGATGCCGTCCGATCAGCCTGAAAGTGGGTGTACAAGGTCAAGCGGGACGAGCTCAGTGCCATTGTCAAGCACAAGGCACGCCTCGTGGCCCGAGGCTTCGTTCAGCTCGAGGGCATCGACTTTGAGAAAGTCTTTACGCCGGTAGCACACATGGAGTCTGTCCGTTTGCTACTAGCTTTGGCAGCAGCAAAGGATTGGTTCGTCCATCACCTAGACGTAAAATCGGCCTTCCTCAACGGCGAGCTGGCGGAAACGGTCTTCGTCAGGCAACCTCTGGGTTTCGCCGTCAAGGGAGCGGAGCATAGGGTGCTCCGACTGCGCAAAGTGCTCTACGGGCTGCGGCAGGCCCCACAAGCATGGAACGCCAAGCTTGACGCCACGCTGGGCGAGCTTGGGTTCCAACGGTGCGCAACCGAGCACGCACTCTACACACGGCGATGGGGGAAGGAGGAGCTCGTCGGCGGCGTGTATGTGGACGACTTGATCGTCACCGGCACGCATGCGGAGGATGTCAATAGCTTCAAGCGTGAGATGGCGGCTCGTTTTCGAATGAGCGATCTCGGTACACTCTCCTACTACCTCGGCATCGAGGTGAGACAGGGGAAAGAGGAACTCACGCTCGGTCAGAGCGCGTATGCCTCGAAGCTATTGGAGCGGAGCGACATGGCTGAGTGGAAGCCATGCGTGACTCCGATCGAGGAGCGGCTGAAGCTGACAAAGGCCAGCACCGCAGCGAAGGTGGATGCAACACTCTACCGGAGCATCGTCGGCGGTCTGCGCTACCTAGTCCACACGAGGACGGACATTGCGTTCGTCGTGGGCTACGTCAGTCGCTTCATGCAGGATCCTCGAGAGGATCACTGGGATGCGGTGAAGCGGCTGTTGCGCTACGTCAGGGGAACGGTGGATCAATGGATCGTCTTCCCCAAGATAGGCGGAAGCAGGCTGCAGCTCATTGTGTTCAGCGATGCAGACATGGCGGGGGACATCGATGGACGGCGGAGCACCTTTAGCGTGCTCGTCTTCCTCGGGTCGGCTCCAATCTCATGGCTATCGCTGAAACAAAAGGTGGTGGCGCTATCTACGTGTGAGGCAGAGTACATAGCAGCGGCCACAACGGCGTGCCAAGTTGTGTGGCTGCGCCGGCTGCTGGGCGAGCTGACCGGTGCGGAAGCTCAACCACCAGCACTGATGGTGGACAACCAGCCCGCCATCGCCCTCGCGAAGAACCCGGTTCTCCACGACCGGAGCAAACACATCGACGTGAAATTCCACTTCCTCAGGGACTGTGTCGATGGAGGGCATATCGTCATCGAGTTCGTCGAAACTGGTCGACAACTCGCGGACGTCCTCACCAAGCCGCTCGGCCGTCTTCGACTCACGGAGCTGAAGAAGATGATCGACATAGAGGGGGTACAAGGGTTAGCAGTAGGATTAGAGGAAGAATTGTTGAATAATCTACTGCTTCCTTGTGAGAACACACAGCAGGGGAAGGCGACGCCGAAAAGGCTCCCTGCTGTGGTACTGTAGCCGCTGCAGAAGGCAGGCACCGAACGGCTCACCTGCCGCACTGTAGCCACAGCAGGGACAGGTGCAGAAGTCAGTCCTGCTGTGTTATCTAGTCACTGTAGCAGCATGACAACTGTACTAGGACTAGATGGATAGAGTTGTATATATAGTTTGCCACTGCAACTCAGTAAATAGAGTTCAGATTTGTCATCTACTATACAGGGCTCCGGCCAACACTGGTGTCTCTGCTGTGTGTATGCTCTGTTCTCCCTCTCTTCTTCTACCTCTAGCCATAGTGTTTGGTCGGACAGCGTCTGTCGTGCTCAGCCGTGGTCAGCAAAACTGGTGAGTGGTCGACTCACCTGAGCCGGTGATCTTGTGTGCTGACACATACACTGTTCGCTACCTAGATACCCCTAGTCTGAATAAGCATTTACTGTATAAACCACAAATAAATTTTGAAAACAACAACAAAAACAAAGCCTTTTAGTCCCAAGCAAGTTGGGGTAGGCTAGAGTTGAAACCCAACATGAGCCCCTAGTCACGGTTCAGGCAGTCAATAGCTGTTTTCCAAGCACTCCTATCCAAACAAAAATCTCTAGGTATATCCCAACCCATTAAAAATTTTGAAAACAGAAAAGCAAAAATATTTTTGTTTGACCCACATACCTATATGTTTTTCATGGTTTCATCAATGCTTCAAAAACACAACATAAAGGCATTCATCATGTTATTATTATTATTGACTATTTAATATTATTATTAACATTGCAAGTAACCTCACAATATCTGAAGCAGCAGGTTTCATATTCCTTTTGGCAGGAGAGATCAGATGGCAGGAGTGTGTTCCAAGACGAAGCGATGGAAGTCCTGTTGGACTCTCTATCATCTCAAGAAAATAGTAGAGTACAGGCATTATCAGCATGTTTTCTTTCAAACCTTGGAGGGACTTATTCCTGGTCAGGAGAATCGTACACTGCAGCATGGCTCACAAAGAAAGCCGGTCTCACATCAACATCACAAAGAAATACAATCAGGAACATCGACTGGCTTGATTCTTGCCTGCAGGTTAAGTATGAAAACATTCTTTCTTTTGGAAATTGTAGAAAAAAAAAACAAAACTTAATGGTAAGGAACATAATAATAACAATGGTGATACATGATGCAGGATACAGAAATAAGCACATGGAGCAATAAATCTGCACGAGCGATTATTAAAATAGGAGTACCGTTTATCAGCGCTTTAGCCAAAGGAATGCAAAGCAAGGTGAAGGGAACCTCACAGGATTGCCTCATATGCAGTGCATGGCTCGGAAGCGAGCTGGCTGCCCTTGGTGAAAATGCCATAAGATATTTTGTTTGTGAGATCTTGTTGCATGACATAGCAAGTCACCTTCATCCAGGAAATGAGCTTGGCGAAAGGGTTCTAGCATGCATGTGTCTCTATAATTACACCTCCGGAAAAGGTAAATAGTACATCATCACTATCTTCTATCCAGTTACAATTAAATGGTTTTGGTATTTAGTACAATTCAATAGGTATTTTGCACATCTTAAAGACTTTTGGAACATAAACATCCAATCTAAAGCTGAAGGAAAGTTCCAAGCATTATAATTTATACAAGTTACCATTTTTTAACAACAGGAAAGAAAATGTTGATGAGCTTGTCAGAGGGTTCCCGAGAATCTCTTAGGAGGCTTTCATCATTCACATGGATGGCTGAGGAGTTACTTCAAGTTACAGATTATTTTCTTTCCAGCAAACCAGTGAGTATTGTTGGAATTGAGCTCCTTCACTTTCCTAGTTTGTTTCATACTACCCCTGTTCCAGAAAACAAGGCATGCCATCCTAAGTAACAGCAAGAACAGACCATCAAGTAGATCTTCTTATACTGGGAGCTAAGAGCCTAAGATTATATCTGATCTAATCAAAAGTTCTTTAAGATTGCTATTGTTAATTTCAGAAGCTATGCTGAGATCATTATAACAACATTTCTAGCTAGTCCTTTGTGAGAAATGTTTCTTAAACATAAGAAATAATTATCTGATGTTGTCAGTGCAGCATGTATCATTTGTACATACACAAATTCTAGAAATTGGTCAACCAGGCAATGGCGCAGCAACTGCTATAGCATTCTTCAGAGGGCAGCTTTTTGCTGGTTATTCTAATGGCACCATCAGGGTAATGATATATTCCATATGTCTGAATTAAAATCATAACCATAGTTTCAAATTTCCCATACCTACAAAATTAGCTCAAAATCTCTTGAGTAAAAGAAGTTACTTAGAAGGGACCCTTTTTTAGAAGGAAAATCATATGGCGGCAAGGGGGGCTGGCGCCCTCGTTAGCTAAAGGACAAAAATACCATGTTAAAATGTTTCAAAAATCATGTATGTAGTACACCTAAAGTTAAGTGTAGCATCAACAATTCAGATTGAAATTCATCTTTGATGCTGAGATTAAAAAACACAGAAGTGTCACTGTCAACACATGATGAATAGTGCCAGGTTGATTGCTTATCTATTTTGTTTCTTGGCATCTAGGATGAATTTCAAACTGAATTGTTGCGGCTATACTTAACTTTATGTGTACTACATACATGATTGTTGTGATGATTTTTGAAACATTACAACATGGTATTTTAGCTAAGGAGGGCGCCAGCCCCTAGGGCACCAAATCTGTACTCTTTTTAGAAAGACTTAAGGGACTAGGAAAATGGTAGAAACTCTGTACTGATACAGCAAGTTCATTGCTTCAGTTCATGCAGTAGTATTTACATAACTAAAAAATTCCTAATACTCAGGTGTTCTCTGCAGGCATGGGACATAAAAGGCAAGAGGGCAGTAATCATCAGGGAGGTAAAAGAGCACAAGAAGGCGGTGACTTGTTTTGCACTATCAGAAACTGGGGAGAACCTCCTGAGTGGATCAGCAGACAAATCTATTCGGGTAACCAATTCAACTGCAGTGCTAAAACCACAAAAGAAAATTAATTGCAGGGTGTTAAATTAAAAGATCATTTGCAGGTATGGGAAATGGCACAGCCTAAGCTAGAGTGTGTGGAGATGATTCAGACAAGAGAGGCTGTACAAAAGCTTGATATTTGTGGTGACAAAGTTCTTGTACTTACACAGAACAACGTTCTCAAGGTACTTATTGATTTACTATGCACTTGGTGATTGTCTCAACAAATGGAACACATAACAATAATGGTGTTTTTACTTTGATTCTGTCACAGTTCTCTTGTGCATCAAGAAGCAGCCAAACATTTTACAGGAGCAAGCATGTCAAATCTCTAGCTGTATATCAAGGAAAAGCTTACCTTGGATGCAAAGACTCAAGTATACAGGTTAGTTTTTTGGTTACAAAAGCACGTAATAGTATCTTGGATCACTATATCTAAAGAGAATGGCTTGTGTTACAAGTCAGAAACGTGTACAACACATATATGTCTCTAATAAGAACGATTGTTACAGGAACTAGACGTGTCAGTTGAATCCAACATTGAGATAAGGGCACCTAGAAGAAGCTGGATGATTAGCAAACAATTCATTAGCTCCATTGTTGTATACAGAGATTGGATGTACTGTGCCGGTGCTCAGGTCGAAGGATCAGCCTTAAAGGTAAAATGAAATGATCAAACTTGACCTCTTTAAGCTATGAGATGAAAAGAAATGTGAAATTTTTTGAACCGTTTCCAGGATTGGAAGAAACGATGCAAACCTAATATGACAATGCCAATACCAAAGGGAACAAATGTAGAGGCCATGGCAGTGGTGGAAGACTTCATCTACTTGAACTGCAGTAGAAGCCCTAGTATCATTCAGGTGACATGAATTATTTTTCTTTTTTCCATGTCAGCTACACTAATTTATGGAAAGAAAAAGGCATGATAATTCCACTGCTTGAGCACAATATACTACCAGAAGGTCTGTATTTGATTACAAATTTCAGTCTGAACTCGCTGAAATTTGTTGGCCAGTCCATTGCGATCGCATGCTTGATACCTAATGGAACTAACATTTAGGTCTCACTATCATCTATCAAGAACCAGGAACCAAAAACTCTTACGTTTCGAGAAGGCCATCTATAGTTTCTTTTTATTTAGTCAAAGTATAGAAGCTGTCCCTTTTTCTTTTTGAAACCAACGAAGTAGGAGAGCTGCCACCAGACTGGGTAATACAACAAAACAACAAGAGCTCAAAGGGTCTAGCAACAACATAACTGAGGCAACCAAAATAGAAGCTGTCCCTTGGATCACAAATGAAAATACAGGATTCACGAGTCCTAATTTTGCTTCTGATTTTATGATAGATATGGTTGAGGGAAAAGCAGCAGAAAGTAGGAAGGCTATCTGCAGGAAGCAAGATAACGAGCTTGTTCACTGCAAACGACATGATTTTCTGTGGTACAGAAACTGGGTTAATTAAGGTCAGTAACAACCAATTAATCTTGAGAACTGAGATTTATGCTTCTCTGAGGATAACGGTGAAACAAAAAATTCTTGCAAATGTAACTACAGGCATGGATACCGTTGTGAAGAGTAGAAGCAAAACGGAGCAGGTGGAAGGCCCAATCTTGTAAATGCAAAGGAAAGCTAGAGTGTACAGGAAACATGAAAAAGAGGAGCAGACCATTGTACAAGCCCTCAGGACACAACACAGCAGCGCAGTTCGTGCATAAACTCCATGATCAGCAAGTTGTTCAAAATAATGAGTAGTAGGTTCATAATGTAAATATTAACTAGTGTGCGTAAAGCGTGTTTGTTTTAGTTTTGGGAAGGGATGAGTTGTGAATGTCAATAAAGGGTAGAGTAAATTTCTTAGATCTACATATATACTTGTGCAATACTATCATAGAATTGGAATTTTTAAGAAAACACTATGTACTACCTCGGGTGACAAAAAAGAGATGTCATTTTGGACAATGACGAGCCTCCAAAGTTTTATTCTTTTGGCTACCATTAATTTATATTGGAATACATAATCATGGAATAATTGTTGAAACAACACTTAGCATATGATTTCCATTCCTAATATTTAACTTTGTGTTGTGCTTGTTTGGACAATGTTAACCAAGTATACTATGTTGAAATGTCTACGGTCTGTTAAAAGTGTTGTGGGACGAATGTTTTTCGGTTTTGAAACAATTAGCAGCAGCTCTGCCATATCACATAAGAAGGGGAGGAGGTCCAAGTTTTGCAAGGTTTCACGCCTAGACTCAAGAGGCGCATACGTATTGCAAGGTGAGAATTTGGGGGAATTTCACGTGGCAGGCAGCCCACAGGCCAAGCAAGGACGAAGTGCAGGTAGTCAGGTACAAATGTATAGTGCTAGAATGGAATCTCAAGACCAAGAGGAGGAGGGCGGGGCGCCATTATGGCATGACATGAGGCCATGAGCATAAACGAACTGAAGACAAGAAGAAGGTTCAAGGGACGGCACAAACCTGAGCCGAGGCCCCCAGCGCGCTGCCGCAACAACGGTGTTGCCCCCCCTTGGCGTATTTGGCCGAGCACCTTGCGGGCACGGCTGTTTCCCACCCGCACCCGGGCCATGCCCATGCGCCTCGTCGCTCGTCGGTACTATCTTGTCAATGCTCAATGCCTGCGCGCGTTCCTTTGAAACTAGGCCAAATTCAGGGAAAGAAACAGTCAGATGCCTATTCGCTTAGCTACTAAGCCATGACTAAAAATACCGTTAGTTGATTTATTTTGAGAGAAAAGGCTTATAAAGCGAACAGGGCGAGACTCCGTTCCTTAGTCTGAAGGGTGCGTCACGTTTGTTTGAACTTGTTTATAAGCTGTATTTTTTTCAGTCAATAGATAGTATTTTTCTCTTACATCAAATTAGTCAATAGTACTTTTAGCCACGAGTTATCAGTCAAACGAGGCCAAACGAACAGTACGATGGGTTGCCTGCCTGCCTGCCTGTCGTGAAGTGCAACGTGTGTCATGCGCTGCCAATTGCTGCTGCCCTGCCGAGTCGGTTTCGTTGTTTCCTGTGTGTGATTTACTGGGGCCTTGTTCTCTTTGCAAAAAATTTCAATCCGATAAATAGTATCGCTTTCGTCTTATTTGATAAATATTGTCTAATCGTAGACCAATTAGGTTCAAAAAATTCATCTCGTGATTTCCAACTAAACTGTATAATTAGTTATTTTTTTACCTACATTTAATACTCCATGCAAGCGGCTAAAAATTAATGTAATAGAGAAAGAGTGAAAAAACTTGGAATTTGGATTGCATCATAACAAGGCCTGGTTGTGGTTGGTGAATGATGATGATGCCCCCGCGCGCACATAGGAGTACAGTACGCCTGGCAGATCTGCAGTGCAGGACTTGTCACTTGTGTGCTTTCTTTCTTGAATTGCTTTAAATTGCATTGCATTAGGCGTGGGCAATACGGAATATGGCACCGACGACGATTACATACAGCAGTACTACTTACAGCAAAGAAAGTAATTTGCATAGTGTCGTGGTTTAGTAGGTTAAGTTCGATCAATTATAGATAAAAAAAATATCAATACTTATTTAAGAATATTAAATAAATATTATTAGATTAATTATGAAATATATTTTTATAATAAATTATTTTAGAGAGGTAAGTATAAATAGTATTCGCTAAAAATTTTGTCGAACATGAACCAGTTGTATTTTTTTTTAGACAGAGAGAATAGTATTATTTCTCAAAAATCGAGGCTCATCCTTCCTAGCAACCAGCGATCGACGATGTGCATGTGCGCAAGACATCGATGTAGAGTAGCGTGTGTATACATGGTATGCTATCCGGTCAGCAAGCGAGGCCTAACCTTGCCGTTGCCGCCTAACATTTGAAGAAGCACGAACGGCACCGTAGCAAGCGAGGCCTAACCTTGCCATGCCTCCGTCTACTCTGGTACAGCTGAAGCTGACAGCTCTGGTCTCCTCCAAAAATTTACTCTCCGTCACATCAGATGTTTGGACACATACACAGAGTATTAAATATAGACTACAAAAATAACTAATTTCACATATTGCGACTAATTTGCGAGACAAATTTTTTAAGTCTAATTAGTTCATGATTTGACAATGTGGTGCTATAGTAAACATGTGCTAATGATGGATTAATTAGGCTTAATAAATTCATCTCGCGGATTACTGAGGACTTATGTAATTTATTTTATTATTACTATCCGAATACTGTGACATCCGATGTGACATCCTAAACTTTACCCTCTCGATTTAAACACCACCTCAATGTATAAAGTTAAACGTCCTATTCGTTTGGTTTATAAGCCAAACTTTTTCAGTCAACGAATAATATTTTTCTCTCACAATAAATCAGTCAACGGTACTTTAAGTAATGATAAACGAACAGGGCAAAATAGGCTACGGAGAGAGTACGGCCTTCACAGGAGGAAGCGCCCAAGTGTCTCTAGTTTGATATGCGAGAAGAAAACACAGCGAAGATAGGTTTTTAATGGCGCCGAGATGTCAAGCTGAGGGACTGTTCTCACGAGATCTTTTTAATGTACTCACCACTCCGAGGAAAGAGAAAAAAAAAAGCACCTAGTACTACTAGTACAGTAGTACTGTTCTCACGAGGTGCCAATTTCATTTGACCATTGGAATGAAAAACACTGGAGAAATTTTGGACCACTCGCAGCTATTGCTGAATAAATAATAGTGCAATTAATGTTGCACTATTAGATTACCTGGGTTGATGACGATGACATACATAGGAGAATAGAACGTAGTAGACGGCAGACGGGTTTACCATTCTTCATGGAAATTTTCCTCATTGCGGTCTGGGAGCTTTGGAAAATCAGAAATACGCTGGTTTTTGATGGAGTTCAAGGTATGTTCAACTGGTATTAAAGTCGGCTGATAAGCTAGCTAAAACTATTTTGTTGTGAGAAAAAAATATTATAAATTCTAGTTAATAAGTCGGCTGATAAGCATGCTTCAATAGATGGCTCACAAACTTCAAGGAAGAAGCTGCTCTTCGGTCTTTTCGCATTAATGACACATAGAGTTCTAGTTCGTCTTTGGCTTGACACTCTATAATTTTGTTTTTTCTCTTTATGTTTTGTGGTTGTATAGCTCTCCTTTCTCTTCCTCCCCGTTGTAAGTATTTCCCTAGACTTTTGCTCCTGTTTTTTTTATATAAAATTTTGAAAACACCGTGGGGAACTCTCCCATGGTTTTTGCGTCAAAAATAATAATAGTGCAACTTTGTGAAGTACTAATATTATGATATCTCATGAGCCACTTACAGAAGCATGTTAGTTATGATCATCGGGAGAAAAAGTAAGATCATGTCAAGAAAAAGTAAAAATAATTAAGTTTATATAGATAGTTTATAACATATAAATATTTTGTCAGGGGGCCAAGTTGGTCGGCTTATGGTTAATCCTTTTGCTCTTTTGGATGGCGTCTCGTGGTGATTTCATTTCGGTCCAAGAATCTTGAGCTGGACTGTGGATTTTGTACGGTAAACTGGAGTGGCTCGCTTGAATTGAGTGCCTAGGTAGCTGTCTGACTGCAGGACTTGTGCTTGCTGCATGTCTCAAAGCTGCCGTTGATGGCTCCTGCTCTCTCTGCGGTTGATGGAATTCGATGACCTAGGCAGAATGGTTCCAGCTCCGTTTTTTTTTATAGAAAAGAATCGCCTCCAGCTCCAAGCATTCGCCGAGTTCGCGCGGTAGCTACTAGCTAGGGTGTCGTGCTGAACAGCGCAGCAGTTTCAATGCTGAATATGAAGCATGTGCGAAGTCGCAGGCTCGCAGCGGACCAGCTGCCACCAAAGTTTGTTATTAGTACCGGACCAGAGTTGGTACCGGCGAGGCCATTCGCTGGTGTATAGAACTGTTTGAACTGCTGGTTTTTAGACAGATGATAAATAAACAACATAAATTTAATTACACAAGTTTTTAGATTCAAAACAAAAGTGCATGATAACTGATAAGAAATGCAGCTCATCTGTTACTACTTTAGCCATGTCGTGGAAATCTTAGAAATTAATCCTAAATTAATCAAATATGGAGAAAAGAGATGCCTAATAACTAATATACTCTAACACGAACACGAGCTTCATATATTTATGAATCTTCACGTTGACAGATCATAGATGCCTAATTTAATCTTAACCCAGGCTCACCATTAGACATGTCGCGAAGTTCTGGCATGATCGTCTGGTACAGGAGAACAGCAGGGAAGCACCTGGAGGCCTGGAGCGGTGGAGCCTAGAGCATAGTAGCAGACAGCAAGGCTGCAGCCGCACGCCGCTGCCGGTTGCGGACGACGCGAGCTCGACCCATCGCGGCCGCCCGTTGCCCGCCGTAGCCGCCCGCGGCCACTGCGACCACCTGTTGCCTGCCGCCAGCCGCACGCCGACCCGCCCGTAGCTGCTTGCTGATGCTCTTGCCGCCGCCTGCTAGACGCTGCATGGAGCAAAAGCACTGCGCCGCCGCCCAGAACACGAAAAGGCAATTTTTCCCTCCCACTCGGCCACTCCCAGCGGCAAAACAACCCTAAAGAGGCATTTGGAGCCAATTTCCAATAATACCCCTAACTAGATAAGGTCGTCATGAGTGCACAGAGGGGTAATTTTGAAAAAACTCAAAAACTCACCGGTTCGTATGGAATCGGCCGGTTCACCAGTTCTATAAAAAACCAGTCAGTTCAACCGATTTTTAGCAGTTCAATTGCATAGACGGTCTTTTAAGTGAACCAGACCAGGTCTAGACTCTGGTTTGGTCTTTTAGCAGTAAACCGCCGGTTCAGTCCGGTCCTATGCTACGCGCCTCTATTCTCTACGGAGTAACTAGCTTCCGCAATTCAATTCTTGATTAAGACACGTTCAAAAGTCACTTTATTTTAATCACAGTACAGTGTATTGGCAATTTGGCATCGCCAGCATCATCACCATGGTGCATTGGTGGGTGTGCGGTTTGGTTTATTTTATTTGGCGTTCCTTTTTTTACATCCAAAATTAAAAAAAAAATCTAAAAATAAAAAAATACATAATATTTTATCTAGATTCTTCCATTATCTTGATCCTCGACTTTTCACGATGCTACCGATGCTCTAGATGAACAGAGCCTCGTTGAATGCTGGAGCCTAAGAGCAAGACTAATAATACAGCCGGCTGCTGGCTGTAAGGTTTCTTTACAGCCTTCTCTTAGTTCACTCGTATAGTGGTTACGACCTCTTCACTATTAATACATGACCCACTTGTCTCTCTCATAAAATTTCTTGATTCTTGTGCCTAAGCCGGCTGTAAGTTTACAACCTGCCTCTCCTCTCTCCCCTCCTCTTCTTCCCACCTCAGCATTTAGCCAGCTTACAACCTACTATATTATACTTGCTCCAAGTGCAATCCTTTTGCTGAATCTAACAAACAACCCCAAACATTGAACATGCCATAAGATCCAACGCTTCGAAACGAGTCCAAAATACATCTATATCGGTAGTTGCATTATCGGGTACTACATAGGATACGGATTTATCATCTCCAATTCTTGATTTTCTCTCTATGACCATCGACGATGAGATTGATGTCCCGGAGTAACTGTCCTCGCTAGAAGTGCCCAAGAGCACCCTTTCCCTTACAGATAATGATCTCAAACTGGCCGTCTGTCGATGAAATCGACGCCTGCAACGGCGATTTCATCGTGGCAATCCCTGAAGTCGTCGCACGTAACAAGATCCCAACTAAAAATCATCTTATTTTATTGACAAATTTATTTAGGCTAAATCGCAAACAACTATGTATAAAAACTGCGGAAAAGGGAGATAGGTCCCTCTCCTATCACCAATAGACGCGCTAGAGAGAAAGGAGAGGGCCCCTAGGCAGCGGCGAGGAGCAAGAGCTGCGGCAGCGGCGTGTCTTTCCTGGCTGTGGCGTGAGGCAACTTATTTGGGGTACTTATATTCACCTAAATATATATGTGTTGGGTGGATCTAATAAAAATACTCAGAGCTTTTATTGTATGTTTTTAAAAGAACTCATCCCTACGAAATTCCTAAATGATTTCTATAACATTCATGCGTTTTAGAGTGGAGTTGATTTTTTTTTTAAAAAATACCTCCAGGGTTAAGACACAACTTGAATTAAGTGGCAATGCGACATCTCACCTGTCTCAGAATTCCAAAATCTTTAACCAGTTCTATCGTGTGCCTTGTGCCATCACTCCAATCGGTAGCGGTGCACAGCTGGGTGTAGGAGCTGCAGTGCAGGTTTGCTTTGGCCTTTGGTTGATTGGTTTTCCCTGCATAGATTTTGCAAGCTGCTGCCATGCACTGCCTTGAAATAAACGCTTAGCTGACCGCGGCCTTCACCGATGGCTAGCTGTCCAATGCATACTTTGTCCGTTCTCTAATAAATACATTTCTAGAGTTTAAAATTTATCTCAAAATAAATGCATCTGTAGATATTAGACAAACTAATTTTATTTATCTTTTTCTACTCTCTCTCTTTCTAAGTGCAATGATTACAACTTTATAGGGACATATATATATATATATATATATATATATATATATATATATATATATATATATATATATAATTTTTGACTGACCTTGATCTTTCCGCCTTAACTCTGGAAGAGCACTTGTTTTGGGACAGAGGGTTTATAATGCAGCGGTGGAAAAGGCGATGCGGTTTACCTGACCGGACTTGGCGCCATGGATTGAAAAACTCACCTCTCTCTCTCTCTCTCTCTCTCTCTCTCTCTGCGGTCGATGGGATTTGACGACTTCGGCGCTTTCCATCGGTCCCTGAAGCAGCCTGAATCGATGCAGGAGCTTCACATCATCACATGTCCATGGCATCAGGCTGCAAAATCAGGCAGAGATACTACTGTCAATGCAACGCCTAGTTCCCCTCCCCCTTGGATTGGAATCTTGGATGCTGGCGCATAGAGAACCCAAAGCAAATTTTATTTTAAAGCTGCTGCGCACTTGGAGCATCCGGAGAGCCTGCATCTAGGCATGCATCCCGACCTGACTGGTCGGCACAAGGAAATGGACAAGGTCTACTATTACGTACTCCGTATTACTGCTATGAGCTCTGCACCGCGACGCCATTAAAAACCTCATCGTTGCTGTGTTTGCGCTCGCTCTTCTCGCGAGAGAGACGACGCTGAGCCAGTGAGCCCTGACTTCCTCCTCCTACTAATGCAGGTCTCTCTCTCTTCCTCTCCTTTCACCCCAGCTGGCCGCCAGGGAGGGTGGTGAGGCCTGTCACTCCTCTTTGATTCCAGCTCGAGGTTGGCTGCTGGCATTTGTTTCTGCCTTCTCGTCTTCGTTGGCTACACGGTCGGCGAGCAGAGGTGCGCACATACTAGTAAATCTACTGTATTCATTTATTTCTCCGCCTTTAGAAACACTCGTTTCATTTGCTCACTACACATGGTAAACATTCATATGTTCGATTTTTTTCCCTCTTTGCCTTGCAGGCAAGAGATTTAGCGAGGGTACGTGCATGTTATACCGGGTTTAAGGTGCTTACACTCATCGAGGCTTAGAGCCGAAACAAAGGTGAAATGAGCGAGAGGAGGAAGAAGCAGCCTCCAGACTACAAAGAGCCATGGCAACTCCATAGTGTGGTATGTTGTTATTTCTATATCCCTTTGCTTCTTTCTTGGTGTATATAAAGAACTATATAATACATTTTAATTAGCTATGACTAGTAGCCGGGATTGGTACAATTCAAAAATTTATGGACTCAATTAAATATTAGACTTTCACTTGCACTAAGTCATGTCGGAGGTATAACAGTTTAGCTCATTTCAATTAATTAGCTTACACTCGGTTTAGCTTATATGTACTTCACATGATTCATGCTTAGCCTTGTTTTACACTTTATAGTACATTTCATTTGTTGAGTCCTCACAATAAATAATAACAACACATAACTGAACCAATGAATTTTGTACGTAGCTATAATCCTTGATGCACGAAAAGGACAATAGATACATAAGTTCTTGCCGCCTTTAATTTTGTTGGTGATATATATAGAAGTGGGTGTCCTTTATTCCTACCTTTTATGAGTTGTCAACGAATTAAGAAAAATAGATATAACTGGGTGGTTCACGTTGTTGCTACTACTTTGTTTCTTTATTTGACATAAAGAATTATAGCAAATCCTAATTAATCATAATAAGAACACGAGGTATAGTGGTATATTTTGTGATTGATTAATATACCAATTATTTGCATCTTATTATCCTTTGTCTAACTGTTTTTATTTTTTTTATATCACAAGGGTTTTATTCGGATTGGATGGTATAGGAAAAATATGGGATATAAATAAACATAAGGTAAGAAAATATGACATGAGAAAGCATCATTAGATTCAATATATTTTAATGAAAAACTTTCATATGTCGTAGTTGTAACACCCCAAGTGTTAAGCTTGTATTTTTGCACTTGCATTGCATGAGCATAAGCATCATCCATCCACTCATAATCATAAGCATGTGGTGATGCATTTTCTTGTTATGTTTATTTCCCTAAAATCTTAGATTAGCCATATGTATGCTTGATGATCATGCTTGTTAATGCAAGTGATTATTGTTTGGTCACTAAATCAACTTAGACACACTTAGAATGAGAAATGAAACCATGTTTGTATTCATGACTTGGTCCAAAATTGCTTCTAAGTGTTGGTATGACTAGAATTGCTTTTATCATGTTGATTGTTTGACCAATCTTGAAAAATTACTTAGAGAACTTGCATGACAGTGGAACATAAATAAAAGCCATAGTTTAGCTCCTTAGAACAAACTTTGTTTAATGGTCAAGAGCTGAATCAGTGCCTAGCTTAGTCAAATAGGGCTCACAAAAATCAACTCAATGCTTAATACAATTGTTATGGTACTTAATATACATTGATTGATTATTAAAGGTCAACCAGAAAAGAAAAATTGTTGTGGACTGAATATATACCACAGTTTTCAACAGCCTTAATAGTTGTGTTAATCAGACTGCAAGATTTAGGCAGGAGAAAGGAAATTCCATGTTCCTGTAGGGATTGTACTGTTTTCAATGAAATTCCTAGGTTCTAGATTACAGAAGTGCTTACTTCCATGCAGTAAGGTTGACATTTATAGTTTAATATAGTTATAGTTTGATAATATCTCATATGCTTTTGGAATTACTTACCAACGATGGTTTATATTTCAGCCTATTGGAACATGGACAACAGTGACGAGAAAAGTCAGAATTCAAGTGAAACAGCTTCAACGAGATGGTTACTGCAGCTATGGCTGCAGGCTATGCATTTGCGCATATGCTGCAGGTACCACCACAAGGTAACCATGTTATCTCAATGCCTGAGCTTACCGGAAGACAGTGGGTAGATAAGCTATTGTTAGATGCTGGTAGGTGCTTTGAAAACTGCCGAATGCGGCCTAAAATTTTGGTTAGGTTGCATAGCATACTACGTGATAGCTATGGGCTAAATGACAGTAGGGAGCTTGAATCAATTGAAGCTTTAGCCATGTTTCTATGGGCATGTGGTACAAATGAATGATAAAGGCAAATGCATGAGAGATTTGGGAGGGGGTTGGGGACATGTAGCAAGGTATTTTTCCATGGACTGGCTGCCATGACTAGATTTGCAGATGACGTGATTAGGCCTAGGGACACTAGTTATTTAGTACTACCGGCTGAATTGGTGGAGTACACGCCGTTTTTTTATGATTGCATAGGCGCCATGGATGGCATTCACGTAGATGTCATAGTTGATCAAGGAGTCCGTGATAACCACATTAATAGGAAATGGAAGCCAACCTAAAATATGGTTGTGGTCTGTGACTTCGACATGAGGTTCATATATATCGGGGCGGGGACAGAGGGTTCCGCTCATGATATGCGGGTGAAAAGGAAGGCAGAAGACGATGTCTCTTTCCCACGTCCACCATCAGGTTAGTTAAACTTAGTCCATTTGGTTGTATCATACTGGAGCTAATTGTATGTTAACTGATGTCTTACTATGAATTTATGTAGGCCGCTATTACTTGGCGGACTTAGGTTACACACTTCGGTCTGGGTGTCTGACGCCATATGGAAATAAGAGGTACTGGGTGTAGGAGTTCCAGAATAGGGGGGCTTGTGATGCGCAAGAGTTGTTCAACTGGCACCATTCCAAGTTACGTAATGTCATAGAAAGGACATTTGGGGTTGCGAAAGCTAAGTGCCAGATGTTGAAAGGCATACCTCACTATTCGGGGACCAAGCAAACCTAGATAATTATTGCTCTTTGTGCACTGCACAACTACGTGCATGAGCTGGAGGGTCAGCACCAACAAGGGTGGTTCAGGCATGCGCCATACTTTGGCCCTCTGAGTCAAGCGACAGCTATGGCGTTGGGAGATCCTAATGATATGGAACAGGCCCACGACCGGATAACATATGGATTTGGACTCCTTGGGAAGACAACGTAAGTGAAACAATTATGGTTTGTGGATGTTATCAGTTAAGTCATGCATTTTACCTTTTGCTGCCTAGTTTGGGGCTAATGAGGATATGTACACATGTAGGTGAAGTAATAGCCGACATGGTGCACTGGGAGCAGATCCTTATGATGTGCAACATGTCCACTTCTAATAATATGTTTATGGTATTACTAAGAAAATCTTTGAACAATCTGTATGCTTTCTTAACCTTTTTTTATATGATAACGGGATGGATAACTATGGGACTATTGCCTTTGTTCAGGCCTCCATTACTTTGTACTATTCAGGCCTCAATTATTTTGTATTGTTGAAACCTCAATTGCTTTTAGCGTTGACATAGATTAACGGATCAAAAAAATGCCTTTTACATACCAGTTAGTTTAGTCGTGTCATTGTCTCATTCTTAAATTTGCTTCTTATTTATTCATGAAAGCTGCCATGTATCAAACCATTCTGAACTTCACTGTGACGATGTCCATTTTTTTCTCAGCCCTGGACTCAATGCATGTTGGGGGAGCATCACACTTGGTCCTTACGGCTAAGCCTCTCTGGATTACATCTGCATGTAAATTCTATTATTTCTTCTCTGTGTACTTCCCAATTCATGCTTTTCTCATTTTCAAAAAAGGTTACACACTGTTTATGATCCAAACCTAAATCATGGCACATGCTCAATGAGCATAATTGTATTTTTTTTCTTATTTGTGACAATGTTTTTCTAACGGTAAACGGTCTTTACACGATCACCCTTCGTTTAGCGTTTAGGCTGTTTACACGGTGTTTAAACGAAGTTAAATGGTCTGAGCGGTTTTGTACTTTAAAAAAATACATATAATTATATATGTGCATGTAAAAATCAAGTATTCTAGCATCTATACATATTTATCCGAGTAAAAATCAATTATTTTGGTATGTATATATATTTATGCACGTGAAAAGAACCAAATATAGATATTTATGCATGTAACATATTAAGTGTACACATTTATAAATATAATAAACTTAAGTATACAAATTTATCCATACAAAACTGAACTAAATTTACCTCGTTCGCCTAAACAGCCGTTTAAATAGCTGTTTAGCCCGTTTAATACTGTTTATCTCCGTTCCGTTTAGGCCGTTTAGACCGTTTTTCCCGTTTTTTGACCGTTTAAACGGTCAACCGTTTGATTTTCGCATACCCCTAAACAAAACAGTTTATCAGTGTTTACCGTTTAGTGGCCGTTTAATCGGCCGTTTAGGCCGTTTAAGCGAACACTGATTTGTGATAACTCCTCTGCCCTGAATGCATTACCGTGCTGCTACCAGAAATAAAGCAATGTGTACCTTTGCTAGGTTCCTGTGAGGTAGATTCATATGACGATAAAACTAGAGACTCATACTTTGTTGTACTTATCAGGTCTGGAGTTCAATGGTCCACACAGGGAGGACCTGAAGGTCCCTGATCCATCTGTAAGCTATTGTTGAGTTGAATTTGATTCCATTTTACACATTGGTGGGCAATATATCAGAGTTCTTGTAGCTATTGTTGCGTTGAATTTGTGCAGGAGTTATCGTCTTGCTTGGAGCAAACAGGGGGAGCTCAGTCAGCTCTAGAACGCCAATGCATAGCCTGCCTGGGAGGCTCATAAGCTGATATGATGGCATTGGTTGCAGGTTTACAACGGGCTTTGGTTTAGCTAGACTTGTCACTTGTGCTCATGTATCATATGGGTTTGGGTGAAATTATGCCCAGCATCAGCATGATCTATGGTTAGGAAATTTCTTTGTTTCAACATGCAACACACACGAAGGGTGGTGAAATTGTAGTAGCCTGCTGCAGTGCACCGTGTGAGTCAAAGTTGGTAGCGTGATGTAAATTTGAGCATAATTACATGATATTTGTTCATTACATGTTGTATTGGACTGGTGTTGTACTTAACTGTTTTATTGATATGTAGCAGAATCAACCATCAGCTGGTGGTGTTTGATTTTGAAATCAAATTGCATTTAATGCTACTGTGGGGCCATTTTTTTGAATTCAATTGGTTGCTGCTGCAGTCGGCTGAAGTTTGCCTGATGCTGCCGCTTTTGGCTGATGTTCTCACTGTTCCAGTTTCAGCACGCACCAGCCAAAAAGCAGCCAGCCCTACGGAGCCAAAGCCTCCACATAAATAGGCTGCAGAGAGAGTGCGGCCTTCACATGAGGAAGCGCCTCAGGACGCGTTTGCGACCCTGGCCCAGAGGCCCGGCTGCGCCCGTGGGCTGCAAGTTGCCATGTTTGTGGTCGATGGCCCGCAAGCGAGCCTGGCTTCGCAGAGCAACACTCGACCTCTCCGCCTGGCTCTCTGGAAACGACCGAAACCCTCGTTTCTTCGGAGCCGATCTCGTCTGCGACGCACGCGGGCGATTTTGGGCGGCGGCGGGGTGGCTCACGCGGGCTCTGGCGGGAAGGGGAAACGTCTTCACGCGCGTCCCCGATCTCTGCTCCCGCTCTGGCCGCCGCGCGCGAAGCGAAATGGCGACGATTTCACCGGCCTTTATATACGGGTTCCCACTCTTCACTCTCTCCTTCTTCCACTCGGTGCTTGCTCTTCCACCTCCCTCGTGAGAGACCGGCGGTGAGTTGTGGTGCATGGCGGCGGCGGCGACCTCCGGCTGGTTGTGGGTTAGGTCACCGGCGCCGAGTTTCTTCGCGCGTCCCGCTCCGCATTGCTCTTCCGGGACTCCGTGGCGCTGGTGTTCCTGTTCTTCTCCGTCCGCATCTGCCGTCTTTTTCCGATCGCATCCTCTACTTCCAGATCTGCCTCCTCTCCGTTGTTTGGACCCCGAGCCAAGGTGAAATCGACCCCCAATCTTCTTTTTTGTGGTGCTTCTTGAACCTATTAGGGTTTCTTGTTCATTGCTGTTCATGATCTGTTAGGGTTTCATACTTGTTATAACTACTTCATGCTCCTATTGGGGTTACTTGTACCTTATCGTTTTGATCTGTTGGGCTCATGATCCGTTAGGGTTGTTGATCCGTTTTGATTTGTATTGTACCTTCTTTGTTCATAACTGTTTGATGCGATTGTTAGTGTTACTTGTACCTTCTTGTTCTTGATCTCGTTAGGGATGTTGATCTATTTCGATTACTATTGCTCGAGGTTTTTGTTCCATCATTGGTCGATGATGTTGTCCACATAGTCTTGGGAGGCATCACATACAAGATGCACCGTGCTTTTGTTGGCATGCATTCATTTCACATTGATGTTGATGCCTAGTGGTACATTAAGTGAAATCATGTTACATTTTTTACATGCTTGTAGATGGATCTCATCTTTGAGACGTGACATGTGTGGTAGGAAGGCAAAATTGCTTTGATTGTTGTTATGGTTACCTTTGTATCCACTATTTGAAAAGGAAAACCTCTGAACCTAAACCCCCTGCCTGCTGATCCTATAGCATTGGCCCTGCTTAGGGATGAAAATGAAAAGCATGCATGAGAGAACACTTGAGAATGATATACAATTCCACCGATTGAGAGTGTATTTCTATGATTAGGATGAAGAGAGGTGCTTTTTTAAGTTAGTGAGAACTTTTAGAGAGAGGAGTCTTGTCACTGATAGGGAGGGGGTGTCAGTAGAAGAGCAGGTTGCCATGTTTTTACATGTTGTAGGGCACAACCAAAGATTTAGGGTTGTCCACCGGTCCTTTAGGAGGTCCATCCAAAGTGTCCACAAGCACTTCCATCGGTGTTGTATTTGTGGGTGAGCTTAGGAATGAAATGATAAAAAGCCACTTAGCACTACCACTCACCCAAAGATTCTTGGAAGCCATACATGGAATCCATATTTTAAGGTAATTGTATACCACAGGTTCATTAGTTACATTAGACCTGTTGCAATGACCCACCCATGCTTTTTAGGATGTCATTGGCTTTATAGATGGCACTCATTTCCTAGCAAGGGTTCCTAGGCGCATGCAACAAGCTTTTAGGGGTAGGAAAAAGGATCCCACCCAAAATATGATGGTAGCTGTGAATTGTGATCTGAAATTCACTTATATCCTGGCTGGCTGGGAGGGCTCTGCCCATGATGCAACTGTTTTGGCAGATGCTGTAGCCAGAGAAGATGGCTTGAGTTTGCCAGAAGGTAATTGCACACCAACACTAATTACATATTCCATGACCTATTAACACATACTCTCACAGTAGATGTCTTGTGTAGGTAAAATGTTCTTGGTAGATGCTGGGTATGCATGCAAAAATGGTTTCCTACCTCCCTACAGGGGGGTTAGGTACCATTTGTCTAAGTATGGCCCAAGGAATAGGCCCACCAATGCAAGGGAGCTCTACAACCTTAGGCACTCATCACTTAGAGTGACTGTGGAGAGGGCTATAGGTGCACTGAAGGGTAGGTTTAGGATCTTGGACAACAAACCCTTCCACAAGTATAGGACACAAGTGAAGCTTGTAGTTGCCTGTGCCATTTTGTATAACTGGATCCTAGGTTTTGGCATTGATGAAGTAGTGCCTGATGAGGAAGGTTTCACTACTTCTGCTGATCCAACCAACGTCGTGGCGAGAACCCGCGTCGAGATGAGCTGCGTCAGCTCGACGTGGAGCGTCGCCCAGTCCGGCGCAGCCTCCTCGTGCTCCCCGCCACCGCTGCGCAAAGAAGAGCCATGCCGCGAGGGGTTCGACGGCGGCCATCCCCACGCCGCTGTGTTTTCTTTAGAAACCACGTCAAGACAAGGCCGCTTCGCTTATGCGTGCGTGCGTGGGGATGTCGGCGCGGCGAGATTGGGCCTCTCCGCCGTCTCCACCTTCTCTTCTTGGCTTCCTCCTCGGGATGGGCGGCGCTCGAGACGCTGTTGGCGGGCGAAGCGCGCGCGTCTGACAGCGGGGGCAGCTGGACTCTTGCTGGCGTCTACACGCAACGGTCCATTGTCAAGCACGCGGTGGTGGCGGTGGTGGCGCGATCGGCAGCCATGGGTTGGTGGCCATATATGGCGCTGTGTCTGGCGCATCGCAATGACTTCATGGTGCTCTTCACGGGCGGCCGGGATATGCAAAGCGGCCGTGGGGAAGGTGGTGCACCTTTCCGGCGGCGACCATAGTGCTCAACAACGTGCAACCGGTGATCTCGGGTGGCCATCGGCGGCGGGCCTACATCAACCTCAACGGCTGCTACTACGCCCGGTCAGATTCGGTTGAGTCGATGACGCATGGGCCCCACATTGGACAAAACCGCGCTCTATGTCGGACAAAACAGTCTCACCAGCGTCCAAAGTGCTAAAAATGAACGGTTTTTGATTGGGGTAGTAGCATTAGACGGTTTTATAGTTGAGGTAAAAATTAGACCAACATGATAGTTTATGGGCTAAAAGTGGACTTAATCTTTTTTAATAGAAAAGAATCGCCTCCAGCTCCAAGCATTCGCGAAGTTCGCGCGGTAGCTAGGGTGTCGTCTTGAAAGCAGCAGCAGATTTCAACGCTGAATATGAAGCACGTATGGTCGCAGGCTCGCTGCGGACCAGCTGCCACGCGCCTCTATTCTCTACCCAGCCGCATGTTTGTTTGGCTGTGGCTTATCGTAAACGATCATAAATTTTTAGCCGAAACAGTATTTTTCTCTCACACAAATCAGCCAGCAGTACTTCTTTACGAACCAATAACAAAATGAACCAGCCAATCGAATAGACTAGGAGTAACTAGCTTCAGCAATTCAATTCTTGATTAAGACACGTTCAAAAGTCACTTTATTTTAATCACAGTACAGTGTATTGGCAATTTGGCATCGCCAGCATCATCACCATGGTGCATTGGTGGGTGTGTGGTTTGGTTTAAGTTTATTTGGCGTTCCTTTTTTACATCCCAAATTAAAAAAAGCTAAAACTAAAAAAAACATAATATTTTATCTAGATTCTTCCATTATCTTGATCCTCGACTTTCCACGATGCAACCGATGCTCTAGATGAACAGCCTCGGATGAACAGCCTTGTTGAATGCCGGAGCCTAAGAGCAAGAATAATAATACAGCCGGCTGTTGGCCGTAAGGTTTCTTTACGGCCTTCTCTTAGTCCACTCGTATAGTGGTTATCTCTTCACTATTAATATATTACCCACTTATCTCTCTCATAAAATTTCTTGATTCTTGTGCCTAAGCCGGCTATAAGTTTACAGCCTGCCTCTCCTCTCTCTCCTCTTCTCTCATCTCCACCTCAGCATTTAGCCAGCTTGCAACCTACTATATTATACTTGCTCCAAGTGCAATCCTTTTGCTGAATCTAACAAACAACCCCAAACATTGGACATGCCACAAGATCCAACGTTTCGAAACGAGTCCAAAACACATCTATATCGGTAGTTGCATCATCGGGTACTACATAGGATGCGGATTTATAACCTCCAATTCTTGATTTTCTCTCTATGACCATCGACGATGAGATCGATGTCCCAGAGTAACTGTCCTCACTAGAAGTGCCCAAGAGCACCCTTTCCCTTACAGATAATGACCTTAAATTGGCCGCCTGTCGATGAAATCGACGCCAGCAACGGCGATTTCGTCGTGGCAATCCCCGAAGTCGTCGCACGTAACAAGATCCCAACTGAAAATCATCTTATTTTATTGACAGATTTATTTAGGCTAAATCATAAACAAGTACGTATAAAAACCGCCGAAAAGGGAGATAGGTCCCTCTCCTATCACCGATAGACGCGCTAGAGAGAAAGGAGAGGGGCCCTAGGCAGCGGCGAGGAGCAAGAGCTGCGGCAGCGGCATGTCTTTCCTGGCTGTGGCGTGAGGCAACTTATTTGGGGTACTTATATTCACCTAAACTTATATGTGTTGGGTGTATTGAATAAAAATACTCAGAGCTTTTATTGTATGTTTTTAAATGAACTCATTCCTACGAAATTCCTAAATGATTTCTATAAAATTCATGCGTTTTAGAGTGGATTGATTGTCGACAGAATATCGTCGGCAGTCCTCCGAGGGGTATCCCATGAAGTTAGATTGATCGGTGGAGGTGCGCGTAATCGAGAACAAGAAGGCAACAGAGACACAAGAGTTAGACAGGTTCAGACCGTCAGCACTACGTAATACCCTACTCCCGTGGTCTCTTGGATTGTATTGGCTATCGTATGATATGACGTGTGTTTTGAGGGGGTCCCTGCCCGCCTTATATAGTATAGGGGCAGGGTTACAAGTCGGTTAGATCTAGAAGATAACTGGAAAGTAATATCAGATTACGAGAATCATGGGATCATACGTATCCTAACATATCTCGTAGTATCTTCAGGATATCTTCCTGGTGTCTTGGGGGCCGCGCCGAGCAGCGCCGTGTTCCACAAGGCTTCGTCTTATGGGCTGGGCCACCCCTAGGGGCGCAATCCATGTAGTTTGCCGTGGGTATCTGGGGTCGTACCCCCCACAGCTAGTCCTCGAGCGCCTTGCATCCGTTGTGCAACGTCGTTTTGAGCTTGTCCGAGCAGGTGTGAACAGAGCCGAGCAGTCAAACTCATGGTCCGACCATCGTGATGAGTTACCAAGTAGTTGTGAACCGTCGCCGAGCAGTCGTGAACCGTCGCCAAGCAGTTGTGAAACATTGCCGAGCAGCTATGAACCGTCGCCAAGCAGTTGTGAACCGTCGCCAAGTAGTGTATCCCAAGTAAGGCTTGCCATAAGGATGTAAGGAGCTCAAGTTCAAAATTAAAAATTTCCCCGTAGTGGACCAATTGTGCCCACTTAGAGTCCGACCACGAGAAAGGGAGATAGCGTTCTTCAACTTCAGGAGGAACGGAGTCTTCTAGATTAAAGCAAACACACTCACCGCAAGGTGAAGTGTGCCCACTTAGTCCCCGAGCCTGACAGTAGGTGATGTAGTCACGTGGTGCCATGGTCCAAAGTAGATGAAAAGGAGAGAACCGGCCGAGCAGGCAGCTAGTCCTCGGGCGGAGGCTTGAAAGAAAAACGCACATTCACCGTAAGGTGAAGTGTGGCCACTTAGTCCCCGAGCCTGATAGTAGGTGACGTAGTCATGTGGTGCCAGGGTCAGAAATAAAAGCAACCAGAAGAAAGTCCCCAGTATGACAAGGAACCAAGTCATAGTGATGGCGTAGTCCCCGAGCCATAAGTGGAAATATCGAAGAAGCCAAACCATGGAGAAAAATCTGAAGTAATGGTGTATAGTAGCAGTTACTGAGCCTTAATAGATGGCGGAGAAGTCGACGAATACTCGGTGAGTAGTAACAAATTATGGCGATAAATGGGCGATATGAGATGCAGTTGCGCGAAAGCCCAGGTAGCGAACCATCTTACCACTTCGGAGAATTCAGAGAGGCGCAAATCGTGGAGCGGTTTCCCAAAAATCCTTGAATGCGAAGAGTGGGGGGAGTGCTTTATAACTGTGCCACCGCACTCCGTGCTCCCACCTTTGCCACTTCGCCACTTCGTCTTCCTCCTGAGCCCTCGTGCTTCCTGATTCATATTCACACGTGCATCCGCCGCCAATCCCAAACCAGATCTGAGAGATGGCGCCGAAGAGGGGAGCTAGAAACCCGAAGAAGGCGACCGCCAAAGCCAGCCGTGATGATGAGTGGGTACCGTCCAAGATGGGGGAAGCAGAGATCAACAGGATGGTGGAGGCGGGCGTTCTTTCTGACCGAGTCACCGCCGGATGGCAGCCAGCCAGCGGTGAGCCCTTCCCGATGCCACATACTAATGAAGTAGTAGTTTTTGAAGATTACTTCTGGCACGGATTAGGATTTCCTGTTCATCCATTCTTGAGGGGTCTGTTGGAGTTTTTGAGAGTTAGTCTATGCAATCTTCATCCATTCTTGAGGGGTGTGTTTTGAGGGGGTCCCTGCCCACCTTATATAGTCTAGGGGGCAGGGTTACAAGTCGGTTAGATTTAGGAGATAACCGAAAAATAATATCAGATTACGGGAATCATGGGATCATACGTATCCTAACAGATCTCGTAGTATCTTTAGGATATCTTCCCGGTGTCTTGCGAGGCGCGCCAAGCAGCGCCGTGTTCCGCAAGGCTTCGTCTTGTGGGCTGGGCCACCCCTGGGGACGCAACCCATATAGTCTGCCGTGGGTATCCGGGTCATACCCCCACATTGATTTTTTTTTAAAGTACCTCCAGGGCTAAGACACAACTTGAATTAAGTGTCAATGCGACATCTCACCTGTCTCAGAATTCCAAAATCTTTAACCTGTTCTATCGCGTGCCTTGTGCCATCACTCCAATCAGTAGCGGTGCACAGCTGGGTGGAGGAGCTGCAGTGCAGGTTTGCTTTGGCCTTTGGTTGATTGGTTTTCTCTGCATAGATTTTGCAAGCTGGTGCCATGCACTGCCTTGAAATAAACGCTTAGCTGGCCGCGGCCTTCACCGATGGCTAGCTGTCCAATGCATACTTTGTTCTCTAATAGGTGCACTTTTAGAGTTTAAAATTCATCTCAAAATAAATACATTTCTAGATATTAGATAAACTAATTTTATTTATCTTTTTCTACTTTCTCTCTCCCTAAGTGCAATGATGACACTTTTATAGGGGTATATATATAATTTTTCACTAACCTTGATCTTTCCGCCTTAACTCTAGAAGAACACTTGTTTTGGGACAGAGGGTTTATAGTGCAGCGGTGGAAAAGGCGATGCGGTTTACCTGACCGGACTTGGCGCCATGGATTGGAAAACTCACCTCTCTCTCGCTGCGGTCGATGGGATTTGACGACTTCGGCGTTTTCCATCGGTCCCTGAAGCAGCCTGAATCGATGCAGGAGCTTCACATCATCACATGTCCATGGCATCAGGCTGCAAAATCAGGCAGAGATACTGTCAATGCAACGCCTAGTTCCCCTCCCCCTGGATTGGAATCTTGGACGCTGGCGCAGAGAGAACCCAAAGCAAAATTTATTTTAAAGCTGCTGCGCACTTGGAGCATCCGGAGAGCCTGCATCTAGGCATGCATCCCGACCTGACTGGGCACTTGGACATGCATCCCGACCTGACTGGTCGGCACAAGGAAAAGGACAAGGTCTACTATTACGTACTCCGTATTACTGCTATGAGCTCTGCACCGCGACGCCATTAAAAACCTCGTCGTTGCTGTGTTTGTGCTCGCTCTTCTCGCGAGAGAGACGACGCAGAGCCAGTAAGCCCTGACTTCCTCCTACTATTGCAGGTCTCTCTCTCTTCCTCTCCTTTCACCCCAGCTGGCCGCCAGGGAGGGTGGTGAGGCCTGTCACTCCTCTTTGATTCCAGCCCGAGGTTGGCTGCTGGCATTTGTTTCTGCCTTCTCGTCTTCGTTGGCTACACGGTCGGCGAGCAGAGGTGTGCACATATGTTTTGTCCGGACCTGCTACTGTGCCGAGTCCGGCACCGGATGCTCAAGATGGGCTGGAGCCGCAGGCTGAAGACGGACTGGAGCCGCAGGAGAAGAATGGGCCGCAGCTGCGAAGATCCATCCGGCCCAGGCTTCGTAACCGACGCGTCTCGGGCAACCAATAGGCCAAGGCGTGAAGCTTCTGCGTCATACATACGGAGTGCTGCGAGAGGAGAGGGCATGAAAGATCATTGTAACAAACTCTTGCTTGCGCCTGCAAGCTTCCTCTGACCCCTGTCCTCATGCTCTGCTGCCTACCCCTGCTCCATCCCTGCTACCTGCCTAAACTCTGTAAGATTGATACTCCAAATTCCAGAACTCGCCGTGAGCGTAACAAATTGGTACTCAGAGCCGAATCCGCAGCGCCACGGTGTGGCAGAACCTCCTAAATTATAGGGCCCACATGCACCTGTCACTGTCCAACGACATTTGACATCTATTCATATGTTTCCGATAACTTAAGAAGACTATCGGGTGTACTCGAAGAACCCCGAATCATCCACGATTTCCGAGCGGGATCACGTTACAGAGTCATTGCAGTATTACAACAGTTTATTCAAATAGATACATCAGAGTAAAAGTAGCGGAAGACTTACAATAACATAGTTTACAAACCATTTGTTTCAAACCATACAACCAAGTTCGATAATAAAACAAACCAAAGTAGTGGAGTGGCATTATAATATATTACAAAATACACAACATAAACTGCCCTGCCCAAGGACCACACATTTAATTATCATCATCGCACTGAACAACAGTCATGCAGCACGATCCAAAACAGATCTGCTCATGAGCCTCACCTGCAACAAGGGTCAACGAACCCTGAGTACAAAAGTACTCAACAAGTCTTAACCGAAATAAGAATTTAAAAGAACGCAGGAATGCAGGCTCATGGGATTCAAGGTATGGCTTTAGCAATAATCAAGGTTTTTTTGCGTAAAAGCATTTTTAACAAAATTCTTTATATCAACGTTTAAAACTTCATAAAGATCATATACAAAGCTGACACGATCCGTAATGAGATCATGAAACTTCGTATCCAACACTTTCTCATACCATCCTCAGTTCCCAGTTATTAATTACTACGATGATGAACAGTGAGTTGAGTCTCCATAACCGAGGAGCAACGACGATTCGAACAGATTATAACCCAGCTGGGAATTCTAGACCACACGACATATGTAGGTCCCCGACCTACATATACCAACCTACCCTCGGATCCTCTAAAACAAGAATGGGTCCGCGCCACCCGAGAATACAGTACTCCACCAATCCAGCCCATTGCCACGTGGGTACACGCTATTCCCGCCATCTCTCCACTCCCAGTGCGCGAGTAGCCATTCTCATAATAGAATAACCAAGTTAAGGCTTACCGGAGTATGTGGTTAGTACTACAAAGTCTCACCTCATGCAATTCAACAACGGACGAATCTTAATCGACACAGGCGGAAAGAACCTGCTCACAAGACCTCCATGTCTTGTGGCTCACACACCGAGTCCGCCCGGTCTAGATTTATTACTCCACATTCCCATATCACATGTTAACATAATTAACCAAAGCTCCATTCAAAACTTGCAGATGACAGGTAATCACCTGACTTTCACCGTTCTAAGCATAGCTAAGCAAAACTGACATATATGAATTTAAAACTGGTAATATGGTAAATATGGAATAACAAGGTTGGTAAGGTACCAATTTGGTGTTCACTTGACTTCTAATCACTTAATGCAGTAAAAAGAAGCAAAAGCGAAATCAATTTGTAAAATACAAGGTAGGGTTGTATGCATCCGGGGCTTGCCTTCGTTGACGGAAAAGTCCGAGTCCGGAGTCGTTCCACCAATATCAACACCAACCTCCATAGATGGATCAACCTCCTCAACTACTTGATTAACTACCACGTGCTCACCTTCGTTCACTACACGTAGTAACAATGCCATGCTTAACATGATGCGGATACAAAATATGATGCTCGATGATGGATGCAAAACTTAACAACTTGAATACAACTTTCCTTCGCGGTACAGTTACAAGTCAAACTAACTAAACCATTTTCGCAACACTCACAACAATTGCCAAGGATCATTACCAACTAATGCCCCAAGGACATCACTTAATCAAAAACTCAAACAAAACCTAAATCACTAAAGGTTACTATTTGCTTTTATGAATGAATGAATTAATTAATAATTATGAAATAAATCAACTTGTTCCAATTGACCTAAAATTTTTTGTATATGTTCATCACATAATAACTAAGTGACAAAACAATTTTCATAATTTTTGGATACATAAATAAGCCTAGAAAAATACTGGAAACTCATTTATTAATTAATTGAGCAATTTTTATCACATTCAAAAAGTACTAAAAATGAACATTTCATATTTTTCCTAAATAACACACATCACATAGAAGTCACACAAAAATTTTCATAATTTTTGGAGCTCTAAATAAATCTACACAAAAATAACAAAAACAGACACTATTCACTTATTTCAGAAAAATAGAAAATCCATTTTGAACGCTGAGTCACTGACAACCGGGTCCCACTTGTCATCTTCAACCTCCGACGTTGACCACGGCAGCAACGGCTCTGACCGGCGTAAACTCGCCGACGACAAGTTCACTGGCGATGGCGATTGTACCAACATGCTCCCCACGACTAGGCGCACCTACTGACCTACTTAGCTGCACCGATTACGACTCAATTCAAGCTCAACGTCGGCCATGGCGGACACGGCGCCTCGGCGGTACTACGCCGGCGACTACAGACCATAGGGTAAGTAATGGAAAAGGAAATGTGTCAATCCAAAAACATCCAATTCTCATCCATAAAACAACTGAGGTTCCTTTACAAACACCATTTGTAACAACCGAGCTTAACTAATAGTACTCTATTCTATAAAGACGCAAGAAACTCTAAAAACTTTTCTAACAAATAATCCTCAGATTCCCAAGTAGCTTCTTCTTCTGAATGTTGATTCCATTGTATCTTGTAGAACTTTATTGTTCTCCTCCGAGTAACACGATCTTTCTGATCCAACACTCAGATAGGATATTCTGAATAAGTCAGATCTGGTTCAAGTTCCACTCCTTCAACTTTAACATTCTGCTCAGGCACTCGGAGACACTTTTTCAACTGAGACACATGGAACACATCATGTACAGCTGATTAATGTTCTGATAATTTCAAGCGATAGGCCACTTTTTCATATCTCTCCAAAATTTGAAATGGTCCAATATATCGAGGTGCCAACTTGCCTTTAACACCAAAACGGTTAACTCCCTTCATTGGTGATACTTTCAGATATACAAAATCTCCTTTGTTAAACACCAATGGTCTCCGTCGTCTATCCGCATAACTCTTTTGGCGGGACTGAGCTATTTTCAAATTACTCTGTATTTGCCTAACCTTGTCTTCCGTTTCTTTCACAAGGTCAACTCCAAAGAATCTTCTTTCTCCGGGGCTCCGACCAACTCAGTGATGTTCTGCACCTACGGCCATAGAGTGCTTCAAATAGAGCCATTCTAATACTTTCTTGATAACTATTGTTATATGAGAACTCGGCCAAAGGTAAGCATTCGTCCCACTTGTTAGAATAATTAAGAACACAACACCTTAACATATCTTCAAGCACTTGATTGACTCTTTCAGTCTGTCCATCAGTCTGCGGATGATAAGCTGTACTATACAGGAGCTTGGTATCCAATGAAGAATGCAATTGTTTCCAAAAACTGGAGACAAACTGTGTACCCCGATCGGACACTATGGTCTTTGGTATTCCATGGAGACTCATAATTCTTGCTAAATATATCTTGGCGTATTGGACAGTGGGATATATAGTCTTGACAGGAAGAAAATGTGCTGACTTAGTGAGTCGATCTACAATAACCCATATTGAGTCAAATCCCTTTGATGTCTTGGGTAGACCAACAATAAAGTCCATACTTATGTCCTCCCACTTCCAGACTGGAATAGGTAATGGTTGTAGTTCTCCAGCAGACCTCAAATGTATAGCTTTCACTTTCTGACAAGTATCACACTTTGCTATATATCTCGCAATTTCTATCTTCATTTTTGTCCACCAAAACCTTTGTTTTAAGTCATGGTACATCTTGTTGCTTCCCGGATGGATAGATAACCTAGTAGCATGTGCTTCTTCAAGAATTGACTGCCGCAACTCAGGAACTTTTGGTACTACCAAACGATCCTTGAACCATAGCACACCTTCATTATCTATACTGAAACATTCCGCCTTTCCATTCCTAACTCTTTCCTTGATATGGGCTACACCCTTGTTTTCCTTCTGAGCAGCAATAACTTGATCTCGAATAGTGGCTTCAACAATTATGTTGGTCAAGCTACCTTGTTGAATTACTTCTACATTTAACTTTTCCATCTCTTGACATAAAGTCAAACCCATTGTTCTTACTGTCAGGCAATTGCAATAACTTTTGCGACTGAGAGCATCTGCCACCACATTTGCTTTACCAGGGTGATAATGTACTTCCAAGTTATAATCTTTAATCAACTCTAACCATCTTCTTTGTCGCATATTCAACTCTGACTGAGTAAAGATATATTTTAAGCTCTTGTGGTCTGTATAAATGTGGCACATATTACCAAGTAGGTAATGCCGCCAAATCTTCAGAGCATGGACCACAGCTGCTAACTCCAGATCATGAGTCGGATAGTGTTCTTCATGTTGCTTAAGTTGCCTGGATGCATAAGCAATGACTCGGCCTTCTTGCATCAACACACATCCAATACCAATACCTGAAGCATCACAATAAACATCAAACGGCTTCTCGATATCAGGTTGGGCTAATACTGGTGCAGTGGTTAACATTCTCTTCAAAGTCTGGAAAGCCTCTTCACAATCATATGACCAGGCAAACTTGACTTGGTTCTTCAGTAACTCAGTTATGGACTTTGATACTTTAGAGAAATCTGGAATAAACCGACGGTAATACCCCGCCAATCCCAGAAAACTCCGAACTTGATGAACTGTGGTTGGTGGTTTCCAATCAAGCACATCCTTCACTTTGCTTGGATCAACAGCAACTCCTTCCGCTGACAAGATGTGTCCAAGAAATTGTACTTCCTTAAGCCAAAAATCACACTTGCTGAACTTGGCATATAGTTGATGTTCCCTCAAGTGAGTCAGAACAATTCTAAGGTGTTTCGCATGTTCTTCCTTATTCTTGGAATATACTAGAATATCATAAATAAACACCACTACAAATTTGTCTAGCTCAGGCATGAATACTGAATTCATCAAATACATGAAATGAGCTGGAGCATTGGTCAAACCAAAAGATATTACCAAATATTCATATAATCCATATCTTGTGGTAAATGACGTTTTGGGAATATCTTCAGGCTTTATCTTGATCTGATGATATCCTGACCTTAAATCTATCTTGGAGAAAACCTTGGCTCCGGCCAATTGATCAAAAAGCAAATCTATCTGAGGTAATGGATATTTATTCTTGATGGTCACTTCATTCAACGGACGATAATCAACACATAACCTCAGAGTCTCATCTTTCTTTTTCACAAAAATTGCCGGACACCCCCAAGGCGATGAACTAGGTTGTATAAACCCCTTCTCAATCAATTCTTGCAACTAAGTTTTCAACTTGACTAACTCTTTAGGTGGCATCCTATAAACTCTCCGAGAAATCGGAGCTATTCCAGGTTGCAATTCTATGTTAAACTAGACATCCCTATCAGGTGGTAGAACGGGTAAATCTTCAGGAAACACATCAGGAAATTCACATACTACCGGGATATCTCTAATCTCTTTGATGGCAGTTGCACAAACTCTGCCCACTGATCTTCTTAAGGTTGGAAGTTGGATGAGAAGTTGAGAAGTTCTATCTGGTAAACTCACCCTTATAGTTCTATTCAAAGCATCTATAACAGCCTTATGCTGATACATCCAATTCATTCCTAAGATTACATCTATATCCTGATCCTTAAGGATAATCATGGTAGTGGGAAAAATATGCCCACCTAGGTTTATGGGCACCTGGTATACCATTTCCTTAGTACACAGACGTCCTCCGGGCGACTGTACAAATAAATTTTCCTTTGTTGTCCCAATTGAAATTTCATACTTCACCACAAATGTTCTATTGATGAATGAATGCGATGCGCCAGAATCAAAAAGTATAACTGCAGGATGATTGGCAATAGGAAACATACCCATCATCACTGGCTCCCCTTCAGGAATCTCTCCAGCTTGAATATAAAACACCCGTCCTGTCTTCCTTTCATCTTTGCCCTTCTGAGCATTCTGATTGTTGCCCTTATTCTGTGCCTGACCCTATTGTTGATTACCAGGATTCTTCTGAAAAATGGGATTGTACTGTTTCGGATACGGACACTCCCTCGAGAAATGACCAGGCTTGCCACAATTGAAACAGAGATACTTATGACCCTGAGATGTTGAAGCAGAAACCCCAGAAGCATTTGTCGGTTGTGAATTATGATAAGTTGTAGCAGGACGGACATTTGATTGCTGACCGGCTTGAAACAACGGCGGACGATAAGGAGGACGATTATGATTAACTGGATGATAAATCACCCTCTGCCTCTTCGAATTTCCCCCATAAGATCCAGATGGCATACTCTTTTTCTTTTTGAGCTCCTTATGCTGCCGATACTTTGCCTCTAAAGCAATAGCAATATTCACTGCCTCATGATAAGTGACATTGATACATGTTGTCATCATAGTCTGTAATTTGGTATTCAGACCTCTCATGAACCATTTCTTTTTCTTGGCATCAGTATTGACATGTTCAGATGCATATTGTGACAAGTAATTGAATCTTCCCACATATTGCATCACGGTTTGGTCCCCTTGCCTCAAAGCAAGAAATTCATCCAGCTTCATAGCCATAACTCCCTCCGGGATATAATGGGCTCTGAAAGCAGTACGAAACTCCATCTAAGTTAATGGAACACCTGTGGGTTGCATGGATATAAGATTTGCATACCAAGCACCAGCTGCACCTCTAAGTTGCTGAGCAGCAAAGACTGGTTTCTGAAACTCTGTGCATGGTATAAGATCAAACTTCTGCTCCATGGTCCTAAGCCAATCGTCAGCCTCCAGTGGTTCATCTGCCTTAGTGAACACTAGGGGTTTTGTATCTGTGAAGTCCACATATGTAGCCTCCTGCCTATTATGATGGCGACTACGGTTTCCATGCATCTGATTCTGATTACTTTGAGCCATCTCATGAAGCAAACGTGAATTTTCAACCGTCACATTGACAAGTGCGGCTATAGCATCCGCTAGATTTGTTGGAACTGGTGGCGGATCTGGAATATCGTTTTTATTTTGTGAAGTACCAGGAATATACGAACCCCACGTACGACGCATCTGTTCACAACAAACCAAACTTTACTTCACAAGCCTTTATTGATTGATAAAAGAGCGGACTGCAACTCATTACACTAGTTTCACTTATTTAAACACAAAACCGCATTTAAACAAGACTACTTAACTTAAACTAGAACTAACTATTTCACAACTCTTCTCCTTTTTGTGATTACATCAAACTTCAGGCTCGATATCCATTCCGGAAATATGACCGCCTTCATTATCACTTTCATCTATCATTACTAATTCTTCGGGATCTTCTTCTTCTTCCTCTTCTAATTCACTCCCATCGGCAAGGATAACACTGGGATCCAATGCATCAGCTTGGGGTTCATGATTTGGATCAAGGAGATTGCTTAGCCTATGAACTTCCTCGTGCAGATAGGTATTATGCTCCTCTAAGTCTTTGACATAAAATTCTAGCTCATGAGTTCTAGCTCTAGCTACATTCTCCTTATGCTAGGCTTCATTTCTTCCCTCCACGGTACGAACTAACATACGTTCACAGTTCCTATGAGCTGTGGTGAGACGTCTTAGTTGCTCCTATAATCTGCCCACCTGAATGGCGTCCATAGCCCTATCTCTAGTAGCTTGGGCTAACTCTGCAGAAATCCTCTGTATCTCTGCCTGAGGATCAGGCCTAGAGCTGCTTCTGCTAGCACCGTCATTCCTAGGGGCAAGTTGATGGCGAGGAACTCCTTTAGGTCCGGTGGACTTATGGGGTGTCTTCCTAGTACGAGCCATACTGTTCGAACATGATTAATCCAATTAAAACAATCTGACAACAGTCTCAAGAGCAGTTAGGATGGACTACACAACTCAACCCATACACACTACTCACCCAGACTTAGAGACGAAGGAAGTAACAAGTAACTTAATTATGATGCATGAATCGTTCTGACGAACAAAACCACCAAAGCTTAAAATGAGAATAAACAACATTTGTTTTTATATAGGGCATAATAAGATTACTACTCCACCACACAAAACCTTTTTAATCAAATAAGGAATGGTGAGAAAGAAATAAGACAAGTCAGAAGCAATTTGGACCAAATTAATCAAGTTAAATTTAGTCATCCCAAATCATTTTGAAGTTTTTGTAAACCAATACCACAAAAACTTTGTAACGATCGCTCTGATACCATTCTGTGGCAGAACCTCCTAAATTATAGGGCCCACATGCACCTGTCACTGTCCAACGACCTTTGACATCTATGCATATGTTCCCGGTAACTTAAGAAGACTATCGGGTGTCCTCGAAGAACCCCGAATCATCCACGATTTCCGAGCAGGATCACATTATAGAGTCATTGCAGTATTACAACAGTTTATTCAAATAGATACATCAGAGTAAAAGTAGCGGAAGTCTTACAATAACATAGTTTACAAACCATTTGTTTCAAACCATACAACCAAGTTCGATAATAAAACAAACCAAAGTAGTGGAGTGGCATTATAATATATTACAAAACACACAACATAAACTGCCCTGCCCAAGGACCACACATTTAATTATCATCATCGCACTGAACAACAGTCATGCAACACGATCCAAAACAGATCTGCTCATGAGCCTCACCTGCAACAAGGGTCAACGAACCCTGAGTACAAAAGTACTCAACAAGTCTTAACCGAAATAAGAATTTAAAATAACGCAGGAATGCAGGCTCATGGGATTCAAGGTATGGCTTTAGCAATAATCAAGGTTTTTTTGCGTAAAAGCATTTTTAACAAAATTCTTTATATCAACGTTTAAAACTTCATAAAGATCATATACAAAGCTGACACGATCCGTAATGAGATCATGAAACTTCGTATCCAACACTTTCTCATACCATCCTCAGTTCCCAGTTATTAATTACTACGATGATGAACAGTGAGTTGAGTCTCCATAACCGAGGAGCAACGACGATTCGAACCGATTATAACCCAGCTAGGAATTCCAGACCACACGACATATGTAGGTCCCCGACCTACATATACCAACCTACCCTCGGATCCTCTAAAACAAGAATGGGTCCGCGCCACCCGAGAATACAGTACTCCACCAATCCAGCCCATTGCCACGTGGGTACACGCTATTCCCGCCATCTCTCCACTCCCAGTGCGCGAGTAGCCATTCTCATAATAGAATAACCAAGTTAAGGCTTACCGGAGTATGTGGTTAGTACTACAAAGTCTCACCTCATGCAATTCAACAACGGACGAATCTTAATCGACACAGGCGGAAAGAACCTGCTCACAAGACCTCCATGTCTTGTGGCTCACACACCGAGTCCGCCCGGTCTAGATTTATTACTCCACATTCCCATATCACATGTTAACATAATTAACCAAAGCTCCATTCAAAACTTGCAGATGACAGGTAATCACCTGACTTTCACCGTTCTAAGCATAGCTAAGCAAAACTGACATATATGAATTTAAAACTGGTAATATGGTAAATATGGAATAACAAGGTTGGTAAGGTACCAATTTGGTGTTCACTTGACTTCTAATCACTTAATGCAGTAAAAAGAAGCAAAAGTGAAATCAATTTGTAAAATACAAGGTAGGGTTGTATGCATCCGGGGCTTGCCTTCGTTGACGGAAAAGTCGTAGCCATTCTCATAATAGAACCAAGTTAAGGCTTACCAGAGTATGTGGTTAGTACTACAAAGTCTCACCTCATGCAATTCAACAACGGACGGACCTTAATCGACACAGGCGGAAAGAACCTGCTCATAAGACCTCCATGTCTTGTGGCTCACACACACTGAGTCTGCCCGGTCTAGATTTATTACTCCACATTCCCATATCACATGTTAACATAATTAACCAAAGCTGCATTCAAAACTTGCAGATGACAGGTAATCACCCGACTTTCACCGTTCTAAGCATAGCTAAGCAAAACCGACATATACGAATTTAAAACTGGTAATATGGTAAATATGGAATAACAAGGTTGGTAAGGTACCAATTTGGTGTTCACTTGACTTCTAATCACTTAATGCAGTAAAAAGAAGCAAAAGCGAAATCAATTTGTAAAATACAAGGTAGGGTTGTATGCATCCGAGGCTTGCCTTCGTTGACGGAAAAGTCCGGGTCCGGAGTCGTTCCACCAATATCAACACCAACCTCCACAGACGGATCAACCTCCTCAACTACTTGATTAACTACCACATGCTCACCTTCGTTCACTACACGTAGTAATAATGCCATGCTTAACATGATGCGGATACAAAATATGATGCTCGATGATGGATGCAAAACTTAACAACTTGAATACAACTTTCCTTCGCGGTACAGTTACAAGTCAAACTAACTAAACCATTTTCGCAACACTCACAACAATTGCCAAGGATCATTACCAACTAATGCCCCAAGGACATCACTTAATCAAAAACTCAAACAAAACCTAAATCACTAAAGGTTACTATTTGCTTTTATGAATGAATTAATTAATTAATAATTATGAAATAAATCAACTTGTTCCAATTGACCTAAAAATTTTTGTATATGTTCATCACATGATAACTAAGTAACAAAACAATTTTCATAATTTTTGGATACATAAATAAGCCTAGAAAAATACTGGAAACTCATTTATTAATTAATTGAGCAATTTTTATCACATTCAAAAAGTACTAAAAATCAACATTTCATATTTTTCCTAAATAACACACATGACAGAGAAGTCACACAAAAATTTTCATAATTTTTGGAGCTCTAAATAAATCTACACAAAAATAACAAAAACAGACACTATTCACTTATTTCAGAAAAATAGAAAATCCATTTTGAACGCTGAGTCACTGACAACCGGGTCCCACTTGTCATCTTCAACATCCAACGTTGACCACGGCAGCGATGGCTCTGACCGGCGTAAACTCGCCAACGGCAAGTTCACCGGCGATGGCGATTGTACCAACATGCTCCCCACGACTAGGCGCACCTACTGACCTACTTAGCTGCACCGATTACGACTCAATTCAAGCTCAACGTCGGCCATGGTGGACACGGCGCCTCGGCGGTACTATGCCGGTGACTACAGACCGGTAGCGGTTAAACAAAGGACACAGGTAGCATCAAGAGCTTACTCTGAACACAACTGAGCAGATAACAAGGCCGGAGAAACCGCGGTGAAGCGGGACGGCGTCCACGGTGATCACGGCGGAACAAAGTTCGTCGGTGATGGCGTACCGGCGACTGCAGTGGACAAAACGGCCAAGAAACAATGAAATGAGCACTACAGCATCGAGACAAAGCCAAAGGTACACCAATCAAGGGCAACGGCTCACCAACGGGCTCTGGCCACGGAGAAACGGAATCTCGGGTGAGTTCGCCGGCCGCGAGGAAGAAGGCAATGAAACTCGAGTTTCCGGTGAAGACAAACGGAATTGGTGGGTCGGCCGGACGCGCAAGGAGTAGGCGGAGCTGGAGCTAGCTTATCAGCGACGGTGGAGCACAACAACGACGGCACGGGCTCACCGGAGATGAAGCAGTGGCGACGGAAAAACAGAGCAAAGGGACGGGGTCAAACGGCAACGGTTCAGGCTATAAAGGATGGCCAGGAAGCTACGCCGTGTCCTTCACCATGCCAGCGCGACGCTAAAACGGCCACGACCGCGCCTGGAACGCCGAAGAAGGAAATGCCGTCAATGTAGCTTCGGCGGTGGACACTGTTCACTCAATTTACAGAAATGCCATTCGCCCAAAATTCACAAATTACTCTCAAATTTTCATAACAACTCAAAAATTTCCAAAAACAAAAGTTGTTCAAAATCAAAAGTTCTACCACTTTGCTTTTGAAACCATACCCAAATTCGGCTTACATTTTGAAATGAACTTTTGAATTTAAAACGGGGATATTTAAGGAATTTTGCCTTTTTAAATAACTTCAAAATTTTCTAAACAACTTGAAAAACTCCAAAAATAAACTTTGTACAACTCGACAAGCTCTACAACTTTGCTTTAAGACTCAACCCCAAAATGTGCTTCAATTTTGAAATGGATTTTCAGGGTAGAATTTAAATATTGAAATTAGGGTTTTCGGAATTTCCAAAACAATACAAGTATTTCAAACTTGATTCAAACAATACAACTCACACATACAACATAAAGTAAACTTGTTTTAGTAAATGCATATCCAAGTTTTCAATATGTCCAGATGCTTTACAATGCATATGATGTCATGGCAAGTTTTAGTATTTAAAACACCTGGGGTGTTACACACGGTCCACCACTTCCTCGACTGCTTGATTTTCGGAGTCGAGGTCCTCACCGGTGTTTCCGCTGGAGCCCCACGAGATCTTTTACGACCACTTCACCCGGTTCCGCAAGCAGCGGGGCGATATGGATCCCAACACCAAGCTCATCCTCGACGAACTCCGATCCGTGTAGTCGAATCTCACCGCCCGCATGGATTTGGTGGAGAACTCCGTCGGCAAGCGCGTCGCCTCCCTAGAGGATACGGCCAAGGCATTTGACGCTTGGCGAGCGAAGGTGGATGCGACCGTGGAGGAATTGTGTGCGGAGGTGGATGCGATTCAGAAGATGGATGAGAAGGTGGAGACATTGCGGGAAGAGATGGCCGCCCTGCGCAAGTCCGTGAGCCGCTCCGTCCTTGAAGCTGCGCCGACCATGCCAGCCGGTGTGCTGCCGCCGCCTCGCAAGGTGTCCGCCGCGTCGATTCCCGCTGGCTGGACCAAATTTAGCCCGTTAGGGCACCGCGAGGAAACAAGCCACCGGGGATTCGAGTATCCAACTCAATCCCCGGTCAAGGGTACGCTCACTCCACCCAATCCTGATCCTAAACCCAAGCTTCTTCGCTCTTACTCTGGATCAACTCTTATAGCGGGTGTTCCTAGTGGATCGGGTGGGGGTGATGGCTTTCCGCGTCGCACTTGGCATGGGGAAGGGGTTCCTGGAGGCAATTGGTTTAGGGAGGGAACTCACGAACACATACCCAAAATGAATTTTCCCCTATTTGATGGAGAGAACCCAAAATTGTGCCTAGGACGTTGTTTGGATTATTTTGACATGTATACGGTACCACACCACCGCTGGGTTAAGGTCGCCACCATGCACATGACCGCGGCCGCGGCTCGCTGGTTCCAATCGGTGGAAGATCAGGTTCGTCAAGGATCTTGGGAATTCTTTTGTCAGGCTGTCATGGAGCGCTTTGGTAAGGATCAGCATGCTCTTCTGATCCGCCAGCTCTTCCACATATACCAAGTTGGGTCCGTGCAGGCGTATATTGATAAGTACACTGGCCTAGTTGAGCAATTGATCGCCTATGGTCGCAATACCGATCCTCTGTACTATGCCATGCGCTTTGTTGATGGCCTCCATGCTGATATTGATGCTGCTATACATTTGCAATGTCCTGCTACTCTGGATAATGCCTGCATGCTCGCCTTGTTGCAGGAAGAATTGGTGGAGCCGGGACGTCGGCGGGATGTTCGGCGGCCGGAGCTGTTCACTTTTGCCAAGGCGACGCCGCGAGATTCCTTGCCTCTGCCCCTGCCGCCTCTCCGGACTGAACGTCAGGACAAGCCGGCCGCGCCAGGAGCTGGGCCGAATAACAAGCGCGGCCATGGCATTGAGTCTAAGCTGAACACCCTGCGCGACTACCGCCGAGCTCGAGGTCTCTGTATTCATTGTGGCGACAAATGGTCCTGCGACCACAAGTGTCCAGAGACTATCCAACTACATGTCTTACAGGAGTTCTGGGACATCTGTCATTCGGAGGACTGCTCAGATTCTGCATCGGTTCGGGATGATGATGCACCCCAGTGCGCGGCTATCTCCATGACAGCATCAGGTAGTAATCGACCTGCTCGTGCTATTCAGTTTTTGGGCACTGTCCAGGGTCATCCGGCTTGGATTTTGGTGGACTCCAGAAGCACTCATACTTTTGTCAGTAAAACTCTGGCCTCTCAGCTGTCTAGGATATCTACTTTCAGCCCTGCTCTCCAGGTCACCGTAGCTGATCGATCTCAAGTGACTTGTTGCTCCCAAATTGATCAGTTTTCTTAGTCTATTCAGCAATGTGACTTTGTTTCCACAGCCAAGATTTTGCCTCTACCGTCTTATGAGATGATTATCGGCATGGACTGGTTGGCTTCTCGTAGCTCGATGCAGGTGGATTGGCACAACAAATGGATGCTCATTCCCTACGGTCAAGGCCATTGTTTCTTGCAAGGTGAGCTGATGAGTCTGCCTGCCGGTTCTATCATTCAGGTTACCACTATATTGTCAGATGATGCTGTAGCTCGTCAGGAGCCTGTTCCATCTGAGATTGCAGCACTCTTAACATAATTTCAATCTGTCTTTGCTCTTCCGGCTGGCTATCCGCCGGCACGCCATTGTGACCATGTCATTCCATTGCTTCCTGGTACTGGTCCATTCTCAGTTAGGCCCTATCGTTACTCTACCTTGCTTAAGGATAAAATTGAGCGTCAAGTGACTGAAATGCTGCAAGCTGGACTGATCCAACCCAGTTCTAGTCCATTCTCTTCATCAGTTTTGCTGGTCAAGAAGAAAGATGGCACATATCGCTTTTGTGTGGATTTAGGCAGCTCAATGCCATCATAGTCAAAGCAAAATATCCAGTACCAGTCATTGAAGAGCTCCTCGATGAACTCACACATGCATCTTGGTTTTCTTGTCTTGATCTGATGGCGGGATACCATCAGATTCGTTTGAAGAGTGGGGAGGAATTCAAGACTGCTTTTCAAACTCACACCAGCCATTACGAGTTTCGTGTCATGGCCTTTGGTCTCACAGGAGCTCCGGCGACCTTTCTCAAGGGTATGAACACTACCCTACACCCTCTGTTGTGCAAATGTGTACTCATTTTCTTCGATGACATTCTCATTTTTAGTCGTTCCTATGAAGAACATGTTGAGCATTTGTGGTTGGTCTTCTAGTTGCTTTAGCAAGATCAGTGGCAGGTGAAGATGTCCAAATGTCACTTTGCACAATGACAGCTTCATTATTTGGGGCACGTTATCTCAGAGGAGGGCGTGGCCACTGACCCCGATAAGGTTCAGGCTGTCTTGAAATGGCCTATTCCGCGGTCCGTTAAGGAATTGCGTAGCTTTTTGGGCCTAGCAGGATACTACAGGCGCTTTGTTAAGCACTTTGGCATCATATCCAAACCCTTGACAGACCTTCTTTGCAAAGGTGTTGTTTGTGTATGGACAACTAGCCAGGACTAGGCCTTCTCAGCTCTGAAGCATGCCCTGACAACCGCCCCGATCTTGGCCTTGCCAGATTTTAGTCGCCCTTTTGCTGTGGAAATTAATGCTAGTGGTACTGGGATTGGTGCCGTGCTTATGCAAGGGGGTCATCCCTTTGCATTCCTGAGCAAAGCTTTGGGACCCCGCTTGCAAGGGTTATCCACATATGAGAAAGAATATATGGCTATCTTGTTGGCACTAGAGCAATGGCGCAGTTATTTGCAACATGCCGAGTTTCAGATCATCACCAATCATCGTATCCTCGTGCAACTAACCGATCAACAGCTTCACACACCCTAGCAGCAAAAGGTCTTCACCAAGCTCATTGGCCTGTAGTATCGGATTGTCTACCGCAAGGGCGTGGACAATGGCGCGGCTGATGCACTCTCCCATTGTCCTTCTACGCAATTGGCCGCACTATCAGTTTGTCAGGCTCAGTGGCTGGAGGTAGTGGTGGAATCGTATTCTCACGATGATCGAGCCCAAGAATTGCTTGCCAAGTTGGCCATGGCTCCGGATTTAGTAACCAACTTTACTCTTCGTGATGGTCTGCTACGCTACAAGTGCCGTATCTGGGTGGGTGCTGACCCTGAGTTGCACACTCGGTTGATTACAACGGTGCACTCTACTGCTGTTGGTGGACACTCCGGCATGTCAGTCACCTATCGCCGCTTGAAGCAACTCTTTGCCTGGCACGGCATGAAGTCAGCTCTTCAGTCTTTTGTTGCTGCTTGTGTGTTCTGCCAGCAAGCTAAACCTGACCGCTCCAAGCTGGCTGGCTTGCTGCTTCCGTTGCCAGTTCCTAACAGTGCCTGGTTTGTGATATCCATGGATTTTATTGAAGGGTTACCATCTTCGCAAGGTTATAACTGCATACTGGTGGTAGTGGATCTTTTTTCCAAGTATGCCCATTTCCTGCCTCTCAAGCATCCTTTTACTGCTCGATCAGTGGCTCAGTCTTTTCTCTCTCAAGTGTATAAGCTGCATGATATGCCGCAAGCCATTGTCTCGGATCGAGACAAAGTCTTTAGAGTCATTTCTGGCATGAGCTGTTTCAGTTGGCTGGAATTGAGCTACGAATGAGTACTGCTTATCATCCGCAAATGGATGGCCAAACCGAACGGGTCAATCAATGCCTTGAGACGGTCCTGCGTTGCTTCATGCATGCTTGCCCGCATCAGTGGCGACAGTGGTTGGATCAAGCCGAGTTTTGGTATAACACCGATTGGCATTCAGCTTTGGGGCGTTCTCCTTTTGAGGTCTTGTATGGTTATGCCCCGCGCCATTTTGGCGTTGCCACTTCTTCAGACACAAACATTACTGATTTAGCTACTTGGTTGTCTGACCGAGCTCTGATGTCTGAGGTGATTCGCCAGCATTTGAACCGTGCTAAGCAGCATATGAAGAAGCAAGCTGATGAGCATCGGTCCGAACATCAGTTTCAGATTGGTGATCTGGTATTCGTCAAACTCCAACCATATGTGCAATCTTCCTTAGCACAACGCAGCAATCAGAAACTGGCCTTCAAGTTCTTCGGGCCATACTGTATTCTGGCTCGTGTGGGAGCGGTGGCTTACAGACTTGAGCTTCTGGCTTCTTCTTCGATGTACCTGTTGTTCCATGTTTCACAGCTCAAGAAGTCAGTGGGAACTTCTCATTCTGTCACTAGTCATCCATCTTCTAAGGCAGTCCTTTGGAGTGTTCCAAAATGGATTCTTCAGACTCGATCCATCACCAAGGGTACGCGCTCTGTCACACAAGGTTTAACTCTGTGGTCTAACTTGCCAAGGTCTCTAGCTACTTGGGAGGACTTGGAGTTTCTTCGCCAGCAGTTTCCCCGCGCCGCCATCTGGGACCGGCTCGGCGCGCAAGGGAGGGGGGGGGTGTTACGTCTGGACCTGCTACTGTGCCGAGTCCGGCACCGGATGCTGAAGATGGGCTGGAGCCGCAGACTGAAGATGGACTGGAGCCGCATGAGAAGAATGGGCCGCAGCTGCGAAGATCCATCCGGCCCAGGCTTCCTAACCGGCGCGTCTCGGGCAACGAATGGGCCAAGGCGTGAAGCTTCTACGTCATACATACGGAGTGCTGTGAGAGGAGAGCGCATCAAAGATTATTGTAACAAACTCTTGCTTCCGCCTGCAAGCTTCCTCTGACCCCGTCCTCATGCTCTGCTGCCTACCCCTGCTCCATCCCTGCTACCTGCCTAAACTCTGTAAGATTGATACTCCAAATACCAGAACTCGCCGTGAGCGTAACAACATACTAGTAAATCTACTGTATTCATTTATTTCTCCGCCTTTAGAAACACTCGTTTCATTTGCTCACTACACATGGTAAACATTCATATGTTCGATTTTTTTTCCTCTTTGCCTTGCAGGCAAGAGATTTAGCGAGGGTACGTGCATGTTATACCAGGTTTAAGGCGCTTACACTCATCGAGGCTTAGAGCCGAAACAAAGGTGAAATGAGCGAGAGGAGGAAGAAGAAGCCTCCAGACTACAAAGAGCCATGGCAACTCCATAGTGTGGTATGTTGTTATTTCTATATCCCTTTGCTTCTTTCTTGGTGTATATAAAGAACTATATAATACATTTTAATTAGCTATGACTAGTAGCCGGGATTGGTACAATTCAAAAATTTATGGACTCAATTAAATATTAGACTTTCACTTGCACTAAGTCATGTCGGAGGTATCATAGTTTAGCTCATTTCAATTAATTAGCTTACACTCGGTTTAGCTTATATGTACTTCACATGATGCATGCTTAGCCTTGTTTTACACTTTATAGTACATTTCATTTGTTGAGTCCATCTCACATTAAATAATAACAATACATAACTGAACCAATGAATTTTGTACGTAGGTATAATCCTTGATGCACGAAAAGGACAATAGATACATAAGTTCTTGCCGCCTTTAATTTTGTTGGTGATATATATAGAAGTGGGTGTCCTTTATTCCTACCTTTTATGAGTTGTCAACCAATTAAGAAAAATAGATATAACTGGGTGGTTCACGTTGTTGCTACTACTTTGTTTCTTTATTTGGCATAAAGAATTATAGCAAATCATAATTAATCATAATAAGAACACGAGGTATAGTGGTATATTTTGTGATTGATTAATATACCAATTATTTGCATCTTATTATCCTTTGTCTAACTATTTTTATTTTTTTATATATCACAAGGGTCTTATTCGGATTGGATGGTATAAGAAAAATATGGGATATAAATAAACATAAGGTAAGAAAATATGACATGAGAAAGCATCATTAGATTCAATATATTTTAATGAAAAACTTTGATATGTCGTAGTTGTAACACCCCAAGTGTTAAGCTTGTATTTTTGCACTTGCATTGCATGAGCATAAGCATCATCCATCCATTCATAATCATAAGCATGTGGTGACGCATTTTCTTGTTATGTTTATTTCCCTAAATTCTTAGATTAGCCATATGTATGCTTGATGATCTTGCTTGTTAATGCAAGTGATTGTTGTTTTGTCACTAAATCAACTTAGACACACTTAGAATGAGAAATGAAACTATGTTTATATTCATGACTTGGTCTAAAATTGCTTCTAAGTGTTGGTATGACTAGAATTGCCTTTATCATGTTGATTGTTTGATCTATCTTGAAAAATTACTTAGAGAACTTGCATGACAGTGAAACATAAATAAAAGTCGTAGTTTAGCTCCTTAGAACAAACTTTGTTTAATGGTCAAGAGCTGAATCAGTGCCTAGCTTAGTCAAATAGGGCTCACAAAAATCAACTCAATGCTATTTTTGAAACCAAAAATTTGGCTCTCAAACTAAGTTTCAGTTTCCATGTAGCCAACTTTGAAGCATTGTATTTTGAAAACCAGCAAGAATTAGACAAAACTTCTTTAAGAAATTTTGTAGTACTCTTATAGCTCTAACAAATGGTGAAAATGGTTGATAAAAATTCACCACAGTTTAGGTGATCTAGGGCTCAAAGTTTGGGTTTCAGGCGGTGTTCTCAGGCCTGAATCGGCCTGAAATCGGCGGGGCAGTGGCCGACCACGTCAGGCCGCGCGTGCCACGTGGCGGCCGTATGCCGGTGTCGGGCCTGCGCTACTGTGCCAAGGGGGGGGTGCTGGGTGCTCACTCTCTCTCGCGCTCACTCGCTCTCTCTCTCTCTCTCCCAGCTCGCTCTCGCTCGCTTTCTGTCTTGCTCCTAGCACAGAGCAGCCATAGCAGCGCCGTCGTAGTCGAGCTGGCCACCATAGACATAGCCACCGATTCGCCACGCTCACAGCACCACCATATCACCCACCACCTTCTCAACCTCCTAGCATAGCCGTTTGAACCTCGGTGAGCACATTAGAGCCGGTGCGCCGTCACCGCGGCCACCATTGCCGCCGCCGAGCTTGAGCTCGCCGTGGCCGAGCCACCACGTGTCTACACTACTCTCTCCCCTGTTCCGTAGTCGCTCAGGCTAGTGATAGCTATAGCGTTGGCCTTTGGCCAATGTCGGCATTGCCGGAGGTCGAACGTCAGACCGCACAGCCATGAACCGGCTGCGCCGCCGCCATGCACGTGGTCGTGGCCACACTGGCCTAGTCCTCTTCCTCTCTTGCTTCTAGGCGTTAGAGCTTAGCCATAGGATGGGGAAATTAGAACGGGGCTTGGTTGAGCAATGCCGTCACCTGGCTCACCGGAATGCCGCGCCACCGCCTAGCACCCTGGAACCTAACCCTAAACCCTAGCTGCCGTTTCCGCCACCAGAGATGGCGAGCCGCGCGAGGGCGCTGCCGTGCAGTGCCGCCAAGACACCATGAGTGCCACCGCCCTAGCTAGAGGTCATAATAGGTTCAACAACCCACACCGCTGGATGCGGAGTGACGAGGCGAAACAAATGGTAGTGATCGTGTCGCTGGAGACCTCACCGTCGGTGAGCTCTTCGCCGGTCAAACGGTGCCTCTGTTTGGTCAGGCTAACAGGTGGGGCCGGTTGACTGAGGGGCCCAGTGGGCAGTCACAGGGAGTGGGTGTGAATTCTGGTGTACCTAGCATTTAACAGGGTTTTGCTGTTTTTCTTTAATTGTTTTTCCAGGAATTGATGCACTTGTAAAATTTATATCTAGAGCTAGGAGTGTCCAAATTGAGTGAACCAAATTTTGTTAGCTTCATCTTGATAAGTACTATCTATTAAAAATATAAAACTTGATATGTGCTACAATTTTATACCCTATTTGAATTTACCTTGTTTAATACCTTTTAATCTTGTAAAATGCATAACTTGAGTTAGGGAGATGGTAAAAATGTGATTCAATTTTGTTGGTCTTGTTTTGACATGTTGTAGCTTGGAAAAATATTAAACCTACAGTGAGCATGCTTTGAGTATGACTTTGTAATTTAACTTGGTTAAATGCTAGTTTATTGTGAAATTAATTATGGTAGATTTATGTACCTTATGGGCATCAATTAATTTTCACAGCATTCTTGTATTACGAGAAATGTAAGAAAAATACAAAATCTGTTGTTTAACAGTTTTCACTATGCTAAACCTATTTAAGTTGTTATAAGCCTAGTTAACTTGTCATTTTTGTAGAGGTTGCTACACTCCTTCAAATGGCATGAAATTTTACCAGTAGACTCTTGGGAGCATGTATAGTCTGCTGTAATTTTTACAGAATTTACTGTGCAATAGAAATAGAAGTTCTCTATTTCACCTTGCCACCTAAAGAAATTAATACAAGCATATAAATATTTTGTTTGGGCTTAACCATTATACTTTCTAGCATATTTTTGATGTATATAACCAGGTGGTACATCTGGTTGTGCCCAGATTTGATTGGTTGTATGCAGCTAGCTAATTATTGCTCTATAATTCTCTTGTATCTAGTTGTTTTGACTTGTTTGCTTTGTGTGGGCTTGATACCTGTAATTAGATGCCTAGGCTAATTAAGATAAGTTGTTAGCTGCAGGTTTAGGCCTCTTACTATTGATGAACAACTTTATCTTAGGTTGCTTGAGCGTGGTGAGTGTTTGTTTCTTGTACTAGAGAAGAGATATGCACCTACGTAGTAAAATAAAGTTAATCAAGTTATCACCTTGCCATCTTGTTGTTAAGACTGTATATATATACATGCATTGCACCATATCATTCATATCATCCCTTGTGCATTCTCTATTTTTATCTATGTACTCATACATATAGGATCGACGGAGGGAGTGACACTGCTGGAGTTCGAACTCGAAGGAGAGGAGACCCCGCAGAAGATCCCACAGCAGGAGGTTCCCGAAGGAGAAGGATAGGTTCAGGACGAGCTATCCGAGTGTCCTGATCATAGACCATCGGCCTACCTGAAAGGCAAGCCCTAGAGCATTCTAAGTCTCCCATGTTTTATAAATACCAACTTAAGTTCTTTATGTTTGATGCATTAGGTTGTAGGAGTTGTTTGGAAATACTTGATGCATATAATCTCCTTGTCCATAAATATATACATTGAACCCTATATAGGTCCAGGGTCGAATATATGATTAGCCATGCCTAGCTCGGTAGAAGTCGGGTGATTTCCTGTCACCTGCAAGATATAAGTGGATACCTGGTCACGGTTGGCTATATTTGCTATCATGTAAAAATACCATATGATGATGTGTGGGGACACGAATATGAGACCAAGGGCAGGCCGGGCTTGAGCGTCCTGGCAACTGGTTGGTCCCTGAGTGCACGACGCTAATCGAACCGGTGAAATGAGTCCTGAGTTATACCAAAGGTGACCCAACGCAACCCCGATGGGGAAGTGTGGGTTTGTGTTAGGATTTTGCCTAGCTAGTTACAATCGATTCGAATTGCCGTCTCTCTCGGATAGTGAGAAACTTGACTGAGCCCCTTCATCGTAGTAACTTGATGGATTGTGATGGTTATGATGAATCAACCGAATATGGTTACTATTGTTTGCTTTAGCTTAAATCTAGTGATTACTATAGTACAGGTGCCAACCTAGACATGCTTAATTTTAATAAGTATAACTTGTTGCTAGAATAACTAAACAGATCAAGACATGTATTACTTCAGCTTTTATGCAATATGTTATCATGCCAGCTCTACCTTCTATAGCCTTGCATAATCTTTGGTGTCTCTTTATTTTTTGTTTATGACGGGTAAGTCTAGCTGAGTACTATAACACCCTAGTGTTAAGCATGCATTTGGTACTTGCATTTCATGAGCACAAGCATCATCCAAGTATTCATGAGCATGAGCATATGAAGTTTCCTTTCATTCACCTTCTCTCTATCACATGTGATGTTGCTATATACATGCATATGCTTGTGATCATGTGTGACCAATGTAAGAGATGGTTGTGGGGTCACAAAAATACCTTAGACATATCTAGGATGGTAAATGGAACAATATTTGTGTTCATGACATGAACCAATTTTGCATTGAAATGCACCCTTAATAAAAGTTGTAATTCTTGACATGGGTAACAAACTTTGTTTAAGGGCCATGAGCTAATTCAGTGCCTAACATGGTCAAATAGGGCCCACAAGTAGCAAAGAAGTGTTGTTTTCAGACATGGAAAAATTTGCTAAGTCACAAGCTGATTTCGGTTTCAATGTGCACCACTTTGGAGCATTGTAACTTGTAAACTAGCTCGAATTAGGCCAAACTCATTTAAGCAAAGTTGTAGATCTCCGATAGTTCTACAATTCGTATTCGGGAAGTTTTTGCTGAATCGATCTCATTTGGGAGTTACATGTACATGAACTTGCTCTTTCAGTCATCTGTTGCAGGCCTGAAATCAGCTGGGGTAGCGCAACATTGTGGCCGACCGGCCACAGGCCGCATCCACCGCGTGGACGCCGTACGTTGGCATCGGGCCCGCACGTCAGGCCGGTGCGGATAGCAAAGGGAGCCATGTCCCCGCTCGCTCTCCATGCGCGCTCACTCTCTCTGCCTCACCTTGCCTTGCTCTCTCACTCGAAGTCGAGCGGATCAAGCCACCGTCACCACCGCCGCACCACCGCCATGCTCACACGCCGTTCTCACCGCACCACCGGCCAATCTATCTCACCCACTGCTACACCGTCATCTCCTCTACCTCCTCGACCCACCATTGCCACTGTTCGAGCCTAGGTAATGCGACATTTCACGTCACCGTCGCTGCCATAGCCATGGAGCGCCACCGAGCTCCAAGCTCACCGTGGCCAGCCCTATTCGCTGCTCCTTCTACCTCTTTCTCCCCTGGTCCGTCATTGTCCTAGGTCCCAATAGCTCACGTCATAGTTGGTTTAACCGCTACCACCACAGCGCGGGAACGTGTGACCACACCGCGCGCGCTTGCCATGGCCACAAGCTCAAGCTCTCCACGTGTGGCACCGACTAGACCCTATCGTGCCCCTTTAGAGTGTGTTTCTGCATGGCCTTGAACCCTAGCACCATCACCAAAGATGTAGACCCACCACCAACCACTGTCTCATCGGAATGGCAAGTGCCCCCACGTGTGCTGTGTGCCGTCGTGCCGCCATGCATGTGGCCGGAGATCACTGCCGCTTCACCGTGGCTCGATTCGCACCGTAGAGCTCCGCTAGGGTTTGTAGAAGCTGTAGTCGCGCTCGCCTGGCCGTACCATTGCTGGAGATGGTGAGTCCACCACCACGCATCGTCGCCGAGCCGCCATGCTCGCCGGCAAAGTTGCTCCGGTGATGCGCCGAGCCAACTGAGGGTACCCCTCGATGTGGCTTGACGAGGCGAGTGTAGTGGTGAAGACCTCATCGCCGGTGACCTCGTCGCCGGCGAGATAGGGCCGGTCAACCGCCGCGCCCCTGCTCTGTCTCTCTATCTTGTGGGGTCCTTTGACCCATGGGCCCCCATTGTCAGTGTCTCTTGGGTGTATAGTCCGGGTGCACGTAGCTACAGCTCTCGGGGTGAAGTTGATTTTTCTTTATTTGTTTTCACAGATTTAATTACAAACTTCAAAAATCTATATCTTTTGCTAGGAGTGTCCAAATGGGGTGATCCAAATTTTGCTGGATTCATCATGAAGTATACTATTTGATAAAAATATGAAACCTACTGTTTGGGGTATTTTTTAGGGGAATTAAATTAAGCTAGTAAAGTGCTTTTAAATTTATTTCTATCTTGTAAAATGCTTAACTTGAGCTAGGGAAGTGCTAAAATTGTGATTCTAATTTTGTCGGTCTTGTGTTGGCATGATCTAGCTAGGAAAAATACTAAACCTATAGTGTCATATTGGAAATATGGTCTTTCTATTTCACCTTAATTAAATGCTAGTTTCTAGTGAGATTAATTGGGGTAAAAATACATAACTTATCATCATGTAAATTTCTACACAATGTTCTTATGCTAGGATGAAAGTAAGGAAAATATGAAATCTATTGTTTGGCACTTTTCCCTAGGCTAAACTATTTTTGTTAAAATAAGCCTATACAACTTATCATTTTTGTAGAGGTTGCTATACTTATCCAAATGGAATTAAATTTGTACAGTAGACTATTGGGGTCATGTTTAAGCTACTGTAATTTTGTTAGAGATTATTGAGCACTGAAAATAATTATCCTTTAAATCACCATATTATATAAGGACATTCATAAATGAATATACATAAATTACTTGGGCTTAACCATGATGTTTTCTATGGTGCTTGTGATGCATATGATGTGTTGCTATTAGTAGTTGTCCTTAGAATTAATTGGTTATAGGCAGCTAGTTAATTATTGCTTTATAATTCAACTAAATGGCTGCATGAGTAGTTTCTGTTGTGTTGACAAATTCATGATGATAGTGACCTTTTTTGTGAAACTTGTTAGTAACAAAGTTGTAGATAACTTACTCATCTTTCTTGTCTTAAAATTTTATGGTCATAGGCCTAATGGTTTAAGAGTTATAGTTGTTAGAAATCTGCTGTCAGATTTGCTTGTCCTATGGATAGATCTGAAATATTAAAATGTTTGACCTAGATAGCTACTGAATCACCTTAAGATGATTAAAATAAAGTTATATAAAATTTTATAAGCTTTTCAGAAAGTCCAAGATCATATTGTTTGGATGTATATAACTCTAGTTATGGTCGAAACAAGTGGTTGCTGTCTTGCAGCCCAGAAAATGTTTAAATAGGTGTTTGTTTAATTACTAGAGAGGAGATATGCACCTACTCAGTAAAAGAAAGTTAATCTTGTTATCACCCTAATACCTTGCTGTTAAGAACATTTATGATTATGCATTTCATCATATCATATCATCCATGTCATTACCTATGCATCCATGATATCTTATTCGTGCTCATGCATATAGGATACCCTCTTGGAGTTCGAAGCAGAGGAGGAGGAGAATCAGGAGACACCCCAGCCCGCAGCTCCTAAAGGCGAGGAGTAGGCTCCAAAAGAACTACCAGAGTGCCCTGATCATCGGCCTACTTCTTTCCTGAAAGGCAAGCCCTAGAGCATTATAAGTCTCTTATGTTTTATAAAATATCACTTGAGTCCTTTATATTTGATGCATTAGGTTATAAAAGTTGATTGGAAACACTTGATGCATAGAACTACCTTGTCCAGAAATATACCTTGAATCCTATGTAGGTCTAGGATCGAATAACTGCTTAGCAATGTTTAGCTCGGTAGAAGTCGGGTGATTTCCTGTCACCTGCGAGATATAGGTGGACACTGAACAACGGTTGGCTATATTTGCTATCGTGTAAAAGAACCATGGAATGTTGTAAATTGAGGCCGAACGGAGTCTATGTTGTAGGTTGACTCATGTGATTCTGTCTGCACCGATTAAGGACCGCATCGTTGTTGGTCCTCGATCATTTTGAACGCATGCCTCTCACTTAGCTGGCCGGATAACTCATTTCGACCGCAAAGCCGAGTAGCTCAACTCAGGCTAGGCCTCGTTCCGTTAGAGTGCGCACACTAGAGGTAGTAAGAATGTGCGGGGAGCCGGTGTGAGGCCAAGGGCAGGTTAGAGTCCTGATCGACCTGGCATCTAGTAGTGTCCCTAAGGGTGCAGCGCTGATCGAACCCGCAAAATATATACCTGAGTTGTACCAAAGGTGACCTAAGGCTACCATGGCAGGTAGACCTGGGTTTGTGTTAGGAATACTGCCCAGCTAGTTGCAATCGATTCGAATCGCCGTCTCTCCTGGATAGTGAGAAACTTGACTAAGCTTCTTGTATCATAGTGATAATGGCAAGTGGAATGGTTCTGAGAATGATATAATAAATTGCTATGGTTACTATTGTTCTATCACTACGAATATACCACATGTTTGGCATAGGTTAGTTGCTGATCTATAGATGAATAGCTATAATTAACTAACTTGATGACCAAATTATAAAATGTATAGCTCAACTAGTAGCTTTTATGCAAAATGTTGTCAAGCTAGCTCCACTTATAAAGCTTTGCATGATCCTTGGAGTCACTTTATTTTTGATTTATGATGGGTAAGTCTAGCTGAGTATCTTCTTGTACTCAGGGTTTATTTTTCACTTATTGTAGATAACACAGTCTTTCATGGCTATTGTAAGAATTGCTTCTGTCCCGCTGTGGACGAGGAGTAGGCCATGGGCAAGCCGCTTCTACTTATATATCTTATCTGTGATGCTTTTGTGGGTGGTGATCACGAACTGGCTTGTATTAAACAACGGTGTGAGATGTTGGTTTTAAAACTACTTTGCTTTATTACTTTATTTGGAACTTGGGTTGTAATAACTTGAATCGTACTCTGATGTATGGCAATGTATTTGTGAACTCTATGTAACATGTGGCATGTATGTTGAATCATGTACGATCTTGGTTGTATGTTGGCGATGAATCGAGACCCTTCGTGGTACTCGATGGACTACCGGGTTTATATGGGCTCAAGTATGATAGTGCGACTGCTTGCGGGCTGCTATTGTACTTGTGCTCTTATAAATTGGACGGTTCTGTTACAAGCATATTCCAGTACTCAGGGTTTATTCCCACTTGTTGCAGATAGTACCGTGTATCATGGTTATTGCAAGAATTGTTTCTCACCCACCATGGATGAGGAATGAGGCCGACGGGCAAGACCTTTTCTAGTAGTTTCTCTATGTGCTTTTGTTGGAAATGATCATGAAACTGGCATGTATCTGAACCGTGTGTATGATGGTTTCAAAACTATGGTGCTTCCTCTACTAAATGTGAACTTTGTGTCATAATAACTTTATTCGTACTCCGATGTATGTTGAACTATTTGTGAACTTTATGTAACATGTGACATGTGTGTTGAATCATGTACGATCTTGGTTTGTATGTTGGTTATGATTCGAGGTCCTTCGAGACACTCGACGGATTACCAGGTTTATATGGGTTCAAGTATGACAGTGCAATCGCCCCGGTGGTTGCCATTGTACTTGTGCTCTTATAAATTGGTCGGTTCTATGACAGTAGTAATCACAATTTAGTTGCGGTATAGTTGCTTTCTTAACCGTCGTTCGAGAGATTATTGGTGAATTCCCCCTGTCGTACATGATGCAGTTCCCACAGTCATATGGCAAATTCATGTGGGAAAAGAACTACATACGACATGAGGAGAGCTTATCGAGAGCTGGAGAAGAAGACAGAAGAGATGAATGCAAATACTACCATCCTACAAGCTGAGATAGAACTGAAGAGCATTGTTGGCAAGTAACATGGTCAGCTAGATGCACTGGTGAATGAACTGGAGAGCATTTCTGGCAAGCAACAAAGTCAGCTAGATGCACTCATGAATTATCTGAAGCTTTGCGTCTGCCATTTCCTTTTCTATTGAGGCCTTGTTTAGATAGCCGTTAGGAATCAGTATTTGGCACTGTAGCATTTTCGTTTGTATTTGATAATTATTGTCTAATCATGGCTTAACTAGGCTCAAAAGATTCGTCTCGTAATTTACAATCAAACTGTATAATTAGTTATTTTTTTATCTACATTTAATACTCCATGCATGTGTCCAAAGATTTGATGTGATGGAGAGAGAGTGAAAAAACTTGCAATCTAAACAAGGCCTGAATGTCATGTGCATGGCTGCATGCAGGGGTGCTCCCAAGGCAGCGCATGGCCTGGCACAGCCCGAGGAGGCTGGTGGCTGAAAGGGCCAATGTCATTAAGGCTATTAATAGCAATTAAGGAGCAGCTGAAGGGGCCTCAAGTATGAAAGGACCAGAGTCTGTGCGCCTAGCAGGGAGCTTAGCTCCTATATATTGTAACCAACATCAATGGAATGGGGGAAGCAATGAAGAAACAAGTTATCTCCTACCTCTCATCTACTTTGTCTTCAATCTCACCTTTGCTGCGGTAGCCAGGCAAAAACCCTGGCACCATTACCTGGCCTTGGAAAACCCCCAAATACTCTAGTCTCCCTCCATGCTGACTTTGCCCGGCCTTCCTCTTGGCAATGGTTATCCACACTATCCCTCGTATGAACTAAGGTTCACAACATTGAAAGTTGTTGCTTTTAGCAGTACATGTTGATTTTCTTACCAAAATGTTTCTCTTCTTACTAAAATGTAGCTTTTCTTACTAAAATGTTGCTTTTTCATAGGCAAAATGTCATGCCACACCATAGAGCAAAGGAGGGCGTTCATGCTATGCCACACCTTGGAACATATGGCATTTATGCTATGCCACGCCATGGAGCACAGGGCGTTCATGCTTATCATACAGGTAAACAGCTAATGTATTATTATGCTTGCCATCTCTCTTCTCATTTGCTAATATATCTGCCATGCTATGGTGCCAATTGTGCCAAGATTAGAATTATTATCATTATAGATTTCTCAATTGCCATATATTTCTCATCTTACTCTTTTAAATGCCTCGCATCACGTTAAGTTTTTCTTTTCCATCCAGTAACATCATTAGATTCGTTTCCATTGGCTTATTTTACTTGCTGAAACTTTCTACTTCATTTTAGTATCTTCTCATCAATATTTTTGTATAACAACAGAGGTTGGTGTAGACAGTGAGCTCCTTGCAGAGCACTACAAAGGTCTACGTATAAATACAGGTGAGTTTGGTGTAGACAATGAGGTCCTTCTAAAGAGAGATAACACACATTTAAAATTCTATGTTATGTCTGTATTTGTAGATTTCTCAATTGTTACTCTCATCTTACTCTTTAAATGGTCTCCCATTAGCCCATTGCTTTATGACTTTTCTGTTTGTAACGAGACGCCATTTAACTTTTTATTTAGGTTGTAATGCATGTATTAATCTTAAAAAAAATTTAGATAGAGTTGATGACTTTGATTATGATCCTCTAGCTGGAGTTGAAGATGATGGAAGCTGTAATATTTCTTTTTACATTCCTCTTTTGTATATATTAATATATGTGTTTGTAGAATGCTGATAATTTTGTGGTTTTTCTTATAACAGATAGCTCCAGTTGTTGCAGCTGTGATTCACCTTGCGTATATCAAAGTAAATACTGAATGATCATTGAAGAAGATATTTTGGACACCTCTAAGGGCATTGTCTTTTTTAATAGGGTGGCTAGATGGTCAGAACTCATGTAGTAGCAGTACTTTGTTGCAACGGTAGTAGTAGATGGAGTGTTTGCGCATATCAAAGTAAATACTGAATGATCGTTGAAGAAGATATTTTGGACACCTCTAAGGGCATTATCTTTTGTAATAGGGTGGCCAGATGGTCAGAACTCATGTAGTAGCAATACTTTGTTGCAATGGTAGTAGTAGAGGGAGTGTTTACGCATACAAAGTAAATACTGAATGATCATTGAAGAAGATATTTTGGACACCTCTAAGGGCATTGTCTTTTGTAATAGGGTGGCCAGATGGTCAGAACTCATGTAGTAGCAATACTTTGATGCAACGGCAGTAGTAGATGGAGTATGGCTCCATTGTGGAGTATGGCCTCTATGCCATGTACTGAACTTTCATTTAAACTATGTGAATTCCCTGTGCGTAGTTGCGGGAACTAAGTGGTTAATTTTAGATGGATGTATGCTGCAGGAAAAGGAGTAACCATTTCGAGAGTAACATCAATTTAGTTTCAATGAATAGAATTTCAAATGATTAGGCAAAAGTACTCTACCCTCATGGCCTCCCCCTGCTTCGAAATTCAAATTCGAAACCGTTGCCCCCATCCCCATCAGCGCCGCATACTATCGCTGATTGCAAAATGGTAATTCAACAAGGTAGCCCCACTACATCTGCAGCTTATCAGCTTGCAAGCATTTATCCATTTACGTGTTTCTATTGTATTCTATTTCTTTTGTTCAGGTCATCTGCCCGGTGATGACGATGGAAACGTGGGCCTCCTATGCCATCAACCTGGCCACGAAGACCCTAACCGTATTCGATCCAAACCCTAGTAGCTAGCGTGGCGATGTCTTGATACCCAGAGACTATGATATTGGACCAAAGCTTGTGTATGCTTGCCTGGCATGTATTGTCAGCAGGCACAACACAGTTCTTTTTTTTTAAAGGACGGCAAAAGCTTTGCCGCAAATTTTATTAGACAATAGAAAAAGAAACAAAACTGTACAAGTAAAGCAAAAGCAAAACTATTATACAACTTGAAAAACAGGACCTCAAACATCTACTCTACTTAGCCTAACAAAGAAAGCCTGCTCCGCAGAAAAACTGGGGACAAGAAGGAAAAGAAGCTTGCATCAACTCATCAGTCAGCCGTTGTCTCCCGCTAAAACGGCACCTCCATTGACCTACGGTATTGGTTTCTATCATCTTTACACAAATCTGCTACCTGCCTTGGATCTAAAGCTCTTTGTTGGAAAGTACGTCGGTTTCTTTCCTTCTAAATATTCCACTAAAAATAGATTATTATCCCATCAAACTGCCTTCTCTGATTTTTGTCCACCTTTCTCCGCATTTGCGCCACTACTGATGCAATGATCCACTTGTGTTCACTGTGTTCAAAATCTATAGATGGAACCATAGCTTGATGTCTTCCCAGACCTCCTTTGTGTAAGGACAGTCCTTACAAAGGTGAGTAGGTGATTCTTGTTCAATCCCACATAGTTTGCAAATTGGTTCATTATCCCATCCGCGATTCATTAGATTGTTTGCCGTAAGGATCTTCTTATGCAATAAGTACCAGGCGAAGAACCAACATTTCGGCTTAGTTCGGGCCTTCCAGATGGGCGCAATCTGAATTTTGCTGAATGAACCTTCGAATTGTATGATATAAGCACTTTTTGTAGTGTATTTCCCGCTTTCTGCACATCGTCATTTAATTTCGTCCTCCACTAAAAGGTTCAGCTGGATGTCTCTGATAGCCTCCCAAAGCTGTACAAACTCTATTACTTCTCGTGTGTTGGGGGGTAAATGTGATCAATCCATTTGTTGTTAGCCAATGCCTTTTGGACTGTGATTTTTTTCCGACATGTTTTTTGATACAAGCTGGGTGCAATGTGTTTTACGGTATTTCCCTCTATCCAGGGAGAGGTCCAGAATGCCACTGTTCTTCCATCTCCAATGTTGACTACAGTTGATGCATTGAAAAGATCATGATCATATTTGTCGCAAGGAATCTCCAAACTATTCCACGCTCTTTGTTTTTGTTTCCATTTGAACCACAACCATCGTAATCTGAGAGCCCTGGTGAACCTCTCAAGGTCCAAAATATCTAGCCCTCCCTTCTCCTTCGGTCGACATGTGGTAGGCCAGTTGATCAGAGAATGGCCTCCGCTGACGTTTTCCGGTGTTTCTATAACACCCTAAAATTTGCATAATTTTAAAATAGGAGAATTTTATTTGTTATATATTTTTGTGGGCATTTGAATTTAGAAAAATAATAATTTTGCTGAAATTAAAATCAAATATAGGTCAACATATATGATTGTGCATTCATGCTGCTGCATTGGGGTTTTTGTGATACTTGGTTTGATTCAAATTCAAAATCCATTTGAAAATTTCTTTGGAAAAAGTTTTGAAAATAAAAAGAAAAAGAAAAAGTTTTCCTCCCTCACTCTTCCTCTCTTTTGGCCCAACTGGCCTTGCTTCTCTCGACCGGCCCATCCCCTTCGGCTTACCTTCCCCTACGGGCCGCGCATCACTCCGGCCTAGCTAGCAGCCACGCTTGCGCAAGCTCACTCTCCCTCTTGGGCCGCACCAGCGCGTTTCTCCTCTCTCCCTTTGTCTCTCTATCCGCCCGTTCCGCGCCCTCCTTTCGCTGACAGGTGGGTCCACCTTATCAGGACCGTCTCCCACCTTGAGCCGTCCCGGCAACAGACTCTGTTTCGCGCACGGAGTCCGCGTTCGTCCTGCTTCCCCCGCTTTGTGTGCCCCGCAAGCCGCCTCGACCCTCTTAAATACCGCCCGAGCCTGCGCCGCCTCCCTATTCCGCCTCAGAGCAAGTTTTCACCCTCACCTAGCGCTCGCAGTCGCCTAGCCCTAGCGCCGCCGCCGCCGTCGGGTTCACGCCGTTGCGGCGCGCCGTCGTTGGTTCCCCGCTCGCTTTGTTGGTCTCGGTGAGTCCGCCTTGAGCTTGTCTCTCTCCCCGTGCTCTTTCTTCTTTCAGTCGTGGACCGTAGGTCACGGTTTGCTAAGCGCCGCCGCTCCAGCCATGGCGCCGCCGCAAATGAGCTCGCCGCCGGTCACCTACACCGCCCGATCCAATCTCAATCGTCCAAATCTAATCCAGCGGCCCAAGATCAAGGATACCCCTTCGCTGGCATTTTTGCAAAAACCCCCTTACAATTAATTAGATCTTAACCCGCAGTCCATAGCGTCTTTATAGATTTCATTTTCTTCTTTTGAAAGCGTACTTTGTTTCAGTTAGATCTAAAATACGTTTTCACCTATTTACAGTTTTGCCACTAATCTTGTTTTAGCCATAAAATCTTCGTTTTAACTCCGATTTGATCTGTTCTAGTTGCGTTAGGTTCGTAATTCCATAATATATATGTTTATACTAATGTTAAGTATGTTTTCAACTTTTAAAATTTGAGGTTAGATTTAATCTATTATTTTACTAAAGAAAATCTTGTTTAATTCATAACTTCTTTGTTTTAACTCTGATTTTTCTGATCTTTGCAGCTGTGTGTTCGTAGTGAAACGTAGATTCATTTTACAAACTTTTTATCTTGATTTTATGTTGATTGGTATACTGTTCTAATCTATAGCTTTTATTTGCTATGCATGATTGCTTCTAGATGCTTGTATGTTGCTGTGATTATCGAGTATAGACCGTGAGCAATTCGGGGGAAACCAAGAGTACTACTTTGACGAGCAGGAACTGCAAGAGTACTTTGTTCAAGGCAAGTATAGCATGAGATCATTTTTATTTTCTATTCACTTTAATACATTAAATTCATGTTGCATGTGTTGCCTTGATCGGGATTGCCTAGAATTGAACTTTTACCTTGTCACCTACGCGATATGCATTGGGTAGCTTTGCTAGTGCTCAATTAAACCATGATCTTGTAACTTGACTAATGGTATATGCAATAAACATTAAAATATGACTTTTTAGCAACTTAGAAACAGGGGGCTGGAGTGTTTAGCTACTTTCTAAATGATTCAGATTTCTCTCCCTAAGAACTTATCTGTAAGTGATCATCCGGAACTTACAGTACAGCTGTGAGGGCTACATGGCTCTGGCTTTAGCTCAGTATGAGGACCTTTTCTAGCTTGTTAGAGGTTAACTTATGGTGCAAGAGGGGTGTGTTTCAGGTTGGATATAGTGTGACCTCTGTCCATCAGTGTATAGGCTACGTGAAATTGTGCCTGTCGAAAGGGGGGCCCTACATTCGTAGGCCACAGTAACCTAGCGGCCCTAACTTGTTAGACGAACCTTTGAAAAGCTTCATAGTGACCCCAGTCTGCTCACCTTGGAAGTGTTTTGGGAGTAATTAACCCGGGCATATGGGTATCATGACTCACAGTGAAAGTGTACAACCTCTACAGAGTATAAAACTGGTATATCAGTCGTGCTCACGATCACGAGCGGCCTTGGAATCCTTACGGAATAGATGATCACTAAGAATTATCTGTTTATGCTATTCATTACTCATGTTTACATTGATCATGTGTTTTACTTTGGGAATTAAAACAACTTGTTGCTACTCTTAAGCTAAAATTGTGACAACTAAAAGTTGAATGCTGTTAAACCTGTGTCAAGCCTTTTGAGCCTCATGAACCCCATGTTACACTTGTTGAGTACGACATGTACTTACACTTGTTTATTTTTATTACTTGGATAAAAATCCCGGATGGGTAAGAGATGGCTATGGTAATGATGATTTCTCTGAGGATTACTAGACTTGTGGTCAATCAGTTGACGTCCCTGTGATATGGAGCTTCTATGAGAGATCTTTTCTGTATACTTCCGCTACATTATGTGAAGACTCTGTCTTATTCATGCTGTAATAAACACTTGTGATGATACTATTCATAATTTGTTGGCTTATATGTGTGACTGATGTCTGGGCGCATATAAGATTTTGCATCCCATTTTATCCTTAAAATTGGGTGTGACAGATTGATATCAGAGTTGTATTGACTACACGACGCAAGCCTAGTTAGCAATGATCGTTTTAGCTTCTTTTGCTTCACTCATTTCATGTTTTCCATCTCACCCTTGCTATTTGCTAAAGTTTTATGCTCTTTTGTCTTATTTTGTTATGAAAATTATTGCTTCTAATCTAACTAAATCTAATTCTGTAGATGCCTCGTGCCAGTAAGACCGCCCGCATCAGCACCGGAGGTTACTACCCGCCTCGTGGTTTGTCCATGGAGCCTAAGGAGGAGGAACCCCAGGAACAAGAATTTGATTCGCCAACACCTGTACCTACGCCTGAACTAGTCCAAGAAGAACCCAAAGAAGTAGAGGTCGTCTTATTATCCGATGATGATGATGATGATGATGATGAGGAAGACACCGTTGAAGAGGATGAGCTGATCCCGCCCCTAGGATGGACTACCAAGTTTTGGTATAAGCCGGGGTGTGAATCCTCCATTTCGCACCACCGACTCATGGGGATTCTTCAGACCTACTACGGTGATTGGGATGCCACTGTGGAGTACGTCTGCAACGAGCATACACACCCTCTAGAGGACACCTATTGGAAGACCAGGGTGTGCATCTCCATCAAGGACAAATAGAAGGGCGCATATCAGCTAGATTCAAACTATGCGCATCATGCTCACTGTGCCACCATGGAGGATAGCATAGAAGATGCAGCCGCTGTAGCTTGCATGGGTCTCTGTGATCATCGATTTGAGGATATGAAGGATGACCAATATCGATTCCTCCCTCGCCAACACCCTGAATTGGAATGGGCAATAATGGACCCGTAGGACATGGAACCAACTACCCAAGTGATGGTACACTTTGGCTATGAGTCCGTAGCAAAGATTCACCGACTGGAGGATCAGTTGAAGGCACTGCAGGAAACCATTAAGAGACACCAACAGGTGATAGATGAGGAAAGTGTGTGCCTCAACCTGCCAAAGATATACGAGGAGCTTCCCCATAAACCTTGCCCATAGTTGTTGGAGTCCCTTTTATGTAATAAAACGATAGTAGAATGAGTCAAGTTGAGTCTAGTCGAGTCTATACTGCGGTGTGAACATTGGTGTACCTAGTTGATTTGTTATTATGTTTATGTGTGAGTTGGATTTTTGTAATGCGTGCTGGAACTTTGTGGGCATGTCCACAAGTTCCATAGTTAAGAATATTAAAGTTTGAGTCAATAAATTAATAGTTGGGTTTGATACATCATGTTCTCTTGGTTCTATTTTTTGGAGCAGACTGCACTTATCTCAATGCCAATTAAAATCTACGTGACCAAAAATTATGAATTTTTTATGGGAATAACTAGACTTAAGTATCTTTCCAATGCCTCTAGAATCACCCCTATATCTAATCTGGTTTGTGAGATATCGCTGTTTCAAGATAAAGTTTCTGCGCAGTTTGGAATCTAGAACAGTTTCGGTTGTATCATGTTTTTGAATAACCTAACGACAGAATCTGGGAATGTGGTCTGAATAAAAGTTATAGATAAATTCTTAATATTTCCAACATATAAAGTATGCCTCTTTTGCATTTCTGGAACGCGAGATATGACTGTTTTACCGAGCTACTGATGTTGGAACTCGTCCAAAAAAATTTAGAATGTATTCTAACTTGAAAATCTCTAAATTTTGAATATTTGTGTTGGGTGGCAGATGTCTAGAAGTGGAAGAGGCCTAGGTCATGGAGATGTTCCCCCACATCCACCACCACCACCGCCACCGACAATTGAGCAACTTTTGGCAGTGCAGACACAGCTCATGCAAGCGTTGGTGTAGAATCAGCAGAACCATCCAGTTGGTGGAGCACCGCGTGATAAGCGTGGTGAATTCTTGAAGGGATGCCCCCCGGTGTTTTCTCATGCCACTGATCCACTAGAAGCAGATGATTGGCTTTGTGCAGTGGAAAAGCAACTCAACATTACGCAATGCGATGACCAGCAGAAGGTGTTGTACGCGTCAGGACAGCTTTAGGGAGAAGCCCAAGACTGGTGGGAGGCATTTGAGTATGGGCGTCCCGCCAATGCTCCTCCTGTCACCTGGTAGGAATTTATAGAGAATTTTAGGTCCTATCATATACCAGAGGGATTGATAGAGCTCGAGCAGGAGTTCAGAGCTCTGAAGCAGGGATCCATGTTCATCGCTGAGTATCGTGACAAGTTTTCTCTGTTGTCATGTTATGCTCCGAATGAGGTGGCTGATGATGCCGATAAGCAACGGCGCTTTCTCAAGGGTCTGTATGATGGTCTGCAACTCTAACTTATGTCCAATACATACTCCAATTTTTAGACGCTGGTGAATCGTGTTATTGTTATTGACAATAAGCGCAAAGAGATGGAGGCCAAGAAGAGGAGGCTTCAGGGATAGGCCTCTAGGAGCAATACTCGTCCGCACACCAACCCTTAGCAAGGCTTCCAGCAGAGGTTCTAGGGACCACCCAATCAGTGGAATCGTGGTCAGTACCCTCAGCGCAACCAGAACCAGCAGCAGAATGTCAATCAACGTCCTCAGCAGCAGAGTGGTCAGCAGACACCATGACAGGGAGCGCTTAACAGTACTCCTTTGAAGACTAGTGCCCCTAGCACTCCTAGCAAGTGTTTCTGTTGTGGTAAAGAAGGTCATCTATCTTATAACTGCCTGGAGAAGCCCAACCAGCAAACACCCTAGAGGCAGAATAGCAACCAGAAGCCCTCACATTATGGGAAGGTGAATCATGTGTCTACAGAGACAGCACTTGCAAAACCAGAAGTCGTGCTCGGTACGTTTGACATCAACTCAACTCCCGCCACTGTTCTTTTCGATTCTAGAGCTTCACATTCATTCATATCACAAGCATTTGTTAGAAACCATAGCATACCCTTATGTGCCATGAAAGATCCTATATTAGTAAGCTCACCAGGGGGTAGTATGCAAGCTTCTTATCGTTGTCTTTCGACTAGTCTATCCTTAAGGGGGCTAGAGTTCAAAGTGAGCCCCATTGTGTTGAGAACATCTGGTATTGATGTGATTCTGGGTATGGACTGGATGAAGCAACAACAAGCAGTCATTCAGTGTGAAGAGAAGGTAGTTGTTGTGACCACACCGAATGGGGATAGAATCTGTGTCGATGTGATAGTACGAGCATCGCCAACAGCTATGGTGAACCAGCTTGATGATAACATCAACAAGGAGGACCCAGTGGTGGATGAATTTCTGAATGTGTTCCCCGATGACTTGCTAGGTATGCCACCTAACCGTGACATTGAGTTTATTATTGAATTATTACCTGGAACTGCACCTATAGCTAAGCGTCCATATAGAATGGGGGTTGACGAACTAGAAGAACTTAATAAACAAATAAAGGAGTTATAGGAGAAAGGTTTCATTAGTCCTAGTTCGTCACCTTGGGGAGCACCAGTTATATTTGTTGACAAGAAGGATGGTACTCAGAGGATGTGTGTTGATTATCGGTCACTCAATGAGGTTACTATCAAGAACAAGTATTTGTTACCTAGAATTGATGATTTGTTTGATCAGATGAGAGGTGCCTACATTTTCTCTAAGATTGATCTTTGTTCTGGCTATCATCAGTTGAAGATTCGTGCAACTGACATATCCAAGACAGCTTTTACTACAAGGTATGGTTTGTATGAGTACACCGTTATGTCTTTTGGTTTAACCAATGCACCTGCCTACTTTATGTACTTGATGAATAAGGTGTTCATAGAGTTTCTGGATAAGTTTGTGGTGGTGTTTATCGATGATATATTGGTATTCTACAAAACAGAAGAAGAGCATGCTGAACATCTAAGGTTGGTCCTACAGAAGCTCAAGGAACACAAGTTGTATGCTAAGCGAAGCAAGTGTGAATTCTGGTTGAAGGAAGTTTCTTTCCTAGGTCATGTTGTCTCTAATGGTGGAATCACAGTAGATCCAAGCAAGGTGAGAGATGTGTTGAATTGGAAACCACCAACTGATGTGGGAGAGATTTGAAGCTTCTTGGGATTGGCTGGATACTACAGAAGGTTCATAGAATATTTCTCTAAACTTGCCAAGCCTATGATAGCTTTGTTGAAGAAAAATGCTAAGTTTGTGTGGTCCAAGAAGTGCCAGGCTAACTTTGAAGAATTGAAGAAGAGGCTGACTACCACCCTAGTGTTGGTTTTACCAGATTTGAACAAGAGCTTATCGATCTATTGTGATGCATCTCGTCAAGGTCTTGGATGTGTTCTTATGCAAGAAGGAAGAGTAGTGACCTATGCATCCCGACAGTTGAGAAAGCATGAGCTAAACTATCCTATTCATGACTTGGAGTTAGCAGCAGTGGTTCATGCTCTGAAGATATGGAGGCACTATCTTATTGGACACAAGAGTGACATCTATACTGATAACAAGAGTCTGAAGTACATTTTCACTCAGATGGATCTGAATATGAGACAGCATCGATGGTTGGAGTTGATCAAAGATTTTAATTTGGAGCTACACTATCATCCTGGAAAGGCGAATGTTGTTGCCGATGCTCTTAGTAGGAAGAGTTATGCCAATGAGGTGCAAGTGGCACCGATGTCAAGTGAGTTGTGTGCCAATTTCGAGTGACTAAATTTGGGCTTTGTCACTAATATAGTGGAGTTAGTGTTGGAGCCTAAATTGGAGCAAGAAATACGTAAGGGCCAGTTACAGGATGCGAAGTTGAAAGAGATAGCGGAAAACATAGTGATTGGTAAGGCACCAGGTTTCTGTATGGATGATAATGGAACTCTTTGATTTGGGAAAAGACTATGTGTGCCTGAGGAGAAGGCTATAGAGAGGCAATTCTTCGTGAGGCACATGAGTCTGCTTACTCTATTCATCCTAGAAGTACCAAGATGTATTTGGATTTGAAAGAGAAGTATTGGTGGTACGGATTGAAGAGGGATGTTGCTGAATATGTTGTTTTATGCGATACATGTTAGAGAGTCAAAGCTGAACATCAAAGACCTGCAGGATTGCTACAACCAATGAAGATACCTGAGTGGAAGTGGGAAGAAGTTGGTATGGATTTTATAGTTTGGTTACCATGAACTCAGAGAGGCTATGATTCAATATGGGTGATAGTGGATCGGTTAACTAAATTTGCTCACTTTATACCGGTCAAGACTACTTATAATGGACCGAGGTTAGCCCAATTATATATGGAAAGAATAGTGTGTCTACATGGAGTTCCCAAGAAAATTGTGTCTGATCGAGGTACTCAATTTACATCTCATTTTTGGTAGCAAGTACATAGTTCGTTGGGAACGAAGTTGAATTTTAGTATAGCAAATCATCCTTAGACAGATGGGCAAACTAAGAGGATTAATCAGATATTATAAGACATGTTGAGAGCTTGTACATTGCGGTATGGTACAAGTTGGGACAAGAGCTTGCCTTATGCAGAGTTCTCATATAACAATAGTTATCAGAAGAGTCTCAATATGGCACCTTTCGAAGCTTTGTATGGACGAAAGTGTAGAACCCCATTGTTTTGGAATCAAACGGGAGAAACTCAAGTGTTCAGACCAGATGTTTTAAGAGACGCAGAAGAGCAAGTAAGGATGATCAGAGATAACTTGAGAGTGACTTAGTCTTGATAGAAGAGTTATGCTGACACTAGGAGAAGAGAATTGGTTTTCAAAGTAGGGGATTATGTTTACTTGAAGGTGTCACCTATGAGAAGTGTGAGAAGGTTTAACATGAAATGAAAGTTAGCACCAAGGTATATTGGGCCTTTCAAGATTTTAGAGAGACGTGGTGAAGTAGCTTATTAGTTGGATTTGCGTGAGAGTTTGTCAAGTGTGCACGATGTGTTTCATGTGTCTCAACTAAAGAAGTGTTTGCATGTACTTGAGGAGCAGATAACGTTAGAAGAGCTTACAGTTAAGGAAGACCTCACATATGAGGAGTTTCCGGTAAGGATTTTGGAGACAACAGAAAGAGTTACAAGGAGCCGAGTTATAAAGATGTGTAAGGTTCAGTGGAATCGGTATACAGAGGATGAAGCTACTTGGGAAAGAGAAGAGGATCTAAGGAAAACATATCCATAGCTTTTTGAGTAAGCATCGTTCAAATCTCGAGGATGAGATTCATTTTAAGGGGGTAGAATTGTAACACCCTAAAATTTGCATAATTTTAAAATAGGAGGATTTGATTGGTTATGCATTTTTGTGGGCATTTGAATTTAGGAAAATAATAATTTTGCTGAAATTCAAATCAAATATAGGTCAACATACATGATTGTGCATTCATGGTGCTGCATTGGGGTTTTTGTGATGCTTGGTTTGATTCAAATTCAAAATCCATTTGAAAATTTCTTTGAAAAAAGTTTTGAAAATAAAAAGAAAAAGACAAAGTTTTTCTCCCTCAGTCTTCCTCTCTTTTGGCCCAACTGGCCTTGCTTCTCTCGATCGGCCCATCACCTTTGGCTTACCTTCCCCTATGGGCCGCGCGTCACTCCGGCCCAGCTAGCAGCCACGCTTGCGCAAGCTCACTCTCCTTGTTGGGCCGCACCGGCGCGTTTCTCCTCTCTCCCTTTGTCTCTCTATCCACCTATTCCCGTGCCCTCCTTTCGCTGATAGGTGGGTCCACCTTGTCAGGACCATCTCCTAGCTTGAGCCATCCCCGCAACGGACTCTGTTTCGCGCACGGAGTTCGTGTTTGCCCCGCAAGCCGCCTCGACCCTCTTAAATACCGCCTGAGCCTGCACCGCCTCCCTATTCCGCCTCAGAGCAAGTTTTCACCCTCACCTAGTGCTTATAGTCGCCTAGCCCTAGCGTCGCCGCCGCCATTGGGTTCACACCATTGCGACGCGCCGTCGTTGGTTCCCCACTCGCTTTGTTGGTCTCGGTGAGTCCGCCTTGAGCTTGTCTCTCTCCCCATGCTCTTTCTTCTTTTAGTCGTTGACCGTAGGTCACGGTTCGCTAAGCGCTGCCGCTCCAGCCATGGCGCCGCCGCAAATGAGCTCACCGCCGGTCACCTACACCGCCCGATCCAATCTCAGACGCCCAATTCTAATCTAGTTGCCCAAGATCAAGGATACCCCTTCGCTGGCATTTTTGCAAAAAGCCCCTTACAATTAATTAGATCTTAACCCACGGTCCATAGCGTCTTTCTAGATTTCGTTTTCTTCTTTTGAAAGCGTACTTTGTTTCGGTTAGATCTAAAATACGTTTTCACCTATTTACAGTTTTGCCACTAATCTTGTTTTAGTCATAAAATCTCTGTTTTAACTCCGATTTGATCCGTTCAAGTTACGTTAGGTTCGTAATTTCATAATCTACATGTTTATACTACTGTTCAGTATGTTTTCAACTTTTAAAATTTGAGGTTAGATTTAATCTATTATTTTACTAAAGGAAATCTTGTTTAATTCATAACTTCTTCGTTTTAGCTCTGATTTTTGTGATCTTTGCGGCTGTGTTTTCGTAGTGAGACATAGATTCATTTTACAAAATTTTCATCTTGATTTTATGTTGATTGGTGTACTATTCTAATCTATAGCTTTTGTTTGCTATGCATGATTGCTTCTGAATGCTTGTATGTTGTTGTGATTATCGAGTATAGACGGTGAGCAATTCGTGAGAAACCAGGAGTACTACTTTGACGAGCAGGAACATCAGGAGTACTTTGTTCAAGACAAGTATAGCATGGGATCATCCTTTGTTTCCTATTCACTTTAATACATTAAATTCATGTTGCATGTGTTGCCTTGATAGGGATTCACTAGAATTGAACTTTTACCTTGTCACCTACGGGATATGCATTGGGTAGCTTTGCTAGTGCTCAATTAAACCATGATCTTGTGACTTGACTAATGTTATATGCAATAAACATTAAAATATGACTTTTTACCAACTTGGAAATAGGGGGCTGGAGTGTTTAGCTACTTTCTAAATGCTTTAGATTTCTCTCTCTAAGGACTTATCTGTAAGTGATCATCTGGGACTTACAGTACAGCTTTACACGGCTCTGGCTTTAGCTCAGTATGAGGACCTTTTCTAGCTTGTTAGAGGTTACCTTTATGGCGTAAGAGGGGTGTGTTCCGGGTTGGATATAGTGCGGCCTCTGTCCGTCAGTGTATAGGCTGCGTGTCATTGTGCCTATCGGAAGGGGGGCCCTACATTCGTAGGCCACAGAAATCTAGCGGCCCTAACTTGTTAGACGAACCTTTGAAAGACTTCATAGTGACCCATGCCTGCTCACCTTGGAAGTGTTTTCAGAGTAATTAACCCAGGCATATGGGTATCACGACTCATAGTGAAAGTGTACAACCTCTGTAGAGTGTAAAACTGGTATATCAGCCGTGCTCACGGTCACGAGTGGCCTTCGAACCCTTACGGAATAGATGATCACTAAGAATTATCTGTTTATGCTATTCATTACTCATGTTTACATTGATCATGTGTTTTACTTTGGGAATTAAAACAACTTGTTGCTACTCTTAAGCTGAAATTGTGACAACTAAAAGCTGAATGTTGTTAAACCTGTGTCAAGCCTTTTGAGCCTCATGAACCCCATGTTACACTTGTTTAGTACAACATGTACTTACACTTGTTTATTTTCATTACTTGGATAAAAATACCAGATGGGTAACAGATGGCTATGGTAATGACGATTTTCCTGAGGATTACTAGACTTGTGGTCAACCAGTTGACGTCCCTATGATATGGAGCTTCTGCGAGAGATCTTTTCTTTATACTTCCGCTACATTTATGTGAAGACTCTGTCTTATTGATGCTGTAATAAACACTTGAGATGATACTATTCATAATTTGTCAGCTTATGTGTGTGACTGATCTCTAGGCGCACATAAGATTTTGCATCCTATTTTATCCTTAAAATTGGGTGTGACAGTTTCTCCTCTCCAGAGAAAGCTACGCCGTAATTTGTCGATGCTTTTGATCAGCCCCCTACCACCGGCTCGCGTGTCGCGCCCTAGTTCGCGGTGGGTGCTCCAGGTGCGGCAGTGGTGAGTCTTCCCAGCGGCGAGGTGGCGCTTCGCCCTTCCCCTCTCCCCAGCCCCCTCCCCCTAGGGCTCGCGCCCAGTTCGTGGTGGTTGCTCCAAGGGCGGCGGGTGCCCCAGGCATCGCATCCGCCCCAACTGTTCCCCTCAGCTCACACTCACGGCGGCGCGGCTGGGGGTCTCATCCTCCGCCCCGACGTCTCCCACGGCTCACCCTCCGCTCCTTCATCTCCCCATGGCTCGCGTCCCGACCTCTCTAGTTGGCCAACTTAGGAGCATCCACCTTGGAAGAGCGTAGATATATGTAGCAATTTCTCATATGTGTGCTTTAGTGCAGTATAAAACAACAACGAGTAGTAGATGGGTTAACTTGTTTATTTTTTGTTATGATTTGTTGCTAAATCAAAACTTATTAGAGTGCTCTCGTTTTTGCTATGAATTAATAATTGAAGAGGAGTATTCACAAATGCTTTAGGTATGTTCTCTGTTAGATGTAAGTTGGTCAGTATTCATCATTATAATGACCTATTGTAATAATGTTCACTTGGAATTATATCTAATTTTTGCTATGTTGAAAAAATTGACAGAGAGAGGTGTGATGTTGAAGCTTGGGGATTTTTTAGTGTGTTGCTGGCTGCCGCTGTTATTGGAGAGAAAGAAGCTAGCTAGGTGGATCATCTTCTACTGGCGCTTGCAGGCAGGAAGAAGGAAGAGCTACTAGTTGCTGCTAAGAAGGAAGAGAAATCGATGCGCAAGCTCTAGTTCTTTCTTTTTTGATTAATGCTTAGTGTTGGGTGAAAAAGCTATCCTGTCTTTGAATGGGGATTTTATCAGGTAGAATTTGAGGGAAGTCTTAGGTCTGGATTAAGAGTTTGGCATAAATTTAGCTTTGTCAGAGTCGACTCATTTGAGGGACTTCTGCATATAATATTCACAATTTATTCTTCCACTTACGACCACGTGGAAAAGCAAACTCACGTTTAGCAATGGTCACCAAAGCATAAACGTTTGTAAGGAAAATGGACCCTAGGCCCATTTACTTTGGATTTTGGTGTTTGATGGCCAACACAACCAAATTGGACTAATGAATTTGCAAGTGATTGTTTTGTAGTTCAATAGGGTGCAAGACGTGACTTGGATGAAGGCGGCGTGATGATTCGATGATCAACACTATAAGCAAGACCTTAGAAGCACAAGAGAAGACCCAAGATATCAAGCAAAGTCTAAGCACAAAGATAGGAACTAAGTCAGATGCAAGATCATGAAGAAACGAGCTCACAAAGGTGACCAGACGCTGGACCGAACGCTGGTGTATAGCGACCGAACGCTCTGATCAAGAGGCTTGACAACAGAAGGCGTCAGCAGCAGCGACCGAACGCTGGCGGCAAATTGACCAGACATAGGACTGCAGCGTCTGATCGAGTACAGAAAGGTTCTAGAGCTCTAACGGTCAGTTGATCGCAGCTCTAACGGTCGGGACGACCGGACACGTCCGGTCCGGACGTGATCAGCGTCCGGTCAATAGCAGAAAAGCGGGATTTCATCCCCAACGGTTACTTTCTCAGTGGAGCATATAAATAGACCCCCCAACCGGCCATTTGAGTGTGTGGAGCTGAGGAAACATACCAAGGGTGTTGATACACCATTTTAGTGATCTCCACTTGTATAGTGCTTTGTGTTTTATTAGGTGATTAGCGTAGGTGCTTTGCGAAGTGCTTAGGTTGATTAGACCACCGTTTATGCGCTTGCTCTAGGTTTAGGCCTAGTGTTTAGTGAGGATTGCATACCCCTTACCATTCGGTGCTTGTGCGCACCATTGTTGTACATCGGAGGGACTTGTAGTCTTGCGAGATCACACCAACCACATTTGTGGTGTGGCCGCCACCGTGTATCAGAGGGAACAAGGCCCACGGTGTTTTGGCCGGAAGCTTGATTAGTGAAGACGGCGGGGAGCATCCAGGAGAGGCTTGCCGGAAGGCACGTCAGAGACCCACTTGCGTGTGGGGAAGGCCCGAGGCTATCCACGGAGTTACCCGACCAGGAGCTTGGCCGTTGTGAGGGATTCCTTGCGAGGGGCTCCAACAAGGACTAGGCGGAAGCTTGCGCGCTTCTCGATACCTTAGTAAAAATACCGGAGTCGTCGATAGGAGTTTGCATATCTCTACCTTACTTTTTTAGCTTCCGCATTTACATTGATTGTATTACTCCTTTTGCGGTAGAGATAGCAACACACTAGCAAAACCGTAGTTGCACATTTAGATAGTTTTACCTTTTGCGTAGGTTTTAGTAAGGTTAGACAAAGCATCCATAGTTTAGAAGTAGAATTTTAAGTTGCCTAATTCACCCTCCCCCCTCTTAGGCGTCACGGTCCCCTACAAGTGGTATCAGAGCCGGTTGGCTCAATTTGGACCTTTGGCTTAACCGCCGTTGAGCCGACACTATCTAGAGTGGTTGGGATGGATACCTCTAGGCCTCCGCACTTTGATGGCACTAACTTCCACTATTATATAGCTAGAATGGCTTGCTACCTTGAGGTAGTTGATTTAGGTGTTTGGAGATTCACTTGTGACAGGATGAAACCCATTAGGCATCCCGATAAACCCACAAAGAGTGAAGAAAAGGAAATGAATTTCAATGCTAGAGCTAAGAATTGCTTGTTTGAATCATTTAGCATGGATGTGTTTAACCAAGTGTTGACTTTAAATACGGCACATGAAATTTGGTTAAAACTTCAAGAGCTCCATGACGGCACATCTAAAGTTCGTGAGCAAAAACATTGTCTAGCTAAACAAAATTATGATTCCTTTATAATGAATGATGATGAGCTTGTTTGTGATATGTATTCTCATTTGAATCTAATTATCAATGAGCTCCATTCAATATGATTAACAAAGTTAGATGATGCGGACATCGTGAGGAAGATCATCTCCGTGCTTCCACAAAAGAAATATGCAAGCATCACCACCATCCTTCACAACATGGAGGACTTGAGCACCATGACCCCGGCCATAGTCATTGGCAAGATAGTGGCATTTGAAATGTCACGGAAGATGGGTCAAGAAGAAGCCTCTTCATCAAGCAAAGGCAAAGCTCTCGCATGTAGAGAGAAAAAGAAGATGAAGGGCAAGCAAGTTGAGACAAGCTCCAACTCAAGCTCCTCAAGTGAAGATGAAGAAGAAGATGAGGATGATGATGAAGAAGATTCAAGTGATGATGATCAATCTTGCTCCTCCACCTCTAACCTTGATGAAGAATCAATCAAACTTATAAACAAGGTGGATAAGATGATCCAAAGGCTCAATGTCAAGGGTGTGCCCATCCAAATTCAAGATATCATCTTCACCAATCAAAGAAATGAGCAAACAAAGAGAGGATGCTATGGATGCAGTGAGTTGGGGCACTTTGTGGAAGTTTGTCTAAATAAGCCCACACCCAAGACAAAGAAGAAAGCGTGCAAAAACCAAGCCCTCACATCAATAAGGGCATGGGATGATTCTTCTAGTCAAGAAGAACACCATCACAAGAGGCGAGGCCGCAAGCACTCATCAAGCTCTTCTCGTATGTGCCTTATGGCACGAGGTAACAAAAGTTCATCCTCTAGCGAGAGTGATAGTAATGATGAAATGCCTTCTTATGATAAAATTGTGCAACAAAATCTTAACTATGCTAAAGCTTGAACTAATCAACAAAAGAAGCTCGAAAAATTAAAAGAAAAGCTAGATAGTTCACAAGAAGCATATAAAACCTTGCTTGAACAATATGAGACATTTGCTAATCTTAATATTGAACTATCTATTAAAATTGAGCAACTTGAGGCTAGTGCAACAACAAATGCATGCACAGTCAATGATGAACAACTTGTAAAAAAATGAAAAATTAAAAGAAAAATTAGCTAGCTCACAAGATGCTTATAAAAGTTTGCTTGCTAAAATCGAAACCATGTGTAAATATTGTGATGAGCTAACTAATAAAGTTGCTAATCTTGAAGCCGTCGGTACAACCCCCACCAAGGTATCTAAAAAGAAAAGTTCTATATTTAACATGCCAGAAAGGGATGCTTCTACTTCTTACAATGATTTATGTTTAGACTCACCCTTGTGCAACCAAGTTTGTGTTGAGAAAGTTGTTGTAGATACATGCACACAAGAGGTTGCAAAGGAGAATGAGCAACTCAAGCAAGAAGTGGTTCGCCTCACCAAGGACTTGACTCAAGTGAAAGGCAAGACGAAGCAAGCCCAACTTCATCAAGATAACACCGTCAAGGGAGTGAAGAAGCTTGATGAAGGACAAACCGTGGTTTTCTATGTATGCCACAAGGAAGGCCACAAGTCTTATGAGTGCAAGGTGAAGAATGGGGGAGGAGCAAAGAAGAAAGAGAAAAAGCAAACAAGCAAGCTCTCCAACACCTACACCAACAAGGTGGACAAAAGGCCTCCACACCTTATCTCTCTTGAAGAAGAAAAATGACAAAGTGGTGGCCATCAAGGTGAACAAGCAAGCCAACAATGGGGTCAAACACTTTTGGGTGCCAAAGGAGATCATTTCTAATATGAAGAGCACCAAGAAGGTTTGGATCCCGAAAGGGAAGTGAGAAGTCCAATGGACAATCGGGGAATTTGAAGACTTGGCAAAGTATGGGTGCATTTCATGGGGTGCATCATTATGGATAAAGTCATTGCCATGTGGGTTAGTGAATACTATGGACCCAAATTTCCCTTCCCATGTTAGGTAACTAGATGTTATTACTTTCAATTGGTATTTCCTTCAAGTAGTATCAATTTGCATTCCCTACAAGTGGTATTTCTTACAAATTGGTATCTTTAAGCATCTAGTTACTTTTCATGCCTATGTTTGCATTTGCATGCTTATATCTTTTGTCATGCATACACTAGGTATATCTTATGGTAGACTTGCTCGGTTTCATTCTTAACCCTTGGAGCAAACCTACATGGTTTAAAATCGTTTAGGAGCACGGCACATAGCTTGTCTTTCGATTGTTCATCTAATATGTGGCAAAGTCTAAATTGTAGATAATTTCTCCCGAATATAGCCTTCGAAAATGACTCTCACATTCATGTGATGTCATCTTTCAAGTGGTATTTTTTATTCTAAAATCAATGTGCATGTTTCCTACAAGTATTCCATACTTGTGTGCACAAATTTAGGGGGAGGTTACTCTACAAGTTGGATTCTTTGAGACTAACACCTTTTCAAGCTTATCATGTGTGTAGTAGTCTCATTACAAGGAAAATGGAGTCCCCGGAGTTAAGCATCATACTTGAAATATCCACCCCCTATTGCAAGTGGTAGAAATCAAATTGATTTCCACATGTGGTATTTCTAAACCGATATCATCATGTTGATTTCATTTTGATATTTATATGCTTTCTCCATGCATTATATAGATTAAATTCCCTTGAGCAATAATTTGCCAATTATGCATGTGCTTTGCCTTCTACCATATGTATGCATATATTTAGGGGGAGCTTAGTCTATATAATGTGATTTCACTCGGCTCCGCTGCCGAGGGATTCGGCCGTGAGGCCGGCGAATCACGCCAAGGGCGAGCAACTGAGGAAGGCGAAGGAGGACAAGAAGGGGAAGAAGTAACAGAAGCTATGGTCACGGGAATGAGGGGAGGACACCGATAATGATGATTACGATGATGATGGTAACAATGACGAGGTGATGGAGGAAGAAGAAACGGTAGCCGATGATATCGAGTGGACAACCTAGAGAATGAGGATGCGCTGACAAGCATCAGTTCGTCCTTGCAGGCGTCAGGACCCTTCCCGTCCCATGGAAGGGAGGGTGCGTCTACGGAGCCGGCAGTGGCGGGACGTACCGTCGTCCTGCCCCAGGAGCCAACAGAGGCGGGCGGCTCTATCGTCGTGCCCGAGGTGCCAGCAGAGGCAGGTGGCCCCACTGTCATGCCCCAAGAGCCAAGGGGAATGAGGCATTCCACCAACATGCCCCAGGAGCTGCCTAGGGCAAGCCCCTCTACCTAGGAGCAGGGGGTGGTCTCAAAGTGGCCTCGTTCCAACGAGGTGGAGCAAGGGTCTGGGGGTTCATCCCCCAAACGCATCTGCTGCCCGACGGCGTAGAGGTGAGTTATCGATTCCTCTCTTTTTTCCTGTTTTAGTTAGATTTCATCGTGACTTGTGTTTTTTGTCCTTTGTAGTGTCGGCAAGCAACGGAATTTTTTGGCACTAGCGCCGAAGAAGAGCATCGCCCTCCAATTAGGGCGGCGGCCGTCGGCTGGTGTCACGCCCATTGAGGGCAGGAGCGACGCCCATGTGACTGTGTCACCAGCCGGTCGGGCGATGCCCGTGGTGGCGCCTGTGCCCTCGGCGGGATGGGCGGACGCGAGCGTTCAAGGGTTGCCTTAGGACATCATAGAGCAGCCAGTGAGGGCCATGATACTGCTGCCGACGGTGGGGCAGATGGGGCTGCCGACCATGCTCGTGGCACCGACCGGTCATGACCCTGCCGACACAGGTGGAGGTGGCGGTGGCCGTGGTAGATGGGTTATAGCCGGGCGCGACCGTAGCGTTGCCTAAGGCATTGGCACGACCCGTGCCATTAGTGGCCCAAGCAACGGCGCCTGGCGTGGGATGGACGGAGGGGACGCGGCTGAGGGGTCCTCGGGAGTCATGGTGCTGGGAGATAGGTTCATGCCCGCACCATTGCGGAATGGGGCGTCCCAGCAAGATCATCATGGCAAGAGGGATCAACGGCGCTTGAGGCCAGCGAGGAGTCATCTCTGACCCTGACATCGATGGATAGTGGCTCGCCCACGAGGGGCGAGCCCCTGCTCCAGTGGATGGATCCGTAGAGAGCATGGAGTGGGAGAGCCTCGACGTAGGGATCATGTCCATGCTTGAGGCCTTGGACCATGCCACAGACGCATTGCGTGATGTTGTTGTTCCCTTCAACCAAGTATGTTTTGGTTCTGCTTCTTGCCCTTTTCTACCTCTATATACTTTTTATATCTTGACCACCGTCTCCCTACAGTCCCTTATAGCTCGTAGCTGAGGGAAATCTCAGTTCCTTTATGAACAGAAGGAAACCTGGGACTACTTCGTCGATGAGGCGCGGCTATGCAGGGAGGTGATAGCTTAGCTCACCGCCGCCTAGCAGAGGGTGGTCGAGCTGACTCCCCTTGCCGAGGAGGCGGCCAATCTTCGGTCGTGGGTGGACGAGGCCTGTCAGGATGCTGACGAGGCTGAGAAGGCATTCAAGGCCCTATTAGCGAGGTCACGGAAGGATGATGAAGAAGCCGCCAGGGTCAGGAAGGAGCAGGATGAGTTGTTCCAGAAGGACGCCGAAACCCACCAATGGATCCTTGACCTTCTGAGCGAGGTTGAGAAAGAAAGGGATCTAAGGCTGGGGGTCGAGGAGAAGCTCACAGCCCTAGAGAAAAGGGTGAGCCTGGATGCCACAGTGGTCACTCGGCTATGCAAGGAGTGGGATGAACTGATCCAAACCATGGAGAGGCTCCGCTTCGAACGCAGCGCGGCTTGCTAGGAGCGCGACCAGGCTTTCCGAGAGCGTGACTAGGCCTGCCAAGAGCGCAACGATGCACAATAGAAAGTCAGCTCCCTCCAGGACGATCTCGAAAGGGAGATGACCTAGAAGTCAGAGGGGACCAGCTCGCTCGCGCTCGTGCCATCGAGATCATGGCCCGGGTGCGCCAGCTCAAGAGGAATGCCCTTCACGCTGGGGTCAATCAGTCCTTCATGATTGATCGTTCTCATTATGGGGACATCATCGATCTGGAGGCGATGAGCCATGGCTACGCGCTAGGTTATGAAGTCCACGAGCTGGAGGAGATGGAAATGGCGGTGGCTCCCCTTTCGTAGGACCTGGCAGACAAGATAGAAGGCATAGTTCTCTCCTAGAGGGGATAATTAGTAAAATAGGTTGGGCGGTCATTCTTGTAATAAGAGGACAAGTTCTGACCCTTGTGCTTTGTTTAAACAAACTTGTTATTTTGTTTGAACAAATTTGTTATTTCTTCCTTTTTGTGTGTAAAAAGGGGTTAATGCGTTCCACCCCTTCCTGTTGTTAAGACCGTAGAGCTCGAGGTGTGGGCAAGAAACTCTGATTATGCTGGTAAGTAAGAGTGCATAGCCACAAGGGCATATGTTTCTTGCAGTCCGACCAGTCTTACTCTAGGTTTTTAACGTGAGGAAGGGGTCAAGCATGGTGACTGTTTTAGAAAGGGTATATATACCCTTATCAGCCCCTAAGTGAGGCCCGACCCCTTGCCATTGCTAGGGTCAGGTTTCACTAAAGATTAAGAGAGACGATAGCAAAACTAGTAGGAGAAAGTGTCTCTTGTTTTAGAAATGTTATCCTTAGTTTTTCGCACGTATCCCCTCCCTAGGATCTGAGCCATCGTTCTACGACCGCGCATTCGGTCTCCTTGCGAGTCTAACTTTCCTCAAGCCCCCATGTGTAGCGGGGGTCCGGTCGAGGATTGGCTCGTCTTTGCGATCGTTACCCCATCCATGGTTTCCACAACCAGAGGGGTTGAGCTAACATCACTTGCCTCGATGGATTGAGTGACGCGCTCAGTGAGCTCGCTAACGGGCATGTCCAAGTGGAATCCGGGTCCGTCGTTCGTGATGGGGTCAGCATAGCCCTCATGTGGCATTCCACTTCTCCTTAACCCATCTCCCTACAGATACCCAAGTTGTTCCGAAGACCGACTCAGGTGGCCCGTTGGCCTCCCCTCGATGGAGATTCTATGGGCATGGCTCAAGGTTAGGATCAAACGAGAAGGTTGAGATGACCCTGTTCGCTTTTGAGCGGGTCGAGCAAAGGCCGCTGGGGCTCATCTGTGTTTTCTCACATGGCTCTGTTTGATGTGAGGTGGCCTCAAGCCCTTCGTGGGCTAGCCTTCAAACCTCGGTCGGTCACCGCTCATATCGAATGAGACGACTACCGCTTTGTGACATGACGCGAAGCATTGTGATGCAATAATTGCATATGCGATGCTTGGATGTATGGGTGAATGTATGAAAGCATGCATGGGAATGGATGAATGAATGATCATGCACTGCAAAAGTAGAATGGGGTTGGTAAAGTTACCTCGATGGCTCGAGTGACGGGTTCGGGAAGCCCTTATCGAATATGTTCGAGTGGAATCTAGGTCCATCATTCGTGACGGAGTTGGCATAACCCACATGGGGCCTCCCACTGCTCCTTACCAATCTCTCGGCAGCAGCCCGAGCCATCCGATTGACTTGGGTGACCTACTGCCTCTCCTCGATGGAGATTCCATAGGTGGGCCCCTCCAAACCCTTCCTGGGAAGACGAAGGCTAAAGCTCAGAGTGTGGGCAACTAACTTTGATCACATTGGTGAGCAAAAATGCCATAGCCGCTAGGGCGTAGGTTTCTTGCGGTCTGACCAGTTTTACTCAGTGTATGTCTCCGCAAACCTTGCCTCTAGTTTTTTAACGTGAAAACGGGTTGGGCATGGAGAATGTCTACCGAATAGACATACTCTTACTAGCCCCCGAGTGAGGATTGACCCCTGGTCGTTGCTAGGGTCGAGCGTCACTTAGAGATCATGGAGTCGATAGCGAAACCAATAGGAGAAGACGTGTGTAAATTAAGGGTGACCCATCTCTCGGCAGCGGCCCAGACCATCCGATCGACTTGGGTGGCCTACTGCATAGGACTTACCTTGATGGCTCGAGTGACGGGTTCGGGGAGCTCTTACCGGATATGTTCGAGTGGAATCCGGGTCCGTCGTTCATGACGGGGTCAGCATAACCCGCGTGGGGCATCCTACTACTCCTTTCCCATCTCTCGACAGCGGCCTGAGCCGTCTGACCGACCTGGGTGACCCACTAGCACAGGACTTTCCTGTGAAGATAGAGGATGAGATCATCCACCCCAAAATTTTAGTTAGGCAGATAAGCCAAGCGGTGAACTCGTAACAAGTGAACAAGCCCTTAAATTCTCTTATGGCTAAACAGATTTTTAGCCCTTTTCCCCTTTTTGTATAAGAAGGTTAATGATTTTTGACCCTTTCTGTCATTAAGGCTGTAAAGCCTGGGGTGCGGGTGAACAAACTCTGATCACGCTGGTGAGCAAAAACGTTGTAGCCGCTGGGGCATAGGTTTCTCGTAGTCCGACCAGTTTTACTCAGTGTTCGTTTCCGCAACTCTTGCTTCTTGGTCTTAACGTGAGAGAGGGTCGGGCATAGAGAATATTTGCCAGGTGGATATACTCTTAGACGCGCACTGACTCTTTTCGTAGTTAAGGCTAGAAAAGCTCAGGGTGCGGAAAAACTCTCATCACGCTGGTGAGCAAAAACGCCATAACCGCTGGGGTGTAGGATTCTTGCAGTCCGACCAGTTTTACTCAGCGTCTGTTTCCGCAACTCTTGCCTCTGGGTCTTAACGTGAGAAAGGGTCGGGCATAGAGAATGTCTATCGGGTGGATATACTCTTAGACGCGTACCGACTATTTCCGTAGTTAAGGCTAGAAAGCTTGGGGTGCGGAAAAAACTCTGATCATGCTGGTGAGCAAAAACGTCATAGCCGCTGGGGTGTAGGTTTCTTGTAATCCAACCAGTTTTACTCAGCATCTGTTTCCTCAATCCTTGCTTCTGGGTCTTAACATGAGAAAGGGTCGGGCGTAGAGAATGTCTATGGGATAGATATGCTCATATCAGCCCCCGAGTGAGGCCTGACCCCCTGCCGTTGCTGGGGTCGGGTGTCACTAAAGATCAGGGAGTTGGTAGCGAAACTGATAAGAGAAAGTGTGCGTATATTAAGGGTAAAAACAACATAGTTGTTCGATGTTCCAGGCGTCGACAAAGACTTTGCCGTCGATGGTCTTGAGCTTGTTGGTGCCTGGTCGGAGCACCTTCGCAATGATGTACGGTCCCTCCCATGGCGGAGAGAGCTTGTGGCGGTTCTTGTTGCTTTGGACAAGGCGGAGCACCAGGTCCCCAACGTTAAATGCTCAACCCCGCACTCGATGGCTGTGGTACCGGTGTAATGCTTGCTGGTACTTGGCCGAGCGGAGGAGGGCAATATCGCACGCTTCATCTAGCTGGTCCATGGCATCCTCGAGGGACGCCTCAGCTCCCTGTTCATCGTACGCCCTGACCCTCGACACTCCATAATCGAGATCGGTTGGGAGGATAGCCTCGGAACCGTAGACCATGAAGAATGGTGTGTAGCCGGTGGCCCGGCTTGAGGTCGTCCATAGGCTCTAGAGCACCATGGGAAGTTTTGTGACCCATCGTTCGCCAAACTTGTTCAACCGATGGAAGATCCTAGGCTTGAGGCCTTATCGGACCATGCCGTTTGCACGCTCGACCTGCCCATTCCTGCGGGGGGTGTCATGGCAGCCCAATCGATGTGGATGTGGTATTCGTCGTTGAATCGGAGGAACTTCTTTCTGGTGAACTACGTGATGTTGTCTGTGATGATGGAGTTTGAGACCCCAAAGCGATGAACGATGTTGAGGAAGAACAGCACGGCTTGCTCGGACTTGATTGTGGAGATTGGTCAAGCCTCTATCCACTTTGTAAACTTGTCTACGGTGACAAGCAAGTGCGTATAGCCCCCGAGCACCCTCTTGAGAGGTCCGACCAGATCGAGCCCCCAGACCACGAACGACTATGTGAAGGGGATCGTTTGGAGTGCTTGGGCTGATAGGTGGGTCTGCCAAGCGTAGTATTAACAAACTTCACAGGTGTGCATGATATGTTCAGCGTCGGCTACCATGGTTGGCTAGTAGAAGCCTTGCCAGAACGCGTTTCCGACCAGGGTTCTAGGCATGGCATGGTGATCGCAGACCCCATCATGGATGTCACTCAGCAATCGCTTCCCTTGTTCGATGGGGATGCAACGTTGTAGGATCCCAGTGTGGCTTCACATGTAGAGCTCACCCTTAATAAGGACAAAGGACACAGCATGATGTGCTAGCAGCTGAGCCTCCTTTTTGTCCATCGGTAGCGCCTCACGGAGGAGGTAGTCGAGGTAAGGCGTCCTCTAGTCGGCTAGAGGGTCAGGCTCTATCGTTGGATCCTCATCAAGCTCTATGACTTTTGGGTTGGATGGAGCCAACGGCTGGTTAGCCCCCAAGCCTAGGGCAGGCGGCCCGTAACCGGCTTGTTCTGGCTCCTCGTAGTGGACCGATGGCTTGTACTGATCGCTGGCGAAGATGCCCATCGGCACCGGCTCTCGACCAGATGCCATTTTCGCCAGCGCATCAGCTGCCTCGTTGAGACGCCTCGAGATGTGATTGAGCTCGAGACTGTCGAACTTGTCCTCCTGCTAGCGGACCTCTTAGAAATATGCAGCCATCTTGGCATTGTGGCAGCTTGATTCCTTCATGACTTGGTTGATGACCAGCCAGGAGTCATCCCAGACGTTGAGCCATCGGATACCTAGCTCGATGGCGATGCGTAGGCCATTGATGAGTGCCTCATACTCGGCTACATTATGGGAGGAGGGAAATGGATGCGAACCATGTACCTCATGAGTACCTCGAGGGGTGAAACGAAGACCAGCCCCACGTCGGTGCCATTCTTCATCAGCGATCCATCGAAGTACATCGTCCAGTACTCTTGGTCGATGACTGATGGCGGCATTTGGACCCCGGTCCACTCTGTAATGAAATCAGCCAGCACTTGGGACTTGATGGCCGTCCAAGGGGCATATGGAATGCCTTGACCCATCAGCATGAGTGCCCACTTCGTGATTCTTCCTGTGGCATCCCGGTTTTGGGTGACCTCACCGAGAGAGAAGGACATCACGCCCGTCACCAGATGCGACCCGAAGTAGTGACATAACTTCCTCTTGGTGATGATATTAGCGTATATGAGTTTTTGGATTTGGGGTAGTGAGTCTTAGAATCAGACAAGACCTCAATAATGAAGTACATGAGACGCTGCACTTTGAGGGTGTGTCCCTCTTCTTCTCGCTCCACCACTAGGGCGGCGCTGACAACTTGCGTGGTGGCCGCAATGTAGAGCAAAAGTGGTTCCCCGTCGGTTGGAGGGACCAGGATCGGGGCCTTCATCAGAAGCTGTTGACCGTGTCAAGTGCCTCCTAGGCCTCGGGCGTCCATTCAAAATGGTCACCCTTCTTCAGGTGTCGATAGAGGGGGAGACCTCGTTCGCCGAGGCTCGAGATAAAGCGGCTGAGCGCGGTGAGGCACACTGTAACTCGTTGTACCCCCTTTATGTTCTGAATTAGGCCCATCCTCGTGATGATCGAGATCTTCTCTGGGTTGGCTTCGATACCATGCTTGAAGACGATAAAACCCAGCAGCATGCCCCTTGGGACCCCAAAAACACACTTCTTTGGGTTGAGCTTAATGTTGTTTGCTCAGAGTTTCACGAAGGTCTGCTCTAGGTCGGCTATGACCTAGTCAGCCTGTTTGGACTTGACCACGATGTCATCCACGTAGGCCTCAATGGTTCGCCCGATGAGGTCCCCAAAACATTGGAGCATACAACGCTGGTACATAGCCCCTGTGTTTTTTAGACCGAACGGCATCGTGACGTAGCAGAATGATTCGAATGGGGTGATGAAAGATGTCGCGAGCTGGTCGGACTCTTTCATCGTGATTTGATGGTACCCGAAGTATGCATCAAGGAAGCAAAGGGTTTCGCACCCTGAGGTTGAGTCGACTACTTGGTCTATGTATGGCAAAGGAAACAGATCCTTTGGACACGCTTTGTTGAGACCCATGTAGTGGACACACATTCTCCACTTCCCACTCTTTTTTTGTACCAGAACAGGATTGGCTAACCACTTGTGGTGGTACACTTCCTTGATGAACCCGACCACCAAAAGCTTCGCAATCTCCTCGCCAATGGCCCTGTGCTTCTCCTCGTCGAAGTGACGCAGGCGCTGCTTCACCAGCGTGGAGCCTGGCCTGATCTTCAAGGCATGCTCGGTGACTTCTCTCGAAATGCCTAGCATGTCTGAGGATTTCCATGCAAAGATGTCTCTGTTGGCGCGGAGGAAGTCGACGAGCGTGCTTTCCTATTCGGAGGAAAGCGTGGTGCCAATGCGCACCACTTTGCCCTTGGAGTCGCTGGGGTCTATGAGGACCTCCTTGGTGCCCTCTACAGGCTCAAAAGACCTGGTCGACCATTTGGGGTCGGGTGCTTCTTCGGTGACCTTCTTCCTGATGGCCGCTAGCTCCTTGGAGGCGACGATCATCGTGGCGTGTTCGCAGCACTTGACCTCGCACTCATAGGCGCGTTGGAAGGAGGTGTCAATGGTTATGACCCCGCACGGTCCCAGCATCTTCAGCTTCAGATAGGTGTAGTTGGGGACGGCCATGATCTTCGCATAGCATGAACATCCCAGGAAGGGTCTCTGTCCTGTAATTAGTAAGATCCCCAAAGGTGATGGGTAGATCGATCTACCCAAGTGGCACGACCTGCTTTCTAGGCACGATGCCGTGGAAAGGTGCTCTAGACGGTCAGATGTGCAATTGGTCGATGCCTATGGCGTTGAGCATTTCGGTGAACATGATGTTGAGGCCGCTGCCTTCATCCATTAGTACCTTGGTGAGCCACTTCGTGCTGATGATCGGGTCGACCACAAGCGGATATCTCCGCAGTTGTGGGACGCTCCTCGGGTGGTCGGTCTGATCAAAGGTTATGGCGGACTCCGACCATCGGAGGAAGGTAGGCATGGCCGGCTTGGCGGTATAGACCTCGCGGCGCGCAAGCTTCTGGTGGCGCTTGGAGTCGTAGGCCACCAACCCTCCGAAGATCATGAGGCAGCCATCCAGCGTCGGAAAGCCACCATCCTTCCCCTCAGTGTTGTCCATGGATGGCTTGGGGTCCTTCCTATGCCCCCCTTGTTGGAGCCTCTAGACAAGAACCACTTCAGGAGACCACGGTCCCTGTATAGATGCTTGACGGGGAAAGCATGGTTCAGACATGGTCCTTCGAGCATCTTCTTGAAATGGTCCGGGGTGCCCTCGGTGGGCTTTTGACCCCCCCTTATGGTCAGCAGCAGCCACGAGCGAGCCCTCGTGCCACTGCTTGTTCTTCTTCTTGCTGGGATGGTTGGAGGTGCCTTCGCCAGCATCCTCGTCCCGCTTTGCCATGCCCTTGAGGCAGTCAAAGATCGCTCCGACCACCTCCTCGCCCAAGGTGTGGCTGGTGGTGATGTCGAGGAGTTCCTTGGTGGTTCGCGGGCCCTTACATCCCAGCTTGTGAACCAGGAACTCACAGGTGGTCCCAGACAGGAAGACTCCTATGACGTCAGTGTCGAGAATGTTAGGCAGCTCCTTGCACTGTAAGGAGAAGCACCGGATGTACCCACGAAGAGTTTCCCCGGCCTTCTATTGGTAGTTTTTTAGATCCCATGGGTTTCCAAGACAAGTGTATGTGCCCTAGAAGTTTCCCACGAAGATCTCCTTCAGGTCCGCCCAACTTTGGATTCTGTTGGGCGGAAGGTGTTCCAACCACGTTCGTGCTGAATCGGCCATGAACAATGAAAGGTTGCGGATAATGAAATCATCATTCTCTGCTCCACTGGCTTGGCAAGCAAGCCAATAATCCTCGAGCCACAGTCCAGGGTTCATTTCCCTGGAGTATATCGGGCTATTGGTCGGCGTTGGGTACCGCGGTGGAAAGGCGGCGTTGAGGATGTGTCGGCCAAAGTCCTAAGGTCCCGGCAAGTCAGGGCTCGGGCTTTGGTCCTCACTGCTATCGTAGCATTCACCACGATGAGGGTGGTAGCCACGGTAGGCCACCTCCCTCGCGTCATCGCGGGCACGCCTGCGGGCATCAAGGGTGTCGCGCGTGTCATGGTTGCGGCCGAGATGCTCGTGCACTGGGACCGCAGTGCGTGGCCTACCGCCTCGCTGCGCCTGGTGGAGTGAGACATCCATGTTGGGTCGCTCTAAGGGCACGCGCTGGCTAGCGTCGAGCTCGCATCGTTGGTACAGCGAGCTCTTAGCCTATTGCACCGCGGGCCCGACGATCCTTGGGCGTTGTGGGCCCTGAAAGCCCCCGGAGCAAGGCCGCCACAACAGCGATGTTCTGGCTTGCCCGGGTAAAGTGTGGGAGGGCTTCATCATCCTCGATGATCCTCTGGTTCACGTCGCGGGCCACGGCGCGCACACACCCACTATCTCTATGGCACTCGATCTCTTGCTTGAGCTCCACGCGTTCCTACTCGAGCTGGAGTCGTGCTTCCTCAAGCTCTTGGTGTCGGGCCTTCAGTTGCTCCACCCGCAGGCGAGGTGGGGCCCCTGCATCCCTCTCGACCTCGTCATCAAGGTCATTCGTTAGGGTAGCCTCTCGCTCGTGGATGCTTTCGATGTGTCCTTTGGGGGTACCTACCACAAAACATTCATGAGAAGGATGATGGCTCCCCCGCGGGAGTCAGAGTCGGAGGGTGACTCCGATTCTCCTGTGAGGAGGTCGTGGAAAGATTCCTCGACATATTCGGTCATCCCCATGAACTCGTCGTTCACGGGGGATGGAGGCATGCGTTGCACCACAGGGTGGCCAACGGTCTCTGCGGTGTTGCGGAGACCGGACGGGAGTGTTGTCGGCACGCTCCGGATGAGGTATTCCGGGGAGAGCGGCTCTCCTCCGGTAAGTTGCGTCATGACATTGGTGAACGAGAAGGTGAGGTGGCGCAAGTCCTCCCGGGATGATCAGGGTCCTAGGAAGGCGCCGAGCTGGCGCTCTAGCCTCCCAGAATCGAAGCCGAGGAGCTAGTCGCTCCCGGGGGTGCGGGCCTCCGGTGCGTGCAGCTGTAGCTCCTCAAGCGCCTCGGCGATAGCGTCGAGGCCGGTGAAGTGGAGAGGTTGGACGGCGGCGAGAGCCTGCACCAACCCTCCCTCCGTCGTGACGATGAAGTCTAGGTTCCTGAAGCGCACGTGCGCGTCCAGGACCTAGCTGACGCCGTGAATAGCCATCCGAGGCCTGTTGTGGATGCCGAGACACGGAAAAGGCCCCTACCTAGTGCGCCAACTGTCGGTGTTTCAAGTTACCACCGATGAGTAAATTTGTATTATTACGCGTCTAGCTCGGATGGTGTGCTTAGAGAACACGAGATTTATACTGGTTCGAGCAGAAAGTCTCTATGTCTAGTTCATCGTTGCTGCTCGTGTTACTAGCACCGAAAGTTTATAGTAGGGGTTACAAACGGGCGAGAGAGGTAAATGATTCCAAGTCTCTGGTGAAAGGAGTGAGTGGGTGCTGAGAGCTCGATCGCTGCTCAGCTGTGTGTTCGTGTCGTGCTCTTGTGCGGATCTGTATCGGATCTTTATGGGTCAATCGGTTCGGGATCCCCTTCATGGGACGCCCTGCTTTCCCTTTTATAGGCCAAGAGAAAGTGTGGGTCCTTCTCCTTCATACGGGTCCCGCCGACCCTATAGATGTCAACAGGTACGGCTCCACGTCGCGGTCCTGTCCGTCACTAGCACCATGCGCAGGCATCATCCGTCGGTCATGGCGCTCCACTCCGTCCTAGCGAACGTCGCGGTGAACTGACGTGCCTGTTAGTGTTCGTACGAGGGTTAGGCAGAACAGCACCGGTACGCCCGACACTGTTCTTGATGTGAATCCTCAGGTATGGCCCGTCATGGCCGCGGGTTACATCGGGGCGTGCCGGTCTCTCCCTTGGTGTCAGAGTTTTGACCCAGGCGCATACGCTTGGACCTGGAGTGGTTGGCGGCGGTATGGGTCCCTGTCGGGCAAGATGGAGCCCACACCCAAGGGGTCTAGCGAGGCGAAGCCCGTGGTCTTGGGGTCGGGTGAGACGGAGCACAAACCCAAGGGTCGGGCTAGGCGGAGATCGCGGCCTCGGGCTCGGGCGAGGCGGAGCCCGCCCCCAGAGGTCAGGCGAGGCGGAGATCGCGGCCTCGGGGTTGGGCGAGGCGGAACCCGCGGCCTCAGGGTCGGGTGAGGTGGAGCCCACGGCCGGAGGTCGGATGAGGTAGAGCCTATGGCCTCAGGGTTTGGTGAGGCGGAGCCCGCCCCTAGAGGTCGGGCGAGGCAAAGCCCGCGCACCTGGGGTCGGTTGGAGCTGTAGGTGCGCTATTGACTGTTCGGTTGAATCAATCTTGATGACCATTAGCTTCTCTTCGGGTACCCTAGTATTGGTGCCCGACAAGTGGGTGACGCATGGGCCCCACATGTCACTGAGATGGAGGTTGGCATCCTACGTGGCGGTCAACGCCAGTGTGGCGTGGTCAAATCCGCTCTACGTAGATCAAAACAGCCCCACGCGCGCTCAGGTGCTAAAAGTGAATGATTTTGATAGTTAGGGTATCAGCAATAGATGGATTTAAAGTTGAGGGTTAAAATTAGACGAACCTAATAGTTGAGGGGCAAAAGCGGACTTAATCTTTTTTTTTTACGTTTGAAACTCTTGGCGCCAGGTACGAGGCCTGGACTCGGAGCGGCGTGGGGTGGTCGGGCGCAGGCAGCGCGGCTGGGTGGTCGCATCCATACACGGTGGAGAGGCAAGTTCAATTCCTCGTCGGATATCGGATAGGAAATACCATAAATCCATGGCAGCAGTATGCAAAATCAATGCAGAGAGATTTCAATCTTGATGCTGGCGTCGAGGGAACCAAAGGCCAAAGCAAACCTGCAGCTCCTCCAGACCTCCACCCATCTGCGCGCACCGCCACTGTGTGAAGGCATGCATGCAGTACAGGCATACACCGCCACGGAATGGAGTGATGGCACAAGGCACAAGATAGAACAGGTTAAATATTTTGAAATTCTGAAACAGGTGATATGGCTTTATTTTGGATGTCTTTTTTTTAATTACACAGTACAGACACAGACACTCACAACGCACGCACACTCACCCCTGTGAACGAACGCACGCAAACCCTAGAGGGACCGGCAGATCTCGAGATTGACGAAGTCACCACAGGCGCTTCGTTGTCGACGAGAACGTTGCCTACCACTAAAAGCATTGATAAAAAATTGAACCGCAATGCCCCATGCATGCAGCTCAAGTCATGCACTTGGGCAGCTAGGCACGCAATTCAAGCGAGCACTCTAGTGAACCGTCCAAAAATCTACAACCACAATCTAGCTCAAGATTCTCGGACCTAAATCACCACGAGATGCCTTTCAAAACAGCAAAACAATTATAACAAACTTACCACTGGTTAAAAAATTAATATCGCAGGATCAATTATACAGAATCCATTGTCCCTTATAACAAAATTTTGATCCTCACCTGGAATCTGCCAACCTTCTCGCATTCTCTCATGTGATCCAGAGGCTAGAAAGGGTAGAACTTGATTGCTCGCTTCTGAGTTCTTTGATGGATAGGTGGTGCCTTGTGAGGCGCACCTTCTGTTTCCGTTTAGGGGAAATTACCCAACATTGTGAGATGTGAGTATATGATCCTTGGCCCGCCCATCTATGGCTTTGCTCTTGATGGAACAATGAAGAATGAAGAGATTAATGTCATGGGCCTGATTGGTAAAAAGCCCAAAGGTCAACAGAATGGTGGCTGCACTCGTGTATGGCTCAGAGATGTCTTTAATTCATTGCCAGAAGATGCATCCGATGTTATGATTAAGCAGAATACAAGGGCATACATATCCTCTCTCTCTCTCTCTCTCTCTTTGGCTGTATGGTATTCCCAAATTCAAATCAGAAAATCAACTATTAAGTTGCTTCCCCTTCTCGATGTTGGGATCTAGTCTCTTGGCAACTCTAGATCAGGGGCTGAGCATGTGTTACCAAAGGGTGGATGTAGGAACACCAACCATTGAGGGATGCATGCTATTTCTGCAGTTGTGGTCTTGGAATCATTTGCCTTTTGGCAGATCACCACCGAGTGAGCACCCTGATATTGTATTGGAGAGGCATGAAATATGCAACCTTGTGGTCGGGTCAAAAACTCACTTGAAATTGGACGAGGTCGTTATGATAGGTACCTTTGTTACACACGCAACCTTGATCCCCTGAAACCCAGCATGGTCATATGGTCCCCATATGAGGAAGATTTGAGCGCAAATAATAAACTCCATGAGCTTTGCACTCAATATAAGGGTTTATGGATGACAAATGTGTCATTGCTATCCTTTAACGTTGTGCCCACCCATCTTTTCTAAGTAAATTCACTACCGGAGACCGGCTCTTTGCCGAGTGCCAGGTGGTTTGCCGAGTGTTGTTTTTTGGGCACTCGGCAAAGCGACCTTTGCCGAGTGTTTTTTTTTTTTTTGACACTCGGCAAAGAGCCTCTTTGCCGAGTGTTATTTTTTTTGACACTCGGCAAAGAAAATTTCAAAGCATATTTTGAAGCAGTAAATTAATTCAAATGAAAAAGTTTTCAACTACAAAGTTGTATAACTCATCAAGATGTACAATGTTTGTTTTGGTCTTTTCTTCATAGGACAAAGTGAAAGTAAAATTGTTCACAAATCTAACATATCTCTCTTGTAGTTTATGAAACTACAAGAGAGATATATAAGATTTGTGAACAATGTTAGAACGATCATGTCGAATGAACAGATGATCAAACAACCAAAATAAACTTTGTAGATCTCAAAAAGTTATGAAACTTTGTAATTGACAACTTTTTGATTTGAAATCATCTTGTCATGCAAAACTGCGTTTGAATTTCAAAATTTTAAAATTCAAATTTTGTAAACGACCTCGGATGGGAAAACTTCCTAAACTAAAACTGTAGATCTCGAAAAGTTATGAAACTTTGTAGTTTACAACTTTTTTATTTGAATTCGTTTAGGGCCTCAAACATACAATTTACACTTGACAAAAAAAACTTCTTTGCCGAGTGTTTTTTTTTTGACACTCGGCAAAGAGCCTCTTTGCCGAGTGTTATTTTTTGACACTCGGTGAAGAAAATTTCAAAGCATATTTTGAAGCAGTAAATTAATTCAAATGAAAAAGTTTTCAACTACAAAGTTGTATAACTCATCAAGATGTACAATGTTTGTTTTGGTCTTTTCTTCATACGACAAAGTCAAAATAAATTTGTTCACAAATATAACATATCTCTCTTATAGTTTATGAAACTACAAGAGAGATATATAAGATTTGTGAACAATGTTAGAACGACCATGTCAGATGAACAGATGACCAAACAACCAAAATAAACTTTGTAGATCTCGAAAAGTTATGAAACTTTGTAATTGACAACTTTTTGATTTGAAAACATCTTGTCATGCAAAACTGCATTTGAATTTCAAAATTTTAAAATTCGAACTTTTCAAACGACCTCGGATGAAAAAACAACCAAAATAAACTCTGTAGATCTCGAAAAGTTATGAAACATTGTAGTTGACAACTTTTTGATTTGAAAACATCTTGTCATGCAAAACTGCGTTTGAATTTCAAAATTTTAAAATTCAAATTTTGTAAACGACCTCGGATGGAAAAACTTCCTAAACTAAAAGTGTAGATCTCGAAAAGTTATGAAACTTTGTAGTTTACAACTTTTTTATTTGAATTTGTTTAGAGCCTCAAACATGCAATTTACACTCGGTTTAGTATAATATATTGGGAACTAAAACGGAATGCAGACACAAGTGAGAGTGTGGTGTAGTGATAGAGGAGGTACGTGCACAGCGGGAGGTCTCGGGTTCGAATCGCGTCGGCCGCGTAGCCATGAAATTCACGCGAAAAATGTCGGAGATGGGTGGGCGCTGGCCGGTTCGGGCCTCCATCGATAAAAAAAATCCATTTTTTTTGGGTAAAAATTCCCAATTTTTTCGGGTTTTTTTCGGTTTCAACTTTGCCGAGTGTCGGCACTCAGCAAAGGCTTTGCCGAGTGCCCGACAAAAGACACTCGGCAAAGACGCCTTTGCCGACAGTTTATTTGCCGAGTGTTCTTTGCCAAATGCAGCACTCGGCAAAGTCTTTGCCGAGTGTAAATTGGGATTTGCTGAGTGCTCCTGGCACTCGGCAAAGCCACTGATTCCCGTAGTGATTCCATTTAGTTAGACATAGAGAATATGAAGAGTCCCATTTGGTAAAGAAAAAAAGTGGGTCAATGTTTGTGTGAAAATTGGTAAGGCTGCGGCTAGAAATATGGCCGTAGAATTTAAACCCGATGTTACGATCCAAATTAAATCCTGAAATAATTAAATAAATGCTATCATTCTGTGTGCAGATATGCCAGGCATCATGTCCCAATGCAATCTCCCTAGGGTACCTCAACTACATGTATACTTTATTTAAAAATTAACAGTCATAACTAAATCTTTGAGATATATGAAAGATTAACATATGCTGAATCTTCAATATACCCTCATCAGAGTCGCAGTCCATCAGAGGAGGTTGAGTGATGCCATTTTTCTAGTTCTCCCAAGTTTTATATTTCTTATAAATCCAATATCAGTCCATGATTCACCTCTTTTTTGGCTCTAGGTCTCCTACAAAAACAAATCATTCATGTTAAAGAAAATAATGTGAATTCTAAGCTGCTTTTTGCAGGTGTTTTCTAACACATCTGGACAAAAATCTGAAAGGTTTTCTGCTTCAGTTTAGCCATGGCTATTAATTTTAAATAAAGTATACATGCAGCTGAGGTAACCTTGGGAGATTCCAATGAGACATGATGCTTGGCATATCTGCACACAGAATGATAGAAATATTTGTTTCAGGATCTGGATCTTATTAACATCAGGTTTAAATTTTACGGCCATGTTTCCAGCAGCTGCCTTACCAATTTTCACAACATTGACCCACTTTTTTTCACCAAATGGGACCCTTCATATTCTCTAAGTCCAACTAAATGGATTTTATCCAGAAAAGATGGGTGGGGACACTTACTCTTGTTTAATAGGACCGTCAAAGTCCATTCTCTTCGATTTGAACAACACCTGCTTCATGCCAAATTGCTTCATCACCCTATGTGTGGCTATGGAGCTGCACAACGTTAAAGGATAGCAAATGCAACTTTGTCATCCATAAACCCTTATCTTGAGTGCAAAGTTCATGGAGTTCATTATTTGCGCTCAAATCTTCCTCATATGGGGACCATACACTACTGGAGGCCGCGGCTTTGCCGAGTGTTTTTACACTCGGCAAAGAGCCCTTTGCACTCGGCAAAGGCTTTGCCGAGTGTAGCACTCGGCAAAGTCCGCCCGGCAAAGGGTCTTTGCCGAGTGCTTTTTATCGGGGTATTCGGCAAAATAAAAAATAATTTTGCCAAGTGCTTGGGGCGGCACTCGGCAAAATATTTTCGGCCGTTGCGCGCCGACCGTTAACGGTTATTTTGCCGAGTGCCCGACCCAGCACTCGGCAAAAAAAATTATTTTTTAAAAAAATTACTTTGCCGAGTGCCCCTGCCCAGGCACTCGGCAAAGTTTTTTTTATTTTTTTTAAATAATTTCTTTGCCGAGTGCCCCTTTTAGGCACTCGGCAATGAATTTCTGGATTTTTTTTAAAAAAATACTTTGCCGGGTGCCGCGGCAAGGCACTCGGCAAAGATTTTTTTTTTTTTGAAAAAACTTTGCCGAGTGCCTTGCCCATGGCACTCGGCAAAGACCCCGAGAATTGCAAATTTTTGTTTACATTCCATTGTAACAGACAATATATATATATATACATCAATCATCACATCTATATCACCAACATGCATTATATATCACAAGCACACGCATATTTAATAAATCCATCGAAAATACATCACAAATGCACCAAAGTTCAACATCACAAGTTTATTATTACAAGTTCAACATCACAAAGTTCAACATCCCTACTGCGGCGACGGAGACTGCAGGTGTGGCCCCCTGGATAGCGGTGAAGGACCGGACTGCGGCGAAGGGTTGACGTGATTAGCCGCCGGTGACACGCTAGCGGGATTGTTTGAACCCGCCGACGGAGGCTACACAAAAGAGAAGAGATTGCATGTGTTAGACTCAAAATTGAAAATTTCGGCAGCACCTCCCACGCACGGGAGGTTTCAACTCAGAAGAAACAACGCACGAAGGCCGACAATCACTGGCAACGAAGGCCGAAAATCACAACGCACACGGAAGCCGACAATCCCAACGCACTTAACGCATTAAACTTTCATACTCACAAGAGTGAAGTGTCGAACCAGAGCTGGAGCTGGCAACTGCATTTGGACACCCGATGCTTGCCCGATGGTTTGCATGATCGATACATGTCCGCCATCCGCTTCTTCGTGGCCTCCACTCATGGTCAAAAGTGCGCTTGCGTCTCCCTTGTCTCTGCCAGCTCGGCCTGCAGTGTTTCAATCACATGTTTCAGTATTGCAAATCTGATTAATGTGTGTAACGTTCAATCTACGACGAGTGAAACCGGAATTACCTCAAGTTCGTCGACCCGCGACAGTGTTGGAGTAGGCCGTGCACGTATGGGAAGGCTTCTGGTCGTGCTCCGTGCCCTCACGTCGGAGAGAGAGGGTGCAGAGCTTGAGGAGTCGGCGCCGTCTGCAATCCACAACCGCCCGTGCTTCCTGCCTTGCCCTAGCCTCACGATCACCTCTGTCTCAAGGGGCTCAGTGCTCAGATTGTGATCTGAGCCACAGAGCGCCCTAACTGCCTCCGTGTAGTCTCTGACCTTAGCGTGGACGCTCAGGTCAGAGTAAGCCTAGGTAGGGGCATCCGGGTTGAAGACGACACCGGATTTCACCGGGCCCATGTGGGACACAGCCCATGCCCCAAACTCCGACACCGGCACGTCCGGGTGTGCCACCTCCTGCGAGAAAGACGGCAAGATGATTAGAAATCAGGCAAAATTGAGCGTTAGAATAGACAAATGACATCTCGTACAAGTGCCCGCTTGAATGCGGGGAGGTTGCAGCTGCCTTGGTGGTGAGTTGGAGCGGTCCTCCATGCCCGCTTTTGCTTGCCTTGCTCGTGCTTTGCGATGTACGCCGGGTCAAGGTACCTGTCCACGATCCTCGACCATGCCGATCTATGCGACATGCACCATGAGGCCGGCACCTACACATCATCAAGTGTTTGACATATAAGAAGATCAATTCTGGACCTACTAAATCTCAAAACGAATCAACATTATTCACCTACCTGAAGGTACTGCTCCTTGGTCAGCGCCACCTTTCTTGCGCTAGTTTTGTTGAGGGGCTCTTTCTTGATGGACCTGTAGTAGTCGACGTGGGCCTGGAGTCGCGCCTCGTGATTCATGTCGCTGACGTACTTCTTACAGGCTCTGTGTGCCGTTTGATCCACCAGGGTCTCTCTACCTTCTTCGGCCTTGAAGTACCTCTGCATACAAACACGATGTATCCGTTCATTATTTCAATAAAAGACTTAAGCAATGGAGGAGATGTATTGAGCTATGTTGTGAGACACTTACCCAAAAGTCCGCCAAAACCCGCTCCTGCTTGTTGTCCTGCTCGTCATCCGAGCCAAGCTTGTACCTGTCCCACGACCAGGCCGGCTCCCACCTCTCCTCTTTCAAGTCCACAAGGTCGGGGAAGTGTTTCCTACACAGACATCCCAGGACGGTAGCGGGGGTGCGTGGGGGGTCAAGAGCACCCGACAGAACTAGCCAGCCCCTGCATAAGTGATTACAAAAAATTATCAGTTTCTCTTTTGATTTTCAACGTATCATATGAAGCACTAGTGATAACATCTATAGTTACTTACCTTCTTCCCACAGGACAAACCAGTGGGCGTCGGTCAGGAAGCGGAACTGGAGGAAGGCTTGTGGGACCTCACAAGTAGGGAGCCGACTGAGCAGAACTGTCCTCCGTCTGCTGAGTCCCCTCGTCCCCCGACGAAGTGTCTGTGGTCGTGCCTGTGGCCGCCACGTGGTCCTCCGGGGTAGGAGACGGGTGCTCCGACTGGTTGAGAGCAGGGGGAGGAGGCAGGTACCTCCTGGGCGACCCCGGCCCCTCCCCTCCCCCTCCCCGTGCTGGGGCGACCCAGGCCTGCTCTCGCCGCTGGGGGCGAAGACGTCCCCTCGCCTCCATCAGGAGGGCGTAGCCTCTGGTACACCATGAGCACCTGCCTCGGTGAATGATTGCCCACCATCTTTGTTCTGTCACCTGCAATGTACAAAGAATGAACAAGCGTTAGTACATACATGTCAAATAGTTCAAAATGAATAAACATAACAAAATTTAATAAAAAACATAGTATTACATGGTTTAGGAATAATCTTCATGATTGGGGTCATAGGTCTCATCATCACTGTCAAAATTGTCCAAATGGGCAACACTATTTGAAGGTTATGTGTCTTCTTCATTGTCTTTGCCTAAATGGAATCTATCAAGGATTTGAATGTCCTTCGGATTTAGCACTACATCTCCAGGGTCCTCGTCATCAACCGTTTCATTGTCTACTTCCATGGCGGTCGTAACACCGGGTAAGACTATCTCAAAGCTCCCTTGTAGCCCATTTGCTTGATAGAACTCTCCATCATATGTGTTTGTGTCGAAGGTGTAATCTTCATCGTTTGGAATAGGTAGTTTACCGTGCGAAGATACCTGGTGCACAATAGACCAACCCTTAAGATGGTCTTTGTCTTGGCACGCGTATGGCGTATGATACACCTGAACGGCCTGTTGAGCCACAATATAGACATCTTTTCCTTTATAGACGGAATCATGCCTAATCTCGACTAGCCCAAGATGAGGGGTCCGTCTCGTTCGTGCAGGATCAAACTAGTGGCACTTGAATATGACAGAAGTAAGAGGTACCCGGTCCTTCTCCTCAATTATTCCATAGTATTCGACGCCATTAGTGCCCGGCGTAAAAACTTGGCTGTTGGTGGTTTTCCGACAGGGCCGAGTCTACTCGTGTCTTGACGTGCGGAAGCGATATCCGTTCACGTCATAACCGGTATATAACTTCACCCTTAACTTGAAGTCGTTTGCAACCTGTCTCAACTCGTCACTCATGGACGCATTGGTTTGCGCCTGCAAGCTCAAGCATGATGCATCGTTATACTATTGGAACGTACGAGCTACTAAGGAATATCGACGAACGTACGACCTTTTGTTTGAACCAAGAAATGAAATCAGGCCTCCCAGCTCCCGCACCCTCTGAAAGAAGGGTATCATGTTCGTGCGGGGTAGGATCCCTTGATTGATGCCACTCTTGACGAACAAATTCCCTGTACCAAAGAGAATCAATGGGGTTCGATACAGAATAGTGACGTCGTATTGAAACAAGTTCGTTGAGAACTTACTTAATGACCAGGGAATGGGGTTCGATACAGAGTTTTTGACCCGACCACAAGATTGCATGTTTCATGGTTCTCCAATACATATGAGGGTGCTCACACGTGTTGACCTACCAAGAGGCAGATGATTCCAAGACCACAACTGGAGAAATAGCATGCATCCCACAACGGTTGGTGTTCCTGTATCCACCCTTTGGCAGCACATGTTCAGCTCCTAATATAGATTTGCCAACAGACCATATCCCAACTGTATTTACTAACCTTTTCAAAATCTTCAAGAAGGGGAAGCAAGTTATAGTTGATTTTCTGATTTGAATTTGGGAATAGCGTACAACCAAAAAGATAGAGAGAGAGGACGTATGCCCTTGTATATTGCTTAATCAAGGCATCTCTAAGCCATGTACGAGTGCAGCCACCATTCTGTTGACCTTTGGGTTTTTTACCGATCAGGCCTATGTCATCAATCTCCTCATTCTTCATTGTTCTAGCAAGAGTGGGGTAATTTCTCCAAAAGAGAAGCAGCAGGTGTGCCTCACAAGGGACCACCCATCGATCAAAGAACTCAGAAGCGACCAATGAAGTTCTACCCTTTCTAGCCTCTAAATCACATGAGAGAATGCGAGAAGGTTGGCAGATTCCAGGTGAGGATCAAATTTCTTGTTATAAGGGGCAATGAATTATGCAGAATTGATCTCGCGATATTTTTATAACCGCTGATAAGTCCGGCCACGATGACCATGTAGCGTATGCAGCCACGAGAGAGGCATCCGGCCGATCGAAGCCAGCCATGGCCGCTCATGGCCGCACGCTGGCCTGCCATGGCGGTCGGGCAGCCAGCTGCAGCTAGCCAAAGCAGGCCGCGGTAGGCTGTCGGCCGGCAAACGAGGTCGAGTAGGGGGAACTGAGGTCAGGCGGAGCAGTCCTAGCAAGAACGCAAAAAAAATAGTAGTTTCATAGCACTTCACCTATGGTCTGAGCCAGCCGAACCCTCAACCCCTAATATACCCAACTCCCAGGAGCTCTGGGAGTTTCCCATATGGTTTTGTATACACGTTTTGGAGGACCACATGAAATCCATGTGATATGCTGTTTTCATGTGGTCTTGGCTCAGAAACACTTGTCTCGACAGTGGAGGCGCACAGGAGTCGTTGTTTTCACGGATCGTCCGAACCTTGGACTTTTCTTTTATGTAGAATTGATCAAAGCAAATAAGTTAGGCAAGGCACATACAAAACATGCTTCAAGTGCACTACTATGCACTTACATGCGAGCATATAACTTTCCATGATTGAGTTAACATCATAGAAACATCTATACATCAGCAGAACCAGATAGTACCAATGTTCAGTAACCTAACTTACAGCTGCCTCATTCCCTGGTGAACCTTAGGCACATACATATGGGCTGCAAACACATTGCAACTACTCAATACACTTCCACAACATCATAACCACAAAACTATACAGATGGGCAGCAGCATGGCTTGGCAAAATATGATTGCATGCTGCTTAATTCGGTGTCACGTGCACATTCAGGCTCGAGTATGGTGTTAGATTCAGTTAGCTCGTGCGATTCTTAATAGGGAGCAGATGTGCTTCAGGAAGTCAGGCATGTCAGGGTTGTAGAGGAATTAATTATACTCAACACATACTATGATGATAAAAGAGAAGAGTGCATAGCTGCAGGTGGAGTCATGGAGTATGGAGTTGTAAGAATAGCAGAGTCTCTTGTTTGCAATGGGTCTATGATCAGACTGGTTGGACAGCTTTTGTGGAGCTGCAAAGGTAACATCTCAATTCAGGTACACGGAGGTTTAGGCATGGACGACTTTAAGGTGGCATGCATATTCGTCGAGGTGAAGTTTGTTAGATATGTGTCGAATATGTGTAAATACGGTTACAATTGGACTTGAGTTATATTAGGGGCTAGGATAGAGTTGTAGTTGAATTCTGCGTCCTAGGGAGACATAAATATGAGGCAACCACTGTTTTAACTATGAGACGACTTGTTTGTTGGTTTGGGCAACAGTAAGACCGCGGGAATGCACGAATGTCGGTGTAGCTATTGTTTTATGGGGAGGAGCGCATGTAGTCTAGTCCCGAGGGCGTAGACACATCACCAAACCCTATTAAAAAAGATCGTGCCTCCGTTTTGTTCTCGTTTGCATATTTTCTTCTAGGGTGATTACGATTCCGTGTTCTTTAGTTAGTAGATTGGTTCTGGTCTGGATCTAGCTAACTGTACACTCTAACAACGTTCGGCGTTCAGATAATTCCACGTATGCACCAGTTTTGTACCGTGCCAAACCATGTATATATGACCTTTAAACGATACTATGCATGCTTATGTTATATATTCAGCAGCTTATTGCTAGCTGGTGTAATCATCACCACATCGACATATATTCTATATTGGTGGGCTTCACGCGTATCCAATGATTTGTTTGGCTTGAGAACCACGAGATGGTGTATTATGACTCTCTCTCTCTCTCTCTCTCTCTCTCTCTCTCTCTCTATATATATAATTTTTTATGAACTCAATTAGTTTTTAGCTTATAAAATTGGGACTTACTAGCGCCGGACGTCCGGCGCAGACGAGCGCGTCCGGATGCCCCGCACATGCTGCTGCCCTAGCCCGCCCGCCCGCGCCTGCCGCTACGTCGTATCGCTGCTGCACATGCACGTCCGTCCCCGTCTGCCTTGCTCTGCTCCCGTCCGCCTTGCAACACTCCTACACGTGCACCCCTGCTGCGGCCGCCACTCCTTCTCCTAACCCCCTCCTCTCTCCACACGAGCAGAACCCGTGAGCCTCGATGAGGACGAGCACGCCCGTCCGCAGGACCTAGGCACGCCGTGCGCCCCATCTGCCGGCCCCTGGCTCGCCGCGCCCTTTCTCTCAGCCCCCGGACCATGCCCCCATGACTCTCTGAACATGCCTCTGAAACACAAAACACTTGCAATATGAAACACTTGAATGCAACATAAGTCTGAAGTAGATGAAATATTTGGAACATACACTTACAACATGTGTGAAACATATGCAACATCCAGATAAAACACTTGCAACATAAGAATTAATGAAACAGCTGAAGCATTTGGAACATACTCTTGCAACATATGTGTGAAACACATGCAACATCCAGATCAAAACTCTTGCAACATACGTCTGAAATAGATGATACACTTTGAACAAACGCTTGCAACATGCCTATGAAACACTTGCAGCATATGCAACATCCAGATCAACTTTCGCGACATCTATATGAAACACTTGCAATATACCTCTGAAACATATGAAACACTTCAAACATACGTCTGCAACATGCACGTTCAGCACAACATCTCCTTGCTACTTGGGAATGGAGGCTCGTCGGCGCGTGGAGTTCACCGATCGATGTAGGTCTCACCGGTGGCGCGGAGCTCGCTGCTCCGGTGAAAAAGGCTATGGCAGGTCCGTGCGCTGGAGAAGCCCGCGGTGGAGAGGGAGGAAGACGAGCTGCCATATGCTCTGGCGCTGAGGAGATGCTGGCTGGCATAGCGGAGGCGCGATGGAGAGGGAAGCACAGTGGAGAGCGGCTCGCCGAGGCGGCACGGCAAAGCACCGTCGCGGCCCACTATCGGCACCGCCCGAACGGACGGACGCCCTATACCCAGCATATTAAAATTTAGACGTTAATGGATCAACTCATTTAATTCTACCAAACCAAACAAGAAATGAGAAGTAAAAAAAATGTTTGATCATATCAACTAAATCCTTAAACCAAACACTCAGTAACAGAATGGCGATAACATTTGTCTTTTTAGAACGGACCAACGTCCATCTATTACACGTACGAAAGATGTATTTAGTACTTTCTTATATTAAATCATCGTTGTTACGCGATCGAGGCTACACAGAAGAAAAAAAAAGTTTGCAAGATAGCATGCTAAGAAATACCGAGCATAAACTTAGCTTATTCTAGTGCTCAAGTAGTAGCCGACACTGGGGATCGGACGAATGAGGATGCAGCTCCCGCTGTGTAGGCGACGAAAAACCCGAGGCTCATCCATTGCAGCGACGACCTAGGTCGCGCGGTTGAAACAATGCAATGCAACAAGAAGTTCTTCTTGTTCGTGGGTGCAACAAGAGGGCCGTACGGCTCTTGAAGAGAAATTTCCAAGTATTTGCTCAGCAATATCCACAATGCAGTCGACGTGCTCGTTGCTATATATCCATCTATGCTCCACGCAAACATCAAGGAATAAGCACAAGCGGCACGTCTTGTGAAAATCCAAAATGACTACTAATCACATAGTTATTATCCTCGCGTCGTTCATGATCTTCTTCCTCGTCGTTCCCGCTCTTCCGGCCGATGCTGAAAGCCGAGGCTTCCGCGGCACCATGATCCGCCGTGCCCGCACTGATACCACCGCCATCAACTTCACGCAGGCCGCTCAAGAGTCTCACCGTCGGCTGTCATTCCTCGCCGCCCGGTCCCAAGTCGACAAGCAGTCCTCGGCGAGCCACTTGGACAGTAATAGTAACACAGAGACAGTACCCCTGTGGATGGACGGCGTCGTCGGCGCCTACGACATGGAGTTCTCCATTCGGCACGCCGCCACAGGAGCTGACAGCCCTCGCCGACACCGGCAGCGACCTGATCTGGACCAAGTGCGGCGCCGGCGCCGCGTGGGGCTCCTCCTCCCCTTCGTACCACCCCGACAAGTCGTCCTCGTTCACCAAGCTCCCGTGCTCGCACCGTCTGTGCACCGCCCTGCGGTCTGTCGCACGGTGTGCCGCCGGCGGCGCCGAGTGCGACTACACGTACTCTTACGGCCTTGGCGGCGGCGGCGACCGTCCCCAGTACACGCCGGGGTTCCTCGGGAGCGAGACCTTCACTCTCGGCGGCGAAGCGGTGCCGGGCGTCGGCTTCGGCTGCACCACCGCGTCGGAGGGCAACTACGGCACCGGCTCCGGCCTCGTCGGGCTCGGCCGCGGGCCCCTGTCCCTCGTCTCCCAGCTCCACGTCGGCACCTTCATGTACTGCCTCACCCGTGACGCCTCCAAGGCCAGCCCTCTGCTGTTCGGCTCACTAGCCACCATGACAGGCGCCGGCGTGCAGTCCACCGGCCTCCTCGGGTCCACCATCTTCTACGCCGTGAACCTGCGTAGCATAACGATCGGCTCGGCGACGACGGCCGGCGTTGGCGGACCCAATGGCGTCGTGTTCGACTCCGGCACGACGCTGACGTATCTTGCTGAGCCGGCGTACACGGAGGCGAAGGCGGCGTTCCTGTCGCAGACGAACCTTACCCAGGTAGAGGATTGGGACGGATTCGAGGCGTGCTACCGGAAACCTAGCAATGGCAGGCTGCTCTCGAGTGCTGTCCCGGCGATGGTGCTGCATTTCGACGGCGGCGCTGACATGGCCTTGCCGGTGGCAAACTACGTCATGGAAGTGAGCGACGGCGTAGTGTGCTGGGTCGTCCAGAAGTCTCCCAGCCTGTCTATTATCGGCAACGTCATGCAGAAGAATTACCTCGTCCTGCACGACGTCCGCAGATCGCTTTTGTCGTTCCAGCCGGCAAACTGCGACAGCTACAAAGCCAACGAGGCATCAGGCTCGCCTCGTCCCTTGTATCAATTTTCTATCACTAAGCTTCTATGCTTCTATATCTACAATATGTATACTTCAGTATTTTGATATTAACTAGCAAATATATATATATATATATATATATATATATATATATATATATATATATATATATGTGTATGTGTAAAAAAAATACTTACTCTCCTGCCTGTTCGAGAAAAAAGAAAAAAAAATACTTGTACTCCTTAGCCTCATAAATTTGCATGCATTTCAATGCGATCATTTTTTTAAACGTTAAATCAAATATATGAATAGTAGAAAATTCGCATAAATATATATGTGATAGATTTAACAAACATTACTGTAGAAACCATTTTCCATGCAGTCCATCACTACCGGTTTCCAGCGAACTGACCATGATGCATTTTCACTGCTGATTCTGAAGTGGGTGAGCCTAGTGGATGCCCGACTCGACCGTGAAAATGTGTATCACAGCCGGTTAGTTCCAACCACAGACCTACAGTGAAAGGAGAGGCCATTTTCACTTGCGGTTCGTGGTTGGAGCCGGAGGTGAAAAATTTTATCATAATCGGTTCTGAGTTCCATCACATCACCTAGAGTAACACGGAGAAAACAGACATCGTCATTGTTGCTTCTTATATCAACTCGGTGGTGAAAATGTACAGAACAAACCCCCCCCATCCTCCTTCTCCAACTGGCTTCTCACCGTGATTCCATGAAGCTCATGGAGGGTGGTGATTTTTGAAGAAAGCACGCCAGGGTTGGTAATTAGCTTCCCTTTCATTTCAAGCTTGTTGCATTTAATTTGTGCAGGTTGTCTTACGTTTTGAGATGGTTCATGGAGATGTTCTTCCTTCATTTTAGACCATTTTTCACCAATTCAATCTATCATGGAGGAGTCTGTCTAGCTTGTTTGGTTGCCTAGGTTGTGTGAGATTTTGGGATAAACTAGAAGATACCTCACGCGTTGCTATGGGAATTGCGAAGAATTTGAAATGAAATAAAGTAGAGATGCCATGGATAGCTTACATTAAGGGATTGGAACTTAGTGACATTACATGATTATTATTAGTGGAAGATGATGTGGATAGTTAGTAAAAAATGATGTAGATGTCTTACTTGTTGAGATAGAACTTACAGTAGCATTTGTTTGATCATATGAACAATGGAGGTTCCGGAGGCCACCCTCAATGGCATGCACCAGGGGCATCTTTTGGTCAAGTTCTATGTCAAAGTCTTTGGTCCAGTCTATTTGTGAATCTCCTTAACAGAGATACTTGTGGTCACGTCATGTATGATAGAATCAATAGCTTTCACACACATGTGTCCTCAAACAACAAGGAGTCAACAGGCATGCAAGCTACCACAAGAGAAGAAAGGATCGATGATACAGAAGAGCACCGAGCCAGAGAACAGGGACCAAAGAGCTCGACCATGTGTACATGTCAACAACGAAAGCATGCTCTAAATGTGGCTCTGAATGTTTTCCAAATGGTTGGCCACACGCGCTAGCAATAACTTGGTGGTATAAGCCTCCTCCTTGAGGGGATGCATCACTTCTTCTAGACGAATAATTGCAATGAAGGTTTTGAGCTCCGATCGCAAGGACTCCACCAAAGGCGTGATCATAGACTTGAGGTTCAAAGGCATCGAAGCAGGAGAGACACAACAACAGTTGTGGTCAACGGGACTAACATGTTACCACACAAACTATAAGATCTTGTAGTCAACGATGAGTTGACATGTCCTTGCGGTACAGACATAGCCACAGAGTTTGTTAACATAGTAGAGCGCGCGACACCCACCTGGAGTACACAACGTTAGCCCAAACTCTTTGTTTGTTAGGGATGGTGAGGTTTCACAGAGTTGGAAACAACTCGCGAGAAGTAGGATCAGCGGATAAAAAAAAACAATGCCACTCTCGATGTCTAGAGCGGCAACGATGGATGTGCATCGGAAAAAAATTCTTGCATGAGCTGACTTGGTGATCATGCACAAGACAACGGTCACTAGTAGAGAACAGATCTTTGATCCTCGGTTAAAATGGACTCTAGTCCCGGATTTTTTTGCGCCCGAGACTAGAAATACCTTTAGTCCCGGTTGGTCTGCCCCAACGGCTACTGCGCCAGACAGAGGTGGCAGGGACCTTTAGTCCCGATTGGAGCCATCAACCGGGACTAAAGGTATACTTTTACTCCCGGTTGGTGGCTCCAACCAGGAGTAAAGGTCTACTCCCGGGCCGTGGCTGCGCCCGGGGTTGGAAAGTTATTTTTAGTCCCGGTTGGAGCCACCAACCGAGACTAAAGGTCCCCCTTTATATCCCGGCCGTCTCCTTCTTCCTCTCCGAGCCCGAGCTCAGCACATTTTGAAGCTCACTGCACTAGTGTTCTTGCTTCCTCCCTCCCTCCATTGTTCCTCCATCCATTATTCGATTCCTCCGTCGATTCTTCAGTTCTAAAGGTTACCAATCTCATACTCTCATTTTTCACCATTGTCTTATCTCATTTTGTTCACTATATATATATATGGTTCTTTATTGTGGTTTTTTTCATTTGTAAGCAATTTGAGCTCAAAATCACTTCAAGCTTGCATATTTACATGAAATAAGGTTAAAGTAGCTAGTTGAACTTGCGGACCGTGTTCATCTCGGCGAGCACGTTCTCTGCCGAGCGGTAACGGACGTCAAGGAGAAGCTTTGATTCTACGACGCGATCATAACCAAGGGACACTCCATGGTTAAGACGCGATCATAACCAAGGGCCATACGTAAAGAAGAAATTCACTGTTGTGCCCACTTGATGATATAGTGATTTAATGTAGTGTGTGTTTGAGATATTATGTAATAATTGTGAATTCAGATGTTTATTATGTAATGTTTCAAATTAAATCAATGTTTGATTTGATGAGATTTCTCTCTCAAAAAGGTAAATTAGGATATTGAGTGATGAAAAATTAAAATATTAACGTTAAAATAATGTGAAAACAAATTTCCTGTCCAAAACCAATAGTTTTAATAATTTTAATTAAACACTACATTTTTGCATTAATGAAATAATAAATATTAGTTACATTATGTTTTATAATTGTAACAAAAAATAAAAAAGTTAGGTTATAGATTTTTCCTATGTGCAATAAAGAAAAAGAAAATCCATATTTTTAACAAAATAATTTTATGTCTTTTATTTAATTTACTATGTATTTAACAAAAACTATTGCATTTCTATTGTATTTAACAAGACTATTGCTTAAAACAGGCGGGAAACGAAACTGCAGGCCACCTTTACTCCCGGGTGGGTGGGAAGCCCACCCGAGAGTAAAGGTGGGCTGCAGTTTCGTGGCCCGCCAAAAAAAACCCTTTACTCCCGTTTGGTAATACGCACCGGGAGTAAAGGACCTTTACTCCCGGCTGGTGGCTGGCACCGGGAGTAAATCTCCCAGGTATATAACCGCCAGTGCCAGGCGCAGATCGATCCCCTCCTCTTCTTCCTCGTCAAACACCGCCGCCCTTTCTCTTCTTCCTCGTGCCGCTGCCGATTCGTCTTCCCCTGCGCATCAGCCCGCCCCCGTGACACGGGAGCCCGCGCCTCGCCTCGTGTGGCCCTCCACCGCCGACAACCTCGCGCCGACGACCTCGCGGCGGCTGGCCTCCATCACAGGCTTGCGTGGGCCTCCACCGCGCCCAGGTGAGTTGAGAGTTCTCCGTGAAACAGGCGTCGGTGAGGGCCCATGCATATGGTTGGGGTCTTTTTCGCTTGTCGTCCATAGCGGAGGAGCCATCACCGCTCGTCTTGGGGCATGCCATGCATGGTTGTCGATTTCAACAATGGCGTCTTAATTGGGGGCAGCGGCATGCCATGGCTGCGGCGAATCATTTCTTGAAGCACGCCACGTGCAAGTCAACAACCTTGCCGAGGTGGATGCCGAGGTCTTGTTCAAGCGATGGTAGACGTAGCTAGCTGAAACTTGCAACATCACGACATCACGCACCGACGACACCATACGGCCTGCCTCACGCCGTCGTTGTTGTCGAAGACACCGCCACCGCTACCATTAACGTATATATCGTCATTTGTATTCATATGCATGTATATATACGTCGCGAGCACCGCCGCCCTCGTTACGCCTATGCGTTTCTATGTATACTGATGAGCACCGCCACCCTCGTTCACCCATGTGTACAAACATATATATGGCGGAGTTGAGCACCGCCACTCTCGCCACACCGCCCTCTCGCGGCCTAGTCGATCAACATTCAGTATACGCGGTCGGCATAAAATATATTGTAGTTAATAAAGTGGCTATGTTTAGTTTAAGATATATGATGAATGACTACATGGTTCACATGGTACATAGGATATATAACAACATCATGCATCGACACCGCCTCGCCCGCGCCTCACGTCGTCGCTGTCAAGACACCGCCACCGCCCCGACACGGTTATATCGTCATTTGCATTCATATGCATGTATATATATCGTCGTGGAGCACCGCCGCCCTCGTTTCGCCCATGCGTTTCTATGTATCTGGCGGCACCGCCGCCCTCGTTCACCCATGTGTACAAACATATATACTGGCAGAGTGGAGCACCGCCACTCTTGTCACACACCGCCTCTCTCATGCCTAGTCGATCAACATTCAGATTATCGTTATCGTTAACGCTAAACAATCACACCGAGGCGAAATTATGCGGTGACTAGGGCGAGCCGCGTTGTTGATGTCACCGACGTGGTTCGCTTTAGTCATCGACGCAGATTCACCCTAGTGTATAATTGCGTCCGTGACCGAGGGGCAAGATTTAATAATGCATATTGTTCGTAGATTTTATGCATGTAAGCAAAGATTTGACGTACTATATATTGGTTTTGTTTTTGAAGCTAGATGGCCGACCCGAGAAACATGGATGAGGAGGAGTTGATGATGAATTTGATCAACATTGGCACTCAAGTTGTCGGCGATGATGGTGCTAAAAATAACGTGCAAGAGGATGCGATGACGGAGTCAAGATTTAGCTCTTGAACAAAATGAGCAACAACATATTGGCCAAGTATATATTTTTTATTATTAGCTATATAATTATCATATGCCTTATGTGTGCTCATGACATTAAAAATAATGTTTATGTTTTGTAGCCCTCTGGATCGACATCAACAACTACAACGAAGAGTAAAAATGTTCGAGGTCCCAAAAAGCCATTGGAGGGCCGCTTCATCATCTCGGAGTTCAATGTAGATACAAGCGAACCGGGGGGGGCAAATAAAACGAAATTCGTGCACCACTGTGGTTACCTTATACGAGACGGGCTCCCGATCAGTACCCACGAATGGAAGAAGAAGACCAATGCTCCTCATATCAGTTTTGTCTCCGATCGTGACAAGACGTTAATTTGGAAAGATGTCTTGGTACATTTCACGCTCCAAACAGATGGTTATGATGATATTATAGATGGTGATGAATTGAAGGAGCGAGTTAGGGATTGGGCAATGAAGAAGATGGCCACCCAGTTTTAGACTTGGAAGAAACACCTATACACGACGTATGTCAAGAAGAACATAGCACCAGATTTTACTGTCCCAGGCCCGATCTCAAAGCAGAGGCCCTATTGGGATGAGTTTGTACAGTACAAGACATCAGAAGAGGGTGCGAGTCGGGTGATAAAGAACCAACATAATGCCCAACAGAAGACATACCACCATAACTTGGGATCAGGTGGCTACCGACTGCCATTAAGAAGTGGAACAAAATGGAAGCAGACCTTCTTGCCAAGGGTATCACACCCGAATCACTCGAGTGGGGAGAGCGTGCAAAGAATTGGTTTTTCGCTCATGGGGAACACTGGACCAGAGATGGGAAGTGCGTTTATGGCGCAAGGCGCAAGAAGCAAAGCAGAAGATTGTTTTATGCTCAGAGAGCTATCGCTAGTGGTGCTGCTCAGCCCAACAGAGAGAAGGATGAGCTAACATACGCCATCGGGACTATTGAACATGGTGGCGAACTAGAGGCAAAGGAAGTGTCTCGTGGGAGCATGGATTCCCTCAGATGACCTTCCTCTGAAGCCGCCAGAGAAAGAAGGAAGAAGAGGCACAGCGGCTCCAGAGGTTGGAAGAAGCGGTGCGTGAAGCACAGGAGCGGGAAAAAAACCTTGAAGCGAGAATGCAGGAGGAAATTAGAAGGCAAGTGCAAATAGCAGTGAGTGCAAGCAAGCAGGCATCAACATTAGCCAATCTGTTCAGTTGAAAAGCAGTTGCGCTTCCACGGAGATACCAAATCAAGGGGACACAGGACTGCGCTTCCCTATGGATGACATCACTGAACCTTGTACAACGTGTGAGCTACACATTCCGAAGGGGAATTCCACAATCAAGGTGGCTATCGGTCTTGTTAATCCTATCGACCGAACTAAGACACCAAGGATTCATGGGAATATAATCCAAGAAGGATATGCTACCATCTCGGTAGATAAAGCTAAAAAAGGTTTTAGTGATTTGCCTCTTGACATTCTTGGAGGTGATGGTGAGAAGACTCTAGGAGAAGCGGAGAAGGCATTCATTCTATGGCGCAAGCGCTACATTATCATTCCAGGGATGTCGGCTCCACCTCCTCCTGAACTACCTCACCATAGGTACGTGCGGATGAAAACACTACATCATTAATTTGTATTGGCTTAAATAATTAACAATCTGCTCATAATAATATGTCATTCCTTTTTTTATAGCAGATCCTCCCCCAACCTAAATCCAATTGTTCAATCGCCAGATCATCATAGTGCTCTGTACGATGACATTGTGTTGGAAGGCGAGGCTGCATCCACACCATCTCCAAGGAGGTCTCCAACACCGCAGCCGCCACCTCCAAGGAGGTCTCCAACGCCGCTGCCAACACCTCCAAGGAGGTCTCCAACACCTCCCCGCCCCGCCTACCAAGAAGCCTAGCAAGAGGCCAGTCCCTCAAACGAAGAACCGGTCCCCCTTTGCAAAGAAAGCCACCGTGAAACCAAGGGCTATTCCCAAAATAATATCTCGAAGAGAAGGAAGAAGGAGGCTGATGCATATAAAAAAGATATGTCTAGATTCTATGACAAACTTAAAAAGAATCAAGAAGCAAGGAAAAACCCGGAGAAACCGTACTTATTAGTAGCTCCGGATATTCTAAGAAAAAGGGTGGCTTCTTTACCGGCAACAACAATGGGAATCTCGTAAGCCGTCCAAATCAACGTTATCGGACTATGACCGCACTCTCACCAAGTCAATTGAGGCGCAGAGAAAAAAAGAAGCGGGCAGGGGAAAGGAGTTGCCCAACTCGGACAACAAGCGCACCAATCAGCCCCCCGCTAGTTGTTGGTAATGAATATGGTTCGAATTTAGGATTAATGCATCGAGCAAACATACCTCCGGATGTCGATTTGGATCACCTTGGTGAATTTATTGATGAGACCGGTCTCGACCTTTACCAGATGTTTGGTGATGGAAACATTGAGAGTCTTGGCGGAGGTTGATATTTGGAAGAAAAAATTTGTACTAGGCCAAAGTCTATACAACCCTCAAGCCTTATCTCGATCCAGGGGACGCAAATGTACCGCTAAACAAGTGGTACATGCAAAGCGTCTACCGTGGAGACTTCTCGTTGGTGTCGTAATTAGAGACGAACATTGGTTCCGTGGCGATGATGTTATGTATGTTGACTTTGCAGAATTTCATCAACTATGCCACCTGACCTCTCTGGACAAAGTTATCATTAGCTGTTATTGCCTGTAAGTAATAATTCTTTCGATCTATTATTAAACTCATCATATGTGTGTATATGCATATAAATTATCCTAACAAGTACTATATATATGTAGATTTACAATGACAGAGCTCAGAAAGAAAGGCTGCAATGAAATTGGTTTTGTTGATCCCCATATAATATTTAAAGACCCAATTACTCCAAAGACTAATTGGAAGTCTGAGTCAGAGAGTAACCTCATGAACTTCTTAGTGAACCAACGCCACAAGAAGGATATACTCTTTCCCTATAACTTCAAGTGAGTGTTAATAATATCGATCATCCTTAATGGAGCATATGTTGATTCTAGTTAATTAATGAGTGTTATGCGTTATATCCTATAAACACATGCAGCATTTACTGGATATTGATGGACATCGATCTGGTGAAAAGTCACTTGATAATCTATGACTCGATGAGAAAACCACAACAAGACTACCAAGATATGATACATATTATCCAGAGGTAATTTCGGGATCTCTAACAACTATATATACACACAAACATGATGATTAACTATATCTGATGATGTGGCAAATTTTTTATTGGGCAGTGTTTGGAAAACCTTTATTGAGAAGCAACACATGGAAAAATGCAAAGCGCCACTGAATATAATCCCTTTGAAAGTAAGTCCCCTGAATCGCATCATCTTTATTAATTAAACATATAGCTTTCACCGGATCACCAGATTGGATGACAAATCTTTTTCTCGTAAAGTGGTGTCTGAGACAGGAACAGGGGAACAACTACTGTGGTTACTATGTTTGCAAGTTTATCAAGGTGATCTCCCAAAGAACTCCTACAAAGAGACTCAAAGTACGATAAAAATACACTATATATTCATTTAATTATTATTATTGATTGTGTTACTATGTCTTTATATAAATATATGTATATATATTAATTTATTTTCCTTTAATTCAAACCGGTAGACTCGATGGTTGGAGGAAAAGGTCATACGGCAAGACCAAATCAAAGCAATTCAAGAGTCTATAGCCGGATTTTTTAATGAGCAGGTCATCGATTCCAAGGGCGAGTTCTACTTCGACCCAACACTGCCATGGAAGCCAAGCTAGAGGATGAGAAAAAACTTGTTATATCACAACAACTGTAATGCAATCTTTTTGTAATATATGCACATGAAATAATATAATGTAAAATACACATATGCATGCATGCATGTAAATATATATATGATGCATGCATGCATATATATATATTTTTTTTTCTATGCTTGAATTGTGTGATTTAATACGTTAATTGTGCTTGAACCGAAACATACTATACACGCGTATAAATGTATAATTAGCAGCGTACAATACGACTTCGAAAACAAAAAAATAAAAAGAAAAGAAAAAAGAAAAAAAAACCTTTAGTCCCGGTTCGTATTACCAACCGGGACAAAAGGTGCCGGCCATCGTGGCATGTCAGGAGGCACCTTTAGTCCCGGTTGGTGTTACCCACCGGGACTAAAGGTCCTCATTTAGTCCCGGTTCCTGACCCGGAACTAAAGGACCCCCTTTAGTCCCGGATGGTTGCTCCCGGGTGGGGAACCGGGACTAGAGGGGATTCCCCACCGGAAGTAAAGCTCGGTTCTCTACCAGTGGGTAACATCTAGCCCAAGCCCATCTCTTGAAGGGTTTGTGGTGTTACGTTGTTGTGTTGTATATTTTATACTCCTTTATCAATACATGCTCGGCAAAGCTATTGCTGGTAGCTTTTTGAAAGAAAAAAAGGGTTAACCAGTTCAGCAAGCGGCTCTTGCTCAAGCTTCAGGATCGATCCCTCCTCAGGGGCGTCATCAATCAAACAAAGAGATAAAGAAGTAAAGAACCACATGAACCCAAGAGGTCCAGTACAAAAGTAAATATCATGTATATGGTGTGTATTACACATGTCATCTCAATTCTCAAGCCTGATAAAAAAATGATTAATGCTTCGTGTCCTCGAGCACGTCGACCATGAACTGCATGACCGTCACCTGCGCCTGCAGCCACGCGATGTAGCCGGCGGCGCGCAGAAGGAGCTCATCGACCTCGTCGTCATCGCTGTTGCCGCTGCCGCTCGGCACGAGGCGCCTCAGCACCTCCATCTTCTTCCTCACCTCCATGTCCCTTCGCCTGTTGAAGGCCTTCGTCCTCGCCTTGCCTTCCGCGGCATCGTCCTTGCTCATCGGCTTCGTCGGCGAAGGCCTACTGGCGGCTACGGTGGCGGCGGAGGATGCTGCCGGCCTTGTTCTTCTCCTCGCCGTCGATGTCGACGGGCTGCAACGACGGCTGCCGGTGTGGGCACCCATGGCAATCGTGGTTGTTGCAAACTGCAGCGCTGTAGGCTGTAGCTACTTGCAGTTGGGACTATGGGATAATGAGGAGAGAAATGAAGAATGGAATCTGATAAACTAGAGGGAGATAGATGAGGATGAGGGGATTGATGCTAGAGAGAGGGGGCAAGGGGTGTTTATATAGATGCTATAGGAGCTGTAGGCTGGAAAAGAAGAAGAAGATATGCCTGTGGGAATGAGGTGGCATGCATTGGCAATTGGCATGACAAAAGACGATCAGGAATAATTAACTTCTGTTTCTGTAGTGATTATCCATAGCTAGCTAGATCATATCATATATATGCATGTGGATACAATACGGTGCACATTGACAGCTGGGAGAATGCAGGCAGGGCAGGGCATGGCAAAAGGAGCACGAGGAGATTATGGGGAGGAAACCACAATGGAGGGAGGGCCGACAAAAGGAGCGCGAGGAGATCCAACAGAGGGGATCATGGTCTCGTTACCGGCATTTGTTGAGAAAAGGCAATCAAGGATCATGGAGAATTGCAAAGCTAGGACACTTACAGCGTAGTTTGCTAGTTAGAACTTGTGCAGAATCATCACAGAGGAGGAGTGCCAATGATCTCCAAATCAATGCCTCCCGGAAGGGAATGACATGGAAAGATGCCACAATTACTTGTCCGGGATCACCAGTTTGGGTTTTCACCTAGAGATCAAACTCAACAGGATGGCAGATGAAACCTCGACGACTCCTCCAAGAAGGAACATGACACATGCGGGCACCATCATCGTCAGCACCGGCAACAAGCTGAGCAAGACTTTCGTCTAGAATCCACCGTAACCACAAACTAGCGCAATGCCTGAAGCTTGCAACCACATGTGTTGAGTATCCAGCCATCTCCCGCGTCGTCGAACATGGGCACAAACCCCATGCCCCGCATCGCAGCAGCAACACCCCGAAGCCTCCACCATGTTGTGCCATGGGCACAGGCATGGCCAACACCTTCGTTCTGCCCACCCAGCGCTCTGCCCTCCCCGTCAATAGGCAGAGTAGGCTCTCAGCGGCCGAAGACGGCCAGAGAGTCGCACAGAGGGGAGGGCGTCCATGGGGACACGGCACCGCCGCCGGCTTGCCCGTGACCAAACCGCGAGCACTGCGCCACTGATGGACCCCTGCATATGCACGCGTACGGGCACGCTGCCCCACTGTCGGCTCGCCCGCAGCCAAACTGCGTGCCCCGCACAGCTGCAGGGCCCTGCACACGCACCTCGAGCACCGCCCATCCCCCAGATCTAGCGAAGCACCGGCCATCGCAGGCAAATCCAGCAGGCACGACGCAGATCGAGCGAGATTCAGGAGAAATCGGAAGCCCCGAACGCAGATCGAAGCAGAGTCTCAGCACTCACGATGTGTGAAAGAGAGAGGTGGGAGAGGAGCAACAAGGGAGGAGAGGGGTGCAGACAGGGCAAGCCTTTTGGCTGCACCGTCGCTCGCCACCGCCGCCACGTCTGACGGCAGCAGCGACGGCCAAAGGGGAGGGGGCCGACGGGCTTTTTGGTGAGCGATGCTGGTCGCCCTCGCGTCGCCTCGGGAGAGAGACGACCGAGAGCGCTCGACAACATATATATGAATGGGAGTATTTCTGAATTACCAGAGCAGATGTTACAAATCCTTTGTTTTCCCTATCAAACCAGCAGCATAGGAAAATTCCCTTTATTTCTCCTATGCCTCAATCCTACATTCCAAATGATGCTACAGCGCAAAAGTAGTATAGGAATAAGAATCCTCCACTTTTCCTTTGCGATTCCTTTGATCCAAAGGAGCCCTAAATGCTGGACTGCGAAATGAGTTCAAAGCTTCCCAAATGAGCTCCGGAGCTCCCAGGTTAGACCAAAAGAGTTCTCAAGTGAGGACAAGACGCTTCCAATTGAACATGAACATATTTCAGCGACATTTGAGAGCTCTTAATTTTTTTTAGGGGATTGAGAGCTCTTAATTGAGTGAGGAGTTTTCGCATTTTTGGCTTCACAGTGACAGCACCCATTCCTGTTTTCAGCCCAGGACGAGGAAGGAATCTTGATGCGGGTCTCCATTTGGGATTCGGAATTTCATTGAGAAATCCAAACAGGCTGGCCCAGAAATGCTGTTCCAGCCCAATTCGAGGGATCCAAAGTCCAAACAGCCCAATTTGAGGAATCCAAAGTCCAAACAGCCCAATTCGAGAGAACCGTCCCGTCGACAAATAGCCTGTTGGGAGTAGGCAGAACCCAAAACCCTCCCCAGAAATGGAGCAGAGCGGCGGCGCGATGGCCGCCAAGTGCACGAAGCCCTCGGCCGCCGCCGGGGAGGACCGTCTGAGCTCGCTCCCCGACGAGGTGCTGGTCCTCATCCTCCTCCGCCTCGGCACCGCCGCCGCGGCCGGTCGGACTAGCGGGGTTGAAATGTTGGCACTCCAATGGTTGATAGTGTGTGGCTGCTTTGTTGGCTGCCAGCCGGTTGCCAACATTTCAACCCCTCAGCTGCGGTACCTCTCGTGGAATGAGCCATATGATCCAAGCTCTGTCAAGCTTGGCAATTTGGGGCAAGTTCGACGGTTGGGCACAAATTACTATCTTGTATATGGGAGGCAGGACTCTAGAACCAATCGTGCCTTTCTATTGCTCTTGGGACGGTTTCCAGTCATCCGCAGCCTTCAAACAAAACTTGTCTATCCCATGGTGAGTTCACATGCTTTCTTATTGGAGTAGAGTTTAAGTCCTCGAAGTTGCTCGCCAGCAAAGCTGTTTTTTTAGTAAGCAAGTTAACAAAGATAACATGGCTTGTTGTGAATACACAGGACATCAGGAACTCTCAATACTCGATGCAGATGCAACGCCTTACAGTGCTCCCTCGGATTAAGAGCTTGACCCTCATCCTAAGCAACAAAGGACATAACTTTGGAGCCAGCGTATTTCATATTCTCAGTCTGTGTACTTGTTTAGGTGTACTGAGGCTGGCGCTATATGAGGTAAACCATTATTTATTCATGTAAAATCTAAATACTCCAAGCAAGTGACAGAAAGCCACATCGACGCTGCATTACTGTATTGCCACATCTTGAGCCTGATCTTTGTGTAGCCTTATTTTCTGTTTTGCTTTTACACCGACAATTGCTTCAAAGTTTGTCTTTCATATATTCATGTTTATGTGTCTCCTAATGAAAGTAAATATTTCTATCGGAATGGGACACTTTCCATGGTAATAATTCTTCACATACTATCTGCATGTTGAAAATAAATGTGGAGTTGATTAAATTGCTGCATAGCATACTCAGTTTTGGCAGTATGGGATGTTGCAGATAGTAAGAAGTTTGGGGCGTGTGTTAGTCTATTTGGTGCAATTAGTGTAGCCTTGTTCCTTGTACGCATGGAGTCTAGTTGACAGCACTGACATGTAAGCTGTGCTCACTATTATGGTTCCATTTATAACCTATGTATGATCCATTGAATATTTTTTTTATGGGCTATTGATTGCACGGTACCTTCGGATTTGTGCAATTTTAAAATTACTTGTTTGATCATTGTCTTTGTGTATGCCAAATTGCTGCTACTAATTGGCTTCCAGCAAGTAAGAAATTATATATCTAGGCATTGATAGTTTTTTTGCTTTACTCTTTTTTTTTCTTCATATAATTGCATTTGACAATACCTGACAGTAGAACTGGTTCTTCTTGTTCTAGGCACAGTCACACTCAGCCTGTCCATCAGGCTGTATTTGTGATGAACCAACAAACTGGAAGACTGAGGAGCTCATTCTCAAACACCTCCAAGAAGTAGCGATCAGTGAGATGAAAGGATCAGATCATGAACTTACTTTTATGAAACGACTATTCTGTTGGGCAGTGAAGCTAAAAAAATTGAGAGTAATGTATCACTCGGTCACTGTAAGCAAGGCGAAGAAAGTACATGAAAAGTTGCTAAGCCTTGCTATGCCAGAAACACATGTAACTTTAGAAGAATCAAGGTGGTGAGTGACAAGTCGTTTGCTGGCGCCAGAAGACCTTGGCATCGGATTGTGATTCCAAGCACTAGCTATCTAATTTTGCATATGTATTGACCGTATGTGAAAAACTTTTAAGTGCCTTATGCCCTCGCCTTGTGTTTTTAGGCTTCCCTCTGTTGGTTCTTTGGAGAATGAGAAACTCTGTAATGCTTGAATACTCTCAGATTAATTTAGCAGTCTCTACTGCAGATAACAAAGGAATGATATGCATATAATGGGCTTTGGGCCCAACTATCTTCCTCTAGCTCTTCCCCTTCGTACCAACCCAACACGTCGTCCACGTGATGCATTTTCACTGCTGATTAGTACAAACCACGGACCAATAATAAAAGGAGAGCCTATTTTCACTGAAGGTTCGTCATGGTTGGAGCCAGAGGTGAAAAAAATTATCATAATCAGCTTTGAATTCCATCACATCACATAGGTCGGAACGCGGTGAAAACAGACATCCTTCTCGCTTCTTATATCAACCTGGCGGTGAAAATATACAGTACAAAACCTCCCATCCTCCTCCAACCGGCTTCTCACCGTCAAGCTCATGGAGACTGGAGAATGGTGATTTTTGAAGAAAGCATACCATGGTTGGTAATTAGCTTCCCTTTCATTTCAAGCTTGTTGCATTTGTGTAGATTGTCTTACATTTTGAGATGGTTCATGGAGATGCTCTTCCTTCATTTTAGACCAATTTTCACCAATTCGATCGATCATGGAGGAGTGTGTGCCTAGCTTGTTTGGTGTCCTAGATTGTGTGAGATTTTGGAATAAACTACAAGATACCGTGCGTGTTGCTGTAGGAATTGTGAAGAATTTGAAATAAAATAAAGTAGAGATGACGTGGATGGCTTACATTAATGGGTTGGAAGTTAGTGGCATAACATGACTACTATTAGTGGAAGGTGATGTGGATAGTTAGTGAAAGATGATGTAGATGTCTTGCATATTGAGATAGAACTTGTAGTAGTGTTTGTTTGATCATATGAACAATGGAGGTTCCAGAGGCCACCTCAATGGCATGCACCAGGGGCATCTTTTGGTCAAGTTCTATGTCAAGCGTCCTTTAGTTCGTCTTTTGTAAATCTCCTTAGCAGAGATACTTGTGGTCACGTCATGTACGACGGAATCAGTAGCTTCCACACACGTGTCCTTAGTCAATGAGGAGTCAACAGGCATCCAAGCTGCCATAAGAGAAGAAATGATCGATGATGTCGGAGAGCGCCGAGCCAGAGAACAGGGACCAAAAAGAGCTCGGCCATGTCAACAACAACAGTATGCTCTGAATATTTTCCAAATGGTTGGCCACATGCGCTAGCAATAACTTGATGGTAGAAGCCTCCTCCTTGAGGGGATGCATCACTTCTTCCTGACAAATTGCAATCAAGGTTTTGAGCTCTGGTCGTAAGGACTCCACCAAAGGCGTGATCATAGACTTGAGGTTCAAAGGCATCGAAGTAGGAGGGACACAACAACAGTTGTGGTAAACGGGACAAGCATCATCCTTACCACACAAGCTATAAGGTCTCCTAGTAGATGATGAAATTGACATGTCCTTGCGGTGCAAACATAGCCATTGACAAGTCCTTGCGGTGCACACAAAGCCACGGAGTTTGCTAACATAGTAGAGCGACATCCACCTGGAGTAGGCATGGCAACAAGGTTAGCCCAACTCTTTGTTTGTTGGGATGGTGAGGTTTCACAGTGTTGGAAACAACTCGCGAAGTAGGATCAGCAGATCAAAATGAACAATGACACTCTCAATGTATAAACACAACTGGAAACGGGAATTTCCTGGAGGGTGCGATTACCGACAAGGAAATAGAAAATGCTGATTGGAAAATTCAAACCCAATTTCCTACACCGTCAGGCAATAACCACTAGGGATAGAGCAACAGGGAAATTAGAAAATGACTGACGATGAATCGTCAGAAAAATTAAAAATAATTTCGCTATAGGCAAAAGACCGACAGAAATATTTGTGGAAGTGCATCGAGCCCTTTAGTGGATTTTGGATGATTGAATGACAACGTGATTAAAGGTCTAACCTGTTTGCTAAGTGTGGACAGGTAATAGGTTATCTCACAGGTACTTAATGAAAGCCAAAATGATGTGTTGTTGTATAAACGATCTAGTTCAAGCATAAGACAACAATGCAAATGGAATTCATGCAAAGACTTATTTATTGTGGGATTTCCATGTACTATGTGAAAGCAAGCCCGGTAAAAATTAGTTGATGAGACATGAGGGATTGCATATAGAATGGTCTCATATTTTAAGCTTGCTAAATTGAAATGAAAAAGATAACAATACAAATGAATGGATGATTCAACACAAGATGTGACTTGATGGCTTGAGATGGTGAAGATAGCAAGGAAATGCTTCGAGGTACTAAGCAAGGGTGAAGGGCAAGCGACGGCTTGGCGGCCGAAGAACCTAGCTAGGGTGAAGAACAAAGTACTTGCATTTAGTTGAGGTACTAATCAAGCTATGATGGTCATATTGATGTGGAGGATCAAATCTATATTGGACAAAGTGTTGGAAGTGACTTATACATTTAGAGTTATTCATATTTGATGAATGGAATCAAGTCACGTACTCAAAATGGCAATGCTCAAGTGAAAAGATCAAAGTTGACATGTTGACACCCTCACTTGATGAAGATTGGAATACACGGCTTCGGTTGAAAGAGATCAACTCAAAAGGTTTAAATTCGTTATACATTTGAATTTGAATTAATAGGAATGTCGTACTATTAAGAGGGATGCATCATGTTGATAGATAATGTTTTATAAAGTGCTCAAGCCAACCCATGTGAGTTTTAGAGTGTTTGAGAGACAAAAGAGCTAACTTGTTTTTGCTGGTCTGGTAATACCGGACGTGTCCGGTATGTGCCCAGCCACGATAAAATTCTTGATGTTCTTGGGTTGGCTCATCGGGAGTTCCGACGTAAGTCGAGAGTTTCGACGATCGGGAGTTCCAGCAATGGTCGGGAGTTCCGACGTCTCGTGCTTAACTGACTTGGAGAGTTCACTGTCCTGGTCATACCGGACGTGTCCGGTATGGACGGCCAGAGACCAACGGCTAGTTTTCAAATGCCTTGAGGGTCGGGAGTTTTGGCATGCGTCGGGAGTTCTGACACCTCACATACTTTAACTCAGTTACCGTAGTTTTCAAATATGCTGAGGGTCAGGAGTTCCGAAGGTCGGGAGTTTCGACATTCATCTGGAGTTCCGACGCCTCACAACGTCACTGTAACTTAGTTACCGTTGGGGCAGTGTAAGTCATACCAGACGTGTCCAGTATGCATACCGGCCCTAAGCCTCCACCTTTGGAGGTTGCCGATTCTGCTGGTTGTAATACACGTTTTTGAGCCTTGCCAACTCTCCCAAACCCTCTCTTAGTGAGTGTGTGAACCAAATCACAAAATCCATTTGTGGGTTATGAGAGAATTTGAAAAAGAGAGAAAGCCACCACTTGAGCACTTGTGCATATTGTCTATTTTGTGATTTGCATTTGTTACTCTTAGACTCTTTGATCCTAGACGGCTAGGCGTCACCGGAGAGCGCCCGAGAGATTATGGTGTGCCTCAGAAAGTTTGTAACGGTCGATTCCGCCGCCTCGAAATCAACTAGTGGAAGGAGGAAAAGAAGTTGGAAAAGATTCCGGCTAGAGTGACCTTCGTGGTACCCTCTAGGGCTGACCTTTGCTGGGTTGCCCGCAGCCCCCTCAACGGAGAGTAGGACTCGAACGAGTCCGAACTTCGGTAAAACAAATATCGTGTCTCAATTCGTATTTTATTTGATATTTGTGTTGCTCTAGCCCTTATATAGGTTCTCTGTGTATCTTGTCATCTCTAGTAAGTACCTGCAGTTTGGTTGAAAGATAGAAATCGAAAGGAGCAAGTTTGGGGTTGTTCCACTAAAACGTGTATACCGGACACATCCGGTATTGGTTCCTATGCCAGGCTGTTCATCAGACCACGTGTGTACCGGACACATCCGATATTAGAGCTCGGTGCTGAATTTATTTGATCTCTGTTCTAACTTTATGTTGCAGGGTTATAGCTTCTAGATATATTCTTTACACCTTGTTTACTCTGTGGCTAACTTGTAAGGGGTGGTATTACTCTTAATTTAGAATTTCCATTTTGGAAACTCCCTTCACTAATCGTTTCCACATTTAAAGGTGTTAATTTTTAAAAATGCCTATTCCCCCCCTCTAGGCGGCATCCTAGGTCCTTTCAATTGGTATAAGAGAGAGGTTCTCACCTAAAGCTTCACCGCCGTGAGAAAAGGATGTCGACGCCTAGAGAGTTGGAGCCGGTGCCTCTCCAAAATGATGGTTTAAACTTTCTACCATGGTCAATTCATGTACTCAATGCTTTTAGGGATATTAGTCCTCTTGTTGAGCATATTGTGGATGCAAGCATACCTCTTTCTATAGTTGATTGGAGCAACTACAAAAAATTGTCAAAAGAGGAAGAGATATGTGTGTAACTCAATGCTCAAGCTATTAATGTCATTTTGAGTACACTAAGTGTAGAGGTTCAAGTTGAGGCAATCTTCAATGGACAACCACCTCCAAAGAGTGCTCATCTCATTTGGACAAGGCTTATTGAGTTATATGGAAAATCCAAATGTGATGATGCACTTGAGGTCAATTCAATGGAAAGTATGTCCATTATGTCTCCATGCAGCGAAGAAGCTTCACAAAACCTCAAGAGCGCCGAGGCGGAGCTAGAAGTGCAAGTAGCGCATGACCTGCTGTCCGCCTACACATACCGGACGTGTCCGGTATTCCTACCGGACGTGTCCGGTATGGCCGTGGCAGCAGGACAGCAGGCAATCTGTGATGACGAGGCTCAAGCCCGGTGGCAACCAAGTGATGAGTCAACCTCAGTATCTCATGATACTCATCACTTGTATCTCATGGCTAAGAAAAGCAAGAAGAAGAGTAACAAGAAAGATCAAGAAAAGGAGAAAGCACAAGTGGATGATCAAGATAAGAGTGATGTTGAAGTTGAAGACAACTACAACCTTGATCATCTCAACCGCAAGGACATGTTCATCATCATGAAGATAGTTGAAAAGAATGATGAGCTTGAAGAAGAGATTGAGAAGCAAGAACAATCACTTCAAAAGCAAGAATTGTTTCTCATCTCCAAGATGGAAGAACTAAAGGCTCTAAGTGAAAGGTATGAAAAATTGTCAATTGAGCATGCTTTAGTTACTAACTCCTCTTCTAGTGTTTCACAACTAGAGAAGGAAAACTTTGAGCTCAAGGCAAGGCTAGATGAACTATCAAGCAAGTATAATGTGCTACAAGCAAACTATGTTCATCTAAAGTGCTCTCATGAGGAAGTAGTAGAATCAAGCATCATGCTTGAGGTAGCTCATGAGGTTGTGACCACATCGGTAAAATTTTCTCAACCTCTCACACATTCACTCACTAGTACACCATCTCAATTAAATATTTCTTATACTAATGAGTGTGCTCCTCAAGCAAGCCAATCTTCGATTGAGCTAAATCTCATAGAAAATATAGAGCTCAAAGAAGAGGTGAAAAGATTAAAGAAAGATATGATTCGGTTGAAGGGTAAGGAGAAAGCACAACCTTCTCAAGATAACCGTGATAACATGGTAAAGAAGCTTGAGAAGGGTTCAAACCTTGCTTCCTCTAAAGCCCAACAAAATAATCACATTTCAAGCAAGGCCAACACAACCAAGAGCAAGAAATATGGAAAAAGGTTATGCTATGGTTGTGGATTATATGGACATGAGTGGGCTATGTGTCCACATAAGAGTTGGGCCGACAAGTGTGAAGTGGCCGAACAAGAGGCCTCAAACAAGTTGGCCAACCAAAAGAAAAGTGATGGATAAAGCGCTTGTCCCATGAGCAAGAAATTGGGGCATCCTACCAAGAAATGCCCAATGTACAAAGAGACAAGAAAGAAAGCCCAGGTTGCAACAAGAAGATGCTATGGATGCAATGTGATGGGCCACAAGGTTGATAGATGCCCATACAAGCAAAACAAGCATAGAGCAAACAAAGGTCGTATTTGCTATGCTTGTAGAAGAAAGGGGCATCTAAGCTATGAATGCCCAAATGGTAACACTCCTAAGCCAAACAAAATTGTTTATAATGATATGCTTAGGAAGACCACAAATGGAGTTAGCACTAGCAAGGCGATGTGTTCACCACAAACTAGTACTAAAGCCATTTGGGTGCCTAAGCACTTGTTGACTAACTCAAAAGGACCCAACAAGAGTTGGGTACCAAAGTGTGTTTAGTTTAATGATGTAGGTACTTGGTGATGAGATGAAAGCTTTGGGGTGGTTGAGCAAGCAAATTGATAATATTCACTCAATCTATCAACCAACTCTTATCATAATCTCTTATATGGTTGACCCGAAGATAATTCAATGAATATTTCATCTATTTCATCATCACCATTGGTAACAAGTACCTAAACCTTATAGGATAGCCACTTTGTTCGTTTTGTGTTCAATAGTTCACAAATAGGCATATTTGTGAAATATTGAAAGTGGCTAATTAGATTCAATTGAAAAGTATTTTATTTTGCCATATGATGCTTTTAATGGCTCTCTAGTAGAGCAATTTATTTGTTGAGATGCAGGGCATAAAATAAATACTATAGCTAAAACGAAGAATTATAAGCAGCGGGTTATTTGTTTTTGTCCTGCATCTATCGGACATGTCCGTTATTACTATCGAACGTGTCCGGTATGGTCGGGACAGAAAGAAAGTGTTTCTGTTCTGTGTATTCCGGACGTGTCCGATATATTTACCGGACGTGTCCGGTATTGCAGGAACCAGAACACTAATAGGATTGAAACTGAGTCCTTGATCCATATATTTTCATAGATCCTGAATTTACTCAGAAGCTTGTGGTTTACCAAATCTAAGTGGATTGTGAGCATCTCTTGAACTCAAATTTAAATATGGTAAATTATTTGGTTGTGGTTCAAAATAGAAAATTGACTCCCAAATTCTTAATAGAATAAAGTGCTAGATAAAAGTCATTCAAATTACTTAAAGCACTTATTTAGGGGGAGCTCAGTTTCTATTTTGCACCTTGTGGACTAACAAATTTATCTAGCATTCTTTGTAGTCCTTTAGATGAAAAATTGATTTCGTATCTAGCATGATTATTTGGCAATTAAGGTCAACATAAAGATTATCATGCTATGTATCTTCTTAGTGGTATTCTTGTGGGCTCAAGGCAAAGGTATGTATTTACATACATGCATTGTAAGTACATCTAAGGCCATTTATATGTTAGAATGTGCATTTGTGTGACATAGGAGAGATGTTTTTCAAAACCCATAACTAGCATGTGTAGGTGGTGTGAATTTGAAAAACTATTTGAATCTTGGTCTTTGTGACCTAGCCATGTCATGTGATAATTATAGCTCTCCTTGATTGTTTGATTGGCTAATTACACATGACATGGCTTTCTCAAGTCCACAATCTACTATGTCTCACAATATCTCTCTCTCTCAAGTAATCAAAATCTATATATGCCAAATATTTGGAAAAGAGAAGTGATACTCATGGCATTTGGATAAGAAAAGTAATTACACCTTATTTGGATCAAGGACATACATGTTTTTTGATCAAGAAATAATAAAGAAGAGGATTGGAATTAAGTGAATGAAATTTAGAACAAAAAACAGCCAGCCCGTAAATACCGGACGTGTCCGTTATGCATACCGTCCGGTATGAGCGGGGTTATAAAACGGCCGGTACCCCTTCGGCCCTGGTCCTCTATCTCTCTTTTCTCTCCTCCAAGCCGACGCCGCCACCATTGTTCCACCGCATTGGCGATCAAGTGATTCCACCGAGAAAAATAAGAGAGGGAGATTGGATCGGAGGAGATTTGCATCAAGATCGAAGGCTCCGGGACTTGGATTTCCAATCGCATCTTCATTCACTTTCTCAAGGTACCCTAATCCTGGACCTCATCCGATCTAAGCGGTTAGGGCATGATTTTGAAATCCCTTCGGTAGAGATGCTACATTACCTGTATAGAAGCAATGTCCAGAGTTTGGATTCAATTGGTTGAAGATTGAGCGAAGGACCTCGGTTAGGGTTCCTGTCCGCTCATACCGGACGCTGGACGTGTTCGGTATGGGACAATAGACCAGGTTTTGCTCCCTTGTTTTAATCTTCTCAGTGGTTGATTTTTAGGACTAAGTTTAATTGTCTATTGTGTTTTGTGAACCTTGTGACCTAGTTTGGTTGAGCTAATTGCAAAGCATAGGATAATTATTCTTATTTCTATATTTCAACTTAAATAAGCTATCTCTTGGGCATGTATCTAAAATTCCTTGCAAATCCTTGGATACAGGGCAGCAGCCATGACCAGAAAACAGGAGCCTAGGTCCAAGCATAGACATGATCTAGCATTAGAGAAATACAAGAAGGCGAGACAGGACATGCATCCCAGATACAGTCAGTAGGAGCAGGGCAGCAGCAGGGGCCTCTCTAGAGCTACCAGGGGTGTTCCACAATACAGAGAGGGAGATAGTAGTTCTTCCTCTAACACAGATATAGAGGAGTATAGAGTGGAGCCCAGTACCAAAAAGAGGAAGAGCACTGATAGAGGTTCAGATGGTGGCAGCTCAGATGATGAGCAAGAGATTTAGGAGGAGCAGGTATCACCTCCAGCTCAGCACCAACCAGGTCAGGGTATGCACTATGGCTTACTTGAGACACATCCACCTAGTGTACCCTCTTATGTTTCCAGAGATGACTATCGAGGGAAAGGCATGACCAGAAGAGCCAGAGATAAGAGGAGATTTGATCCAAGGGCCTTGCCTAGGATTCAGTTTGACCATTGATTTCAGATAGCCTTTCATATGGAATTCTACACCGGTGTGATCCTCACCACAAACCCAGTGATTGCCAGGTCTCAGTGGATTAACTGGCAGTACGTTAGAGATTTGCAGAAGTCCTCCATTAATCATGCTATTGCTATTTGTGAGCATACTAGGGTATATGAGATCATGGAGTTCTAGCATGACTGAAACATAGAGGTGATTGCTCAATTCTATGCCACTCTGTATGTTGAGGAGGATGAGAGGCGTATGCACTAGATGCTTGAGGGCTAGTGGTATAGTGTGGATTATGATGCTTTCGCCACCCTGCTTGCTTTTTCAGAGGAGGATCTTCAGAGAGACAGGATCCATACAGAGCAGGTACTCCCTCCAGAGCAGTTGGCCTACATGTACCCACCAGGGGGTGAGAGAGGAGCTGTGGGGAAGGTTCTAGGTCTTCGCCCTACTTATAGATACCTAGACATGATGTTTAGGAAGACCATTGATTGCAAGGGTAGATACAAGGGAAACATTGCAGACTATTCTAGGAACCTGCTCCACAGGATGGCACCTGATGCACGACCTTTCAGCATCTTTGACTTTATATGGTGCGAGATCAGGAGCGTTGGTGAGAGGCCCCTCAAGGGATGTGGTTTTGCTCCCTACATTATGCACATGATTGAACAGGTCATAGGGCATACCTTTGAGTATGACAAGGTACATAAGGCTCTGAAGATAGTTGCGGATCTACCTAAGATTGGGGTACATCCAGCAGGACCAGGAGGAGCAACAGCAGTAGCACCAGAGGTAGATGCACCTGCATGTAGTGCAGTAGTAGGAGAAACTTCCCCTCTACCACATGCTCCTTCATGTTCTTCTTCACGTCATCGCAGTCCTCCTTCTCCTATTCATAAGATGTTCAGTGCTATCTTTGAGATGTGCAAGGATATCCAGACCTATCAGTAGAAGGAGAGGGAGGCTAAGAGGAAGGACACTCAGACTCTAAAGCAGATTGCTGCTAGACTTGAGCTTGATCCTCCTAGGTCTCCATTATCAGATGAGACAGCCAATGAGCCATAGATAGAGGAGCAGCAGTAGGCCAGGTACGATAGAGAGTTTGCTGAGTTTCTTCAGCGACAGCAGCAGCAACAGCAAGCACCAGAGCACCCTAACACTTTACCTCTACAGGCTCATGTGCCTAATCACTCTCAGCCACATCCCAGTGCTGTAGATGAGTATGCTTTAGACTGGTGGAGTGACCTCACAGGTGGTTTCGGCTACTACGGGTCTGGTGGCTTTGACCCATCTGGTATGGGTGGTTCTCGTCCAGCTGGTGCTCCACGCTCAGATGATGAGGATATTGGTGGAGATGAAGATGGTGATGAGTGATCACAGCTTTCAGAGACAGCTTGCAGCCCCTTTGTCCTTAGTATGTCATTGTTGGACATTTATGGTGATAGATGACAAAGGGGGAGAGAGACTGATTAAAGCTTCGGGATATTGATATTTGTTTCATTTGCTTATCTTTGTACCTGAAGATATGTACTGTAGGTTGTAGTTTTTTTTGTTTTTGAGCTTCATTGATGTATCTTGAGTTTGAGATAGATTGTATCATGTGAGAGATGAGACTTATACTTATGCTTTATCTATGTATCTCTTGAGACATGATCTTTATTTATATATTAGTGGCTTGTGGACTTGAGAAAATGTGCAATAAGTGCTATGTGTGACATACATGTGTTGTATTTTTTTTCATAAGGACTATGCATGCTAGAATGAAAATATTTGATGTGATGCCTTTATATTTATTTTTGTGTGATATATCTTGTAATATGCATCACGGTTTTACTTTATCACACACATGCACCCCACGGATGCAATGATTTAGGGGGAGTCATATATATGTTTTAGTATGTGTAATTGACATTTGAGGTCATTTTATGAATTCTAATCACAAGCGCATATTAAGGAGGAGCCTCTCATAAATCATTGAACCCAAAAGTTTAAATATTTATATTCTTTTGTAAGCTTTAATCAAGTTGTCATCAATCACCAAAAAGGAGGAGATTGAAAGTGTATCTAGCCCTTTAGTGGATTTTGGATGATTGAATGACAACGTGATTAAAGGTCTAACCCGTTTGCTAAGTGTGGACAGGTAATAGGTTATCTCACAGGTACTTAATGAAAGCCAAAATGATGTGTTGTTGTATAAACGATCTAGTTCAAGCATAAGACAACAATGCAAATGGAATTCATGCAAAGACTTATTTATTGTGGGATTTCCATGTACTATGTGAAAGCAAGCCCGGTAAAAATTAGTTGATGAGACATGAGGGATTGCATATAGAATGGTCTCATATTTTAAGCTTGCTAAATTGAAATGAAAAAGATAACAATACAAATGAATGGATGATTCAACACAAGATGTGACTTGATGGCTTGAGATGGTGAAGATAGCAAGGAAATGCTTCGAGGTACTAAGCAAGGGTGAAGGGCAAGCGACGGCTTGGCGGCCGAAGAACCTAGCTAGGGTGAAGAACAAAGTACTTGCATTTAGTTGAGGTACTAATCAAGCTATGATGGTCATATTGATGTGGAGGATCAAATCTATATTGGACAAAGTGTTGGAAGTGACTTGATACATTTAGAGTTATTCATATTTGATTAATGGAATCAAGTCACGTGCTCAAAATGGCTATGCTCAAGTGAAAAAGATCAAAGTTGACATGTTGGCACCCTCACTTGATGAAGATTGGAATACACGGCTTCGGTTGAAAGAGATCAACTCAAAAGGTTTAAATTCGTTATACATTTGAATTTGAATTAATAGGAATGACGTACTATTAAGAGAGAAGCATCATGTTGATAGATAATGTTTCATAAAGTGCTCAAGCCAACCCATGTGAGTTTTAGAGTGTTTGAGAGACAAAAGAGCTAACTTGTTTTTGCTGGTCTGTTAATACCAGACGTGTCCGGTTCCAGTATGTGCCCAGCCATGATAAAATTCTTGATGTTCTTGGGTTGGTTCATCGGGAGTTCCGACGGTCGAGAGTTCCGGCAATGGTCGGGAGTTCCGACGTCTCGTGCTTAACTGACTTGGAGAGTTCACTGTCCTGGTCATACCGGACGTGTTCGGTATTCATACTGGACGGATGGCCAGAGACCAACCGCTAGTTTTTAAATGCCTTGAGGGTCAGGAGTTCCGACGTGAGTCGGGAGTTCCGACCGTCGGAAGTTCCAGCATGCGTCGGGAGTTCCGACACCTCACATTCTTTAACTCAGTTACCGTAGTTTTCAAATATGCTGAGGGTCGGGAGTTCCGACGGTCGGGAGTTCTGACATTCATTGGGAGTTTTGACGCCTCACAACATCACTGTAACTTAGTTACCATTGCGGCAGTGTAGGTCATACCGGACGTGTTCGGTATGGCAACGGCTATAAAATGGCTAGTTTTTCTAAGGGGGCTATAAATACCCCCAAGCCTCCACCTTTGGAGGCTGCTGATTCTGCTGGTTGTAATACATGTTTTTGAGCCTTACCAACTCTCCCAAATCCTCTCTTAGTGAGTGTGTGATCCAAATCGCAAAATCCATTTGTGGGTTAAGAGAGAATTTGAAAAAGAGAGAAAGCCACCACTTGAGCACTTGTGCATATTGTCTATTTCGTGATTTGCATTTGTTACTCTTGGACTCTTCGGTCCTAGACGGCTAGACATCGTCGGAGAGCACACGAGAGATTGTGGTGTGCCTCGGAAAGTTTGTAACGGTCGATTCCGCCGCCTTAGAATCAACTAGTGGAAGAAGGAAAAGGAGTTGGAAAAGACTCCGGCTAGAGTGACCTTCGTGGTACCGTCTAGGGCTGACCTTCGCTGGGTCACCCGCAGCCCCCTCAATGGAGAGTAGGACTCGAACGAGTCCGAACTTCGGTAAAACAAATATCGTGTCTCAATTCGCATTTCATTTGATATTTGTGTTGCTCTAGCTCTTGTGCAGGTTCTCTGTGTATCTTGTCAATTCTAGTATGTACCTGCAGTTTGGTTGAAAGATAGAAATCGAAATGAGCAAGTTTGGGGCTGTTCCACTGAAACCGTGTATACCGGACACGTCCGGTATTGGTTCCTGTGCCAGGCTGTTCATCAGACCACGTGTGTACCGGACACGTCCGGTATACCTACCGGACACGTCCGGTATTAGAGCTCAGTGCTAAATTTATTTGATCTCTGTTCTAACTTTATGTTGCAGGGTTATAGCTTCTAGATATATTCTTTACACCTTGTTTACTTTGTGGCTAACTTGTGAGGGGTGGTATTACTCTTAATTTGTAGCCTTTACTAATTATTTCCGTATTTAAAGGTGTTAATTTTTAGAAATATCTATTCACCCCCCTCTAGACGGCATACTAGGTCCTTTCAATTCAAAACCGACAAGTCTACAAATCTAACTTTGTCGTTTTCAAACGACAGGAAAATCTGACCTCACCAACAGTTCAATTTGATGTGAGGTATGCAAACTTTAAAGTCTCACTTGACTTACATTGAACTATGTTTGAGGTGTATCCATTTTGTGTATGATGGATAAGCTCCCTTTATGAAAATTATTTGAAAATTTTACTACAAGCATATACACCCAAAATATGACTCCATGCAAATTTTTAGATTTTTTGAACCTTTTTTAGGTATTATTAGAATTATTTTGTAGTAATATGGAGAGAGAAGGTCGAATTATACCTACACACCAATTGAATTTTTCATCTATCTCTACCACAAACTATTGAATGGACCATATGAACCCAAATATATTTTTATGTAATTTTTTCAATCTTATTAAGTGTACACAGTTCATTTTGGAATTTGTTCAATTTCAATTAGCACGTAGAAATTCATTTAACTATAAAAAATAGTGAATTATTTTCATAATCTCATATTTCCTTAACTTGTGGTAAATGTAAGGTTTTGTCAAATTTGAGGTGCATACAAGTTCAAATTTGGTATGAGGTGTTCAAACATCAATTTCCTTGGGCAATATATTTCCTGTGTCCGCGTTTCGATTAATTTCCATATGTGTTATCTCCATGACCGACAAGAAAATGCACAAACCGACATAACAATGCACAATTTCCCTGTGTGTTATTAGTAAACTGATAACACAATTAATTATCCTGTCGGTTACGCGCAGCCATAGGTTAATTCAGAATTTTCTTGTCTGTTATTTAATTTTTCAGTGTGTTTTCCAAAACCCGTCAATATAATTGTAATATCCTGTCGGTTATTTAATTTTCGGGTGTATTTTTTTAAAACCATTAAGATAGTTATAATTATCCTGTCGGTGTACGCAATAATCATAAAAATATCGAAACCCTTAGGGAAATTCCGGTTTACAGTAATGAGAGTGGCAACATAATGTGCATTGGAAAGAAATTCTTGCATGAACTGACTTGGTGATCATGCACAAGACAACGGTAACATCTACCCCAAGCCCATCTCTTAAGTTTTGTGTTGTTGTGTTTCGATTCATGCTCGCTGGTAGCTTTTTGAAAAATAATGGCTATCCAATTCAGCAAGCGGCTCTTGCTCAAGCTTCATCCTCAGGGCGTCATCAATCAAACAAAGAGATAATAAAGAAGCAAAGAACCACATGAACCCCAAGAAGTTCAGTACAAAAGTAAATATCATGTATATGGTATGTATTACACATGTGTCATCTCAATTCTCAAGCCTAATAATAAAAATATGATTAATGCTTTGTGTCCTCCAGCACGTCGACCATGAACTGCATCACCGTCACCTGCGCCTGCAGCCGCGCGATGTAGCCGGCGGCGCGCAGGAGGAGCTCGTCGACCTCGTCGTCGCCGCCGCGGCCTCTGCCGCTCGGCACGAGGCGCCTCAGCACCTCCATCTTCCTCCTCACCTCCATGTCCCGTCGCCTGCTGCAGGCCTGCTTCGTCCTCGCCTTGCCTTCCGCGGCATCGTCCTTGCTTATCGGCTTCGTCGTCGGCGACGACGGCCTTCTGGCGGCCGCGGCGGCGGAGGATGCCGGCGGCCTCGTTCTTCTCCTCGCCGTCGATGTTGACGGGCTGCAACGGCGGTTGCCGGTGTGGGCACCCATGGCCAATCGTTGTTGTTGCAAACTGCAGCCGCTGTAGGCTGTAGCTACTTGCAGTTGCAACGAACTATGGGATAATGAGGAGAGAAATGAAGAATGAGGGATTAGAGAGAGAGAGATGAGAATGATGGGGTGCTAGAGAGAGCGGGCAAGGGGTGTTTATATAGATGCTATAGGAGCTATAGGCTGGAAGAGAAGATATGTGTGTGGGGGGGATTAGGTGGCATGCATTGGCATGACAAAAGACGGATCAGGAATGATTAACTTCTGTTTCTGTAGTGATCAAACATAGCTAGCTAGATCATATCATATATATATGCATGTGGATACGATACGGTGCACATTGACAGGGAGATGGCATGGCATGTTGTTGGGATGCAAACATTGCAGTGCATTGCTTGAAGGTGAGGGCAGGCATGCATGCATGTTCTCCTAACTCAAGGCCACATGTGACATGCCACCACATGATTCCTTAAACAACCAACCAACAACACACAAACACACCTCTCCTCTCTGTATCTATCTTCGATCCAAGCAGAAGCAGACACCTCTCAAGCGCCACCAACCATGCACTGCTACTACCCTTTATGCACTTCACTTGGCTTTCGATTTTCCTCGTCAGAACACTCTGTAACGTATCTGTCTGTATCCCTTACCATCCCGGGCTCTCTCCTATCCCATGCATGCATGTGTGTGATTTGTTGTGGGGCCCCACACACTCCTCCAGTTCCTTTGCCAGCCTGCCACCTCAGCAAAAGTGCAGCAAAGAAAAGTCTCGCCTGCATCATCATCATGTGCGAAGAAAAGTCTCCCTGCATCATGTGTTCACGCCCGTGGTGCATCCGATCCCTACATATATGTATGTTAGCTAGGGATATATATTAAAATAAACAGCATGGATTAGCAGGCTCTAATGTGCCAGCATGTTCCCCGGTGGGGAGCTGGTTATGATAGACGCAAATGCTTCAATCAATTGGACTTTTTTTTATGAGAAACAATCAATTGGACTAATGGGATGCATTGCACATGTAACAATTAATCTCCATGATTTAGGGCTGGGGTGCCTTGATTTGTAGCCATGTTCCCCTCCTCCCCCTCATGACATATGTCAACGGGAAGTATGCATGATGTGTGCATCATTATCCTCGATCACACGTATGTATGTATCAACATGACATGTGTAGCCAGCCGTCGATGGGCACCGCGATCTCCGGTACAGGATTAGTGGTTAGCACGCGCAAATTGGGAAATTTCCGTGAAGATCCCTGATGAGGGGAGAAGCGATTATATTGAATGTATTTCTTTATTAATCTTGCTGTTGCATTCATGTGCTGATGTGCATATGACAGCAGTTGAGCAACCAGGTGTTGGTTAGTTAGTAAGCTAGGCATGTGATTAGACTAATCATCATGCGCCCTAGATCAAACAACGGTCGAGGAGACTGTATGGATGAGTTGATCATCATCAGGTATTACTTATAGGATAGGAGAGTAATTAAGAGCAACTCCACCTGATTGAGGAAAACAATCCCCTTTCCCTAAACAATGTCATGTAGGGGAATGAGGTGAAGAAGAAAAAAACACTCCAGTAGATCCCCTTCATCAATCTTTTTTTTCTTATATTTTTTTAATCCCTCAAATAGAGAGGAGCAAGCAACATTTTTCCTCAATTCCCTTTTATTCCTCAATCTGCTGGAGCACAGTTCCCCTATACTCTAAAAGTCTGTTTTCTCAATCCCTTTAGTTTCATATAGGGGATTAGATATCCTTAATCTAGTGGAGATGCTCTAAAATTGACCTGCACAACTGTGTTCCCGTACGCGTTTGTCGGTTGGTGTTCCGACGTCGCACATGGATGCAAGTTTAGCCGAGTTAATGTAAGCTAATTGCATTTGTTTACGTAGGTTATTGCTTTGTGTGGTTGTTGTATTATGTTCGTGCTGGCGTGTTTATTCTCAAAGTTCTTACGTAGCTAGTATATATATTGTGAAATAGGCGCCTCTTTTACATTGCTCCTCGGCGAGCTCCTCATGTCTGTTTGTACAAGTGATTAACCTCTTTTTCTATGTTTATTATTTGCTTCGACCGAGGCCTGAATTATTGATAGATGGGCCGGAATTTGAAGCCATCCTACTAGTTTTGGTACATAATGGCCCAACTGCCAGTTCTGGCGCCTAGCTCCCTGATTTTGCATGGACCTCACTCGTTGAGTGCTCGTAAACTGAAGGCAGTTTATTTCCACTTGGTGATTTTTTTGGGATAGACCTGGTCATACATCTAGTCGGCCTGGGAAAGAAAACTCCAACGCCATTTTTTCCTGGCCCGCATCTAACCTGGGCTGGAAATCGCAGCCTGGTCCCGCCCATCGTCTGGCCCGACGAGGCAATAATGTCGGCGCCACCGTTTCATTCCTCTACACCTTCTCTGCGGGTCCGGTCCGCGCATGAGAGCGCGTGTGACGACTCGCTCAGCGTGGAGGGCGGAGTCTCGAGACGCGCCAGCAAACATCCAAAGCGTATAATAATCTCGGCCAGGAGCACTGAGCACAGCAAGAGATCCACCGCCTTCGTCTTTGTGTGCTGTGCTGACAGTGCTGTACATATGCAAAATGCAGTGGCATCATGCGGCGCGTGTGACGTGCATGCACGCGCGGTGACCAGAGAGAGAATGGGAATTCATGAGAGGAGCACAGTTGCGGGCCCGCATCTACATGTGCCATTTGCTGCTCTCAAGACGGGTGACCGTGGGCATTGAGCTTCGCGTCGGCGTATGCGTTTCATGTAATGTGTATGTTTTATCTGGATATTGCATGTGTTTCATCTACACGTTGTATATGTTGCAATGGCTATATACATATGTTGCATGTGCATCTTCTAAATGTTTTAGCTGTTTCAGCTTGATGTTGCATGTTTTCATCTGGATGTTGCTAGTGGCTATACACGTATGTTGTAAGTGTATGTTTCAAATGTTCACCTGTTTCAGACGTATGTTGCAAGTATTTTATTTAATGTTACATATGTTGCAGTGGCTATACACATATGTTGCAAGCATATGTTTCAATTTGTTTCAGTATGTTGCAGCAATTGTTGCTCCCCACATACTTAGACTCGTGGGCACGCATGCGTTGTACGCACCCAGCCAGCGCTGTCTATCTCTATCATGCGGGACAGCTCCAACAGTTGGACGTGCACGCAAGCCAAACGGCCAACACTTCCTTGTCAAAGTGCATGCATGCATGTAGAGCGCCACGCGGGCCACCACCCAATGGACGCAGAACCAGAGGCCCTGCACCACCAGGTGTGACCTCCCACTGTGCATCATGCATTCAACACATGGGTACGCGCGCTATGCTCCCTCCCCCTTCCTCGCATGCAGCTGGGCAGGCCCACACACATGCTCTAATTAGTGTAGATGTAAACAGGAAGGACCAGTATCTCGGTCCTGAGCATGGGCAGGGCAGGCGCGGAGCGTAGCAAAAGTAAGAGGAGGCGCGGGGCGCAGCAGCACGCGGGTGTCCGGTCTCATGTGTCTGTCTGAATGTCCAGGCGCTAACATGGCCCACGACAATTCCAAACTTATGTATGTACTATTGCGATTTGCGAAGCTACATTGCATTCCTCTCAATGTACTATGCAAAGAGCACTACAAACAGCCTGTTCGGAAGGCCGTATCGTATCGTGGATTATTTACTGCTGGCTGGTTTGGTGTGAGAGAAAAACACTGTTCCCGGCTGGAAATTTACGATCGTTTACGAGCAAGCGAACAGGCTGAAAAAGCTTGACCCCGTGCGCAATTAGCCATATCAAAAATTTACACTTGTCTGTAGCCCAGCTCTTTCGAATAAATGGGAGGTCTACCAGGCTATCAGCGACTGTTCTTAATCGTCACCGGTCTTATTCGGCTGGTGTATAAGGCGTTTGTGCTGATTTAGGCTCTCTTTGGTTTGTACAGACGTTCCTAAAATTCCTATCACATCGAATGTTTAGATATATGTATGGAGTATTAAATATAGACTAATTACGAAACTAATTACACAACTTACAACTAATTTACGAGATAAATCTTTTAAGCCTAATTAGTCTATGATTTGATAACGTGGTGCTACAGTAACATGTGCTAATAACAGATTAATTAGACTTAAAAAATCGCCTCGCAAATTAGCCTCCATCTATGTAATTGGTTTTGTAATTAATCTATATTTAATGCTCTTTATTAGTATCTAAATATTCGATGTGATATAAATTTTTAAGAGCGACTAAAGAACCAAACACCCAGTATAGCTGATTTGTATTTTTAGAGAAATACTAGCCGAGCAGCACGTTCGGAGCTTCTGCGGGTGTCCTTGCCTCCGCGCGCCTCCGCCGAACGGGAAGCTGACGCGTGTTAGCGTTCCTTTTTTTTCGTCTGACCAGTGGCCCCCTCTCCCTTCGTCCATATACGCGGATTCGTCGAGGCCGCGGCCTTCTCCGGTGCGGCCCTCTTCTTCGTTCCCTCCGCTCGGATCAGATCCCCGCCGCCAGTACCGGCGAGGAGTGCGAGGCGGCGCTGGTGCGAGATGCGGTGCCAGCGGCGCCGCTAGGAAGAAAGAGGACATGCGGTTGAGGTACGCCTCGCCTGTCTCTTGCCTCTTCTGCCCGGTGCGCCTGCGCATCTCCCTCAAAACCACATCGTCGCGCAGCAGGATGGGGCCTGCAAACCACGCGTTCTTCAACCAAGGTGCAGCGCCTTCTCTCACACTGATTTCTCCCGATCTGGTTGTTCTAGGGTTCCAGCCGTGCCGGGGCCATCGCCTCTACTATCCGTCGTCCTTCAAGCAAAGGTACAAGCGCCCTCTCTTTCTCCTCCATCTGATTTCTTCCGATCTGATTATTCTTGGGTTCCAATCGTGCCGGATGGCGGATCGTGGCATAGAACCATCGCCACCGGATGTCCCTGCACAGCAGACGGCCAACACAGGCGGGTGAGCTACGTGCGGCCTGCAGGTGCAAGGGCCCCTGCTCTGGTGCAGTAAGCTAAGACTGATATTTGTAGGGGGGAGGGGGGCTGAATGAATATACTAAATACATTTGCCATGTAAAGTAACTAAGTCATATAATAAATCTGCCTACTTATTTATTTTGAGTGGCAAGGTACCTTGGTTGAGCAAGCTATGCAAGATAGAGAAACATTTGTAGCTGTCCTGCCTACTTGTAAGCAATATCTGTAAACAGAGTTACCTAATCACGCATCTGATAAGCAAGAACATTATGTTTTACCTAGCTTTATACCTAAAACTTTGAGTATGAATTTCTTTGCAACTCTAATATTTGGAATATGAATATAATATAACATAAATGTGAAGCTCGTGGGTGCCATATGTCCTATATCCCTTTGTTTAGGAACAAATATTAAGAATAAAGGCGAGTGAATAACAGTAAGGCCACAACGTCAATTATATTATCCGAAGCAGCATAACGCAAATGATGAGGGAAGAACAGTGCTCGCCAAGAGATAGCATTAGCACTGCAACCAACGAAATTGAAGGGAACCATCTAGCTGAACCACTCACAAGTTTGTAACCCTTAGCACCAACACCTGAATCCACTGTAAGAGCTAAAATACCACCATCTCCAGGCAGAGTAGTGATGCGACATCCTTGACTATATCTGGGCTGCCATGTTAGGGCCGCTGTCATCTGCTAGGAAGAACAAAGCTGATTAAGGCAAACATGGTCCTAGCATAGAGAGACCCTGAGGAATCATAATGTATTAATATTTACAAAAATCCATGTCTGATTACATCAGTATACCAAAGCATGTAAGAGCAGAGCATGTGACATGAATTTACTATAATGTAAGTTCAAAACAAAGTGTGCCTATAGTAAAATTGGTGTTCTTATTGAATATGTTGTAACATTTGTACCATACATTAGCCATGTTGCTCATAAGAAGCCTAGGGGAAAACTAACCGTTTCAGTGTTTAGGTGTCAAATGCAGGCTGTTCAATTTCCTTGATCATAACTTATTTTATCTTATGTATCCGGTGATTCCAGTAGATTACCGCCAATTACAGAGTAAATTCAGTGCCTTGGTTTCACAAATTTGGTCAAAGTAATTTTCGTGTTTGATAAATTAGTGAACACAATTGCCTCCAAGTCATTCTGTTGATGTTTCTAATAAATACGAGTTATCTTGCACTCATACTGGTTATATCTTGCAGGTATATGGTGCAAAGACCTACCTCCATGATTTGGCAAATGTGTTGTGGACTGTCAACAACTACCAATCACTCAGTTTTATTGGCTCTTTTATTGTTATAATGGCCATGACACATTGTGAGTTGTGATGCCCTAAACCTTGTGCCCAGTGTAAATAAAATCTACGAAGATCCATTATGTGTGCATGTACAAAGTACCTAATGATACTCTACTTGCAGCAATGTACAGAATGTGAAGGTGATATGGACGCAGCCTGTGAAACCAAATTAATGCATTATTGGTTATTGCACACGCGCGCCATGTCTATCGTTAGAGAAATACGATTTGAATTATTAGATTTCTATTTATGCGTATGTTTTAGAGATTGGGACTCCCGACTGGTACAGGGTAAGGAGAGACCTGAACGCTAGACAAAAGCAACGCATTGAACTTAAGGTAAACAACCAACCAGTTTAGCTCTATCTAATTGCAGCTGATTAATGCGTCCTGGACAAAACCGGCGCAGCGGAGCGCGCCTAACAGGCTAGAACTCTTCAATGGTAACAGTAGTGAGTGCACCTTGAATATTATATCTTTTTAGCAAAACCTTGAATATTAGATATGCATTTCATTTCAGCATGGGCCTCAAACACATGCTGTCCTCTTGTCTGAACACCTTTTAGGTCCATTTAGAATATAGGATCCTGCATTCCAGATTTTGTTATTCCAAGCTCAAATTCATTGGTTTTTAAAACTTCAAATTGCATGATAGATTTTTAAATTTGATAAGTTTTGAAACTAAAAAAAACTAAACTTAGGTTTTAAAAATTGAAGTTTAAAATCTGTTTTTTTTTATATTCAAAATTTTTAATCCTAAATTATGAAAAGAAAATGGAAATTGAAAACTAAAAAAATTAAATTATAAGTTGGAATTTATATTTCATAATTAGAAGTTTAAAATTCAAACACTTTAAACTTAAATATTCAATGTCTCGGATCTAAAGGTTCATGCGTCCATTTTAGAGAAAGTTTAATAGAGCAACAATGATTCCATTATCTTGATAACCTAAGATAGATATCGTTTTATGCGAAAAAAGGATTATTCAAATCTTACTTTACTGTCTAAATTCTTGATTGGTTTGTCAAACATACTAGTAACTAGTAATCCTCAAGACTAGCCATAGATTAATTTTAAGATTTTACACCCTGTGCTGTCAGGTATTTTGGTTAACCTTTTTTTTTTAACTTATTTTGGTTAACCTTTTTGACAATGCCACAACGGTGAAAACCTCATCGGACAAGCCAACGGTCTGAGAATCAGCTAACATCCATATCGACCGTCCATCTCGTAATCGACGGATGTCAGATCCTCTGACCACCGGCCGAACCCGAACCGTTTCTTCATCCACACGACCACACAAGAGATATTTCCCAGCGCCGCTGTGAAGTGGCCGCGCGAGGAGCCATGGCCGCCGTCCCGGTCCCGGTCCCGCCGCCGCCTCTTCTAGTCTCCCACGCGGCCGTCCGGGCCGCGGCCTCCGTCGTGTCCCACTCCGGCCGGGTCAGCCTTGCCGGCGACCACCCGCCGCAGGTCGCGGCCCTCCGGCGCGGCGACTGGGTCAAGCTCATCTGCGGCGCCAGCTTCGAGGTACCATGCGTCCATGCCCCTTCCACCTTGCTTCTTCACCCGTCACTAGATTGGGCTCCGGGGACTACTGGCTGTGCACAGTAGGGTCAAATGGACAGGAACTCAGGAAGTGCAGCGGGTGCTTCATCTCAATCTGATGTTGAAAGCCTGAAAGGCAGAGGGGGAGGGGGCTACGCACTTTATGCTGGTGTTAGCTAGGAAAAGCGAATCAGGTTTAACATGTGGAGGACAATTCACATGTGGAGGACAATTCTCTGGTGCAGTTGGTGTTTTATTTCTAGCACAGTGAGAGTAGCAGTGGCCGCGACGAAGAATTATTACTGACTGGCTGCGCTATAATCCTCACGTGTTTACATGTTCATTGTTTATGCAGGATGCTGCTGATGTCAGGAATCTCTCCCTTGTCTACACTCTTGCTGGAGGTACGCATGTTAATTTAACTGTAGCCATTCATTTGGAATTGGTTATTTTGAGCATTTTTAGATTGACATTGTAACTGTCCACACTATAGTTGTAGCCCACATGTTTTCTTTATATACCTTCACTCTGTCAAGAATTGAGATTTTAATTACTTGTAATTTGACCTTTTGTTTAACAACCCAATTGCATAAAAAAACCTTAAAACACTGGCACTAATGGAACACAAGGACTTACCAATTTTGAAAAGCAGGGCAAGATAGGACTACAGTACTGTACATAATACACACCAAATGGAATACAAGCTAAACATATGCGTATTGCAACTTTTGTTATGAAGCTCCTATTCAATATGTCCTGATGAAGTGATTGGAGAAACTTCTGTTAATTCATGACAACTTCAAAGTTTCATGGAAGTAAAATTAATGATTGGTTCATCCGATATTTGAGTTATTCGATAAATAACAAAAGTTTGCGGTGGGTATATATTTCTGCTAAGTGAACAGTCTCCTGCAGTGATTTTACCAATAAAAAAGACAAAACTTGGTGTTATACACTTACGAATTACAGACAGTTCTGTGCTTGCAGTGGATTGCATTGATTGTGCAGCAGATGCATCTGTGGTGGGTGCAGTGAATGAGGGTATTGATGTAGCAGCATCAATTGTACCAGAAGTTCAAAGGCCATGGGTGATGATTAGTGTTAATGATGATTGCAGAGATCTTCATTTCCGTAAAGCTGGTAAGAACATGCTGTTTCAGAAATTATCTGTTATACTTGTTTGTTTAACTTTATATATGTCACTTCTAAAGTATTGTTTTGTTTTAATTATTATCATTTGATATTGCTATTAGTTTCTTGCCTTCACTACAAGTATTTGCCAGCCTGTTAACTTTGAATGTCGTTGTGTATGAAAAACTTTGTTTATTCTCTAGAGTTTGATCCTGAGGATTGCCCACCGGATTGCTCAAAGCCATGTGAGAAAGTTTGCCCGGCTGATGCAATATCACTAGAGCGTTCCGTGGTTGGTGGAGAGCACACTCGATCTGATCCTTTACGTGATAAATATGAGGTATCAGTTGCTTTGGTTCTTTACTTCTTTTATTCTGCTCCTGTTATCGTCTTCATGGGCTTCATTTTCCTTATGAGATGAGTCTGCCTTGTGTAGGGTGGTGTAATTACAGAGCGGTGCTATGGATGCGGTCGGTGCTTGCCCGTTTGCCCGTATGACAGAATAAGTGAGTGCTATATTTTCTTCTTCGTTCCATTCTTGTCCATTTGTCATCATCTGAATAGTTCACTTGGTGTTAGTAAGACAAGCATTATTAGATGCTTCAAGGGCTATAATACCAGGTTTTATAGACGTTAGCAAAACCACTTTCAAAACTGCCTTAGAGGTTATTTAGACGGTTTTCATTAGTCTAAGAGGTAGAATACCTGGTTTTATAGGTGAGGAGGTGAAGTAGACAACCACCAATACCTTTGATTGCATATAGCCTTCATTGGATTCAAATGTAAAATCACCTCCTGTTAATTCTGATCCCTCCTCCCTTGTGTATCTTATAGAAGCTGCAAGCTTTGCTTGAAACCATTTCAGGAGCTGTATCCTATGTTCGGGACCCTACTATGACTGCTGAGTTATTGAAAAGTAATGATGTTGATGCAATAGAGATACATACCATTGGAAAGTATGTTTTGCTTGTCTCAGTTATTTTGTTGGCTGAGTTACCTTTGACTTTTCTCCATTTCATATTACACTTGATCTTATAGATTCTGACCACTGTAGGGGAACTGATATGTTCAATACCCTCTGGGACAGCTTGAGTGGGTCCATCAATAATGTGAAGCTGGTTGCAGTAGGTTCCACAATTGGTTTCAGGCTAACCGTGTCTTTTTATTGAAAAAATTTTTCTTCCATTCCATATTATTAATGTGAAAGTTTGCTCTTTTCAGGTTAGTCTTCCTGATATAGGTGAATCAACTGTTGATCTCATGAACGCAATGCACACAATAATGGAGTCCCATTTTAAAGGGTATAATCTTTGGCAGGTTAGTTCTCAAGAGAATGATTACTCAATTACTGCTTTCCATTGATCGAAAAAAATTGCTGCTTTCCAGTATTGTGTGTATACTTCAGTGTTAGATGCATCCTTGTTCGTGACCTTGTTAACATTTTTTATAAAAAAAAATCATGTTAGCTTCAAACTAGATATTTGAGATTGTCTTGATTATGTAGTTTTTAATCTATTCAGTTTGCTGTTACATTTTCTGAGATGCAATCATCTTGATGTGGTGGGAACCGGGCATAAATATGATTTATGTACTACTTTTGAATTTTGATCTTGTAAAGTAATGTGCTTTTTTTGCTGGGACTTCCTAATAAATTGCTTTTCTTTCGGAACAGTTAGATGGCCGACCTATGAGTGGCGACATTGGTCGAGGTGCAACAAGGGAGACAGTTTCTTTTGCCGCTCATGTGGCTTCAATGTCAGCAAGAGCTCCTGGTAAATGAAGCCAACAATTGAAATATTTTTTTCCTTATGTGGCTGTGGCTCTCTCGGCCTTATATTTTCTGAGTATTGCTGTGCCTATGGTTTTCAAGGCTTCTATCAGTTGGCTGGTGGCACCAACGCATACACTATTGATTGCTTAAAGAAAGCTGGTCTTTTCCAATCTATTTCTGTTGCTGGTAATTTGTTTCTTACATTCCTTTTCTTGTTCAATTTGTAATTTTTAGAAAAACTTATACAACCTATCATTATGGGGAGAACGTCTTTCTGAAAAGGCTGTTTTATCGAATTGAAATTCAGGGAACGCAGCTTCTGAAATGGCCAGTTCTCACCAAGCTTTAATCGGAGGGATTGCTTATGGTGGCTATGCTCGCAAGGTTTGAACTAGTGATATTTAAATCTTCATCCCTTTCCTAGAGGAATGATCTCTGAATGTTCATCAAATTGTCTGGTAGCATGAAAAGTCATTTGTTGCACCGAACAACTAGTAACTTCCCCATGACTTGTTGATGATGCAGCATGTCTTACTTTTCCTATTCTGGAATTTGTTTCTTTACTGTTATATTAATTCTGCTCATACTGAAAACACGGTGCTCACATGTGCTTGTACATCAGTACATGTATGTGGTGTTTTCTCATAATTTTTTTTCCCTGCATACATCACAGATCGTTGGACGGGCTTTGCGCAAAATACCAGAACAGTTTGGTCCTGTGCGCATCGAGGAACACCCAGATCATCTACTGGAGGCACTACAAGAAGCCATGTCATTAGTAGGAACTGTGAAGGGTTATATATCCAGTCCTTCCAAGCCGTTCATAAAACAAGTGGACAGACAATAGGAAGTAGAAAAGGCGCAGCATATAGGGTCTGTTTGGTTCTCCATCTATTCCTAGCCTGGCCAGCTTTCTAAGCCAGGGCATCCGAAGCCTGGCTAGTGCTATGCAAGGTCCGCTTGTTTGGTTGCTACGCTTAGGTAAGCCTGGCTTAGTTAGAGCAGTGTTTGGTTGCAAGAATTGTTTGGGTGCACTCACCTCATCTCTACAAAGGTGAGCTTACCTTCACCTGCTGTCCTTTGAGCATTTCGTCGAACAGGTGGAAGACGTGCACAGCAACGAGTTCTCTCCCATGGCAGGCGATGAGGATGGGGCTTCTTCAATCCTGAACTGATTCCCCAGATTGCAATCGCTCCATCCTGAACTCGTTCCCTAGATTACAATTGTGGCTGCCGGATGCAATCGCTCCATGTTTGGGGGCCAACGCAGCAGCAACAGCCTGCGGTGGGGAACGGAACGACGGTGGCAGGGAGCAGAAGAACCCCTTTGCGGGAGGTGCCGCCGCGAGGTCATCCATGGCGGGGATTGACCTCGTCGGAGCTCGCGTGCTCCCTGCGCTCAGCTCCTTGGCCGCCTCGTACTCGACCGTGGTGGCCGCGCATCACCACCACCGCACGCATACGCATGCCACCACCGCACGCCAGCACAGCACGCATCGCCAACACCGCACCCACCGCCGTCCGGCTCTGTGCCGCGCGAGCCCACAGGAGATCTTGCCGGCGGAGTTCGTCGGAGTTCGCATGTGGGCCGAGTGGTGGCCGACGGGAGCTCGTCCGGATGTGGCCGCCGGAGTTCTGGAAGGAGCTCGCGTGGTGGCCGACGGGGGCTCGGTCGGATGTGGCCCGCCGGGGATCTGGCGGAGCTCGCGTCGTCGTCGTCCTCCGCAGCGTCTCCATCGTCGTGAGCGTGGAGGAGCCGGGAGCGACGAGGAGCGGCAGCGACCGGGAGGTGACGAGATGCGAGACGGGGGCTTAGCCAAGCCTGGCCATGAAAAAACGTATACCCATCTCGTTTTCATTGAGCCAGGCAAGGCCTTCAAAGTGGTTTTGTTGGGACTGGTTTCAGACTATTTATAGGCAACAAATAGCTAGAAGTTAGCTTCCTAGAGTTTAATTGAGGATTAGCCACCCAACCAACCAACAACAGGTTGATAGCCTCCGACCCAGTTTTGCATTGGGTCGTAGACAGCCATCCAGAAGGCGAAGAAAAGCGCAGGCAGCATATTTTAGGCCCTGTTTGGTTTCCATAAGTCAGGTGACTTATTAAGTCAGGTGACTAAAAACCAGTGACTTATAAGTCATACATGTTTGGTTGTAGATGACTTATAAGCTCATTAAAGGTGTAGGCCCCACGCGAAAATGGATGACTTATAAGTTTTAAGCAGGGATGAACCAACTTAAAACTTATAAGCAGGAGTGACTTATAAGTTGGTGGTGTTTGGTAAAATAAGTCATTTTTTCACTTTTTAATTTATAAGTGGTATAGCACCATCCGACTAGCTGTGGCAGGCTAGTGAGGTCAATGTGGTGATCATTGGATGAGGAATCTAATGCTAGCTGTTGGTCCATCGCTCGTTCGTTCTAGATGGATCAGGGCTGTGGAATCTGTAGTGCCGTGGTGCTGCAAACATCTCACGTTTCCTTGTAGATGTAGCAGTTGAATTTTCTGTAAAAAAGAAAAAAAATGTGCTACATGTGAAGCAAGTTGCTTGGTGTCTGCCTTTCCAATTGGCCGACCAGCCTGATCATATCATTATGCAGGCACGGTCATCTGCAGACTGCAGATTAAACTGCAGATGACCTTTGACAAATTTGAGCAGCTGCCGTCGTTTTCAGACGACGTGTTCTGTAGCGTAGCGTAATGCCTCTTGCCTTTATGTTTATATAGCCTAATCTAGTTATGAGAAAGAGGTCACAAAAAAAAACGTCTGCATTAGGTTTGGCAATGAGGCAAGGAAAGGAGCGAGAAACACACCAGACAGAAACCGTAGAATCCAGAGGTCAAGGAAGCAAAGTTGCAGCATTCAGGGATCAGGGCTGTTCGACAGAACTTACCGTGGCTACACTAATTTATAGAACTGATTTATTATAAAAAAATTTATTTTATAACTAAAAAAAATAAAGCCGATTCTAGCTAATAAGCTTAAGCCAACGGAGCCATCGGCATCAATCAAAATATCATATAGACCGGAGGCCACCTCCACGGCTCCACCACCGCCTTCCGCAGTCCATACAGTTACAGTGACCCCCACGACGCCGCCGTCACCGCCACCGCGACTCCACGAGCGGAGGGTTCGGCTGTTATAAGCCGGCATAGTACCGTATTTTTCTCTCCCAGTCAGCCGTACGAATCAGCACCGAGCAGCCGAACCTGTAAGAGGAGAGGTTATCGAGGAGGAGATGGCCGGCGCGGAGGGCGAGAGGTGGGTGGGGCTGGCGACGGACTTCTCGGAGGGGAGCCGGGCGGCGCTGCGGTGGGCGGCGGACAACCTGCTGCGCGCCGGCGACCACCTGCTGCTGCTGCACGTCATCAAGGAGCCCGACTACGAGCAGAGCGAGGCCATCCTCTGGGAATCCACAGGCTCCCGTACGCACCCTTTCTCCAATCTCTACCTCCTCCTCCTACCCTTTGCTTGGTGCTTGCAATTGCAATTCCTAGGTGCTAGTGCTACCTAGCCGTTCCTCTTCTTTCTCGCTAATCAGCGCCCCCCCGCCACACACACACACCAAACGCAAGCACTACGACGATTTCGCGGCCATTAAAGATCCGCGAAGCCTCGGATTGCTGCTCCATGATCCATACCGTGCGTGCCATGTACGAGGCGACTGATTGACTATAACGCCTGATTTTGCCCGTCAATCTGCGCGCGGTGGTTGTGATTCTTGGCCTTCTTGCCTTACCTGCTTGCGGATGTTTTTTTTAAGAGACAACCTGCTTGCGGATGTTGGGAGGTCCTGTTTCTGCTGGAAAAAAAAAAGGTTGCAGAGCTTACTCTTGTCGGCAACAATTTTCAGAAAAGAAATGACCTTGTCCTACTGGTGCTCCTCTCCTGTGTTTGGAGAAAGTAGGGAGCCCATCTAATCTTCTAGATTTGGGATTCGGAGTAACAGTCGTTGATCTTATGTGTGTTGTTAGAAACTGGCAGTATCTTTGCTATATTCCAGTCTGGACTGATTCATTTCCTTTATTCGGTTTACCATGCTTTCCTAAAGCTGGATCACGGCCTACCTTTATCCTAAAGATTTGGGGGTTGAAATAGAATGACACAGGGGAAATTGGTGTGAGGTGTGTGCCTGCAACTAATCATGCCTCAAATTAAATCTGTGTCGACTTCATCATCAGTTTACTTGATTTTCTAATGGCCGGCCGTCAGTCGATGCTACTGCTAGTTCAGTACCATTTCCTATATGGAAGACTTGCTAACTACCATATGCTGCCTTGATGCAGTCACTTTGACTATAAGCTTTTGTTCAGCTCAGAGGTCAAAGCTGTTTTCCATTTTCTTCAGAAAGAGGCCACTGCTTTCAACTGATTTTTAGCCTGCTAGTCGGTAAATTTGCTGCTAGTAAACATCGCAAACTACTCAGGGGCCGTTCACTTTCATCTTCTCTGAGTATTAACCTGGCTAGCCTGTGACATCAAAATTTCGTTAGAGATGATGATGCTAGAGTAAGGAACAGGACCTGGTATTCTTACACAGACAGTATATATTTCGGATACATAAAGTGAAATTCAGATTTTCTTTTTATCTGTTCCATTCATCCTATTCTGTCGCTTTAAGATTGAGTGATCAATTCCAGTAATCCATATGGTTCAGCTTACTATCTGTGCTTTTGCCATTTCATAGCATGAATGTAGGGCAAAATATTTTCAATGTTGATGTTACTTTCAACCTAACATGATTTAACATCATCAATGTCGTTATTTTGTGATGGTCTGAATGCTCAATAACCTCACTGCACTTTCTTTTTTGTTAAATATAATAGCATTGATTCCCCTCTCGGAATTCTCTGACCCTATTATCGCGAAGAAATATGGAGCAAAACCCGACATAGAAACCTTGGACCTCCTGAACACTACAGCTACCCAGAAGGAGGTGAGCACGGCAAGCCTTTGATTGTGTTATCTGCTATTTCCTTCTCAGTGTTGCTTTATTGAGGTTTTGAGTTTCTTTTGACAAACAGATTATGGTGGTTGTGAAAGTCATGTGGGGAGATCCGCGTGAGAAGCTCTGTCAAGTTATCCATGACACCCCGTTGAGCTGCTTGGTTATAGGAAGCAGGGGCCTTGGCAAGCTCAAGAGGTTGTACCATCTTGTGACTTCTGGGCAATTGGACATACTGTCTTTGCAAATAGCAGTGCTGATCTTCTGATATCTTCCTGCAGGGTGCTCTTGGGAAGCGTCAGCGACTATGTAAATGAACAACATAACTTGCCCTGTCACCGTTGTCAAGTCATCAAGCACGAAGGTTGATCTCATCACCGAAATGCCTGAATGTGTAGTTATAATAAAGATGGTCGGCCTGATGAAGAACATGAACTAGTTTCTAGCTATCTGAAACATATTGAACCAGGCAGTTCTATTGTAATAATAGACAAACTACGTTATGAAGGACATGGTTATGTAATAGGACTGTTTACCGGAGTAGATGTACTATGCTTTTGTTGCTGTACGAGTGATGTTTATATCAGGGTTTGAAGAAGTGGATCCTATTATTCTTCTGCTGTTCTATGTGATGTCTATGCTGGTACTTAAAAAATCCCTTTCAATTTTGACTATGAAAATCGAAGGACTGTATATTTCAGACAAGATAGATGAACATGCTCAGAGGAAGAAGCTTTCCAGCGGTGAGTATATGATGACAGATGTTATGGGTACATGTAACTATGGGTGTATCAATATGCAATGCAAGTCAAGCAGCACTACAAATGCAAATTCAACCACTGACCAGATCAGGGAGCACCATGTAGCATGAGCTTCCAAGCAAGCATAGAAAGGGAACATCCATGTACAACGCTTGTTCATCACAGTACACTGATACGTTCAAACCAGAGCCAAATGTCAACAGCATCAGCATCTAGAAGACCTACCATGTCTCAGGCGCTACAGAGCAAACTACTGGTAGCAAAGTTTAATTCTACACATCAGATCCACCCATCCATCCACCATCTAACGAGCAATGTACATTGGAACCCATTTAATCTGTGGAAGCAGTTCACAGTGGCCCGAGGAAGTCACCAGCGATCGTAGCAAGGAGCTGGAACTGGCGGTCAGCCTCCATCCAGCGGAACCCCAGGACCTTGAAGCGCACAGCAGTGTCCTTCTCCAGCTTCGAGTGGTCATTCATGAACATCGCATTCTCCCCACCTATGTACTTGTAGTCGCTCATCGATTTCTCAGCCAGGAAGATGCTCTCCACAGGTCCAGATTTCAGGAACACACCATGCTTGAGGATCCTGTCCACGTGGCCAACCATGACCTCACCCTTCATAGGCTTCTGCGTGATGCAGGTAAATGAAACTGGGAATAGAACATCTCCAGTTAGCTCACGCACTTTCCCTTCAGATATTGCCTTCAGCTGACTAACGGCAACGTAGTAGCCATGCTCTTTGGAGGCCCTCCTGTTTGTGACATCCTCCAGAAGACGCACGATGATAGCCTTGCGGAGCAGGAGGCCCTTGCGGTCCAGCTGGCTAGGTGAGATCAACACATTCCATGACATCTCTGCCTCAAGAAAAACCATGCCTGAGTACCTGCCAAAAAGATACAAGATATCTACCTTTTAGGGGCTTGGTAAAACTCAGCTGGAACAAAGGACATGCAATTGTGAATGCAGTATTAGATCATTTCAGGTAAAATTGGGGTAAAATATTCTTTCATAGAAGACATACAATTGTGAATGCAGCATTGTCATGCAGTAGATTAGAATGATATAAAACAAAACTATGTTGGGAGGCAACGCTAACTAAAATTTGCTTGGGGGTTATAGGAAATATCAAAATTTTCATAGAAGACATAGTTATGTAGCATGGCTTCTGTTATGGATTATAGGAAATATCAAAAGGTTCGAGGATGCTGGCACAGCCGCACATGTACTGTGAGGATGCTTCCACATCATCACAAGAATTTAATGGCAGAGATAGGGAAAGGATAGCTTTTAGTCTGATACAGTTCTCTTTTCTAGGCTTATATAGAGGATCATCCTCCATCATCATCACAAGAATTTAATGGCAGAGATAGGGAAAGTATAGCTTTTAGTCTGATAATACAGTTCTCTTTTCTAATATGGAGGACTTCTCTTACTAAAAGCTTACAGAAACTACTGGAATCAAAACAATGCTGGAACCTAGGCTTATAGTCTGATACAATTCTCCTCTATAGGCTTACGTAGAGGACTCCACCTATTAACAGCTTACAGAAACTACTGGAATCAAAACAATGCTGGAACCTAGCCATCATATAATCTAACAGCAATTATCTACTTACAATTGTTTCCTCACAGCCCACCCTATACTGTGTCCTAGAGAAGTTCGCACGAAGATGACTTCAAAATAAAACAAGACATGTACAGTTAGTTTCTTTTAATTGGGGTTATAATAATGTAAGGTTCATATTTTACACTTTCGGCATTTCAGACATGTAGTGCTACAGAGTTGTTAGCACATAACAAAGTATGCCGAATGCGGTGGCAGCAGCCAGCAGGGAAGACTATGGATACGAGATGGTTGCCCTGACACCTAAAGGCCCCATCAACCAACTCTGAGGACATGCCCATTGCAGCAATACCTGGAGTACAAACAGTTGAATTCTACTAGGGTACTATAATTGAGCTATCCTAGCGCAATACATGAAACGAATCGTTCCTACTTCCTAGACAGTTATGGCAGCAGTAACCTACGGAAGCAATGAAACAACCGAACAAATTAATACGGAAAACAGCATGGGTACATTATCATTTCTAGTTTCTAATTGTAGATGCACAAGCAGAATGAAGCTAGACCTGATTTCTTGTGTACGAAATTTTCCTTTCCATTACTACCTGATGAACCCAAAGTAATAATTTCAGATAGACCAACGCAGACCCTCGTGCTAGTCTCAATTACTCACTGGCCCTGCCTGTATGACGCCAACCCAACAACAGATCATTCAGTGTCGCAGAGCAGAGGCGGATCCAGAAAAGGGACAAATCTGATATTCTTTTTGCGAAATGTTCGAAGTTAGTAGGAATTGAATAGACACATAGTTAGGGTTTGGCGCTGGCTTTCGCATAGCAGGAAGTGAAGAGAAGGGATGGGAATACCTGGTGAGTGCCCGTCGCCGGCGAAGACACCGACGAAGGCCTCGGCACCTGGCGTAGGGCGGCGACGGCGGCAGCGGCGGCGGCAGTCGTCCACCCAGTCGTCGCAGAGAGAGAGAGAGAGAGTGAGACGTGCAGTGGACGGGTGGAACAAGATGCTCTGAAGTCGACCGAAGCGTCTTAACTAGAAGACCCACACCTATTTTTTTGCGTCCGGCACAGTTCTTTACCTTTCCGAAAACATCCTCCAACGACGGATCCATACACCTGACGCATTTTGCCTGCTCCCCTGAACGCCAGGCAAAAAAGTGTCCCCTCTCTCTCGCTACGCAAATCGCAGAGGCGGAGCTTGCCCGCGCCGTGGCCGAGGCGGAGCTCGGGGCGGGGGCGGAGCTCGCCCGCGCCCGCCACCAGTGTTGGAGGAGGAGCGCGCGGCGAGGCGGGGAGCGGGGCGCGGCCGTCGGGGAGCGGGGATCCGGGGTCCTCCGTGCCGGGGCGGAGCTCGCCCGCGCCCGCCGCCGGTGTTGGAGGAGGAGCGCGCGTGGAGGCGTGGAGGCCGGAGACGACGACGAGGATGTCCTTGGCGCGGTCCTGGACGGATGAGGCGGCGACCTCCGGCGGATTTGGGAGCTTTTGCGTTTGCGGTCGGTTGGAGAGGCTCACTTTTGCGTGGTGACTTTTTTTCAGTGTGACGGACCCAAACCGAGATATAGGTGTTGTATTTGGGTCTCATGGTTGGAGTCAGTCTTAGGCAAATTTAGTAGTTTTTAATCACTTTAGTAATTTTTTAATCAAATACTATGACTAAAAGCTACTAAAAGAGATTTAGTCGATAATTCTGGAGTTACTAAAAGTGACTAAACCATTTAGTAGCTACTAAAGTTTAGTAGCTCGAACCAAACACCCCCTTAGTCGTCGCCGTGCATCTAGCCGTTCACTTCTATCCGACGGTGGAGTCAGAAATATGCGCTGCTCCACTTGGCTTAATGGCCGGCCCAACATCACGACGCACGTATCCCTGGTTGACTCTGCCGCCGTCGTCGATGGCCGGGTCGTCGTTCCTCTCCCCAGCCGTCCACCACCACGACGCTCCAAGCTCCCTACCTCGCCGACGCTCCCCTCCCCTCTCCTCTCTGATCCGGCGGTGTGGCACGTCAGCAGGCTTCTACCTCGCCAGCACTCCCCTTCCCCCACCCCCGCCATCGCGGTCAATACGGCGCCGGCGCCGCAGACGCTGCCGGCCCGTGGCTGGTTATGGCGACAGCGTTCCTCACCTCACCGGCACTCACATCTGTGCCACCGTGACGCTCCGGCTTCGTGGCTGCAGGCCTTGTCGCCCCATGGTCGTCGGTGGACTATAAAAGACTAGTTTCGTATGGCTGATTACACAGAACTAAAAAACCAAAACTATCTGAACATGATGGCCAAGGAGGCTGTTGAGCCATACTCCTGATTGCAGATGGGATATAATCTGTATCTGTACTACTAGAATTCACCAATAACAACATCTATCATTGCTCCCTGAAAAATAGAAAAACAATAATTCAACATAATAGGCAAGTATGGCTCTATTCGCTTGTCTTATAATCCGTACTTTTCAGTTTATTTTTTCAACCGGAACAATATTCTTCTCTCACACCAAATCAGCCAGAACAGTGTTTCGGCTTATTTTTTTAGCGAAGCCAACAGGACCGATTCAGAGAAGAAGTGTATTATTTTACTTTAAAATATTACCGTCAATAGTTCAGAGAAGCTATTGATGACCGTGTAGGATTCAGAGCTTCCATATCAGTCTTCCTTAAATGATCAATCCAAGCACAATCCAGTAAGGGAGGACAAAAAAATAATCAAATTAGAACAAGCAGTTTGCCGGTGGAGAGCAATAGATGACATGACACTAGTGTAGAGATTTTGCCACCAGTTTGCTGATGGAGAGCACAAGCAGAAACCTGAGCCCAGCGCACGACCTTCATCGATCGCCGCCGCCGCACGACCTTCACCGCTCGCGCCAAAAACGTGAGGCCGGCGCCAAACCAGCGAGGAGGATTCGCGCCAGAAAAATTACCGCAGGAGCAGGGACTCGCGCCCAAGAACTCCCGAACTCACTAGTCACTAGCCATTGGGCTCATATGGGCCGGTTACAGCCTTACAGGCCTGCTTTGTTTGCAGTGTTTGCTGGTCTCACGGTTGGATGCATATTGGATGGTTCAGATGTTCGACTGGAGAGGGAAGTCGTTTCGGTCGACTTTAGAGGACTCGTTATCCACCTTGTGGAAGTGCCGCGTGGGTGCTTGGGTGGCTGATTAGCGGGGCCTGGGCCTGGGCCGGGGTCCAGCTGGAGGTGAAAGAGAAGAGGAAGCCAGGAGGGGCGTCAGCTTCCGCTGGTGCTCCTGCGGGCCAAGGCCCATAGGCGAAGCGGAAGGGCCATTTGGGTCGGACCGGACTAGAAGGAGAAGGAAGGGCCAGCGGAAGAAAATGTGAAAAGGGGACACGGGCTAGATTCGTCTCGGTGACCAGGAAAGCTGGGAAAACATTTTCCTTTTATTTAAAAGTGTTTCCAAGGTAATTTTCAGGGAAATTCGAACTACGGTTCGAATTCGTTTGGTCACACAGTCAATCAATACAGGAGAAATCCAAATCATGCCTAAATGCTTCATCATGCATAAAAGTTTACATGAGATACACCATTTGTTACTTAAGAAAAAAATAGACTTATGTTGAATTCAAGTAGGAGCTCAAATTCTACTCTTACTTAATTTTCGAAAAAATAAAACTTTTAGTTTTTAGTTTTTTAACAAATTTGAATCGTTGGCATGACTTGACATAGGTCAATACATATGACAAGGTTATTTTATTTGAAAGGTTTCCAAACTTATAAATTGTTCTCTTCGTCCTGCAATATAAGGTATCTAAGCGTTCAAAATTTATCATAAATTATAAGGGATTCTAGGTGATGAGGACATCACCATGCTGGACACACCGACGCCATGGTCTTCCCCAAGTTGCAATTCGTTCCCAACTCAGCTGCCACGTCACCCTCGGATTCAGCAGACACGTCGTCACTGTTTCGGTCATAACTTTCTCATACGACATCGAAACGGGCCGTTCTTGGATGCGTTGGAAAGGGGACGACGACGCCGTCGTTTTGGATCTGGTCCCAGCTCCAGAAGGTCCGTGGATCATTCTGTATGACTACGGCAAGGTGCTGCGTCACTTAGTTGGGCCAACTTGGCCATGTATCGTGTCGGGCCTTAAGCCCAAGTTGTGGGCGCCCAACCCCTGGCCGTCCCCAACCCTAGGTCGAGTCTTAGACTATAAACATAGCCGTCGCCGCTGCTACACAATTGGGTTTTGTTTAGAGTTTAGTTTTCCATCGAGAAACTGAATCGTTCATTGTAACTGTGGTGACAAATCCTTTTACAGTGATCCAGGGCCCCCGTTCTTGATCTCCTCCACTGTGTCGATTAGTCCTTTGGAACCGAGTTCTAGAACCCTCTATTAATATTCGTGTCATTCATATTTGCAATATCAGATTGCGTGTTTTACTTTCTTGCTTGTGCTCTTCGATTCGCTTGCAGGAAAAGCCTTCTTGGCGAGGTCAATCAAGTTGTGCTTGGTTGATAACCAACGGAGCAGTGGTGTAACGGTTGCAGGGTTCGAATCGCGTCTGATTTGAAGCCGGATCGCCAACGTCGAGATCTCCACAAATCGAACTTACCGGCTACCTCTCGGAAGATCGGGCCTGTACTCATCACTAGGTGAGCTAACCCTCCAACAATTTAAAAAAGGCAGCATTCACATGCATACCTACCATTAATTTCTATTACTAACTCAAATGTGTTTTGTGGTCCTCCAAATTCAAACAAAATACTATTTAGGTGAAACAAATTCTATTTGCTTTTGTTGCTCCCTGGATATGCTTTGGGAGACTAAGTATAGAGTAGGAGACACCGGAGTGGCTGAAAGAGTCATAGATATAAAGAGGCTAAAAGTTCCATATTTTCAATTGTTTGGAAATGGTGAAAAAGAACTCTACAGAGAACCCATAAAAGTGTTCTAGAAGTATGACCGTACAAGTTTCAAGAGCCTGTTCGTTTGGCTGGGCTTGTTCGTTGCTGGATCGTGAAGAAGTACTGCTGGCTGGTTTGGTGTGAGAGAAAAATACTGTTCCGACTCGACTGGAAATTTACGATCATTTACAAGGGAATAATCCCAGCCGAACAGGCTGCAAGAAAAGAAGTATGACCGTACAAGAATAGGCATTCCATGGTCCTCCAAGGTATATATCACTCCTCCAACTTTATGTGACCAACTAAAAAGGTGAAAATGTCATAATAGGATGTGGCAACATGTGAGTCACCTGAATAAACTAGAATACTGTCACGAAGAACTCTCTAGTATTTGAAACGGATGGCTAGAAACAAGGTGGTCTATGGAACTTCTATGACCCGAAGAAAATGTGATTGCACACATACAGATTTAACTTCTATGAACCCGAGTGGATATGTCCTACCACAAGAAACCCAACCAACTGAGCTACGAATTTGCAATGCAATCCTATCAATAGAAGTTACAAGAATGATTATAGTGATTCGTTGGCCAGACCCAGTGTTATTTTAAACGCTAAACTATAAATAGTTGGTAATTTGCGTCTAGTCATTATTCGGCCTAAATGGACACTCAAACGGGCAAAATAGACGTTTAAATGAGATAAACGGCTGATTAAACGGAAGTGTGACGTATCACTATGTAGTGTTTAACGATGTGTAAACAGGCTACATGACCGTTTAAGCGGACAGTAGCTGGACCACATGTCACGTAGAACTTTCTAGTATTCGAAACGGATGGCTAGAAAGAAGGCAGTCCACGGAACTTCTCTGACCCGAAGAAAATGTGAATGCATACATAAGGATAGCTATAATGACATGTCTAGGAGAGAAACGCTAAGAAGAAAGTAGACGAGACTTTTGTCGCATCCGATGTGTTTCTCCGGATGCTGGCCCTTTAAACTATGGCTTCATCCTACAAGTGTTATACATGAGACAGTTATTGTTCATGCATATCTACCATGTATATATGTGGTTGCAGTAACTTGACATGAACATACCTTAACAATGTTATTTAGGGGATCATTCTGTTTCCTCCTTTTGGTGAATGAGTAGTAGAGAGGGTTCAGTGCCTAAAAGCTTTGAGCTCTTGAAGATGTGACATCATCCCTTGCCGTCCTAAGGCTTAATGAAACACCTCACCTTCATGAACCATATATAGAGATATATAGGTTCGGACTTGTATATCACCGTAGAGAAATCTAGGCCCGGTATCATCTTACAGACACGTTAGGCTACTTTTTCTCCAGAAAGCATGAGGCAGTGGCAAAAAATTGTTGCATAAGCAACAAAATTGTGAGGACAGCACGAAGCATACACCGTACAGTCACTACTGTTACTGTATCTACAACAAACAGTCGCCTTGAAAGCCCTTCAGAATGTAGGATATTATCATGCTCAGTAGTTGCTCATCTTCAGAATGTCTCATCAGAGGACTGATTTGTGATACACGTTGAAACCAAGGTGTGCGGCCGTAAGTTGTTATACAGCCGTTTCCCTTCTTTTTAAACCCCCTGTTGGGTCATCACCACTATTCACAACATCATCCCAAGAACACTCCCTACATCGGAGCTCAAAGAGCAAAAGGCTTTGGTGAGCTTGAGGGCGTGTGCAGCCATGGCTATCCTCGGCACCGCGGCGGTTGAAGTGCTCATCCCGGTGGCGGCGTTGATTGGCATCGCCTTCGCGATGCTGCAGTGGTACGTGGTGGCCAAAGTCCCCGTGCCTTCGCACGCCGGCGAGGGCAGCGGCGGCGGCGGCGAAGGCAGTAAGCAGGGCCGCGACGTGCGGGGGGAGGAAGAGGAAGGGGAGGAGGACGGCATGGACTACCTGCTCGTGGAGGCCCTGTGCGCCGAGATCCAGCGCGCCATCTCCATCGGCGCCACGTCGTTCCTGCTCACCGAGTACAAGTACCTGGCCGCGTTCACGGCGGCGTTCGCGGCGGTGATCTTCGTGTTCCTGGGGTCGGCGGAGCGGTTCAGCGCGCGGCCGTCGCCGTGCGCGTACGACCCGTCAAGGGAGTGCCGGCCGGCGCTGGCGAACGCGGCGTTCAGCGCGGTGGCGTTCCTGCTGGGCGCCGCGACGTCCGTGCTGTCGGGTTACCTGGGCATGCGCGTGGCCACGTTCGCGAACGCGCGCACGGTTCTGGAGGCCCGCCACGGCGTGGGGCGCGCCTTCGCCGCCGCGTTCCGGTCGGGCACCGCCATGGGCTTCCTCCTCGCATCCAGCGCGCTGCTCGTGCTCTACGCCGCCGTCAACCTCTTCGGCCTCTACTACGGCGACGACTGGGGCGGGCTCTACGAGTCCATCACACGGGTTCCGTCGCCCTGTTCGGCCGCGTCGGCGGCGGCATCTACACCAAGGCCGCTGACGTCGGCGCCGACCTCGTCGGCAAGGTCGAGCGCAACATCCCCGAGGACGACCCTCGCAACGCCGCGGTACGCATGCACGTCACTGTCACGCTCTCTGCATGCAACGTCCTGCTGGCTGGTGGCTGCTTGCTTTGCTTTGCTTCATCATGTCCTACACGTATCTCAAAGCAAAATCGATCACCGTTAGTTGCATGCACCGACTACTCGTGTTTCCTTTTTTTTCTGCTAGAGATATATATGACGTCAGTTACAAATGAGGGTCGGTGTGTTTGCACATGCTTTTCGTACACGTGGTATGTGTGAGCAGCATGATGGTCGCCCACAATGTACGTGATGCCGTGCCGCATGTGTGATGAATTGCAGGTGATCGCCGACAACGTGGGGGACAACGTCGGCGACATCGCCGGGATGGGGTTGGACCTGTTCGGGTCGTACGCGGAGTCGTCCTGCGCCGCGCTCTTCGTGGCCTCCATCTGCTCCTTCGGGGCGGAGCACGACCTCACGGCGATGATGTACCCGCTGCTCATCAGCGCCGTCGGCCTGCTCGTGTGCGCGATCACCACCGTCGTCGCCACCGACGTCACCGAGGTGAAAGAGTCCGACGAGGTCGGGCCGGCGCTCAAGCGGCAGATCCTCATCTCTCCACCGTGTTCATGACCGCCGGCGTCGCCGCCGTCACACCTTCCTCGCCCTGCCGCCCAGCTTCACCCTCTTCGACTTCGGCAACGACAAGCACGTCAAGAACTGGTACGTGTGTATGTTTTGTGTGTTGAGTCTATTTGATTTGAGATTTGCTGCTATCTAGCTGATGAAATCCTGCATGAAAATGTATGCACAGGCACCTGTTCATCTGCGTGTCGGCCGGTCTGTGGGCGGGGCTGGTGATCGGCTACGTCACCGAGTACTTCACGAGCAACGCGTACGGGCCGGTGCAGGCGGTGGCGCGGTCGTGCAGGACGGGCGCGGCGACGAACGTCATCTTCGGGCTGGCGGTGGGGTACAAGTCGGTGATCGTGCCCATCCTGGCCATCGCGGCGGCGATCTACGCCAGCTTCCGGCTGGCGGCCACGTACGGCATCGCGCTGGAGGCGCTGGGGATGCTGAGCACCATCGCCAAGGGGCTGTCCATCGACGCCTACGGGCCCATCAGCGACAACGCGGGGGGCATCGCGGAGATGGCCGGCATGCCGCGACGGGTCCGGGAGCCGACGGACGCGCTCGACGCCGCGGGCAACACCACGGCCGCCATCGGCAAGGGGTTCGCCATCGGCTCCGCGGCGCTGGTGTCGCTGGCGCTCTTCGGCGCGTACGTCAGCCGGGCCGGGATCATGGCGGTGGACGTGCTGAGCCCGCGCGTGTTCGTGGGGCTCCTCGTCGGCGCCATGCTCCCCTACTGGTTCTCGGCCATGATGATGCGGAGCGTTGGCAGCGCCGCGCTGCGGATGGTGGAGGAGGTGCGCCGCCAGTTCGATACGATCCCGGGCCTCGCCGTGCCGGACTACGCCACCTGCGTCAGGATCTCCACCGACGCCTCGCTCAAGAAGATGATGGCGCCCGGCGCGCTCGTCATGCTCAGCCCGCTCGTCGCCGGCACGCTCTTCGGGGTCGAGACGCTCGCGGGGCTCCTCGCCGGTGCACTCGTCTCCGGTGTCCAGGTCGCCATCTCTGCCTCCAACAGCGGGGGTGCATGGGACAACGCCAAGAAGTACATCGAGGTCATAGCTAGAAATCTAGAATGAAAACTTCGGGGTTGACCTGTTATGATGCGGCTGGCATTGTGCTCCATTGGAGTGACCAAGCAATCATTGTCTCTCCTGCAGGCCGGCATGTCGGAGGAGGCGAGGTCGCTGGGGCCCCAGGGATCGAAGGCGCACAAGGCGGCGGTGATCGGAGACACCATCGGAGACCCGCTCAAGGACACCTCCGGCCCGTCCCTCAACATCCTCATCAAGCTCATGGCCGTGGAGTCGCTCGTCTTCGCGCCCTTCTTCGCCGCGCACGGTGGCATCATCTTCGACCACCTCTGATCATCTGATTATCAATGCATGCTAGCATGCTGCTGCCGTTCCATGGCAAAGGCGCGGGCTGTCGCGGCGAGCCGCCTCTTGAACTTGCGGTCATCAGTCAGTAAGAATAATCGTCGTGTATGTAGCTTGCCGCCTCTTGAACTTGCGGTGATCATCAGTCAGTAAGAATAATCGTCGTGTATGTTAGCTTGCAACAATGTAACAAGTAATGGTGTCGATCGGTGCCTAGTTCCAGTGATGCCAGATCACCAGAGTTGGAGGCTTATTCATGTCTGCCCCTCTTATCTTACCCTTGAATATGCTCGGTATGCTGCGAAGCCAACATGCTGACCTACTGCCTGCTAGAGAAGTGACAAGCCTAACCTGAGACTGGTTCCTAAAGAAATTCCAGCATTTCGCCATGGAACATTTCAATTCCTACAACATTTGGAGAAAATTTTAGTTTTCTATAAACATGACCTTAACCTGGTCACGAAAGATACAAACACAAACAACACTGAAAATCGTCATCCGTCAATCACCAGACTGGTGCGGTATCACCCCATATTGAGCAAGCATATGAAACAGATACCCTGAGATGTAGGCTTTGCTTTCTGACCATAGAAGGTGGCTAACATTCCTGTGCCCTCAGGCTGCAATTCAATCCACCACAATCCATGAAAAATGGACTAGTTTTCCATCCCCGATCCAACTCAATACATATGGATTGAGGTGTATTAGATCCAGCCAAACAATGCCTCAGTTGGATTTTTCATCATGCCATATCCACGAATCAACAAATCACAGTTCTATGAGATTACAATGCTACTGACGCCAAACTAACCTGTCCTTCCACTTCTACAAGAGTAACAGCTTAGCCAATGGTCCCAGAGGAAACAATTTCGAGCAGGGGGCGTGCATTTTTCGTCCCTATTGCTTGTTAGTCTTACTACGTTAATTCAATAAAACGAGGATGAGCTTTCCTTCTATAATGCTGCACAAAAAGGAGTTCATACTCAACTTCCAATCCTTCTCTCCGGGATTAACTGTACATCTGGAAGGCGAGGCTGAAGCAACACTCTTTATTCCTTCTAAGAGCCTTGGCTTCCATCCCCTTCGCCACTGCCTTCAGAACTTTTCGTGCTTCTAGAAGGCGAGGCTGAAGCAACACTCTTTAGCACCACTTGGGCCTCATCAGCATTAACAGGCTTTCTGGGAGGTGGATCGAATATTTATCATCAACATCACAATCCGCAAGCCCACCAGATTCATGCCAGAAGAAATAACAAAATATCAGTGAGATACAAGATACAAAGTATGGTTCAAAGTTCAGAAACTACAGATAGTGCAGTGAAAACGACACTCGACAAATTATCATCAATCTAACCAGCAAAAGCTAGTAAATAAATGTTAGATACAAAGTGAACTGGACATCCATCTGCACTTGCAGAAGATTGAGATACCTTGCAGGGATAGATTGCTCCTGTGAATGCATTGTTGGTGTAGAAGAATCTACTCTGTCACTAAAAGGGAAAAGAAAAGGAATTTCATGTTGGTTAAGTAAACAATGGAATCCCAAACTTCATTGGGCCCACCAACATAAAATAGGCAGCAGACAAGGAAAATGAAACAAACAAACCTGTCCTTATTAAAATAACCTTCCTGTTCCTTATCAGCACCTCTTTCGTCTGCTTTCTTTCTCATGCCAACCACACCAGTACTTTGCTTTGTTTCTGCACTCTCCACAATCTAACAAGAACACAGGCCAACCGATCATTGCCTGACTCTATAGTAGTACATGCACCCTAAGCCACAATTAAATATAATGGTTTCATTTAGCTAAGTACAGAAGTACAATCATCCTTCAATCAAATAGCTAAATATTCATAAGGTTGATTGATAATGACAATGTGATATATTCGAGTTTCATTTATCAAGCATACTAGCATACTACCTCTGGTCGGCAAAAGTTGTTGTTGCATACATGCAAAATAAGGAGCAAATAAGTTGCAAAATAAGGAGCAAATGAGTTACATGCCTTTTCTGGAACATCATATTTTATTGACATGAGGTGGTACTTAAGTTTGAAGGCCTGAATACTCTTCAATCGTTCAAACTTCACAAGTTGGCCCCAAAAAGACTCAGCAACATATTCAATAAGGGGCTCAAGATTTTCCTGTACACAAAAAAACATCAAATGACAATTATGACAGAGCATGCTGAATGGTGATTTTTTTGAACGCAATGGCAGGAGCTCTGCCTTTCAATTAAGATGGGAAAAGAAAGTTTATGTACAAAACAAGGGCACTCGATGTTAGGGATTCAAACCCCCACAAGCATGCAAATTAGGAAAACGCACGGCCCAAATGGGGTGGGGGCAACAACTACACATAAGCGAGTGCTCTGTTCCTTTGCTCTATGTCTTCCTTTTATCCTTGCGGCCACCTGCGGCACCGTTTCTATGTTGTTGTCGAAGATTCTCTTATTTCTCTCTTTCCAGATATTTCAAAAGGTGTAGATTACTACCCCGTTAAGCCGCTTACGCTCAGATCTTGGCACTTTCCTCGCCACCTCTTCCCACCATGATCTGATATCGGTGGGGTCCAACCCCTTGGCTTGCCCAAATAAGCGAACCCCCTTATTCGCAAAAGTTCCACTAGCACCTAGATCGAGCAGCCCCCGTTGCACCTAGATGCCAGTAGTACCCAATCTTGAAGGCCCTCTCCCAATGTCGCTGCTGCTGCCAAAGGAGTTAGAGAAGGAGCGCCATGGCGAGAAGAAAATATAGATAGTTGGCTCAAGAGCTTTGTCTGTATCTATATGTATCTAAGGAGAAAGGAGTGTGTGGATTACCAAGAAGCGCATCCATCTCCGGCTTAAATAGGCCAACCTTGAAGATGGAGAAACAAAGAGGAGCAGTTAATATAAGCATCAGGGAAGACGAGGCATACTACGTAGGAAAGTAATGGTGATGCAATTGTGTTGTGGGTAGTTGAGAAATGGCGAAATAACTCACGCTGAATTTATTACCGCCGGTACACCAAACGATCGTGTAGGGCCAACGGCCATAACGCCTATCCCAGTCGGCTTGGCGTTCCAAACGACGGTGGAATTCAACCCCACCACCACCGTCGCATTGATAGTTTTCAACTACCGGTTTTATTCCTTACGAGGCCTCCCTATCGGTCCAACCGATGGTGGAAGTATCACACCGACGCTTTTATCGCTACGGCAGTGAAAGTGACGACAGTGAAAAGTAAATCTGTAGTAGTGAAAAATGCTAAGTATTCTTTTATCATATTGGGTTCCAAAAAATTATTCCAGTTTTGGCTTTTGCTTCCAAACATACTTCTAGGTACAAAGTCTAAATCACCATCAATCTTAACTAAGTACGGTGAAGATACCTTGTAATGGTGCATGCTGTCCATAAATAACAAACCATTGTACATATAAAAACTAAAATAAACAAAAATACTTTATAGAAACTTCTTCTGCTTCTTTTTGAAAGCTTGGGAATTTTTCATACAACATCCATGTATATTAATAGGGGAAAATGGATGCCAACAGTTGTATAGGTTGGATGACCCATGAGTTACATTAGGCAGTAGCAAATTTGAGAATTTAGAAACATGTTTGTCTAGATTGAAGTAGCAGGAGCTAAGTTTTACTAGTCCAGAATGCATTTTTTGTTTTATCTAGAGCATTAAATAGGAAAAACACTCATTTAATAAAAAACAATTCAGAACCAAGAAAAATAAAATCCACTTAGAGGCCACTTAGATCCCTTTATTTTAGAGGAATTAAAATTTACATAATAAATTAGGTTATTTGGCTTAGAATTTAACATTCCATAATATTTCCAAGCTCATAAATAAGCCTATCTCAAATTAATAGGGTGGGAGATGAAAATTGATTTTATAGATCATTATATTATAATTCTATTCTCCAACTTATAGCACACTCTTCAACCCACTTTCCTACAATAGAAATGCAACATATAAGTATGTCCATTGTATGTCTAACAATAAATATATAAATATATTCCATATATAACTATATTAGCTTAATTAATCTATACCTAAATTATAATTATTAGAATGAATTCAATTCCAAGGATCTAAATATACCCTAATCTAAATAATTTAGATGACAAAACAAAGAAAATGAGATACTTCCTCTATTTCATAAAGAATGCAATTCGTATTTTCGAGTCGTCAAATAATGTTAAGTTTGACCAAATCTATACAAAACACTAGCATTTATAACACCAAATAAACATTATTGAAACAATTATGTAATATATTGTTATAATAATTCTACTTGGGGACATACATGTTGATACTATTTTCCGTAAACTTTGATCGAGGTTAAGAATAACTTGCTCCAAACATAGGATTGCATTTTAGTAAAGCTACTCGGAGACATAAATGTTATATACGATTTTCTTGATCAACTAGAACACAACTTGTTCGAAACATAAAATTGCTTGCGGCCTGTTCGTTTCGCTAAAATACAGTGCATTTATTTTTTAACGGGAGGTAGTAGAGACTAGAGATTAGGATCGACCAATACTACGCATGTGACAGGCCATGTAAATAAACCAGCATAAACCACGCCAGCAGCTGACCTGGCGCCCACTCATCTCATCAGCTTAATACACCGACATGCGGGTCCCATCGCCGCTAGCCCGCAAGGCCGCAAGGCCGCAACGCCTCCACCTTCTCCTTCCCTCGGCCTCCGCCATCTGCCAACTTCGAAACCTCCGCCCCGTCGCATAAACCCCTCCTCGCCTCCTCCGCCCGCTCCTGCCTCCTCCTCTTCGACTTATACGCCTCCCTCTCCCAGCTCACCGCGCACTAGCCCCCAGCCTATTGTCGCATTTCGTCGCTATGCAGTCCACCGCGGCCGTCGCCGTCTCCGCCTCGGCGACCGCGTCCCGCGGCGGCGCCAGATCCGAGGCTGCGCGGCGGCCAGGTGGAGTCCGGGTCTGCGGACTCCGGGGCGAGGCCCTCACGTGCCCCTCGCTGCGGATCTCGCAGGCGCCAGCGAGGCTGGCGGTGGCGAGGGCGGCAGCGGCGGCGGCGGCGGCGACCAATGGCGCGGTGGCGGGGAGCGGCGGCGGCTTCGACTACGACCTCGTCATCATCGGCGCGGGCGTCGGAGGTCACGGCGCCGCGCTCCACGCCGTTGAAGAGGTCTGCGTTTTTTTTATTAAGTGCTCGGTGTAGCATCAACACGGTGCTTTAGTGAGTCGTGTTCTGTTAGGATGTGGAATGGCTAGTAAGCATAAGCTAACGAGTAATCCTGGTATAGTGGAGCTGCGAAATTGTTCTGCCATGAGATGCGTTAGTACTGACAAGAAACGATAGAACGTGATGCCTGATTGGTAATTTGGCGTTAGAAATGGAAATTTTGCTTGAATTGGATGATCGTTGATCTTTGTGTATTTGATAAGGATTTTAGATCGATGATGCCGTGAGGTGCCATTAGGCTGAGGATGGTGGAAATCCCAGGCGTGTACCTGTAATTTGGGGCGCAAACTTTCTTGCTAGCAGTTAATTTAAAACTTGAAATACTTGTTAGTTTTGGTGCTAGTGCACAGAGTAAGCTATTTGCAACCTATGCCTAGTCTACAAACAGTTCCAAATTTTAATTTGGGTGCTTGTTCAGGGACAAGCATTGGTTCCTTGGGTGAATTTGGAGGTTTTGGTGCCCTGTATACCATTGTTGTTGGACTGTTGTTAGTTGATCTTATAAGTAGTCCGAGTCAATTTCAAGAGACAACAATATTTTCCCATTTTAACCTCATGTCTTATGCTAGACTAGCTGTAAGAACCCGGCAGGGGGGGGGTGGCGCTCTAGGCGTGGCGGCGGCTAGGGTTGATGGGGGTGAGGGCGGCGAGCAGAGGGAGGGGGTGGCGGCGCTAGGGCAGGGAGAGAGGAGGAGTCGGCACAGGGGAGGAGAGAGGAAGGATAAGCCTGAGGCTGTTCTTTCTTGATGGCAATGATTACATAGCCCCTCTACATATAGTCCTGAGTAGAATTGTCTCCTAAGTAACCTAATGAGGGAAGTCCTTATAGATGTGGACTCCTTCCTATCTTAGCTAATCCTATTCCTATTGAAGATCCTCCGGGTATGGATAGTGGAGCGGCGGGGGAACCCGCCCTTGCTGTGTGCGCCTCATCCCTTGGCGGCGTTGCTACTTCCCTAGGCGGCGGCCCCCTTGGGGGCGGCACCGCCGCTGCTGCCGGCACCTGGGCCTGATGGGCCTTCAGCCCTCATTGGGTGTATGACATCACTCCCCCTTCTCCGATCAGCGTGTCCTCGCGCTGAATCATTGTCCAATCTTTGACAGCCTCTGGCGGTGGCCCGGTATCCCTTGGTCGTTCTGCAATTTGAACAGTGAGGTGGCCCAAGGTGTCATTGAACTGGTTGGTGTTGATGTGGTAGTCGGAGAACTAGAAGTAGTAGCCGCAGGAGCCGAAGTGGCCGGAGATGTAGTAGCTGCTGGTCCCTAAGCCATCAGTTGGTTCATGGATGCAGCGGGCTGCGTAGATGGCGGCGCCGGGGAGCGTTCCCGGGAAGTGTAGTGCCTGCATCACTTGTGGAGGACGTGGCAGTGACTGCACTTGTCCGGTATCAACTTGTCCCCTTATGCGCCGGCATAATGCTGTAGCGACGATTATCGGAGGTGTCGTGGTGAAGTGCTGTAGCGTGCCGAAGAGGAGGTCGTCAGTGTTGTAGTTTGCTGGAGAGACCTGTAGATGACCATTGGCGTGCTGCCTGCAGATGTAGGTGTCCTCGATGGAGAGGAACTGCTGGCCGTTGTTGTCGAAGAAGATGATCGTTGCAGAAAGAAGGATGCGTTGTGGCCACGCCTCGAGGAGTAGGATGCTGTCGGTGTAGATGTCGCCGTGTGGAGGCCGATGGCTAGAAGATGCAGAGATGAACTGCCAAACGACTCGAGCAGGTCCTGTAACAGAGGTGAAGTTACCGGAATGTAGTATCGTTCGTTGTAGCGGACGATGCCTTGTTGTAGGGACCAAGCTGCTGCTGCTGCTGCTGCCTGGACTTCAATGGTGGCGGAGATAATCTGGAGTTCGCGCTCTTCCGTGGCGGCGACACGGAGCTGGGCAAGGATCTCCTGGTCAGGTTCGATGCATGCGGCTGCTCTGGTGTTGGTGCTGGCTGATTGAGGACGAGCAGGGTTGTCAGGCGGTGTAGGGGCCGTCGTGGGGGGTGACGGTTCCTTGGTCGACCCGGTGTTGTAGTTGCCGGTAGCGGGGATGGATCGTCCCCGGTAGCGCGGATGGATCGTCCTGTGTTTGCGGTGGTGGCGGGCGCCGGGGTCTCCATGGTACGGGCGAGGTCAATGGCCGTCTCCATCGTGCGCGGATGGTGAGGGATAACCGCCACTCGGAGCGCGTCCTGAAGGCCGTTGACGAAGAGGCTGACTTGGTGTTGCTTTCGCTGGTGATGCCGGTGTGTAGAGCGTAAGCGATGAAGTTGTTGATGTAGTCGTTCACAGAGCCGATATGACGCGGTGGTGCGAGGTCGCCGGTGATGTTGCGGTCGGGGCCAAAGTTGCGGATGATGCTCTCGGTGAAGTACGCCCACTCGGTCATGGGTGTATCCTTCGTCGCGCGCATGTACCACCGGTGTGCTTCACCTGTCAGATGATAGGCCGCGTAGCAGGTTTGTTGTGTCTCCGGCAGACGGTATAAGTTGGAGATTTGTTGTATGCACGAGAGCCATGGCCTCGGGTCCGTCGAGCCATCGTATGTTGGAGTTGTGAGTTGTGTCTTGACAGGGACATGTTGTTGTGGTGGTTTTGTCGTTGTCGGTGTCGTCCGAGGCAGCGGTGTTTGGGGCGCATCATCCCTCGGTGCCGCGCGGCCAGGTGGCCGGCTGCTGCTGTGGTGTCGCCTTGATGTACTGTACGGCCGCCGGGCCAGCTGGTAGTCGGTTGGCTGCATGCACAGGCGGTGGTTGACGCTGGACTGCTGGTGGTGTTGCCGCTGGTGTCGTGCACGGCAGTGGCTCCTGGTGGTCGATGGCCAACTGTTGGTGGTGTGTTGCTGGCGTATACGCGGTTGGCGGTGTAGCTGGCTCCGAGTTGTTGTCGTTCAGGGATTGGGGAGTAGCCGCACGGATAGCTGGGGGTTCCTCCCGTGGGGGAAACAGCGGCGCCAATGGTGGCTGTGGTGATGGAGGTGGAGCCGAAAGCAAGCTGTCTGATACAGCCAGGATAATCTCCGGAGCTTTAGAGGACTGGGGTTCGTCCATCTTGCGTTTGAGATACCACTTGCCGACGGTGATCATGACTCGCTCGGTTTCTGCGGTGAGGTCGTCGATGGTGGCTTCTCGGTCCAACCTGGCCTGGACGCCGGTGATGGCGGCGTCACCATGGGTGCGTGCGCGCTTGATAGCGTGTAGACGATTATCGAGGTTGACGGTGCATCTCTCCGAAGTTCTTGCGGAGATCGGCGGCGAGGTTTTCGATCGGCTGCTGCATGGTGGGGGTGGAGTCCATGGATCGTCTGGTCTCCGGATACCGGTGTAAGAGGGCCGGTATGGGGGCTCTAGGCGGCGGCTAGGGTTGATGGGGGTGAGGCGGCAAGCAAGAGGAGGGGGGGCGGCGCTAGGGCAGGGAGAGAGGGAGGGAGTCGGCGAAGGGGAGGGGAGAGGAGAGAGGAAGGATAAGCCTGAGGCTGTTCTTTCTTGATTGCAATGATTACATAGCCCCTCTACTTATAGTCCTGAGTAGACTTGTCTCCTAAGTAACCTAATGAGGGGAGTCCTTATAGATGTGGACTCCTTCCTATCTTAGCTAATCCTATTCCTATTGAAGATCCTCCGGGTATGGATAGTGGAGCGGTGGGGAACCCGCCCTTGCTGTGTGCTCCTCCTCCCTTGGCGGCGCTGCTGCTTCCCTAGGCGGCAGCCCCCTTGGGGGCGGCACCGCCGCTGCTGCCGGCACATGGGACTGATGGGCCTTCAGCCCTCATTGGGCGTATGACACTAGCAAAGAAGAATGATGCCAAACATTAACCATACAATAAATTTCTAAGAGTTGGCACTGCTTCTATATTGATCTTGTTTCACTTTGCTCTAATTTGTTCAGGGTTTAAAAACAGCCATAATTGAGGGAGATGTTGTGGGTGGGACTTGTGTAAACAGAGGTTGTGTCCCATCGAAAGCACTCCTTGCTGTCAGTGGTCGAATGCGGGAGCTTCATGATGAACATCATATGAAGTCTATGGGTCTACAGGTAATGTGGTCAGATGAATTGGGCAAGAGCAGTTTTTGATTTGCTGTTTCCAATTGGCTCATGTATAGTGCAAAATTGACAAAAACTACATCTAGGAGCTTGTCTGAGTACTTTTGTCCATTCTAGCACCTAACTGTATCCATGTTAATGGCAATTAGTAGAATTCTACTTAATTTGTTCATTCCAATTTCTTCATTTAGAGTCAAATCTTTCTTGGTGTTTGTCGGAACCCAATAGACAGGACAAAGTAAAGCTGTGATAGAAAGGGAAGAACATACAGTGCAAGATTCAGGTTCCCTGGTTATATTTACCTCCACAAGTGTAAAATTAACAATTAAATTTGAATTAGTCAAATGCATTAATCGTATGGATGCAAGGCTTTAGTTACTATATGCCCATGTTACTCTTTTTTAAAGTAATCCCCCACCCCCCACTAAAAAAAATCAACAATTTAAACCAGGATTCTGCTTGTTCTTAGGAGACACGTGAAGGTCTCAACCATTTCCTATGGTCATTAGCAGTTCTTACTTGAACATGTTATATCTATTATCCTGATTGATGCTGAATTGTTAGGCATATTACCTTGTAACAGGTTTCCTCTCCTGGATATGACAGGCAAGGTGTTGCTGATCACGCAAACAATCTTGCCTCGAAAATCCGTAGCAACTTGACTAACTCAATGAAAGCTCTGGGAGTGGATATATTGACAGGTGTTGGCACTATTGTGGTAAGTTATCTATAGTCCTTGATTGATGTGGAACAAACAGTTATGTACATGAGAATCTTGTCCCTGTTCTTTCGCCGGAGGTTGATAATTCAGAGTTGCATGTGTTTGTAAAATTGTATATAAACTTTGCTGTGTACTATTGAACTTCGACAACACTTGGAGGAATTATTAATGGAAAAAGTCTACATAACCCCCTCAACTATTTAGGGTGGACTACTTCACCCCCCAAACTATAAAACCGGATTTTCTACCCCCTGAACTTTCCAAAACCGGTCAAATAACCCTCCAGGTGGTTTTGGACGGTGGTTTTGCTACAGTGACGATGGTTTTGTCTTTTTAAAAAAAAAAATTTATTTTCGCTAAATCTTTGAAAAATCATAGTAAATCACAGAAAAATCATAAAATGGAAAATCCAATTTTGTTGGACTCCACATGAATAGGTCTACACAGTGAATATATAATACAATATTCTTTAGTACAAAGTTTTTGTTGTAGCTTTAGATCTATGCTTTTATGTAATTAATTGGAATAATTCATTGATGCAGCTTCAATGGTCCAATTGTGGTGAAATTTTTATGGTGGGCTAATTATTGTATGATTGAACTATAGTAAAAATTTCGTACTCATTGGATCATGTATAACTTAGTTATAGATAAAGCATAGATTTAACAAGCATAAACCTAAATAAATCTATAACTAAGTTATACATGATCCAATAAGTATGAAATTTTTACTACAGTTCAAGCATACAATAATTAGCCCACCATAAAATTTTCACCACAATTGGGCCATAGAAGCTGCAGGTATGAATTATTCCAATTAATTACAGAAAAGCATAGATCCAATGCTACAACAAAAACTATACTAAAGCATACCGTATTATATGTTCACTGTGTATCTACTCATGTGGAGTCCAACAAAATTGGATTTTCCATTTTATGATTTTTCTGTGATTTACTATGATTTTTCAAAGATTCAGCAGAAATAAATAAGACAAAACCACTGTCACTGTACCAAAACCACCGTCCAAAACCGTCTGGGGGTTATTTGACCGGTTTTGGAAAGTTCAGGGGGTAGAAAATCCGGTTTTATAGTTTGGGGGGGTAAGTAGTCCACCCGAATAGTTGAGGGGGTTATGTAGACTTTTCCCAATTATTAATGCTAAATATTTAGTTTGCGTGCCCTATATACTGTTTTTAATTTGTTAATAACTATGTTTGTCCCTACTTTAAAAAAAAAAAAAATCAATTATGTTGATTTTTTCTTAATATGCATAAACTTGAGCAAAATCACATATCTGTAATCTATGAGCAGATTGAAGACTAGTTGGGTATGGATCAGTTAAAAGTTAACTGCATGACCTAACCAGAAATGAAACAACCTGAATATTTCTGGTGAAGATTATGACGTTAATTATGTCCAGTGAGATAATGTGTAACAAGATCTTATCTATGAATGTGAAAAATGAGCTCTCTGTAGTTATACAAAGTGCATGTTCTAACATGTTTTCACTGATGTCCTGATCAGGGAAAGCAAAAGGTACGATATGGAAAAGCCGGTTTCCCAGATAAAGAAATCACTGCCAGGAACATCATAATTGCCACTGGTTCAGTTCCTTTTGTTCCCAAAGGGATTGAGATTGATGGTAAACACTTCTCTGTTTGAGTTCTCTTTGAATTTTGAAAACTCATTACTTTAGGAAACTTATGGACTTATGGTGCATGCTGGTGATTTATTATAAAAAAAACTATTCAGTTCAGTTCTATTGAACTTCAATACCCATAATGAGGAGGATATAGATATGGCCGTGAATTGTAGTGTGATAGCCATTTTTAATGCACCTTGTGACTTTCGGCACTGTTCTGCTTTTCAAAACTTTCTGGTGGTTCATATTGATGCAGTCATTCCTAATTCAGTGTTACACGAAATTCTTTTTTTCTTGTCTGTTTGTTTAATTCAACTCTGGCTATTTTGCTTTTCATCAGTTAGAAAGACCCAAATGTTATAATGTTGTAGCACCAAGAATCCAATCCCACCACATTGATTTAGGTTGGATCTGGAATCACCAGGGACAAAAAGCAAAGCATAAGGTGCCATTTGTTATGTCTTGAATATCCATACAGTCATATGCCTGTTTCTAGAGATTTTTCAGTGTTGAATTCAGTGTTACACGAAATTCTTTTTTTCTTGTCTGTTTGTTTAATTCAACTCTGGCTATTTTGCTTTTCATCAGTTAGAAAGACCCAAATGTTATAATGTTGTAGCACCAAGAATCCAATCCCACCACATTGATTTAGGTTGGATCTGGAATCACCAGGGACAAAAAGCAAAGCATAAGGTGCCATTTGTTATGTCTTGAATATCCATACAGTCATATGCCTGTTTCTAGAGATTTTTCAGTGTTGAATTCATATTTTGAGAGCGAAAACTGGATATGTGATCCTTGTGACCATTCTGTTGTTGCTGGCACAATTTTTGTCACATCACAAACAAGCCTAGAAATTTAGCGCATTAGAGATATAAACATTGGGTGCATTCTTTATTGTAACATGTGGTGTATTAGTTGTCATTTTTGGTGTACTTTCCTTGTTCTGTTTGTTCTCACAAAATTCTGCCGGATGGTTATTTGCAGGGAAAACTGTATTTACCAGTGATCATGCACTGAAACTTGAGTCAGTTCCAGACTGGATAGCTATTGTTGGAAGTGGTTACATTGGACTTGAGTTCAGTGATGTATACACAGCTCTTGGAAGTGAGGTACATTAGAAGCTCTTGCTTTGAAATTATTTGCTAGGTTGCTTTCTCCAAGAACCATTGTCCACAGCACCAGAGAAACTATGAAACTTGCAGTGTTCTTGTGTTCTTTAAATATATCTGCTGTTATTTTCTCTGATTTTTCATCTTAACTCCACTGATTGTTTGGCTATCGTGCAAAATATGATTCCATCATTTTGAACCAAAGTAAATGCTAAATAATTCAGTTAAGCTGGATGGATTCTAGGATGCTCCTTACACATTATCTGCAGTTGCCTGTTGAACATGGTTGTTGTGAGTTAATTGTCACTTGAATTTACTCAATTCAAAATTGGGCAGGTTACTTTCGTTGAAGCTCTTGACCAGCTGATGCCTGGATTTGATCCTGAAATTGCAAAATTAGCCCAGAGAGTTCTTATCAATCCTCGGAAAATTGACTATCACACTGGTGTTTTTGCAAGCAAGGTTCACCTTTGGTCTAGCTTTCTGAAAGTATTCCAGACTTTTTTTTGACCTGGTTGAATAATCTGTATGTTGAATGGTCTATGGATTTTCACTAGATTACTCCAGCAAAGGACGGAAAACCTGTGCTCATCGAGCTTATTGATGCAAAGACAAAGGAGCACAAAGAAACCCTTGAGGTAATATTTCTGATATCTTTCAATCTTTGGCAACTTGCTTTTGTTCTTGTGGATTACTTTTGCCAGTCATCTCTTTGTTATGGTACACCGGTGCAAGTACAACAAACATAATCTTTTATTATCTCGTTGTCTAGAGCTGCATGGCTTTACTGAGTGAATGCTTCGTTGGTCCTATACCTGCCATATGTATAGTTGGTTGAGCACGAATGCTGTTACAGTTACTTGTTACAAGCATTGTAATCAAAATCAGGTAGTAGAAATGTTTTGTATCAATAATATGTTATGATTCTACTTCATTCGAACAGAAATGTATGTCCGTTAGGACATTGACACAATCTTCAAGGTGACACTTTGACTAACAACATCTATAGAACATATATTATTTTATATAGAACACATTTATATATTATGAAATTGCTTCTGTAATGAATGTAGTAATGTCAATCCATATAAATTTAAGATATTCAAAATCATAAGTCTATTTGCAAATGCAAATAGTCATCAGAAGCAACAATATGGTAAGCAAGACCAAGTGCACTGTAATTCTGTAAATCTCATTGGAGTGCACATAAAACATTTCTGCTAGCTTTCCAATTTACCATTTGATTCTTTATAAGTTAACCACAATGGCTCACTGGGGAGGTTGGAAATTTGTGTAGGTTGATGCAGCTCTTATCGCCACAGGAAGGGCACCATTCACCAAAGGGCTTGGCTTGGAAAACGTGAGTATCTAGAAATTGAACCTAGTAGCTACCAGATCTTACTACATTTTAAAATACAAGAATGCTGAAGCTTATTTTCCTTTTCTTCAGATCAATGTCGTTACACAACGTGGTTTTGTGCCTGTTGATGAACGGATGCGAGTCATGGATGCAGATGGCAATGTGGTATGTTGCACCTTTTATTGCGCGACTTCTTTGCACCTTTTATTGCGCGACTTCTTTCTTTAGAACAAGTATCGCCTCAAGATTTCCGCATAATTCACATATAATATTACATAGGTGCCCAATTTATATTGCATTGGAGATGCCAATGGCAAACTCATGCTTGCCCATGCTGCCAGTGCACAAGGAATTTCAGGTACTTGAGAATTCCGTTTTCTTGTGGTTTCTTGGAGCAAGCTTATTTGTGTACTTGTCTTATGTTGAATTCCTATTCAAATGCAGTTGTTGAACAAATCTCTGGAAAGGATCACATCCTAAATCATTTAAGCATCCCAGCCGCATGTTTCACTCATCCAGAGATTAGTATGGTTGGACTGACAGAGGTAAGTTATCTTCTTATTGAAGTTGTTAGACATGTCCTTTTCATGCATTCCCGTCTAATCAATGTTCATGAATTTCATTGGCTGAATATTTGGGCATGATTTTCTTAATGGTCGTATTTTGCCCATTTGACTGCAATTAATAGTGTACATATGAAAGGCTATAAATAGGCAACGCCTTATTTTTTTTGCTTAATGTACTGTTTTTGAAACTTTATCAGCCACAAGCCAGAGAGAAGGCAGACAAAGAAGGATTTGAGGTAAATGTTGTGAAGACTAGCTTTAAGGCAAACACTAAAGCTTTGGCAGAAAATGAAGGAGATGGGATTGCTAAGGTCATTCTGTTTGCTACTTCAAGTTCATGGTTTCTCCAGAATTGACACCTGTGCTTTCGCAATTTTGCACTAACAGAATTTGACAATATGTGCTCCTCACTGCAGTTGATTTACCGACCTGACACGGGTGAAATTCTTGGGGTTCACATTTTGGGTTTGCATGCTGCTGATCTCATCCACGAGGCGTCCAATGCCATCGCCCTAGGAACTCGTGTGCAAGTGAGTGTTGCTGACAATCTATTTTTTTTTATTAAGTATCCACCTTTGTTGGATTCTGTCATACTAACTAGTTCATCTTGAACGGTACAAATTGTTTGTGTTGCAGGACATCAAGTTTGCTGTTCACGCTCACCCCACATTGTCCGAGGTCCTGGATGAGCTCTTCAAAGCAGCCAAGGTATTATACATTGATCGATGCCCTCATTTCTTGTTGCTATCACATTTCTTGGCCCACAAATCTGAACAAGTGCAAGCGATGCTGTCTCCAACAGGTTAATTCCGGTGTTTTTCATTCTGTAAATGAACCAGTTGCAGCCTAGAGAAGGGCGGGATAGCAAGCCAAGGCAGCCACCCCAACCGCTGCTGAAGGTCCTCAGCTTCCTCACGACCCTGTTTTCTTCCCCAAAACGAGATCGGCAACGGTTAAGGGGGAGGGTGTTGTTGTATATAGTATCTGTAGGTTACAGATTTGAGGAAAGAAATTATTCATCAGTGTCGAAAATACATACAAGCACACAAATGTTTCTTTTTGGGGTCCAGATTATGTTGAGGGTCTTCTGCCGGTGGGGTGGGTTTTTGTTGGCTTCGTTATTGCATATTTGTTGTTGGTTGCCCTGTAAGATGAAGTGCCGATACTAGCTCAGCTTGTTTGAAATAATCCATGGCCCTTGTTTCCGCTTCTCCCAGCACGCTTGGATTATAATCTAAGCGAAGATTTTCTCGCTTCTCGCTTTTCGCTTCTCGTAGTTCAAATCTCTGAAGCGGCTTACCACATAAGCGAGAATCGGTGGAAATAAGCAAAGCGTTTGGCGGGATTCTTGCTTATTTCCACCGATAAGCCGATTATAAGCGGAAACAAACAGGGCCCATGTACCATGATTCAAAACTCTTATGTATTGTGGCTTAGCGTTGGTTTGATCTGACTCACGGTCACGGAGGCTCCCGATTCGATTCGACACTACCCCCGATGGGCCCGGCCTGGACCAGAATCAGGGTGTGTTTGGGATTGTTTCGTGAACCCTGCTCTACAAACTCTACCGTAGAGCAGCTTCACACAAAAAACATCTCTCTAGGTGTTCTCATGGCTCCACACTTTTTTCTCAAACCATGTGCATGGGGAACTTTTTTATCAAACCATGTGCATGGAGCTAAAACTTTGGTTGAAAAACGCGGAGCGAAGCGGTCCTAAACAATCCGCATGACATCCGACACTGGTACGTTCGGTTGGCGGCGTACGTGTATGTAAAGGCAGATCGAGTGCAATTGCCCCGAGATCCGATCAATTGATTTGATCGAGAAGCTCTTCTTTTTCGCGCGTTCTGTTGGAGTCGGCTTCGACTTCATGGAAGGAGGAGATCGAGCTGCCGGTGGCGGCGCCGGCGGCAGCAGTAGCGCCGCAGAGGAAGAGAAGTACTCTTGGGTGCCGGTGCGCGCGGCCAGGCTGACCAACTTGTCGCACCACCTGAGCGCCGTGCAGCAGTCGCGCTGGCTGGACCGCCGCCAGAAACGCGGGTGGGTGGAGAGGGCGTCGGCGTCGGCGCCGGCGGCGGCGATGGGCCTGGACGACGCGGAGCGGCAGCTGAAGCTGGCGCCCGACCTCTGCGGCGTCAAGTCCACATCCTCGTACGGCTTCTCGTGCGCGCTGCACGAGATGACGGAGAACGTGGCCGAGGCCGTGGACCCGGCCGGCGCGCTGCGGCCGCGCCCCAAGAGCGCCGCCTGGTGGCGGTTTGTGTACCTCGACGACGCCCTCCCCGGCAGCCACGGCTTCGTGCACCTCACATGGGGCCAGGCGGCGCGCGCTCGCGCGGACGCACCGCATCAGGGCGCCCTTGGTGATTTTTTTTAACATTTTTCAAATCTGACGTTGTTTAATTTTTTTTCAAAGCTAACACTTTTAGCCACGCCTATTCGCATGGCACGGCAAAATCACGCTGCCGCGCCATGCATGACGGCGCGGCAAAAGTGGCCACGTGAAGGCAAATTTATGCAACACTATATTAATTCTTAATAATAATAATTTATAAGAAAACAATAGCAATATAGTAACACAAATATATAGTAGGTCAAATATAAAACATCACATATAAACTAAACATAATCTTACAAAATACAAGTAAGTGAAGTATCATTCATGTAATTCAGTTCTTTCGGTTAATTCGGCCCGAGAGTAGGAACCAATTTTTTTTAGTTATTTCCGTTCCTTAATAAGGAACCGAATTTTTCGGTTCCGGTTCTTTAGGTTTCGGTTCCGGTTCTTTCGGTTTTGGTTCCGGTTATTTCGATTCAGTTTTCGGTTCTCGGTTACTTTTGTCCAGGGTTTACGCTGGCCGATAACGTGTCACATCCTAACGCGCCGTGGATCATGGCGTGACAAGGCCCGACTTAACTGTTGCGCCGCAGGCTTCCTCCCTCTGTCTGCCTTTGTTCGACTGGAGTTGAGCCTGCTCGAGGCTGCCGCGCCGATGCCTCCCGACTCCCTCGAGCCGGACGCCCTCCCTGCCCTCCCTTGCCACCTCCCTCCCTACCTTCCCCCAAGCTCCTCCTCGGCCTCGGTCAAGGTAATAATACTCTTATTAGTTGTTTGAATGGTGGATTCAAGGATTTGAATTGGTAGTTAGGGTTTGTAGGAAAATATTAGTTCGTTAGAATGTTGGATTCAAGGATAAGGATCAGGATTATCAATGTTAAGGTTTAGTTAGTTAGAAGTAAGTTTACCATGTTTAGTGTAAGGTATATTTTTGTTCATAAGTGCTGGTTATTTTTTGTTTAGTTGTGATGCAAATGGTTCTCCTTTTAGATTAATTTCCGATGTTTTTATTGGTGTTAAATTTGAACCGTTTTGTTTGATGCAAGACATGTATCGGGAGCAGTTGTGGCGAAAATAGGATCGTCCTAGAGAATTATACCCCGACGTGCCTAGCAAAGATGTCCCCATCCCTCCTGACCTTTATGTCCTAAACTGTGACTGTGTTTTTTTCCGACCGATGTGTTTCAATCGAGACTTTCAGACACAGCTGCGCGTTGCTTCTACACATGCAATCGTTTTAATGTAAATAATTGTCTCTGTATCATTGTTTCTTCATTTGTGTTAATAGATTACTAATATTTTGATGGAATCTTGTTGTGTAGGACCATAAGAGGTGCTTTTTCTTTTAGTGGATCGATGGTCGAGGCAAGTTTGACCAAGGTACCTCCTTTTCGATGATTGGTGGAGAGGGAGACATCCACGTGAGCACTTCGAGCGGTGGGTTCCACCTCCCCATAACCCCTCGCCAATGATGGCTAAGGAGAAGCACATAGCCGCAGTTAGACAGCTCGAGGAATCTCCTCTGTGCGATTGCAGAGATCGAGTTATGATAAACCCTGAAAATACGTTGGAGTTTGTGTGTCCCAACAAGTACGAAGTAAATGGAAAGTATATTTAGCTCTATGCGTGCATGTACTAATCTATTCTCTTTTAGCGCTTTGGATTTACGAAGTGTCATTTTAAGGAGTTTCTCTATGGTCCTCAGAATCAATGGCCGAAGCCGCCAAAGACAAAGGAAAGGAAGAAAGAAAGGATAATCATCGAAGCACCTCATGTCACGTGTGAATGTGGTGTTAAAGCCAACTACGGCCTAGTCCCTTCGAAGCTTAGAATAGGCCATTGGTGCGGCCATATGGTTGACTATGATGAGGTTGGTTATTATTGTGGAAAATATGAAATCATATTTTTCTACTACGAAGACTTATAATCTAATTTTTCGTTTGAACATAGCACTAGAAAATGCAAGTGGGAATCTTATGATGGTCAAGCTAAGTTCCTGGATGAAATTAAGGCGAAGCAAGTAATTACACGGAAGTTTGGTTATGGACCTCAGTTCGTCGACCTCTTTGTTAAAGACCACATAAAAAAGTTGCGTGAATTTGCTAGACAGCGCGGTTTTTCGTAACCCGATCGGTGTTAGGCTTGACAAATTGAGGTTGGAGAGACGGAGGAAGGCAGAGGAGGAGAGGGCAAGGAAGGAGGCAAGGGAAGAGGCAAGAGTACAGATGCAGGTCTTGAACAACCATGTTGTTGCATTGTGTGCCAATGAGTGATTGAAAGCCTTGTTATTTTCGTTGCCTGCTTTTAAATGTAATATAATCGCGTTCTAACTGGTTGTATTTTATATATGAAGGGATTAGATGCAGCGAGGACCATGCCGCAGAGGTGGCTCATGCAAGGTTTCAGGAAAAGAAGTTACATGAGCACAGAACACGAGCTGGTCGTACCATTCTATCTCTTTTGTGCATCTAACCTCCACATACAACCATTTTTGCATATCACGTGGTACCTCAACTCATGATCCGAGTAAGTGGCGGTGTACGGCCTATGGTGATAGACAGCATAGTCCTGAAGGAATAGCTTCATCTCTGACATTGTATTGAATATCATTCCCTTGCTAAGGATTTCATTCTCATGGTCATACAATAATTTCCTACACATCTGCAGATCGGTGTCACAAACTGTCATATCTGTCATGCTGACATCCCTATAGTTCGGAACGCCACTAAAAGGTACGTTCATCGACCTTAGTTGCATAAGCTATGTCGCTGTGTAAGGTGGTGGTGGAACGTACTGTTGTGCTTCGCTAATTCTAGCCCATAAATCATAAGGGGTATCATCCTCTGGCAAATCTATGACTAGTCTACCCTGAGCCGGCATAGCATGAAGTACCTTAGTTGGTACTGGTAATGGCATAGCATGAACCGGTACTGGCATGGCATCAACCGGTGTTGGCATAGCATCTCTACCTCCTTGGTTATCATCCGAATCGTCTGAATCACTGCTAACTACATCACCGATCCTGTCCTCCTCCTCCTGCTCCTCCTCTTCCCGTTTGAACTCGTTCACATCGAAGTCATTGCTTATACAGCCTACTGGAGTTAAATGAAGCTGCTTCTGCGTCAACTGACCATCCAAATCCATAGTACCCATAATTGGTTCCACATGGACCCCACATTCTTGTTGAGTATCACCGTCGAAGGACGTCCCCTCCTAGAGACCATGCATCTTGTACCCATTGTCCACCACCACCTCAGCTATGGCCATATTGGAACCTTGGATTACCCTATTGTAGTGGGACCAGTGAGCATGGTCGCGTAAGGGCATCAACACGTAGTGTGCCCTAGTCTTTCCACTATCAAACCTCCCCTTCAGTGTGAAATCACCTTCAAACTTCCCCTTCAAACGAACACAAAGATCGTTGAAGCTAAGAGGTTCATCAAACCATTCTAATTCTTCTTCCATATCCTCAAACATACCATCTTTTCTCCCAACACTTCCTCCATAAAAAACTCTGACACATCAATCTATCTACAAAAGCATTTCAAGAAACTTCATCAAGTCATCAAAATCGTCGTACCACGAATTACCTAAACCTTAACTAAGTACCAACACTAAAAACATATTATGTATACTAACTACAATTACTACTACGAATTACCTAAACCTTAACTAAAACCCTAAAACCTAAATCCTAACTAACAAAAACCTAAACTCAATCTACCTAACCAAACACTAAACCCTAACTAGACTACAACATATAACCTAAACCCTAAAACCTAACTAACTAACTAAACTAAATCACCAACCATAATCAGTTTAATAAAAAACCAAAATCACGAAATTTAGGGTCTTAGAGAGGGGAAATACCTTAGCTACTATGGGGGACCTTCTGGGGGCCACCCTAGGAGACGGAGAGGCCTCCCGGCTGGCCTCGGCCGTCACTGGTCCATGCCTGCAGACAGCAAACAGGAAGAAGGAGGGGTGTGGGCGGACCGAGGGGGGTATGGCCTCGCAAGGGGGAATGGGGGAGAGAGAGAGGGAGGGATGGAGGCGTGGTGGAGGGCCCAAGGCCATGGCGGGCACGACGGGAGGGTGGCGGCGCGGTCGGGCAGGTGGTGGCGGTGTCGGGCGGCGGCGAATGAGACAAAGGAGAAAGAGAAAGGAATGGAGAGAAAGGGAAGAGGAGGCCTTGCCGCGCCATGCGGCGTGGGCGCGTCGGTCGGCAGTCACTACGATCCGGTGGTGCGACGGCCCGACCACGCCGTCCGTCGCCTGACCACCTTTCGCTGCCACGTCGCCGCTCCTGCCGCGCCCCCATGCATGGCGTGTCAGCGTTATTTCGCCGCGCCACGGCAATAGGCGTGTCCAAAAGTGTTAGTTTTGAAACAAAATAAACAGTGTCATATTTGAAAATAGTTTAAAAAAGTGTTAAAAATAACAAAATTCCCCTTGGATGACCTGAGGCGGTAGTGCTGGCCTGGTGCAGGAGCTGCCGTCGCGTACTCGACCCCGGCACTGCTGGCGCGCATGCACCACGTCGAGCGCCTCGCCGATGCCGTCCTCCTTCCGCTGCAAGAGCTCAAGTGCCTCGTCGACCACTTGATCGAGGTCAACAACAACAACCTCCGCAGAGGTGGGAGGGAGAGACCAAACTTGGGGGGAGTAATTTGGACTTTTTCAAAAGGTCCGACAAACCAAAGCATGAACCAAACAACCAGGGCTACCAAATGCATGAGAGGCATGATCCAGTAACAAGAACGTGATGTGGTAAATATAGAATGTGTTTCAAGATGTCTAGATCCAATTGATCAATACCTTAACTGCACACTGGCGTTACTTCTTAAACAATGCCCCCTCCATTTAGAAATGATGCAAATTCTATCATAAAGGATTTTAAGTTTGATCAAATTTATATAAAAGATATTAATATTTATCATACTAAATATATACCACTAGATTTGTCGCAAAATATATTTCATAGTATACATCTATTTAAAGTTATAAGTGTTTATAATGTTTCTTTTATGAACATAATAGAATTTTATAAAAATTTCAACAAGACCTTCGAGCATAGTATCTTTGACTCAGAGACATTCATTGTTAATCATGTTTTACAACAATGGCATGATCTCCGTTGAAGAAGCATGAGGGCTCATTCGTTTATGGCCATTCCTGGCCAGGAATAGTTCTCGGTGAGGATTGGCCATACAAATTACACTAGCATTCCTGGTAGGAACGGTTTCTGGTCACCGTTCCCTGCCAAACGAACACAGCCTGAAGATTCCTCGGCTAGAGTCCAAATGAGCATAGTTTTGGATGGACCCTTCAACTAACCGGGCGAGGGCTTGGTCCACACCACCCGAGTGCTTAGTTTATATATATACTAATATATATACATAATTTTTTGGATCGTCTAAAGAATTTTGTGCCGAGACAAACGTGGGACATTGCTGAAGCTTTGGCAAAATGCAAAATACATGTGAATCATATGAAAAGGGGCAATGGAAGCTTAGAACTGCAGATATAACCAAACGAGGTCTCATTTGGCAGGGTTTCGGTTCCAGCCTTCGAGCTTCTCAGGTCACGATGGGCATTCGGTTAACCGAAACCGATCGGTTCGGTTCCTCGGTTATTTACGAAATTCAGTTAGCACAAAACTTAGAACCCATCGGTTAGCTAGAGAACTTGGAACCGAGGAAATTCGGTCTCGGTTAGTTCGGTTCAGTTTCGGTTAGAACCGAACTAACCGAGCCATACATTACATCAGCGAAACAGAAGGGAAGAAAAGGGAAAAAATGAAAAAAAACGACGGCAGTCACCCCTTCGTCCAAATCCGGCCTCCAGGGCAGCGGGCACGCATCGGACTAGGCCTCGACCTCTCAGTGAAGCGAACACGGCGATAGGGGAGGACTGGGGGAGTGGGAGGCGGTGGATCCATTGTCGGGAAGCGCGCTTGAGCCTAGATCCACTGTGGGGCGGGCCCACCATAGATCTGGTCGCGCCTCCACCGTATATCCACCATGGGACGGTGGTGGAGGTGCCCGGGTGTGGGAGGGCCGCCGCCGTGCCTCCCATGATTGAAGGAGGGGGCGCACCCCAAGGCCGTGCCATCATTGGAGGAGGTGTCGTGCCCACTGCTGCGCCGCTTGTTGTCGTCGGAGGAGGGGGCGCGGCCCCGCGACCCCGGCGTCAGCCTTGCTAAAAGGGGACGCGCCCCAGGCTCTGGAAATGGAGAGGGAGAGAAAGAGAAAGAGAGGGAGGCCAGAGTGGAGAGGGAGAGGGAGGACGGAGCGGAGAGACCGAGAGAGGCGCGCTTGGTCTCGGTCTCGGGAAGGCCGGAAGGGAGAGGCGGCTCGGTGGGAGAAGGAGGCGTGCGGTAAGATAGAGTGAGGGAGGAGTCAAGAAACCCTAAAGGTTCTGTATTTATACTGAATACGTTATCGGGCCTCGCCTGGGCCTGTTTGGGCCGGGATATAAACCGAGGGCAAGCCTTTTAAGTCGGTTCTTCAGTTTTGTTCGGTTAACCGAGGTCTGGAACCGAATTACCCGACATTATTCCGGTTCATGAGAACTGGAAACCGAACTAGGAACCGAAATTTTCGGTTTCGGTTAATTCGGTTTCGGTTTCGGTTATTTCGGTTCGGTTCTCAGTTTTCGGTTATTTTTGCCCAGGGTTATTCTCATACAACAAAACAACATTAAAAAAAGGCTTCTTACAAAAAGTCCGAATGAGTTAGAGCTATTTTTTTTAAAAAGAGCCGGAGCCAAAATAAATGGCTTCTCCTTACTCTCCTCACAAATCGAATGCGAATTATTATAAAACTACCAGTAGTACTGTTTTTACCAAATGTTTTTGAAACGGTTTTAGCTTTAAAAAAGCTGCTAGGAGCTAAACCGGAGCCCATAAAAATCGGAGCCCTACCCAACAAAAAATGAATTTGCTTGGACCGCTTCCATAATACCCATGGAAATTCGAAAATTGCGCCCATTTCGTTTCGTTCCTCCAAAATCTCGCCGGGTCCGCCCCTCTTCTGCTTCCCCTCCGCCTCGTCACTCGTCAGTCGTCACCTCCCGCTCCCACCGCCACCAATCGCACTCGCAGTTGGCGCGCGCTCGCGTCCAAACCAAGCAAACCCCCAAAACCCTAGCCTCCGCCGGCGCCGCCACCGGCCGGGCTTCTTCCCTCCGGCCCCGGCCTACCCTAGCCTCGCAGCACCCTAACCCTACCCCCTTCCCCTCTCCCTCTCCCGCCGCCGCCGGAGCAGGGGGGAAAAATGCCGCGCGAGATCATCACGATCCAGGTGGGGCAATGTGGGAACCAGATCGGGATGGAGTTCTGGAAGCAGCTCTGCCTTGAGCACGGCATCGGCAAGGACGGCCTCCTCGAGGACTTCGCCACTCAGGTACGTCCCACGCCCCCCCATTCCCCTCTCTCCCCGGCTCTCTGCGCCTACGTCAGCGTGACCTGTCCGAGTGCTCCTCTCCCTCATGCGGTGGCCGCGGTGAGTGGATTGATGGCGGTTTCTGGGTTGCTCGAGATCAGCGCCGCGGGTGCACTGATCTGTGCTGTTTGTGGATATGGCGGCGAGGCCAGGTGGCTTGTGTTCAGACCTCTGCTGTAGGTTGCGCACTAGTAGAATTCTCACAAGTCATGCTTAAATCTTTGTGAAAATTTCGGAGATTTCAACTGGTATTGGTGCGGAATTTAGCTTTCATTGAAGTGTGAACACGTTTTTTTTTCAGTCATAATGGATTAGTGTTTAAGTGGTTTTGGTATCGGTGTATAGTGATAGATTTAGCTGAAATTAACGAGAACTGCATACAAGAAATTAAATGAACATTTTGAACTTACTACACCCATGTATCATGTGCCTCATTATGCTGGAAATTGCTTCTCCGACCTAATTGTGCAGCCCTTAAAAGCATCCACTGTAACACTTACATTTCAGTCTGTACTGGGTGGATACAGGATTTACCATTTCTGTTTATCTGGGAAGGCTAAATTAAGCAAGAGCTAGCTCTAATTTAAGTTACCTGCAGGGGGGCGATAGGAAGGACGTCTTCTTTTACCAGGCTGATGATCAGCACTTCATACCCAGGTCTCTGCTTATTGACCTGGAGCCTAGAGTGATCAATGGAATTCAGAACAGCGAGTACAGGAACCTATACAACCATGAGAACATATTTGTTGCTGAGCATGGTGGTGGTGCTGGGAACAACTGGGCCAGTGGGTATCATCAGGTATAGCTGCGCCATGTATCTCTGTTTGCACCTTAGGTTTGCAGTTTCCACCGGATGAACCAATCTTGCAGGCTTTGTAGATTTGCTTGTTTTGTCACTAGGCCAATTGCTCCTTTTTCTTGTTTTAGAAAGAAATGCTCAAATGCCTTTTGATATTCTCATAGGGTGAACAAGTTGTTGATGATATCATGGACATGGTTGACAGAGAAGCAGATGGAAGTGATAGCCTTGAGGGTTTTGTCCTTTGTCACTCTATTGCTGGTGGAACTGGTTCAGGTTGGCTATCTCGCTCTCATATTTTGATTTCCTTTCTTTTCACTTTTCTATTCTACTCTCACTTCTCTGTTGATGACTTCGTATTGTACTTGGAGTATTTCGTGGTGCCTACCATCTGACTCACTGTAGATTGGATATTGCCTTGTTATTATGAAACATTATAACAGTTATTCTCCTACCATTTGTCTTAACTGTCCTGTTGCCCATGTTCATTCAGGTATGGGTTCTTATCTGTTAGAGACACTGAATGATCGATACAGTAAAAAGCTTGTGCAGACATATAGTGTTTTCCCAAATCAGATGGAAACAAGTGATGTTGTTGTCCAACCTTACAACTCACTTTTAACTCTGAAGCGGCTGACACTGAATGCTGACTGTGTGGTTGTTCTTGACAATACGGCTCTTAATAGGATTGCCGTCGAGCGTCTTCATTTATCAAATCCTACTTTTGCACAAACAAACTCTTTGGTCTCCACAGTTATGTCTGCAAGCACAACTACTTTGAGGTATCCTGGATATATGAACAATGATCTGGTTGGCCTTCTTGCCTCCCTGATCCCCACTCCAAGGTGTCATTTTTTGATGACAGGTTATACTCCATTGACTGTTGAGCGCCAGGTAATTTGATATCCTCTGCCTCAGTTACATTGGTTCATGTAGCATGTTTTATGTCACATTTTGTAGCCTTTGTGGAATCTGTAGTTACCTGTGCTTGTCCATTGACTGCAATTTTGGGACACTTCATCAAAATAAACAGGGAAAGTAGTAAAATTGGTGTTTGTTTTGGGCGAATTGCTGAACAATTCAGTTATATTGGATGTACTATGTGGCAGGTTAACATGATACGCAAAACGACGGTATTGGATGTTATGAGAAGACTTCTGCAGGTATTACCTGTTACTGTAGAAGGGGTTACTGTAGAAAGGGTGGATAACTATCAAGTGTTCATGAAGTCTGAATCCTTTATTTATGAAATATTGCAGACAAAGAATATAATGGTGTCATCATATGCTCGGACAAAAGAAGCTAGCCAAGCTAAATACATCTCCATACTGAACATCATTCAAGGGGAGGTGGACCCTACACAGGTACAGTTTTGTCAAATGAATTTTCTTCTGAAGTGTGGATATATCTTGGTCAAATCTAATGACAGCATCATGAGATAACAACAACAACAACATAGCCTTATAGTCCTAAGCAAGTTGGGGTAGGCTAGAGTTAAAACCCACCAAGAGCCCCAAGTCATGGTTCAGGCACTTCAATAGCTGCTTTCCAAGTACTCCTATTCAAACATAGATCTCTAGGTATATCCCAAGCTTTCAAATTTCTTTTTATTGTCTCCCCCCATGTCAATTTCGGTTTTCCTCTACCTCTCCTCATATTATTAGCTTGGCTTTGGACTTCACAATGCACTGGTGCCTCTGGAGGTCTCTTTTGGACATGACCGAACCACCTCAACCGATGTTGGACAAGCTTTTCTTTAATTGGTGCTACCTCTAGGCGATCACGCATATCATCTTTCTGAACTCGGTCTATTCTTGTGTGATCGCAAATCCATCGCAATATACGCATTTCAGCAACACTCAATTGTTGAACATGTTGAATCTTTGTAGGCCAACATTCTACTCCATACAACATAGCCGGTCTAATCGCCATTATATAGAACTTGTCTTTTAGCTTTTGTGGTACCCTCTTGTCACAGAGAATGTCAGAAGTTTGTCGCCACTTGATCCACCATGCTTGGATTCTATGGCTAACGTCCGCATCAATATCTCTATCCCTCTGTAGCATCGATCCCAGATACCGAAAGGTATCCTTCTTAGGCACTACTTGACCTTCCAAACTCACATCTCCCTCCTCCTGTACAACTCCACCAAAGTCGCATCTCATGTATTCGGTTTTAGTTCTACTCAATCTAAAACCTTTAGACTCAAGGGTTTGCCGCCATAACTCTAGTTTCCTATTTATTCCCGCTTGGCTTTCGTCCACTAACACTACATCATCAGCGAACAACATACACTAAGGGATATCCCCTTGTATGTTCCTTGTAACCTCATCCATTACCAAGGCAAAGAGATACGGGCTTAAGGCTGACTCTTGATGAAGTTCAATTTTAATCGGGAAGTAATCTGTGTTACCATCGTTTGTTCGAACACTAGTCACAACATTGTTGTACATGTCCTTGACGAGCGTCACGTACTTTGATGGGACTTTATATTTGTCTAAAGACCACCACATAACATTTCTTGGTATCTTGTTATAAGCCTTCTCCAAGTCAATGAAAACCAAGTGGAGGTCTTTCTTCTGCCCTCTAAACTGCTCCATAACCTGTCTTATTAAGAAGATTGCTTCTGTGGTTGACCTTCCGGGCATGAAACCAAATTGGTTTGTTGATATCTGCGTCGTTCCTCGCAGGTGCTGCTCGATGACTCTCTCCCATAACTTTATAGTGTGGCTCATCAACTTAATTCCCCGATAATTAGTACAACTTTGGATATCTCCCTTGTTCTTGTAGATTGGTACTAATATGCTTTTCTCCACTCTTCAGGTATCTTGTTCGATCGAAAGATATTGTTGAACATCTTGGTTAGTCATACTATAGCTATATCCTCGAGACATCTCCATACCTTGATTGGGATACCATCAGCGCCCATCGCTTTGCCCCCTTTCATCTTTTTCAAGGCTTCTCTGACCTCCGATTCTTGAATCATCCTCATAATGCGTCTGTTAGTGTCATTAAACGAGTCGTCCAGCTGAACGGTGGTGTTCCCGTTTTCACCATTGAACAATTTATCAAAATAATCTTGCCAACTATGTCTGATCTCATCCTCCTTCACCAAGATCTGCTCCCTCTCATCCTTTATGCACTTGACTTGGTTGAAGTCCATTGTCTTCCTATCGCAAGCCCTAGCCATCCTATATATGTCCTTCTCTCCTTCTTTCGTACTCAAATGTCGGTAAAGGTCCTCATAGGCCCGCCCCTTTGCCTCACTCAACGCTTGTTTTGCCGTCTTCTTTGCCACCTTGTACTTCTCTATGTTGTTTGCACACCTGTCATGATACAAGCGCTTATAGTACTCCTTTTCCTTAATAGCCTTTTGCACATCTTCATTCCACCACCAAGTGTCTTTCGAGTCGCATCCGCTCCCTTTGGTCACTCCAAGCACCTCTGAAGCAACCTTCCGAACGCATTTGGCATCATGAGATAAGATTTGCCAAATGCTGAAGTGTAGTGAGACTTAGGAGTTACATACTTGGAATGGTCATCTGAAATTCTAAATAAAGAATTCATGATAAAACATGGTAGTTTCATACCATTCCTTCTCTTCCCATTTTACTAGAAGTTGCTGGAAACATATGAAAGTTCAAGATGTGTTATTTCATCGTTACATCAAACAAAGCACATTTGTATCCACCTTTCTCCTTATACTCCTATATACTCCACATTGGCTGAAAACAACATGAACTTTCACTACAAATCCGTAAACGGATTTTCATACATACTAGCATGGTGGCATATTATTTGTTAGTTAATAACTTTTAGTTGGAGTAAGATATGGTTTAAGTTTTTTCCTTTTGTGTACCATGAAATTATTTGTTTGTTCTGTCTTATTTTATTTGGTGAAGGGCGGGCCTGGTGCAAGCGGTAGAGTCTTACCGCCTGTGACCGGAAGGTCCCGGGTTCGAGTCGCGGTCTCCTCGCATTGCACAGGCGAGGGTAAGGCTTGCCACTAACATCCTTCCCTAGACTCCGCACAGAGTGGGAGCTCTCTGCACTGGGTACGCCCTTTTTTTTGTCTTATTTTATTTGGTCTTGTCATGGATTTAGGTTCATGAGAGCCTGCAAAGAATACGCGAAAGGAAGCTTGTTAACTTTATAGACTGGGCACCTGCAAGCATTCAGGTTCTCCTTTTTTTTTGTAACCATTCAGGTTATCGCACAACTAAATACCTTTTTGTTTCCTTGTCTGTCATTAAAATTTGTAAGCATCTCAACTGCAACAGGTTGCTTTGTCAAGAAAATCCCCATATGTTCAAACAACCCACAGGGTACAATGATCTCATCCTCCTACCTTCCCTCCTTCCCTCACCTTCTGGTGGGATTCCAGTCTTTTATTTCTTTTGAAGAAAATGGATGATGCTGTACTAATTAACGCTGTGCTACAGGTTAGTGGTCTGATGTTAGCAAATCATACGAGCATCCGTCACTTATTCAGCAAATGCCTGGGGCAATATGAGAAGTTAAGGAAAAAGCAGGCTTTTCTTGACAACTACAGGAAGTTCCCAATGTTTGCGGTAAGAACATATTTCAACAAGTTTTTAATCTCCTAGCTCATTGCTTTGAATTGTTTAGCTTACATGCATATTTTGAGCTGCTTACTTAGCTGTCTGTTTGGAAAGTACTCTATTCCCTGCTTAGTTGGCGTTGTCAAGTTCAGGAACCTTTCCGATGCCGATTCAACTAAAACTCTAATCTTGCAGTTGCAAAGAAATTTAGATACTGTGTCATTATTACTTACAAAGACTATGATTGCCAACATGGTTCCTTTGGTAACGACAGGCATATGTAAATTTTCTTGAGAACAGTACTTTCAACTGTGTACAACCTTGTGAATGACTTCATTCTTTTGTGCGACATGCTGATCTCTGACCTCTGCATGCAGGACAATGATCTCTCTGAATTTGATGAATCTCGAGAGATAATAGAGAGCCTAGTTGATGAATACAAGGCCTGTGAGTCGCCAGACTACATTAAATGGGGAATGGAGGTAAGTTTAATGCAATCAAAATCTTGTCTTGTGTATATAAAATGCTGAGCAATCTGTTCCAAAGCAGGACCCTGGAGAGGCAAACGTTGCAGCAGCACTTGACTCTAAGTTGGTAGTGTAAATATAAAGGTACCATCTCACAGTCAGGCACTTTTTATGCGGAACAATTTGATGCCCTATCATATTGAATTGACCATCCTCTTGAAACCTTGAACCCTTTATTTCTTTTGCCAACCATGCAGACTACATAAATTATTATGAATGATTCACAATCTCTGCTAGATTTTGAAAATGACTGCTAAATCCCTGGGCATATTTTTGTATATATTGCTGGCAAATAATAGCTTCACACTGTAAGGCTCTACTTTTCTTTTAAGGGAGCTATAATGTTCTCTTGGTACTTACCATGTTTCTTAATTTGATAATTTTGGAAACTGTACTGTTCCAGCAATTCACACAACTGAGGAAGGCTCTCTACATGCAGATCCTGTTGGTCATCCAAAGATGCTACTGTCACTATCTAGTAGTCTTCAGTTTGACACCGCCTGCTTATCTAGATCATATTGGAGTGCTGCCAAAGTGGGTTATGAAGTTATTCGACCTCGAAGTTTGTCTCTCTTTTAGTCTGCTATGTATATTTTGAAACCCACTTCCTCTGGCCCATGTTCATTTCCCCTTATGTCTTGTGACTGCGCTCTTTGGTGGTGATGACAATGTCTTCCATGCCCTTGAGACTTTGATGCTGATAGTTTCAATTGTGCCGAGCGTTCCTTGCTGAATTCTGATGACTTAGAAAGTTTTAGTCAAATCTAGTTTGTGGGCCTGGTCTCCGTCCTGTCATGCTATGCATTCGTCTCTGGCAATGTTTTAGCTTGGTGGGTTTGTAAACATTGAAGTGTTTACCCTGAAGAGAGCATTTGCTGTCTTATAGGGGGACATGGTCACATAGAAGTATGAAGGTGGAATAGCTCCATCTTGTGGATCTGTAAAAGCTATAGTATTGATTCCCATCGTCTACTTTTGATTACTGAAGTTTCTGAAATTGCCGAACTGTATCCGCTTACTAAATTATGTAGTTAATAAAATCTGAAAATCGGTGATCTGTCTGACTTTACGACAGCACATCTGTGCAATTCTGTTACTACCATGTGTTTTCAGCTTCATCTGGAAATAATCGATGTGTAGGATGAGTGTTGGGGCAACTATATATAATCTCTTATATTGCACGTTTTTGGTACTGAGGATAAAAGGAGTAATCTGTTGGAGATGCTCCCAGTGTAAACTGCCGAAACAGGAAGATAGATTGGTGTGCGCGCGCGTGTGTGGGGGGAGGGAGAGATTGTTACAAGGGATGAGCCTCCTGTCATCCTGTGCAGCTGAGGTACTGTACCGTGGATCTGATTTACTGACCCTTGGTTCTCTCTCATTTACAGAGACTTATTTTTGGGTTCTTCGTCTCCTACCTTTTCACTCACTCAATAGAATCAACGTAATTAAGGAATATTGTTAGAATTTCTCTTCGATGATGTTCTCCGCCAGCAGTTCCTCTTCGTAGTCTGGATTGTTGAACCTTTCACTTCTTTGGCATCTATTATATGCTCACTCTGGACTTCTTTTATTTTAGGATGGAGGAAGGAGGAAGGAGGAAGTAGTGTACAAACAATCACACACATAATTTAAAAGGATTAAATCTATTTTTAGCTCTTCCAACTCTTTCCATTGTTTAATTTTAACCCCGCAACTAGAAAACTGTCAAACTTTTGCACCTGCACCTCAATTATCAAAATCATTTAATTTTGATTCAAAGCCATCTGAAAACCACTTAAAACCGTCTTGAGGGTCAAAACGGAACGTATTGATAGTTGAGGTGCTAAAGTTAGACAAAGGCAAGAGTTGAGAGCAAAAAATAGACTTAATCAAGTGCTTTAGTTTTTAAATATTATGAAAAAATTTATATATTTAGATTTACTTATTGATAAATATTTATATGCTTTATAATATTTATCTACACTTTATTGGATTTCATATATTAGATTTTTTTTATAAATATGAACTCAGATGGAGAAATAACAAATAACAAACTTGTACATCTCGATGAGATGTATAACTTTGCAATTGACGACCTTTTCATTAAAATTATTTACGGTCCTAAAATTCTATTTAAAGTTCTAAAAATTTTCAAATTATTCAAACATCTCAGATGAAGAAATTACCAACACTAAAGTTGTAGATCCTGATAATAAGATCTATAAGTTTATAGCTGACTACTGTTTCAAGTTTGCATATTTTGAAATTCAAATTTTTTGAATGAACTTGGATGGAGACATAACTCAAATTAAAGTTGTAGATATCGATGAAACAGATTATGTTCTTAGAAAAGTTTGGTACTAAAGTTTAATTTATGATGTATTTTTTAAAATTCTTTTCATGAAAAAATCTAATAATGTGTAGACAAAAAATTAATACATATAAATATTTATTAGTAACTTGTTCAAAAAAATATTTATTAGTGAGAGAATCTAAATATATAAAATTTTTATAAATATTTAAAAAACCAAAGTACCTCATTAAGTCCATTTTTAACCCCACAGCTCTTGCCTTTGTCTAACTTTAAAACCCTGACTATCAAAACTATTCAATTTTGACCAATGAGGCAACTCTGAGTGGTTTTACATGGCTATGAGGTCAAAATTAAACGATTTTGATAGTTGAGGTGTTAAATTTAGATGGTTTTATAGTTGGAGGTTAAAATTAGACAAAGGCAAAAATTGAGGAGCTAAAAAAGGACTTAATCCAATTTAAAATAAAGGTTTAGGGCAAAGGATCGATAAAGAATTTCAAGATCAATTATTTGTCTACACCAAAAAAAAGGATCTCAGTGAATTGGATACGAATTTATTTTTGGATTAAGTGTAAAGAGTGTTTAGATAGGTTCCTATGAGTTTATGGGACTTTTGGAGATCTTTTGTTATTATGATATGATGATGAAAAGGGTTAAAATCGATTTCTGGTTGCCATTTTTGGGGGGCATGGTGTCCATGAAGCTGAGAGGTGGGCCCAAGGCGCCTGTTGCTGCGTGTAGTGCGCACTATGCTATGGGCTCGGTTCATCCCATCCCATATCTAAAGACAAGAGAACATCTGGAGCCAGCGCGGCCTCACGGTGTCCACGTCGATGGACGAATGTGCCGGCCGTTTGTCTGGAGATCGACGGTGGTGGTTTCGTTGACCATGGGCCGTCGTCGTCGGTACGGTCAAGCGGGACCCGTCTTGCTGGAATCCTAGCTTCAGGATTGGTCCGTTATGCCTCTCTCCGTCCTCGGTTTTCCTCTGCGTCTGATGGTCCTCCCCTCCGCGCGGATGGTCTTGGTTGGTTCGTAGGTATTGGAGTGGGATTTGGGTCTCGGCGGAGCGTGCGCCTGCGGCGGATCTCGGAAGAACTCGGTTCGAGGTGCACCGGATCTCGGGGGAGCTCGTCCGGAGTTGCGCCGGAAGTCCGCCCGGGGCTGAGCTTGACGGCTTGCGTGTAGGTATGGTCCTTCCCTTGATCAAGATGGGATTCAAGTTCCGTAGATGTGTCTGACATTGTGATTATTTCCTTTTTTTTATCTCTCTTTTCCCCACATTGGGCGGATGCTGTGATGCTTGTTCGTTTCTCGTTTCTTTCTCGGTTCAGATTTTCCCATTTCTTAGCCTACACGCAGCGGTGCGATGTTTGCTGTGCGTGCATCATATCTGGCGCCGCTGCAGGCTGTGGCAGCTCGTTGCGGGTTGCCATATGCGTCGGTGGTGTTCGAGAGGACCGGCGATGGATCACCTATCTATGGAGTCGAAGTTGACGTGCCTTCCTCTGGAGCTGTAGCGCCATGCCACAGTTTTTTCTTTTGGGCACCCGGGGATAATTTTTCTGGCCCTGGTTACGAGCAGGCTGCGCTACAGGCTATAGCTTTTTTTGCAGACAATGTATGGATTTGTTGTCGTTGATTACAATTTTCAGGGTGTAGTTATTGTTAGATCTATAGGATCATTAAGAGCATAGATCTAGCCGGTAGAATGGTTCTATTCGGGATAAAAGATGTAGTGTATCTTAGTACATATAGAACTATAGAGAGACAGAGAGGGAAGGGTGAGAGGTGAGATGTCACCGGGCATCGGAGGGTTTGGCGGTGGAGTTGGAGCCGTCTCATTGCTCAGTCGATGTCGGGGATCTTTGTGAGACGGTGAAGTTTTATAGGACATTGATCTTTATCACAATGAAGAATTAGATGGCGAATTTCCAGAAAAACACCATTCTCTTTAGAGAGGGTTAGGGTTTTCTTGATCGTGGCGAAATCATGACTGGTGATGAAAAATCACGATAAGACATGGTACCACAACAATTGAGATGCTCGTTGAGTTACAAGCACTTGGATCACAGATTTATGTTCCAGAGGAACTTGTTGATGCTGGATATGTCCAACGACATCAAATTGTTTCTTTGGATCCATAAATTTGTATCAAGTGCTTGTCATCAACGATTATTTCAATTGTTGAGAGAAACCCTAACCCGATCTAAAGAGAATTTTTCATTCACATTGAAGTCGCCACCGAGATTAGATCGCCACCATCAACGCCAGACTTCACCTTGCTCACAACATCACCGAATGCCATGTTTTTTTTTTGAGGCAATTCTACCATCTAACCCTCCATTGTGATGAAATCACCTGTCCCCATTCTCTATAGTTCTATATGTACTAAGGTGCACTACATCTTTTATCCCGAATAGAACCATTCTGCCGGCTAGATCTATGCTCTTAATGATCCTATAAATCTAACAGTTATGTATAGGAAGGTTTCCAGCGCGTCCGTTTCGATTGCTGCCAGGGCAGCAGGGATGGTTGGTAGGTTGGCAAGAGAGCGACAAGAATTGGCTGTGCAGTCTGACTGCCTGATGAAGGAAGTGTCGTTGTTGAGTCTCCTTGTTTGACAGCATGTTGTGTGCTGGGGAGTGTGTAGCTCTGACGGTGTGTGGCGTCCAATTTTTCCAGCTCTGAGACACAGGAATGAACAGTCTTTCCTGGCTTTGTCCTTGTTAAGGTCTTCTGGTGGGGACAGCTGGTGTGATGCCTGGTGCCTATGGTGCTCAGGCAGGTCCTTGTACGTTGCCTTGCCTGATGCTTTTAAGGATTCTATGATCTATTTGTTGCGGATAGAACTATTTTGATTTATTCACTATCTACCATTCATAGCTTCTTCGCAGCCTAACGTGGCGGTCGGTGCCTCCCGATCCCGTAAAAGGAAGGGTATGTAGTGTCTAGCGTGTCTTGTCTATGCAGTTCGCTGTCTCGGGCTGTAGGTTAACTGCTTATTTGGAACAGCCGAAGGTGCCTGCTATTTGCCAGCCATCCTCTCGCCTGCGGAGGCACGTTGTAAGAGGAAAAAGTACCTAGACCAGAAAAAAATAGTGTTCCTTCTGGCTGTTCTATTTCCTGTGCGGTCCGCATTGATATTTCTCGTTGTATTGTCGAGTGTGTTGTGTTAGGGTTGGTGGGTTGTTCTAATGCTGCTCAGGGCTGTGGTCGCTTCACGCAGGATTATATCGATGCGCTAAAAGGTTTGTTCATTTTGTGATAGAGTCAGCCATGTATTGTATGGTGCTGTTTGCTAATTGTGTGCTTGCTCTTTGTTGGTTTTGTTTTATATGTGCCTGGTTCGACTGCTTGGGGTGGGTAGCGACGTATTCTGGCCGTTCTGGCTATGGGACACCGGATTATGAATGTAGATATTGCCATGCTATGTTTTGGTTGCATGAATGCGTAAAATCAGAGTCCAGCGTGAGAGGTGGCCAGATTATTTATAATAGGTGCTGTAAGGGTGGGAAGGTTGTCCTGCCCCCTTATAAACAGCGGCCCGAACCAATTGCATCTCTTGCCAGATTCGATGGTGACTCTCAGTGCAGAAAATTCTTAAAAACCATACGACAATACAACTGTCTATTTGCATTTACATCGATGGGTGCGAACATAGATAGATCGATGAATGATGGACGTGGTCCCCCTGCCTTCAAGATATCTGGCCAGGTTCACCATCGTATAGGATCGCTTCTTCCAGATAGTGGCCAGCGTCCGAAGTTTATCCAGCTCTATATATATGATACTGCTAATGAGGTCAGGAATAGGATACGCGCACTGCACACGAATGAACGCCCCTCTGAGCCTCTGGAGCCGGCGGTTATAGGGGACCTGCTCGAAATGTTGGATGCACACAACCCATTGGCTAAGCAGTTTAGATTGGCAAGAGGGGCTAGAAGAAAATGGCGATGATGAGTTCGTAGTCAGGATCTTAGGGGCGAGGGAGGGGGACCCTGTTCAGTACAACCTGCCCACTACCGAACAGCTGGCCATGCTTGTTGTTGGTGATTTCTCCCTAGACACCTTTCAACGTGATATAGTTATACAGGCAAAATCCGGCCATTTGCAGCATATTTCTTCTTTGCATCCTGCGTTTATGTCCCTGCAATACCCGCTTCTGTTCCCCTATGGTGAGCGTGGTTATCAGGTTGGTGTGGTTTACAACGGTGTTACTGCACGTGGCAAGAACGCTCGTGTGAAGATGACCATGCAAGATTATTTTCGACATGCGTTTCACTATAGAAAAGGCCAGCCAAATCCTCGGTGCCTTGTCCACCTGACCCAATGCCTGGATGGCTATAGCGCTGCTATGCTCATTGGAGCGTCGGCGAATCTACTCATCCGGGTAACGTCATCGAGCCAAACCTTAAAAAAAAACGTCATCGAGCCTACTCATCGTGACCCTATGCATGACCAGAGAGCCACCCCTGACACAACCCGATGCATGACCAGAGACCCCCGCCGCGCCCCAACATCGGTCTTGCTATTGCAACATATGTAGTATATTCTTCAATTATTTCTATATACGGCATGTTCATTTCGGCTGAATTGACTTATAAGCCATGGCTGAAAGTACTGTTGGCTGGTTTGGTGTGAGAGAAAAACACTATTCAAGCCGTGGATTATAAGCCAGATACGAGCAAATAAGCCGAAACGAACAGGCTTATAGTTAGTGTAACACATGCAACATTCAGATCTATTTTTACAATATTTAGATAAAACACTTGCAACATACGTCTTAAACAGCTGAAATATTTAGAACATACACTCGTAACATATGTGTATATCCATTGCAACATATACAACATTTATATAACCATTGCAATATATGTAACATCCAAATTTGTGCAACTTTGTTTCTTTCTACAAACATTCCAAATCAACCAGTACAACATGATTGCTTCTTTTTGCAAACATTCCAAATCAACCAGTACAACATGGAGGAATACTAATCCAAACATCAGAAAGATAAACAACCAGCTACGGAAAATCTTGATTTTTTTTTGCAACATCGCAAATCATCCGGTGCAACGTTAACAAAAAATCAATATAAATGTCATACACCACCTGTTGCAACATTGATAAGTAGCTGGGAAGCAGGCAAGTAGGCGGGGGAGGGCGGGGTCATCGAGGAGTGGTGCCCCTAGCGTCGAGCTTGTGGCAGCGTAAAGGTAGTTGAAGATAAAGGCAAGGAGCCCCTCGAGGAGCATTATGGTTTGACATTTGTTAGGTATAGATTTGACCATTAGTTTTTGGTTGATCTCACTAAAATCTAGAGATATTATGAAATAATTATGAAAGCATATTTTTTTTATGAAAATAAATTATAGATAAGAGTATATAAGGTTTTATTAGCATAAATGTCTCGATTGATTTGGGACATGTGAGGGACGTCCCTAATACGATGCAATTGACGACGGAAAAGCACCTCCAAGAGTGCCAATAAATAGCCCTATAAATATGGTTGTTAGTGCTTGCAAAGATGTATTTTGGTGGAAAAAGAATAGTAGCTCCAATAACGCTGAAATTTGATGTCCAAAGCCTTTGAAAACTAGTGACGCCATCTTGTGAGAGCTCCTCGGCCAGCTCTAGCTACCTCCAGGCTCCAGCCACCACCCGCCCGACGACCTCCACTGGCAGGTAGCGCAATAATGAGGCAGCTTGTGATGTGTTTCGGGCGATCGGAAATTTAGGTTGATGATTCAGGGCACCATTGACAGGGGCGAATAGCCGAATACAACCATGAAGGTCACTGGGTCTAGGGTCGTCACATTATTGATGAGCTGTAATGAACAATAATTCTCCACTAGTTTTGCTGGAGTTCATCGAGTCAACTAGGCCAGATGGCTTTATCGACAAATGCAAGGACCTACCGGCGGAAGACCAAGGCGTTGGATTGCCAAGGCGATTCATCATCTGAAAGTTCAAGTCAGGGAGGTGTGAGTGAAAGGAATGCAAGATAGAAGATCTGTGAGATTTTTTTTATTGATGTTTTTTCGCAATCGCAAGATCTGCGAGACTGGCCCCGTTCGCTGGTCTAAAACTTGACTGAAAAACACTGTTTCGGCTGGTTTGTTATGAGAGAAAAACACTGTTTGACTGATTTGGTGAACAGTAACTTAAGAGTGGGGATCAGCCGGCTGGCTGAAAATTTCAGACCAGCGAACAGCCCGTCATGAACACAAGCAACGTGACTGTAGATCCGAGATCTCTTGCCGTATTTGAGAATGCTTCAAGGCTCATGGGTATGGATTGACAAAAGCAAGACGTAATTTCATTCCTGACGAAGGAGGATGGGGGTATTTTATCACAGCAGAAGATTGGGGGATGAATCCGTGGAAAATGATGCAGAGTATCAGCTATAATGTTGTACAACATTATAATTAATGTGATTGTCTGGAATTAGTATATATGTGCTGTTAGCATGTGCGTGCCATTACACCTCATCTGACTATTTTCAGATTTAATGTTTCCACACGTCCATTTGCTCGCATGGAGACCAGAGATGCACATGCACAAAGTACAAAAAAATTAGCCACGCACAAGCACGAAGTAAGAAATTAGCCACGCAAATTAATGTGCTTGTCTGGGTAACATCCAATCTCAGAACTGGCATCAAGTAGAAGCGGATACAGCTCGGTCCTGTTCGCTTGAACTTATCAGCTGTACCGTTTCAGTGAAATAATAGTATTTTTTTCTCACAATAAATCAGCATCAGCATCAGCTGTTTTTCTAGCCAGCCAAACAGAGCCTGCCTTTGCTTCACTTTTTTTTTTAGAGTAACAGGGGTGCCGCAGCCCAGGCTGAAAAAGATTAAATTAAAAACAAGATCGAGAGAGTACAAGTACAAAGCTTCAAGAAACAAAAAAGGATAAAAAGAAAAATAAGAGCAGAAAGGAAAATTACAGAAGAGTTTGAATCCATAGTTCAAACAGTGACGAGTTAGCTTTCTTTGCTCCGTGTGCCAGCAGAGACAATTCTCGTGAGAAAATTTCCTTACAACTATGCAAGCTAGCAGGAATATTGTTGAAGATTAATCCATTTCTTGTCTTCCAAATTGCCCAGCGCACATAAGAATTATTGCATTCATGAAGGGAGAGCCAAGCTGGTCTTTTAAAGATTTAGGAACTTCTTCAGATGAGCACTTTGCAGGTATTACAATGTTGATGAGGCTCCAGTAGCTCCTTGCAAAAGTTCAATTCATGAACGGGTGTTCCAGAGTTTCTTCTTAACTATTTTGGCATAGGACACAATTGTAGCAATCAAGGTGCATATTCCTTTTCTCAGGATATTTCTCGTCCTTAGCCTATCAGTGAGCAGAAGCCAAAAGAACACATTGTGCTTAGGTTGACATAAGGATTGCCATAACCATTTATATCCCTCATGCACTTGTGTTTGACCAAAGAGGGCAGCGTAGATCGTTGAAGAAGAAAAGTTAAGCCCCACTGATATGTCCAGGTGTTATTTCCTTCAGAGAGAGCCATTTCATTGAACATTGCAGAGAAATCCTGAAATTGACTGAAGGCCTCATACGAGAGAGACAAATGGAAAAGGTTGATCAGGAACTCTTAGGAAATTCCTTTATCTTTATCAACAGAAATCCTCTTTTTTTTTCTTTTTTTTTCAGCAAACGAGTGAAGCTGTAGGAACTAAGATTTCATGGTTTCAGCAGCCCAACAGTCCTCCCACAGAAGACAACTTGAACCATTATGAATTTGACTGGCAAATTTATTGTAAGTTTCCTGGAGCTTTAGATTTTGCCTCCACCGTAATGACCCTTTTTTAATGTGAGTCGGCTAAGCCGACTAGGCAGGATGAAGTAGCTTAGCCGACCATGTGAATTAACTAAGCCGACTCTGCCAGGGCAGGCGCCGCCTCCTTCCTTTTTTGCTCGATCCTTTCGTTGTTTGTCGCGCCAAATATTTTCTAACACCTCTGGGATGTCAAGAATTTATTGATGTCACCCATATTCCATGTTGGGACACTTTTGAGTGTCAACACGCACATACAAACACGTCATAACTACAAAATAACATAGTTGTAAATAGGCATGAAAAAAAGAGGAACAACACCTGCATATCGGCCCACACAAAACCAATCACATGATTATAACTACTCAAAATCTGGACAGTAACTAATGTAAAATAAAGCTGTAACTCAACAAAGCAAGAGCAGCACGGGACCGGAAGCGATACGCACCAAAAAAACAAAACGCGCACGTACGCAGAATCGCAACAACGGACGCGCGCGGCCCAAATAGCAAAAAAAGCCTAGATTGGGCCGGGCGGACAGGCGCGCGCGGGAGGGTGGCCCACAAAAAACAGCATGTGTGCACAGGACACAGGCGCTGTGCGCACGCACAAAATATACAATGTGTATATATATAGGAAGTAATTTCCCTATACATAACTAAAAGAAGAAAATTTCTTCCTCTGTCTCTCCATTCGTCACTAACTCTCTCTTCCATATATCGGTCCATCCACTGCCCTAAGTATAACGGTCTCCATGATTTTACTAAGAGTATCACTACTAGAATCCTCAAATTTGCTGAGTGTTTATTTGTTTGCCAAGTGTATTCCCTCGGACACTCGGAGAACAAATTCTTTGCTGAGTGCTATCCTAAAAACACTCGGCAAAAAAATAAAACACTCGGCGAGTTTGCCGAGTGTCAAACAAAAAACACTCGGTAAATAGAGGATTTGCCGAGTGTCACGAAAAAACACTCGGCAAAGGGAGGTTCGTCGTGTGTCTTAAAATCAACACTCGGCAAAGTAAAAAAATAAATAAATAAAACCCACCCGCAATAAAAACCGCATACGACCCTCCCGGCCCCCCCGTCTCGCCCGCCTCTCCCATCCCCAGTCCCCTCAAGACCCGCCCCCTCCTCCCTTTGCTGCCCGGCCAGCGATTTCCCTCCTCCTCCCATGGCCCCTCCTCCTCCTCCCCTTGCCACGGATCTGGCCCCTCCCTCCCTCCCTTCTTCGTCCCCTTGGTGGCCCGCCCTCCCTCCCTCCCCTTCTTCTTCCCATGCCGGCGGCTGCCGGATCCGGCCCCTCCCCTCCCTCCCCTTCTTCCCGGCGATGGCGCATGGCGGCTCGGCCCCTCCCGGCGATGCGGAGCAGCAGCAGCAGCGGGTGGCGGGGCAGATCCGCCCTCCTCCCCTCCCTCCATGGTTCCACCAGCGGGTGGCATCGCGGATTCGGCGGAGAGGTGTCCTCCGGCAGCGGATCCAGTGGGTTGGATCCCGATGGTTGTGGATCCATGGATCTGACGGCGGGCTCCATGGCGGCGGCCCCTCCCCTCCCCTTCTTCTTCTCCCGGTCGGCCGGCGGCTGTGGTGGTGTTGGTGGTGGCGGTGGCTGTGGTGTTGGTGGTGGCCGGCGCACCCCAGGTGTGGATGGCGGCAGCGGTGCTAGTGGTGCGGGCGTGGATGGCGGCCTGCCTTTTTATTTTTATTTTTGAAAAAAAAGTTTGCCGAGTGTCCGATAAAAAACACTCGGCAAACTACGTTTGCCGAGTGTCGTTTGCCGAGTGTAACACTCGGCAAAGGATGCCGAGTGTTTTTTTGGTCTTCGCCGAGTGCCCCAGGCACTCGGCAAAGCTCTTGAATCCGGTAGTGTACGTGATCAGTTAGAGATAAATGTCTTACTTGATTTACTATATTGCGTCTAAGACATTAAAATAGATGACGTAAACTATACGTTTCTTCGCAATGTACCGACATCTATTTTAATATGTGGTTATTTTACATATTGTAGTCTTCGCAATGTACCGACATCTATTTTAATATGTGGTTATTTTACATATTGTAGACTATACGTTTCTTCGCAATGTACTACAGATTTTAATATGTGGTTATTTGCTAGTAAAAAAAAATCTAAGGCGAGACAACATCGTTTCCAGGAATCCGGAGACTATAAATAAGCCAATTGGATAGCTGGAGTGAGTTGACTTGACAGAGATATTGCCAATTACATTAGTATGACATATGATATACAACAACTTGAAGCCTGGGGAGAAGTGCAGATTGAATCTAGAAAACTTTGTGGTTATTTTACATCAGTGGATCGGAGCAGACACAGTTTATACTTAATTCAACATCCACAAAGGCCGGCTTGTGCAGAATCCGTTTAACAGAGCTACTGCCTGCATCCTTCCTATCCACGCAACCACGCCAACTGAACCCAATGGAAGCTTAGAGCTTGTTCTGGGCGCCATGCCGGACTTCCTGGTGAGCGCAGTGACGGGGGCCTTGAGCCCCGTCCTGGACAAGCTTGGCGCTTTGCTCAGCGATGAGTACAAGCGTTTCAAAGGCGTGCGTGGTGAGGTCAAGTTCCTCATTCGGGAACTGGAAGCCATGCACGCCTTCCTTCTCAAGAAGTCGGAAGAGGAGAATCCTGATGCGCAAGACAAGGCGTGGATGAAGGAGGTGCGAGAGCTCTCCTACGACATCGAGGACAGCCTCGATGACTTCATAGTCCGTGTTGATGACGACTCGGCGAAACCAGATGGCTTCATCGACAAATGCAAGAAGCTACTCCAATTGGACAAGACCAAGGCCCGCCGTCGGATTGCCAAGGAGATTGAAAAGCTGAAAGGCCAAGTCAAGGAGGTGAGTGAAAGGAATGCAAGATACCGGCAGATCAGCAATACTGTCATGAACACAAGCAACAACATCGTGGATCGAAGAGCTCTTGCCATATTTGAGGATGCTTCAAGGCTCGTGGGTATCGATCAACCAAAACAAGAGATAATTTCATTTCTGAAGAAGGAAGATGGTGGTATTTCATCACAACAACCGAAGATAGTCTCTATCGTGGGAATTGGAGGAGTTGGAAAGACAACCCTTGCAAATCGAGTGTACGAAGAGCTGAAGGATCAGTTCCAGTGCCGAGCTTTCTTGTCGGTGTCACGGAATCCTGACATGGTTAAGATTTTGAGAACCATTCTCAGCGAGCTGACATGTCAAGCTTTTTATATGACAGAAGGAGCAAGCATGCAACAGTTGGTCATGAAAATCCGTGAATTCCTTCAGACAAAAAGGTACACACGGTGTATACTTTCAGCATGTCACATCCATATTCCTCTAAGAAACCTATTTTAATTTTCTTCTAGCAAAGCTTTTGCCATTATAAGAAATTCAGTTGAAGGAAATGGGCGTTTCGAGAGATAGTTATCATAAATGCTCTTTCTTTTCTGTTGTTTTATCTAGGACTGGTAGCCTTGAAATGCGCATAGTACACATCCAAGGTATCAGTCACTTGATAAGGAGAAAATCCCTTAAATTAACTATCACTAAGAGCATTTATAAGGAGCAATTTTATTTTTCACTTGTACTTAGTTAGAGTTCGACAAATTATTTCTCTCTCAATATATTGCTAAAAGTTAGAAAACAGATAACCAGTTTTTTGTAATATAAATCTAATAGTACAGTTTCCACACCACTAAAGCCTGTACATATAGGCTGCCTATTTGTTGGGTCAAATAAATATACCAAAGTTTTCCACAAGTAGCGGTGCATAACTGCATAAATACTATAGTTTTGTTCTGCCTAAGTATGTTCTAAAGATTATTCAGTGAGTTGTCATTACAAAACTATAAAACAAGAAACTATTGTCAAATAGGAACCTAGGGTGCAAAACTTTGCCACCTCCTTGTGTCAGAACTGATACACAAGAATAGCTCAGAGCGTATCTAGATAGTTTGGTGTAGGTTTCATTTCTAAGTGTCCGAGCTTTAGTGTTACAAATCCTAGTTTAGATTTATCCTCTTATTAGTACATCATGATTTTATGTTGTGTCTTTGTTCTAGAAATCCTAAATCATACCTCTCCCCCTAACACCCATTTCTGAGTGTGTGAAAAGTAAAATGAGACAGCTACAAATAATGCTTACACTTTACTATAGTATAACGTTATTATTTTAAAGAATAGAGTTTCATACATTCTGGTCGTCTATCATATTAATAATTATTGGTGGAAGATTTGTTTGAGCTAAATATGTATCCTGCCATACTAAATAGCTTTATCAAATCTTGTCGTAGGTACTTCATTGTAATCGACGATGTATGGGATGTGGAAACATGGGACACAATTAAGTATGCATTGTCAAACAATAGTTGTGGTAGTGTCATAATAATCACAACTCGGATTCATGATGTGGCCAAAGCATGTTGCTCATTATATTCTGATGGTTTGGTTTACCAACCAAAGCCTCTTCAAGAACAGGACTCAAAAAGGTTGTTCCAGAACAGAATATTTGGTCTCAGAAATGAATGCCCAGAAAACCTAAAAGAAGTCGCTGATAAGATCTTGAAGAAGTGTGGAGGTTTACCATTAGCCATTATTGCAATATCTGGTTTGTTAGCTAACAAAGCACGGAATGAAGTTCACTCGGTCACAGAGTGGGATCAAGTCCAAACTTCTATTGGTCATGGACTTGAGAGAGATGATATTGTGGAGGGAATGATGGGAATATTATCACTCAGTTACTTTGATCTTCCTCATCATTTAAAAGCTTGCCTATTATATCTTAGTATATTCCCTGAAGATTATGAAATTGAGAAAAGACGTTTAGTGCAGCTATGGGTTGCAGAGGGGTTCATTCCTGCCGAATCTACATGCACCTTGTACGAATTGGGAGAGAAGTATTTTAATGAGCTCATCAATAGAAATTTAATCCTTCCAGGGGTAATGAATAAGTGGACTGGCGAGCTGTACACCTGTCGTGTCCATGATACAATTCTTGACTTCATCATGTGCAAGTCCACCGAAGACAACTTTGTTGTAGTACATGATGGTATTCCAAGACTAGCACCTCCACCAGGAATCAAGGTTCGTCGATTGAGTCTGCAAGGTGAAGCTGAAGGAGATGCGACCTTACATTCGAACCAGATTTATGCAAATGTCCGGTCAATTATTAGTTTTGGATTCCCCTGTTCCTTGTTGGGTTTTAGATTCTTGCGTGTCCTACACGTCACGGGCACATTTTTAGGAAACCATCATCTTGCAAACATTGGAGAATTAGCCCAGCTGAGGTATTTGGGTCTCAGAGATACACGGATAACTAAGCTCCCAGAACAGATTGGAGCGCTACAGTATTTGGAAACACTTGACTTGTCGGGCTATTCCACAATCCAATTCCCAACAGCTATAGTTCGACTAAAAAGACTTGTCAACCTATTGATGGTTCCTTTTCCAATCAGGTATTCAAGGCCTGGAACGGATCCGGCCAGGAATACTATTGAATTTTATATGGCCATGCAGGATACGTTCCAGCCAGGAATGGCCTCAACCGAACGGGCCCTAAAGTGTTTTCCCAGTGGAATTAAATACATGCAGGCATTGGAATGGTTATATTCAGTAGAAATTAAGATAAAGGCAACTATTTTTGTTGAAGAAATTGGCTATTTAACCAAGATGAGGGGCATCTGGGTATATTTTTCTCTTCCCAATTTGGTTTTATTGACGAGGAAAGCTATGTGGATCTTATAAAAAAGATGGTTTCTTCTTTTCAACGGTTAAATAAGCTTCAAACTTTAAAGGTAAAATATAAAAGATATGAAAAAGGGCAGGACGTCATCTTCAATGGAGGTGACATCATCGTTGAGGTGCCGTGGTGCTCTGCTAGCCTAACAAAAGCTTGTTTTCAAGATGAATCCCATGCCAAGGGTGCCAAGGTGGATGAAGTCTCTTGTCAACATTGAAGAATTGGATATGAGAATAAAGAAATTGGATGAGGAAAGTCTTTGTATTCTCGGTGACCTACCAGTTCTTGTCGATCTAAGACTGGAGATATTAAAGAACGTTGAAGACAAACAACGTCTTCTGATCAGCAACAGGTATGGATACAGAAGCTTGAGGCATTTCAAGGTAGAAACATTGGATGGGCGCCACAGTATCTCCATGCTGACGTTTGAAGCTGGATCCATGCCAAAGCTGGAACGACTCCATATTGACTCTGATGCAGATATAACAATTTCTTTGAGCCATGGTCGTCTTGATTTTGGTCTCAAGCATCTCTCCCAACTCACGGTGGTCTTGTGTGATATGTTCGGCACCAAACTGAATATTTTGCGTCTAGAAGTTGCCATTGAGAAAGAGTTTGCCAACCACCCGAAGCTTCCACATTTCGTAAAACATCATTACCCTTCAACCGAAGGCGAGAGGAGCAACCGAGAACGCCTAAGGCCGCGAAGACGCAGCCAGTTGACAGTTCACACAACTCAGCCAAAGCCTCCCTCCATAGCTGACTTGTCGGGACAAGAAGTTGTTCAGGAGCCAGCAGACGATGTCGTCATCTGCACTTCAGGTATGGTTGGGTTCTTCATCTGAAACTGAAACAAAACCAGTACTCATCCATGCATCCCAACTTTTCTCTTATTTCTCATTTAGTTTTATCGCCTTAAATGATACCACTTGTCGCTCCTATTGCTAATAAAATCGCCATATGTTTATGCAAATTTGCAGGTGATGACAAGACAATCTCCTCCACCACGGACGACAACACCAGCGCCGGCCAGTCGTTGACTGCAGCACTGCCACTCCCCACGGACCTGTCCTTCACCATCCACCATCACGGCGCCTCCCCTGGCCTTGGCCATCGACATGGCCAGCAACGACGCCGATCAAAAGCTCGCCAGGGCGCCACCATCCGTGGACAAGAATTGGTTGAGGGTGCACCAGTTCTTCCAGATTGCGTCAAGGGAACTTCAGGTACAGTTAATATGCATGTATGTATGCCTACCAAACAACTGTTCTAATGTCTCGTGCCTTACACGATCCATGTTCTAACAGAAACTTGACAATGCCATCGGCTTACATTTGAATCATTTGGCAGGGGCCGCCCCAACCTCTGATGTTCTGGGGCCTCGACTCGTTGCTGCTCCTCAGCAACAGGCTTTAGTGCCACAATGCTTCACATTCTTTTCCGGATCACCTCCCAAAGCTGAAGCTGAACAAGAGGCAACGGACTGTTATGAGCCGTCGCAACATTACGACCTAGTAAATGCCTTCAACGGGCTTTCCTTGCGCAACGACCACCCTGGTTCAAGTGCCACGTCTGTCGAAGCAGCCTCGTCGGACACCGGTAATGATTTTCCTCTGTTCTGCTTGCTCCGGGTCTCGTCTCTTTTGAAAAGTTAATATTTGCAGTGCATTCTCCTCCTCTTGTTCTGAATGTACTGGAAACATTTCTTACTTTCTGCATATGACTTGTGGGAGGTGCTTATATATATTCAAATTTCCACCCAGTCAGTGGAAATTTTTAAACTAGTAGCACTGTATATATAGGGTGTGTTTACTTTTGCACCGTAGCCCATTTACTGCACAGAAAACAAACCCCACTCCCCTGGCACTTGTTAATAAATACTCCCCGCTCTAAACTATAAGATTTTTGCTTTTTTAGATGCATTGCTTTTATTATATATCTAAAGAGAGTGTATATCTAAGTGCATGACAAAAACTATGTATGTAGAAGAAGTTAAAAATGTCTTATAATTTAGAACGGAGGAATGACTAGCGACAAATATGTACTATGCTACAGTCAGTTAGAAGCAATTGGAGAGCGGATTGTAGTAACCCTAACCCGGCAAGCTAGTTTGTTAAATTCTGTGTAGAAATAAAGCTGCTCGTTTGTTAGCCTTCAATTGCAAAAAAAAATCACAACCCAGAATCCTAAGCTCTAGCGAACCCAGGGCCTGACAACCCTGGGCGTCCGCCCGGGATTTTGGCCTATTTGGGCCACTAAACCACTCCGGGTCCGCCACTGATCCTAAGCTAAAACAAATAGGGCTTTCGAGAGTTCTACATACGCAATTTCTTTTTATATCAGAACAGAAAAATATCATGTCCATTTGATCTCTTTAGAGGAGAATAACAACCAAATTAAGCATTGATCCATTGATGGTGTCTATGGCCCTGCTTAAGTTGTAATGGCTTTCGCAACTTTCAAAGCAGTGGGCAAATCGCAAAAGTCCCTTTCTGAGAAGCAAGTTTCAAAAACATTTTCCTCAAAAGCGGTCTTGTTTCGTAGCTTTTTCTGATAAGCTAGTTTCTTGCAACTTCTGGCAGAACGTCAGACAAAAAGGCTCTGCGTAGGACCTTCATGCCAAGGAGGAGAAGGAGGTCGTCAAGAAGAACAGTAAAGTGAGACCAATAGCGTCGTCGCTCTCCAGCTCCATCACCTCGATCATGTGCTTGCAGTGGTCAGCGTCTGCCAAGTGCCAACCTCTGCTGGTGCTGGCCCTTATTCTGTGCAGCAGTGAACACACTACACACCTTCGAGGTCTTCTACATGCTCCCTAGCTCCGTCCTATCAGGCAACAAGAGTATCATTCTCGTTTTTTAAAAAAAAAATCAAACATTTTTAGTTGACCAAATATATATAAGATGTACCTTGTTTCGATGGTTGGAAAGTACTACTCCCTCCGTCTCAGGATACTAGACGTAACTCAAAAATTGCAAAGACCAAGGAGTACATTAATTACCGCGTGCTCCCAGGAACGTCCCTTCGTTTCCATCTCGGAATAATTGCGTGAAACGGTGCTCCGTCCCGTGCCGTTAGACCGAGTCGCGCGCATTTTCTTTTCTTCTCCCGTCGCATGCAGCCAGCAGCCGCACGTGTTTTTTCTTCCGAGCCCGCGGTCCTTCCAGATTCCATGCATGTAGCCGTGCGCATTTTTTCAGCTGCTGATGCCTGCGCGTATATGAAAAATATTTTGGCTAGTGGCACCACTAATCGTTCGTTTGTGCTCCTATAAATAGGCAATGCTTATGCACGGCTGACAACACATTCCTTTCTCTATTCTTCCTACTTCGTTTGAACACCATGCCTGGTTTAGATTAGATTTGAATGAGCCTACCAACTGGGATGAGATTGAGGAATTTGAGGGAGACGTACATGATTTGAGCTATGATTATGTTTGGGACTCCGTAACACATGCAAGGAGAGAGAGAGAGAGAGAGAGAGAGAGAGGAGGTGGTAGTCACGAGAGATGCATGCAAGTACTACTCGGGTGCATATGTTCTGGGTTGACGGCCTGGCCGCCGAGAGTAACGGCGCTGTTCCAACGGAAGGCGAGTGGTACCATGTCCAGCAGTAATACGCACGCGGAGCGACGGCGCAAGCAGAGCCGAGGAGTCCAGCGCCTTGTTTCCTGGGACAATTAAAAAAAGTAGTTACGCCTTGTTTCCTGAGACGGAGGGAGTACTAGTGTACTTTGTATTTTTATTTAAGTAAATTGCACGATACAGGCCGGTTATTGTCTTAAAGGAAAAGAAGCTAGCAACAAGTCTATAGGTACACGATACAGGGCCATGCATGCATTAAGCGTGTTTACGCCTAAGGGGTGTTTGGGACTGCTCCGCTTCTGTTTTTCCGCTCCGCTCTAGCTCTGGGTTGCCAAATATCTTCAACTCCACGAACTCTGCTTCAAGAAAAATGTGGAGTTGATGACCAACTCCACGTTTTTTCTAAAGCACCTCAAGAGGTACTCCACTTTTTTAAGTTTCGTACTCCCACATGGAGTTGAAGAGTAATTACTCACTTGCCACTCATTAATCACAGGTTCACTCTCCCATGTGACTTGACTCTCCTCCGCCATGTGCACTCGCTGACTCCGCCCTCTCCCATGCGTGCTCCAGCAAACGGGAAAAGGTGAGATCGTTGACAGGCTAGCCTGCTCGTCCTTCGGGCGTTGAGTGGCCTAGCACGGTCAACATTCTTATCTTTTTTAATTATTCAATTATTTATTTCTAACAAGAAATAAAAAAGGAAAAACCTCTTAAATGAACAATAGTGAACACTAACGCATGCGTGCTGAGTATTTGAATAAATAAACGTAAATCAGGGGCATAAATAGATCATTTGCCTAGAAACCATCCATTCCTAGAGCTGGAGCTAGCATGTGTGCCAAACGGTACCACCTGCTCCATAAACTTCACGATACAGCTGCTCTACAATGAAATTGGTGGAGCGGAACTACAGATACAGAGCGCAGTCCATAGACCGCCTAATCGGAAGAAGCTAGCAAGCGCAGCATTCACGCACATGTATACGACCGGAGCTGGTTGCGGCGTCTGTACGGCGCCGGTCTGTAAAAAAGGCCCCTCGCTTCACGTATAGGCTAATCAGCACTCAGCTCCGGTCGTATAAACTTTCTGGTGTTTGTATTTGTATATATGCACCCACCTCCGTGCGACCGGAATTTGTATTTGTATACACATACTGAGTTGGTAAAATTATTAGAGTACCTTTTATTTTTTGATAATAACTTAAAATTACTTAAAATTTTATTGGTGCCGGTCCCGTATATTTTGGTACTGTACTTCTCGGTACTTTTTAGTATTTTTTTGGTACTTACTATTTTTCACCAATAGACGGTCTATATTTTTTTCAACCACCCTAAAACGTGTATTCTCTCTCATAAGAAAATATTAGTATTTATAGTGTATTATAGCTGCATATATTTTTATAATAAACTTATTTAAAGATATAAATATTGTTAATATTTTTTATAAATCTAATTAAATACAAGAAAATTTGATCAGCATATCACTAGTTAAATCAGCCATGAATCCGACCAAAGTTGAGGGATGGGGCATTTTTCTTCTTTATTAAGTCGTTGGTTGGGGTTCGTTCTTTAACACGGAAATATTACTCGTTCCTTGCAACTGCGTGCATTGCGGTTGGAGTTCACTCAATCACCGGATCATGATGCTATTGATATATGAATATGATTGCTCCGGCCGTACGGAACGTATGGACCATCCAGCTGCGACATGGAGCAGCCGCTTTGCACGTCTGACTTCGCTTTTGCTCTTGGGCCGTGCTTTCTACCTCTTTCAATATATGTGGATTATGGAAAAAAGTTATTTTAACCTAAAAAAATATATTTTACCTCCCTGAACTATCTCTGAAGTTTAGTTTCCCTCCCTAAACTAAAAAACCGGGTAAACCATCTCCTTGACTTTTAAAAACGCTCATTTTAGCTCCCTGACTCGGTTATTGGTGGTTTTCAAAAACGGTTCTGTCTTTTTCTTTTTTATTTATTTTGGTTGAATATTTGAAAAATCATAGTAAATCACAGAAAAAAATATAAAATTGAAAATTCAATTTTGTTGGACTCCACATGAGTATATCTATATAGTAAACATATAATACGGTATACAAAGTTTTTGCTGTAACTTTAGATCTATACTTTTGTGTAATTAATTCATAGCTGCAGTTTCTATGATCCAATTGTGGTGAAATTTTTATGGTGGTCTAATTATTGTATGGTTTAGCTGTAGTAAAATTTTCATACTCATTTCTATTTTTACACACTTTTAACTATTTTAAAACTATTTAACAAGCATAAAAATAAATAAATCTATAACTCAGTTACACTTGATCCAATGAGCATAAACTTTTTATTAAAGTTCAATCATATAATAATTTGTCCACCATAAAAATTTCACCACAGTTGGACTATAGAAAGTGCAGCTTTAAACTAATTAAAAAAACATAGATCTAAAGTTATAACAAAAACTTTGTATTAAAGCATACCATATTATATATTCACTGTGTAGATCTATTTATGTGGAGTCTAAGAAAATTAGATTTTCCATTTTATAAATTTTCTGTAATTTACTATGATTTTTTAAAAATCAGCAAAAATGAATAAAAAAGAAAAAGACAAAACTGCCTTTCAAAACCACATATAATTGGGTCAGGGAGGTAAAATAAACGGTTTTAAAAGTTGAGGGAGGTAGTTTACCCAGTTTTCGAGTTTAGAGAGGAAAACTAGACTTTGAGGATAGTACAGCGAGGTAAAATGGATTTTTTTCATTTAACCTCCTTGAATTCTTGAAGTATCCTCCGTGGACCGTGGGCTTTAATTAAAAATAGGTAAACAGCCTTTTGTGCTGTCAAAATTGGGTGTAGCCGTCCGTGTAGGACCTCCTCGACTCTAACTCCGCACTTTTTTTAGAACGCGCTTAGGCGTGTACTTCATTAAGGACTTGTTCGGTTAAGGTGGATTGAGCCTAATGAAACTTCGGCTTCCATTCTTCTCTTGCTTTGCTCTATAGTACACTGGCTCTTTATTGGTTTGGCTTCTCCCTAGCGCTCTCCTAGAGTTGGGAGTATGAAAATGCCTGACTGGGGCTAGTGCTGGGTAATGCGCTGGATTTTATAGTCTACTACTTGTACGATTTATTAACTCTTGGTGGTTGGCCGATATTTATTGCTTAGATACGTTTTGAAATCGTAATAAGGCTGACGGATTTCTTTGTACGCGGCGCATCTTTGGTTTTTATTGTTGTTGTACTTTAGCTATTAAACCCTGATAGTCATCTGGTGCCTGATAAGGGTAGGCCTTCGCCATATGTTTTCTTGCCCGATGCCTACGGCGATAGTAGGTCTTTGTCGGGTTTTTTTTGGCCTTTTTAGGCCGTTTTGATTGATCCTTGATGCTTGAATGTGGACAGGGCTTTGTCAAGGTTGGAGGCTAATTTAGCCGTGGAGGTCGCTCCTTGCTTTTAAGCCTTCGGCTAAAGCAAAGGAAGGTCCACTTTGTTGTGTTGTCGAATGTTGTGGCTCCGTTGCTAGCCACTTTCGACCTTCGCTTTTCATGGTATTCTTGGAGGAATTCCTCTTTATATTTTCAGAGGTTTTTACATGGGTCCTGTCTCATTGAAAACCTCACATCCGTTAGGAGCCCGCTTTGTGAGGAAAAGAGTATAGGCCCTTTTGCATAAAATGTAAAGAAAATATGAAAAATTAGAGAGGTGTGGTGACCTTCGCTTATAGTTCCGTGGAGGTCACCTTTTTACATTATAGTTGTACAACCTACGCAAATTGTCGATGTTATAGGTATGAGTGGTTGTTTTACCTTCGCTGACTGTCAGGAAGAATGACCCTGGTCTCCCGGCAGCCTTCGCCATGTATGGACCTTCCCATTTTGGTTGAAGCTTTCCCGCATTGGCCACATTGGGCTTCCTTCTTAAGACTAGGTCTCCGTCTCGTACGAGCTTCCTGACTACCTGGCTGTCTCTCCATTTTTTGGTTTGCTCTTGGTATTTTGTGATATTTTCCACTGCTTCTAATCTTGTGCATTTGATCATCTCTTTGAGTACTCTTCGTCTTCTGCCAAGGCATGTTTTACGATGCGGAGGCTCTAATGCTTGGCTTCCTCAGGCAGCATTGCTTCTTCACCGTATAAGAGTTTGAACGGTGTAAACCCTGTTTGTTCTAGAGGCTATGGTGTTATGGGACCACACAACCTTCAGTAGTTCCTCAACCCATTTGCCCTTGCGGAGGTTGAATAGAGTCTTCGATGTTGCTGAGAATATTACTCTATTGGCTCTTTCAACCGCTGTGTTTGACTCTGGGTAGTAGACTGAAGCGAAGGCTATCTTGGTGCCTATGCTTCTGCAAAATTTCTTGAATTTGTCTGAGTCGAAATGTTTCCCATTGTTAACTATTAAGGTTCTTGGCGCTCCGTTTTATTGTCTCTGATATGATTGTTGCAAGTGGTTTGGCCTCAATCCATCTTGTGAAATATTCTATGGCTACTACTGCAAACTTATTCCCCCCTTGTGATGGTGGCAGCGGCCCAACCAGGTCCATGCCCCATCTTTGCAGGGGCCAAGTGGGTGGGATGAGTTGGTACAGCAGCCGAAGGTTTTAACTGGTGTGGGGAGGTGCTTTGGCATGCTTGGAATGTCTGGGCAATCTCTTCTACGTCTTTAATGTGCGTAGGCCAATAGAATCCTTACCTGATGGCCTTTGCAGACAGTGCCCTCGGGCCAATGTGTGAGCCGCATAATATTGAGTGGATTTCTTGTAGAAGGTTTTTGCCTTCGCTCTGAGGTATGCACTTGAGCAACGGTTGGACAACCCCTTTCTTGTACAGTATTCCATCTATCAGTGTATAGCTTCTTGCTCTTTGTTGGCATTCTTGTTGTGCTCGCTTCATCTTCTGTGTGATGTACGTTGTTCAAGCAATCTATGATCAGCTGCCTCTAGTCTTCAGACTCAGTGACTAAGACTGTTTTGAATGCCTTCGTTGTTACCTGCGTTGTTGGTGCTTGTAGCACTTGGTAAAAGGCTCCATTTGGTATGGGCAAGTTATTTGTTGCTGCCTTCGTCAGCTCGTCCGCTTCTGCATTTTCTGCTCTTGGTATATACTGCAAGGTGAATCCCTGAAACCTCTGCTCAAGGGCCCCTACTGTGACCAGGTATTTGACCAATTCTGGTTCCCGTGCCATGTATTCTTTCTCTACATATCCTGCTATGACTTGGGAGTCTATTTTTACTAGTAATGTTTTTGCTCCGAGTGCCTTTGCCTTGTTGAGGTCTAGTATGAGGCCTTCGTATTCTGCTATATTATTTGTTGCCTTGAATTCTAATCTTGCTGCATACTTTGTGCGGAGGGCAGATGGTGCTATCAAAATGGCAGAGGCCCCGGCGCCTAGATGTCCCCAAGCCCCATCTGTGTATAGTGTCCAGATTTGGGGCTAAGGCTGTGGGGTTTGGTCTGCCGAAGGTGTCCAATCTGTCATAAAATCTGCTAGCACTTGTGATTTGATTACTGTTCTTGATACATAGTTAAGTTCGAACTGGGATAGTTCTGTTGCCCATTTCCCTATTCTTCCGAAGGCTTCTTTGTTATTGAGTATGTCCCTGAGTGGTTGCGAAGAAGGTACTATGATTTCATGTGCCTGGAAGTAGTGCTTCAATTTTCTTGAAGAGGTCAACACTGCATATGCTATTTTTTCTATCCCTGTATAGTTCAACTTTGCTCCTGATAGGGCTTCTGAAATGTAGTAGCCAGGCTGTTGAATGACCTTCGACTCTTCTTTCTCTTGGACAAGCACCCCACTGACCTCATGGTCGAAGGCTGCAACATATAATAGCAATGGAGCCTTCGGATCCAGCACTGTCACTAAGAGTCTTGTAGCCAAATAATTTTTGAGCTGTTGGAAGGCCTTCGACTGATCTGGCCCCCCATTCCACCTTATCTCCGCCTCTCAAAGCTTTGAAGAATGGGAGGTTGTGTTCTGCTGACTTTGAGATGAATCTGTTCAGTGCTGCTATTCTTCCGGTGACTTTTTGGACTTCCTTTTTGGTTGATGGTTCCACCATTGATATTATAGCCTTTGTTTTGTCTAGGTTGGCTCTTATACCATCGGGTCCTATGATGTACCCCGAGCATTTTACCTCTGCTCATGTCGAAGACACACTTTTCTGGATTGAGTTTTAACCCGGCTTCTCTTAGATTGGCGAAGGTTTTCTTCAAATCTGCTATGTGATCTCCTTCATTCTTGCTCATCACCACAATATCATCAACATAAGCTATAATGTTTTTCTATAGCTGTGGGCCGAGGACCGCCTTCGTCATTCTGGCAAAGGTTGATCCTGCGTTCTTTAGTCCTTCGGGCATTCTGGTGTAACAATAAGTTCCGAATAGGGTAGTGAAACTAGTCTTCTCCTCATCTTCTTTGTTGAGCCAGATCTGGTGATATCCTAAAAAGCAATCCAGGAGGGAGAAGCGTTTGCATTTTGCCGCCTTGTCGACGGAGGTGTCTATCCTAGGCAATGGAAACATGTCTTTCTTGCATGCTTTGTTCAGATCCGTGAAGTCTATGCACATTCTCATCTTTTTATTTTTCTTCGGTACTAGTACTACATTTGCCAGCCATTCTGAGTACTTGACTTCTCTGATGACGTTTGCGTGCTAACGTTTTGCTGCTGCATCTATCCTCTGAACTTCGGCTTTTGCTGCTAAGATTCTATCCTCCGACATTTTCCTTTGTCGCTGCTTCTTTGGCTTTATTCTAGGGTTGATGTCAAGGGAGTGTTGTATAATATCCTTGCTGACTCCTTTTAGGTCAGAAGCTGACTAGGCGAAGACATCTTTGTTCTTGGCTAAGGTTTCTATGAGTTCTGCGTCTTCTTCTTTCGACAGGTTGCCTCCGATAGTGACCTTTCTGTCTAGGACTGTATCTTCTAATGAGGCTGACTTTGTTTCTTCTTGATCCTTGAGATCTATTTTTCCCTTTGGCATGTCTAGAGGCTCCGATAAGCTAGTTTTGGCTGCTTCGACAGAGTTGATATTGCGCTGTGATTTGTAGATGGCTCTTTCTATGTTTCTTGCCTCCTTCTGACTGCCGTGGACTGTAATGGTTCCGTGCAAGGTTGGCATTTTCATACATAGATAGCCCATATGGATAGTTGCATTGAACTTGTTTGCGAACCCTCTTCCGAAGATGGCATTATAGGGGTAGTAGAGATCTACTACGTCGAATGTCACATATTCTGTTCTTGCATTTTTCTGACCTCCGAAGGAGACTGGCAGGGATATTTTTCCTAATGCATCGATTCTCTTTCCTCTGAAACCAATTAATGGTGAGTCCGAAGGCTGCAACTGACTCCTGCTTAGCTTCATCTGGTCGAAGGCATTGATGAAGATAATATATGCGGAGCTTCTGGAGTCTAAGAACCCTATTGATTTCCCATCCTGCAATGTTAGCCTTGATTACCATGGCGTCGGTATGAGGGTAGCTTTCCAATTGCAAATCTTGTTCTGAAAAGGTGATTGGAGTCTTTGACCAATCTGTGTAGCGAACTGGGCCTTGAACTGCTATGTTGTTGATCAACCTAAGGTGAACTTTCTTCTGCTTCTTTGTTTGGAATTCCATCGAGGAGCCTCCGGCTATAAGCAATATCATGCCGATGGTGGGTAGGGATGTGTGAGGGTTGAGTTGGTTTTCCGGGTTGGGTTCATTTTTGGGTGTTGCTAGCTATGTTGGTGGAGGTGGAGGCAATGCCTCTAGCTGTCTATTGTGTACTTGGGATGGCTGGTTGGTCTCAATGAATGTTATATGTAGAGGCCTTGGGTTTATGTATGTGAGGTTGGCTTCTGCCCGTTAGTTGCTAGTATGTCCCTACTACTGAGTACTTGGTCGCCATGCGGGTAGGAAGTTTGGATAGTTGGCGATGGCTAAAGTGGATGGGTGAATTTGGGTGGAGTTTAGGCTTGGGTATATTAGGCAGTATTGCTGCTGAGATGCGGCGAAGGTTTGGTTCACCTCTCTTACGGGTTGTTGTGGCGGAGGTGGCGGATTTGCTCTGCTTTTGATCCTTTCTTGGGTCTCCTTAGCATCTGGGCAATCCCTAGTGATGTGCCCCTTGTTCTCTCCATGAAAGAAGCAGTACTGCCTTTGTTGCCTTTGGTTTTGGTTTCTATTTCAGTTCCTGCCTTGGCCATTTGCCTTGCCTTCGTATTGTTTCTGAGACACTGTTTGGGCCTGCCTTCGTCGGTTGCTGCCCTTGCTGGCTGCTTCCTTATTGTTCTATGTTGAAGACTTGCTGGCTTTGCCCTTGCTGTGGCTGTGGCTAGCCTTGGCTTTTGTTGCCCTTCTGGGTGTTCCTGCTATTGCCTTGAAACTGCTTGCTCTGGTTTTGTTCTTCTAGCCTTCTACGGAGGTCAATTATCAGATCTGCAATACTTCTCAAATTCGCTATAAAGGTCTTCGATGGTCCTTGGCTTTTCCCTGGATAGATGGGCTGCGAAAGGTCCTATGCGAAGGCCTTTGATTGTTACTTCAATAGCAACGTCCTCCGGAACATTGGGTGCTTTTGCTTTCATTTGCACAAATTTCTGGAAATAGTCTTTTAAGGCTTCTCCTTGATTCTGCTTGTATTGAAATAGATCCAGGAGGTCAAGGATTCACTTATGAATCCCTTGAAATTTGCTAAGATCTTATCGCGAAGGTCTTCCCGTGAATACAAATAACTTGGCTTCAGCATCGAATACTAGGCTAGTGCGTCGCCTTCAGCTGCGATGATGAAGGATTTGGCCAACACTGCTTCATTTCCACCAGCGGGAGCTACTTCTGCCTCAAAGCTCATGATGAATTGTCGTGGGTTTGATCTTCCATTGAATTTGGGTAAAGTGATTGGTTTGTAGGAGGGAGGCCAGGGTAAGCTCTGGATGCCTTCAGATAGTGGTGATTTGGAATCAATGGTTCTGTGGGTTAGTGGCAAAGTGTAGGGCGTGCCGAAGGTTGGTTGGGCTGTGGTACGTGGTGGGGGGTTGGGTTGGCTTTGATTTGCTGACTGGAGCTGGTTGGACGTGTTAGAGTTAGATTGCGAAGGCTGCATACTTTGTATCTCAGCCTATAGGACGACTAGCTGTTGCCTGATCTCCGCTGCCTGAGCTGATGTTTGGGCTGCCCGTTGATTTGCGGCGAAGGCTGCTGCAACCCTATCTCTTTTCTTGCTGCATGCTCTGCAACTGAGCCTATAATTGTTGAAGCTCTTGCTCCAGAGTGGGATTTGGGGCTTGCTACTCCTCGGATGCCGGAGGCTGGTCTTCGACCGCGGGTTCTTCTTCAACTTGGTCTTTTGGGGTGCTAGCATAAGCGCTGCGGGCGCTACGCCTGGGTCGTCCTCTCATCGAGGGCTCTGCGAGAATTCTAGCAGAGGCTGCTCTCTTTCTTGCCATCGTGGGTCTTGCTTGGCCAACATGCGGTGGGCGCCAATGTTGGAAATCGGGGTTTTCTATAGGAGGGACAAGGAAGGCCTTCGCTCGGCCGGGTGCTCCGAACGAAGGTATGTGAAGTGGAAGGTGGGCCCAAGCTCAATTAGGGTTTCATAAATGCATTTACCAACCTCTTGTACATAGCATCCGGCTTCCCCTTTTTATAGGGCCCTGTTTGCTACTACTTAATTGTATAAATTTGCCCTTCGACAGTCAAGGTACATTCCCAAAATATCCTAACACTAGTACAAATCTTCAGGGGCATCCCGGGTCTTGTCCACCTGCACCACCTTTGCTTCTTGGGCTTTAGCCGTAGGCCCATGGGAGGCCCATCTCCGATCTTGGTCGTGGTGCTGCGAGGACCCCTTCCTCTCGAGCGAAGACAGCACGGCCTCCGCCTGAGCCATCGGAGCCTCCGCCCGAGCCGTCGGAGTCTTCACCTTCGCTCCCGAGTCTCCGCCTGTGGACTTCCGGACGTCTTTAGGGCCATGCTCGGGCCTCCTTCCTACCGACAGCCCGTGGCGGAGGCCTTCCTGCCACCGGCGGAGGCTTCCTGGGCTTCTTCCTGTAACGTGCACGACCTCTGCCTAAATTGCTGGGGTCTTCGCTCCATCGTAGGCCCCTCGCGAAGGCTTCGCCTAGCAACCCAAAACACTTACACAAATGTTCCAATGGTATTAGCTTATGTTTGCACTAGCCTCCGCTACTCGTGTATTGGTGTTCCAACAAACCAAACAAAATAATAACCAGTTAATACTTAAATGAACTGAGTGCAAGGAATCTCCACAAGCAGTCTGCTAAAGAAGTTAACAAAAACAGAGCACGAAAATAGCATACCTTAATCCCAACAGACTTAATAGGCAGTAGCTACCAATCACATCTGTGCTGCAAAGGCATAAGGCATCACAAGGGAAAGAAAAACAATCGTAATATCAGATATCATACTTCATTTATTTGTAAATTTACTTTGAGAAGCAAAACAATCGTGTGAAACTAAACTAATCTGATTCAAATAGCACAGGCACAGCTAACAAATAGATTTTTCAAAACTATCATTAAGATAAAAGAATAATAGTACATCACCTTGTGAAAGAAACAAACAGTTTGTCATCACATACTCCATTGTTAGAACAAAAAAACATGTTCACTACATTACTCACTTTTAAGTGAAATAAATGAATTTAAAGATCCCTATGCTTATTTTGAAGTCCAAGCTTATCAATAAATTCAATTGAAAGCAACTGTTACTAGATTAGTAGACTGGAATTTAAAGAAGCTGGACTTACCATGTCATCACAAGAAATAGGTGACAGCTGCTGCATGGCCTTTACCGATCCCAGTTATGGACATTTCCCCTGTCAATATGATTTTATAAAAAGAAAGGTCGATATGATTTTGACTTGACCTTTCTTTTACCAAAAGAAACTCACATTAGAATATTAAAAAATGTTGTGACTACTAGTGACAATGACCGAGATTGAACTCATATTTCTAGGAAGCTGACAGCATCATCGTTGCCAGAGTACGAGCAGTCATAGATAAAGTTATGAGCAGGAAGTCACTAACTGCTGTCAGAGTCAAACGAAAAATTCCCTTACTTTAATGTCTTCATCGGCATTCATCAGACAAACACCTACATACTGAAAACACAGAACAGAAAAGACATGGCCGAAAGATAAATCAAAAGAACTATTAGGTTCTGAGCAATCTGCTTTAGGTTATTAGCATTAGAAGGGGGAACACTGAAGATGAATGTGATTGAACCTAATGTGGTCAAATTTGCATAATTGGGAAATATATTTCCATACTGTTCAAGAATTAAAAAGTTCTACAAATATAGGTGTGAAGCAAATCAGAAGTTCAGAACAAGTCTAAGGTCTGAGTAATTTACCTCAGATGCACAAAGCTGGCACAGGGTCAGGGACAGTTATGGAGTAAATGTATTTGAGATATTTAGTGAACCAGTTTCAGAGATGATCTTAAATTTTTAAACTAACACAGAAGTGCATCTGGGAAGTATGAACTATCCAGAATTATCTATTTCACTGATTAAAAAAATAGCAGCACTTAAGCAGTATGAAAACAGCAATCAAAGTATTATACAAATCAATGGAGAATTTCAATGCCTCTACTGACCAATCTAGTAGTCTAGGGCAGCGGTAAAGATGCACGGAGGAGAGAGGTTGAGAAATTGTTGCCGGAGCACACGTGAGAGGCGGAAGGGATGAGACACCAGAGATATGTCATTTGAGATTACGACTTGACATGCAGGGCTGATCTGTGAAGGGGATAGAACAGATTTATTAGCAAGCGCATCCCATGTGATTTTTTTCAAAAAAAAAGAAAGAAAGGTAAAGACAGAGGAATTTGCTTCCACTACACCTATGCGATGAAAACTTTGCAAGTTCACGTGAGAAAAAAAAATACTGCTCTAATGTATTGGCATATTGCTATCAAGTAATCATTAATCTCTAACGCCATCATCTCCTGGAAGTACGCAACGTGATCTGGGGATAAATATGAAGTATCGGAGATCGAGTATTGAGATGAGAATTTCAATTAACTGACCTGTGAACAACACCGGTGGTAGGACCGTAGGAGGTGTAGGCGAAGGATTCTGCGAACTGCGAACAGCCGCAGGAGGAGGCACCGGAGACTATGGGGTCGATCGACCGTGGCATGAGGCGCAGGGAAGGGGGACGAGGACCACCGCTAGAGGAGCCGACGAACTTGGACGGGGGCCACGGCAGAAAGAGGCGAATGGAAGGCGGCGGGGCCAAGAACCGTCTCCGCAGATCCACTTCGAGGAGGCGAGGAATAGAATGGCGGCCAGATAGATCCAGATTCCCCAGCACGCTTCTTTTTGGAAGCACAGGCCCGTTTATTTCGCGAAATTAAATTTTGGTGTATCACATTGGATGTTTTGGGATGTCGGAAAGGGTTTTTGGATACTAATAAAAAAAACTAATTACACAGCTCGTCTGAAAACTGCGAGACGAATTTATTAAGCCTAATTAATCCATCATTAGCGCATGTTAGTTACTGTAGCACTTATGGCTAATCATGAACTAATTAGTCTTAAAACATTCGTCTCGCGATTTCTAACCAAACTGTGCAATTAGTTTTTTTTTTGTCTATATTTAATATTTTATGCATGTGCCGTAAGATTCGATGTGATAGTTTGGATGAAAATTTTTGGAAACTAAATCAGGCCGACCACGAGAATGGGCTTGACAACGACGGGTATTAGTTTGGTCGTCAGGCCTTCGTGGTACGGCTTGGGCAGACGTGATATCTCACCCGACGACCACATATTTAGAGCGGTCGTTAGTTTCAGGTCGTTAACGTGAGGTTTTCTTGTAAGGATCTGAACAAGTGAAATTGCAACATGCCAACCTGAGCATGTGCAACCTGGCGACGGAAAGAGAAGAAGAGGGTACTGTTGTTTTATGCCCCATGTGTATCGATCGTTGGATGCACATGAGGCTACGTGCCCTTAGACTTAGAGGCAAAATTTATGCATTGGGGGGAGAGAAACGAAGACTTTGGTCGTGCAACAGAGCGTGACATCACATGCCACCTACGTATGGCGGGGGACTGGGGTTTATAGATACAAGAGCAATGGATGTGGCGCTGCTAGCAAAGTGGATATATAAGCTGGAGAGTGGAGGAGAGAATTTGTGTTTGAGGCTGCTAAGAAAGAAATATACTCAGGGGAAAAAGTTTTTTTTCCCAAACCAAACCAAGAGGAATGCCTCAATTCTGGCAAGGGCTGCATTCAGTTAAAGAGTGGTATGAAAGGGGGAGATCATGTCTACTGGAGAGTGGGGCACAGACTCATTTTTTGGCTTGATATTTGGATCAGAGAATGTCGTTTCAAGACTTTATTTCCGTAACCTGTTTATGATATATATGCATAGACACTGGAATAACATTACAACAGAAGCAGGAGCGTGAGAATGGAACTTAAAGTCCCATTTGGCACGGCTCATCCAAAACGGCTTCACCGGTGAAGCCAAAGCCGGTGAAGCCAGAAAAATTGGTTTTTTCCGGCTTCTAATTCATTTTAACCCCGGCTTACAAAACGGCTTTACGCTACAGTGCCTCGATTTACGCAAAATAGATGAAGCCTAAACCGGCATAAGCCGTGCCAAAGAGGCCCTAAGTTACAGAAGAGCTTTTGGCAGTGTTTTCCTAAACATTAAAAGGTAATAGTCGGTCACCTACTATTTAGCCATTATTCAGGCTAAACGGCCTATTAAACGGGCTGTACGGCCAATTAAACGGGTTAAACGGATAATTATACAAAAATGGCGTATCACTGTAGCGTTTGCACGGTGTTTAAACGGGCTGAGCAGCCGTTTAGGCGAACAATGGCTTTTGGACAGAGAGAACTTGAAGAATGGAATACGATGGTGGGGAACTTGGCAGACGTTGTTGTGACTGTAGAATATGACAAGGTTTTGTGGAAATTGACAACATCAGGGCGGTATACATCGAAGTCTCTATATCAGCTTCAGAAATATGGAGGGTGGTGGATCTTAGAATGTGTGATATTTGGAAGATTAAAATTCCACGAAAGATTCAGAACAATGGAACAACTAAAAAAGAGGAACCCAGATGGATCCATTCTCAGCAAACTCTGGCAAAACAGAAACAAGGGACCATTAATTTTTCAAGTGCCCAATTGCAGTTTTAGTGTGGAGTTGGGTGAAGGATTGTCTGGGTTGGAACAGGTCCCCGAGCTCCCTGTTGCATTTTGTCGACCAGCACCTAAGCAATGCAGGGTGCAAACATAACTGGTGGCCAATATATCTGTTAGCAGGAATGTGTTTGGGTCTTTGGAAGACTTCGAACGATTGGATCTTTTCTAAGGTTCTACTCCAACCGATCCGGTTTATAGATTATTTTGGCTTTTTTAATACATAACTTACTTTTACTATATATCTAGACAAATCATATATCCAGGTACATAGCAAAGTTACGTATATATCTAGAAAAGTCAAAACGACTTATACCTCAGGACAGAGGGTGTAGTAGCTAACACAAAACAAATAGCTTATAAATTTCTTGGTTTCGCTGGAGAAAGAGAACTCTAGCAAAGAAGGAGCACGAGGTGCAGCTCGAGAGGGTATTGCAACAGCTTAAGGGCCTGTTTGGTACAACTTATAAGCTGCTTATGGTCAAAACAAGCTGAAATCAACAGCTAAACCCCTTGCTTTTCAGCAGCTTATTTTGACCACGTTTATTCTCACAGCTCCCATTTGTACTCAAAAGCAGAAGCTGGATCAGACCAGCTTATTTTGACCGTCGTTTTTACTCTATTTGTGCAAGTTAAGTGCTTCGCAGATAAGCTGTATCAAACAGGTCTAAAGATGGTCTGGCGCGGTGGTGAAGAGAAGTTTGTGGAGTCTTTTTTTTTTCCTTTTGTCTTTAGCTCTCTTTTTCTAGTTGGGAAAGTATTGGAAAGGTAGCTGGATAGATGTGTTTCTTTCTTTTGTGATGTACTGGTGGCCTTCTGCCCAAACGCCTGTACTGGTGCTGGTAACCCCAGCTTAGCAACTTTCAACAGCAGGACCAAGAGGTCTCTAGTGTAAAAAAATCTCAACCTGAGTCCGCGGATCTGATCTTCGTCATCTAGTTTTTTTATTTGTGTTTTTTTTTGTTGGTGCATCACGGATTTATAAGTGTTCTTTTTCTCGATTTCTATTTGAATTTGGTTTCGATCTTTGATTTTGATTTACTGATGAGTCATGTCCATATACGATTTGATTAGACGTAGTGGCTCGTTAATTTGATTTTTGGTTAGGCGTCGGGTATTGTGACTACAGCTCCTCACCCAACGGTTGTTTGTGTGGGGACGGAGATGAAAATCGACAGTGCTTATAGTATCGGAATCGAAGAATGCGGGGAGGTAGGCCAGGCAAAAATGGGAGGAAAAAAATAATTCTTTAAGACTAGGTATAGATATAGATAGAACGCAAATGCTACGATTAGGGTGTCCATCCTGGCATGTGCATGCAGACGCCCCCTGTTCCTGGGCCTATGCAGCGACCGAGCGCAATAGGTAATCGGCTTGCTCCCCTCTACGCTTTCTCCTCCATCTTTACCCGAGCGATAGAATCCCATCGACACAAATCTTAATTCGCTTTCGCTCGTCGCGGCTTTACCGCATCAGACGCCCGCCCCACTCTGCCTTGCCGCTGTACGCCACTTCTGTTGCCACGCCGCGCCCACTCCTCCTACAGAACCTCACGGCACACACCCCACTCTGTCTCGCCGCTACGCGCCGCAGCTGCCACCATGCCACGCCCACTCCTCCTATAGAACCTCGTCGACATCGGTGTGGTCGACGAGTCGGATGTCTTCAGCGGCGCAAGGGACGACAACGATGACTTCCTCCGGGCGCTCATCAACGCGGACCTCCCTATCTGGGATCTCGATTGCGTGTGGAAGCTCCTTGCCGTCGCGGCGCTCTCCTTCGCCGGCGTGCCCGTGCTGCTCGGGTACCTCGTCCAAGCAGTAAGGTGACATTGCGCAGCGTATGTTACAAGCTTGTGTTTCAAGTGTTTGAGATGTTTCATCTAGATGTTGTAAATTGTTTCATCTTGATATTGCAAAAGTAGATCGTGATGTTACTGTTGCAATGGCTATACATGTATGTTTCAAGTGTTTGTTCAAAATGTTTCATCTATTTTTTCAGGCGTTCGTTGTAAGTGTTTCATCTGTATGTTGCATATATTTCACAGTATGTTGCAAGTGTTTTATTTGGATGTTACATATGTTTGCAATGGTTTTTCAAGAGTTTCCAAGTGTTTTGCAAGTATTTCAGATGCATGTTACAAATATTTTAGTTGTTTCATACGTATATTGCAGGTATTTTGTCTGAATGTTTTAAAAATAGATTGGGATGTTGAACATATTGCATGTGATCACCCTGCCACAACTACCTGCTGCAGCTGCTTGGGCACCGTGTATGCTCGTGGGGGAGCGGAGGGATGGAGCACTTTTCGGCAACGGGCGCGGGAAGCGAGGGGCGATAGCGGCAGGGGCACAGGCGTCCCCACACGGCAAGCGCAAGGGGCGCGGGCAACACAGACGCATGAAGTTGGGGCGCAGTTTTCTAAAAGCAGCATCGTCAGGCGAAACGGACTGCAGCCATGAGCTAGCAGTGCCGTGTGAAAATTCATGTTGATTGCACAGCACTCTATTGTCTGTGCACTGTGTACAAAATGAATTTGCTTTTGGGCCGTGTCTAGTGGGCTCACCGCATGGGCCAATTGCTTCTGTGTATTCCAAGGCGAGTGCCATGCCTGATGGAATGGGAATGAATGATATGAGACCATTGGGCCACCGCAGGCTCAGGCGGGTTTTCTTGCCTCCGTAGGCCCATTTCGGGCCCGATAGCACCTAAACCCTACGGCGAGGGCGAGACGATCGCGCGGCGGTGAAGGCAAGGAGTCCGGGAGGGATGGCTCCCGGTCCCGGCCATTGGGTTCGGTATTCTCCCGCGGCAGCTCCAGCACCGGTACCTCGCAGGCGATCTTGGAGAAGGCACTACGGTCGGCGGCGGGGAAGAGATCACATCATCCACTTCTGATTTCGTGGCCGCCGAGCTATCTTGGAGGCGCAGGCGCTGCCAATACCCATGGAGAGCCGGATCTTCTTGTACACAAGTACGTACCTTTCTCGTTCGTGTCTTGGCGTCCAGAAGCAAGACCAACACGATGTCGTGATTATGTGACTAACTTCCCTTACATTAATTCCCAATCTCGCAGGTTTCTCACTGGGAAGGGGGATTCCCATGCTAGCTAGTAGTGGTGTTGCTGGTGGAGTCATTCTTGCTGTCACCACGTTATCCACCTTGCTGGGAATGTGGCTGGCCTCACCTGGAGTCTCCTCAGCAAAGGCTGTTGGTATCTCAGATGAAGAGGAAGGTCTGTTTGCTACTGTTTTGGTTATTGTTAGTAACGAGGCTACTAGGTAGCCTAGGCCACCTGAATTCTGGATGCCAGTTGTAGCAACTTGTGAAGATTTGATTTATTGATGTTCCATTGGAATCTGGCACAACTTTCTTAGCATCCATGTGCATGCTTGAATCTGTCTTGGTACTTGGTAGACGTTCATGTAGTTATGTTCTACAAAGTTCAATAGCAAATGTTTCATTGTGCAGCCAATTGCTAGTAATTAAGAATCACTTCGCTGCACAGGTCAATGTGTGCTACAATTTCTTTTGTTGTGTGGTGTCACTGATGGTCTTGATAGGAAGAGATCTCATTAACATTTTTTGATTGTGTTACTAGATTTCCATGTAGAATAATGTAGTTCTGGTTGTTATGTTGTGTGGCTTCGGTTGGTCCTTAATTTTGGTTATATGCTTTCAGTGCCAGAAAATGTCGATTGGACGGCTGAAGGTGCTGTAACCATTCCCCAGGATCAGTGTCTCTGCGGAGGGTGCTGGGCTTATGCATCTGTAGGTTCTATGGAAGGCCTTCACATGATCAGGAATGGTGAGCTTGTTAACCTGTCAGTTCAGCAAGTTCTTGATTGTGCTAAGAGGGTCATGAGGCATAAAGGTGATATCCGGGTTATCATTGGCAAAGGTTGCAGTGCTGGTGGCCAACTGTACCACGCATATGACTATGCCAAAAATCATGGACTCATGGCTGCCAAGGCATACCCATCGCGTCTCTTGTGGCATGGGAAATGCCGTTCGAGAGAGAAAGATGTAGTTTTGAAGATCGATGATTACGATTATGTAAATTCAAATGAAAAGGCTTTGATGAGAGCAGTGGCGAAACAACCCGTAGCAGTACCTATTGATGTTTGCCCATATCTTCGAGGATTCAAAGGTGATGGCATAATTGAATATCACCGCTCTGTTCGTTTGGGCTTGTTTAGCTTATAAGCCATGGCTGAAAGTACTGTTGGCTGGTTTGGTGTGAGAGAAAAATACTATTCGTTGGCTGATAAGCCATGGCTTATAAGTCAAATTCGACCAAGCGAACAGGCTGCACAACAAATTCAACCAAGCGAAGCGAACAGGCTGCACAACAGCCGCCCTGCTGCTGATGGTGATCGTGGAGCGCGCTCACATGCTGTACTGGTAGTTGGGTATGGCACCGACAAAGAGGGAAACAAATTCTGGAAGATTAAGAATAGTTGGGGTACTTGGTGGGGTGATGGGGGCTTCGCAAAGCTCAGACGAGGAGTGGCTGACAAGAACGGAGTGGCTGGAATCACTCGTTACCTTGGCTATATTCCCATCATTGACTGTAAGAAATAAGCAAGTTGAATTGTCTCAGAAAGGTGGTAACAGAACGGAAAACTGTAGCACAAATTGAAATGCTTATGAAAAAAAAGTAATACAGTGATGTGGAGGCAGGTATAGTAGGGACTGGAACAGGCTACATTTCTGATTTACATGTGGAGACCTTGTATATGATGCCTTAATCTGCTGTTTTGCCAGTGAACATGTACTGGTAGCTTTTGTCACTGTCACTAGTATTTCTATGCTGTGACATGCATGTTTTCTAAAGCTATGATAGTGGAGAATGAATACCCAGAAATGTAGTAAACGGTTGATCTTTCCAGGTTGTTATTTATCGGAAATGTCAAACCTGATATTTGCGGATAAAGATTTCTTCTTGCTTTATCTGGATGATGTTCTGCTTCATTTTCTATTCAACCAAGACGTTGAGCTAAAGCATTGGAAGAAGTTTTCGGTAGTGAGTGGTACTATTTTTTTATACATTACTACTAGATATAAGCGGAGAGAATACTAGTATCACATTATTGACCCACAATTGGGCATGTTCTTCCTTCCAGGCATTTTCTATAAGGGCTTGTTTGGAACATGGGAAAAATTATGTGTTCTTGCAATTTTCTTTGAACTGATTCCTGTGAAATTGTTATTCTTATGTGTTTGTTGGTTACGTCAGACGTAGGAAGTGAGGTATTATGGAAAGTTCTTTCAGGCATTTTCTGTAAGGGCCTGTTTAGAATGTGGAAATTTTCGGGCCTATTTAGAATGTAGAAAATTTTCTCTATTCCCACGTTTTTCTTTGATCTGATTCTTGTGAAACTCTTACATGATTCATGTGAAATAGTTCTTATGTGTTTGTTGGTTACATCAGACATAGGAAGTGAAGTGAGGTATATGAAAAGTTCTTCCTCAATAAATCTAGGAAAAGTAACTCGGAGGTGTGCCAAACCACAAGGTCTTCTAGAAATGTATGGACAAATTTAGACTTAATCAAGTGGTGTCAAAGGTTGGAGGATTCTATAAAAATATAAATCGTTTACTCATTTAGGGGTTTCTATGCACATCCACAAATAGGAATCTCAGGGTGTGACATTAACAAACTGATAAACAAATCTAGCCTTCGTTTTTTTTTCTTTTGAAAAGGGACACTAGAAAGTGACCGATCTGATACTTTGAGGTCATCGTCTTCCTCAGAAAACACACACTCCGGAGGTAGTAGACGTAGATTTCCCCTTGCATCGTGAACTTTTGATTATTGTCTGCTTTGATCTTTAGACTGCGAAACTAACATAGAGTTCGTTTCAAGCCTAGGGAAATTCACAATAGCTCAGTCGTTATATGGTAGCCTACTGCTTCTTGTTTGGGTGCACAGGCAGTAAACAATCCAGTTCATGATTTAAGGATCTGCTTTGTGGCAGGTTAACATGCAAAACAAAACTAGGGTACTTCCTATCCAGCTATCCTCAGGTCTTGGGAAGACTTCTACCACTGTGGCATCCATTCAGGTACACTATATCCTAGGTATAATACAACTTGCTACAAGTTCTAAGAGTGAGAATTGCTGCCAAAAACAACCGAGTGAGAATTGCTGCTAGATTCACTACCTCCAGACACCCATCCTGGACCTTATGCTTAGCCATCTGTCTCCTGGAAATTTGGCAACAGTGAACAATTAGTTGCAATTTATTTCTGAAATTTAAGCAAACAAGATGTGTTTCTTTCAGGAACTGTACTGAAAAAAGAGGGAACCACAAAGTGTAATGACCAACATCTTACTCAAATCTAATCAAACAAGTGAATAAGTACAGTACTATGGTTATCCATATATGATCTGGCCTGGCCATTGAGAATAATTCCATTTGCTTAGTAAGCTTATAACAATGTGTCCATTTACAATTAATGTATGGTCTCTAGATAAACTCAACTAAGTAATGAGAACATACCACCTGAAATGTTAAATAATGTTTCATTGGATAAATTCACCAGCTCATTTGCAAGTGTAAATGTTAAAACAATGAAAATGTTGAATCATTGGAATACCTGAGTTCTGCATGATACATGTCAACAATATTTACCTTTTTTTTGTCTAGATAAGTTAGCAAAGAATTTGGATCAGAGATAAAGCAACTTATCAGCAAACTCATTAGCTGCATGTGGTACCACTATATAGAGCATACATCACAGCAAAAACATTATATAACCTCGACTAACTGGCATCATGCAAACACGTTTTAACATATACATCAAACAATTAAGTGATTTTAAATCAGAATTCCACTACCATGGCTATCAACTAGAACAAGGAATTTCATGCTGAATGAATAATCAAAGCAAAATACAAAAAAAAAACTTTCAGAAAAGAAAAGTAGAAGACAAAACTGATCAATGAGATGCTACTTAAAACTTGGTTAAAATAAACAAAACGAGAGGAGCCAAAAAGAACAATTGGTTACTAAATGCCTTCAAGGTCTGACTATGCGCTAAGCAATTATGTGTGACCTGTGATGATCTCCCTCTCTTTCACAAATGGTATATCTGGAGCACAATTTCCAAATTTATCATGTAACAAGCGCTTTGCCAATTCAAATTGTGAGCCTACGTTTTTTTTTAATACAAGAATTTTATATAAACACCCAAGCTAACCAACATGCTAGCCTGCTACTAGCAACCAAATCAGAATTGTGAAATATATTTATTGCCTATTATCTTCAGATTATGTGATCATTTAGCCCTTCTTAAAAAATATTTACTCAAAACTAATTTAGTGAACCTATCCTTAATCATTGGATCAAAGATGAAAATTAACAACATACCACACTGTCAGTCCCTGCTAGGCTTCTTGGCCCTGGCATTCTTCTTATCAATTAAAGACCGGATGTGATCGATGTAGTCATCCCAGTCAACATCACTATCATACAGACACTGGCACTCTTCCTCGGTCCAATCTGCGGTATGGTTTGTGACAAAGACGGCCCCACCTTCTGCAGTTGCCTTGTCCACCATATTTGCAAAAGCCTTGAACAATTCATAGCGCCGAGCCTTCTCCTCCTTGTTTTTGTATCTCTTGCCATACTCTTTGATCCATTCCTCGAACCGTGCCTTCATGGCCGCCTCGTCCTTCATGGCTGCCTCATCCTTGATGCCTTCACTGTTTGTCACCTCCTTGACAGCCTTCTTGCAAGACCTTTCATAACGAGCCTTCTTCTGCGCAGCAGCCATCTTCGTCATCTCAGCAAGGTACTCCTCCAAGGAGAAGTCGTTGTCATTGTGCTCTTTGGTTTCTGCATCTATTATGGCCCCTTGCTTCCTGGCTTCATCCCCAGCCAACTGCTTCTTTGCTTCCTGCTGAGTCACCTCCTTAGTCTCTTCTTCCCCAGCCACCACCACCTTAGTCACCTCCTTAGTCTCTTCCTCCCCAGCCACCACCTCCTTAGTCACCTCGCCGGCTATAGGTACGCACAGATATGGGTATGAACAACGAAATTAAAGCAAAAGGCGAGGAATTTGAAGACTATTTCATACCTGACTCATCTGCACCTTTCATGAAATACAGAATTCCAACCAATCCAGCTAACGCAGCCGCGGCTACACCACCATAAGCGCCTGCGCCATCACCAACAGCGAAATCCCTCTGCACCGTCACGAGAATATGAACCGCGAGCGCAAATTAAAGAAAGAAAGCGCTTTGACCTGGGTGAAATAAACTCACGAGTGAGTGGAAAGAGCGTGCTGGCACGCCTGCCGCCGGCGCTAGTGCCTTTTTCGCCTGCGCACGGGGGATCCCGCTCCCGGGTGACAACAACCTTCGGGTGAGAAGGGAACCGAGAGACCGGAGGGACATCCTCTCGACCGCTTGCTCTTCCTTCGCTGCTTCGATCTCCTCGCTCGCCGCCGCCGTCGCCGCCCCGCTCCCGTTTGCCTCGATTGTTCGCTGCCCGTGGACACCGACGGTCGAACGGGACCCTTATTTCTGGCGTGGTCCAACTCGAACGAGAAGCAGGCCCAGATCGGCCCAGTGTCGAGATTAACGTCAAATTTAAGGCAGGCGGATCCTTCTTGGGCTGACCGGGTCCAACATCACTAGATCTAGTCTAGATTTGAGTTTTGGGGAATTTATTTTATATTTTAGCAAAAAATAAACTCAAATACTAAAAAGTGCCTATTTCAACTAAAGTTTCATAACCGAGTCATTTTTATCACTAGAGGTTGCAGCACAATTTCTGACTTCGATCACGCCAGCTGTGACAGGACAGTTGAGCCACGCCAGGGCTGACGACGTGGCTCTCCAACTTAGTGACGCCAAGTGAATGGCGTGCGTGTGTCCCTTTTTTTCTAATTTTTTTAGCTTTTCTTTGTCAATTTAAAACCACAGATGTATGAATCTCTAAAAGTCTTCAAATTTTTCAAATATATGCCAAAAACTAAGCGAGACCTATTTTGCATGGATCTGCAATCATAACTCTTATACTTTTGAAACTAATATTATGCTCATAATGCTATATTTGAGTATTTGTTAAGTTGTTTAGCCTCAAAATGGTTTCGAATTATCCAGAAAAAATCATCTAAATTCATGGTTCAGAAAGGGTGCGTTTGGTTTGATGGATATGCATGGATGGGAGATGACGGTCCATGCACAAGCGGCGTTTGGTTTGCGGAGAAGTTAGATATGGATATCCCTGACAGGAGAACATTCTCCTAGATGCTAGATATCCCTACCATCAAAAGAATTGCCTGACGAGCTCATCCATATTTTCCGATCTTTGTCATTAGCAAATAATTAAGGATTATTAGGATGTTATACTATTGCTTAATAATTATGATGGCAAGATTAACTTTGATACATGCTAATATGTTGATTACTGCATGTTTTTATGCCAATTAGGATAATAGTGGTGCTAATTAACATATTTTATTGTAATTAGTGATTATTATGACAAAATTAGTGTTAGTGCATATTTATTAGTGTATAATTAGTTGTTGTTTTTAAATAATATAAATGCAGTTAGTTAAAGCATTTTTATCCCTTCTACTCTCCTCCTCCATCCAACAAAACAAAAAAAATGACTTTCCCTATCCATCCAGGAAGCATGGATATCCATATCCCGAAGTCCATGGATGGCGATATGATATCCGCTCTTGTTCTCAAACCAAACACACCCAAAGTATTATTTTATCATGTATTTTTTGGGTATATGTATTAGAGGAAAATCCAAAGTTTTTTAACAAAGCACACGCTTAAAATTAAGTTTTGATTCAAAATTAAACTTAAAAGCATTAAAAGAAACATTGTTACACCCGCAAAAAAAGAAACATTGTTACACTTGATCTCTTGTCTAATGAGGTTGAAAAGTCAGTCTTACATTGAAATCGGCCCAAAGAGGAGAAGCTAAGTTTAAAGAAATTAATTGAGTAGTTTCTCCATTCCAAATTGTAAGTCGTCGTGACTTTTCTAGTACATAGATTTTACCATGTATCTAAATATACATGATGTATAGATACATAATAAAAGCTCTGTATCTAGAAAAGCTAAAACGACTTACAACTTGAAATGGAGGGAGTAGCCTTATTGAACTAGCTCTTAAATGGATTTTAACATAACCACTTTCCACCATGGTAACATGAAAATTGCAGTACAAGTGATATGTTTAGAACCAAGTTGAAAATTTAGAGTAAATATAATTTAGATTTGAGGCCTTGGCCTGAATATAATATCAAATTGATCACCTAAACTTTTCTCTAAGTCTGAAAATAACATCGGTGTCAATGTTTAGAGCTGGTTTTAAAAACATTTTGTATGTTAACCTTACAAAAACATATGATCAGAGTTGGAGTATAAACAAAGATCTTGCACTTTGTTGACAAGAATGTTCTGGTAATTCTTCTAATTAAGTATCTAAGTTATGCAAAAACTAATGATTTAGGTAAGTGAAAAATGGTAAGAGTTGGTAGGGCCAAGCTCTATAAGAAAATATATTATGTCATTTAGCGGGTAACTAGATGCAGGTTTAGGATGTTACTTTTATGTAGTTTCCATAGAGCCTCCTTTGAGATCTCTGATTAGTAATAGTAAGATAAGATGTCACGTGCCTAACATGGTCCATGTTCTAACAGAAAACTTGACAATGGCCCCGTTCGCTTCGCTGAAAAAATAAGCCGAAACACTGTTCCGGTTGATTTGTTGGGAGAGAAAAACACTGTTCCGACTAAAAAAACAAGCTGAAAAAGACAAATTATAAGATAAGCGAACAGGGCCAATGTCGTTGACTTGCATTTTAATCATTCGGCAGAGGCTGCCCCAGCACCCTGATGCTCTGGGGCCTCGACTCATTGCTGCTCCTCAGCAACAGGAGGCATTCGAACCGCCGTGCTGCACATTCAGTTCCGGATCACCTCCCAGCGCTGAAGCTCAACAAGAGGCAACGGACTGTCATGAGACGTCGCAACATGACAACCTACTAATAATAAATAAATGCCTTCAGCAGCGCCTTCAACGAGCTTTCCTTGCGCGACGACCACCCTGGTTCAGTGCCACGTCTGTTGAAGCAGCCTCGTCGGACACTGTTCTGCTTGCTCTCTGGGTCTCCTCTCTTTGAAAAGTTAATAATATTTGCAGTGCATTCTCCTCCTGTTCTGAATGTTCAGGTCACATTTCTTCTTTACTGCATTTGTTTGACTTATATATATATTCCTGTTCTGAATGTATATAGCGTGAGTTTACTTTTGCACTGCAGCCCACGTTTATTTATCTCTAATAAAGGAAAATACTGCACAGAACAAAAACCTCACACTCCCCTGGCATAGGGATAAACATGTACTATGCTACAGTCTGTTAGAATCCATTGGAGAGTGGATTGCAATAACCCTTAACCCGACAAGCTAGTTTGTTAAAATCTGTGTAGAAATAAAGCTGCTCGTTTATTTCAGCTTGGAATTGTAAAAAAGTACAACCCAAAATCCTAAGCTAAAACAAATAGGGCTTTAATTAGAGAGTTCTGCATACACAATCTTTTTTTATTAGAACAGAAAAATATTGTGTGCACTTGAAAACTTTCGGAGGAGAGTAGCAACCAAATTAAGCACAGATCCATTGATGGTGTCTATGGCCCTGCTTGTTCAGGCCTATTCTAATTTCTAATATAATGGCTTTTGTACAACTCTCAAAGCAGGTGAGAAATCGAAAAAGACCCTTTCTGAGAAGCAAGTTTCAAAAGTTGCCTATAATTTTATTTGAAAAGCAATCTTTCATAAATATTTCCCCCCCAAAGCAATTTTCTTCCGTAGCTTTTCTGACAAGGTAGCTTCTTACAACTTATGGCAGAAACTCAAACAAATGGGCTCTATTTAGGATCTTCATCATGCCAAGATGGAGGCAGGGCCGGCCCTGGCGGTGTGCAGGGTGTGCCACCTCACTAGGCCTCGGATTGCCATAGGCCTCACCCCATATAGTGCATTAGTACTGATATGTATACGTACGTGGGCTTCTATGGTCCAAATATAGTCATACAGAAGTAGCGTAGGTCTCAGGTCTATAGTATTTGACTCGACTCTTGTGTGGTGTGGCCCTATTCCGCTCGGAAGACGGAGCGAACGCGCGCGCGGCCGCCAGAAGCAATGCAACACATCAGGACTTAGGAGGTAATCGAGCACCTGTACACTTCTTAGGCTCCCTGACTATTCTATATTTCTATTCGATCTGAGTATCTGACGATCCCATGATCCTGTCAATCATCAGTGATCCTTGATCCATCGTGCCCTCATCTATCATCACGCAAGATCCACACACCACGGCAGTTGGCAGAGGACAGAAAGGATCAGTCCACATCCATCCAAAGGTAAGCACCGTTGCTGCACATATTGATGATTAATTTATTTGTACGCTTCAAGTTACATACGCTTTCACTTTTTAACTATTTTGTGTTTATTTAAATTTCAGGATCGTGGGATATAATGTCATTTAGAAAGTTCGAATCTGGTAATGACAAAAGGAAAAGGAAAAGACGTGTGGATGCATTGATAGAATCACAAAGAGGATCTATTGATAAATTTTTTCAAGAGTAGTACAGCTGCTTCGACGAATCCTGATGAGCTGGCGATAGTTGCTCTGGATGAACCAACTAACGAGAATGAGGAAGAAAATGTCGACATCAGTGTCGATGATAACAATGTAAGTGACCCTGAGAACACCGTTTATGCATCGGGTGCACAAGAACAATCTACTAGTATTGATGAGCAACCGGTTTACACTTTGGATATTTATGATCCAAGAAATTGGGATAAACTTGATAATAAAGCACGAGACATATTAGTGGAGAAAGGGCCTCTAAGAGAAGAGAATTTCAAATTCCCTCATGATGCTGCCTCAAGGCATTTTTCATATGCCCATTATTCTAGAAAACTAAGCAATGGAGAGTTACATGATAGAAAATGGTTAGTTTATTCAAATGATGTTGACAAAGTATTTTGTTTCTGCTGTAAAATCTTCAAAGTCTAGCACTAGCAAGAATCCGAGTGCCTTAGCAAATGATGGGTATAGAGATTGGAGGCATATTAGTTTGAAGCTTAAAGACCATGAAAATAGTGCCGAGCATATTAGTAATATGAACAGTTGAAATGAATTGAGAGCTATACTGCGGAAAAAGCAAACAATTGACAAAGAATTGCAGCAGCAAATTACAAAGGAGAAAGAACGTTTGATGCTAGTTTTTATTAAGAATAGTTGCAATTGTGAAATTTCTTGGCAAACGCAATTTGGCTTTTAGAGGAAGCAGTGAGCAATTTTACAATGATAATAATGGCAATTTCTTAGCTTGTGCCGAGATGATAGCAGAATTTGACTTCGTAATGCAAGACCACCTCAGACGTATTCGGAAAAATTCATTATCGTTATCATAGTCATAAAATTCAGAATGAGTTGATTTCTCTTTTGGCTGCTGATATCACAAACTCTATCATAAAGGTTGTTAAAGAGGCCAAGTATTTTTTCAATTATTCTTGATTGCACCCCCGATGTGAGTCATCAAGAACAAATGACTTTGTTAGTTGGATGTGTTAATTTGTCTGATGCCCAAATAAAAATTGAGGAATATTTTTTGGGGTTCTTGAAGGTCGAAGGCACATCTGGTTTTGGGCTTTTTAATGTATTGGTTGAGGCTATGAACTCCTTCGGCCTTAATATTAATGATATAAGGGGTCAAGGCTATATCAATGGTTCTAACATGAAAGGAAAACACCAAGAGGTAAAAAAAAAGGTTAATTGATATCAATCCAAGAGCATTATATATGCCATGTGCTTGTCATAATCTCAATCTTACTCTATGTGATATGGCAAAATCATGTGGTAAAGTTGATTCTTTTTTGGAATTGTTCAACACATATATGTGCTATTTGCTGGTTTTACAAAAAGGTGGAATGTCTTGCTTAAACATGTTCCTAGTTTAACTGTGAAATCATTGTCCAATACTCGTTGGGAGAGTCGAATCAAAAGTGTTTCAGCAATAAGATATTAAGCTACTGAGTTAAGGTCAGCTTTATCTGAGTTACGTCATTCTCCTTATATTAAACCTAAGGATAAAAGTGATGCAAAAAATTTATTTGATGCCCTTGGCAACTTTGAGTTTATACTTGGTATGGTTATCTGGAATGATATTTTATTTGTCGTGAATAAAGTAAGCAATAAGTTGCAGTCGCCAGACATGTGCATTGACTCTACATTGCAGCAAATACAAGGTATGATGCAATACTTTGAGATGTACAGAGGGGTTTTCTTCTAGTCTGATTATCACCAAAGGCATTGCATCTAACATGGGTGTAGAGGCATCATTTCCAGTAAAACGTCGTGCTACGAGGAAGAAACAATTTGACGAAAGTAATTGCCAGGAAGAAATTATAGAACCTGAGAAGGCTTTTGAAGTCAAATATTTTCTTACTGTGGTTGATATGGCAAGAACTTCTTTAAAGAATAGATTTGAAGAACTCATGGAGTTTAAAAATATATTTGGTTTCTTAATGAGCTCAAGCACCCTAAAGTCATTAGATGATATTGAACTTGAAGACTACTGCACTAAATTTGCCAAAAAAAATTCGGCTGATGGATTATCTGATGTTGAGGTACATGATCTTATTTCTGAATTGAAGATTTTGAAATTCACTTTGCCAGAAGGTGCATTGTCTGCTATGGAGATTTTCGAGCATGTCAGAGAGGTGGATTGTTATCCAAATATTTCCATTGCTTGTCGGATCTTATTTACCATTCCTGTGACTGTCGCATCGGCTGAAAGAAGCTTTTCAAAGTTAAAATTATTGAAGAACTATTTGAGGTCAAAGATGTCTCAAGAAAGGTTAAATGGTTTGGCGACTTTATGCATCGAGAAGAAGTTATTGGATGAGATCGATATCAATAGTATAATCAATGATTTTGCATCTCGAAATGTTAGAAGAAATTGTTTAAGATAATGTCAAGTGCCAAGTAAGTAATTTAATATTACATATGTCCATTTTATTAACTTTGAGATATTCTATATAAGTTTTTTTAGTGCATCGAATATTATTATCTAAATTGATGTGTATTTGTGAGACTATATATATAGAGAGAGAAATATATATAAATATTTTTAGAAAGTGGACTATAGGCCTCTATATTAGTTCTCGATCTAGGCCTAGAAAAACTCAGGACCGGCGCTGGATGGAGGAGGTCGTCAGGAAGAACAACAAAGTTTCCAATAACCTCGTTGCTCTCCAGTTCCATCACCTCGATCGTCCACTTGCAGTGGTCAGTGTCAGCCTTGCGACTGAGGAAGGCAACGCGTCCATGATCATTGTCGTTGGGAAACATTCATGTATCTGAAAACAGTTTGAGCCACCATGTTGTTTAGAATAAATTTAACAAATGAGATCAATATATTTTTCCTAACCTTTTGTATTTTTTCAAAAAAGAATCAACATTTTCTAACATACTATTTCAGCATTTTGATAACGTACTACTCTTTCATTTCAAATGGTAAGACATTGGCTTTTTTAGATAAGCATTTGCTATGCACTTAGATATACACTATGTCAATATTTAGAAAATCCAATGCGTTCACATTTTTCACACAAATGGTCTTAGTTTTTGATAATGTTGAATCAAGTCATTCAAAATGTTGAAACAATTATTAACAATATTGAATGATACAAAATACAAAAACCGGAAAACAATAAGAAAACCGAAACAACTTTTTTTGAAGTGAAAACCAATGAACTTTTTTAAGAAGTGACATTGGACCCAATAGGAAAAAACAGAGGACAAAGACTTACCTGGCCGGTATAGCCCGTGTACCATTGTGTTCAGCCTCGCTCGGACAGACGGTTAGTTGGGCCACCTGGGCTGTTTGATCTCGTTGCTCGTTTCTCACATTCCAGCCTTTTAAGTTCTTTTCATTCATGTCCCAAGGCCCAATCCTAACTAGCGGCCTTCATCCATTTGCTCATTCGGTCCAACAAACAAAAACGCTGCAGCTGTTTTGGCAGGAAAAAAGGTGATTCGCGCGCGGACGGCGCGGGGTATGACTCAATAAAGCCAGTACGTGTGTGGAGTTATGTGCTTTTATTAGAAGCCCTGGTCTTCCCCAATGCTCCAGTAGCATGGCTAGTAGCTCTCTTTTTTTTTTTTTGCGAAGGAGCTTGCATCTCATGTCCAGATCAATCTAAATAGTAGCTCCGAAGATGGTAAGGGTGTGTTTAGTTGCCGAATGAGACTTGCATCTTATATTCGGACGAGAGGATGCAGGCTAAGTGAAACCGTATTTTAGAGAAAGTGGACTAGGCGCTTGTTCTAACAAAAAGCGGTAGTTGCCATTGAAGCACGCGTTGTGGCAAGAAAGGAAGGACCTGGTGACAAATTAGTATTGTACTAGAGAGAGAAAATTGAACTACTCCCTTAGTCTCAAAATAAATGGATATCTCGTGCCTCGAGAAGTCAAATGTTTTTAAATTTAACCTAGTATTATAGAATTTTTTTTTTTGACCAAGGGACTAGAGCTGTAGTAACTCAATGAAAAATTTACTCGCATACTGTAGGACACCCACGAATCCACGACGACAACAATGGGCGTGTTCGGCTGGCTGGCTGGCTGGTTGCCGGCTGGCTAGCCACCTCACAGAATTACTGTTCACGTCCTGCCAGAACAGTATTTTCCTCTCACAACAATCAAGCGAAATAGTATTTTTCAGTTCTGCCGAACAGGCCCAATGTGACCATTAGCCCGCGTTGGGCAATCGGTGGTCTGAAGGCTGCTCTGCCTACTTGCCCTATCACTTTATTTCGCACAACAGTCTAGCCCCGTTCGTCTTGCTAAATCTTGATTAAAATTGGCTGAAAAATACTGTTCTGGCTAAAATATTGTGAGAGAAATACACTGTTCCGGCTGGAAAAGAAGCCGAATAAATCGGACATGGGATAAGCTGAACGGGGCCTATGTGGTAGATTGATATCTGATTTTTGCAGATTAAAAATGCATGAATGCAAAGTTGCATGCTCTCTCCGAATTCTGTTTGTAGACCCCTATGGATCGTGTGCGGTAGTCTTGGTTTCCGTAAAATATTACCTTCAAGTGCTTTCCTCGTACGGACTTACTAGCGCACAGACGTCTGATCCGGAGCGCTAGCGTCGGACACTGCTGCACGCGAAAGATAAATAGAGGCCGCACCATCTGTTTTCGCATGGCCCACCACGTGGGCTCCATTCCTGCGCTCAATTTCTCATGCGCCCGCCTACGCCGCTTGGCGGCGCCCTAGCAGCAAGCCCACACCACTAGACTACGCGCGGGGACCACTCGCACCCCCTCCGCTTCTCACACGCCTGTCTGCTCCCACTCGGTGGCACCCCAACAGCTGTAGCTGGTGGGTCCCATTACAAAATGTGCAACGCCAGATATCATTTTGCAACATACGTCTAAAACACTTGAAACATATTTCCGAAATAGCTAAAACATTTGCAACATACGTCTGAAACACTAGCAAAACACTTAAAAGCCATTATAAACATATGCAACGTCCAGATCTAGTTTTGCAACATACAAATAAAACACTTGCAACATACATATAAAACATCTAAAACATTTAAAACATACGCTTGCAACATGCATGTTATGCTACATCCAGATATACTTCTGCAACATCTAGATGAAACACTTGAAACATACGTGTGAAACACATGAAATATATGCTTGCAACTTGCATATATAGCCATTGCACATACGCAACATCCAGATGAAACACTGGAAAACATACGTCTGAAACACTACATCGTTGACGGAGGGGAGGCTAGGGTCGGTCAATGGCCGTCGGGGTGGAAGCTGGCGGCGCGCGCGCCACCATCACCGGGCGTAGTCGTGGGTGCCCTTGGCTCGGCCGGGGAGGATATGAGGCGCCTCGGCACGTGCGCCCAGCGGCCATCGACAGGGGCAGCGGTGATGGCCCACGGTGGCGAGGCATTCCAACGGCGACTGGGGTTGGGGAAGAGGTCGAGAGGGAGGAGATGTCATGGTCAACTTGGGTGGAGGAAGAAGGCAGCGATGGCGGTGCTGGGCTCTGCTGCTGCCAGCGGACGCGACAGAGACCGAGAGATGAAGAGGACGAGAGGCGGAATGGGGAGTTCGGACGGACGCCCGCGTCTAAGTATTTCCGTTCTTCATACTGAAACCTAAACTGCATTTTTTTTTGCGGCATATCATATCATGTTCACGAACGGCTGTGGGCTGTCGACTACTACGGCAATGGCTGCACGAACAGCACGTACCACCGCAGCTACATTGCGACCGGGGTGCCGCGGAACGTCATCCCCGTGCTCGCGCGCGTGAACCCGGTGGACCCCAGTGTGGTCTACTTCACCTGGACCAGCACCTCTTCGGCGTCCATGTCCCCGACCACGTCGTCGTGCATTGCCAGGGGCTATGAGCTGGTGAACGTATTGATAGAGCACGACGCAGCCGCCCTCCGGCCGCCTCGTCACTTGGAAACCTGCACCCAAATCACAACGGTAAGACAGCTTGTACGTTTCACCGAGGCCATGTTTAGCTCCCCTTTTTCTAGAATTTGGCACTATGCAAAAAGAAGATTTCGCGTCACATTAAACTTGCGGTATATGCATGGAGTACTAAATGTTGACGAAATCAAAAACTAATTACACAGTTTAGTTGTACTTGGCGAGACGAACGTTTTGAGCCTAATTAGTCAACGATTGAACAATTATTACCAAATAAAAACAAAACGACACTGCAGCTACAATGTAGCTACAGTGATTAGGCCGGCGCCGAATCGGCCGAACTAAACACGGCCCAAATTCCACCGTTCTTGCTTGCATTGCTTGTTTCATCCTGTGTGGCTGGCTGGCTGCAATTCAGTTATCTCGCAAATAAATGGTTCCTGCTGGAGTTCGTTGTTTATCTAGTACTGTACGTGGTACTTAATTAATTCTGTTCTGCAATTACATGCATCAAATCTCAACAGCACTGCGCGATCATTTTTTTTTCTGCATGTGTTCCTTGTACTAGCTAGCTAGGCCTGTTTAGATTGTAAGTTTTTTTACTCTCTCTCCATCATATTAAATCTTTGACACATGCATGGAGTATTAAATGTAGATAAAAAAAAACTAATTACACAATTTGATTGTAAATTACGAGACGAATCTTTTAAACCTAGTTAGGCCATAATTGGACAATAATTATCAAATACAAACAAAAATGCTACAATGCCCAATACTGATTCCTAACCCCAATCTAAACAAGACCCTAGTACACGTCCTAGTGCGGGATTCCCTGTTTTAGGAGGTTGCCCGAGAGAAGTACAGATTTTATGTTACTGTGTTCCGTGGTGACATTATGCATTTATCACCCTATTCGTTTGGCTTATAACTCGTACTTTTTTAATTAATGAATAATATTTTTCTCTCACAACAAATCAGTTCGACATTACTTTCAGCCATGCAACCAAACGAACAGGGCATATATCCTGTCTATATATCCGGCTGCAACCTGCAACTGTGATCATGTAGCATACTGCGTGTCCTGATGACCTGTTCTAGGGTGTTGTCCTAGAGCAGTCATCTGTTATAAGGACTGTGAGACGAAACTTGTGAAGTATTAGTTTTGGAAGATGTCTTCCGGGCTGGAGAGAGAGAGAGAGAGCAATGAAGTTGACTGTAGTGCACAGGTTCCATTATTGCATACAGGCATTCAACTAAGGTTATGTTTAAATTCAGAGAGTAAAGTTCAGAAAAATTACATTGGGTGGCACATCGGGATGTCACGTGTGAGTGTTCGGATAGTAATAATAAAACAAATTACAGAAGTCCTAAGTAATCCGTGAGACGAATTTATTAAGCCTAATTAATTCGTCATTAGCATATGTTTACTGTAGCATCGCATTGTCAAATCATGGACTAATTAGGCTTAAAAAATTCGTCTCGCAAATTAGTCACATTATGTGTAATTAGTTATTTTTTAGAATATATTTAATACTTCATGCATGTGTCAAACATCCGATGTGATGGAGAATAAACTTTAGGGGTAGAAACTTGCATTTTTTTTTCCCGTCTTGTCGAAGGCCCAAAGTAGAGTTACTGTATGCATTTAACTTCATTCTTTATTTTCATAACAAAAAATTCATTCTTTATGATCACTCTGTTCTTGGAGTTAAAGTGACACTTGTGTGGCATATGCTACACCAACCTTTTATAGATTTTCTTTTGGTAATTTTTTTTGCGGCCATGCTTATGCATGTATATCATTAGGTAGAAGGGGAGTTTTACAAGGACTTTCACTGGCTATCCCGGCATGCGAGTGGCACGCCATGGATTCCCAGTGATGATCCTGTAAGAGCTCAAAAAAAAAAAAAAGCCAACTGGCAATACTACAGGAGCTATTACACAACATGAAATTGGCGACTAGAAGAGCGTTCGGCAGACTTCAGTTCATTGCCCACCCCCACAGCTCGGCAAGGCTTGGGTACCCCGCCTGAGACCACTTGTCGGCCTCCTCCTCGATCATGGATGCAACCACGACCGGTGTCTGTGAGATCCCATCAAAGACTCTACAATTGCGCTCCTTCCACAAACACCACGCTCCCAGGATCAAGAGGCTGTCGAAACCTTTCCGCAGCTGCGCCCTGAGCCGCGCCCTGCTGGACAACCACCATCCGGTGATCGAAGTGCCCTGCTGTAGCGCCAATTGCGCAAGTCCTAACGGTGCAAGGACCCTGAACCACACTTCGCGAGCGAACACACATATCTCTGTTAAGTGGTCTGCCGACTCTGGTTCTTGGCTGCGCGCTCTGGTTCTTGGCTGCATAGCGCGCAGTCGTCCTCGTCCTGTAAACCGGGGCGCTCGTCGCCGTCGTCCATAGACGGTCATGTAGCAGGAGCCAGAAGAAGAACTTGCAATTGGGAGGTGCCCTGGCCTGACACAGCTCCTTGGCACCTCTCAGGGACGTCATGCCGTAGAAGTAGGCACGATAGGACGATGAGGCCGTGTACGTGCCATCCAGTGTCCATCACCAGATGAACCTATCCGAAGTGTCTACTATCAGTGTCACTTTTTTTAATAGTTTTCCTTTTTCCGCAGGAAGTAATAAACAAATATAATCATGTACTAATTGCATTTAACTTGGTTGTGAGTTGTGCCAATAACTGTGTTAATAGCTTGGTGCTCGGTTCTGACATTTAGAATTCAGTCACTGTTATCTGACTACCATTTCTTCTCTGAAACAGAGAACAACGTTGGGCATGTGGCACCGGAACCACACGCCGAACAGCCAGGACCAGGAGATTGAAGGGGAAATCGAAGACGATGAGCAGTCGGCGGGAATCAATGTGGACGAGCAGCAGGCAGAGGAAATCCACTAGCAGCCGCTGTAATGAGCTTCAATGAGTTTTCACTTGCAAATCTCTGCTCGCCGAGGAAGCCTTGGCAGACATGCATGAGCGATGATGAGCGGTTCTTAACTTCTTAGTCGTGGGTAACTTCGTCTCAGGACGACTGAACACAACGGATATGAACTGCTGCTCTGTGTTTTGCTTGTTCTATGCATGCTTTATTCAGGAGAAATGTTGTAGAAGTTGTGGTTCCATGTAATGGATGGGATGGGTTAGACTAATTGAAACGATTTGGCTGCCATAATCTGCTGGATTTCATCATATTCCTTGCTGCCTGCCAGTTCGTTCTCTCTGAATCTTTGTCCTGACAGCAAACCCTCTTAAAATGAGTCCATCTCGCTGCAACAGAACCGCTGTTCGTTGTTGGAGTTGGAGGACGATTTTATCTTCCAAACAAATTCATGTCACGTTTGTACACAAAAACAAACGGAAACGCTCTAAGCCGAGCATCCGACACTCAAAAAAAATTCAGACAGAATTTTCAGGCTAATTGTCCTATGGACAACTACTGATTTCTTAATTAATTTGTATCCACTCATTTTTCACCTTCCACTGACACCTCCTGCTCTGTCTCTTCTTCAAACTCCTCACTCTTCTCATCCTCACACCGCGAACGGCACAACGAGCTCAGCCATCCTCATCGTCCTCTCACACTCACTGCGCAGGAGTAGTTGTTCATATCACCTGATGGGATTGTTTCGACTGTGGGAGGCAGTGGCGGCAGCTATCTGAATGTCACGCCTACAACTGTGGTTTCGCCCACCCACAGTCCGCACCCACAGCACGTTACCGCTGCCGCGCCGCGGGATGCGTCCATCGCGTCGCCCACAGTGGGGCAGCCGGATGATTTGGACGCATTCTTGGACATTGTGCTGGGCTACGTAAACCGCATGCTCATGGCCGAGGACATCGACGATAGGTTCGAGCACTATTCAGAGCACCCGCGTTGTTCGCTGCGCTGTTGACGACCTCCTCTCTCTCTCTCTCTCTCATCTGGACGGACTGCACCCAAGCGTCGCTTGCTGGCTACCGTAGTTCTCCACCCAGCGATGCCGTGTTTCAAATGTTTCAGGTTTTTCATACCTATATTTCAACTGTTTCATCTAAAAATGTGGTGTATGTTGCGATGGCTATATATACATGTTGCAAGCGTATATTTCACGTTGCAAGCATGTGTTTCAAGTGTTTCAGGTGTTTTAGATGTATGTTTCAAGTGTCTCATCTGGATATTGCAAAAATATATCTGGATGTTGCATAATATGCATGTTGCAAACGTATATTTCAAGTGTTTCATACGTATGTTGCAAGTGTTTTATTTGATGTTGTATATGTTTGCAATGGCTTTCAAGTGTTTTCTGGTGTTTTTGCAACTATTTGAGACATATACTGCCAGTGTTTCAACTGTTTTGGACACATGTTTCAAAAGTAGATCTGTTGTTGCACATATTGCAATGGGACTCACTCACCTCGGCCGCTGGGGCGCCGCCGAGCTGGCGCAGATGTCCAAGTGGGGGAAGCCGAGGAGGCGCGAGCGTTCCCCGCTTGCGGTCGGGCGGCGCGGGCGACAACCTGACGACGTGGGCCCCCACGTGGGCGCTCAAACACGGGGGTGCAGGCACGGGCGTCTGTCCTGGCGCTAGCACTGCCGAAAAGCGAATTGTATTATTTGTGGCTTTATTGTCAGTCCTCTTTATGCGGTGATGAGTACGTGAACCATGTAGGTAGGAAAATAAGGTCCAAGAATACACCCCATTTGTAGCGCATTTCTTATAGAGCGAAATGCTATGTTCCGACCGAAAGAGAACGTCCTTTGGTTGCGTCACGTACAGTCGAGCCGAGAGCCGACCTGTGCTAGCTGTGCGCGCTCGCTCATCGACACAGGCCGCCAGCGACAGCGAGCGACATGCCGCCCGTGTGCGTGCAGTGCAGTGCAAAACGTGCAACATCTTTTTCTGGGACGACGATGACACAGTACAGGCCCAGATTCCTCACGCTCCGAACACGCGCCGATCGAGCAAGTCGACGACGGGCTTCGTGCACACGCGCGCCCATGCATGGGCCAAGGGGTCTGGTCCGTGTCCCTCACTACAGACGGCCGACGTCACGCTGCCAGCCTGGACGTGCAGCAGCAGCCGATACCACAGTCGTGGTTGCTCAAGCTTGCTGGACAAGTTAGATGGTTTGTCCTCGGACCACCATGCACAGGTTTTAGTGCGTGTTTAGTTCGTGAATTTTGGGAATTTGGTTATTGTAGCACTTTCGTTTTTATTTGATAATTAGTGTTCAATCATGGACTAATTAGGCTTAAAACGTTCGTCTCGTAATTTTCAACCTAACTGTGCAATTAATTTTTTTTCGTCTACATTTAATTCTCCATACATGTATCGTAAGATTCGATATGATGGCTACTGTGACATTTTTTGGAAAACTTTTTAGGAACTAAACAAGCACTTAGTTTGCAAAAGCGTGCACCGGTACATTCTTCAGAAAATTATTACGAGTATTCATTTGTACTCACGTTAAGTTACTTGCAGACTGTAAGATCGACACCCGCGAATCCAGGACGACAACGATGCAACCATTAGCCGCGTTAGGCAATAGGTGGTGTGAAGGCTGCTCTGCCAACTTGGCCTATTGTTGTTCTAGGCCTAAACCTTCTAACACCAGGTTGCCGCAAGGGCTTACTGGAACGTAGGACAACGAGCGAATAATGGATGGGTGAAAGAACTGATTTTATTGATCTTGTTCCTCCCTCTTTTACACTCCCCGGCGGGGGTTATTTATACACGTCCGTAGGCTTTTCACCAAACAGGGATGCCCCTCCAATTACCACACATTCGGGGAATATTCTCCGAAACCGCGGGCTTAGTCGCCATACCGAGTTGACACCCGCCTTACGCAAAAGGCTGGGCGGCGTCCAAGATTTTGCTGGGGAGCCCAGAGCCCAGTCCTGCCCCCAACATTAGCCCCTCAGCATCGCGCGGAGAGGATTTCGATCTCCGCGCGGATGCCCCACGCTGTTGAGGGAGCAGTGTGCCATGGGGCTCGGACGCCGTCCTCGGCGAAGAGTGGAGATCCACAGCGGTGGTTGTGTCAATGTGGAACGGGTTAACGATTTTTTTAGGTGACCGTTTTCTGGTTTTTCGGTTCTCGTGCTAGGGTTACCGTTTCTCGGGATTCGAACTGTCACATCGGTTAAGTGGACCGTCACATCGATCTCTCGAAGCTTGTGCAGCGCGGCGAGCGCCTATATAAGCCCCCCCCCCCGAGCCGAGCCGTGCGCGCTCGTCTTTCCTCTAGCGTCTGCTCGAGAACCAAGCTTTCACCTTTCGGCTTTTCGCTCAGGTTGCTCAGTTGCTCTCTCGCATCCGCTAGGAATCCAATCTTCGCGGAGTTTCTTTCGGGTTTGTTTTCGCTTTGTTCTTTTCGTTTTTACTTTCGCACATCCAGACGAGAACACACATGTTGTGTTATAATCGACAATGATACTAGTCAGCATCGAACATCCATCACACTCAGGCAGGGGAAAATTGGCTACCAATTATTCCGCTGTTTGTGCGAACGAAGGGAGTGGGATGAGGAAGACAACAAAAGAAGGGAAGAAATCTATGGTCGTCCGTCATCGAGGGAAGAGTGGATGTCGAATGGAAAGAGAGAGAGAGAGAGAGAGAGAGAGAGAGGGGGGGGGGCACGGGCGCACCGCGTCCTCCATTGAGGCCGTCAGCCCATGGTGGGGCCACAGGTCGGGTGAAGGGCAAGCCCTAGCTAAATGGCGGTGGCAGAAGAAGGAGGGCTGGGCCTTTGTATTGTTGTTGGCCTGGGCTGAAGCCTATAGACACGCAAGCTGGCCTGAATGCAAGGAAAGAGAGGAGGAAGAAAAAGAAGGAAGCAGGCTGGTTTCAAACTTCGAAGGGAGAGGGAAAAGCCAGCTAGCCAAGAAAGGAGGGAAAAGAGAGTGAGTAGGTAGGTTGGCTGAAAAACTAGGCCAGGATGAAAAAGGGTTTTCACATAAGTTTTAGTTGGGTTTGAAATTAATTTTTAGTTGAATTTGACCTGCAGTTCCAATTTGGGCATTCACTCAAGCAATTAAAATCCAGCAAGAATCAATTCGCATCCAAACACTTCAACGTTTATATTAATTGAAATGGATGATGTGCCATGATATTATTTAAGGAAAGCATTCATGCAGACTTATGTTAAATTTGAGCCCTAGCTCGAATTCAACTCCTTTTTTATTTTTCAAAAAAACAAACTAGTCTTTTCTTTTGAACTATAAACGGGGCTCCACTACTTTGAGCCATGTAGATGGATATTTTAAATCAACATTTTTTCGATAGGGTTATTATTCCAAAAAAACTTTCAAACACACTTTGTAGAGAAAACTTTACAGTATGTTCTCATAATTGGCTGAAATTCAAACTTATACCCAAAATATTTATTTATTATTATTTTTATTAGATGGTTTATGTTTTTTGAAGCGTTTCCATAGACATCTTTCAAAAAGAGTAAACGCCGTCTAAAAGTTTTTAGAATGGGTTGGTTGTGCCAAGGCCGAGACAGCTTATCCAAAGTCCAAACTATGGTGTTGAAAATAATATTAGTTCAAATTTCAACACAGATATAGGTTCAAACTGGTGTTGGCTCTAAACGAAAAGCCTCTTCTGAGGTTTGAGGTTTTGCCAGCAATTTTCAATAACTCTGCGCGTGTTTAGAATCAAATTCCCAAAAAGAAAACTTGTGTTCACGCCTGCGGCCCATGGGATCCGGTCCGGTCCGTCGCTCCCTACAGACCACCGACCGACGTCATGATGCCAGCCTGGACGTTCAGCACCTCAGGCTTGCTTGCTGGGCAAGTTGGTCAGTTTGTTACTCGCCAAAAAAAAAAAAGTTAGTTAGTTTGTTAGTTATTCAAATTAGTGGGTCCATGGACAACCACGCACAGGTCTCTAATATGCGTGCAACAACGGCACTGCGCACACTGACACGTTTTTACTGAAAATTATATACCAGTGTTCGTATATATACTGCTGACCTCGTAACAAAGATTTTCGCACCGTTCGCTTAACTTATAAGTCGTACTTTTTCAGCCAACGAATAGTATTTTTCTCTCACAATAAATCAGTCAACAATATTTTCAGTCATGACTTATCAGCCAAGCGGACATTGATTGAAAAGAAGTTGCCTAAATCCCGCTGAAGTTCTTTATCTTGCAATATCCTTAATGCACAAATGTTGCCCACAAGGATCATCAGGACCATGACAAAGCTTCCGCGCCAGCAGTACTGTGGCGTCGGATGTAGTTTGAACTTTTGTGAGACTCGTTTATAAGCTGAGCAAGATTATCTGATAAGCCATGATATGGAGAATCTGAGCTGGGCGTATGGTTGTCCTGATTCTTTCTGGTAGATTATCTATCCTAGATGTAAAATAACGTATTATCGCTTTCCACGTGCATCTCATGTGCAACCCCTGATCTACTTTTGAAATATCCATATGCAACGGTTGCAACATAGAAAGAAGACAGATGAAACACTTGCAAAAATACCAGAAAAACACTTGAAAACTATTGTAAATATATGCAACATCCAAATGAAAACACTTCCAAAACACATGAAACCACTTGAAAAATACGCATGCAACATGCATGTATATGCAACATCTAGATCTACTTTTGCAACATCCAGATGAAAATACTTGCAACATACGTGTGCTACAGATGAAATATTTGGAACATACACTTGAAACGTACGTGTATAATCATTGCAACATGTGCAACATCCCAATGTACTTTTCCAACACCAATACAAAACACTTGTAAGATATCTCTGAAGCATCTGAAACACTTCAAACATATGTTTGCAACATACGCTTCCAGCACGACATCCCCTTGTTGCTTGGAAATAGAGGTCTCCTCGCTGATTGGGAATGGAAGCTTGTCGGTACATGGAGTTCACCGATGTAAAGCTCGCCGCTCCGGTGGAGAAGACCGTTGTGGGTCGCTCAGACGAAGAAGACTTACATACAGCAAAATGGTATGTTCCGACCGAAGAAAACGTACTTGTTACAATCGAGCCGACCCGACATGTGCGTGATCTGTTCATCAACACAGGCAGCGAGAAATAGAGGTCTCCTCGCTGATTGGGAATGGAAGCTCGTCGGTATATGGAGTTCACCGATGTAAAGCTTGCCGCTCCGGTGGAGAAGACCGTTGTGGGTCGCTCAGACGAAGAAGACTTACATACAGCGAAATGGTATGTTCCGACCGAAGAAAACGTACTTGTTACAATCGAGCCGACCCGACACGTGCGTGATCTGTTCATCAACACAGGCAGCGAGCGACACATGCTCCCCGGCCCCGTGGATGCAGTGCAAAATGTGCGTCGAGCGGCTGCACGAACAGCTCCAGGTCGATCGGAAACATTCCTCCGTACCGTACGTCCTCCCTGTGTACATGCAGCACGGAGACACACGCCAGATTCCTCACGTACGCTCGGCAGTCGGCACGCGCGCCGATCGAGCAAGTCCACCACGGGATTCGTGTAGACGCGAGCTTGCCGGACAAGTTGATGGTTTGCATCACTACTGCAGATACGCTTTTTAGTGGCGGCTAGTAGTAATTCTTTGTAGGGGTGGTTTGGTCAGTCGTCTCTATCTAACCGTCTCTATAAATTATATATTTGTAGGGGCGGTTCTCAGGCCGCTAATACAAATCGATTTATAGGGGCGGCTCGTGTTACCAGCCGTCCCTACAAATTGATTTGTAGGGACGGCTCGTGTTACCAGCCACCCCTATAAATCTATTTGTAGGGACGGCTGTAGTATCAGCCGCCTCTATAATAGCTGTTTGTAGGGGCGGTATATTTTCCCGCAAAAAAATTCAAATTTACAATTCAAATTCGGCTAGAACACTGTTTGTTTCGGCGTATTCCATCCAGCGTTCGCATTACCGAACGCCCCGCGACCAGCGTTCCGAACCGCGTTCGCGTTGCCGAACGCACCGCGACCAACGTTCCGAACCGCGTTCGCGTTGCCGAACGCCCCGCGACCAGCCTTCCGAACCCCTTAGACTACAAGCACAAGATTATTATATAAACTACAATTACAAGTCCAATTCACAAGAATATATACAATCCATCATTAAATATATAAATTTCATAAACATTGTTATCAACGTCCTAGAGCTAGCCTTTCAGTCTGACGAAGGTGTTGGTCCTGAGGATTTCTACCTAAGTCAGACTCTCGGTCATGGTAGGCGCCTTTGACGTGTACAATCTGGTCCAATATGAAATTGCAAAGATCGTCGACGAGCTCTAAGAGTTGGTTATCCTTGTATGGGTCTTTTTTCATTTCTTTCTCTTCTTTCCACTACAAGAGAACAAGTTTCGGTTTAGTATTTTATACTATGTACGAAGTTTTTATACTACGGGTGAAGAGGTTCAAACTTACCCTTAAGGGGTGTCTCCTGTAGGCACCGGTGTTACTCATCATAGAACATATATAGTATCAACAATGTACACTCTCAGGCTTCTGCTTGGGGCACTGTGTGTTTTGCATATGAAAATATTAAGTAATGCTTTTGACAGCCATGTAATAGAGTACTGAAGAAATAAGTTACACTTACCGCACATAGTATTTTTATAGCCAGTTTTTTCTTCCTTGTTGGATCATGCCTTCCTCGATGATTAGTGACATATAACCTAAATGCCCTGTTTGAATTATTTTAGCAAATACAACTTGTTAGTATTCAAAAGTGAACATTACAAGTATGTATACAAACATATAAGCTAATGAGGATTATCGATATGTATACGTCTTGAGAATTGATATGAAGTCTTTGTATGTCACCGGGTCCCTATCTATTGAATCAAAGACCCATGCCATGCTCCTCCCGACATCGACGACTATACAAATCCAGTTGCTGCTGCATGGATTTAATCATAGAACTAGATAAGCTCTTTTGCATCGAATAAAATATATCGAACAAAACTTTAAGTATAGAGTTGAACTTACTCGAAGTTATATGGTAGCCATATAGTAGAGTGTTGTTGGAGAGTTTTGAAAGCCAGGGCAATATATGCCGCAACCTTAAGGGACTCTTTCCTTAGTTTCGCCGTACGAATGTGCTCTTTCTCCCGAATAGTCTTTGCAGCAGCTAGCTCTTTGGCATCCAGTTTCCACTGTTTAGGGTAATTAAAATTTATTTGGGCCTTAGCTTGAGGGTCTATATACCCAGCTTTCACACTTGATATTTGTTTGACAATGTGTACTTGCATTCTACAAATAACGACGTGGGTTAGTTACAACAAAATTCAAAGATTACATTCATATCATATCGGGAGGACAAGGACTTACAGGCACTACGTGCGAATTAGATTCATCTCCATTGCTCCCAGGTGAAAGCATGTCTACATGTCATTGAAGTCAAAGACAATTTTCCCAGCTGGGCTTCCAAATGTGCCGGTGGGGAAGCATGCTTGTATGAGGTCTATGCTCGTTGGGAGAACACGCAAGTACCAATCATGGAACCTTCTCATTTCAAGTGGTAGGCGCTGGATGTCCTGGTTTGGTAGGAAGGGCTTGTCTCTTTCATATGTTTTCGGGCAATCCTTTGACCATTTGATGGCATCAACATTTGGATACTGCTTTGTAATTTGGTGGAGTTTACTAGTGACGGCCTCCTCAGAACCCCGTGATGGGATTTTTTTAACTTGGTTCTCAGGCTTGAACTGGTCATGGGAATACCACTTGGACACCGACGAAACATCTTTCATCGGAACATAAACTGGCCTTATGGTGATTGGATGCTTTGTTCGAAGTTCCCATTCAGGCACGTCCTCATCTTCTTGTGCATCACCTTCTTCAGGAGGCACTCGTTGTTCATGTATCGGCTGTGCTTGTTGAGAAGACTGTGGCATCTCATCATGCACTTGCTCGGTATGAGCTGAAGAAGGTTGTGGCATCTCATCAGGCACATGCTTACTAGGAGGCGGGAAAGAATGTGGCATCTCAGGAATGTGGTGGTCACGAGACGGTGAAAATATCTCCCTGACCTCAACAACTCGCTCCAAATTTGGGAGAGGCGGAGGAGGAGAAGAAGCAGTCAATATAATGTCCCATTTGTGCCAGAGGATGAACTACCACATAACGTCTCCGAGTAACACCAGCCCCTCGGGAGTTGCGTAGTCTATCATCCACTTCATGAACTCGGGCTTCACGGTATGCACCTCGACCCTAGTGTAGTCCGGTGGTATCTTATTATTGTGGTGTAAGCCATCGGGAGGATGTGTCACACCCGTTGCCACCTCCATCATAGTGTTTTGTCGACCGCTGAGAAACACCAAGGTGCAACTAGTTGGTTCCCGTATGCGATCGACGGGGGTTGTGGCTGGAGTGGAACCTTGGCTGCTAGGAACTTTTGGAGGGCTGTCAACTAATGCCAGTTCTCCCGGCGGCGTCACTAATATTCGTGGCTCCGTAGACAGTCCTTGCTCCTCCAGCGCCTTCGCAACTAGAGACTTCACTTGGAGCTCAAGATTAGTCTCCTGGTCTCTACCATGTTTCTTGTACATGAGCCTATCCTCTTTGAATTCTTACTTCTAGGTCATCCTTTTCCCTAGCCCCCTGGTGTGGCCTATGTGCTCCTTGTTTCCTAAGCCAAGGCTAAGCTCGTCCCTCTCTCTGGAAGGATTAAATGAGCTCTTCTCCTTGTCTTCAGCATATTTCAGTATCCTTGATACTGTCTCTTGGGTCTCCGGCTTATCAAACTTAAGATTACCGCTGGATGATTCTGTACTCCTCGCATATATCCAATTTCTTGAGCGTACCTTCAAATTTATCACATCGATATTCCCAGCAGCTGCGGCCTCTTCGTCCATCTTCCTAAACTGCTCTTCCTTGGCATAGTAGCCATCGGGGCCTAGATGATGGTGGTGTTTATTCCTCTTCGCCAGCTCGGTGTCACTGAGCTCCAAAGCCTCTGGTGAAGTCTTTTGAGCCATGAGCTCGTCCCGTTGACTAGGAGTTATTTTGTCGAACTCGTTGAAGGGAGTTAACCCCTTTTGGATATACTTCATGTTGAGCTCTGACCTCCAACATCGGAATGACTCTCCCATCATCTTGAAAGCATTTTTTACCAGTTCGTGCTTACCCTCCAGAAATCTAAAATTGAGCTTCAGCTGCCAATCCCATAGTGCATTCTTTGTGTTCTCTGGTACCTCTTTCCAGTTAGGAATTGCTGGGTTCAATTTATCTCTTACTAGGGCCCCAATCGCATTACAGAAATGCCCTCTTAATCCATTCGGCTCAAGGATCTCCCCTGCTGGCTCGATCTCCGTTATCACATAGCATGCCTTATCTGGATATAAATTTCCTTTTCTATCTCCTTGTTTCCTCTTAGGCTTGGTAGTCATGGTCGGGTCTTGAGGTTGTGGAGCAGAGGCGTCGTGATCTGTCTCTGTGGCTGTTGCCTCTACTCTCCTTTCCTCTACTCCGTCTTGTCCAGCGAGATGTCGCGGACATCGACGTCGTCTTTTCCGAGTTTTAGGAGGGACCTATATAAACGACAGGTCAAAGTGTTAGCAGAGGTAACACACCCAAAGCTTTAGCAAAATTTACAAGCTAAGGCTTTTCTCTACCTCCTCGTTCGGGTCAAAATCCTTGTCTAAATCTTCCTCCGTTGGCCTCCTTCTGGCTTCACGCGGGAAAGGATCATTGGGACTTACATATCCCTCTTCTGAGTCCTCATCATCATCATCATTAACTTTTTCGCCTTCAGCAGCCTCTCCTGCTCTTCCTTCTGCTCCCTCTTCCTCCTCGTCACACTGCTCCTGAGTAAGCATCATTTCTAGATCCTTTTCTACCTTGTTATCGAACTGTTCCTAAGTAAGCTGGTCCTCTATGACATTAAACGAAATAAAATGAAAATGTTGTAAACATAAAAGTTGTATAACTCATCAACATGTACAACTTTTATTTTGGTCATCTTGTCATGTGACTTTGTTTGAACGATTCAAAATTTGAAATTCAAACAATTTCAACTTGAAATAATATTTTGAAAGAGTAAATGATTTCAGATGAAAAACTCATGAATACCAAAGTTGTAGAACTCATCAATATGTACAACTTTTATTTTGATCATATTTTCATTTGACCAAATTTGAACAGTTGAAATTTTGAATTTCAATAAATGGCAACTTCAAACAAGATTTTGAAACCTTAAATGATTTGAACAATAAAAGTCATAAACATAAAAGTTGTTGAACTCATCACTATCTACAACTTTTATTTTTGTTACTTCTTCATGTGACAAAATATTAGTAAACATTATTCATAAATTCACATATGACTCATAGTTTCATGAACTATACGAGAAACATGTTGATTTTTACTTTGTCACATGAAGAAATGATCAAAATAAAAGTTAAAGATCTTGATGAGTTATACAACTTTGGTATTCATCACATTTTCAGCTGTAATCATTTAATGGTTGAAAATCTCGTTTGAACTTGTCATTGTTTTAAATTTGAAAATTTGAAGTGCTCAAACTTTGTCAAATGAAAAGAATGACCATATCAACACACTAACTTGATAGGGCAAGATTTTAGAAAATTTTAGGAAAAAAAAATCATCACATTTGGGGTTAGTATGAGGGAGAAAGACTAGTTACAAATTTTACCCAAAGATTAAAAAGAAAAATCATAACTGTTCATGATGATGAATGATGAACAAGTGTGATTTCTCTTTTTAATCTATGACTGAAACTTGTAACTAGTTTTTCTCCCTCATACTAACTCCAAATGTGATGGGTTTTTTTCCTAAAATTTTCTAAAATCATGCTCTATCATTTTAGTCCAGTCATCTATCTTTGTCACTAATTTTGAACAATTCAAATTTTAAATTTTAGAAAATGACAGCTTCAAACCTGATTTTCAAACACTAAACGATTTCAGCTGTAAAGGTGATGAATATAAAAGTTATATAACTCGTCAAGATCTCCTACTTTTATTTTGGTCATTTCTTCATTTCATAAAATGATAAGTGATTTCATAAAGTTTTAGTAGTAATAGAGTCGATGTTCAAATAGATTCATCTAGATGTTGCAAATGGTAGTCTCACATACATGCATAAATATAGTCTCACACGCATACAAAAATATGTAGTCTTACACACATACATAAATATATAGTCTCACACGCATGCATAAATAAAGTCTTACAAACACACACTTACACAAACACTCCACGTTCAACAACTAGCTAGCCCGCTGTAATGACTTTCCCCTTGGCACATTTTCGTTCCCATGGCAATATGTCTTTGGGTAGGTTCTTTTCCACAACACTGATCTTCTTAGGAAAGTCTGTGAATAGCGGCATCTCATCGTAGTTATTGTAAGCTTCAACATCGTCCACGCCATCAACTCTAATAATGTGCTGTTTTCCGGAGGCAACCACGTGTTTTGTCTTCTTCTTCGGGGGGAGGTTACTTTGTGGGTCAGACATATAGAAAACTTGTGCGACATGTGAAGTGAGCACCCAAGGGTCATCTTGGTAGCCTAGATTCTCGAGGTCTAGGGCTCTCAATCCGATCTTGTTCAGTTAGTGTTGTTTGATCCAGCGACATCGAAATAGGGCCACCGTTATATCCCTTCCATAGTCAAGTTTCCATATCTCTTCAATGATGCCAAAGTATTGGATCTTTTGCCCCAATCCATCGAGAGCCTCTATTCAAACGCCGCTGTTTTGGTTCATATATTTACTATCCTTTGTGTGGGTATAGTACGTATACCCATTGATGTCATAAGCATTCCAAGATGTCACTTGTCTCGATGGCCCCCTCCGCCAACCTACTGATGGTAATAGAGTCTATGGTTTCTCCAGACGGTATATTTTGATCCTTTAACCAGGTAGTTAGTCGTTGCTTGTGTTATTTCATGACCCAATCATCCGAACGGCCCTTTCTCTCTGCCATAATGATAGCCAAGTGTTCATCAATATACGGTTGCATCAGTTATGTACTCTGCAAGACACTGTAATGCGCCCGACTCATCTCTTTGTAATCATGGTCGATGAACACTTTTCTACCACTTGTGCCCTTCCCAGCCAGCCTACCCTTGTGACGAGAATCGGGTTTACCAATCCCTTTCTGTACTTTTAGGTACTCTTGACAACACTCGATGACTTCTTCAGTACTGTAACCCTCTATCATGGAGCCCTCTGGTATGCTCGATTATGCACGTATCGACTTAGAACCGACATGAACCGCTCGTAGGACCACATTTCATGCAAGTAGCAAGGGCCCAGCGCCTGTATCTGATGAACATGTGAATCATGAGATGTGGCATTATATCAAAAAAGCAGGAGGTAAACACATCTCTAGTTGGTTTTATGTCTCCACCACAATTTCATGTAGGTCACTCAGCTCTTGATTGTCAAACGTCTTCTGTGAGATCTTCGAAAAGAAGTAGCACATGCGGGTAATGGCCATTTTCAAGAACTCTAGCTTTATAGCCCTGATTGCAATAGGTAGAAACACTGTCAGCATCACATGGCAATCGTGAGCTTTGCAGTGTGTTATTGATAAGTCCTTCATCGACACTAGCTTCTTCACATTTGCTGAAAACCCAGTCGAGACTTTGACCCCCCTCAGGATAGTGCATATAGCTCTCTTCTCGTCTGGTGTTAGGTTGAAGCATGCCACTGGCAGAGTGTATTTTCCATTAGCCTTAGGTACTGGGTGAAGCTGTGGCATCACATTTAGCTGCACCATGTCTTTCCGTTCTTTCAGACCATCCTTTGACTTGCCTATGTCCATCAAGGTAGCAATGAGACTCTCAAAGATATTCTTCTGCACGTGCATAGCATCAATGGCATGGGGGACCTCTAAGTCTGGCCAATAAGGCAGATACTGAAAGAAGATCGATTGTTTCTTGAAAGGTACGCCTTCGACAGGAGGTGTGCTTCTATCTCTATTCGTCCCATCCGGATTCTTCTTTCCATAGACGACGCGTATGTTTTTCACCATTCTATACACGTGTTCTCTGTTATGACGTCTCTTCGGAGGGGGTTCAATCTCTGGGGCGTTGTCATAAAATCTAAAGAACAATTTGCTGCGGTACTTGTGGCTTGTCTTTAAGAAGCATCGGTTCCTTAGGTAAACTATCTTCTTGGATGCATCTAGGTACACCCATGTAGTACCATCCAAGCAAACCAAGCATCCCGTCTTCCCTTTGATCTGTCTAGACAAAGCAAACAGCATGGGTTAATCATTGGTAGTAACAAATATTATTGCTCTATATATGAAGTCCTTCTTTCGGAATGCATCATACATCTGCTCTCCATAGCATCTTCATTTCTTGCATTAAAGGCTCGAGGAACACGTCTATATCAATGCCTGGTTGTTTAGGGCCAGAAATAAGAATAGTGAGGAGAAGGTACTTTCTCTTCTGACACAACCATGTTTGGATGTTGTACATGGTCAAGATCACTAGCCAAGTGCTGTGGTCTCTCATCCTCTCATTGAAGGGATTCATTCCATCGGTGCTCAAGCCAAACCGTACATTTATTGGGTCATTGCTGAATTCTTTGTGCTTCTCATCAAACCTTTGCCACTGACTACAATCAGCCAGGTGTGTAATCTTATCATCATCCACCTTACGCTCATCATCCCACCATGTCATGAGTGTGGCTTCTTTAGGGTTTAGGAAGATACGTCTCAAGCGGTCGGTCACTGACAGCTACCACATTACCAAGGTAGGAATTCTTCTCTGCTTTGCATCGTTGCCCAATGGAGTGTCCGTTGAGGGCTGAGATTCTTGTACCACCTTTTTTGTACCCTTCTTATTCCTCTTTTTCCCCGTGGAGGCTTCGTCCCCACCGTAAAGGTCATTGTTCTTGTACCGGCTGGCCCCACACTGGGGACATTTATCCACTGACTTGAACGTTTCGCCACGAAAAAGTATACAGTGGTTGGGGCATGCATGGATTTTTTCAACGCCCATTGTCAATGGACTTATGACCTTCTTTGCTTGGTATGTATTGGTGGGAACTGAGTTTGGTTGTGGCAGCACCCATAACAGGAGATGTGATAGATCATTGAAACTACAGTCTGACCAGCCGTACTTAGCCTTCAGGATGAGTAGCTCAAGCACAAAACGTAGCATTGTCCAATGTGTCGGATAGCCCTTTTCAACACCATACACAGTCTCCTTTGATGCTTTTGTCACCCTTTCCAAATTTTCTAGACCTTTCGGGCTATTTAGTAAAATCTTTGGTCCAAGGGCTCGAATCATGTCCTCCAAATCATCTTCATCCCCGACACGTGCTCTACCATCATTATTGGCACCACCTTCATCGTTACCATCCCAACCACCAGCATCACCACCTTGTTAATTGCCAAACTCAAAATCCATTCGTGCATCAAGCTCTGCTGAATATTGGGGCATGGATTCTATGGTTTCGTCGTCGTATTTCTCCTCATCCTCGTCGTTAACAATAACTGTTTCACCATGATGAATCCACACTGTGTAGTCCTCAACAAATCCTCGCATAATCAAATGTGATCTGATGATAGTCACATCTGTCCATGCCATACGGTTCTTACAATCTTTATAGGGACAAATAATTATATCCTTATTCTCTTTCAATGTCGTTGCATGCTTTTTTGCGGCTTCAATAAATTTATCCACCTCTTCATGGAAACCTGCCTTGAACCGTAACGAACCATACATCCAAGAGTTCCTGTACTCCATCTTTTACAACAACAACAAAATAAACATTAAAGGACTACTTATTCAGATATATATAAAAATGAATCAAATTAATAATTACTTGAGAATAATTGTATATACTTTAGATATATATATATATGAGTATAAATCTAATATAATTACATGAAGCATACAAACACACCATGGTAGAGGAAAATTAATTAATGGCCCATTTATCCATAAATAATTAAAATACATATTTATTGATTACAATAAACAATTTCAAAGACAACAATTAGCAACAATTATACTTTACCCAATATCTTTCATACAAACCCTAGTCCAATTTTATCAAACATAAATTTACAAAAATGCAATTAATAAAAAAACCAAACCCTGTATCTAGATCTACATGCACATGAAACATGCATAAAACTAACTAATTGTTCACTAAAATCAAGAAACATGGACCAAATAAGGGTATGATCTTGTTCCCTCCCTAATTTACCCTAGTACATTTAAAACTTGAGTCTAATTTGGTTCATAAGTAGCTCAAGCACCATAGAAGAGAGAGAAAAACAAAACTTTAATTACTCACTAACCAACCATTAAAACTTCAAAAAAGTGTGGAATAGCATTTTCTTACCTTCTACAACCTCTCCACCAAAGGATTTGAGACCAAAACCTTCCCCCTTAGTAGAGCAATTTTTGGGAGGTGCCTAAGGCCTCCTCACCTTTCTTTCACGGGTTGGAGTGAGTGACCCGAGGAGGAAGAAGGTGCTGCAGCTATTTTATATGTAGGTCATTTGTAGGGGCGGCTGGTGATTGAGCCGCCCCTACAAATCGGAGCTATTTATATGGGGGCATTTGTAGGGGCGGCTCAATCACCAGCCGCTCCTACAAATAGCAACGTCGGGCGTGGCTGGTAAGTGAGCCACCCCCTACAAATTAGACCCATTTGTAGGGGCGGCTCGTATCACCAGCTGCCCCTACTATTTCATTTGTTGAGGCGGCTGGTGTCTGGGTACCCGAGCACACCACTGTAGGGGCGGCTCCATCACTAGCCGCCCCTACAAAAAATTCGTTCCGTTGCTAAAAATCGTTTTTTACATAGTGCATGCTCTTCAAATTGGGGCCCACCGTCCATGGACCACCTTTAATTTCCAAGGGTGCACACACCGGCACACATTCTTATCCACGACTTCCAAACACTTCAATATTAATATTAATCTAAATGGATGACGTGCCATAATACATAATAGTATTATTTAAGGAAAGCATTCATATAGACATGTTAAATTTGAGCTCTAGCTTGTATTCAACTCATTTTATTTTTGAAAAAGCAAATTAGTCTTTTCTTTTGACCAATAAATGGGGCTCCATGACTTTCAGCCGTGTCGAGGATATAACATGGATATTTTTAATCAACATTTTTTCGAAAGGGTTTTGTTTCAAAAAAACTTTCGAAGACACTTTGTAGAGAAAACTTTGCAGTATGTTGTCATAGTAGAAATGATATAGTTTGAATTTAAGTATAGGCTCAAATTCAAACTTGTACTCAAAATATTTTAAGTATAGGCGCGGTTAGCATAGAATCTGCTTATGTGGCAAAGCTGAATATGTAAACCGCTTCTTTTTTGGGTACCCATTGGCTATCTTTATCTACAGTTGTATAAAAGAGGTACTCATGTGGGAGGGGTCGAAGGGATCCCTACTTCCATAGATGATTTTTGGGGTCACTGGCTTCATATAAGATGAAAAACACCACAGCGTCTTAGTATTTTTTTAAGGAATCACTTACACTGTGTTTGGATGTAGATATTGAGTCTTAGGAATTGGCATTGGTCTTGGATAGCTCCAAATGCCGCTGTTTGGATTGCTTGGAATTTGGAATTAGAAATTAACTTCAATGCCAAAGGGTATTCACCACGCATGCGCCTCCTCACACTCAATACAGAACCATGACCCTCTGTATTGGGGGCAATTGGACACAACCCAAGAAAATGAAGACACCCATCTTCTTCTTCCTAGCGCTGGTGATTTCCTCTTCTTCCTCACGACCGGCGCCCCTCTTCTTCTTCTTCTTTGAGGCCGGCGCCCCTCTTGTTCCTCGCTACCGAGCCCGAACCTCCTCCTCTTCTTCTTTGAGGCTGACGCCCCTCTTCATCCTCGTGGACGGGCGGTGGTGATGCAAGCTTGGGCGAGGCGGACAGGCAGGCAGGCGCTGGCGCGAGCTCAGACAGGCGGATGATGGTGGCACAAGCTTGGATGGACGAGGATCCCCCATCACCATAGCCAAGCTCTGGCGGCGCTAGCTTGGACGGCCTGAGGTCTGCCCACCGTCGGCACACTTCTCCTCAGAGCTCTGCTTGCAGCCGGCGAGCTCTACCCTTCCCACTCGAGCTCCGCCACCATCCAGGTCTGCCCGATGCCAAGATCCACCTTCCCAAGGCCATGGCCGCCACCGCCAGGATAGGAGTTTTTTTACACCGCCAGGAGGTAGCCTAGTGGACAGGGAAGAGAAGATGCGTCAATTTCGGTTTATGCATATCCAAACAACAATTTGTATTTGCCATCTCATTGGATTCCAACTAATAATTCCATGACATCCAAACAACAGGTTTGGTATTGTAAGCCAATGCCAAAGCTAGCCTGATTTGGTATTGTAACAAATTCAATTCCAGCTCCTCCAATACCAACATCCAAACAAACCCTTAGGTAATTTGGCGCACTCGTAACAAGATTTTGGTTGAAAAGAAGTGTAAATGCTCTGCTGAAGTTCTTTATCTTGCAATACCTTTATGCCGAAATGTTGCCCACTGCTCAAGGATATCATCATCAGGACCGTGACAAAGCTTTAGTGCCAGCAGTATTGTGGCATCGGATGTAGGCCCTCTTTGTTTGAGCTTTCTCGAGATTCGCTTATAAGCTAAGCAAGATTATTTGATAAACCATGATATGGAGAATATGAGCCGAGCGTTTGGCTGTCCAGATTATTTCTAGTAGATTATCTATCTTAGAGGTAAAATAACATATATACCCCTAAGGCAGCTTGGTAGAGGACAACTAAAGTCTGGAGAGAGGCAGCGTGCTTGAGGCGGTCGGCGGGAGATTAGAGGGCAGTGGCGTCCTAGAGGTGGCCGGCGAGAGCTTGGAGGGCGGTGGTATCTTGGAGGTGGCCGATAGGAGCTTGGGTGGAGGCGGGTTTTGGTGGAGGCCAGTCGGAGTATGGGAAAGGCAGGCGTCCTGGAGGAGACGGCTGATGGCCCAAGGGAGGCGACGTCATGGAGGCCGGATTCGGAGGCAAGCGTGCTTGTGGTGGGGAAGGGAGGTTGTGGCGGGGGCGAATCGGCCGGCGGCGGTGAGGAATTGCTGCCATCGGCTGGATCAACCGCACGTGAGGAGAGGATGAGCGCACAAGCAGAGGGAGGGGTAGGCACGGAACATGGCTCGCATTTTCCAAATCGTGGCCCTTTGATCACGTTTCAAATCATCGTTGTGGGGGATAATCGAACGCGAACGCGCGTTCACGTTGGGGGGTCGTCGCGACCTGTTCGGCGGGCTTATGAAGCGATTCCTGCTTAAATGCGATGCGGTCGCGAAAACAAGCAGGCCATAGTGGAGAGGTAATGTGATGGTAGCTGGAGTCCCCAGTGTTTTCCTCCTTTCCAATAAAAAAACACATAATACCTATTCTTCTATCGCAAATCAAAATCTGTTTCTAGGTAACTTGCTATAAATTACCATCCTGCCCTGCCTAGCCTGGCATTTCTTCCGAATCACTAGGACGCCCCACCACCAAATCCCCCAACCGCTCTGTCTCTCTCCCTTCGCCTCAAGCCGCAGCATGCTCTCCATCTCGGTGCGGCAAGCCAAGCGAAGCAAGCGCCAACGGCGAGGACTTTGGATGTTTACATATTACAAATATGAGTTTGGATGTTTACATATTACAATATGATTTTGGATGTTTACATATTACAAATGAGATGTTTTATAATTGTCAGTAAATGTTCTGTGATATATTTTAGGTTGTTCAAGTATATCTATATGATGTTCTTTTTTATTTTCCTCTAGTACACGTTTTCTCTTTTTATTATTCCTGTTAACCCATATGTCTTATTGCGATGTTTAGGTAATATATATGTGATGTTCATGCAGTATAGATAGGATGTTCCATGATTATATTTGAGTATTCACATAGTATTCGCGAGATGTTATGATATGCTTTAGGTTATTCTAGTATATCCATTTGATGTTTTATGTGTTTTTTATTATATTCTTTTTTATGCATTGTTTCATCTTATATTTTAATTTTCCTTCTACTTATTTACATTTGATTATTATTTTCTCTTTTATTTAATTATTTCTTTCATATTTTCATTTTTTCCAACTCATATATGGCTTTTTCCCCATTTATCTTCTCCTCTTTTCTTGTTTATCTTTACTAATACGCATTTTTTCATATTCCATGCCATATTTTTGGTCTACAATATTATTCTTGTGAGGTTGAATATTTTTTTCTCGGACTTTAATGCTTTGGCATGGCGCATGCGCAGAAAACAGGCCCAAGAAAAAGAAAAACGGGCTGGGAGGTGGGAAACCTGATCGGTGCGGCGCTGGGTGCCACCCAGGTCGGACGCTAGCCCCTCCCCTCGTCGAGAGCATCGATACATAGCCACTTCTATAACTACCGCTGACCCTGGCATTTCAGAATCAGAATCGCCCCCAACCGGCCAACCCAAGTCTCAAACCGCTGCGGCAAGCCAAGCGAAGCAAGCGCCGATGGTGAGGACTTGGATGATCCTTGCCCACGTCATCCGCGTCGTGCAAGCGGAGGCGCAGGCGTAGGTGGAGCACGCCACGGTCGGGGAAGCGGAGGACGCCGCGCAGGCGCCGGTGGAGCACACGATGGTCGAGGAAGCCGAGCAAGCCGCGCAGGCGCTGGCGGAGCAAGCCAAGGACGCCGCGCAGGCTGAGCAGGCCACGGTCGGGGAAGCCGAGAACGCCGCGTAGGCACTGGCAGAGCAAGCCGCTATCGAGGAAGCCGAGGAAGCCGCGCAGGCCGAGCAAGCCGCAGTCGGGGAAGCCGAGCAAGCCGCGCAGGCGCTGGCGGAGCAAGCCGCGGTCGAGGAAGTCGAGGACGCCGCGCAGGCCGAGCAGGCCACGGTCAGGGAAGCCAAGAATGCCGCGCAGGCGCTGGCGGAGCAAGCCACGATCAAGGAAGCCGAGGAAGCCGCGTAGGCGGAGCAAGCCGAGGTCGCCGCTGCACGAGCCGAGCTGGAGGAGGGCGTCGTGCGCGTGGACGAGGTGCCGATGGCGGTGAACAACATGGGAGAACCCGGCATCACCATCTCGGTCTCGCCACCGACATGGGTCACCTTCGTCACCGCGCGCCTCAGTTCCCTCCCCATCGACCTGAGGACGGACATGTACCCCTACATCATCGCTTCCGGGCCCTTCTGCCTCCTCACCCACTTCGCTAGGGTGCCCTGCTCTGGCACGGACTTGAGACGCGTCCTCACATAGCGCGCCAACTGCCACCACCTCATCCTCGTGCACCACTTCCGCAGGGCCGGTGGCTAGATTGCGGCGACCGCCGTGCGCATACCCACCCGCCCCCGCGCCGTCTCCCGGCTCAGGAATATAGAGAGCATTGGCCTCTTCTACGACGGCTACACCGGCACCCGTAGACAACGCACCTACAACTTTAGGATCGTCGAGCTCATGGTTGGCATGGGTCGCAATCCCTCGCTAGAGCTCGTCATCTTCAGATCGGACCGCAGCTACTGGTTCTCCATACCAGCATTGAAGTCCCCCTTGGTTAATTGGGATCGCTTCCGGAGGTGGGTACCCCACGGTGCAGTCGCCGTCGACAGCATGATCATGTGGTTCGACCTTTCGTGGGGGATCCTCAGCTACGACGTCTAACAAGAGGAGCCGAAGGACTTTGAAGTCTCCTTCTACCATCTCCCACGTAATTGTGGTCTCCGAAGGGGTGGTGCCACGGAGGACATCCACACCAAGCGCTGCATCGCAGTGAGCGGGGGCGTGCTACGCTATGTGGAGATCATCATCCCTGACCCCAACCCCAATGGTGAAGCAGCGACGGTGTCCATGTGGTCTCTCCGAATGGGTGACAACGGATGGAGATGGATCGCCAACTACAGCGTGAGGTTCGAGGAGATCTGGAACAATGACAGCTACGCTCAGATCGGGCTACAGCAGGAGATCCCTGTGCTCGCGGGCGTGTGCCCGGCGTGTTAGTATCGTGGGTGTACCTGTGTGTAATCGTAGATTGGAGTAGACCTCTTTAGGGTTCATCTATTTTGCCCTGGTTGCGCTGCAACCTCGCGGACGCCGGTGTCGAGGCAGCTCTGGCTCGGTGGCGAGGTCCAGTGGTGGTCCCGTGACCCTACAGAGGCGGCGGCGGTACGGTGGAGCTTCCTGTTGCTGGCAGCACTACTTTGATCGGTTTAGGTTTACTGTGGGTGGGATGACGGCGGCTCCGTTGAACCTCGTAGCCCGAGCCATGATCCCCACCTTACCTTTTATATGTGCTGTGCGACAGGGGCCCACAAACCGTATTAGGGTTGGGCTCCCCCGATCAGGGAGCAGAGACAAGGGCCCAATAGGCCATTGGGCCTATTGGTGGGGATCAACTAACATTCTCCCCCTTGATCTCACTATCATCTTTCAATTTAATTTACTTTTGTTCATTCCATTATAGATTAGCGCATAGAGCATGTCTCATCGTCATGGTCCATTGCCGATAGACTTAATAGCTACAACACACTACTCTGTTTTGAAATAGATACTTATCTTTGGGCCTTCTTTTGTCCAGGAATTTTAGGCTTTCTCTTAAACCCATGCTAGCTACATGTTCTCTGAACACCATGTTTTCTGAACACGTTGGGTAGTAAGCCTTTTGTAAGCGGATCCGTGAGCATCTTTTCTGTACTTATATGCTCAAGACTTATGACTTGATCCCAGACTTTATCTTTCACAACATAATACTCTATGTCAATGTGTTTGGCAGCACCACTTGACTTATGTTATGAGCATACTGTACTGCCGAATTATTATCGCAATATAACTTAAGTGGTCTATAGATGTCGTCAACCACCTTCAAACCGGGTATGAACTTCTTTAGTCAGTTCACCTGCCCGTTGCCTCATAACACGCTACAAACTGTCACACATTGTGGACGATGTAGTGACGGTTTGCTTTGAGCTTTTCCATGAAATAGCTCCTCCTTTGCGAGAGTGAATACATATCCTTTCTTAATTTTCTATCATCTCTCGCATAATCAGAATCTGAATATCCCACTATGTGGAGTAAATCAGATCTTCTATATGTCATCATGAGGCCTTTCGTTCCTTACAAATAACGCAAGACTTTTTTTACTAATTTTAGTGTTCTGTTCCAGAACTACTCTGGAATATGACAAGTAACCCGGTAACAAATGCCAAGTTAGGGCGCATACATACTTGCGCATATTGCAAGCTTCCGACAACTAAAGCACATGGAACCGTTTTTCATTTGATCGATCTCATGTTGGTTCCTGGGCTATTTAAAATCCCCATATCTGTCGTCCTTGACTATAGGAGCAGGTGAGGGACTATATGTGTGCATACAGAATTTCTTTAAGATCTTTTCCATGTATGCCTTTTATGACAGTCCTAATACCCCTTTACTTCTATCTCGGTGAATCTCGATCCCTAGAATGAACGAAGGTTCACCAAGATCTTTCATATCAAATTTTTTAGGACAAAACTTCTTTGTCTCCAGTAGTAGACTGACATCACTACTAGCAAGTAAGATATCATCCACATATAGGACAAGGAAGATAAACTTTCCATTCTTAAACTTTGTATAGACACAATTGTCCTCTATATTTTCTTTAAACCCAAAATTCTTTATTGTGACATCACCACTGTCTTGAAGCTTGTTTTAATCCATAAATGAATTTTCTTTAGGCGGCATCTCATTCGTTCTTTTTCTTCCATGACAAAACCTTTTGGTTGTGCCATGTAAACATTTTCCTCCAAGTCCTCGTTGAGAAATGACGTCTTTAAATCTATCTGATGTAACTCTAAATCGTAATGTGCCACTAATGCCATTATGATTCTGAAGGAATCCTTACATGAGACTAGAGAAAATGTCTCATTGTAATCAATCCCTTCTCTTTGTGTAAAGCCTTTTTCCACAAGTCTCATTTTATATCTCTCTATATTGCCTTGAGAGTCAAGTTTTATTTTGTAGACCCATTTATAGCCTACTATTTTGGCTCCTTTAGGATTTATCTCTAAATCCCAAACTTTATTGGCATTCATAGATTTCATTTCATCTTCCATGGCCTCAAGCCACTTTGATGAATGATCACTTTTCGTGGCTTCTTCAAATGAGGTGGGATCATCCTCCATTTGAAATTCCTCAGTGTTGTACACTTCATAATCAGCAGAAATAGCTGATTTTCTACCTCTTTGAGACCTTCTAGGGGCCTTCACATTTGGCACATGTTCTGTTTGAGGCTGTTGTTGCTCCCCCTCATGTGTGGCAATAGGTTCTATAGGATCCTAAAGAACAGGTTCCTCATCGTCATTCATTGTTGCCACAGGTGGGATAACAACAGGTGCTGGCACCATAGTGTCTTGCACTGTCGGTGCAGCGATAGCAGGTAGTGAGAAAAATAGCTCACGAATCATTGGAGTGGGCGCATACACCCGCTTCACTTCAAGGTCAATTTCTTGAGCTACCATGCTCCCCCTCATCAATTCATCCTCTAGGAAGACAGTGTGTCTCGTTTCCACAATCTTTGTATGTCTCTCTAGATAGTAGAAAACGAAAACCTTTTGACTTTTCTGGGTAGCCAAACAAATGGTATCTTACTATTTTGGGATCTAACTTCCTAATGTTTGGGTTAAAATACTTTAGCCTCAGCAGGGCTCCCCCCCCCACACGCAAGTGGTTTAGTGAGGGTACTCTTTCTGTCCACAACTCATACGGCGTTTTGGGCACCGACTTTCTTGATACTCTATTGAGAATATGAATGATGGTTTTAACGCCTCTATCCATAGGCTCAACTGTAAGGTGGACTAACTTATCATACTGTCCACCATATCCATCTGGGTACGATTGATTCTTTTAGCTACTCTATTCTGCTGAGGTTCGCCCGGTGTAGAATACTGGGCTACTATGCCATTCTTTTAGGGTATGCCGACCATAATACTCCCCCACGGTCAGACCTGACTATCTTAATATTTAATATCTTAAATTTAACCAATGCTTCTGTTCTTTCTTTGATCGGATAAATATAGCCATAATAGGAGTAATCATTTGTGAATGTTATGAACGAATCATAACCATCCACACTCTTTACAGGAAAATGACCACAGATGTCTGTGTGAATAATCTATAAAATTCCTACGCTTCGTTTGTCATCTTTCTTTACATATTTTTCCTTTTATGCATTCTTTGTATTGTTCTAAATCTCTAAATCTGAGAGCTCTAATGGAGGAAGAATATCATTTTTAACTAGTCTTTCAATGTCTGTGTGAATAATCTATAAAATTCCTGCGCTTCGTTTGTCATCTTTCTTTACATATTTTCCTTTTATGTATTCTCTGCATTGTTCTAAATCTCTAAATCTGAGAGCTCTAATGGATGAAGAATATCATTCTTAACTAGTCTTTCTATTCTCCCCTTTGAAATATGGGCTGAACGACAGTGCCATAATTTCGACGACGCATCTTGAGCTCTCTTATGCCATCATTTTCAGAGTAACTCTCTGTCACCAGCTGCTTTATTAGCTGGGTAGCATATATCTTTGAAGAGCCAGTGAACTGACTCTTTATTCTATCGAGGTACTCGGTGACCGTGTCACACTCTAGGATTGAGTCCACAATTGCAGGCTCAATCGTGTTCTTTATCACAGCCAAACATTTCATGTTGGGAGTGACCCACTTCCTATGCTTGAAGTCATAGGACATCTTTTATGATTCAAAATCTCTTTCTTTAGTTGCTTAATCGGCATCATTCTCTTTTGTCTCCCTCACCGATACCACACACTCAGTGGAACACGGTGAGGTGACTACCCAGTCCACCTCAGCCAAGATGAAAACCAGGTCAAACCTTTTCTTAACATAAAATTAACACCATTTGCATGCCTTGATTCCAACGTTGGTCAAAATCAAAACATGCAACTGTTTGTATACACTAATTCTACATCACCGTTGGGCAGAAATAGAATTAATGCATAAATTCATTAAAATTCACAACTGTTCTTACACATTAATTCTATATCACCGTTGGGCAGAAATAGAATTAATGCATAAAATCATTAACTTTCACAACTGTTCTCATACACTAATTCTACATCACCGTTGGGCAGAAGTAAAATTAATGCATAAATCATTAAAATTATGATATTGTTATTAACAACGTTGGTCAGAAAATAACAACATCATAATCATGTCAAAACTCTTTTTCTCCAATTAAATACCACATTGGTTCAAATAACTAGAGAATAAACATTTTCTTTAGCAGCGAAAAAACTTTCTTTTTCTCCAATTAAATACCACGTTGGTACAAATTAACTGGAGAATAAATAATTTCTTTAGCGGTGGAAAAATATTCTCAATTTCTTGAATTTTTTTTACCCATAGGGAAAAATTACTTTTCCTCTATTTTCTTTGAGCTATTTTTCATTTTCCAGAAATAAGCAATTACTAGAAAATAAAAAAAGGAAAAACTGTTCTTGAGCCAAAACTGGCACAGTGGTCCGGCCCAGCTCTAGCCTCAGGCCGGCCATTCTCTCTCTCGCGTGCGCACTGCCTTACCAGGCCACAACATGGGCCTGGGCCGTCAAAGCGCCGCGGCGCGCTCGCCCGCCTGGGCCGTGATGCGGCCCATGAATCTGGCGCCGTTGAATCCAATCGGACGACCGAGCGGGCGTTTCGGCCGGTCAAAACCCCAGCGCCACTCGGCTCCCCGCAACCCTAGCGCCATTCGCCCCCTGCCCTTTCTCTCTCTTCTTTCTCTCTTCGCTGCTTTCCACTCCTCAGCCGCAGCGATGAAACCGAGCGAGAGCGAGCAAGGCGGTGGAGCGACCATGGCGCCGTCGCCGGCCCCCTCGCCGGCGTGCGTGGCTCCCCAACGGCGCCCCCTTGGCCGAGCCCGGCAAGCAGCTACCCCCCGGATCGGCCCTTCTTCTCCCACGCCGGCGAAGGGCCATCCCGACGCACGGCGAGGTTTGTTCCTTCCCCTTTCCCTTTCTCCTTCCCCTTTCCCCTTCTTCTTTTCGATTTGGATTGATCTTCTCTTTTCCGAACCGACTGTGGGGAATTAGGGTTTGTTCTAGGGTTCAATCCGAATGGGAATCTAGGGTTCCTTTTCTTCTTCCCCTTCGGATTTTCTTTTGTATCTTCTTTCTTTTCTTTTCACTTGTTCACCCGAAAAGGGGATCGAGGGTTAGGGTTCGGTTGAACCCGATTCGTGTTTTCTTTTGGTTTGATTCGAGATCTTTGAGATTATCCCCTTCCCCTCTTCCCCTTCTTTTCTTTTGAATCTGCTTCTTTCTATGAATTCAACCGATTGGGGTACTAGGGTTAGGGTTTCGTGATTTGCACTTTTCTTTTGATTTCTTTTCTTTTAGGAGTTCATCCGAATCGCTTCCCTTCTCCTTCTTCATGCGAGTTAGGGTTAGGCTTGGGGAACCTTTATGTTCTTCTTTCCTTAGATCTGAACTGGATATGTTCTGTTCTTGCCGTGCGCCGGTGAGAACGGCGGTGCGACATCTTTTCCCCGCACAGTGGCGGTGGTGATCGAGGTTCTTTTTCTCTTTGCTTTTACCCGATTAGGGTTAGAGTTACACACTGGTAACCTAGCTCTGATACCAATGTTAGTATCATGGGTGTACCTGTGTGTAACCGTAGATTGGAGTAGACCTCTTTAGGGTTCATCTATTTTGCCCTGGTTGCGCTGCAACCTCACGGATGCCGGTGTCGAGGCAGCTCCGGCTCAGTGGCAAGGTCCAGTGGTGGTCCCGTGACCCTGCAGAGGCGGCGGCGGTATGGTGGAGCTTCCCGTCGCTGGCAACACTACTTTGATCGGTTTAGGTTTACTGTGGGTGGGATGGCGGCGGCTCCGTTGAACCTCATAGCCCGAGCCCTGATCCCCACCTTACCTTTTATATGTGCTATGCGACAGGGGTCCACCAACCGTATTAGAGTTGGGCTCCCCCGATCAGGGAGCGGAGACAAGGGCCCAATAGGCCGTTGGGCCTATTGGTGGAGACCAACTAACACGGCGAACCCAGATGTGTTCTACTTCGACCTGCACCACCGGCTCTTCGGCGTGAACGTCCCCGAGCGCAGAGTGGTGGACTACGAGGCCAACCAGCACGAGCTCGTGAACGTGCCTGAGGCGCCGCTGCCGCACACGGGCTCTAGCCGCTACCTCCTCACTTGGAACCTGCTGCGCCCAGGCAGAGGTAAGAACTACGTTCTAGCAAACTAAATTCTACTCTGCTTGCTTGTTTCTTGCAAATGATCCCTGCTGGAGAAGTTTATCTGGTAGTAGTACCTGGGTTCTGTAATTACATGCTTTGAATTTCAACAGCATTAGGTGACGAATGTTTCTGCAACATGTAGTTGTCTAGTACTGCTGCATTCCCTGATTTACGAGGTTTAGTTTGTCCACGAGCAGTCATCAGTACCGTCAGATGAAACTTGTGAACTAATTTTAGGACATCTCGCTGGAAAGGATGCCTTCTAAATTTGTTTGAGTTCGTATGACGTTGCAGAATGCAGTTTCATAACCATAATCAGATGCATACATATGCTAATTGAGTTGTTTCTCTGTTTCTGATCCCAATTGCCTGAACATGGATTTCATCGACCTGCGCATAGCCGCATAGCGTGTTAGGTCAACACTTTGAAGTTACACATTTGTCAAAGCTAGCAATCTAGCATGCACTTCATATTAGGGGCAATCTTGCTTGTTGTCATGAGTGCTTTAATAACCATTTAACGTCCTGTCATGATTCCCTGTTTACTAGTAGTGGTGTCCATTTTTTCTGAGAGGGTAGTGGTATACCGGTTGATGTTGGGAACAACATGATTGTAGATTGAAATCACATTTCTGTCAATACGGATAACTTGACTGTGCTGATGCTTGAAATCAAGTTTGGAGGCTCAGACTGTTCCATAAATTACCCTTTTTCATCTTGTGGCTGCAGAGTTACTGGGTGCTTTTAACTTCGTTATTTATGATCAATTTGTTCTTATGTGGAGGATTTCTTTTTCCATATCGACAAAGTGACACTTGTATGACATATATGCTGCACCAACCTTTTACAGATTTTCCTTTGGTAATTGAGTTGATTCTCTGTTCCTGAAAATGGATTTCATTGACCTGCACATAGCGCATTAGCTGAACTAGTTGAAGTTACACATTTGACAAAGCTTGCAATCTAGCATGCACTTCATATTAGGGGCAATCTTGTTGTCATGAGTGCTTTATCAACCATTTAACATTCTGTGATGATTCTCTATTGACTAGTAGTGGTGTCCATTTTTTTCTGAGAGGGTAGTGGTATATCAGTTGATGTTAGGAACAACATGATTTCATCTTGAAATCACATTTCTGTCAATACAGATAACTTGACTGTGCTGATGCTTCAAATCTGTTCCATAAATTACACTTTTCCATCTTGTCTCTGCAGAGTTACTGGGTGCATTTAACTTTGTTATTTATGATCAATCTGTTCTTATATGGAGGATGTATTTTTCCGTATCGAAAAAGTGACACTTGTTCTGAGTATGCTGGACCAACCAATCAGTGTCACTTGATGCCAGAACTCAGAAACTAGATTCGGCTGGTTAATAGCTTTCGCCAGGAAGTAACAGATATATAATATGGATCTTGTGCGCTGTTGTTGCATACTGTTCTTGTCTTATAGCAGAGTATCAAGACAACATCCAAGTGTGTTAATGGTTTGGTGCTCTCGGTTCTCAGATTTAGAATTCAGTCACCGTTGTCTAACTACCATTTCTTCTCTGAAGCAGCAACAGCCATCATTGGGCATGTGTCACCCGACCTGCCGGAAGATGGTTTTCCCGACGACCCCAAAGACGACGAGACACAGGATCCGAAGGGGAAGGGGAAATCGAAGGAGACGGATGGTCGGCGGAAATCGACGTCGGCGAGCAGCAGCAGGCCGAGCAAATCGATCTGCATCAAATGAGTTGCAACGAGCTTTGACTTCCAAATCTCTGCTATACTGCTCCGGATGACAGAAGAGAAAGGGATATGAACTGCCCCGTGTTTTGCTTGTTCTTGCTTGTTATAGAAGTTGTGGCTCAACGTGATGGATATATGGGTTGGACTACTTGGAACATTTTGCCTGGCTGCCATAATCTGCTTGGTGTTTTCTCTTGCTGCCGGACACTTTGTTCTCTCTTTATTTCCGGCCTGACACCCTGTTAATAAAATGAGTCCTCCGTCTCATTGCAACACCTCCATTGTCCTTCTTGGAGGATGATCTTACCTTCCCGAACAAAATTTGCTTCGCGGTTTATTTGCAACGTTTTACACAAATTATATTAGGTACTGTGTGGCTCCTTTGCAGTCCTCTTGGTGACATGAGTACGTGACCCGTTCTCTTATTTCCGGCCTGACACCCTGTTAATAAAATGAGTTCTCCATCTCATTGCAACACCTCCATTGTCCTTCTTGGAGGATGATTTCATCTTCCCAAACAAAATTTGCTTCACGTTTGATTTGCGACATTTTACACAAATTATATTAGGAACTGTGTGTGGCTCATTTACAGTTCTCTTTGTGACATGAGTACGTGACGCATGTTGGAAAACAAAGTCGTCCAAATCTGATAATCTTACACATTTATATGTACTTCCAAAATGTAATTTCTTAGGGAGAAATGCTACTCCCTCTATTTCAAACTATAAGTTATTTTGGCTTTTATAGATACGAGGCTTTTTTATGCACCTAGATACTATGTTATTTTTCTTTTTTTTAGCAAAAGCTATGTATCTAGAAAAGCCAAAATCTCATTCCATCCCACAAAGAAATGTGGTTCTCACTTCCCGAACATTTTTAACTTTGACCAATTATATATATTAACTAATATTTATATCCATAACGCATATTAGTATTATTAGATTAATAGCTGAAATATTTTTATAATAAATTTATTTAGTGATACGAGTGTCGTTAATATTTTCTATAAAGCTAGTCAAACTTCAAAAAATTTGACCAGTACATATCTCATAGTGTCATCGCTATTTGGGAGAGAGAGAGTAACTCATAATTTAGAATGGAAGGAGTACATGTACATCCCAACTGGAGGATAACGTGACATACTTGTTGCTTTACAGTGGACAACGACACTGGTCAGCATCGAACATCCATCATACTTGTTTCTTTCTATTTCCACTCTATCGACACCGGCGTAGGAGATGTCATAGACAACCAGGGAGTGACAACAATTCGACCGTCCGAGCTGATTGTGGCGAGCCGACCAAGTGCCTCTCTGCGCTCGACCCCTTCATGCTGGAACCATGCCCAGATGCCACACTTGCTAATCGTGACGTCACAAAGGACCTAATGCTGAGAGTTTGCAGCCTCACTCGCTGTCAGCCGGACCGCGGTTGGCGCTTCATTGGGGTGCCTGTCTTCAACTACGGCGGACGCTTCTCCGGAAGATGAGGCCTCGTTGGAGGTGACCCGTGTGTGCACCTACGTTCTTCTGGGAAGACAACAGATGTTGACACAACACACCGAGTTGGTGGATCTAGGTGTACTGCTACGAACACCCTCCCCATGCCCCCCTTAGTGGACAGTGGACTCGCCTCGTTATAGACCGCTAGATGAAGATTTTGCAAACTCAAGAAGACAGCGAGCTCAAACATTTTGGTAAGTTTGGATTTAGAGAAAACATCAACAAGATTGTCCAAACTTAGCATTTCAACAAACATGAGCGATTATCATAAACAAGTTATTTCAAAACTCGTGAATTCAGGGAGAGTGAGCGAGGGGTTGCACAAACCAACGTATTGGAGAAAGTGGTGGCCCGATGGGCTCAAATTAGGGTCGACGGAACCCTTAGTTTGATCGAGAGAAGCCCATTTGGCTTGAACCTTCGCGTGTCGAGTCGTACATCGACGTCATGTGGGGTCTTGCCATGTTGGTGCATTTGGATGGCCCCAAGATCCCCACACTTCGTCTTTATTGTACCTAGATTCTTTATTCAAAATACAAAAGGGTCCTACTGGTACGACTCGTACCACATTATTATTGGAAAATAGTTGCGTAACTGTGTGTAATGCTATTTTTGGAAAATAAATTGTGTTGAATGCATCTCGTTGTACATTTAAATGCGTCGGCAGAAAATAAAACTTTGCTTTTGCACTTTGTTCATGACTAGCAAATGTGCCTATGCATTGCATGAACCGAATACATTTTGAAATCAGCCGCTAAATGCAAGTTGTTCTAACTTGTATGAACACGGACCATGAATCTTGCTCACATACAGCACACCAAGGGCACATGGACACTTTGAAAGTAAAAAGAGTGGGACTGAAGAAATCGGATGATTCAGGTCATTGACTTGAAGTACCAAAAAGTAATAGTACTATAGACACAAGGGACATTTTGAAAATAAAAAAGCAGGTTGAAGAAACGCTTCGCTTTTTATTATTAGGTAGAGAGTAAAGTAGCAAATATGCACGTACATCGCAACCGAAGAAAATAAGCTATCGAATATTCATGAAAAACGAGAACATGAATGCTACATATCTATTTATGTTTATCCTACTATAAAATTTTAAAATTGTAATATATTTTTCGATGTTCATGGCATAATATATGTAAATATTGTCAATAATATTACAATATTCAACTAAGTCTATATCAAATTAAATACAACTTCGGTAGATTTTTATGCCGTGCGAAGTACAAAAATAGATACTTGTAAATATCATAACTTTAACTTTCGTACTATCCATGTGTTCTTAAATTTACCGATAATGCTTGGCCCGCGGACACCCGTCTCGTCTAGACGCGGCTCCACCACTCATCCTCTCTCTCTCAAAAAAAAACTCCACTGCGCTTATCCCTTCGGCCCAAATATGTGACATCCTCTTCCTCATCAGATTCCTCACCCTCCAAGGTCCATTTATTTCTTCCCTGTCCCGGCAGTGTAACACCCTCGGTGTTACACCCTAACAACCTACTTAACCATGTCATGAACATCATGTTTATGTAGTAATACATGTGATAAAGTGTGTAGATCAATTTCTTGTAACATAAAATGAATAATAAAAATGCTAAATGAAAGTTGATTCAATAGCTCATGTATATTAAGTAGGGTTGAAAATCAATTTTTATGGAGCAAAAATATTATAGAACATGTGTATGGTACCAAAATAAAGCTTGAACTACAAACTTTGAAGTTGTCAATGCAACATTTGCTGTAGAAAAATAATATTGCTAGCCAATACTTCTAATAGCCTAGAAATGGAGCTTAGCATCAAGATTCAGCTCAAAGACTTGGAAGATTTTTAAGTATATAGACAACAAGACAATACCATGTTTGGGAATTTATTTTGTGGAATTGAGTTAAGAGGTGGTGTCATGTTTTAGCTCAGGTTGATAGCCTGATATACCCTCTTGAGCATGGTGAATGTGGTTTGGTTCCAAGAGCAACCGTTTAGTTTGTATAGAGCTTTAAAATTCGTGCACGACACGATTTCAGGCTGGTTGGCCGGATGGGCGCGGTCACCATGTCCCGAGGGCGCGACGTCGACATGCTTGCTCACCCCTCCGGTTTGGCCATGGCCATGCTATAGCCGGGCGCTGTGGGCCTCTGCGTTGCTGCTCCACTCGCCACCACGCCGCCGTCACCGCCGCTGTCGACTTGCCGAGCTACCAGGGCACAGTCATTGCTACCCTCGACCGCTATCGTCATTGCTGCTGCCACCGTGACACCGCGCTGTTGCTGCTTGCCTTGCCACCGCGCGCACGTGGGCTGTCCCGCCTGCTCACGTCGTCGCCTCGTCTTAATGGCGCTGCGGCCACGCAGACCGCGTCCCCACTTGCCTCCCCCCACGCGCACGTGGTCTGGCCACGTTGTCGCATAGTGAGTGCGCGGACGTTGCCTCGGGTTCGGCTGACCGCTTGTTGCCAAGGCGAGGACGGCCAGAGCTTGGACCCATCTCCTCTCCCTGTCGCTTCCACCATCGAAGCCGCACCCCACGCAATTAGCCTGCGAGAGATCACCTCAATCCAATTCAGCGCGTTCGCGGTTCCATCATCAAGTCCTCTCGCTGCCAGACCCCACCCAGCCTTGAAGCGTACACAGCCAAGTCCAATTTGGAGTCTTCCCCACCACCGTGCCGATAAGGCTACGCTCGGCCATAGCTGAGGGCAGCCCTCCACCTATCCATCCCGAACCAATTCCTGTGCACCGCTAGCTTCTCTTCCATCCCCTCTTCACCCTGCGCATCTTATCCAAACCTCTACTGCTTCCCCAGCGTCACTGATGCAACCGTGCCGCCACGGTGCATCGCCTCTCGGCTCGGCTGCACATGGCTAGCCCTCCTCCGTCATCCTCCTCTCCAACCGTCACCTCAGCCAGACCCGTGGTAGTCTCCTGATACTGGCTCGCCAACCGTCTAGGCCTATAGTTGCCCGAGCTCACCGGAGCAGTTGCGCCACCGTCGAGGATGGCCGCGTGCCGCTGCAGCCTTCCTCGGCGAGTCCTGCCACCCCTCACCACCGTCTAGTGTAGCCACCAAGGTCAGGAATGGTGACCAACCCGATAGGTGGGTTTACGCAGGTCCTAGGTGGCTGGCGCGGCCGCGCTGTGTTAGCGTCCGCCGCGCCGCCGTGCGCTGGGTCGCCGGGGGTGCACACGGGGGAATTCTAGAAAGGTCAGAGGGTTAAGTGAGAGTGTCTGAGAGAGGGGGAAATAGTATTCGGACTTAGGTGCGATTTGGAAGGAAACCGAGGACTTTGTTGCAAAAGCGCCAGCGCGAGCGGGCTCCCTCGCCATGAGCCGCGTTCATGGGCCGCTACGCGCGCGCTGCGTCGTGCCGGCCGCGCATCGTGGGCCGCGTGGGGAATTCGTTTTTATTTTCCTTACGAGATTAGTAATAGCTTTCTAATTTAATTTCTGAGCTGATCTTTGGTAATTAATATAAAATCGTGTTGGTGTCAAAAATTTATGAAACTAATTTTGTTAGGTTCCTAAAATCATTGTCTACCTAATAGTGTAGTTAGTTCATACATATCTATGTTGATGCTAAGGCCTATTAAATCATTTGAAAGTACTTAATATTAGTAGGATAAATATTGTAGGAATTTTTGTGGTAAATTAGTGATAGCTTTAATCCTGAAATTTTTACAGTAGTTTCATTGTATTATTATGTACTTACTCTAATTTTTGTAGCCCTATGATAGCTTGTTTATTAGGGTAGCCAAATATCCATTAAACCTTTAATATGAATAAAAGAAGAATATTGACTTATGAAATAAAGCACTTGTTAGGGTGAGCTTGACACTTGATTTGATAGAGCTAGTGGTTAGCTTAGTATCTTAGCCATGAGAGCTAGCTTGATAGTATAGCCTATGTGTTCTTATTTTAAGAGTTGCTCTTGTTTAAATATTAAATTATTGCATCATCATTGCATGTATATAGAGAACGAGTTGGCGGAGATTGTGACCACCGGCGAGCATGAGTTCGAGGAGATCATTGAGAAGTATGAGGAGGATATTCTCGTGCAGAGGAGGTCCTAGAGCCACCATTGACTGATGCAGTTGACACAAGCCTGCCCATGGCAAGCCCCGGTGCATAACCTCTATTTTTCATATCCACCGTGTAAATATATGAGTTGTGCATTTACGTTGCAGGAATTTTATGGAAACCACATGCGCATATATATATATATGGGGCTATTGCGTTCTTGCCCCTATTTTGAACCTCAATTGTGATTTTACCCATCTTTTCTTTTATTTTGTGTTTTTACCCCTGCTTTTCCAAAACGAATGTTCAGTTTACCCATACTCCGTGAACAGCAGGTAACAGTGTTAAAAAAGTTGACAGATGACAAGTTTGCCCTTCTGAATATTGCGTTTTTGCCCCTATTTCAAACCCCAATTGTGATTTTACCCCCACTTTGTGTTTTTACCCCTACTTTTCTAAAACGAAGCCTCCGTTTACCCCAATTCTTAACTCAGTTATCTACATCTGGATCAAAGCAATTAAAAATTAACAAAAGCCCTGTAAAAAGACAAACATACCTCCTATCTCTCGGTCGTCTCTCTTAGGGTCGTCTCTCTCAACGCTAGCAGGCAGCGGGCGGCTAGGTGCGGCGGCGGTGGCGGCGGAAGGATAGCATCGGGCCATCGGGCGCGTGCGGCCAGGCGAAGGAAGCGGCGTGGGCGCGAGCGGCTTAACCTAACGTGGGAGCGCAGCCAGGCACGCGGCTCTGCTTGGCCCGGGAGCGCAACCAGGCACGCGGCGCGCGCGGCTGGCCGGCGTCGCGAGCACGCGTCTCATGAAAGCAGCCGACCATGGAGCCAAAGACCCGCCTCTCTCTCTCAACTCTAGCGGATGGCTAGGTGCGGTGGCGGCGGAAGGCCAACAGCGGGCCCGTCGGGCGGTGTGCGGCGAGTGGGCGTGTGCGGATGACAGGTCTAGAGCTATGATTTTGTACCTAGGCAACACCAAATCATAGCTCTGGACCTGTCAGTCTCCGGCGCCATTGCCTGGCCGCACACGCCCACTTGCCGCACACCGCCCGATAGGCCCGCTGTTGGCCTTCCGCCGCCACCGCACCCAGCCATCCGCTAGAGTTAAGAGAGAGAGGCGGGTCTTCGGCTCCATGGTCGGCTACTTTCACGAGACGCGCGCTCGCGACGCCGGCCAAGCCGCCCGTGCCAAGTAGAGCCGCGTGCCTGGCTATGTGCCCACATCAGGCTAAGTCGCGTACCCAAGCCGCTTCCTCCGCCTAGCCGCACGCGCCCGCTCGCCGCGCCCGCCCGACGGCCCGACGCTGTCCTTCCGCCGCCATCGCCGCCACACCCAGCCGCCCGCTACCTGGTAGCATTGAGAGGGGTGACCCTGAGAGAGACGACCGAGAGATAAGAGGTAGGTTTGTCTTTTCACAAGGCTTTTGTTAATTTTTAATTGCTTTGATCTGGATGTAGATAACTGAGTTAAGAATTGGGGTAAACGGAGCCTTCGTTTTGGAAAAGTAGGGGTAAAAACACAAAGTGGAAGAAAGTGGAGGTAAAATCACAATTGGGGTTAGAAATAGGGGCAAAAACGCAATATTCGGAAGGCAAACTTGTCATCTGTCAACTTTTTTAACACCGTTACCTGCTGTTCACGGAGTAGGGGTAAACTGAACCTTCATTTTGAAAAAGCAGGGGTAAAAACACAAAGTGGAAGAAAATGGGGGTAAAATCACAATTGTGGTTCAAAATAGGGGCAAGAACGCAATAGCCCATATATATATATACCCTATGAGTCCTACTAGTGCAGGTTCGAGTAGCTGCTATGCTTAAGTTGTCGGTAGCGTGAGTAACCTGCCGTTACCCATAATAGGTGATTATTATTACTCTCATAATAAAACGATGCAAAGAAAATGGAGACCGGACAGGGATATGGTATGGGTATTGGTGGGTGTAACAAGTTGTGTCCCACGGCCATAGGGCTTAGCTTGGTTACACTGTTTTCCCTATTCATGTCGATTGAGGACCGTCCGTTGCTGTAGATGGTAGTCAGGTCCCAGACTTATTATCCTGAGCACATACTTGCTTATGGGAGCAGGAATGTTTGTTGCGCTCTAGTCGTGGGTTCTGGCTCTTTCTGGACTGACTGGTTGGAGGCGGGGAAAGGTGGAGGTCTAAGCACCATACTAAGACCGGGTCTCAAGTGTGGGGTCTTGGAGTCCAAGTTTGGACGGGGACCTGGACCCCTCGACAGGAGTGGAATGGGTTGGTCTCGTTTGTGCTTGGGGTGCAAGCGGGACTTGTGTTTCGGGGTACCCAGCTGGGATACATTGTTTCATAAATCACTGTTTCTGTGAGACGGTATGACTTGGCTATGGTCTAGTATCGTAGTAAGAACTGGAAGGTAAAAGGTGGTAAAATGGTTCTGATTGCTCAACTCTTGCTTGAAGGTAGAATAGATGCTTACCTAGAATAGTTAGCTAATAAAGTAATCTTGACTGCTAATAAAACTTGACCCTAAGGATGCACTATTAGTAATGCTTTTCGCAAAAAAAGAAACAACAAACCATATTGCCTATCATATGAGTCGAGAAAATATTCTCACTAGTCGGGTAAGTCGTGCGAGTACATTGTGTACTCAGGGTTTATTTTACCCTGTTGCAGGTGCAGCTTGATGAGTTAGCTCTTGTGTGGAGCATTCTTTTGGTGGGCACAGATGGATCCGTGTATCGTTCCGCTAGATGATCATTACATTCCGTTGTTTAATTATCGCACTTTGAACTCTGGTATTGTAATAAATAATTTTCAAGACTCTATGTTATATGAAATGGACTAAGTACTGTAAGCTCGTACTTATTATTGGATTTTGGGTGAAAAACGTGGATTATTTCGAGTTCTCTCTTGGGGTGTGCTCGATGGAACTGCCTGTTTTAACCCATTTTTGGGGCGCTTAGTGTCTAGTGGAAGACGAGCGCCTCCAAAAGTGTGTTATTCCAAGCGGTTCTACCACAGGCACCGTCGCCCACCTCAGGCCCGGGCCTAGCGGCACCTTGCTACTCGCGGTGGCTTCTCCTGCTAGTCCATGATGCGGATTCAGCGATGCTCCATCTCGTCATTGAGCCATGCTGCTCAGTCCCCAACTCCCCACGCCCCTCCCTCCTATTCCCTGGTAGTGGGCGCCACCTCCGACTCCACATCCTAGCGGTGGTGGTGCGAGGACACGTGGTAGCGCTTGCGATTACGGTTGCGGTCGCCGTTCCCGTTCTCCAAGGTTGGTGGCTACCATAGTCCTCCACTAGGTAGGCCATGGTCCCCGGCGACACCCTATTTTAAGTGTTTCAGACGTTTCAGACATATGTTTTAAGTGTTTTGTCGGAATGTTGCAAAAGTCAATATAGGATGTTGGATATCTTGCGGTGGTAATATATGCATGTTGCAAGCCTATGTTGCAAGTGTTTCATCCGAATGTTGCAAAAGTCAATCTAGGATGTTGCATATGTTGCAATGGCAATATACGCATGTTGCAAGCCTATGTTTTAATTGTTTCATGTGTTTCAGACGTTTGTTTCAAATGTTTAATCTGAATGTTTCAAAAGTTGATTTGTTGTTGCACATGTTGGAATGACTATACACGCATGTTTCAAACTTATGTTTCCTCTATCTTCAGACGTATGTTGCATATATTTCGAAAGTAGATCGAGTGTTACATGGTGCCGATGGCTAGCGGAGAGCGGCCTGCCGTAGGGCTTCGGCTCCTACCTCGTGCCTTCCTCGCGCGGCGCGCCTTGCCCTCTCCTCTCCTCTCCCTCCCCTCCCCTCCCCTCCCTCCATCTCGCCATGGCAGTTCGAGCTCGACATGAGCGGGATGGGCGTGGGGCGAGGGAGCTGCGTGCGTGGGACGCAAGCGTGGGAGCTCCAACCGGACAGACGTCACCTCTGGAGCGGGACAGGCGTGGGGCAGAGGGAGCTGCGTGTGTTGTGGTAGTGAACGGGGTACATGTGCGAGTGTCCGGACATGGGCGTTCGGGCTCTAGCACTATGTAAAGATAAATATTGAGTTATGTGATTTTCTTTGAGCACCAATAAAAATACCTAATTATAATATTTGACTTAAGTCAACAAAGAATTAGTTGCTAATATGTGTCAAATGGTCGCCTATTCATTGCTTATTACGACGGAAGACCGTAAGAGATAGAGTAATCAGGTTGCAGCGGGCTGAAAATTAAAGAATATTAGCCCAAAAGCCCAACAAGCTTAGAAACCAGGCGTGGGCGTGTCACAACCTCGACGCCCTGATCGGCCGCCGCGCCTGCGCCTGCGCCGAGCGCCGCCATCGCAATGGGGGTGCTCACCAGAGCGAAGAAGAAGAGGCTGGAAGAGCGCCTCGCCGATCGGATCAGCATCCTCCCCGACGGCGTTCTCGGCGACATCGTCTCTCTTCTCCCCACTAAAGACGGCGCCCGCACGCAGGTGCTCTCCTCCCGCTGGCGCCACCTATGGCGCTCCTCTCCTCTCAACGTCGAGGGCTGCGTCGACCCAGTTGTCCATGGCGTCCCTGCAGCCAGGGAGATCTCCCGCATCCTCTCCTTGCACCCGGGTCCCGCCCGCCGCTTCTCCGTCTCTTACGGCGACCGCCAATCCGTCTTCCCCGCGAACCTGGGCGGCTGGCTCCGGTCCCCCGCCCTCGACAAGCTGCAGGAGCTCCAGCTCGACAACGTTACCAGTGTTCCAGAATCAGCACTCCGCTTCTCGTCCACCCTTCGTGTCGACACCTTCAGCAACTGCAGTTTCCTGCATTTTCCTTCGTGTCCACTTCAGTTGCCGCTTCTCAAGCAGCTGGGCCTTGTGAATATCATAATCTCGGAGAGCTACCTCCATGCCTTTGCTCGCCGCCTGCCCTTCCCTGCAGAGCTTGCTGGTACGTTGTGACTGCGACCTCCGCCGAGTGCAGATCGTGTCACGTAGCCTCATAAGCATCGGTGTGCATTCTGGCTGGACAAACTTTAATAAGGTACATCAGTTCATCATCAAGGATGCCCCATGTCTAGAAAGATTGTTATTTTTCGGAAGAACTAAGATCGACGTGTCGGTAATCTCTGCACCAAGATTGCATATTTTGGGGAAACTCCGTAATAATAATTTCCCCAGGTTTCACTCTGGCACTTCAACTGTTCAGGTATGGGCATCATTTCTCGCGTCCATTTGCCTACATGCATGATACATGTGTTAATTCTAAACATGCTTTTAACTCAGGGATCAAATATTGATAGCATGACGGCGGTGGTGAGCAGTGTGAAGGTTCTAGCATTATCTAATGTGAAACTCTGTCCGAATGTGGTTATTAACTTAATGAAGTGCTTTCCCCATTTGGAGAAGTTGTACATCCAGGTGACATTTGTACCAGAGTGTGCACGTGCATTCTTCTGCATTTACTCCTATAAGTCAATAACATCGATGACGCTATACTTATGTTCACTTTTGCTTTTGATCAGATAACACGTCTTGAGGAGGAAACTTGGTTTAGATACCAGGAAAACATTGGCGCCCTAGACATCCGTCTTAGGAAAATTGTGCTAGCAAACTATCGAGGCTACAAGTCACAGGTTATGTTGGCCAAGTTCTTTATATCAAATGCAAGAGTGCTGGAGTTAATGAGGTTTGAGTTAGTATTTCCAAGCGTTAGCTACAAATGGATTGAAAGGCAACATAGTCTGCTCGAGGTCGAAAAGAGGGCTTCCATGCGAGCACAATTCGATTTTGTATCCGGAAACATCTTGAATGGGTCATGCAGCCGAGATGCGGAAGTACATGATTTGTCAATAACGGATCCCTTCCAAAGGATTCATTGTTAGGTCTGATGACACAAATGAAAGATATTTTATTTTCAGGTAGGAATATCTAGCAAGGTCTAATTTAGTCAGTTTGACATTTGATATCTCGTTTCCTGGGAACACTGTAATTTGCCAACTGATTTGATGCTATATTTGTTTAATAAATGGAGAAGAGCTCTTGAGATATCCATTCACTATACCACAGCCATAGCGTCCTACGGAAGGTCAGCATAAGTCGTTATAGCGACCTACGGTCGGTCGATATAGTGTGGCGGCGGGGAGGGAAAATGGAGAGGCAGTAGGGTTTTTCCAAACCCAGATTGAGGTAGAGAGCGGCGCCAACTCTGGTCTGACAGGTGGAAATTTTAGGCGCCAATTGAGGTAGAGAACGGTGCCAACTCTGCTCTGACAGGTGGGCTCTGCTAAACTTTAGGCTTGAATCGGGCTAAGCACGCGTGCGCAGGCCCAATCCAATGTGCCGACGGATCGGTGGACCCAAATAATAAGATTTACCGATCGACCGTCTAACGGTAAACCAAAATAAAAATATCGACCAACCCTCGGATGAAAAAATGAGATATAGTGACCAACCGTATGTTACTAATGTATACCGACTGACCGTCCAATGGCATTTCGATACTTTTACCGACCCATGTCCGATGATAATTTTGGGTTGTGGTATAGTGATTGTTATTTTCCACCATGTTGTCATTATAATGATTGCAATTTGCATATATCCCCATCTAATCATAAATACAGTCTAACCCATTCAGTTTTCTCCCAAAAAGATATTGTCGTTACTCGTTACCTACTGTTTGGTTATCTTATTAGTAGCCACATGCCCACATCTTGTTGGCCCTTGGCTGCTGTGGATGGTAATAAACATAAGTTCATTGGAAGTTTCCTTCAACCACTCAGTATACTTTTTTACTGGAAGAGTCAAGCGAAAGCAATTAGTTTCCACAACCAGCTAAACTTAACTTTTAATATTGTATTTTTTGCAGCACTTGTGGCAGCCTCTATAATTAGAAACCAAGACCTGGTGCCGTAAGTGCTTGACAAACATGGGAAAAATTCTCACTGCTCTTGATAAAATCTGAAATCCTTTCAATCCCACTGAGAGGCCCATGCATGCCATTAACACATTGATGTCATGTAAGGGATTGCAAAAGTTTTCAATAGCACAAAAGAAATTGACCCACACACTTGAGGTGCTCCTAGGAAGGCTTCTCATTTGAGTTTAGATTGGCTTGGAGGAATGGAAAATAGAATGAAATTTTTGCAGGAAAGCTACTATTTAACATCAATGAAAATAGTGCTAGACTTCGTTTCTTGAGCTTTAGGTGTTCTGTGTTTCGCTTGATTGCTAATCTCCTAATGTTCTTACAATCTTGTCATTGGTGACAATCTTTATTGGGTTTGTCTGTAAGCAGGTAAGACCTTAATGTCTACTGCTGAACTTCAATTTGCAATGCAGTAAAGAATGGATGCGGTCCTTTTGTTATAAGAAGCAAATAAGTATTTGAATTCAAGACACTAGAGGCCTCTGAGTTGTTTCTACCTAATTTTACTCATGGATCAACATCTTTTGGCTTCAAAATTGGTGCATATATGCTGACCATCCATTCAGGTACACCCTATGCATGGCAAATTGGCAATTGCCCATTTTCAGTTCTGGTTTTCACCAATGTTCATAATTCAGAGCTTGCTCTTGGGGGAATCTACTTTGAGGTTGTAAATACTTGAACTACGTGTCTTGCTTGGGCGTTGACCCAGTTGTACATTTGCTGTTGGATCTCAGTCAGCTGGCCATTGCCGTACCTGAATCCAGTGAAAAGATGAAGGGCGAGTTTGTTATGTCCTGTTTGCAATGTATCATATGTTGAAGAGCATGGAAGTTTCAGGATAAATCACTCGTCTGACACCCTAGAAGTAAAAGAGCATTGGAGGTTGCAGCCTTGGGTTCATAGAGGTTGCAGCCTTTGAGGATAAATCAACGTCGACGAGCAACAGGCAGTGGAAATCGACTAGCAGCCGCTGCAGTGGGTTTCAATGAGTTTTGACTCAAAATCTCTGCTTGACGAGGAGGAAGCCTTGACGGGCGACATGAGCGATGGCTGTTCTTAGCCGTGGGAAACATCGTGTCATTACGACTGAAAAGAAGGGATATGAACTGCTTCGTGTTTTGCTTGTTCTATAGGGGTACATGCTTTCTCCAGGAGATGTCGTAGAAGTTGTGGCTCGACTGAAAACTTTACAGTATGTTTTCATAGTAGAAACGATATAGTTTGAATTTAAGTATAGGCTCAAATTTAAACTTATACTCAAAATATTTATTTTTATTTTTATTTTTATAGAACATAAGATGGATTTTTGTTTTTTGATGCGTTTTCATAGACATCTTTTGAAAAGAGTAAACATCTATAACTATAAGTTTGTAGAATGGGTTGGTCGTTCCAAGGCCGAGATAGCTTTTTTCGCGAACGTATATGATCATGTGTTTCATTAGGAGGAATAGAAGTTTACAACGACCAACAACATATGACACACAAAAGACAACTACTCGCAGCAATAAACACAACCTATGACCAAACCATCACAAAGCAAACTAGACCTACAGCGCCTAGATCTCCCACTAATTCAACAACAACACAACCCGAAGGCAAAACCTTCCTAGCAACTAGGGTGGAGTCAATGGAGCATCCATGGTACTTTGCAGCCATGTAAGAACTTTGGCAGTGTCCACTCAGCTTCTGCAAGCCCTTCTTGACATCCAGTATAGTTGAACCAGCACACGCCATGAGGGCTCTAACCACCACGACAGGAAACTATGATAAACGGATATTGAACCCCCAAGCACTGGCGGAGCCAAGGGGGGGGCTGGCAGGGGCCATGCCCCTCCAATGTTTCACAACAACAAAAAATAGTAGTATAACTTAATATTTTTTATTTATATTAAGAGGGAGATTATATAAAATTCTTGTCATATATACCTATTAATATCTTCTAGATAATATAATTATACAAAACACAACTAGATAATAAAATTATCGCAATGAAAAAGATCGAGCCGGCCCCCCCTAAGTATAATTCCTGACGGCCGGCCCCTCTGAGTATAAATTCTGGCTCCGCCACTGCCCCCAAGGTGGTCTGGTTGGTTTGTCTCGGCCTCCCAATGTCAGGAGAGCAGCACAATGTACAACCATCTTGGGTTGCTGGCGACTAGTGGGAACCGCCCATGGTGGTGCATGGAGTTGCCAGAAACGAAGAGCTAGGGCTATCCCCAAAACACAGTAGCCCCCAAGGCCGAGACAGCTTATCCAAACTATGGTTTCAAAAATAATATTAGTTCGAAAAACAAGTATAGGTTCAAACTGGCGTTTTTTTTACGATTACACAGTACAACCCAGGCACTCACAATGCACATACACTCACTCCTATGAACGCACGCACACAAACCGTACCCCTATGAGCATCTTCGAAGATTGGGCCGGCAAATCCTCGACATTGACGAAGTCACCACAGGCGTCTCGCTGTCGACGGGAACGTCGCCTACCACGTACTGAAAGAAAAAACGTCGTTAAATCCTGAAATATTCGCTCCCACGAGGAGTTGAACCCAGAACCTGAGTTGCTACTGAGGCTCTTGTAGGCTTGGCTCTAAACGGAAAAACCTTTGCTTGGAAGCCGACGTCATGCCGTCTTTCGCGCGGCGGGACACAGTAACGGGCCCGTGGATGACAGCGTGGCTCGCTGCAGTATGTGGTCGACACACCGTGGTGCTGTGCAAAACGTGGAACGGCTGCACACAGCACCAGGTCGAATTGAGAACATTCCTCCGTTGTCCTCCCTGTGTCTGTGTGGCGTACGTACATTTAGTTTGGGACCGGGGCCGGCTACGGGTACAAGGCAGCACGGAGACGACGATCGATGACGTTTAGTTTGCGTACGTTTACACACGACCGACCGACGTCACGGTGCCAGCCTGGACGTTCAGCAGCAGCGTGAGTGCGCTCAGGCCCGCTTGCTTGCTGGGCAGTTGGTTAGTTTGTTAGCTGTTCAAATTGGTCGATCCATGGACAACCACACGCACAGGTTTTAATCTGCGTGCAACGGTACTGCGCACACTGACACGTTTTTCTACAGAAAATACGAGTGTTCGTATATGTATACTGCTGACCTCATTTTTGTTGTTGATTGTGATCCACACGCACTTTAATTTCCAAACACAATGTAGTTTGCTGTATTATTCATGTCATTTTTCGGGACGGATTCCATAGGTTGATGGTCTTTTTCAACGAAGTTTCGATTACTTTTTGGAAGCCACACACTCACGTTTGCTAAATTGTTTTCTTCCATTGTGAGTTAGAGCTCTTGTAAAGACGCTTCATCTCTTCTCTTTTCTTAAGCATCTAATTAAGCGTCCGGGCATTGTACGTGCCCTGATAACGCTAATAAATAAAAGCTATGTCGTGTGATAGTACATTTTTATCAGTTCAGTAGCACATAATAACATTCAACTTAGGAGATCTTTGTATGGGGACTCGATATGGAATAATCCTGGAGAAGCTTTACACAGTTAGTGCAACAGATTCAGTTACATAGTACTCCCTCCACTCTGAATTATTAGATGTTTTGGGTTTTAATTTCCAGATAGATGACTTTTACTATGCACTTAAATATACACTATTTCTTTTTTTCTTTTTTTAGGGTCAAGGGGGGAGGGGCGAACTGTCTACCACTGATCCTGGACAATCCGGTGGGTGGAGGGGTCATAACCCCGATGGTTTTGGCATGGAGCCAGAATTCACTACCGGAAACAGTAGTAAAACACTTGACACAGGATTTGCTGAGTGTAACACTCGGCAAACAGCATATGGCATCTATAGTGTCGGCAAACGTCTCTTTGCCAAGTGTTTTTTTATCGGGCACTCGGCAAATACTTTGCCGAGAGCTGAAACCGACGCTCGGCAAAAAAAAGTAACGTGACGGCGCAGAGACAGTCACGGCGAGTTTGCCGAGTGTCCGGAATTTGACACTCGGCAAAGCAACCATGTTTGCTGAGTGCCCAAGCCCGGACACTCGGCAAATATGCCCTGGTCGTTTGCCGAGTGTCCAGGCACTGACACCCGGCAAACATGGCTGCTTTGCCGAGTGTCAAATTCCGGACACTCGGCAAAGACTGGCCTAGAATGTACAGATTTTGGCCACGTGTCATCTTTGCCGAGTGTTTTTACCTTGGCACAAGACAAAAGGCCTCTTTGCCGAGTGTAACACTTGGCAAATCGACCATATATTTCTAGTTTTTATGGTTCTGTCACGTATAACGTACCCCACTCAAATAAACATCACAGACATCACACATAGTTCACAATAAGCATCACAGACAGTTCATATAGATATATCGACAACACATAAATGTAAATAAACTTCAGAATCACAAGTAGGTTCATTCACAACCACAAATGCAAATAAAATTCACTGAGTGCAATGGCATCCACTGAGTAGTCACTGAGTAGTCATAAGTAATCCACAAATGCAAATGCAAATAAAATCACAAGTAGTCACCGAGGAGGCCACGGTGTCCACTATGACCACGCTGGGTCATGAGGCTCATTCGATACCGCTGATCGATTCTGCACAAAGGAAAAGAGATAAATCATTCTAGTTTCTAGTTTATTTTTAGTTTGTAAACTATAAATCATTCTAGTTTCTAGTTTCTAATTTATTTCTAGTTTCAAGTTTATTTCTAGTTTCTAGTTTCTAGTGTCTGGGCATCTTTGTAAGATTGATTCTGCATAAACTAGAAACGGTGATTATAAGGTTGTGAAGTGACTCACAGTGCCTGAAACAGTATTTGGAGCAGGTTGAAGAGGAGGGATTGGCATCGGTGGCGGAGGTTCACCGATTGCAGCGTAAACACCCCTCATATATTCAAACATATGCAGCCGCTCTGCCTCCATCCTCTGCCGCTCTACCTCCATCCTCTACTGTTCTGCCTCCATCTTCTCCTCTAGCTCCTCCCGGCGTCTCGTTTCTTGTTCCAACTGAGCTTACAATATTCCATCCCAATGTTATAATGCAATGCAAAAGTATGTAAAAATCAATGAACGATGACTAAACCAGAAATAACCTGGAGTGCGTTCATCTGGAACCATGTAGAGTCTAGCCGTGGGCGTATCGCCGAGCTGGAACTCGTGCTCCGTGCTCGAATCTAGGAGAGAGTGGGAGTACTGGCTGTGTCGATTGTGCTGTCGTCAATCCAGAACTAGCCATGCTTCTTAGCTCCTCCCGTCCTCATGACCACTTCTCCATCAAGGTCATGGACGCTCGGATCGTACTATGGACCATGGACCGCCCTTGCTATCGATGCGTATCCATCGAGGCGGCTGTGGACAGACTCATTGCTGGACGCCGAGGGCGGGTCCTCCGGGTTGTAGGCGACGTCGGCCATCGCCTTGCCCTTGTGGGCCAAAGCATATGCCATGAACTGGGAGCAAGGCTCGCCACCATGTGCCGCCGACTGCAAAAAAAAGCAATATGATTAGAAATTATGCAGAATTGAGCGTTAGAATAAAAAAATGAATCCGCGTACCATCTAGCTGTGTATTCTGAGAAGTTGAGGTTGCCTTGATGTTGTGGTGCACCCAGCATCAAGAAACGCCGCTCCCGGCAAGCGTTGTGATTCTCCTCCCACGCGGGGTCGCACCACCTGTCCACCATTTGGGTCCAGCACTGTAGATCATAGGCGCACCACCACGGAGGCACCTACGTCATCAAGTATATGACATATAAGAAGATGAAATTAAGCATAATTAATCTCAGAAAAATAAGTATTAATGTTCTATATTTACCTTCAGGTATATTGTTCTGGGGTCAGCCTCATGGTTTTTGTCGCACTTTTAGGGAGCCTCACTCTAAGAATTTTCACGTGGTATTGGATCACGGCCTGGATGCGCGCCTCGTAGTGCATGTCCTTGATGAGTTTCTTGGCGGCTTTGTCAGCCACAGCATCCGCCTTGGCCTCGTATCCCTCCTCGCATCTAAAAAAATCCTGCATATAGACTCGATGTATCCAGTCATTATTTCAAGAATGTCCAATCAATGCGATGTATTGAGCAATGTAGTGCGAGAAAGACTTAACCAAAGCTCGGCCTTGACACGCTGCGCCTTGTCGGCGAATACCCTGCCATCCCAATCAGGGGCGTCAGGAACGGCAGCATAGTGGACCCACATGTAGGCTGGCTCGATAGTTCTGTCGAACTGCACCATGCCAGGGAATTTTTCCATGATCAAAAGACCAAGGATGCCATTCACATGGCGTGCGTGATCACCCCCACCGACCTTCCTCCAACCCCTGCCCAAGTGATTAAGATAAATTATTAGTTTCTATTGTAATTTTGAACATATCAAATCAAAAATTAGTGATAACATTTAAAGTTACTACTTGTCTCCATCGGGTCGAATCAGCGGGTGTCTCTCAAGAGGTATCGGTCGCCTCGAGAGGGTCGAGGGACCTTGCAACCACACACGCGATGAAGTAGAGGAAGAGGTACCCCCTGTCTCCTCCTCCACCCCTGCCTCCTCCTCCACCCCTGCCTCCTCCTCCACCTATACCTCCTCCTCCTCAGAGGATGAGTGAGTGGAAGGTAACTCAGACGGCGACAAAGGTACAGGTGATGGTGGCCTCATCTTGCTTCCACCCTTCCCTCGACCCCTAGGTCTACCCCGAGGTCTCTTCTCGAACCCCTCAGCTACATCGGACCCTACAACTGCATTTGACCCTTTACACGTCGCTGTCGCTTTTGAGTAAAGCGACATTATCCTCTTCATACCGCCCACCATTGTTCAATCACCTGCAATTAAAAAGAGTACATTATGAGCCTCTAGAGCTTTCTCACGATGAATCATATCAAACCTTGTCCATGCTTCACCATCGGATGGATGCACCAGCTTCTTAGGATTGTATCGATGTCTGTATTTGTTCCATGTCATCTGTTTCGCGGATTCCTCAGTCATATAAAGCCGTTGGATCCTCAATATGAATGGAAGGTACCGTAGGATCTTCACAGGGATGGCGAGCTGCCTCTTCTGACCATCACTAGAGTCTACCTCCAGGAACCTAGAGGATTTACACTTCACACAGTACTTTGCTTCCGCATGTTCTTTCCTAAATAAGATGCATCCCTTCGAACAAGCATGTATCTGCTCATCTGGCATCTTAAGTGCACAAAGGAGTTTTTGTGCCTCATACATGCTCTTTGGCAGGATGTGACCATCCGGGAGCAGGCTACCAAAAACTGTCAGCATAACATCGAAGGCTTCTCGACTCAAGCTAAATTTGGACTTTACAGCCATTAGGCGTGCAATGACATCCAGTTGAGAAACCTTGGTATGCCCGTGAAGGGGTTGCTGTGCCACAGACAACATATAGTAATACGCCTTTGTGGTTGCCTCTGGCTCCTCCTCCCTACGTTCTTCATCGAAGTGTGCTTCATGATAGTCATTTAACATGTCAACTACCCCGGCATCGACATCATAATCCTCGATGCGTTGTCTCACGTCCTCGTCTCTCACACGATCGGATTCACCATGGTAGATCCACCGGGTATAGTACGCCGTAAATCCATTCTTGCAAAGATGTTTACCCATGACCACCTTTGTTTGTCGACGCATGTTTGCACAAATGCTGCAGGGACACCAAGTGGCACACGCTCCTTTAACCCTTGCAAATGCTAGTTCCAAGAAAGCATCGGTCTTCTCAATCCATTCATCGGTGAACGAACCCTGACTAGAGCGGCCCATGTACATCTACTCACGGTCATCCATCCTCTAACATATCATCAAGTAATATAAAAATCAATTACGTCTACAGGTTTCTACGTGGCGGTCTAATAGGTGAAGATAGGTCCTAATGCCACCCAAGGTTGTGTAGATGGGGTTAGTTTCCATGCTCTACTCCTATCCAAGACAGAATTTCGGCAGCACCTCCCCGTTGTTCTCCAAATACACGTTCTGGTAGGGAGATTGTGTATCCAGAGAACAACAGGGAGATGTTGCCGAAACTCTGTCTCGGATCGGAGTAGAGCATGGAAACTAACCCCATCTACACATCCTCGGGCAGTCCAAAAAACATGGACAATTTGAAACAGATACGGTTATAGATATGCAAAGATCTGCATATTTTCAACCGTGTCTCTTTCGAACAGGAGACACCTAGCTAGGTTACGTGATATATGAACATCCTATGTTTCACATCATACGGAAAGAGGGGTGTAGGATGCCTCACCTTGCTGTCCTGCAGAGTGACAAGTCGAGGACGGTGGGGAATGATAGCTTCTCCTGCAACAAAGAAACATAATAGTGTCAATTGTAAATTTCGGCAGCACCTCCCCTACACGGTGAGGTAACCAAAACATGCAACAAACCAACGGCACGATGGCCGACAACCACATACACAAATACTTTCACATGTATTCTAACAGAAATTGTGAACATACACTTTGTTGTTCCTATGAATCACAATATAAAATATGGTACAAAGCATAGCTGGCTGAAAAATAGCAGCCCTAATAATACCACGGTACAAAGCAAAGCATAGCTTCGATTTACATTTCCTGCAACCAATCCACAAAAATGAGACACGTCATATTGTCAATGTAGTACTCACATGCATGTGCATCAGTAAACACTAATCTATTTCTAAACTAGAAATACTAATCAGCATTTCAGTAATATAATTTACTCAAATTTCAATTCCATGATTGCCAAGATATATACTCATAAGTCTTGGTAATTTAACAGTGATTGGAATTGATAAAAACATAATCAAGTAATTTGTAACTAGCTGGTAAAGTTCATATATATACATGTACTAACATTGTGTTTTTTACCTTATCAAGTGATGAGATTGTGCTGGGGGGAGGGCGCCGGCCGCCGGCCAGGGGGCTGGGGGGAGGGCGTTGGCCGCCGGGGGCAGGGCGCCAGGGGGAGGGCGCCGGGCGCTGGGAGGAGGCTGCCGGCCACCGGGGGACCGGGGGCCGACGCAGAGAGCCGGCATCGCATTGGCTGGCGGGCGGGCATGGGCGTGAAGACGAGCGGGCTGGCCAGCTGCTGTGGTGAGCGGGGCGGGGGGGTGCGTGCGTGGGTAAGGGCAGGCGAGGGGGCTCGGGCTCCGGTGGCTGGCCAGAGTAGGCAGCATGGCGCATAAGCGACGACGACTCTTTGGCGTGGAGCAGCGGCGGGGGTGTGGACCTTGTGCAAAGCGGCGGGGGTTGGGCGCGTGTGTGCGGGAGGCTGTGTGTGTGCAGGAGGCTTTGTGTGAGGGTGGATATGAGGGGGTTTGCCGAATGCCCCTGATCTGGCACTCGGCAAACCCATTTTTTTCATTTTCACACTGTGCGTGTGTGCGGCCGGTGGGGGTGTTTGCCGAGTGTCCCAGACCTGACACTCGGCAAACCCATACCAGATTAGGGGCACTCGGTAAACCCAGTTTTTTTTGTTTTTCTTCTTTTTCATAACTTGTTTTTCTAAATTTGTTCCGATGTACTTTGAAAATACCTTGTCAAATTCACTCAACAATATATATTTGATTTTTCTATGAATATTATTCCATTATTTCTTGCAGTTAAAACTCAAATTTAATTTATATCAATTAAAATTCTATAATTACACTTAATAAATTAAAATTATCAAACTGATCTAAAAAATTACCAAAATTTCACATGAAACAATCTATGTTCTCTATTGCCTATACAAAAAGTTTTGAAGCGAAATCCTAATTTGACCGTCACTTTGACTCCAAATCTTACCGAATCCTTCTCAACGCTACGATTCTTCTTCTGAGATGCTTTGGTTTGTAAACATTGTACGTGATAAATTGTGTGAAACCTTCTTAATTTTTTACCACAGCCTCCACATATGATATCATCACATCATGACAAATATCATGATTTTCAGACTTCGTTTGCTTTTTTTAGAATTTAAAAAACATTCGACCACACGTTCGTGGTCGTGTTTCCTAAACAAGATGTTCGAAATTTCTTTTCATTTCCTGGGTAAGGCCTCACAATGGACTTAATAACATGAATATCATTTTTCTACTCATTTTATTCTATTATTTAAATCACTTGCAGTTCAAATTTGACTTATACCAAAAAAATTCTTGAAATACAATAAATTATTTAAATATAGCAAACAGGTCCAAAAATATTCCAAATCTTAACATAGAGTACCACATGTTGTATGTGGAGAGCAGAAAAAGTTTCAAGGTCAGAAGAGAAAAAAACTTGTTTCTTTGTCGAGTGCCAAACAAATACACTCGGCAAACATATTTCTTTGCCGAGTGCCAAATAATTACACTCAGCAAAGATATTTCTTCTGCCGAGTGTATTTGTTTGCCGAGTGTTTCCACTAACGGACGCTCGGCAAATGTATTAACGGACGGCACACAGACTAACGGTTGTCCACGTGACGGTTCTTTGCCGAGTGTCTAGCTTTTGCCGAGTGTTTTTTTTTCTGGTTTGCCGAGTGTCAAACTTTGCCGAGTGTTTTTTGCCTTTTTTGTCGAGTGCAATTATTTTGCCGAGTGTTTTTTTAAAGCACTCGACAAAGAGCTTATTTGTCGAGTGCCCGATATAATGCATTTGGCAAACATTCTTGCACTCGGCAAACACCTAGTTTCCCGTAGTGATTACAACATGGGGGAAAGGGGAGAGCAAATTACATTGATTCAATTGAACTCCAAAATACAGACAGCAGAGGTGAGTTCCAGGGCAGTCGACATCGCCAGTCTTGTAGTTGACCTGCAGGCCTCCATGAGTCTCTCCACGCTGGGTAGGATACTCCAGAAGACGACGTCGTGCGATCGGGGTTGTTGCAGCTCCAGCCGGAGTTCCTTCCGGCATCCTCGTGGTCCACAATACATCTGCCTTGGCAAGCCCATCGATCTCCCATCCAATTCTCACACAGAATGTACAAGTGAAGGGGTACCTTGAGATAACATGATCAGCGTCTTCATTTTGCTCTCCGCATAGGTCATAAGTCCCATCCTGCGCAGAATGTGTTTCCGCGCCAGGTTCGCCATTTGCATCGCGAACATTTCTTTCGAAAACATTTCCAACGCGGACGTGCATGACAACGCTAAATAAAAGCTATGTGGCGTGATAGTACAATTTTATCAGTTCAATAGCACATAATAACCATGGGAATGAATGGGACATTCCACTTAGGAGATCTCTGTATGGACATGATATGGAATCCTGGAGAAGCTTCACGTGGTTAGTGCAAGGGATTCAGTTACAAAGTACTCCCTCCATTCCAAATTATTAGATGTTTTGGGTTTTCTATACAGATTACTTTTATTATGCACTTAGATATACACTATTTCTAGATACATAGTAAAAACAATATATCTCTTACAATTTGGAGTGGAGGGAGTAAGAAACAAGACGAGGTGACTTTGGTTTTAGATAAGTCTATGAGGTACACAACTAAGTCTGTTTATAGGTTTGCTTCGGATGGCAGCACGCCATCCAGATGGCATACCAAAGAAACTGGCATCAGTTAGAAGTGTAAGATACCTCTGAAGATCAAAGTATTTCTTCGGCAAATGGTTCATCACAAGTTGCAACCTGCTGTGGTGCTAAAAAGGCGCGGTTGACATGAAAGTCAGGAGCGTCTTAGCATTTTTTCAGGAGTCACTTGGGCAATTTGGTCATAAGCTGAAAAACCGCAGCATCTTAGCATTTTTTTAGGAATCACTTGGACAATTTGACGCACTCATAACCAGATTTCGATTGAAAATAAGTTGCCTAAATGTCTCATTGAAGTTCTATCTCGCAATATCCTTTACGCAGAAATGATGCCCGCTGCTCAAGGATCAGGACCATGACAAAGTTGAAATCATGACATAGAAGTTGATTAACTGGCTTGGAAGCTTCAGTGCTGCTAGCAGTATTGTGGTACCGGATGTAGCGGAGATGTAATGTGGTAATAGCAGGGTGCTCTTGCTTTTGTTTGCCTAGGTAGTTTTCTAGAAGCAAAAGTTTCCACCTTTAAAAAAAAGAGCATATAATAACCCATTCTTCTATCACAAAGCAAAATCTGGTAGCGGATGTAGCGGAGATGTAATGTGGTAATAGCAGGGTGCTCTTGCTTTTGTTTGCTTTGGTAGTTTTCTATAAGCAAAGGTTTCCACCTTTAAAAACAGAGCATATAATAACCCATTCTTCTATCATGTAAGGAAAAAATGGATTCTTGGTTCATTTACTTTGGATTTTGGTGTTTTATGACCAACACAACTAAATTGGACTAATGAATTTGCAAGTGTTTGTTTTGTAGTCCAATAGGGTGCAAGACGTGACTTGGACGAAGGCGACGTGATGATCCGATGATCAACACCTTAAAGCAAGACCTTAGGAGCACAAGAGAAGACCCAAGAGATCAAGTAAAGTCCAAGCATAAAGATTGAAACCAAGCCGTATGCAAGATCGCGAAGAAACGAGCTCACTGTGGTGACCGGACGCTGGACAAGCGACTGGACGCTGCGACAGGATGCTGGGTGGAGACTCGACAGACAGGCGACCGGACGCGAGGACCGGACGCTGGCGGCAACTGACCGGACACAGGAACGCAGCGTCCGATCGAGTACAGTAGGGTTCTAGAGCGGCATATCTGCGACCGGACGCGTCCGGTGGCAGGCGACCGGACGCTAGACAGTGTCCGATCAGTGTTTTGCCGGTTCAACGGTCGGGACGACCGGACGTGTCTGGTCAGGACGATCCAGCGTCCGGTCAGTAGCAGAATTGCGGGAGTTCGACCCCAACGGCTACTTTCTCAGTGGGGCTTATAAATACAACCCCCAACCGGCCATTTGAGAAGTGTGGAGCTGAGAAAACATATCAAGGGTGTTGATACACCATTTTAGTGATCTCCACTTGCATAGTGCTTAGTGATTCATCAGGTGATTAGCGTAGGTGCTTTGCGAAGTGCTTAGGTTGATTAGACCACCGCTTATGCGCTTGCTCTAGGTTTAGGCCTAGTGTTTAGTGAGGTTTGTATACCTCTTACCACTCGGTGCTTGCGCGCACCATTGTTGTACATCGGAGGGGCTTGTAGTCTTGCGAGATCACACCAACCGCGTTTGTGGTGTGGCCGCCACCGTGTACCGGAGGGAACAAGGCCCGCGGCGTTTCGGCCAGAAGCTTGACAGTGAAGACGGCGGGGAGCATCCGGGAGAGGCTTGCCGGAAGGCACGTCGGAGACCCACCTGAGCGTGGGGAAGGCACGTCGGAGGCCTCCACAATTTGACGGCACTAACTTTCTCTATTATAAGGCTAGAATGGCTTGCCACCTTGAGGCGGTTGATTTGGGTGTATGGAGAGTCACTCGTGACGGGATGAAACCCATCAAGAATCCCGAAAAACCCACAAAGAGTGATGAAAAAGAAATACATTTCAATGCTAGTGCTAAGAATTGCTTGTTTGAACCATTTAGCATGGATGTGTTTAACCAAGTATTTACTTTAAATACGGCACATGAAATTTGGTTAAAACTCCAAGAGCTCCATGACGGCACAAGTAATGTCCATGAGCAAAAACATTGTCTAGCTAAGCAAAATTATGATTCCTTTGCTATGAATGATGATGAGCTTGTTCGTGATATGTATTCTCGATTGAATCTAATTATCAATGAGCTCCATTCAATAGGTTTATTAAAGCTAGATGATGCGGACATCGTGAGGAAGATCATCTCCGTTCTACCACAAAAGAAATATGCAAGCATCATCACCATCCTTCACAACATGGAGAACTTGAGCACCATGACCCCGGGCATTGTCATTGGCAAGCTAGTGGCATTTGAAATGTCACGTAAGATGGGTCAAGGAGAAGCATCTTCATCAAGCAAAGGCAAAGCTCTCGCTTGTAGCGAGAAGAAAAAGATGAAGGGCAAGAAAGTTGAGTCAAGCTCAAGCTCAAGCTCCTCAAGTGAAGAAGAAGAAGATGAGGATGATGATGATGATGAACAAGAATCAAGTGATGATGATCAATCTTCCTCCTCCACCTCCGACCTTGATGAAGAATCAATCAAACTTATCAAAAAGGTGGAGAAGATGATCATAAGGCTCAATGTCAAGGGTGTGCCCATCCAAATTCAAGACCTTGTTTTCACTAATCAAAGAAACGAGCAAAGAAAGAGAGGATGCTATGGATGTGGTGAGTTGGGGCATTTTGTGGAAGTTTGTCCAAACAAGCCCACACCCAAGACAAAGAAGAAGGCATGCAAGAACCAAGCCCTCACCTCAATAAGATCATGGGATGATTCTTCAAGTGAAGAAGAACACCATCACAAGAGGCGAGGCCGCAAGCACTCATCATCAAGCTCTTCTCGTGTGTGCCTTATGGCACGAGGTAACGAAAGCTCATTCTCTAGTGAGAGTGATAGTGATGATGATATGCTTTCTTATGATGAAATTGTACAACAAAATCTTAAATATGCTAAAGTTTGCACTAGTCAACAAAAGAAGCTCAAAAATTTGAAAGAAGAGCTAGGTAGTTCACAAGAAGCATACAAAAATTTGCTTGAACAATATGAGAACTTTGCAAATCTCAATGTTGAACTATCTACTAAAATTGAGCAACTTGAGGCTAGTGCAACAACAAATGAATGCACAATCAATGATAAGCAACTTGAAAAGAAAAATGAAAAATTAAGAGAAAAGTTAGCTAGCTCACAAAATGATTATCAAAGTTTGCTTGCTAAATTAGAAATCATGTGCAAACATTATGATGAGCTAACTAATAAAGTTGCTAATCTTGAAGCCGTCAAAAATACCCCCAAGGCATCTAAAAAGAAAAGTTCTATCATTAAAAAGGATGTCTCTACTTCTTGCAATGATTTATGTTTAGACTCACCTTTGTGCAACCAAGTTTTTGTTGAGAAAGTTATTGTAGATACATGCACACAAGAAGTTGCAAAGGAAAATGAGCAACTCAAGCAAGAAGCAGCTCGCCTCACCAAGGACTTGACTCAAGTGAAAGGCAAGGCGAAGCAAACACAACTTCATCAAGATAACACCGTCAAGGGAGTGAAGAAGCTTGATGAAGGAAAAACCGTGGTTTGCTACGTGTGCCACAAGGAAGGCCACAAGTCCTATGAGTGCAAGATGAAGAATAGGGGAGGAGCAAAGAAGAAGGAGCAAAAGCAAACAAGCAAGTTCTCCAACACCTACACCAACAAGGTGGACAAGAAGGCGTCCACACCTTATCTCTTGAAGAAAAAGAAAAATGACAAGGTGGTGGCCATCAAGGTGAACAAGCAAGCCAACAATGGGGTCAAACGTTTTTGGGTGCCAAAGGAGATCATTTCCAACATGAAGAGCACCAAGAAGGTTTGGATCCCGAAAGGGAAGTAAGAAGTCCAATGGACTTTAGGAAATTTGGAGACTTGGCAAAGTATGGGTGCATTTCATGGGGTGCTTCATGATGGACAAAGTTATTGCCAAGTGGGTTAGTGAATACTATGGACCCAAATTCCCCTTCCCATGTTAGGTAACTAGATGTTATTGCTTTCAATTAGTATTTTCTTCAAATAGTATTGCTTTCAATTGATATTATTTTTCAATTGGTATCTTTTTAAGTATCTAGTTACTTTTAATGCCTATGTTTGCATTTGCATTCTTAAATCTGTTGTCACGCATACAATAGGTATATCTTATGGTAGAATTGTTCGGTTTCATTTTAACCCTTGGAGCAAACCTACATGGTTCAAAATTGTTTAGGAGCAAGGCACATAGCTTGTCTTACAATTGTTCATTTAATATGTGCCAAAGTCCAAATTGTAGATAATTTCTCCCAAAATATCATCTTTCAAGTGGTATTTTGATTCCAAAATCAAATGTGCATGAGTACTACAAGTATTCCACGCTTGCATGCACAAATTTAGGGGGAGGATCATCTACAAGATGGATGCTTTGAGACTAACCACTTTTCAAGCTTATCATGTAGTAGTCTCATTGCAAGGAAAATGGAGTCCTCGGAGATAAGCATCATTCTTCATTTGGTATCATCATGTTGACTTCATTTTGATATTTATATGCTTTCTCCATGCATTATATAGATTAAACTCCTTCGTGCGATAATTTGCCAATTATGCATATGCTTTGCCTTCCATCATATGTATGCATATATTTAGGGGGAGCTTAGTCTATATAATGTGAGTCAAATTTTGTGATCTATTCAATTCTACATATAAAGGATCATAAAGTTTGACCCTCCCTTGTGCTACTAATGTCTTCCTTTTCGGTGTTTGATTTCAAAGGGGAAGAATTTGGAGGACCAAAGGCAAGCATTAATTTGGTGTCTACAAATGGTAATGGTCCAAGAAAGGGAGGATAGTGGGTTATGGATTAGTCTAAGTAATGGGGAGAATTAATAAAGAACATGGCTTAAATCCATAATACCACAAGGGGACATTTGCAAGGGCAAGATAAGCTTTAAATAGTTTTTCAATTGGTCCTACAAGTTGTATCTTCAATTGGTATCAATTGGTATCTTTTTAGTATCATATAACCTTGTCGTTTGCATTGCATCTTAGCAAGTAGATAGTTTTTAAATTTCACATTCTTATTATTTGCTTGCTTTGGTCGTGTTGTCATCAATCACCAAAAAGGGGGAGATTGTAAGGAAAATGGACCCTTGGCCCATTTACTTTGGATTTTGGTGTTTGATGACCAACACAACCAAATTGGACTAATGAATTTGCAAGTATTTATTTTGTAGTCCAATAGGGTGCAAGACGTGACTTAGACGAAGGCGACGTGATGATCTGATGATCAACACCTTAAAGCAAGACCTTAGGAGCACAAGAGAAGACCTAAGAGATCAGGTAAAGTCCAAGCATGAAGATTGAAACCAAGCCATACGCAAGATCACAAAGAAACGAGCTCACTATGGTGACCGGACGCTGGACTGGACGCTGGACAAGCGACCGGACGCTGTGACCGGATGCTGGGTGGAGACTCAACAGACAGGCGACCGGACGCGAGGACCGGACGCTGGCAGCAACCGACCGGACGCAGGAACGCAACGTCCGATCGAGTACAGTAGGGTTCTAGAGCGGCATATCTGCGACCGGACGCATCCGGTGGCAGGCGACTGGACGCTGGACAGCGTCCGATCAGTGTTTTGTCGGTTCAACGGTCGGGACGACCGGACGCGTCCGGTCAGGACAATTCAGCGTCCGGTCAGTAGCAGAATTGCAGGAGTTCGACCTCAACGGCTACTTTCTCAGTGGGGCTTATAAATACAACCCCCAACCGGCTATTTGAGAAGTGTGGAGCTGAGGAAACATATCAAGGGTGTTGATACACCATTTTAGTGATCTCCACTTGCATAGTGCTTAGTGATTCATCCGGTGATTAGCGTAGGTGCTTTGCGAAGTGCTTAGGTTGATTAGACCACCGCTCATGCGCTTGCTCTAGGTTTAGGCCTAGTGTTTAGTGAGGTTTGTATACCTCTTACCACTCGGTGCTTGCGCGCACCATTGTTGTACATCGGAGGGGCTTGTAGTCTTGCGAGATCACACCAACCGCGTTTGTGGTGTGGCCGCCACCGTGTACCGGAGGGAACAAAGCCCGCGGTGTTTCGGCCGGAAGCTTGATAGTGAAGACGGCGGGGAGCATCCGGGAGAGGCTTGCCGAAAGGCACGTCGGAGACCCACTTGAGCGTGGGGAAGACCCGAGGCTATCCATGGAGTTATCCGACCGGGAGCTTAGCCCTTGCGAGGGATTCCTTGCGAGGGGCTCCAACGAGGACTAGGGGGAAGCTTGCGCGCTTCTCGATACCTCGGTAAAAATACCAGAGTCGTCGATGGGAGTTTGCATATCTCTATCTTGCTCTTTTGCTTCCGCATTTACATTGATTACATTACTCCTTTGCGGTAGAGATAGCAACACATTAGCAAAACCATAGTTGCACAGTTAGATAGTTTATCTTTTGCATAGGTTTTGCTAAGGGTAGAAAAAGAGGCCATAGTTGAGAGTTAGATTTTTGAGTCGCCTAATTCACCCCCCCCCCCCTCTTAGGCGTCACGGTCCCTTCATATCACAAAGCAAAATCTGTTTCTGGGTACCAAACCATTTCTTCCTAGATAGAAGATCAATTGCACAAAATTGGGTTGGTGCATTTACTGCTACCAATTGAATTGAGGATTACATCCATATTTTCATTGATTTTTTTCTTTTTCTTTTGAGAAGGCATACAAATTTTTCCATTTGTGTTAGGCCTGTGAAGGCCCATCACGGCCCAGTGAACGAATGGAATCTTGCCCTCATCGAGAAGTTCAATCACGTAACCATTGCTATAAATTACGATCCTACCCTACCCTGGCATTTCTACCGAATGGCTAGGACGCCACCACCCACCACCAAATCACCAACAACCGCTCTGTCTTTCTCTCGCCTCAATAGTCGCAGCATGCTCGTCTCCATCTCGCTACGGGAAGCCAATCACCAAGCGCCATTGGAGGGGCACTAGCTGATCCTCTGTTGCGTCTTCATGTGGATAGTCAGTGGGGGATTAGTTAGTGGGGATGATGTGAATAGCTTTCATGTTGAGATAGACTTGTAGTTGGGATTAATTTTATAAGAGATATAGATTGAGAATTACACTCATATTTTCATACAACTTTTTTTTCTTTTTTATTTTTTTTATAGGGAAAAGGTCAATCTATCCTTCAACTATTGTGCAAGTTCCATTTGCCTCCCTCATTTAAAAAATCAGATTTTTAGACTCCTCCAACATTTTAAACTGTCTGATTTTAGCTCCCTAAGTAGTTCCAAAAGTGGCTTTGACTGATGTGGCGCCACATCAACCGTCTTTGTTGGGATCTAGACCTTTGCGTATAACTTCACCAGAGTGAAGATTAAGTTAGGGTAACTACTATCACACAGCAAAAAGAAAGTGAGGGGAAACACTAAGATTAGGTTTGGAGAATGAGGAGAGAACTCCTCTTGTCCTTGCCCTGGGGCTCTATTTATAGTGGAGGTGGGAGAAAGCGTCTTCCTCCCAATCCCGTTTAGTTTATAAATTACATGGAGGTCCTTAGACCTCTTGGGCCTGATTTTTTACATGGAGGGGGTAGGCGTAGACGCCCTTACCCCCAATAGTAGCCCCTTAGCCATTAGGCTTTGGTAGGTACAGCAAATCCTAGTCGCTATAATAATAGAAAAAAAGGCCCAAGAATTGGTCCCTACAAAATCGATTGAAACTGGAATGGGATTCGTTTATTATGGATTAGTTTGTATAGATATTCCAATAATTTGTAACCACATAAAAGTTGTGGAGTGTTGTGGAAGGTACAATCCTGCAAGGCAACTTATATTGCGAAAGCTTCGACACACGGGGCATAAGAAATTCGAGGCATGACATAAACGAAGGTATGATCTTTTCGACAACCAAGATATGATGTCGAGTAAGTATAATAAGTTTTTGTGTGGCAAAATAAATCATTACCTTGAGTGAAGCATGGAGACCTGCAAGATAGATGTATTGCCCTTCAAGGTGAAGGTTAGCACAACTACTAGATTGTTTTAAACTTCCACGTGAAGGTGTAGAGTAGCAGTCAGTCACGAAGGTGATAGGGATCGGATAAGTGCAAAGGTTTAAAATGGAGTATCTATACAAGTGAGTATTACCTTATATGGAGGTTGGAAACCTGTAAGTAAACATGGACATTTTTACAGTAGTGACAACCTGCATGTTAGCGTGATATAGCTTTAATTTTTATGCCACTTGAGAATTGCCACTGGAGCGCAGTATATGATAGTTGCATAGGTCATGGCTAATGCGTTGACATGAGATTAAAACATTAAAGATATGAAGGCATGCCGAATCGGCGGCATCCCAGGGTGTCCACGTACGTTCTGTTTAGTTGGTGCGTTAGATCGAAATTCCACGACTCAGATGAAGCGCGTCACAACTGGCCTTCCTCCATGCATTCGGTAGTGGATAGATGAAGCAAGTGGACGCATTCAATGAAGTATGGCTTCCCTGGTGATCGTACGCGGCACGCAAATGGACGGTGACGCGTAGCAGGGATGGTGGATTCTCGACATGCATGGCCGGTGCCTAATTAGCATGGTGGTACGCGTGCGTACATGCTGTTGGGGCCTTGCTTGCTTTGCATGCATGGCCAGTTGTACCCGTTCTTATCTCCTTGTGAGAAGGTAAAAAATTTTGGCCTGTCCTTTCTCTACGAGAATACGATCAAAAGTGGGCCAACGGCAGCAGCAGTGCATGCATGCACGCCTTTAAACCAGCAGTGGCTTCAGGCCAACTAGCACCCATCCTTATCTGCACCCATCTTATCTCCTTCAGGAGAGCACAGAGGCCTTTTTTCGTACGAGAGCTGCCCAGCCAGCTCATGGGATTTGACCGGGCGTCTTTATCCTCTGCTACCTCTCCCCTGCTCTTTTTTCAGGAAACGCAGAAGGGAAAAGAGTAGGAAGAGACAGGCAGCCAGCCAGGTGGGCTCGCGCCTTCGGCGCCCCTCACATGCGGTGGGTGACCGGCCAGGCCGGTGACCGGCCAGGCCGGCGGCCGGCTGCGCGGCAGCTCGCGCTCGCCTGCACTCGCACCTGGCGGTGGCCTACGAGGGCCGCACCTATGGCTGCGGCGGCGCCTGGCCGGAGGCGGGGCGTCATCTACGGCTACCGACTGGGCTCACGCGCACCCGTGGCAGGGGCCGGCAGCGGCGGCGACGGGGCCAGAGGCGCGCGCTCGCGCCCGTGGGGCAGCACTTGTGCCCCTCTCGCGTCGCTCACGCCCCGCGGCTGCGGTGGTGAGCTGGGAAGGTTCGGCCACGGCGAGAACAGCGGCTCCGTCAAGGCGCTGGCGGCCGCGGGCGAGCGGGTCTTCTCCGCGCACCAGGACGGCCGCGTCCGCGTCTGGCGCGTCTCCCGCCGCTCTCGCTCCGAGAATGCCTTCAAGCTCGTCGCCGCGCTGCCCACCTCCAGGGACTACCTGGGCCGGGTGCTCTGCCAGGCCAGCTACGTGCAGAAGACGGCGCAGCGCAGCCACTGGCGCCTCTGGATCGAGCACGCCGACAGCATCTCCTGCCTCGCCGTCGCCACCACCGTGCACAACGCCGCGCTGCTCTACTCAGGCTCCTAGGACCGCACGCTCAAGGTCTGGCGCATCGCTGACCTCAAGTGCCTCGAGTACATCCGTGCCCACGACGACGCCGTCGCCGCCGGCGCCGGCGCCGGCGCCGGCGTCGTCTACTCCGGCTCCGCCGACGGCCACTTCAAGGAATGGGAGAAGGGCAAGGCGTCGCATTTCCTCCAGGGCGTCCTCGTCGCTCGTGATGGTGTGTCCTAGAACGCGCTCGCCATCGCCGGCGCCGACCGCCGGGCCTACACCGCGGGCTCCGACGGCCACGTCGCCGGCTGGGACCGCCGCGCGCTGGACCCTCGCGTGCGATGTGAAGGCTCACGACATGGCAGTGTTGTGTCTCTACGTCGTTAGGGACCTGCTCTGCACCGGCTCCACCGACAAGACCATCGGCCTTTGGCGCCGGCAGAGCAGCGGTGAGCTGGCCAAGGTGGGCGTCATTGGAGGCCATGAGGGCCCTGTAAAATGCATCCAGGCGTCCTGGTGTAGGCTCAGCAATGGTTGCATGGTCTACAGCGGGAGCCTTGACAAGACCATCAGAGTTTGGTGGGTGGCCGGTGCTTTGCAGCATGACAATGGCAACGAGTAGCAACAACAACAAGAAAAGAGCTTCAAGGATCAGAATCAGAATGAGAAGGCTTCTTTGTTCTTGAGATGAAACGTGTCTGTTTCAAATTTCGAAATGGATTGATTGAGATTGCTCAGGTCTAGTCTGTATTTTGGATTGTTTGATTGACAGTGCCAGACTTGGGTGGTTTTCCATGGACACCACCAAGCTAACCCAGATTCTTGGCACCAAGCCAATCTCATTTCAAGATGGAGTCAGAAGTACACTTGATGCAGAAGCCAGTACATGACACTTCCTCAACAGTTTGCTTGAGTTCCTAGGGAGTTGCTTGCATTCAAATATGAAAGTGTGACGTAGAAAATCACATTTAATTTGTGAAATTTTAGTAACGGTAAATTTCTATTGGATCTACTTGCTAAACACCAGTGGCATCATCGGTGTTACTGCCTGATTGTACTGTACCGTTATGAAAAAAAATGCCATTTGTTTTAAGTCGTTTTTTCCCAGCAGTATGTAACTGTATTGTGCATGTATATTACAATTTCCAACTAATGTTACCCTCATGTATTTTTTTAGAGTTTTAGGCCTTTGCCCGTCTTAGCATTAAACAAAGACAATAGCATTCAATTACAGCATTCATGAAGATCTACCCTCATGTATTCTGTTTGGTTGGTATTTTCAGATTTGTTGCTGCCTAATATTTGGCTTTAATTTCTAACCCTACCTTGGTGAGTTATTATTCTATATAGTGCATAGCCCTGTATTGGATTGAATACAAGTGCTGGCTTTGCTACTGCATTACTCTTTCTTTTCTTTTTAATGAAATGATACGCAGCTCTCCTAAGTGTTCGAGAAAGAAATATATGCTCCACCGTATAAATTGAAAGTTGTATAAATTTAAGTGTAAGTTTGGAAGGTGTATAAGCTCTCTGTGGTCATAATTGAACATATAACTTTGGTCTATCCAAATGAGTTCATAATTTAGAACTTCTCACTATCTGACAAAGAGTACATAAATAAGCATCACACAAACCATTGAATAATTGGCAGACTCAGGTGGGTTACCAAAACTTTTTATTTTATATTTGCTTTTTTACTATTTAGCTTGGATAAAAATTGTTAAAAAAGGTTAATACAGATAAATGATAGGCATGACTAAGTTTGCGACGGCCAATAGGGCATCAGTATAAGTATTTGACACTTTTACAGGTGGAGCAGCATTCCAGGAATCTCAGAGCTATCTTATGACAAATTCAGGGAATTGTGTATTGTGTAGATATCAGAGACACCAGCACAAAACAAAATATTAAAATAATTATTCTGAAACAATGATAAGCTTGCATAGGATACACGTACAGGCTAAGAAGTATTATTGGGGGCAGCGAGATTGGAAAACTACCTTCTAGATGAAAAATGACCTTCTGAAGAAGCAAAGCCATCACCTGTACTGATCTTTTGAGACATTTTCTTTTTCTTATTCCCAGTAACCTCAAAGTATGGGAGGACACGGTGGTAGCAGGCATATAACCATACAAATGCATTATCGCTGCCATATATATGGTCTAAGTACTACCACTTGAAACGGTTCCACATAGAATGATACCCCACAGCAGAGTGAGTAAAAGTAATATTGCATATTACAGCCACCATAGTATCCCTCCTCAATGTTAAAGTGCAGCCTGTACGAACTTTATTTAGTTATTACTGATAAGGAACTCACATGGATACCCAGCACTGATACTATGCTAGGTACGTAAAAACTTAACCACAATGACAATTGCAAACGACCTCGCATCACAATATAGCTGGTATAGGAATTGCGCCGCTATTTATTTGGTGAATGTAAGAAATAACTTAATCATGCGTAGTCAAGTTGTGGATAGGCCCTATGCCCTCGAAATTTGAATAAATCCGTGAAACTTGAATATTTATTCAGCTCTTCTTATTTCAACAACTATCTCAGGGCCTCTCGTAGGGTAGCGGGCGCATTACAAGGATATACAATATGATTGGTGCCACCATAGTAGGAGTTAGGATAGCAAAGATGGTCATGGTGAGCTTATCTTCATCTAAGCACATCTTGAGTGTCAGCTTCTTGCTTCTAACAATGTACTCCGGCTCCTGCTTGATGTTTTCTTCGATAGTCTCCAGCTTGCAGCACTTATCTCAGGCTTCTTCTTAAAATGTTGAAATAGGTTGGCATTTGAATAGGGGGCTTATGCGGGTGATTAGTGTCGAGTGTGGAGTGCCTTGTTGTGAAGGGGGAGCTGGGGGGCATTTTATAGGCGATTGACGACGGGTTTAGAGGGTGGGTGAGCGCCATTATCGGTGGCACTGAGCAGCATCGGGGGCTGAGGGAACCAGGTTTGTGGGGGACAGTAGCGGCAGCATCGGCCCAATGGAGGTGACATCACGAGCGGTGTCGTGGGGCGGTGGTGCGACGTGCGGTGGGTGGCGGTGCAGAAGAGACAGCGGCATGACGCTGAGAGGACGGCACCAGTGTGCGAGAAAAGGAGCGCGGGTGAGTGGCCACTGGCGGTGCGCGTGGCTTTAATTTGCATGCGGTCTTAGGTCAAACATACAACTTGGAAATGAAATCCTACACTATGTTAGTGGGAGATCTTTAATTTGTGAAAAGGCAGCTTTAATTTGTTACCTCCTTTGCGATTCAATTCCAATCATAGTTGGTCTGCTTGCATCTGAATGGTTGCTTTTCTTGTAACCCGTTTGTTTTTTGCCTCGAGAACCCTAAGTAAGTCTAACGAGGTCTAAGGGTAAATCGACATAACAAACACAACGGATAAAGAAAAATGCACGTCCAAAATGCCCTTATATGAGTACAACATACAGGCACTCCCTCTCCCATTCTCGACACATCGTTTGGCTCCTACGACCCAATGATTCTTAACATCTACGGATGAAATACAATCGAAAGATTACAACACTAGAGGATGGCGATGAAAAGCACTACTAACTACGGGTACATGTCCCCTAGGACAACTCATCTACTTCGTCGGACCAAACGGCTTCATTCCCGGCCTCGGTTGGTTCTTCTTCTGCACTGGCTAAGGATCTGTCTCCTCTCATGGTGGTGGCTGAGTGAGGGGAAGCAAGGACTCTACTTCTAATACCTTCGAGGGCGGAGGTGCTGGTGGTACTGCAACACCGGTTCTCCTTCTTTCCGACGGGTGGACAGGGATTCCCTCCAAGACCAAGGGTTCCTGCCTTTCTATGTCAAGCGTCCTACGCTTGGCCCTTGTGACCAGATAAGCATCCTCCAGCTGCTGGGTGTGTCGATCTTCAGCCTCCTTCAGGGCTTCCGCCATGGCAGTCTCACGACTTTCTGTGGCTACCACATTGGCGCGCACCTCAGCGAGTTGCACTTCGAGCATCCTGGAGAAGATCTCGGCTTCCTCGGCTCAGCGGAGGCACTTCCTCAGCTCCGAGGCCTATTGGTCATACTGCTCATCCAGAGCAATCAAATACGTGGCCAAATGTACCACAGTTGGGCTATCTTCTTGCGCATCCCGCCCTTGCAAAGCCTCCATGCGAGACCTCCATATCCGTCAATTCTTTTCCAAAGGTGGAAAGAACTTCATGGGGGTACGAGCAATTGGCTCTTCATAGATCTGGCAAAGATGCCGCAAGGCTTTGCGGGCCACAACTTGGTAGGTGTCGACGAAGCCAAACCCAGTTGCGGTCACATTCCAGGCTTCAGTGATATCAAGGAACTCCTCACTCTTCCCAATGTAGACGGTGACCTCACATCGCTCAGTACCATGTTTCTCATACTCATGACCCTCATACTCGGGGTGATCCTTCCAAGTTTTTGTAAGGTGGCATACAGGATGTTGGGAAAACCCTCAGTGTTCAGGCAATAGCTACTAACCCAGGCTCCTGCCATCCTTGGTGGATGATGGTTACAAGGAAGGATCGAGCGAGAAGCTTGCTCGGGAGAAAGTCTAGGTGAGCTGAGACTCACCGAGTGGTGGTACCAAGTGGCTAGGCTAGGCCTTTTGTAATGGAGAAGCGGTCATTGGGCCTGGCGCAGTCCACCATTTAGTCTGGCGCAAAGAACAATAAAAGGAAAGCAGTAGGATTTTTACGCGCACGAGACGAGCAGTGTCCGAGGCCATTCCCTAAGTTATCCAAAAATTCACTCAGTAAATTTAAAAGCGCTTGACATCTTCACCTACGCAGGGTGGGTCGAAAGCAGGTGGACACATTTAATGCCTCCTCTCCATGCTACCATCAGATAAAAACCAGTCGGGCAGGTGGACACATTTAATGCCTCTCCTCCTTACCATCAGATAAAAATGATTCATCGACCACGCAGGAACATTTGTACTTACACATGCATCCATGCATCTAAGACACGGCTTGGTTTGTGTGCACGTTGCTCCCGAGGTGGTCGGTGGTTGGGGTTGGTCGCCAACAGGGAGAGAACGATGTGCCAAAAAGCTGAGAACGGTTTCCCTATATGTTGGCAACAGTGAAAGGACGTATAGGACGTGCATTCATGCATATCCTGTTTGTGCATTATAGTGCCACATTGCTGGCAGATACACCATCCATAGGTGTCACGCATGTCGTATTGTGCATGACCTACTTGTTCCTGTTCTAGAGTTAGGTCTGCACTGTGGCTTCGTCCTCCACTTTCGCCCGTGGTTCACGCCTGCAGTGACCCACATCTCCTCGTACCCCTTTTCTGCGCTCTTGTCGGACCCTTGCCCTGCAGTCGTACTACTCAGTAATGGCACCGCATGTGGCTCACCTCGAACGCGTGGAATTTGGTCGATTCATTCGTAGTGATCCCGCCCAGGAACCCTAGTGAACCACGTCAGGACCACAGACCGCTCCGCCTTTATAAGCAGAGCCTGGCTTAGCCATTGGTACCACCACTCGGCGCACTTTAGCTCGCTTAGCTTTTCCTTTGAGCCAGCTTTTCGCTCAGCCTTCCTCACAACCACCGCCAGAAATGGCAGGAGCCTGGGTTAGTAGTTACTGCCTGAACATTGAGGGTTTTCCTAGAATCCTGCATGCCACCCTGCAAAAGCTCGGAGTCAAAGATCATCCCGAGTATGAGGGACGTGAGTATGAGGAGCAAGGCATCGAGCGGTGTGAGGTTACCGTCTACATTGGGAAGAGTGAGGAGTTCCCCGACCTCACTGGAACCTAGAGTGTGACCGCAACCGGGTTTAGCTTTATTAGCACCTACCAGGTTGTGTCCCGCAAAGCCTTGATGTACCTCTGCCAGATCTATGAGGAGCCCATTACTGGTACCCCGATGCGGTTCTTTCCACCTTTGGACAGGAATCGAAGGGCATGGAGGGCTCGCATGGAGGCTTTGCAAGGGCGCGATGCGCAAGAGGATAGTCCTACCATGGTGCATTTGACCGCGTACCTTCTTGCCCTGGATGAGCAGTATGACCGGCAAGCCTTAGAACTGAGGATCTGCCTCCGGCGGGCGGAGGAAGCTGAGATCTTCACCCAAATCCTCTAGGTGCAGCTCGCCGAGGCGCATGCCAGTGCTGCAGCTGCTGAGAGCCGGGAGACTGCCATGTCCGAAGCTCTGAAGGAGGCTGAAGATCGGCATGTCCATCAGCTGCGGGAGGCCTATCTTATCACCAGGGCCAAGTAGAGGACGCTGGCTGCTGAAAGGCATGATGCCCCGATCTTGGAAGGGATCCCTGTCCACCCACCTGAAAGGAGGACCGGTGTTGCACTGCCGCCAGCACCTCCACCTTTGGAAGTGTCAGAAGTAGAGCCCTTGATTCCTCTCACTCAGCCATCGCCAAGAGAAGATGCAGATCCATAGCCAAGGCGGTTGAAGAATCCGCCAAGCCCAGGAATGAAGATGCGTAGTTCTAAGTAGATTAGTTGCCTTGAGATGTTGTACTCGTAGTAGTAGTGCTGTTCTTTGCTGTCTTCCAGTATTATACTCTTGCCGTTGTTTTCGTCCGTACTGTTGAGATCGTCCGTCATAGGGAAGGTGAATGTTGTGTCGTGAATGGGAGATTGGATGCCTGTATGATGTACCCGTATAAGACCGTTGGAATATGCATTTGGTTTATTTCCCTGTGTTTATTGCGTCCATCTACTTAATTCCCGTTAAACATGCTTAGAGTTTTCAAGGGCGATGGTAGGTGGGTTACAAGAGAAGTTGCCATCTAGATATCAGCAAACCAGTCGTGATTGGATAATATAGGACGCTGTATCGATTAATTGTGGATGTCCCAGTAGAACACTTGAATCTCTTTAAATCAAATCTGTTGCTGGATTTGAATTCATTGTCCCTTGTTGTGAAGGAAACCCTTGTTGTTTGAATCTTCCCTTGCAATACTCCCCTCATTCTGTAGTCTATGACCCCACCGCCTTCCAGCCATGAAGTTGGTAGTAGTTGCCTAGTTAATGGCTTATGGTGTCATGATGAAACCGAGGGCTCCCTGTGGAACAGTTGTCACATGGTGACGCTGCTTGCCACACGTTGGTATCGAGGTTATTGACCAAGTACCTTTACCAAGTTACACCGTCATACCACTTTTGATACAAATATTCGGGTGTTTGAACGAGAAATCCACAACGGGTTGATGAAATAGTATTCTCTCAAAGTAAATAAGAGGAGGTGGTTTCGGAGAAAGCATGTATGTTGCGATCTCACTTCATACAAAGTTTGGCGCATATTGTGGACAAGGAAGGGAAGGAAAGAAGAACACCTGGGAAAAGTTAGCCTTGGATAGTAGGGAATGCTTAGAAAAGCCTGAGTGGATGTCAAGTCACATGCACTGTGCCCAGCTCGACCACGCTACGCACGCTGGGTCGCTGTCACCGCGTGCCCTGCGGACGCCGTCGTTGTCGAGCCCATTAGCACCCTGTCCTCGCATGGCCTTGACATCGTGCCGCACTCGCCGTCCTCGTGCACTGTACGCTTCTCCTTTTCTCGGCCTCCGGTCTGCTCTTGATCCTTGCCCTCATCCCCGTACCATAACCCCCCTCCCTTCTTTCTTCTTTTGGGGACACGACCACCCGCATGCCTCCCTCGTCGAGCGAACCCTCTCTCTCCTCTCCTTTATTACCCCCCTCCGCTCGCTTGAGCAGGGAGCGTGCCATGGTCGGCTGTATCTCCACAGCGTGAACCGGCAGCGTATCCCATCCATGCCGTCTCCACTTCCGGTGCGCTACGCCCCATCTTCGTTCGCCACTCTAAGATGTCCTTGGTCCTTGCTCTTCTTCTTCATCCCCATCCTTCTCGAATTCGAAGCAGAGCTACGAGATTCAGACCTCATTTCGTCTGACTGAGGTGATGGTGTAATATAAGAATAAGGGATCTGGTTTTCGAAGAAGTTCAAGTCTACCGTTGGTTAGTTTAGTCTTAGGGTTCATGATGTTTGACTTCTCAGTCTCCTGTTTCTGGATCTGTTGGTCATACGCCATGTTTTGGATAATCATTATCTTGTTGTTTCTTCATTACCCTCGTCTATCCCGACTTCTAGAGTAAGCATTGGTTGTGCTAGGTTGCTCTTAACCATGTAACTTTAAATCCTAGTGTAATTTAGTGTTCGACACCGTGTAATCTTTCATGTAATTCCAGATTTACGAAATGTGTTGTAGTTTTGCCTAAGGGGAGTGGATCCTAATTCACTCTTTTGTAAACCCTCGCGTTAGGAGAAGTACTTGTGTTGTAGTTTTTACTATTTCCACCTATAATGTAATCCTAGCCAATGTTGTGTTTTAAATCTAAATGTGTTAGTTGCTTGAGCCCAACTCCATCAAATACTTCTTTCCACTAACATGTCATTGATTTGCTGACCTAGAATAGGCATCATGTAATGACAACCAACCTCTATGTTCGTTTACAGTATTGAGACCAATCTTCTGTACCAACACAATGAGAAAACATATTAGACATATGAGCCATATTTTTTAAGACTTTTTCTATACCAAACATATCACCCGCAGCGAAGCGCGGGCAGCCGTGGCCAGTAATGTTTGATAGAAGACCCGCAAGCGAAGGTTGGACACAAGGGAGTGATAGGATATCATTCTGCGAACAATAAAGGCTTATAAAATAGTAGGTCGTTGAGAACTCACCAACGGGGTTAAATACCGTTGCCGCCGAAACCTCGCTGGACTTCCGGCGATTGAACCTTCGCGTGCGCTGGAGCCTCTACCGCTACCGATGGACATCCATGGCCACTTGGCCAGGCGGTGCTTCTTATGGCATGAGCCTTCATGGAGCACTTGGACCTCCGCTGAGGCTTCGGAGCCGGGCTGGTTGAACCTTCTGAGACGTGGTACCTTGGTCTTGCAAGTGTAACTGTTAGTGCATAAATATAACGAGATGTCGGTTACAGGGGTCCTGCAATCATCAGTCATGCTGACGATAATGTATGGCATTGATAATATGTGTTTAAGTTTCTGAACCTCTACATTCAAATATTGTCTGACGTACAGCATGATTTTTGAACCACTATTGAATATTGAAATGATCATCTCTGCCGTGCCAAGTATTGAAATGGTCCCCTTTGTCAGTTCAGGTAGAAGTGTGCATGGGAGCATCACACTGAAGAATTGAGGAAACAATGCGGTTTGTTCTGGGAACAAGAACAATGCAGTGTGTCGAAATATGAAGTGAAGAGATTGAACTAGTTTAGCACAAAGATTTGTCATAGAGAGGTTTAGCAGTAAGAAGACTTGTAGTGATAGACTTTGTAGTGACAAATAATATAAGGTACCAATCCAGAATTCCAGATAGAGTTGTTTGCCGTCAATGAAATACATATGGATGAATGACATATACTTGTTACACCAAAACTCTGTTTGATAAATGGTATGATCATTCGGACATAGTGTACAAGAGCATGGATATGTTACAAAAATGGAATTCTTATAATGAAATAAATAAATATGGATGTTTGGAAATCAAAGTCTGTTATCTCCAGCTCTACAGCAGGCTGCTCTTGCATTTTATCTAGTCCTGTTTGTGCCTCCATCACTATTTCAATTCGACTGTATGGTAGAACAAGCTTTCAGCAGTGGTGCCTTCCCTTGCTCCACCTGCATGCAGCAGAGCAGAGAAACATTTGAACTAATTATTAATCATCCAACATTATCTGAAAATAGCACAAGGTAAAGGTTACAGCACAGACAGATTTGTCAAGACCAAAAAAAGGAAGAAAAAAAAACTAATAATAATGCAGCATTGCAGCTATGGAGATTTAACTAACAGAGAAACCCACCAAGAATGATCCCTGGGCAACAGTCCCTGGAGCAGCTGCATTTACATGGGGCTCCCTGTAATAGATTCATCTAAATTGAAAAGTTAATCACACGAAGCAATATAGAGGAACCTAAAGTTGAATGATATGAAGGTGACCATGGACCTCGCCCAGAACCACAAGGACCCGGCCGGCCATCACTAGCCGCTGGGTCGGTGGCGCCGCGGGCCACATCCCACATCGGGGGAGCACTGCCACTGCCGGTCCCTGCCTAGACGGAGGCGGCACGGAGGGTGTAGTAGGAGAAGAGGTAGCGGGAGCCAGTAGTCCGGACCACCATTGCTGGAGGAGCTGAAGAACAAGCAGGCCCTGGAGCAGGAGGTTCAAAGGCCGCATGGCGCGGAGGCGCTGGAGCACGCCGCAGAGCGGCAGTAGCAGGCACAAGGCGGCGTTCGTGGAGCTCGCGTCGCGTCCGCTCAGAGGCAGATGGAGACACGGCGGAGGCCCAGCTCTGGGAAAATGTATATGTGGTGGGCCATAGGCGGGCCGGGGGACGTGCACCGCGGATCAAAAGGGAAACTCGGTGTTGGGCCCCGGCGTAAACTTATGGTCTTCCTTGCCGCACGCTCCAAACTTGTTGTGGGCTTGTGGTTGTGGCCCGTACTAGTTAATTAGTACACCTTGCAATTTTTTTATAAAAAGAAGAAAAAAAAAAGCTATTGCCTGATTGATCATGCTAGGGTCTGATACAAATCCCGACCATATTTATATATGGTCACGTAAACATCCTTCTCGTCCCAAGGTGTGACTCACTAACTCATGATTCTCTATGAAATCCTTTTGTTTGATTGGTAAGTATATAGTGCATCCACTAGGTCCAGGGGTATTACTTCTTGGTGATCGTCAACATATATAGTGCATCACGTAATGGCCTTTTTCACGCACCTCTCACCTCGTCGGTGGATAAGTCATACATATAGAGGTACATCGATTTATATCATGCGTCTAAAAGAACACTACATTTGTTTTGCGAGATAAAAAAAAGATGCTTTATGTTGCTCCAAGGATGAACAAGTTTGCTAGAGTTTCTTGTTTGAAAATATGAATTTGAAAAACATTTGCCTTGGAGCTCTCTGCCCTGTGTCATCCCTAGTGGCGACTCAGGTGATGACCCGTGCTCCCTCCTTCCCTCTGTCTCTGTCTCGCGCCGCTGGATGTCCGCTCGCGGGGCACTATCTCCTTTCGGGAAAAAAAAAAGTACGACAAAACTTTTACCATCCTTTTTAAAAAAAATATATATGTTGTAATACTAATGATTTCGTGAAAACTAGTATTGCAATACTTATCATTTCTTACTTTAGCCAAAATATTAATAGTCGCCTGAATTTTTATTCTCAAAGTTTCATCCTTTTTAGTATTGAATATTATTGGAAATTATTAGAAAATAAAAGCTCTGCTGGAGTAGCTCAGTTGGTTAGAGCGTGTGGCTGTTAACCACAAGGTCGGAGGTTTCAAGCCCTCCCTCTAGCGCATTTTTATGCTTTTTGTCCCCTTGGTATTTTTTTCATTCTTCTTACCTTTTATGCTTTTTGTCCCCTTGGATTTTTTTTTCATTCTTCTTACCATGCTGTCACTGTGGATTTCTTTTCATTCTTCTTTCCATGCTGTTTTTTTTTCTTGTGATGATACCATGCTGTTTTCTTTAAGACCCTTTTTCATTCAACACTTTACTATGATGCAAAACAGTTGAGCATTGTGCGAAGCATTCAACACCTTCTAAGTTCTTTTTTTTAACACCTTCTAAGTTCTTTTTTTTTGTGAAATGCAAATTCAATGTCCCTGAATTGGGAGAGTCATTTACAAACATACAAAGCACATGAATGTTGGTTTCGTTTTTAAACTATGATTGGTTATAAGAAGACTTCACTATAAGAATGTGCCTTTTCCTACAGTTTCTATAAGTTCTATTATATATACTTTGCATCTTTTTCAATAGTTCAATCAAATCCCTGACAGGCGGCATAATCCTCAACCAACTAATAATTACCCACGCAGGTTAATTTGATAATTTTTGGAAGGGGGAGGGGGGTTGGAAATAAACTGATGGATAATGAGTCTGAAAGGGTTACTAACATCAATTTGTTAAGTTTTGAAACTGCACCATTAGAGCAATTCACAGTTTCTGAAAGAGTTACCAACTTTTCCACCACTAACATGGCTTCCTCCATGCTGGTCTTGCTGGTTATCCAAATATGCAACTGCAGGCACCTGGTGGTCATGCATGTTTCGTGACTGTTCAGATACTACAGGGTACAGATGTTGACGTAGAGTGTTTGGTTGCAGCATTTTAAACGTTTGGTTGAAGATTTTGCGGCGTTCAAAATTGGCCAGCAAGCCTGGCTATAGGGAAATGAAAATAAGATCTGTTTCTTTAGAGCTAGGCTCGTGAGATACAGCATATTCACAAGCAAATAATGATATTAACAGATAATTAGCATATTTTGAGGCATATTAGTATATTTAAAAGTAAGTTAAGGTTTAACATGATAAAATAAAAATACTACACGCTTGATTCAAGCAAAACAAATACTTTATTATCTTAGTATTTACTGTATGCTTCCTACGAGAAACGAAGGTGCGAATCCTTGACTTTGGTTCCATCTGCTAGAGCTCGTATTTAACGGAAGTGTCGATTCTAATTGTCTACAGGACTTCCCGACATGACCTAAATAAATGAATAAATGACATATCTGGAGACCTCAGGTAACGGCTGAGCCTGCCTGTTTTAACTCTACAGATATAAAAATAACTTGGTAGAGCCCATTTGTGCAACTTTGTTACTACATTGTGTTTTTTCTTTCTTTCTTTTTTATAATGTACTTTTTTTTGAGAAACTTTTGATAATGTACTACAATATGTTTCTCCAGCTTGGTGATTTGAGCTCTTATCTTCTGTTCGTAAATGTACAGATAAGCATATACATAGCAGTGATTATCTGGAAATTTGACATGTACTGGTAGCAGTGGCCTTAGAACAAGCAAGCAACAGAGCTGTTCTACAATCTATCTATTCAGAACTCCAAAAGTACAAATATTCTGGTACAATTTTGTTGTGCTTTCTAAAACTACACTGAGCTGTTAAGGGCGCATGGCAAAACCACAAGGGAAACGAAAAAGAAGACCAGGCTGCTAGTATTTGCAATGCAAAATCACATACAAGAAACGCAGCAGTTGCTGCTTCCTATGCAAGCTACTCAGAAAATTTTCCTATGCGCTCGCCTCAAACTATCAGTAGCATAGAAGTGAAAAGCAAATGGTCTACACGAGAACATCCTTAAGCTTGGCCTTCTGGTCATCGGTTAGGGTTTTCGGGAATAACACCTCAAATGTCACATACAGGTCACCTTTCTTGTTGCTTTGGTATAGTGGCATGCCTTCACCTTTGAACTTCCTGATCTCCTTCGGTTTGGTGATGCCCTGTGAATTAGCGACAAAATTGAGCCAGTTTGTTGCAGATGATAAATCATGTTGATGGGTGGCTGTCTTTACCTTGGTGCCAATTTCTACCAGATGGTTGTCAAGATGCTTGATGGTCTTCTCAAAACCAACCAGAGCTTGCACCTGCAATAGCAACATGTGCCCAGAAAAAAAAAACAGAAAACTGTGATTAGAGGGGATCTACAGCGAAAGAGTCAATGCATCTTGCATGGAAAACTACTAGATAGAATCATTAGACAGGTAGAAGTTGGTTAAGAGGATAATGCAATTTCAAAAGTACAAATGATGATACTGGTTCTTTAAGAGGGAAAGTTTAAGATGCAGTAGTATGTTTAGATCAAGTCTATGCTAAATTAGTAGCAAAATTACAATTCTGGCTTGTATTGAATTAATAGTCATCGGTAACAGAAATGTTTTTTGGATCATGTGAGATGACACCATGCTCCGGTCAAGACGCAGAACATGCACAGGACAAGAGAGGCCGGTACCAGGGATATTGTAACTGTTGCATGCAGGTCATTGCCTTCTCGTCTAAAGCGGCCGTGTGGTGCTGTTTGGATCCTGAACTGCTTGTAAGGTTATTTAATGGAAGCCCACAATTAGTAAACACGATGGTACACTAAGTAAATTTCAACCAAATAGAGACAGGGACAAAACAAACCTTCAAATCGCCAGGTTCCCCATCAATCTTAGGCTCGCCTTCCTCGAAAAACAAAACCTCCTGAAAAAAATCATATGATTCTATCAAATAAAAAATAAAAGTGCAGAGAACCTGTACATAATGAACCACTTAAGATCTTTAAATGTCTCTAACCAAGTGTCAGACTATGGCATATTAACATGCGACTGTTAACAGGCAAGCATACAAACTTAACAGTCCACAAAAAGTGACACATGGATTTATCAGATGTCTAAAACAAGGGAAATGTTCAGGCAGAACACTACAAAAAAATGACATCAAAAGGCAAAGGAAGACATTCAGATGACACCCTTAAATTAGCTTGTGAAGGGGAACTAGAAAAGAGCATGTCCTTTGTAGTGTCACGAATCAGAACTATGGCATCTTGTCTGCAGAGCTGTCTTTAAGGAAACTTAAACATACATCAGAACCTGTCGTATTAATTTATTATGTTTTGAAGTAAGGGATAAGGCTGCAATAACTAGTAGCAATTCAACCCTAACAAGTCACAAGCAGCAGTGGTTGGCACTAGCAAAGCAGGAAACCAGCCAGTTTGTCTGAATAATCCAAAGAATTGCGAAGTTTGAGTTATATAGTTTTAGACATTCACTGTAGTATTGTAATCAAGTAGTACATAATAAGTACACAGCATGTATCATTTACCTACATGGCTTAATTTGTACGCTATATCAAAATTACAATATAGGACGAATAGCACATACAACAATATGTCAATATGGTACAGTCCAACCATGGTTAGAACTGGAGGACTGAGGGCATATAAAACAGCTTATACCTGTCCATCTTTCATTCCCTTCTCAATATCAACAGTCAAGAATTCACCTTCTCGTACAAATTTCACATTTGGACATTGATCGCAGACCTTAGAAATAAGAAACATCCTCAGTATATCAAAACTCTCAATGGATTAAAATATAGATCATGAACAATGTAACTAGAAAAATACCTGCTCAGTCATCTGTTGATACATTCCAGGACCTATTTGTCGATGGTAAACTTCGTTCCTACAGTTGCAGCGCCTCTTTCCTGGTGCTGGCTTTATGACATTTTTCTCTCTCCAAACCTATGACACATTGAAAATAGAAAAGTAAATACAAATACTATATGTTTCCTTCATGCACAACACAGTACAGCTTTCTAAAAAAATAAACCAGAAACAGTATCTAATGGAAGCATTTTGTTAAAGCATGATTGAATGGCAGCAGAAAAAAATAAAAAGCAAGGCGAAAACTTAGCTATATACTATTACAGTCTGTCACCTAGGCAAATCATGTTACCTTTAATGAACCGCCCATGTACAAGTCCTCTAATGAAGCATCCAGTTCAACAATCACCTCATCACCTTTTAAAATTTGTTCTTCCTCCTCTTCCGTCCCACCACCACCACCAAAAAAGCTGAAGAAAATTGTGGAAAAAAAATCAGCAAGGCGAACACTAAATAATTGAAACATTAATGCTCAACCATTTGGGGTGCAGTAAGAACAGAAAATTATTAGGAACGACTAATTGAGGTGCATCTAGCTGAAGCTTTGCAAGAGACATGTTCTTATGAACAAATAGGCATCCAACCAAGCTATTTCTAGTCATAACTTCAAAATGATACTCTCCAGCCCAGAAAAAAGGAACCATTTTAGATTGCTGCAGTTCAGCCGTCTAAACTTGACCATCAGTACATTTTCTACGTGGAGATTGAAATATTGAAACATTATACTTTTGCTATCTTTTAGCCTACCCCAACTCGCTTTGGAGTGAAGGCTTTGTTGTTGTCGTTGCTTTTGTCTTCCACCTTTCACAAGTAAATTACAAGATTCGGTTTCCATGATTGTATTCAGGGAATTAATCAATGCCGAAAAGGACACTTCTCTATGACCCAAGGGAGTAGATATGTGGTTATGGTGTATTAGACACATAGTTGGTTGCTTGTTAAGAAATGCAGAAAAGGCACTCGTTTCTCCAACATTCCACAATATTCCCAGACATCACTCATCTTCCACTGGAATGATGACCAGCCAAGTGACACATTTGCTGATAAAAGAATCATTAAGGTGGTGCTCTCAAATCCTACAGAATGGAAGGTACACATTCCAGATGTGGTATATTCTAATGTCGTATCGGAAATTCCATCTTGCAAGTTAACACATGCCAATGAGTCTTCTTTTGGATAATCAAGTACATACGAGCCAGGGTACTCCCTACATTTGGAATTTCATCCTAAACTGTGTGCACCTGCTATGTTGACAATTTTTTTTTGGTATCATCTGTATGCTTAGATATCCATGTGATGCAAAATCTATGCTGACACATACAGACCAACCTAGAGGCAAGTGGGCAATACAAGCATGATCATTGATACTTCAGTAGCAAAACTTCTAGTTGATCTGTTGAGGCCTGATGCTTAGCATTCAGCTCACCTGCTAAAGATGTCCTGAATGTTCATTCCGCCGCCGCTGCCTCTCCCGCCTTGGAACTGCTTCAACCCCTCCTCGCCGTACCGATCATAGATCTTCCTCTTCTCCTGGTCCGTCAGCACCTCATACGCTGCAACAAAATACGTTTGTTAAATTTCCAGCGCAACTAATCAATTCCAGGTTATCCATTCAATTGGAAAGTACTCAGCGACTAGTACCGTTGTTGATCTCGGCGAAGCGCTTGTTGGCCTCCTCATTATCGGGGTTCTTGTCGGGGTGGTACTTGAGCGCGAGCTTGCGGTACGACCTCTTAATCTGATCCTCGGACGCGCCCTTGGGAACTTGCAGCACGTCGTAGTAGCTCTTCCTGCGCCATTGCCATCGATATTCAGTCAAATTAAAAAGCATTACTATCGATTAAACAGGAGGGAGTCGAGCACACAGATCTCGACCTGACGCATAACAAATAAAGAGTAAATGAAGCAGTAGAAAAAGGCTGTGAAATCGGGAAAAAAACGGATCAAACCATCTACAATGGTGTTTTTTAGCGCCAAATCGGCCAGTAACAAAAAGGATTTTGAGATCTCGGAGAATCCACGCGAGAAACAACAGGTGATCCGAGCCCAGAAACCTACCCGGCGATCGCCACAGCGAGATTCAGGAGGACGAAGAGCGCGGCCGCAAACCGCGCCGCCCCTCCCTTCCCCGGCGCCGCCATCCCGCCCCCGCCTCCTCGAGACGCCTCGCCGCCCTCTCTCCTCGGCCCTCACAATCCGGTGTTTCCGCGCGGTTGGCAGTGGCAGCTAGGGTTAGCGCTCCCGCGCGTGGAGAGAGACAGCTCCTCCCTCGCCGTCGTATCCCTCCTCCTCCTCTTCCTCGCCGCCGGCGTCGCCGTCCTCCGTCTCCCGCAGTGGCCTTTTGGCTCCTGCGGTTTAAAACTTTCTAGAAGGAGGGTGCCTGTTCGTGGGAGCAGCGCGCGGGGGACGTGGAGCGCGTGACGTGGACCAATAGGGTGTGGGACGCTGGGCTCTCTGACGAATGGGGTGGGTCCACGTGGATACGGTTCGCGCTTTTGCGGTCAGCCGGAATTGCTAGGTGCACCACGAACCGATACACGTCAGCGATGGACGGGAGAAGCGGTGCGTTGACGTGGAGGTCAGGTCAACGGTTTGCCATGCGTCACACTTACACCACGGTGCGGCCTTGTGGAATAGAAACAGTGTGACGACCGCCGTGGAACGATGAAAACAAGTAATGCCGATTTAGAGCCTTCTCCGAATCTACTTCGTTTGTTTTTATTTACATGCCGTATTAGATTTGTTTTGAGTCAAATATTTATATCTTTATCATTGATTTTTTTTAAAAAAAATCATATATGATCATGACATAAGATTTTGTATTTTTAGATTCACCAAGAAAAATATTTTCATAATATAATTTATAGGTTGTAAAATATAAGAATTTTTCAAAATAGATGGTTAAAGATAATAATGGCATATGAGTTTTTTTTAACAAGGCTTTAAATTACTTCAATTATTAGTATGAGAGTCATGGTAAATACACCGGAGTAAAAATTTTGGGATATCATACATCCACCTACATTCAGATCAAAGCAAACTTGGCTATATAATGCAGCCATATTTGCTTCTCTCCTTACATAAACAAAATCAAAATATGTGCAACTCCAGCAAAGCTCTTGAATTTGGTTTAGAATAGGAAGAATAATACATCTATTATTAAACGACAAAATGAACTATAAATTAAGCATGGATAGATTATTAGATAATGGTGTTTAGACCTTTGCTTTTGTTTGATCTACTCTCGGTGATTTTCTCTTGATTTAACAAGGAGTTAAATACATATTACCAACTAATTCCTTCATTATAGTGTTAACAGCATGGATGACTGGTTGCTTAGTATAATTGCTTGGCCATACATAGTATTTAGACATGGTATCTCTTCTATTCCATCGATCACAAATTATATGTCGTTTTAGTTCTTTTATAGTTTTTAATTATATAGCTTCTACTATATACTTATATATATATATATATATATATATGTGTGTGTGTGTGTGTGTGTATGTATATATATGTCGTACATGGTTAAAACTATATAAGTCGAAAACTTAAACAATATATAGTTAGAACCGAAGAGTACATTATTGTATAATAATTCTTGATGTTTTGTGATGTCAATTTTATGGAAACATCTTAAAAAGGATAAGCTAAATACAAGATTGTTACGTATTCCATTTTCAGTCCATCCAATGCTTGCCCATAGGAAAAATGGAAATACTGTGGTAGGACGTCCGGTCACCCAGACGCTTGTGTTGGTGGGCTTCGACGCCGTCCAAACGGCCCAACATTGCCACTCACCCGGATGCCATCTCGCGTTGCTTAATAAAAAAAACTCCGCTCTTCACTTTCCTCTCGAATCGCTGCCGCTCCTGCACCCATTCGCGAACCCACTCTCGAATCGTCACCGTGCTCCACCGCGCTCACTCAACCACCATCCTTCCTCTCTACCGTGCTCGAGCGCTGCCGCCCGCCTTCCTCCCTCTCCACCGCTCTCATTGTCCGTCGCGCGGCTTCTGTTCTGCATCGTGCCTGCCCGGTCGCTTCTATCCCTTTTTCGGTGGCGTCTCGTGCCAGGAGTGGCGACCAGTAGGCCTTCCCCCAGGCCCTCTCCCTCTCCATTAGAGTGACATGCCGCAGCCTTCTCCATTGGAGCCACGATCTCCGCACTACCAGCGATCTCTACACTAGTGAACTGCACACGCCAACGATCCTCTATTCTTCCAAGCAACAAGAAGAAGACGTTGCGCTGAAACCAAATGTTGCAAACGTATGTTTTAAGTGTTTCAGAGGTATAATGCAAGTGTTTCGTATGGATATTACATATGTTGCAATGGTTGTATACGTATATTGCAAACATCTGTTCCCAATGTTACATCTATTTTTTCAGACGTACGTTGTAAGTGTGTTTATCCGGATGTTGCATATGTTTCAAACATATGTGACAAGTGTTTTATGTGGATGTTGCATATGTTTCAAGTGTTTTATCTATCTTACTATGTTGCAAGTGTTGCATATGAACATTTCAAAAATAGATCTGGTGTTATACATGTTGCAAATGTGACCCACCGACCACAGCCCCTGCTGCTGCTGCTGGGGCGCGGCCGTTGGTCACCATGTAGGCGTCTAAGGCCGGCAGACGCCTCTGCAGTGCGATTCTGTAGGCAGGGTGAGGCGGGCGTGGCAGGCGCGCTCCTGTTTGTTATGGCGCTGTGGGGTTACGAGCGTGCTTCTGTTGTGGAGATGGGATAGGACGCGCTTCTATTACATGGGGACGGGACAGGACGGGGCGCGGTAGATAAGGTCGAACGGAGCAGGACGTCTAGCCCATCCGTATGAAAAACCGTGTTCTATTTCGGTATACACGTACCCGTTCCAATAGGGGTACTACAGTACTCCATATCGTTGAACTACAGTACTTCGCTGTGAATAATCCTGCTGGAGTGCTGGCGTAGGCCCTGTTTGTTTCCGCTTCTCCCAGACACGCTTGGATTATAATCTAAGCGAAGATTTTCTCGCTTCTCGCTTTTCGTTTCTTATAGTTCAAATCTCTGAAGCGGCTTACCACATAAGCGAGAATCGGTGGAAATAAGCAAAGCGTTTGACGGGATTCTCGCTTATTTCCATCGATAAGCCGCTTATAAGCGGGAAACGGATCCTCGGAGCCTGCAGGCAGTGCGTTTCACGTGCCCTGGGCCCACTCTCTTCTTCTAACAATAATCTCCCTTTATAATGGCCCCGTTTGTTTCCGCTTATAAGCGGCTTGTCGGTGGAAATAAACGAGAATCCCGCCAAACGTTTTGCTTATTTCCATCGATTCTCGCTTATGTGGTAAGCCGCTTCAGAGATTTAAACTACAAGAAGCGAAAAGCGAGAAGCGAGAAAATCTTCGCTTAGATTATAATCCAAGCGTGGCCAGGAGAAGCGGAAACAAACGGGGCCAGTAACCAAGTAACTGTACTGTTAATCGGCTTCACTTCTCCGGTCTCCCCCGATTTTTCATTCTAGCTCGCATCATGGCGTCCCCTCAGATCTCCCGCAGAGCCCTGGGCCTCCTGCTCGTCCTCGCCGCCGCGGTCGTCTCGCCGGCCGCCGCCGACGAGGTGGTGGCCCTGACGGAAGCCGACTTCGAGAAGGAGGTCGGCCAGGACCGCGGCGCCCTCGTCGAGTTCTACGCGCCATGGTTCGCCCCCCTCTCCCCTCCTCTCTCTGTCTCGTTGTCGGGCCGGATCCGTGGTTCGTGGTGTCTAGGAGCCGATAGGCTGTAATATGTCGGGCCGGTATTACATTTACATCCTTGGAAATTGCTGTGCTCGTCCTTGCTCACGTCTGTAGCATGTTTTTGTAGCTCATAAATCCGTGCCAGCTTCACAATTGAGTTGACCAGTTTGGATTCTCGGGCGAGTTGGATCGGGGAGTCATTGCTCTACGGGAGCCAGAAAGCCTGGATCCTTCGGCTGCGTGTGTTTGTGCTTCTCTTAGCTATAGCAGGCTAGTAGTTCTAGCTGTTACGGATCCTTGTTGCCAAATGGGATTGAGATCCCAAACGTGTGCGTAGTAGATATGGGCGTGTGTGTTGCACCGAGACTTATGGGATCTGATCCTGTAACAATTCGTATTGTTTGATTTTTCTTCTCTATGGCTGTAGTCTGCCTAGCGCTTTGGCTTGTTAGTAGATGCTCATGAGAGCGGGGAAGGTCTTACCGCTAGAAGGGTCTTTAGTGCTTGATTGTAGAAATGAAAGGGTCAAATCTTATGTTGTGATGTGCTAATGATCACTTGCTGGTAGTTCATGAAGCACTGGATATTTTGTTTCGTTGCGTTAGTGAGTACAGCATCCACATTCAGGTGATCTAAAACTGCCATGCAATCTGATGAAAATGAATCACACGGACTATTTAAATGCCTTTTATTATGCATATAAATCAGAATTCAGGATTTGGTTCTGTTATATTATACTTGGGTAGGTTCTTCTGGAACTGAATTGTCTGAATTCCTTTGTTGAGAAAAGTTTTCAGCAAGTGATAGTGTTGCCAACCAGATGAGTGTTTCAAATATTTTGTTTCATTGCGTTATTCTTTTGTTGATTGAAATATTCTAGAGTATACTGTAATCTGTAGAATCAATCACTTAAAATCTTGTCTTATTTTGCAGTCTCACACATATCCAAAAATCTTTTCTGTGAGCATAACTCACTTACTGGAAATCTTTCTATGACCATTTGTTTTTAGTGATCTTTTCATCAGATACTTTTTTTCTGACCATCTTCTGTTTCTTAGGTGCGGCCACTGCAAAAAGCTTGCCCCCGAGTACGAAAAACTTGGCACAAGCTTCAAGAAGGCTAAATCTGTATTAATAGCAAAGGTACATCTCACCTTGTTTAGTCTCCCTAGTGGAATGTTGATGTTGCAACAGTTTTCATCATTTACATCCCATGATTTTCTATGTTATCAAAACTTGTTTTGAATGTCTAATTACATTTTTTTTGCTACAATAAATTGACTGTTTTCTTCTTTGTATCTACTACCTAGGTTGACTGCGATGAGCACAAGAGTTTGTGCAGCAAGTATGGAGTTTCTGGGTACCCCACAATTCAATGGTTCCCCAAAGGTTCCTTGGAACCGAAGAAGTGAGAATGCATACCTTCTGTTTTGTACTTTCTAGGACTTTTTTTACTGTTATAATAATGTTAAATCTACTCTTGTGCAGGTATGAGGGTCAACGTTCTGTGGAAGCCCTTGCAGAATTTGTTAACAGTGAAGCAGGTAGGCCTCGCCTGTTGCTAAGAACAGTTCTCAACCATGTTGTGTTGTTTTCTAATTACCAAGACAATGAAGCATATATTTTACACTTATCACAGTAGGGGCTTCCCCTAGTGTTATTCTTTCAAAAGAAACAAACAGGTTATTTGTAAAAGCACTAAATCTTGAGCAATGAACATCAAGTGAAATTACCAAAATGTGCTATTTACTGCCATCCTTTGGCCCCTTTGATACTTATTATAGATGCTGTTAGTCATATTCATATTTTTTTCTATTGTGAAGTTCATTGCTTTAATTATGCATAAGCCATTTGCTATCATGCAAAATCTCTTTTAGTTAATTATGTTTACGCACATAATGGCATCTTTATTTTGATCGAAGTCCTATCAAGTGCTACTTGTTGAAGAATCGACTATTGTCAACTAATTTGCACATTGTTCTAGGTACCAATGTCAAGATAGCTGCCATTCCTTCAAGCGTTGTGGTTCTGACTCCAGAGACCTTTGACTCAATTGTCCTTGATGAAACCAAAGATGTTCTTGTTGAGTTCTATGCCCCATGGTTGGTTATCGTGTTCAACTTATGTCCACCTAAATTCTTTTCATCACACTACTTTACTGAAATCTAATTCCATTGTTGGCCCTTCTGTTTACAGGTGTGGTCACTGCAAGCATCTTGCTCCGGTTAGTAGAGAGTATTAGCTTGAAAATTTCCAAATTATTGCAGCGGATCTTCATTTTTCAGTGGACTGAACATACACTTGTACTTGATTTAGGTTTATGAGAAGCTGGCTTCAGTTTTCAAGCAGGACGATGGTGTTGTGATCGCCAATCTTGATGCTGACAAGCACACTGACTTGGCTGAAAAGTATGGATTCTGACTAGCCTATTTCAGTGGTTGTTATGCACATTAGCTTTCTGTTTTTAGTTTAACATGGTTGGATTCTTCATCTTATACTGTGATTGTGATGGAATTTTTTCCTGAGGAAATACGGAAGTGGTTCTTTTGTAATTTGACAGACTGTTAGGGATAACACAACCTCTGACTGAATTTATAATAAGTTTCACTACGTCTGTCCTTTCTTCCATGATCATGGCAGAATTTTAATAATATATGTCTTGCAGGTATGGTGTTTCTGGTTTCCCCACATTGAAGTTCTTCCCTAAGGGAAACAAAGCTGGTGAAGATTATGATGGTGGCCGGGACTTGGATGACTTTGTCAAGTTCATTAATGAGAAGTGTGGCACCAGCCGGGATTCAAAGGGCCAACTGAATTCAGAGGTTGGTTAAAATTAAGCAAATTCACTTTGGAATCAAGCTGATGAATTCTGAATCTGATGTATTCTGTTCACTTCTGTAGGCTGGGCTTGTGGCAAGCTTGAATCCTCTTGTGAAGGAGTTTCTCAATGCTGCTGATGACAAACGGAAGGAAGTCCTCTCTAAAATAGAAGAGGATGTTGCTAAGCTCAGCGGTTCTGCTGCCAAGTACTTTCTTCCACCTTCCCCTCCACCATGTTTGCAGGCTACTTGACTGGTCTAACATTTTTATGTTGGTAATACAATTGTCAAACTACAAGTAGTAACTATTTTGCTTCTAAACCAGGCACGGAAAGATATATGTGACAGCTGCAAAGAAGATTATGGACAAGGGCTCTGACTACACTAAGGAGGAGACTGAGAGGCTTCACCGCTTGCTGGAGAAGGTGTGCATATAAGTTTCCACCCCCCCATTCAATCTGTCAACTATATTACTAATTCAGAAGCTAATTTTCATATTTCATCGTATTGCAGTCGATCAGTCCTTCCAAAGCCGATGAATTCATCATTAAGAAGAACATTCTTTCGACATTCTCTTCTTGAAGGTGATGACCCACAGCCACGGCCTGCCAGTGACTTGAGCTGATAGCGCAACCACCACTTGTGAGGAAAGGAGAGCAGTAGAAATCGGATGATATGAGAGAAAGGTGATAGTGAAAGTCCAGTAGTGGCAGAGCTAGTTCATGCACGTAGATCCCTTTTGTCTTTTCTGGTTCCAGGGATTGACTTCGTACTCACAGTTTACTTCACACAGAAGAAGGTTTATGTAGCCATCCTGTGATGACAGCCTATACTTTGTTTTTGATCCAATAAATTGGTTATTCAGCTTCTGCGAGTTATCTTGCCCTAATGTAATCTGGTGAAAGGTGAAATCTTGATGCATCTTATTTGGATTGGTAACTCTGTTAGCTGGCAACATGGGACTTACCAATTGTTGTTGGCCACAGGGTCACTCATGTACTTGTGATGCCAGTTGCGGTTGTTCTAAAAAACCAATTAGTCAATGTGCTGATTCACAATACTTCAGGTCCCATTCGAATCACACGAATTCTTTTTTTGCCAGTTTCTGCGAGAACTTTAACTGTTCATTATCAGAACAAATTTCATGTTTGCTACTTGAGTTGCATTACAAGGGCTAATCTGCCATTTCAAACAATTTTGTCGGTGAGCTTACATACAATCTGATGGCATTGCAACACTCCAAAGGTTAATTTCAGTCAAATATTACAATGTCGCTATTCAGAACGCTGATGCTCAAACCACGGAAAACAGTAGATAAGACGACCATCAATACTACAACAAAGTTAAGCAGAGCTATAATTCCAAAAAAAAAAAGTGAAAGTGATACAGTACGTTCCCTGTGCTATGTATTCTTGTCCATACGGGCATCAAATTTACTATGGCTCTTATCTTCTTGCTTAAATTTTAGGTCACTTGGACAATCATCTGATGTGCAGTTGTTGATGTAATCTATCTCGTGCTCTGGTCGACCAAAATCATGGTCAGGTCTCTGGTACGAGATTTCGTCAACGGTTGACTTATTGCAAGATGATGATCTTTCTGTCCTTTCCAAATCCTCTAGATGTTCATGCTCATGTTCATCTTCATGCTCATGTACATGTTCTTGTCCTTGTCTCATGCCGAATGATAGGTCGTACGAATGGGGTCCCTGCACCCTCATTTGCACTGACCTCAGTAGTGCTGTTCGCCTCAAATCTGCCCCGTGGCACATGTCATTCGGTGAGGATGGGAACCGGCCTTCATTATCGGAGCCACGCCGAGCATGAGAGCAGACTACTGATGAAAGGGAGCAGCTTGGGAGAGGGTATGGGTTTGAAGGTAACAAAGGAGATTGTGGTCTCTGGTGTCGGTGAGGAGATGACATTGGACTAGTTGAAGGGCTGATCATCGCATCAGGATGATTCCCACTGGGGTTTAATTGAGTGTCATAGCACCGGTAATCATCCGAGTCTTCTGACATTGGCGAGTATTGGGATAATATCTCATCCCTGAAAGGAGGCAAGTATGATCATTCAGTATGAAATTCATATCATCAATGCAGCACAATATAATTGCTGAGAAGTAGAAGTACCAAATCAACAGAAGTAAAACCCACAAAAACAAGATGATGTCTCCGAGTGTATTTTTATGCTTCCTGACCACAGTTCCCACATGGCTAACCAACTACCAACAAAGTGTGACGGACATCAACATTCATAGCCACATGCACCATTCAAGTACTAACATTAACTACATATCGATAACTTGACATGATCTGGAACATTAAAGAGACCTATTATGTTTAAAATATGTTCAATACTTAATTGCTTACATGTGAGTGCAACCACTGGAGCAATTATGTGTGAGCGATCATACTATCTCCGGAATCTCCAGATTTACTGACAGAGACAAAATAATTTTTGTAACCATGTATAGTGAAAAACCATGCATACATGTTCTGTTATAGCATGGAACTTAGTATGAAACAGGTAAAAAGTATGAAGAATCAATTATTGATTTCAGAAGATACTAAGTTGCAGTGGCGTGCAAACATAAGTGTCAGTTAATTCAAGGCAGAAATGAGATGGAAATGGCAATTGAATCTGACAACAAACTAGCATCCATGCTACAAAGGCTACTCTATAATTATATATTCAGTAGCAATTGCACTAAAGCCTTCTCTAACGACAGTTTTGTTGCTTGCTAACTGTACTAAAAGCAAAGGCCAGATTTCTTGACTTGCACAAATATTTCCTGTTACCTAAATTCTCAGTTAATGAACAGGCTTTCTCCAATTTGTTTAGGAAAACAGGGAAATTGGGGTGCTACATATTTAGAATTGGATGAGAATGAAGGTCATGCATTTCAGGGGAAGATGGATTAGCAACTTAAAACAAATGGAACACTAACACTGTCTCATCTGTCATCTCACAACTAGTCTCAGATGAAAAATAAATTTTGAAAGATTCATTTCTGGAGAAACAATTGAATAACACTAAGATTAATGGGCGATATTGCGAGATTGAGGATTGTAATTTATTCTCGTCTTGTCATTTTCAAGTTTCAAGCTTACTGCATGACAATACCGCAATGCACGGTGGAGTATGCATACATAAACAATCATTTATAAATTGTTTGTAATTAATGTATAAATTGTTTGTAGTTTCCTCAAAAAAATGTATAAAATTGCTCAGCTATTCTGATTTGGAGAGGAGAAGATGAATGCAGAGGAATATGCGGCTTCGGAGCTACCAGAGCACCTGGGCTTCCCAAGGAATTGGAGAAAAAAGCAGCAACGGTTGTACAGAGCAGGGGCTGAAAAGCAAGCCGACATTCCACAAATGAGGCCAGAGCTAGGTTTTAACACCACCCAACGTTGGAGCCAAAGAAGCACAAATCGAAACAAAAGCAGAAGACTAATACAGCAACAGACCGCAAACAGTCAAATCGGCCCGAGGAACCATCCAATTCGAGGAATTAACAACCAAATCCTGGAGCCCAGATTGAGAAGCAGAGCAACACAATCGATTCGAGACCGGCAACGGCTGTATCGGATGAATTGGCCAAGGCACCACCCGGAACCCGCACTCCTTTTCCGCACACTCCCGGTGCCCAGCCTGAGAACCAACCCAGCCTGAGAACCAACCACCCAGATTAAAACGAGAGGGAACGCAGTGGAGCAGGGCGTGGAATGGGCGACCGACCTCGCTGAGGTACCTCTTGTGGGAGTGGAGATTGTCCACGTACACGTCCTCCTCCGGGTCCCGCCCGCGCTTCCCGCCGCCGGAGGACGGCGGAGACATCGCCGCCTCGCCGCTTCCGCCCGCCATTCGCAGGCGCGAAATCACGGGGCCACCAGCAGCGAGCGGAAGAGATGGGGAAAGAGGGAGGGGAAGGGGAAGTGACAGCACTCACTCACGAGTGCATGCCCACGATAATATTTATTGATTTACTATTATTTTATTATTATTATTATTATTAATGTAGGAGTATGACACGATCCTTCCAATACAAAGGCTCGTTGGATGGAAGGAATTTGGAGGAACCTAGATGGTTTTGAATGAATTTGGATGAATTTGTGAGAGAAAAACACTATTCCGGATAAAAAAAGAAGTGGATTAAGTCGAGTTCAAGGGCACGCGAACGGAGTCAAAGTATCGTGTCAAGGTTTCATAGGACAACAGTAACATTTAATTGTTGGATGATATTGCAATAAAATGCTGCACGAGATTGGCTGAAACGCCATGGAATGAAACCATAAGCTCTTAATATAGTTTTGTTGCACTTTCATTTGCTTGAAAACAGAACCAGCTAGTTTTATTACGCAAACTCTATTTGGTGACCGGTCGTGCTACGCTTGGAGCGTGCGACCGGTCGATGCTGCCAAAATTAGGGAGGGAGAGAGGGAGCGCCGCCGACAGTGGCGGTGGCGGTGGGGTTAGGGTTTTGGGCTAAGGATTTAGGTTTCTTAGGGTACCTCTATTACCGATGGCCTTAGAAGGGGGAGGGGCCTTGGGCGGGGGCCGAACCGGCGGTGGTGGCGGGTTGAGAGACGGCGAACGAGGCGGATGGGCGCCGCGCGAGCGTGCGGTGGATGACAAACGGATGGGAAGAGCTCGTGGCAGGGGCGATCGACCGTTCTTCCTCCTTTGATTGAGATTAGTGGAGGGCGAGGTGGGCAATGGGCCGTGTGGCAGCAGCGGGGGTGCGCTGGCTTGGGCGGTGGGCGAGGAAGGCAAGGGTGAGGCGGGCAGGCGTGACGAAGACGACGGGGTGAGGAAGACGATAGGGTCACACGCTCCTGTAAAGCGCGGCATTAACCTCACTTCGTTTTATCAAGGCGAAACACATTCCCCCTGAAGTTTTCACTTTTGTTTGCTAGTCACGTCTGCCTCCTCGCGTCGTTCGTACGGGCCACCGGGGGGCGACACAACTCCGCTACCCAAAACCTCGCCGCACCTGCTCCCCTGGCCGCCACGGCCGCTCTCCAACTAGCGGGGGCAGCGGCCCTCTGCGACGCCCAAGGCTCCACCGCAACAGCTTCCTTCTCCTCCCTCCTCTCCTACCCTCCTTTCCCTTGCGAGCTCCATTCTTCGGCGACATGGATAGCCGACGGCGAGCTCGAAGGCTAGCGAAGCACCAAATCCATGCCCTATGGGTCCGGATCCGGTGTCCTCTGTGTAACACCCTAGGTGTCAAGCATCACTAAAAGTTGATCATGTTCATCATCATGCATAGTAATCATCCATGATAGCTAACCATGCTTTGCATCTACTAAACTCAATGTTAAAATGTTAGCAATGCAATGCATATGTGTTGTGATGTGTAGAACCAAAAATGCTTTTAAGGTACTTTGTGACCTTCTATTTTTGAATTTCACCAAAATACTTGGAATTATGCCCAAATAAACTTTGTGGTGTAAAGTGAGTACTTTACACTAGTGTCAAGTGTTGGGTATGAATTCAAGTCAAACCAACTAAAATTGAAGCTCCAAATTTGAAATTCAAACTCCATTTCAATACTTAGGCAGAAATGGTTGTGTTGAAAATTGATTAGAAACTTCAATTTTGGGGATTTATGAAAATGAATTTCTCAAATTAAACTTGAGGCAACCATAGTATCATTTGTTGGTACAAAGTGTGTACTTTGAAATGGTGCTATTGGTTGTGAAGTTTGAATCATGCTTAATCACCAATTAATTCTCCAAGAATGCTAATCAAAATCAGTGAACCCTAACCCTAACTGAAATCCAGTTTTCAGTTTGTGCCTACCCTAGTTCTTCTCTCTTGATCTCTCTATCCAGTGAGAATTCAAGGGTGTGCTTGTGGGCAATGTTTGAGATCTCATCAATATGAAGCTATTATAGTAAGGAAGTTCATCAAGTTGCCACTGGAAATCAGAAAAAAAAGGAAGAAGAAGATCAAGATTCAGTCTGCTACAGTGCCCACACAGGCAGCAGCTCGGCTGTCAGCTTCACCGGCGCCGCCGCCCTCTGTTGCCGCTTTGGCGCGCGCGGACACGCAGCTGTTGCCTTGGCCGTGCTATAACTGGAGGTGGAAACGTCTGTAAGCCGCCCCCTCGCCGTCAAAACCCCGCGCCGGCGACCACCTCTCCCTTTTCTTCTTTCCGCCGCCGCCGTTGAGCTCTCGGTTCACCAGTGAAATACATCGCCGTCCCTCCACCTCTGTCCAATTCACATCGCAGAAAAGTTAGCCACTTCTTTGCGCTTACGCTCGACCCGCTCTCGCCGTTCAATTCGGCCGGAATCGGCCGGAGGCCGCCATCTTCCTCATCGGCGAGCACAGCACTGCAGCGACCCTCTCCGCCGTAGTCAGACCACTCTGGTGAGCCGTTCACCTTGCCGTTTGTCGCGTTGAGCTCGCCTTGATTCCTAGATCATGATCGGCTCGTCCTTTTTACCTCTACAGCGCAGGATGCGCCGGAACATCACCTTCGCCGCCGGTTCACGTCGCCGCACCCGCTATCACCGACGGCAGTGCATCACCGCTCCGCCACCGCCTCAGTTAGTAACCTATAAAGCCCGTGTTGAGATCATGGTCACGACTGTGCCCTCCTTTTAACCTCTGCCGCCCTCTAGCCGCCGGCGTCACGCCGTGCCGGAGCTCCGCCGAGCCGCCATGGCCGCGGCCGAGCTCGCTCCGAGCCCTTATCCGCCCAACCAACCCCTTGGTCGAGCGAGATAGGTCAACTTGAGCGCGTAGGTGTAGTTCCCGTCGCCGGTGACCCCGCCGTTGGTAGGATTCGCCGCGCCGGAGCGCCACCGTGCCGCCATAGTCGCCGCCGTGCTTGCCGTGAAGCCCTAGATGCCGAACCAGTAGAATAGATCGTTGTGAGGGAGGATGGGGAGCACGTTGGTGCCCTTCCCGTCGCCGGAGTCCTTGCCGTCGGCGAGTTAGCCGCCGTACCGGCCGGGCGCCGCGCGCCGCGCGGCCAAGGCCGGAGAAGGGCTGAGTTGACTCCGGGTCCCGCTGTCAGTGAGTGAGGGTAGAGTGAGGGTGAGTAAGAAAAGTTTAAATCGAGCTTAATCTTTTGCAGAATATGGTAATAGCGCTGAAATCTTGTAAAATTCATAACTAAATAATTAATGATGCTAAAAATGTGAAACTTATTTTGTTAGTTTTTTTATGAAATGCTCTATCCAGCAAAAATATGAATTAACCATGTTCAGTAGTTTTGCTATGCTAAAAAATTCCATCTTTTAATGAAAAAATGCTAGATGTATGATTTTTGTAGGCCAAAATAATAATCCTTTAATCATGAAACTTTTTGTGTAAATGTCATGTGGTAATACCTAGCTCCACCAAAATGGAAGGACACGCGATCCGCGGCTCTTGCGCGAATTGACGCGCTGCCAGCCGGAACGACGGACTAGGCTCCTGTTTGCGCTGGGGGGTTTTCGCAAAACAACGCAACTAGTGTGCTAATTGCGGGCGTTTAATTGCAAAATGCGCTCACCTCTATCTGAAGACATCGGATGCAGATCCAGCGGTCCAGATTGATGGTTTCCAAAGTTTGCACATAAGCTTGGTTTCCACCTGATCCGTTGCCTTAAATAAATACTAAAATGAAGTAGAAAAAATGAGTAAATGATTTTGGTGATTTTTAAATATTGAGTGAAGTCCTTGGAACACCAAAACGCTACTGTTACTTGGCAACTTATTCATTTGCTTGTTGTATCCATAATTAACTTGTTGAATAATAATTAAAACATGTTTTGTGAGTAATAACATTTCTTATACCGTGAAGGAAAGTTGTACTTAAGTTAATGAGTTGGATAAATCATCGTTATCCATGTTGCATCTCATACATCATGTTAAATACTTCATCATATTGAAGCATGCATCTTTATTTACGAATAGTGAACAAGAGTGAGGACTCTACTGTGGAACAAGTTTCCGAGGAGGGTTTTCAACCAGTGGAACTTGGGTTTGATAAATGTGGTGTTTTTGAAGAAGTTGACAACCACACCACCGTAGTCAAGCCCAGGAGCATAAAAACCTTACCTTGTGTTTTACAAATATGCATTACACTTAAGTCTTAAGTTATGTTGTCTTTAGTAGATAGAAGTTGGTCTTATACCAACTGCTGCATGCTTGTCCTGAGAGTAGTAGTTGGTCAAGTACCAATTGCTGCATGCTTGCTCCAATACTAGATACTTGTAACAGAACCGACCAAATTATAAGAACGTAAGTACAAAAACAATCACCGAAGTGATCAAATTTCTGTACTTAAGCTCCCATAATCCCGATAGTCCAGAAATCACGAAGGATTTCAAACAACTCTCGACATACAAACCAAGACCGTAGTGATTCAACACAACACATCATTCATTACAACATTTCACAAGTGGCATCCGGATTACATCCATCAGAGTGCGAATAAAATATTATAAACCAAGTTCAAATTTGCGGAAGCAACATAGTTTAGTACATAACTTCATAGTTTCAAATACATTGCCAGATCTTAGTCATGTCCTACAAAAGCATTATCAGGTACGAGAACTAGGAGAGACCGTGCCCAACGGTCTAGTCTTCATCCCCAGCCGGGAGAAGGCAATACTTGCAAAACAACCAAAGTAGAGGCGGTCATCTCGCAGCGGTGGGAGATAAACCCCGAGTGCGAGAAGGTACTCACTAGACTTACCCGTCAAAACCGAAATAAAAGACACCAAGGGTCATGCAAGGCTTATGAGGTGGGCTAGCTTGACACAGCTTGCATCAAAGAGCTTATGAGTATAGTGACCAATTTAAACTTAGCATCAAGCTTATCATCATTTACACGTCCACTAGATTAGCTTTTGTACTATAGCACTCACTTATTAGGAGCAATCAATATTAACCATAGCAGGTATAATAAGGTGTCATCATCATATCATCATATCTCGAACTATTATGTTATTTAGTGTATCTACTTTGGAGATAAGCCCGTCAAGTTCTCACTAACCGTGAGAGAGGCGGCGACTCGAATCAATTTCAACTCAATTGACGGGGTATTCTAACTCTCACCCCGGCATACTTTGCAAGGGTAGCCGTGGGTCACCTTTGGGACAACTCAGAACCAAATTCATGAGTTCGATCGGGCCGCCAAGACTCTTAGGGATTACCCTTACGCCAGACGATCGGGACTTTTAAATCACCGCCTTGGACTCACGCCTCGGCTCCCTTCCGAGGCGCACTTTATACTTATCAACTCGGCCCGAGGTGAGCTACTCGGCCGTGGTCGGTCTCGAGACCCGGCCAACTAAGAGAGAGGCATGCGTTCAACATGAAGCAGGAAATGCTCCAAGATTGGTCCTTAAGGGACCTGAGACGGAGTCACTACAAACCGGCAAGCCTCCGCCTTGGGTCTTCATTTCAAATTAAGACAGTTCTTTTTCCACGATAGCAAATATAGCCAACCGTGCCATATGTATATTCCTATATCTCGCGGTGATGTGGAAATCACCGACTTCTACCACGTTTAAGGGGGCTAAGCACTACATGAGCCCTGAGCTACATAGGATTGAGGGTATCAATATCTGGACAAGGATTGGATAACCAATGCAGCAAGTGTTTGCATCCAACACCTAAACTTAATGCAACAATATATATATGTAACAATAATACTTTAACTGCATTTCGGAAATTAGGAGGCTTAATATGCTCCAGGGCTTGCCTGAGATCTGACACCAGTCAGTTCAGTTAGCTTGCACCGTCATGGTGACATCTTCGGTCCTAGCACTTGCTTAGTCCTTCCATCTTCGGGATATATCCACCAAACCAATTCTTCGGGTTTGGCTCCAACATCGCATCCTTCACGTGGTGCATCTAGCGTACCTAGATGAGATGTAATATACAAGTGCATAAATATGAAGAAGAGTACCATGAGACGCATCACAAAATAGCAAGCAAGACAAGCATAGTTTACACTAACACACTTAAGTACTTTGCGATGCTTAACTTAAACATCACACAATCTATCATGATAAGATGGCAAAGAAGACGACAACATCAAGCATGACACAAGTTTCCCAAGATCTCAGATGCTCTAACTCAGTCATCATTCAAGGCATAAGTCACACTTAGCAATATACAAGCAAACACTATAATTGGAATCAGCCAATTTCTGGACATGCAAACAGCAGCTACAAGATTTAGCTATAACTGGAGTTACACAAATCCAAATGACTTGAAAGAAGACATTTTGGAAAGCTTATGAAATTGTATACAATTCACTTTTAATCATCTTAGCATGATTCTCAAGTTAACTAAGTCAAATATACCCATTTACATAAACTAGTCCACAATTGACAGAGAGCAATCAATTCTGTAACCCAACTTTAAACAGGCATAACTCATAAACCACAAAACCAAATACCACCAAATTTTAACATAAGCTATATAAATGAATTATCTACAACTTTGTTATTATCACCAAAAGCTCATTCAAACCCTAACTAGATCAAACACTAGTATCTTTCAGATCTGCTCAGAATACAATCAAAACCTGACAGAAGACTTAAAAGTCATGTAACTCCTACACTATCAGGCCTATGGCCTTATAAGTTGAACACAAGCAAGATCATGAAATTTGCTACAACTTTTGTATTCACTACAACCATAGCAAACATCATTTACACCATGAAAATAATTGCACAAGCAAAACTGCAAATGCAACCCAACAGCAGTGGTACAGAAAACTGATAGGAACTTCAGAGAAGCATAACTGGAGTTCTAGACCTCCAACAAACATGAACCATAACTTTTTGAAAAGCTTAGGAAGTTACCTACAACTTTCCTATTCTCAGATTAAGATGATTCTACAGTTAGAAGGGTCAATTAATCCAATAATTGCATCTCTGTCCAAAACATAGACAGAAACTGACATGCCACTTTAAACAGCTATAAATGAAGTTATACATATCCAATAAATGTGGTTCTAGACTTTTTAGAAAGCTTATCAAATTCTAAACAACTTTGTTGTAAACACCTAAAGCTAATTCTACTATTAAGAAGGCCCCACCGTAAGAACAAGGAAACCCTCTCTGGGTTTGGGTAGAAACAGCCACAGAGATTTAAGCAAGTATAACTCAAGATCTACTTAACCAAAAATCATGATATTTAGCTTTTTGAAAATATTAATAAAAGTACTACAACTCATGTATTATCATAAAGTCATGATTCATAACTTAACTAAGCCAATTAATTCAAGCATACAGGACTATTCAGGGTTGGAGCAAAGCAATACAGTACATTTGTTATTTTTATAACACTAAAAATATAAATCCTACACTTCTGAAATTTTTACCAGACAACAACAATCACCTTTTGAGCACTCCATAAAAATTTCACATTTATTTGAGCAAAATAACTACAATTATGAAAAAGACAAATACAACTAGCATTAAAAACCTAACTGCATAAATCTAGTTTTACAGCTAAAGCTTTAAACTAAAACATGTAATATTATAGATCTACTGCATAGAAAATTTTGTAAGGATTCCAAAAAGTCCTCATTTACTATTTTACGATTTTTCTATTAATTATTACGATTTTTCCAAAGTTCAGCACAGAATATGCATAAAAGGAAAAAGCTTTTACGTCGGGAACCCTAAACTTTTCACGAATCGAACAAGCCCATGAAGGTAAACTGTTGTCTCTAGCTATTTTACAACGGAAACCTTCGTACTTGTTTCTATTTACACGTTGGTCCTTCTCTCTTCCTTCTTCAGGCCGAACACACGAGATATAGAGGAGCGCTGCTGCCGTCGGGACCGGCCAGCGGCTGCATCGGCCGGCTGGGGAAAGGGCACCGCGGCAAGGGGGGCCGGCCAGCTCGGCCGTGGCCACGCCCTGGCCCGGTCTCGGCCAGCTGGGGCCTGCTGTGCCTAGCCACGCACGCAGGGAGGGCTGCGCCCATGGCTGCCCACAGCGACGAGCGGTCCCCGGTAGCGTTGGATCGAACGAGCACGCGTGCCATGGTGGAGAAGGGAGAAGGGAGCGACGGGGTGGAGCGAGCAGCAAGGCATGGCGCCACAAGAGGGGCCAGGCAGTGGTTGGGAGAAGCTCTGCCGCTTGGCAATGGCGGCCAAGGCCGTGGCGCCCGTGGCAGCAGAGCGGAGGAGGGCGAAGGCATGCGCGAGGGAGTTCCAGAGAGAGCCAGCGGACATGGAGAGCTCGGGCGCTCAGTTTGGAGGAGCAGGGCGTGAGGCCGCGTGTGGCGCAGAGCTTGGACGCGCGTCAGCCATGGCGGGCACGCTCCGGTGCATGGCTGCCACGACGCCATTTCGTGGAACATGTGGCGCGCGCGATGGAGCCCGACTTGGAGTCCGTTTTCGGCATATTCCGTGCACATTCGGACCTTCGCGCCAGTAGCAAAGTTGCTCTACTCTGGATGCTCTACAAACTTGATTAAGGCTGCATGGTCATTAGAGCAGTAGATTAGCGGCTAATGACACTCCAAGATGGCAGTGTCAGTGCATTAACGGCGATTAACAACCTCCAGAAATTGATGGGCAAAATGAAGTCAACTGAGTGTCATCTTCATACATGCTCTTCTCCATCATGTATACTCCAACTTTTATTTTGGGACCTGCTCACTTTGCTTAACAAAATCACGAGAACGCAAGATGCCAATGGCGACGACGATGAATTCCAGACTTAGAAAAATTCTAAGTCTAAAAACAGCCGTTGATTCAATTTTTGAGCCTCTATTTGACTTAGTTCCAAGCTGATCTAGCTCTTAGTCGAAAAACCAAGTTTGTTCTACATGATATGGACTACAACTTTCATTTAAGGTCCAACCTCAAAACTGGTATAGAACTTACTGTTCTACTTTGACCAATGTAGGATCACGATGAAGCTTAAATTATCTTTTTTGATCCATTGGAGCATTTTCTGGCCACCTGCTCAACATGAACCCTTCATAACTTTTGTTCATGAGTGCAACTAGAGTTGTTTGAGTAAGGTACCAAGGTTTGGTTGACTTCATAGGTTTCCATCCACTTGATAAAGCAATTCATGCAAAGATATGACTTATCATTTCATGTGACTTTTTGATTCCAAACTTCATGAAACTTTTCCACGGGTCTAGATGGATGCATGGGGATGTAATGTACATGGAATAAGCATGTTTAACATTACTCTTGCATAATCTTAACAAGGGTCCATATGTAAGCAAATGTGCGTGGCCCAAGTTTAAGTTGGAGCTCTGTCATGTAGATTTGATCTTGACACCTTCATTACCACTCGACATGTCATGTTTGAGCTCAAACCCATTGCTTAACTGGTGACAAACACCTGGGGTGTTACAATACTTATCCATAAACGCCCTTTAGACTAATAGGCTAGCAATGCTTAGCCAAGCTTAGCTTTAAGAGTCGAATGAAGAGTTCATCATTCGCAATGGTTCTATCCTCAAGAAATGTTCTGAAAGTTAATGATGGTAGTTAAATTAATCTGAGACCGGGTGGACTCTTTGCTTGCATCAAGAATTGAGTCTTGTTGTAGTGCCCCGCCTATGTCGGTTAAGGACTGTTCGTTGTAGGCCTGTTGTGATCGAAACTTTGTAGTACTTACCACATACTCCGGTAAGCAGTTCTTATTTTTTTTAATTAGAGCAAAGGAATGCACCAAGCGTAACTCCAATTTTGCTAAAAGAGGATGGAATATTTTAAATGAGTTCAAGTAAACTACAGACACACCAACGTCCAAAGTTAAAAGAACCAAGTGATAAACAAGTTTATCATAATTTCCTAGTTACTAAATCATAAGCAGGACCATGACTAAGCATAATTGTAAGGTTATCCGAGTATATCAAGACAAAGGTAGAAAGTAAACAAAGGAGAATGGCATCAATGGAGTAATATAATTAAAGGCTCATTAATTGAGCATACTTATGGTTTTATATAAAATATTTCTCCGTCCAAAAATAAGTGATGGTTTATGTTTGTCCTAAGTCAAACAATTTTAACTTCGACCAACTTTATATGAAAGAACATTAATATTTAGACACCGAATAAGTAAAATATGAAAGTATATTTCATGATAAATCTAATAATACTTATTTGGTATCATAAATATTAGTACTTTTTTGTATAAATTTGGTTAAATTTGAAATGGTTTGACTTAGACAAATCTAAAACATCATTTATTTTGAGAGAGAGGGAGTACTTTGTTTTTTTTTCTTGACATATGTTTAACATATGTCAAAGATTGGTAGACTTGGCTCCTGGTGACTCGTACTGGCCAACTTCAGCTAACAAATATCAGTGATCAGACCCGTGCAGTGTCTACAATCGATAGAAGGAAGCTAACAAATATCACAAAATAAACTCATACTATGAATCTCATTGGACTCGAACGGATTCAATCGGAGATTGAACAGAAAACATATGAACACTAAATAAAAGTTCTAAAGTACATGAACAATATATATATATATATATATATATATATATATATATATATATATATATATATATATATATATATATATATATATATATATGCTAGATTCCAGTTTAGATCGATTTAGTTTAGATCCAGTTCACGATGTGTTTGGTTTTTTTCTCCTAAACTTTAGTCGCTGTCTTATCGGATGTTTGTACACATGTATGGAGTATTAAATATAGACTAATTATGAAACTAATTGCACAGCTTGCAACTAATTTGCGAGACGAATCTTTTAAGCCTAATTAGTCCATGATTTGATAATGTAGTGCTACAGTAAACATGTGCTAATGTCGGATTAATTAGGCTTAATAAATTCATCTCGGGGAGTACTGACGGATTATGGTCCCGTTCGACTTGCTGAAACTTGGCTGAAAGTGGCTCAAAAACACTATTCTGGCTGAAATGTTTTGAAGAAAAACACTGTTTTGACTAAAAAATAAGCCGAACAAATCGAATATAAAATAAGCCAAACATAGCTTTATATAATTTATTTTTTTTATTGGTATCAAAACCCATAGTCCTCTAAATTTTAGTCACCGCTCCGAACACCCCCTCAGTCCGTTTGAACTGGACCAAACCAGTACATGCTGGGTGGTTCGGCCTTCAAGTCCACGTATGGCCCGTTGGACTTCGTGCATGGCTTTCGGTGGCAGTGAGCGACGAGACGACAATGGACGCGTATCGAAAGATGTGGACACGCATTCCAACGAAACAATTGTTAAGCTGAGGCTATGTTTAGTTCGCGATAAAAAATTTTAGACCTCACATCGGATATTTCAGAGATGTTGTAAAAGGTTTTCGAATATTAATAAAAAAATTAATTACATAGCTGGTCTGAAAACTACGAGACGAATTTATTAAACCTAATTAATCTATCATTAGCACATGTTGGTTACTGTAGCACTTATGGCTAATTATGGTTTAATTAGGCTTAAAACATTCTTCTCATCATTTTCAATCTAACTGTGCAATTAGTTTTTTTCGTCTATATTTAATGCTCCATGCGTGTGCCGTAAAATTCAATGTAATAATTTGAGGTGAAATTTTTTGAAACTAAACAGGGGCCTGAGTGCGAAAGATTGGCTTTACATACGAGGAGGTCAACCAGTGTATATATATATATATATATATCCGCCGGGCTGCCTTGGGTACATCTGTTACGAAGTCGCTTGCTATTAAAACAGTTGCTTGCTATATGTAAAGGACGCACTTCTTATTGACCTCTGCCTGAAAATTAAGCTCATGGACTGGAGGCAGCATGCATGGTAGAACCGTACCTATGCAATGGTGCATGAACGAGGTGTGCGGTCACTTTGGATTTGACTCCTGGCGAAGGCTCGTCACTATACCAAAATTGCTTCCACAATTTCTTGGGCTGGCGTCGATGATATCTTCTCCGATCTTGTTCCTCTTTCGCGGTGTTCATCGTGAAGATCGTCGCCGTGGACTGGTTGCCGCTGAGGCCGTCCTTGACACCATCGATGCCGACTTCCTCCGAAGATGTGGTTGTTCATCTTCGTCATTCACGGAATCACGGTCTTCTTTTCTCGTCGAAGTCCAGGGAGGGGTGAAACCCTGGGAGAGCAAAGTGCGTGATAATGGTGCCGTTCGCGTGTCTTTAAACCCGGCTCGATCCGTTTATTTTTTCATCCGGAATAGTATTTTTCTCTTACAAATTTCTCCAGCATTCCTCCAAAATTTAGAGAAGCGAACAGGCCCAACGTATTAGAAAGTGAGAGCGATAGAGATCAAGTGATGCAAATGATTGTCTGTTGTATTCCATTTAATAGTGTTGTACAGATATATACAGAGCCTATGTGAGCAGTTACAAGAGTAGAGTCTGTGAAAAGACAACGTTTCAGGTGCAAACCAATCAACCTGTGCAAACTTGAAAACTACCAATCAGGACCACTAGATGCTGATCCAATGGATGGGGTGAGAGGTGAGATTTTTTTGTGTTTAAGCCTCTCACCCGCCGGTATTTTTTTTTGCGCTTAAGTCCCATCACTCCATCCATTGGATTAGTATCCAGTGGTCTTATTAATAATTTCTAAGTTTGTACGGTTTACATCGGATAGGTTGCCATGTGAAAAAGCACCCTTTGGGATTATGTCTAATTGATCGTTAATAATAATTCTCAACAAAATATATCCCGTAATGTGTGCAATAGCCGTAAAAATTGCAATATCTATTTGTTACCGTATATAAATAACCATAACTCTAGTTCCGACTCATTTCTCTCTCCTCATCAACCACGTCTGGATCTCGCCCAGATCCACGCATGGCGGTCCCCTTCCCTCAGGCTGCCGGCGGCGACCCCATTCCCTATGGCTGCCGGCGGCGGCCCCATGCCTATGGCTCCCCACAGCCTCAAGATCTTCTCGTTACCTGTTTTCTCCCTCTTCCCATCTAGGCTGCTGCCGCGCCCTTCCATCACCGGCGATGACCACCCCCGGCCACGGCGGCGGCGGGCCTCCCCATCTGGCAATGGCGGCGTACCTCCCAAATCGACGGCACTTGGCGCACCCCCGACCGGCGGTGTGCGGCCATCCCCTCCCCGACCGGCGTATTGGCCTCTTCAGTCATCCCCAGCACCGGCTGCGGCGGCGCGGCGGCCGTCATCCAAAGTGGTGGCGCGGTGGCGCCTTCCTGCCTCCCTACGGCGGTGGTGGCTCCCTACGTCTTCCCCGTGGTGGCACTCGGCACACCCCACCGGCAGCAGCGGCGCATCCTTCCCCAACCAGTGGCAGCGGTGCATCCTTCCCCATCCGACGGAAGCGGCTTCCCTTTCCCCGACCGGCGTCGTCGTCGTCGAATCTCGTCCTCAACCAGGACGGCATGGTTTCCTCCCCATATTCAGATCCGGTGTTGGGCGGGCCATCCATGGAGGACTACAGCCATCTCCTCTCATGAGTCCGTGGTCAAGGGGGTCCCAGATTTGGTTTGTATGGGCTAGCGGAGGAGCATCTCCCCTCAGGAATGGCTACTACAGTACTTTTCATGGAGCCGATGGAATTTTTTTGTTCACGAAATGTTGATTTGATTTTACCCCTTTCTTAACCCCCATTTTAATTCCGTGAGATAACTGACTGCTTTTCCCCTTCATTCCGACGACTACTCTCTTTGTTGATCTGCAATATTTTTAGTCAGTCCAAGCCATCAGAGTCTGGAGCTGATAGCGCCGAAGACCGGCGTGCTGCAGTCTGGTGATGAATCCTGGAGAAGCAGGCACACCAGATGCATGGATCTCGGAAGATTGAAGAAACATGTGCTTTTTTCTCTTGTTAACTTGTACATGCCCTAAAGAATATTGTAATCTAACGGACTGCGGCCAGTGTTTTGTTGGATCCAATGGATTTTTGTAGATTAATTTGATTTATTTTTGTACAAAGTGATAAGAACTGCGGCCAGTGATTTGTTGGAATATTCAATGGATTTTTGTAGATTAATTTGATTGATTTTTGTACAAAGTGACGGACGTGAGCAAGATCGGACCGAGTGTTTTCATCCACCCCATTTTTAGTACTTATTGAATTTTTTACGATTCTACTTTTCTTCTGATTTTCATTAGCAATTAATTTTATAATATTAGTGCATATAAATGATGGTTTTGTAAGTTTACTACTGGAACATGCGATTAGCTGACATAGTTCAGTCATTACGGTTGGTTGTGATAGTATTTACGGTATTGGGTGGGTTTATGCCGAATATTTACAAAATACTACCGAGAAGGGAGTAGATTGTGTAAATTGTTTGATTATTACTATTTCATTACGTTGAATTCGAGTGAAAAAAATCTTACTACTAATCCAGAAACGTTCGGAGTGAAAAATAATCTTACTACTAATCTAGAAACCATTTACATAAATTACTACTTCATTTGTGTGAAGTGCTTGATTATTACTATCCTAATCACGCTAAATTAGAGTGAAAAGAATCTTAAATGTTGATATGGTTTCCTGAAATTTGGGAAATAAATAATCCTAAAATTATTACTAGTCCATAAAGAACCATTCCACGTAATCATTTCCTGAATTATAGGCATTTACGGTTTACACATGCACTCCTATTCCTTACGTATATTTATCCATCATTAAAGAAACTTCCACGTAATCACGAACAATCACGGTTTATGGTTGGGAAACAAATCTATCAAAGCTTTACGGTTGGAGAGCTCGCCTCGGATACGGAGGCCATAGAACCGAGAACCGATTAGCTGAATTTAGTTATGGGTGTAAAAGTCAAATAATTACTACTGAACATCGTCTACCGAATTCTCTTTCTCGTTTTTTGGCTAGAACAGACATAATCAACCAATACAATAAAAATCATAAGAAGGATTACTCCTATCGCTCCTCCTCCTCCTACTGCTACCGCACTACACCTCAGTATCACTACATGCTGAAATAAGATTTTACGGTTGCAAAATAAAAACATTACTACTATAGAAACAAAACTTAGGGCGCGTTTAGTTGGCGAATTTTTTTGAGTTGGCTACTGTAGCACTTTCGTTCGTATTTGGTAATTAGTGTCTAATTGTGGACTAATTAGTTTCGAAAGTTTCGTCTTGCGATTTCTCACCCAACTGTGCAATTAGTTTTTTTTCGTCTACATTTAATACTTCGTACATGTACCGTAAAATTTGACGTGACACTTTGAGATGAAAATTTTTAGAACTAAACATGGCCTTACATGTGCGGAGGTGATTGACGTACAGAGCTGATGGAATACTTTACGTCACGGATGGTGGAAGGGCTTTACTATATTTAGGCAGTGTTTGGCGCGGCAACAGGCGCTCCGTCTCCTCCTGCCAGGGCACTGTTGGGCGCTGTTCTAAAATGTAGCGGCTCTCAGGAAGGCTCCGGCTCCCTCTAAACTACACTGCAAGACTGATGGAGCTGGAGGAGCTGCGGTTTGGAGGCTCCGGCGGCTCCTCCACAGTGGTAAGGACGCCGCGTACCCCAGGTAAGGACGACTTCAAGCTTGAGGCCTGCAGCGATGCCTGCAACCGCAAGTGCGCCGCGACGGCTAGACAAGGCAAAACCAAGCAGGCGTGTGGTGGCAGCTGCGCCGAGGCCTGCGGCTTGTACGGTGGCGCCACCACGGTGCTCCAGGCCGCCATGCCGCCGGCGGCAGTGCCCAGCCCCGTCGCGCTGGGTGACGACACCGTCGCCAACACATTCAAGGATTGCAACGAGCACTGCGCCGCCAATGACAACAAGTGTGCCACCAAGTGCAACTACGCCTGCTACATCGTCACCAAGCTAGGCCAAGGCGTCCATGAAGCTGGCCACCGGCGGCTTTGGCCTGCCAGCGTGATTCATGCATCAGCATGCTGCACAAATAAAAGTTCTTTAAAAAAAACAAAATAAAAGGATATATAGCACAAAAGGAGAGCCTGTGTGGATGAAAATCCAGAAAAAAAATAATTAAAATTTCAGTTTCATATCCTCCATATAAGAAAGGGCAAGCCTTAATATAATGCATTTCTCCAGCACAAATGATTTAAGCTGAGGTCTTTAGTTCAACTCTTCAAATTTACAAAATCATATCATGTTATGTGTTACTATTCTTTTCATTCCGCGCGATATGGTAGGCTTCAAAGGAAGTACCAGGATATTTTTTTTCCATTTATGCGTACTATTCTTTTGGAAAGAGTTATTGTAAAACATATCATGTTCTTTTGTTAATTATTGCAATCTACCGGTTCATCAGTTTCAGAATCCGTGAGAGAAAGACACAGATGGGAGATGTACATAGCTTATGTTTGAATTAAACAAACATGAGCTGTGAAGAAAATAATATCACAGTGTTTACACTTAGAATTGGACTCTGGAGTTTTGGAAGGAGTTAGAGTCCGAATCAAAGTTGTTTCCAAGGTGTTTCGAACTCTGACGAAGGCAAGTCCAAAAGAACATCAAATCTATCGGCCGTTCTTCTACTTTTCAGCCTTATGTTTATGTAGCACAAATCTTTGCGGATTTGCGCTAAAAATACGTTGGTTCTTTCCACGAAAACGAAGGAACATATCCTCTCTGGATCTGTCTCGTAGATCCTCCATACTCATCCACGAAAGCGAGGAGGTTATCTTTGAACAAATCGACGATGATTTGTCTCGATGATTTGGTTGGATTATCTGAGAAAATTCCCTATGTAGCACCCAAAAAACTTGCTCTTCCTTATTTAGCACCTAATGTTCAAAACTTCCCTATCAATGCACTGTTGAAAATTTTCTCCCCCTATTCGACACTTCTTTTAATTGCTCCGGGCACTTAATGGTGTTAACTCTAAGGGGGAATGACAATTTTGCCCCTCTTTGGTTTCCAGCCAGGTCGCTGGTGTGCTGGGCGCCATTTTCTTTTGTTCGTGTTTTGTTTTCATCCCTACTTTATTTGATGCCATTTTTTTTTGTTTTAGGTTTTTTTTCCTTCAGTCCTCACTTTTTGCACAACAACATTCTTCTTTGCACATACATCTCCAACAACATATCCATGCACTTAGGATTGAAATGCACCATGACAATAAACCAAACAAATTTGAGAGAACGTCCAAGTTCACATAAACACTACCATCCAGGTTCACATCCACACATAAATACTAGAATTCAGGTTCACGTAACAGATCACAGACTGGATTCACATAAAGTTCACGTGCAGTACAAAGCACATATGAGATTATTGCATATCACAATCACAAACTCAAGAATCGTTTATTCCTTGCAAGACTAGCAGGATCAACCCTTTCACAACAATTGGCGCAAATGATCACGGTGTTTTTCTCCCGAGCACATGGGCGACGATCTAGTCGTAGGATTGATAGTCATCAGAATGCCCGGCATTTTCTTTTTTGTTTGGTTTAGGCTGTGTGCTTTTTGCAGAGGCCGGAAGTTAGTTCGCAATTATTGTATCAACTCGATGTTATGATTGTGAATTAATAAAACCCTTCCTTTTTGAAGAAAAATACGATATAGGATGCATTGGTCTCAGCTGTGTAATAAACACCTTGATAGGAATAAGGCATATATGCATACAGATAGCTAAGAGTCGACTAATACAATATATAAGATGAAGTCACTTGAAGATGACCATGAATGAGTACTTACATAAAGCATTTGGATGATACGTACGTGCAATTTGAGTTTCTCAGAAGTGGTAGTGAGACAACAAAAATATTTTAATACTCTATTGTCTAGTATTTTAAATAAAATCACGTTTGTTGTTCTGGGGACCTTTTTTTCCTCACCGGTAAGGTAAAACCGAATTTTAGCATCATCTAACCTTTTTTTTACAAAACTCACATACTACAAAAGAAAACTCTTTGTAAAACTATTTTTGGTTTTGTCCCTTTTTTCTACACTAGTGTGGCAACGGTCCTGAAGGTGAACAGGTCCATTCGAGCACAGTTGGCACACATCAAAAAAATCTCCCTGGCTGGCGTGGCATGTACTGTGCATTGGCGGTACTTATTGACCATATTTGGTCGCCAAATAAGAGGAGAAACTAGCATGATTACACACATATGTTTTTTATATTGACACATTTCCACATGTATTGGATGAAAAGTGCCTTGTAGGATAAATAGATGAAAAACGTGGAAATGGAGGTCAAAAGTGCGCAACCAGAGAAAGCGTAAATAAGCAAATGAAGCAAAGGCCCGTTTACCTGTTGATTCTGGGCCCAAAGCGCACATGAACACACTCCAGGTCCATCAAGCAGCCCACCAAACAAAGGTGGTGCCGGGGCAGCCCAACCAGGGGGTGGCCGCACCTAGGCCGGCGCGTCTCGGGCCCACCTTTCGTCTGGCGGTGCAATAACTTCAGACGAGGATGGTGCAGGGTGGATCTCCGTAGAATATTCCCTGCAACCGCCTTAGGACTAGTATAAAGAGAGGAGGAGAGCTCCCTCACTCACACACACCACACTCAAGACCCTCTCTCCTTCCACTTGTACTCTTTTACCTTTTTAAGTAGTATTTGGAGCTAGGCAAAGCTTGTGAAAAGCTTGGACATCTTGGAGGATCTTGGTATGAGAAATATAATTGGTTCCAATATGTTCTTGTTCGCATTTTATCAAAGTAGTTATGCTATAGAACTAGAGCTAAGTTCTTATGTTATTCATTTGACTTATGAAACTTTATGCTTAATCGTTCATACAACATATATGTTTAGACTAAGACCTAAGTTGAGGTGGCGGTTTGTTGTGCCTTCGGGTATGCCCAAGATCTATGCTTGTCGATCCGTAGGGTCAGAGTCCCAGGGGATTTGGGTAGTTTCTTTGTATGCGGGCATGGTACTCGGATACAAGGGAACCTTTGGATATGACGGTGCTCCACGGTTGAGGGGTAGGCGGCAGGTGGTGACAGCCCTGTCCGTCCCTTGTAATCCTCCATGTTCGGGTACAGTGTAGGAGTTCGTAAATGCCTCTCTAGCTTGCTAGTAGACCAGTGCTCAGGGGTCTCCCCGTCCATCTGTTTGCTTAGATCTGAGTCTTAACCATGTATTTGTATGATCATATGCTAATCTTAGCATAACAACTTAGGATATGCCTGCTCCTAGTTAGGTTAATTCTTTATTCTTTCTTTTCTGTTTATCCTTGAGATTGACTTGTGTGTGTGTAACACTATCCCAATATTTATCCTGGCTTACCCCTGTTATGAACATTAGTCTATTATGCAGTCATGTTATCTTGTTAATGCACCAAATAGATACTTTTACACCATACCTTCTTTTGGGAAAATATAAATTAACGATACCCTGAATACTTCTAGGTAAAATGCTATAACGGTATATCCGTGCACTTACAGATTCTTTCTATATGCGTTAAGAAATACCAACACTGTGCTGTGACAAAGCTCACAATTTTGCCTTAAAAACAAGGCTCACAATTGTTTCTGGTCCTTCTTACAGCACTTGCATGTTTCTCCTCCTAGTTGTCTTGGTCTATTGATAAATTTTGCAACATTTTGGCTTGGGCTCGGTTTTTTTAGAGGACGGCCAAACAAAGTCTTTGCTGCTACAAATTGACTGGGGAGAAGTGTTGGTTCAAAAATTACCTTTGCTCCCGAATTTTAGAACCAATAATAGTACGCCATCGGCAACAAAGGTCAGAACTAATATTGCTGGGCCTGCAGGCGACAGTGATGCATGTTTCCCAAAACATAAACATAATGGAGTGTTGGTCTATTATGCAGTCATGTTATCTTGTTCATGCACCAAATAGATACTTTTACACCATGCCTTCCTTTGGAAAAATATAAATTAACAATACCCTGAATACTTCCGGATGAAATGCTATAACGGTATATCTATGCGCTTGCGGATTATTTCTGTATACGTTAAGAAATACAAACAAGCATTTCTGGCGTCATTGCCGGAAAAGGCACTGGTTAAAAGAATCTATTAGGACATGATCATGATAATATGCATGTGTAGTAACCATTGCTCATACAAGCTAATCTTGCTTGTTTTCTCCTATTGTGGATGAAAACAGGATAGTGCATGACTGGTTTCGTCTTACCGACAAACTTCATCGAGAATCCGGAGTCACTCCTAACGAAGACCAGACGTCGTCTCGTCCTTCCTTCCGACACTCTGCCAGCAAATGAACCTATCAACCCAGCACCATCCGCACCAAACACCATGGCCTAGAGGATGCTCTATGAGTACTCCATCCCCGCTGTTGCTAACGTGCCCGTTGGGCCTGTTGTCGACGTGGGCAACAGGAACTTTGAGCTCAAGACTGGCCTGATTACGATTGTGCAGGAAAATCCATTCTGTGGATTGCCTAGTGAGGATGCCAACGCGCATCTCCAACACTTCCTGGAGCTGTGCGACATCGTCGTTATAAAGGATGTTGCACCGGAGATCATCAGACTCCGTCTGTTTCCATTTTCCCTACTGGGGAAAGAGAAACAATGGTTCTACAAGGACCAGGAAGCTATTGACACGTGGGCCAAGTGCTCCTCAGCATTCCTTGCGAAATTCTTCCCAACGGGCAAAACCAATGCCCTACGTGGGAGAATTTCAAACTTTCAGCAAAACGCATCGGAGTCCATCCCCGAGGCGTGGAAGAGGCTACAAGAATGCATCCTCGCCTGCCCACGCTACGGGATGGAAAACTGGCTCATACTCCAGAACTTCTACAATGGGTTAACCCCCATTTGAAGAGCACATGCCGATGCTACTGCCGGAGGCGCCTTCCTCTCTCTCACAATCAACGGAGCTACGTCTCTAATTGAGAAGATGGTGTCCAACCAGGGTTGGAGAGAGGACAGGCTCTAAACCCATCAAAAGGGCATGCATACCGTGAAGGAGACGGATATGATTGCCGCCAAGCTAGACCTCCTGATGAAGAGATTGGACGAACGTGTTGCTGAGAAAGAAGCAATGCATGGCACCGTCAAAGCCCTAGACTCGCATATGACATGCGAGGTCTATGGCGAAACTGGACACTCGGGGAACGACTGCCCCGAGACCCATGAAGAAGCATCATTCATCAACAACGGGTACCATCCACGGGGAGGTCAGGGGTGGAACAACCAGTCGCGCCCCCAATATCAAGGAGGTAATTCAAATTACAATTCAAACCAACACTCCTTGAAAGATTTAGTTCTAGGGTAAGCTAAAATAAACGAAAATCTCACAAAGAAGCTTGTTTCTAATGACAAAATGATAGAAAATATTAATTCAAAAATATAAGGTTTAACTTTCTCTGTTAAGAACCAATTGAGCTTCAATAAAATGATAGAAACATAATTAGCTCAAATTGCTGCTAATGCTGGGAAAATCCCGGACCAACCAGAGAATTTCCTTGAAAAAGTTAATGTGGTGACCACGAGGGGTGGTAAGTCCACTCATGATCCACCAAACCCTAACGATGCAGGTAAGGCAAAAGAGCATAGGGAGGAAGAACCTTCTTCACAAAATAAAGAGCAAGAGGAGGAAATGGCCCCACAAGAATTCACTGACACAAGCTTCTTGCTATTTCCCACACGTACACGGAAGCCAACCATGGACGAGCAGTTCGCTCATTTAATGGACGTCTTGCATATACCTTCTTACACATGCTACATCAACGACATCATCAACAACAAGCGACCACTGCCAACCACGGAAGTCATCAAGCTTACAGAAGAGTGTAGCGCAGCTATACTCAACTGGCTTCTAGACGATCACTTGCTCGATCGGGACACAACGGTTTGACCATGCCTTGCGCGACCTTGGGGCGAGCGTTAGTGTGATGCCCAAAGTTGTCTTTGACCAGCTGAACTTCACACACCTTGTGCCAACGCCGATGCAGCTCCAACTAGCCGATTCTTTGGTCCGCGACCCAGCGGGGATTGCTGAAGATATTCCGATGAAAATCCGAGGTTACTTCGTCCTTGTCGACTTCGTGGTGCTAGACATGGAAACAACGAAAGAATCGCCGCTCATCCTTGGGCAACCTTTCTTGAGCACCACAAGAGCACAAATCAAAGTGGGAGCTGGAGAAATCCACTTCAACATCAACGGCAAATAAGAGAAGTTTGACTTTCGGCCTAGGAAGAAGCAATGCTCCATGATCCGTATCAAGTACGGACTGAATCCACAAGGAATAAGAGAAGTTGAAATTCAACCTCAACAAGTGAGCAGCTTCGTCAACAAGGCCATGAGCAAAGAAATCAAGAAAAGGCCAGAGCAAAGGAAGAACAAATAGACCCCAAAGGAAGAAGCTCCAAAGTCCATTTCCACACCACCAAAGAAAAACAAAATGGTTTGGAAACCAAAAGAAGCAGCTCCAAAGACCCCACCACACCACCAAAGAAAAAAAAATAGTGTGGAAACCCAAGGAAGCACAGTCATCCGCGTCTACCTCTCCTGGACCGGATGCCTCATCATCGAGCAAGAAATGAAAGGAGAAAAGTCCAGCACAGCGGACTTTAAATAGTGAGCCCTTGCCGAAGGTAAATCGGTAGTTACCACATATTTATGCCCTGTTCGCTTGGCTGATAAACCATGGCTGAAAGTACTGTTGGCTGATTTGTTGTGAGAGAAAAATATTGTTCGTTGGCTGAAAAAATACGGCTTATAAGCCAAGCGAACAGGGCTTTAATCGAAAAGCATATCTAAGTTTTAAAATTTCAAATTGCATGTTTAAATTTTGCATTAATACTTTCAAAACCACAAAATACATAATTTTCTAGTTACTAAAACATAAATATGATATTTAAACAAGAATGCAAGGCAAACACTCGAGATGGCTACATTCTTTCTCAATAACATAAACCTGTTCTCGAGTACTACTTGTCTTGTCGTTGCTCTGCGTCACAATAAACAAGCTTGGGAGAAAACCTTCCGGCACGCTCAAGACGGCTACTGGCGGTCGCATGGTACAACCCCGGAGCGTAGTCATGAGTTAGCTTAGGGGAGGACCCCCTACTACTGCAGAGGTGACTTGTATCTTGCATTCATGTTTATTATCTTGTATTTAAAAAAAATGAAATATGATAAAAAGAACAAAAAATATTTATTCTACTCCACATATGTGTAGTAAGAATGTTTAGTTCCTCCTCGTTGAAATGATGAATAGTTGCTCTATCTTATATTTCTTCTGTACCTAGGTTATAACTTAGTATTCCCCAAAATTTAAGTTTGTTGGCTAAAAATGTCTCAAGCTAGAAACTTGAAACTTGAAACTTGTGGGTTGCAAATGCATGATCCTTGTCTAAGTTGTTCAAGTTATGATATGGTACAATGAAATTTGCTATGAATTTATTCTAAGAGAAACTTGACATCCGGAGTTTTATTTTAAAAAAATGCTAAAATAAAAAGTTCCTCAATAATGATATATCCTACCAAAGCCATATGATACTAAACATTACAAAAACCTTAGTCATATGCTGCTTGATATCATGTTGAGCTTTGTCAAATTGTTGTGACCTGTGCGAGATTCTCGTCATGCACATATGATCAAGATTCACGTACACTCTAGAAATAATATGCTAACTTTTACACTGAGAGTTACGCAAAAACATGTCATTCGTCTGCCAAATAAAATACTCCATCCACATGTCATGACTCTCTCTCCAAAGTATATTTTTGCAAAAAAGAAATATGGGCTATATATATATATATAAATCTATGCCAAAGAACATGAGAAAAAAATCCATGCTAAAAGGCATGAGAAAAGAAAAGAAAAAAAGAGATAGCCCATATTTTCAACACAAAAGCAAAGAGAGAGAGCCATGCAAAAAGGAGTTGAAATTTAAAAAGATTCTGAATTCCACACACGTGCACTTCTTGATCAAAGTGTATGACTTGCATCTTCTTGAATCTGGTTTTTGACTTAACAATATCATGTGATGCAAGTATGCCTCTCTTTCATCCCTACCTAAAACCCTACAAAAGCTTATTAGAAGTAGGTTGAAAAATAAGGCAAATACAAAGAGACTTTGGTGAAGATCATACACATTGAGCGATCGAGTGAATCATTTGAGGAACTTATTTTTATTTATAAAACTTTCAAAACCTCCGAAAAGAAAGTTGATCGAAGAGCGAATGACTAGTGGTTCTGTAAAACCATTCTATCTTGCAACCACCCAAGACTTAGAAAAGCAAAAAGCCCCTGTCGATGAGATGTCGTCGATAGTCCACCGAGACGTATACCCACAATGGTAGATTAATTGGTAGAGGTGCGCGTAATCAGAAATCGGATGGTAATACAAGCACCGAGACACAAGATTTAGACAGGTTCAGGCCATCAATACGACGTAATACCCTACGTCCCGTGTTCCGATGGATTGTATTGATTCTAGGCTAAGCCTAGGGTTTGTATCTAGATGCCGATGGCTACCGACTAGGGGACCTCTACCCCTCCTTATATAATTAGGAGGGGTAGGGTTACAAGAAAAATATCTTATTCGGTTATTTGATAGGTATTATATTTGGATTACAATATCTGTAAGAGTCCTAGTAAATCATATCTTCTGCCATCTTGGGGTATCCGGGGGTATATCCCCCACAGCTAGTCCCCGAGCGGCTTGTATCCGCTGAGCAACGTCGTCTTGATCACGTTTGAGCAGTCTAGCTTGAAGACGACCAGTTTAACTGGTAATTCGACCAATTTAACTAGTAGTCCAACCAATTTAACTGGTAATGCGACCATTTTAACAGGTAGCCAACCGAAGAAAATAAATAGCCGACCAGTTTAACTGGTCAGCAGGCCTCGAACTTGCTCAAGTAACGCTTACCAGAAGGATGTAAGGGGCTCAAGATTAAATTTGAGAATTCTTCATCTTAGATGAAATGTACACACTTAGGTGTCGTTTGCGATGTCGGACGATTATCATCCATGACTTAGTCAATAAGGGAGCTTAGTCCATATCCAAGTAGTGCACGCACCGCTAGGTGAAGTATACACACTTAGTCTCCGAGCCTGATAGTAGGTGAAGAATTCACCTAGTGCCAAGGTCAAAAAAAAAATAGAAGACACCAATAACCTGTCGATCACACAGCCAATCCCCAGCTTAGCTAAGAGTCAACATAGTACACTCACCGTGAGGTGAAGTACACACACTTAGTCCCCGAGCCTGCTAGAAGATTGAGGATCATTTTGTAGCAGGGTCAAAATAAAAAATATTGGGGAACATTCTGATCGATCTTCAGGTGTTGATGCAGGAAATAGCCAGTGCCCTCTGTCATGTACTTATCAAGGCCCCCGATATGCTGCCCATCATCAGCACACTGATCCGAACAGCATGGAGCAACTTGATAGCATATCAGCTTAATCAGAGCGAAGTGAGCGCCGAGCAGTAGGGAGCACCGAGCAGTCCAACCAACTGGTCGGCGACGAGGTGAGCGCCGAGCAGTCCGACCAACAGCGCCGAGCAGTCCGACCAACCGGTCGAGCCTAACGATCTGACCAGTTGGTCGGCGGTGAAGCCCGAGTGCCAAGTGGTGTGACCACTCGGATGATGATCCTCTTGTCCTTCCCGACTGATCCAGTCCCTGAGCGCAAAAAATAAGCTCATCGACTGAACCTGGCCCTTGTAATACAAATATGTAGAATGGATACTACATGATGTAAAAATAAAATATATGAACTCCGACGAAAATCAGCACCGATGGAACAACATATGCGACATTATTATGTTCGTTTTTTTGTATAAAGTGTTCAAATTTAAAATATAAACGGAGTTCGACCAGTTGGTTCTTTATCGAGTCACCAGCCCTAGCTAGCCCATACCCCATGGCGTAGAGTGCTACTACCCATGCACGCTTAAGGGTACAGGCGTCGCCAAGGAGCCGCTGCCGACCGCCCATGACACAGAGCGCTACTGCCCATGCACGTTTAGGAAAAAATCGGGAACAGGGCCGTCTCTGAATAACGCAGATGAGAATCGAATGACGAAAATGTGAGACATCGTAAAGATGTTAAACATGGAGAAAAAACAAATGGAGAAGCATCGGGAGATATATGAAGATTAGAGAATATTTAAAAAAATATTAAAGCGTGACATAGCTTGATTGACGATCGAGTAGAAGAGTCGATGCGTCGTAGTATCCGAGTAGATGGATGTGATGTATGATTGTCGAAACATTGATTTGGAAATTCCAATATCTGGCGTACGGTGGTGTAGTCGAAGTTACCATGCCCCTTCCTTGCCGCACGTTGTAGCGACGTGAGGACGGATTTTCTTTTCCTGCCGGCCTTGCATGCTAGTCGGAGTCAAAGTCATATTCGTGCACGCCGTATGAGTATGATCCAAACACATGCACGCCTGATCTCCACATGCAAGATCCGTTCGTACATGTGCACCTCCTAGCTGTAGTTGCTTATCTTGGGCTCTGTAGATTGATCCACGTCCGCCTTTATTTCTTGATGTGCGCATGCGTCCGTATTGGAAAGCCAGGATTGTCGCAATCAGCTTGCATGCGTGCAGATCGCTGGTCCTAGAAGCTTTGCAGAGCTGTTAGTCTTGAATTTGTTCGTCGGCTGACACTCCCGCGATGCGCCGGCGTCAGATGTCAGTGGATTGGAACCATGGCTGTGGCGTTCGACACAGAGCGTCCTGCTGCGTTTTGGATAGAGACGCCGAATTCATCGTAGGCTGCTGAAGGCCGCCGCCGCGAGAAGCCGAGTTGCCACGGATGGCGTTGATCTTGAAGTCCATCAAGCTCTCGATCACGATTTCGTCGAAAACCATCTGGTTCGCCATGAAATCAGCACGCACACCCCTATCTAGCGCGTCAACTGTTGACGAGATGTCGTCGATAGTCAACCGAGGGGTATACCCGCGATGGTAGATTGATTGTTTGAGGTGCGTGTGATCTAAAATTAAATGGCAACAGAGACACAAGATTTAGACAGGTTCAGACCGTCATACCTTACGTCCTGTGTTCCGATGGATTGTATTGATTCTAGGCTAAGCCTAGGGTTTGTATCTGGACGCCGATGGCTACCGACTAGGGGACCCCTGCCCCTCCTTATATACTCTGAAGGGGTAGGGTTACAAGAAAAGTATCCTAGTTGGTTATTTGGTAGGTATTATATTTGGATTACAATATCTGTAAGAGTCATAGTAAATCATATCTTCTACCATCTTGTGGTAACAAGGAAAAAGGATGGACAAAATGCCAACTTTTTCAAATCAAGGAAGAATATTTTATTATAGATATAGTACTTTTGAAATGTAATCAACATTGTACCAACTCGTGATCAACAACCAATGTCTTAGCTTTTGCTCGGGACGAGTAAAGGGTAGGCTTAGAGGATCTTGTTGGTGGACCTTATTGACCATATTTGACCGCCAAATAAGAGGAGAAACTAGCATGATTACGCACATACGTTTTTCATATTGACACATTTCCATATGTATTGGAGGAAAAGTGCCTTGCAAGATAAATAGATGAAAAAGTGGAAATGGAGGTCAAAAGTGTGCAACCGGATAAAGCATAAATAAGCAAATGAAGCAAAGGCCCGTTTACCTGTTGATTCTGGGCCCAAAGCGCACATGGACACACTCAAGGTCCATCAAGCAGCCCACCAAACAAAGGCGGTGCCGGGGCAGCCCAACCAGGGGGCGGCCGCACTCCTGCCGGCGCGTCTCGGGCCCACCTTTCGTCTGGCGGTGCAATAACTTCAGAGGAGGACAGTGCGGGGTGGATCTCCAGAGAATATTCCCTACAACCGCCTTAGGACTAGTATAAAGAGAGGAGGAGAGCTCCCTCACTCACACACCACACTCAAGAAGGCTCTCTCCTTCCACTTGTACTCTTTTATCTTTTTAAGTAGTATTTGGAGCTAGGCAAAGCTTGTGAAGAGCTTAGACATCTTGTAGGATCTTGGTATGAGAAATATAATTGGTGCCAATATGTTCCTGTTCTTATTTTATCAAAGTAGTTATGCTATAGAACTAGAGCTAAGTTCTTATGTTATTCATTTGACATATGAAACTTCATGCTTAATCGTTCATACAACATATATGTTTAGACTAAGACCTAAGTTGAGGTGGCGGTTTGTTGTGCCTTCGGGTATACCTAAGTTCTATGCTTGTCGATCCATAGGGTCGGAGTCCCAGGGGGATTCGGGTAGTGTCAACAAAAGATGCTCGGCAGTCCACCGAGGGGTATCCTGCGATGGTAGATTTGTCAGTGGAGGTGCGCGTAATCAGGAACCGGATGGTGACACAAGGCGCAGATACAACGATTTAGACAGGTTCGGGCTGTCTGATCGACGTAATACCCTATGTCCTGTCTTTGGTGTATTGTATTGAGATGTAGTCTGGCGACTAGGGGACCCCTGCCTCTCCTTATAAACTCTGGAGGGGTAGGGTTACAAGGAAAGTATCCTATTTGGTACTGTACAATAGCTTGCGGTGCACGCCGAGCAATGCCGTGCACGCCTTGATCTTGTGGGCTGGGCCACCTCTAATGGTGCGGCCCATGTCTTGTCTTGTGGATATCAAGGGCCATACCCCCACATCTAGTCCTCGAGCCTGACAGTAGGTGATGTAGTCACGTGGTGCCAGGGTCAGAAAGTAGAAGACCAGCCGAGCAGGCAGTCAGTCCCTGGGCGTAGCCTCGAGATGAGAAAAACGCACATTCACCGTAAGGTGAAGTGTACCCACTTAGTCTCCGAGCCTGATGGAAGATGAAGAATGAATCTTGTAGCAGGGTCAAAGAAAAATAAGTCTGAAAGCTTGCCGACGTTGTCTGACATGCGCGTATCAAGACCCCAGACGTGCTATCCAAGATCAGCACCCTGATCCGAACAGCATGGAGCGGCTTGATAGCACACCGATGAGACGTAGCAAGATCCGAGCAAAGGAGTCCCTGACATAGCTGGCGATGTCCGAGCACCGAAGAGCGAGGAGTCACCGGCGTCGCTGGCAATAGCCGAGCACTGAGGAACGAGGAGCCCCCGGCGTCGCTGGCGATGTCCGAGCACCGAGGAGCGAGGAGTCCCCGGCGTCGCTTGCGATGTTCGAGCACCGAGGAGTCCACGGCGTAGCTGGCGATGTCCGAGCACTGAGGAGTTCCCGACGAAGCTGGCGATTGTCAGAACACCGAGGAGTCCCCGGCGTAGCTGGCGACGTCCGAGCACCGAGGAGTCCCCGATATAGCTGGCGATGTCCGAGCACCGAGGAGTTCCCGGCGAAGCTGGCGATTGTCCGAGCACCGAGGAGTCCCCGGCGTAGCTGGCGATGTCCGAGCACCAAGAAGTCCCCGACGTAGCTGGCGAGGTCCGAGCACCGGCGTAGTTGGCGACGTCCGTGCGGTGAAGTGTGCCCACTTAGTCCTCGAGCACGAAGAATCCGAGCGCCGAGGAGTAACCGGCGTAGCTGACGATGAAGCACGAGCGACGAACAGTCTGGTCAACTGGTCGGCGGCGAAGTGAGCATTGAGTAGAAGCGACCGGCGAACAGTCCGATCAACTGGTTGGCGACGGAGTCCATGAACCAAGCGGTCCTCCGATTACCTGGACAATGATCCTGCAATACAAACATATAGAATGGGTAGTACATGATGTAAAAATATATGAACTCCGAAGAAAAAAAATAGCGTATGTAGCTTGGCGATCAGTTGGAGTGAAGATGTATTTATATTTAATATAAACCGCCCGACCAGTTAGTGTGTAGCTGAGTCTCCAGCCCTAGCTAGCCCATAGTCCATAATGTCGAGCGCGGAGCCCGTGCACGTGTAGGAGGAACAGGCGTCACCAAGGAACCGCTGCCAACCACCCATAACGCAGAGGGCAAACGCTCGTGCACGTGTAGGGAGGAGCCGGAGACAGGGCCGTCCCTAGAGGCGTCCGAGCATCAACATGACTGTTCGGGGGTTCGAAAAATCGTTTGGAGAGCAAACATGGAGAAAACAGCTCGGAGAAACATTATGGCGATACACGGAGATTGGAGAATATTTAGAATAATATTAAAGCGCGACTTAGCTTTAGACAGAATGTCTGGTCGGCGGCATATGGCGTTATCTGGTCGGCGTTGACGGCGAGCACCTGGCGGGCGGTGAGTTGTTGGTGAAGACGACCTCGGAGGTGATTCCGAGATCGGATCTGCTGTCGCGGGGCTGGTGTAGCCAGCGATGAATCGTCATCGTGGACCGACATGGATCTCCACGAGATTGATGACGAGAACGTGCTGTTGATTTGAGGTCCATCTGGCTCACCATGGGATCAAGCGCACACCCCTACCTGGCGCGCCAACTGTCGACAAAAGATGCTCGGCAGTCCACCGAGGGGTATCCCGCGATGGTAGATTTGTCGGTGGAGGTGCGCGTAATCAGGAACCAGATGGTGACACAAGGCGCAGAGACAGCGATTTAGACAGGTTCGGGCCGTCTGATCGATGTAATACCCTACGTCCTGTCTCTTTGGTGTATTGTATTGAGATGTAGTCTGACGACTAGGGGACCCCTGCCTCTCCTTATATACTCTGGAGGGGTAGGGTTATAAGGAAAGTATCATATTTGGTACTATACAATAGCTTGCGGTGCACGCCGAGCAGCGCCGTGCACGTCTTGATCTTGTGGGCTGGGCCACCTCTGATGGTGCGGCTTATGTCTTGTCTTGTGGATACCGGGGGCCATACCCCCACAGGTAGTTTCTTTGTATGTGGGCATGGTGCTCCGATACACGAGAACCTTCGGATATGACGGTGCTCCACGGTTGAGGGGTAGGCGGCAGATGGTGATAGCCCTGTCCGTCCCTTGTATTCCCCTATGTTCGGGTATAGTGTAGGAGTTCGTAAATGCCTCTCTAGCTTGCTGGTAGACCAGTGCTCAGAGGTCTCCCCGTCCATCTATATGCTTAGAGCTGAGTCTTAACCATGTATTTATATGATCATCTGCTAATCTTAGCACAACAACTTAGGATATGCATGCTCTTGATTAGGTTTATTCTGTTATTCTTTATTCTTTCTTTTCTATTTATTCTTAAGATTGGCTTGTGTATGTGTCACACTATCCCAATATTTATCTTGGCTTACCCATGTTATGAACATTAGTCTATTATGCAGTCATGTTATCTTGTTCATGCACCAAATAAATACTTTTACATCATGCCTTTTTTTGGAAAAATATAAATTAACGATAATCTGAATACTTTTGGGTGAAATGTTACAACGGCATATCTGTGCGCTTGCGGATTATTTCTGTATACGCTAAGAAATACCAACACTGGTGCTGTGACAAAGCTCACAATTTTGCCTCAAAAACAAAGCTCACGATTGTTTCCTGTCCTTACAGCACTTGCATGTTTCTCCTCCTAGTTGTCTTGGTCTTTTGATAAATTTTGCTACATTTTGGCTTGGGCTCGGTTTTTTTAGAGGACGGCCAAACAAAGTCTTTGCTGCTACAAATTGACTGGGGAGAAGCGTTGGTTCAAAAATTACCTTTGCTCCCGGATTTTGGAACCAATAATAGTACGTCATCGGCAACAAAGGTCAGAACTAATATTGCTGGGCCTGCAGGCGATAGTGATGCATGTTTCCCAAAATGAAAACATAATGGAGCAGGCAGCTGCTGCTTGCTCCGTGCACCGCTGCCACTTCCCCGGACCCGAAGGCCCGTGCCGCCATCATCAACAAGAAGTCTTATCTTGTGCTTTGGGGATTAAGGACGGCGAGATCAGATTGAGGGACATGGGGAGAGGACCGGGATTGATGAGAGGATAAGAGAGAGAAAGATAAGGATGGTACAGAAAACAACCAAATCTGCATGCCTTCTTGTCTGTGTTCTCCACACGAGAATGCATAATTGGATATGTTTTTCGTTGGCATAGATGTTCAGATCAGTTTTCGTGTCATCTTTTGAGTTTGATGCGCAGATCAATAGAGGGGAGAATGGGCATATTAGTATTTATTATGATGATTTCTTGCTGTATCACAGCCAAAAAAGAAAACTTATGCACTTAAATTGATATGCTCATTTGTTCATTTGAGTTGATGAACGAGACATTCAGATGGGAGCGCAACTTGTTCTTTCTCTTTGTTCCTTTGACAAACGGGGTGGCATCGGTATGCCAGTACTGTGTTCCCTGCCAATAAGGCAGCCGAGCGTCCCGCTCTGAAGGCACCATCGCCAACCTATGGGAGCTGGAGTGCATTCCAACTTGCTCTCACCATATGGAAATCATGCATTATTGCCACAGGTATGCTCATCTTAAACACCCTCTGCAGGTAGACAGGATGAAAACTAAAGCACAGTGTGGGAGCGCCTAGCAAGATGAAGGTTGTGCCCGAGTGAAGCTGTAAATCTCTGCCCAGCCATCTGCTAATGGAGATCGTGCGCTGGCTGCAGCTGAGATTCAAGTGACACAACCATGTCCTGGACCAGTTCTCGCCAGTCTGCTGGAAACATACAAGCGGACTTCCAACAGCTTGATTATTTTTCTACAGGTACATTCTGGAGCACAGGGGACGTTGTTCCGGATGCCTCCTATTCTCAATAATGCACTCTGCTGTTCAACCATCTACCAAACTTTGACTCTCTCTCTCTCTCTCTCTCTCTCTCTCTCTCTCTCTCTCTCTCTCTATATATATATATATATATATATATATATATATATATATATATATATATATATATATATATATATATATATATATATATATATATATATTGTTTTCTGTTTGGACTGGTTTTGAGCTACTCACACAAGTATATATACTCTTATAACATAGACAGTGGTCACATGAACCTAAGGCTAAGCTACCAATGTGTCATGCCATGAACAACTAGACGTTGGTAGGTGGTGCACTATTTCTACACTGACTGGTTTTGAGCTACTCACACAAGTATATATACTCTTATAACATAGACAGTGGTCACATGAACCTAAGGCTAAGCTACCAATGTGTCATGCCATGAACAACTAGACGTTGGTAGGTGGTGCACTATTTCTACACTTATTTTGTTTCCACTAATCCATATGGATGCATCGTGCATGCACTGGATCCTGTACTACAAATATTTTCAACATTCAGGCACTTTGGTAAATTTACTGGCCATACTCATGTCTTGAAGTTGTGATATCTAGGTATGGTTGAGACGACTGAGAATCGAGACCATATGGCATATGGCACTAGACGGTTCATATTTTGATAAAAATAACCACAGGTTTGCAATAGGGCGTACGCGGAGGCTATCAATCACTTACTTGATTGTGGAATCATCAGTAAATATATACCTGTGTTAACAAGGGCAAGAAAACGTTTCTTGCATGATATATAGCCTCCCCAGAATTATGGTAGATGGATAATGTTCATATACACCTTCATGATGAAAGAAAAATGTTAACCTTCAAGTATTTTAGATAAAGGTACGTCATTACACTGACCTCTGGATCAACCGAGGATACACAAACCTGTTCATTTATTACAAACATATAGGGACCATTATTTTCTGGCTGTCTAACAATGGCAAACTTAGAAATGGGTCAAGGGGAGGGGAAGGGGGCTAAATAATTGCAGGCTAGAAATCTTACTAGTTGTATAATTAGTAGTAAACAAATTGATACTCAATGCAACAAGCAATACAAATAACAATATCTAATCCATTCAAAATACTCAAGCAACATCTAGAGCAACTTTGTTGTAGAAAAAGAACAAATAATGAAGAGTTAATAACCCAAAAATCATACATATCTTCAGAATTTCACAGCCCTTTGGCTACTATCTTTAATTCATTGAAATCTTAAAGATATCACACAGTACACTACTAAAAGAAGAATTTTAGGAGACAATTGCAAACCTTATAATTAAAGAGGCGGGCATTTTTAGATGCCACCTCTGAAAATGGTGAGTTGGGCACAAACAAATGCCCACTTCTACTAATCATTCACAAAATAGGTGACCACTTCCATAATTAGTCAATTTACAAAAGTGGTCGACTTAGGAGGCCCACCGCCCACCTCTATTAATCGAGACAGTTGTCCTAAGACAACAGCCACCTCTAATAGCTATTTTAAGACATGGGGCTCGTAAAAGTGTCACCTCTGTAAATTAGTTAATAGAAAGCCGGATCAATCTCAAGTGGCCTGACTCTACAGAGCGAATTTGTCTAGGAAATAGGATCAAGTTTATTTAGGAAATAGATAGGTTTTGATTGTAAAGTAGGAGTCCAAATATATAAAGACTCTTTTAGGGATTACTTGGGGGCTAAGTCTAAGTTGCTTAAGAGTCAAGTCTCCTAGGACTATAAATACAATGGGCATTGTAACTATTCTATTCGAAGCAAGCAAGAATAGAATTATCCTTCCCCTATCCATCTCTCTCTCCCTCTATCTCCCTACGCTGCCTCTCCCTTCCTACCTATGCCGCAGCCCCTTCCTCTCCCTCTGCCCTAATGCCACCACCGCCCCTTCCAGCCCTAGCACCGCCGCCCACCAGCAGCAGCATCGCCGCCAGCCCTTCCCTAGCCGCCCCTCAACCGGCCCCCTCCAAGCAGGACCGTAACAATATTGTTTGTTGTATATCATCAGCTATGAAAATGGTACCAATAATTTCATGATTCAGTAATAGTGGTGTCTTGTTTTCTTCCTTAGTGCCTACCTGGGTTCTATTGTTATCTTAAATCTCTCGTCTTTATTCAGTTGAAGTACATGTAGCCAGATTATCACCGTTTATTTGCTATTGCTGAATATTTTTCAAGTTCTCAAATGTTATGCATCCTCATATTCTGGTTTGAAGTATTAGAATTACCATCCTAATTGTCGACATAGCTACATACTCGGCCAAGCCACTGAAGTGCAGAGAAACTGATGCCTGGCTAGAATGCACAATAAACTGAAGCCTCAGTGCAAGCGGCTTTGAAGGATACAAAATTCCTGATGATAACTTCTGCTGAAGTTTTATGATTCAACGTTGTAATAGTATATTTTGTAATCAGGCATCCCATGGGATTGCCTTGTTGTCGTGGAGACAAAGTTTCAATGTCTCACAAAGAAGGGGTATGAGCTTTTTTGGGAACCAGCTGATGCAAGAAATTCGGGTGATAAGAAAAAGAAAATTGATGCTCCTTTTGAGCTGTTGCCATTTGATTTGAGTTGTTGAACCTGCTACCTGAAGCATTAATTTGGTCTGTACTGACTGGATGTAAATCATTCGACTTTTATGGTCCAAAGTAATTGAAACAAGAAAATACTGGATGGATATAAACTGGATTAAATGTGTAAGTCACTGAAACAAGAAAATACAGAGCGGTGATAAGGGAAAAAAATACAGATTGTCTTGCTGACAATTTGATGATAATCCAATAGAGCCTCTTCACTCAGATCAACCATCCTTTCCTGCATCATACATGTAATTATAATATGAGTTACTACATAAATAATAAATGATCAGCACTTGAAAGGATTAAAACACCATTTAAATATTCCATATATAACTTTTGCTACTTGACCCATTTGTTTATTTTGTTTATCACAATGATCATAGAGAACTGTTAAGCTACATTCTACCATGCCACGTTAGGGAACAAGGATACACGGTACTGTCCTGATTCTTCGTCATACACCTCAGTAAATTGATCAACTAGGATATTCGGCACAGTTAGCTTCCTTGTATATTAGCTAGAGAATTGAAAGTTAAGCATGGTCACGCTCCTCTGCTACCGTGACTGATCTCCTCCTGCTCTTCTTAGCCATTGACTGAGTCTAGGTGCTCCTGACGATTTTCCATCCTCAACATCTTCTTAGTCATTGGAAGTTCATCAAAGTCTAGAAGCCGTAGCTCCGTTGAAAGCGGCCATGATTACAGACTGTAATCTTAATTGTTTTCTTACATCAATGCTTCAAAGCACTTGTGATCTTATTCCAGATGCCTCCTAATCCCAAAACACTGTGTATCTGTGCCCTTCCTCCATTTCTCCAATTATTAGTTTCGCTACCATCCCTCTATGTTCATTAACATGCTTTGTTATTTGGTTCTATTTGAACTCTGCTAGCTTACAATTCACACATAAGACCAGAGACTCCTAATATTATCTATAGGGGGTGAAGGAAGAAAACTACCAGCGAATAGTGATAGGTGAGACATGCTCAAGCCTTACATAATGGGATGTTGCTCGTAGCTAGGTTGGGTCCACCACTCCTGCACTTAGATTTTTTTTGCTCTCCATTAAACATTATAATTCAATTCATTAGGGTCATACTTCAAAAGTGGACACTTTGTTAAACCAACCTTTTGCATTATCTAACCTTTTTCCAAAACTCACATATTCCAAATGTACTCTTTGTAAAACTATTTTTAGTGTTGTCCATTTTTCCTACGTTAGTGTGGCGAGGGTGTTTGTCGACAGAATATCGTTGGCAGTCCACCGAGGGGTATCCCGCGATGGTAGATTTGTCGGTGGGGATGCGCGTAATCAGGAACCGGATGGTGACACAAGGCGCAGAGACAACGATTTAGACAGGTTCGGGCCGTCTGATCGACGTAATACCCTACGTCCGGTGTCTTTGGTGTATTGTATTGAATACATGATGTATGGATCGTGGATCTAGATGGATCGTCTATGTATCTTGTCCACTAGGAGACCCCTACCTCTCCTTATATACTCTGGAGGAGGTAGGGTTACAAGGAAAGTATCCTATTTGGTACTATACAATGTCTTGTGGTGCACGCCGAGCAGCGCCGTGCACATCTTGATCTTGTGGGCTGGGCCACCTCTGATGGTGCGGCCCATGTCTTGTCTTGAGGATACCGGGGGGCCATACCCCCACAGCTAGTCCCCGAGCCTGACAGTAGGTGATGTAGTCACGTGGTGCCAGGGTCAGAAAGTAGAAAACCAGCCGAGCATGCAGCCAGTCCCCGGGCGTAGCCTCGAGATGAGAAAAGCGCACATTCACTGCAAGGTGAAATGTGCCCACTTAGTCCCCGAGCCTGCTGGAAGATGAAGAATGAATCTTGTAGCAGGGTCAAAGAAAAAGAAGTCTGAAAGTTTGCCGACGTCGTCTGACATGCGCGTATCAAGACCCCAGACGTGCTGCACAAGATCAGCACCCTGATCCGAACAACATGGAGCAGCTTTGATAGCACACCGACGAGACGTAGCAAGATCCGAGCAGCAAGGGAGTCCCCGGCGTTGCTGACGATGTCCGAGCACCGAAGAGCGAGGAGTCCCCAGCGTCGCTGGTGATGTCCGAGCACCGAGGAGCGAGGAGTCCCCGGCGTCGCTGGCGTTGTCCGAGCACCGAGGAGCGAGGAGTCCCCGGCGTCGCTGGCGACGTCCGAGCACCGAGGAGCGAGGAGTCCCCGGCGTAGCCGGCGATGCCCAAGCATCGAGGAGTCCCCGGCGTAGGCGATGTCCGAGCACCGAGGAGTCCCCGGCGTAGCTGGCGACGTGCATGCGGTGAAGTTTGCCCACTTAGTCCTCGAGCACGAAGAATCCGAGAGCCGAGTAACCAGCATAGCTGGGATGAAGCACGAGCGATGAACAGTTTGGTCAATTGGTCGGCGGCGAAGTGAGCGTTGAGTAGAAACGACCAGCGAACAGTCCGATCAACTGGTCGGCGATGAAGTCCATGAACCTAGCGGTTCGACCAGTTGATCGGTGGAGAAGTCCGAGCACCAGGTGATCCGATCACCTGGACTCTGATCCTTGCAAAACAAATATGTAGAATGGGTAGTACATGATGTAAAAATAAACAAACTCCAGAGAAAAAAATAGCGTATGTAGCTTGGTGATCAGTTAGTGCAAAGATGTATTTATACTTAATATAAACCGCCCGAACAGTTAGTGTGTAGCTAAGTCTCCAGTCCTATCTAGCCCGTTAACCATAACGCGGGGCGCGGAGCCCGTGCACACGTGTAAGAAGAACAAAGCGTCGCTAAGGAGCCGCTGCCGACCACCCATAACGCAGAGGGCAGACGCTCGTGCACGTGTAGGGAGGAGCCGGAGACAGGGCCGTCTCTGGAGGCGTCCGATCGTCAACAGGACTGTTCGGGGGTTCGGAAAATCGTTTGGAGTGCAAATATGGAAAAAAACAACTCAGAGAACCATTATGGCGATATACGAAGATTGAAGAATATTTAGAAAAAATATTAAAGCGTGACTTAGCTTTAGACAGAAAATCTTGTTGGCGACGTATGGCGTTATCTGGTCGGCGTTGATGACGAGCACCTGACGGGCGGTGAGTTGTTGGTGAAGGCGACCTCAGAGGTGGTTCCGAGATCGGATCTAGTTTGCTGGAGACGTGAAGTCCCGTCGCAGGCTGCTAGAAAGTCGCCATTGCCGTGATGTCGAGCCCGTCAGGTTGCTGAAGGACGCCACCGCAGGAAGTCAGGTTGCCACGAGCGGCGTCGATCTTGAGATCCCATCTGGCTCGCCATGGATCAGCGCGCACACCCCTACCTGGCGCGCCAACTATCGATAGAATATCGTCGGCAGTCCACTGAGGGGTATCCCGCGATGGTAGATTTGTCGGTGGAGGTGCGCGTAATCAGGAACCGGATGGTGACACAAGGCGCAGAGACAGCGATTTAGACAGGTTCGGGCCGTCTGATCGACGTAATACCCTACGTCATGTGTCTTTGATGTATTATATTGAATACATGATGTATGGATCGTGGATCTAGATGGATCGTCTATGTATCTTGTCCGCTAGGGGACCCCTACCTCTCCTTATATACTCTGGAGGAGGTAGGGTTACAAAGAAAGTATCCTATTTGGTACTATACAATGTCTTGTGGTGCACGTCGAGCAGCGCCGTGCACATCTTGATCTTGTGGGCTGGGCCACCTCTGATGGTGCGGCCCATGTCTTGTCTTGAGGATACCGGGGGGCCATACCCCCACAGCTAGTCCCCGAGCCTGACAGTAGGTGATGTAGTCACGTGGTGCCAGGGTCAGAAAGTAGAAAACCAGCCGAGCATGCAGCCAGTCCCCGGGCGTAGCCTCGAGATGAGAAAAGCGCACATTCACTGCAAGGTGAAATGTGCCCACTTAGTCCCCGAGCCTGCTGGAAGATGAAGAATGAATCTTGTAGCAGGGTCAAAGAAAAAGAAGTCTGAAAGTTTGCCGACGTCGTCTGACATGCGCGTATCAAGACCCCAGACGTGCTGCACAAGATCAGCACCCTGATCCGAACAACATGGAGCAGCTTTGATAGCACACCGACGAGACGTAGCAAGATCCGAGCAGCAAGGGAGTCCCCGGCGTTGCTGACGATGTCCGAGCATCGAAGAGCGAGGAGTCCCCAGCGTCGCTGGTGATGTCCGAGCACCGAGGAGCGAGGAGTCCCCGGCGTCGCTGGCGTTGTCCGAGCACCGAGGAGTCCCCGGCGTCGCTGGCGATGTCCGAGCACCGAGGAGCGAGGAGTTCCCGGCGTAGCCGGCGATGCCCAAGCATCGAGGAGTCCCCGGCGTAGGCGATGTCCGAGCACCGAGGAGTCCCCGGCGTAGCTGGCGACGTGCATGCGGTGAAGTTTGCCCACTTAGTCCTCGAGCACGAAGAATCCGAGAGCCGAGTAACCAGCATAGCTGGGATGAAGCACGAGCGATGAACAGTTTGGTCAACTGGTCGGCGGCGAAGTGAGCGTTGAGTAGAAACGACCGGCGAACAGTCCGATCAACTGGTCGGCGATGAAGTCCATGAACCTAGCGGTTCGACCAGTTGATCGGTGGAGAAGTCCGAGCACCAGGTGATCCGATCACCTGGACTCTGATCCTGCAAAACAAATATGTAGAATGGGTAGTACATGATGTAAAAATAAACAAACTCCAGAGAAAAAAATAGCGTATGTAGCTTGGTGATCAGTTAGTGCAAAGATGTATTTATACTTAATATAAACCGCCCGAACAGTTAGTGTGTAGCTAAGTCTCCAGTCCTATCTAGCCCGTTAACCATAACGCGGGGCGCGGAGCCCGTGCACGTGTAAGAAGAACAAAGCGTCGCTAAGGAGCCGCTGCCGACCACCCATAACGCAGAGGGCAGACGCTCGTGCACGTGTAGGGAGGAGCCGGAGACAGGGCCGTCTCTGGAGGCGTCCGATCGTCAACAGGACTGTTCGGGGGTTCGGAAAATCGTTTGGAGTGCAAATATGGAAAAAAACAACTCAGAGAACCATTATGGCGATATACGAAGATTGAAGAATATTTAGAAAAAATATTAAAGCGTGACTTAGCTTTAGACAGAAAATCTTGTTGGCGACGTATGGCGTTATCTGGTCGGCGTTGATGACGAGCACCTGACGGGCGGTGAGTTGTTGGTGAAGGCGACCTCAGAGGTGGTTCCGAGATCGGATCTAGTTTGCTGGAGACGTGAAGTCCCGTCGCAGGCTGCTAGAAAGTCGCCATTGCCGTGATGTCGAGCCCGTCAGGTTGCTGAAGGACGCCACCGCAGGAAGTCAGGTTGCCACGAGCGGCGTCGATCTTGAGATCCCATCTGGCTCGCCATGGATCAGCGCGCACACCCCTACCTGGCGCGCCAACTATCGATAGAATATCGTCGGCAGTCCACTGAGGGGTATCCCGCGATGGTAGATTTGTCGGTGGAGGTGCGCGTAATCAGGAACCGGATGGTGACACAAGGCGCAGAGACAGCGATTTAGACAGGTTCGGGCCGTCTGATCGACGTAATACCCTACGTCATGTGTCTTTGATGTATTATATTGAATACATGATGTATGGATCGTGGATCTAGATGGATCGTCTATGTATCTTGTCCGCTAGGGGACCCCTACCTCTCCTTATATACTCTGGAGGAGGTAGGGTTACAAAGAAAGTATCCTATTTGGTACTATACAATGTCTTGTGGTGCACGTCGAGCAGCGCCGTGCACATCTTGATCTTGTGGGCTGGGCCACCTCTGATGGTGCGGCCCATACCTTGATGTGACAAAGCTCTTGCTTCCAGCCCTTCCCTGTTTCTCCTTCTAGTTGTCTTGGTCACTTGCTAGATTTGGCTACTGTTTGGCTTGGGATTGGTTTTTTAGCACCGAGGGAAAGTCTTGACAACTACAGAACTTGGGGAAGTGCCGCTTCCAAAACCGCCTTCACTATCGGATTTTTAAACCGGCCATGCATCATCAGCAGTAAAGCTAAGAGCTAACACTACTGGGCTGCCACCCGACAGTGACGCATGTTCCCAAAAACGAAAACAAAATGGAGCAGACCACCCACCGATGCTTGGCCTTCCCACCCGCACCGCCGCCGCTAGGCCTGAGTGCTGCCACCATCTCCTTGTACCTAATGGCATGTTATCCACTGCTACGAAGTCTTATATTGTGCTGTGGGGATTAAGGATGGTCGAGACTCAGAGAGATGGAGAGAGAAGGACCAGGAGAGATGACAGGATAAGGGAGAGGGAGATAATGACGAGTACGGTAGAGAGAAGATAATAATTGGGTAGCCCATGCGTGCATATATGAACTATTAAATTCCGTGAATTGTATAATTTGGGTTTAGGATAGTTTTCGATGCCCGCCTTTTACACAAATTGACATTGATACTATCACTATCGGTGCATAATTTGACCCTATCACTGCTAGCTCTATTTTTTACTACAGGCTTGTACGATGACACAGCAGTGATATCTCAGCACACTGTCGACATAAAAAAACTGACAGTGATATAGGTAGCAATGGTAGGAACTTTCATAGTATTGCTTCCCCCCTCAGATTTCACAGCGGTGGCTGAGACGTTCTGCGCGGAATTCTCCACCTCAGTGCCACTCGAAAAGAACAGTTCAAGTAATCATGGTACAGAAAACTTGTGCATGACTCTAGATCAGGCAGGGTCTACTGAAATATATCATCTCCCACGTGATGAAGTGTTGAGTGGATCACAACCAAATCTACGCCTTCTTTTTTGTGCTGTCCACACGAAAATGAATATCTGGAGCTGTTTTTTTGTTGGCGCAAATGTTGTTCAGATTAGCTTTCATGTCATCTTTTTGGTTTGATGCACACATAGAGCAGAGTGGGCATAGTAGTGTTCATTGTGATGATTTCTTTTTGTATCACAGCCACAAAATTGTGCTCACAAATTGATATGCTCAAGTGTTCATTTGAGTGTTGATGAATGAGACATTCGGATCGGAGTGCATGTTGTTCTTCATGATCTTTGTTCCTTTGATTGACAAATGGAGTGACATCGGTATGCCAGTGTTCCTTGCCAATAAGGATAGCATGAGCGTCCCGATGTAAGGGCTAAGGCCACTTCATCTGTAGTTCATTCCATGTTGGCATCTTGCTCTCACCGCCATGAAAATCACTATTTTTCATATATATATGCTCATCTGAAATGCTGTCTCACCGCCAACGACTGTAGTACGTCATCCTCAAGGCATCTTCTCATCAGGTTGCACCTCTTAGCTAGATGGAGGAAACACCTGAGTGGAGCGGAGATTTTCTGCCCTGCCATCTGCAGATGGGGAGCTGCAGTGGCTGCAGCCAATCTTCAAGTGACACTTAAGTCCTGGGTGGGCTCTCACTGATCGACTCCAGATATACAAGTGGGCTTCCATCAACTTGATTATTCTTCTATAGCTACTTTCAGCAGCACAAGTGACGTTATTCCAGATGCTTCCCACTCTCAATGCACTATGTTGTTCTACCATCTTCCAAACTCTTCCCCCACCCCCACCCTTCTCTTCTCTTCCCCATTCCGTTGGACTGGCTTTGAGCTACTCACACAGAGTATACATACTTATAATATATATAGACAGAGGTCACATGAAGCTAAGACTTCCAACAATGTGTTAGGCCAGGAACAACGAGAGGTTGGTAGGTGGTACACTATTTCTACACTTTATTTTCTCTCCATTAATCCGTAGATGTATGATCCACTGGATTCGGCAACATGAATACTTTTATCATTCAAGCACTTCAGTAATTTAATGACCATACTCATGTCTTGAGATGGTAGAGTATCTATGTATGGTTGGGACTTGAGAGTCGAGAGCATATGGCTAGCTGTAGATGGAGGTGTTATATGGCGAGTCTGTCTATACAACACGATTGTTTTGGGCTCTCCCAACACCATATTTTTTTTCTTCCTATCTTCTTCTTCCTCACGACGCCCCGCCGTGGCGCTGTAGGGTCTCGCCGCCGCAGCGGAGCTCCGGCGAGACCCTACCACACCCGCGGTGGCCTCCTCTTTTTATGTGCTAAATCTGAAGGTCACTACACATTCTTGCATTGGACACATCTATATATTTATAGCAATGGTGAATCTTTAACATATGGTTAATAAATGTCAAAGAATCCTCATGCCTATAGTACCTTATTAAAGAAATGGCTAGGCATACATTAATGATATACATCATCTAATATTTCACAATAGTATCATCTATAACCATCGTAAATAAATTTATGTGTTCAGAAATCCATACAGTAGTCCACATAAGGCATTGATGATACTTACATAAATTAAATGCCATAGTAACCCAAATCTCTACATGATATATGGTCTTAGAGTTGTCAAGAGATTCTAGTACATTAATAGCTAAATCCATATATTACAAATTTATAAGCATCAATTAATATGTCAAATCATATATTGTTGCCGGGATCTTGATGAAAGACTAATCTTTACAAATCCATAAAATGGTTGGTTGAGAACATTGAATAGACAATTTAATGTTTTTCTTAGTATCACCTGTTCATACTATATCAGAATCACAGATTGATCTTAAACAAATAAATGTCCTGAGAATCCTTAAGGTGATAGCAAGGCATTTAGTGCCGAAGTCATAGCTATAGGTTAGTAAATACGTCTATGAATTATTTAACATTTAATTATGGTATCCTACTTGAAATCTGTAGCACCTCAGAATGGGGACAACAATATTCTATAGCATTAGGTAATATCATAAATCTATGAGATAGCATATTATATAAAGAAACAAAATCAAGTTCATATCATATTGTTGACTGTTTGGTACTGAAATTAGGTAGAGGCAATCCAAACATCAATATCAAAGATAGTTGATCACACCTGTACATATTTACATGCTTTTGACCAAAGATCAAGAACATGAGCTAAGAATGGTCTAAAGGCGCGCCACCCTATTCAACAAGCACCACCTCAGAATACAAGCTCATAAAGGCAAAGACCTATAGCACATAAAGAGCTCCTACACCCTGCACCACTATTTCTCCCAAGTAGCCACTAATCGTTCAACCGGTAGCAGAACTCTGCTTCACATTTTTGTTGTAGATAAACAATAGTCTAAAAACTTAAAAACTTTTGTTGGATATGCAAAACAAGCCTGCAATCTAACTGAACTTTTCTGATAAGAAAACAACAACAGTCCACTAAAACAAGTATAACTAGAGTTCTACTAAACATTTGACATCATCCTATATATGCTGATCGAAATCTTATGAAAGTCTTTTGAACTTAATATATCATAAAATGAAATGCATCTAATCTTGTCTAGGAATATGAAATTGGTCGAAACTAACAAGTTTGACTCAGGACAAAGCTAAACCAACTTACAATTTGGAATGGAGTGAGTATATATAATCGCTAAAATATCCCCAGCGTTAGATTACATAGATTTGTTACGACCTGCCGCAAGCCTGAATACAACAATGAGAGCTTGTGATGCCATATATTCGTCCGATCCTTTGGAAGAAGCCAAAGCAATGAGAGGAGCATTTGTAGTACATATGTTGATACTTTGACAAGTGCAGGCGTGCCACGCAAAGGGCACCGGCGGTAACCTATGGCCACATCAATTGGCTGGGTTCATTCTAATGTGTTCTCACCACCACAGCAATTCCCCTCTGCAATAGCACAGGAAGAATAGTATAAAAACTGAAGCACAGTTGGAACCACGATTGGTCATCGTCATCCTATCTATCTGGGTGCACCGAACTAAATAGAAGCAAAAGCCAAGTGGAAGTGAAGGTTTCTGCCCTTGCCGTATCTTGCTTGAGAGCAGTGATGCCTGCAATTGAGCATCCAGTGTCAGCCAACCACTGTGAGGGTTTCTACCGGCTTGCTGCAGATATACATCCGGAGTTCTAACATCTTGATTATTTTCCTACAACAATACTCTGCGACATATAGGTAACATTGTTCCAGATGCCTCCTACGTACTCATATAATAGAGTTTGATTACAATTTTCGTTCTAAAGTGTGCTCTTTGCCTTTATTTAATTTGATAATCACAGTGACTATGGGCATTGACAAATTGGATTCTTCTCCAGTTTCACTGTCTTCAGCGCTCCTGCTGGGATTGCGTGGGTGTTAGAGTAAATTTATAGGAATAGACCACATTGCTTACCAACGTGGGTGTTGGTCCTGATCTATACTATATAATCATCTCGTGAAGCTCAGAAATCAATTCAATTTCATCCAACTCTATTCTTCCTATAGGTGGTGCGTTCACTTTTTCTGCACTTTATTTTCTCTCCATTATTCCATAAATACATGATCCGCTGGATCCTATACTAGAAATATTTTCAACAGTCAGGCAAGTTACTTCGGAAAATATTATCCTGACGGCTCCTCCATGGCCTCTGCTTTGTCACTGAACATGGAAGCTATGCAACCATGAAGGGTTGAAGGGTCTCGATTCATGGCTAGCTGAATGCTCAATGGCCAGATTGAAATCTAAATCGTTGCATGCAGTCTCATATATATTATTATTACTCGATCGATTCCATGCCTTTCTGCTTGAGGTTCCGGAGATCTCAGCAAATGCAGATAACATAGTCATCACGCCAACACTATGTCGCATACAGAAATTGGTAAAATTAGTTGTGGCTTGAGCATCAGCTTTACCTATAATTTGGCTAGCTTGGCGAATAATGATGACTGATGAGGTATATTTCCCGTATAGCAGCCAAAGGGACGAGATGATCCCACGCATGCTAGTAAACAATACTAATATAATAATAATATAGTTAAGAAAAAATACAATGCTTGGGAATTTTAATAGCCGCCCATCAATCCAGATCTAGTGGTTAGAAGATAAGATGTACCTAGTAGGAGGTACTAAGTTGTGGACCGGTACTAAGAACCTATGGGGCAGGAACCAATTAAAAAGAAAAGTCCGATGGTATATTAGTCATTTTATCGGCTTACCTATTCGATTAACAAAGAGGGCAACAGCTAGGCTATCATCGGCCTGTTCGCTTGCTCGTAAACGATCGTAAATTTCCAGCTAGGAACAGTGTTTTTCTCTCACACTAAACCAGCCAGCAGTAAATAATCCACGATACGATACGGCCTCCCGAACAGGCTGCATATGGGCGGACGGCGGAGGGCGCCTAGCTGGCGAGGCTCATGGTGCCGGGTGATGGCAAGGAGCTCCTTTTTTCTGGATCAGAAGGGCAGCGGGAGGTTCGCGAAACTGAATTGCAAGGCCGCCGGCGGGCCCAGATTCCCGGCACACGGTGTCGATCGAGGAGGCCCTACAAGCGGGCGGCGCTGACCCCTGTCCAGCAGGCGGTGCCAATCCTTGTCTACTGGGCGGTGCCAAGCTCAATGAGGGCAAGCACCGGCATGGAATCGGCGTGGTCGCCCGGCGAGCCAATTCGTGCGACAAAACGAGTTCTAGCTTGAGTAATGACTGCATATACAATTACTAAACTACCCTTACTAACAATTAATCACATAAATTAATTTCTTTCCCACATCACAGCGGCTGAGATTAATCTGTCTAGAAGGAACTTCTGGTTCCTATACTTCAATATTCTGTGTGGTAACGTTGTTCCAGATACCTCCTACTCAAAATGAGCTTTATTATTGTTCTTCGATCACCCAATTTTTTACTCTGTCTCTCCCCCATACTGTTGCACTGGTTTTAAGTCACTCGCTAGCTACACATAAGGATACATTTTTATAAGATAGGTAGAGGTGAGAGGTCACATGAAGCTAATAAGACTACCAAACAAGTATGGATGTTCATGGCAGCGCTTCAAGCCATGAATAATGCGAGCTTGCATTTGTAGGTAGAGCACTATTCCTGTACTTTATTTCCTCTCCATTGCTCCATATAGATGCATGATCTATTGGATCCTGTGATGCAAAATATTTTCGGCATTCATGCACTTCAATTCAACTACTTTGATTGTTTATGTGCTAAATTTCTCTAGCGAGCGGTTCACTTTATACTAACATCGACACCTCCAAAAGATGTCCATGATCTTTTCTATATGTGGTTCAAATAAGTGGGAGTTTCAAATTAATTCTTGTTGCTGATAGGATGTGCAGTCTTTTGCTAGATAAATGGGTTACCAGGAATAAAGTTGTTTTTGACAAGTATTGACCCAAAACCTTTTTTAGGTTATATTGAGGAAACTTTTTTGTACTTTATTTTGCTGAATTTATTTCCATTATCTAAAAAAAAATCAACTGCAGTAACCATAGTCATTCCATGAAATGGTAGTATTTGTCATTGATATGTATGGTTGAGTCCAAAGCTTGAACGTGTGTAGATGGATGTGTTATATATGGTGATTGGCGGTTCACACTTTCGTAGCACTGACCTGCAATTGCGCAAGGTGTGTAGTCACTCATTTGACTGCGGAATCATATCATTAGTGTGTACAAATGACTGTATTATCATTGAATATTTTCTAACTGCATGTGATTTTCTTTTCCACATAAAAGAAAGAGCATGATTGCATGCATGATGCATCACCTGAGAAACAGCATGATTGTAACAGTCACTCAGCATGAAAGCAGGCCTCCATCTTTGAAGACATCAATGTTGATTCTATTTTCTATATAAACTTAATTAGTCAAACCTTAAAAATTTGACTTAGTCAAACATAGAATTGCACTATGTTTGGGAATGCATGGAAGAGGAGAATAGAGGAGAGCACTATATATGCATCGGAAGTTTCAATTCAGAACAGGGTATCCAGTATCGGATTCATTGGGAGAGGAGATCGATCCTCCGCAGCCATACGTTCATCAGTCCTCTGCCCCTTTTTTCCTCACACGTGCATACAGTCTAATGTTGTACCTGTACTATTTTCGTTTAATTTGCTTTATTGATGAAGCCGCAACCGTAAGATTGCATTGTTCAACACAAGCAGCGGCAGCATCCAGCCCTACGTACTTATAACCGTGAGCTTCAACTTCAAGTTGGCCCAAGCACAAAGTTTCCGGCCTTCCCCATCACACAACCAGGCGACCGAGAAGTAAGGTTTCTTGCTGACATCACTTTGAAGGCAACTTGTCTCTTATTTTTGTGATGAACCCCTCATGTGCACATGAAAACTAGAAACACTAGTGCCAAGGGAGAGTGGAAATTGGGGTTTGCTCGTCATGACCGAAGAGTCGCGTGATTTGGCCTCCACCGCAAGTAGCCATGCATTAAAGGGTTTGTTTGCTTCGGACCCTGGCCTGGGCAACGCTGCTAGGCAACTCGATCCAGCCCTAGGTGTCCAAAATCGGACGTATAGAAGCGCTGCCTGCACTAGGCACATGTTCCAGTCCACGGAGCAAACAGACACTAACCACGCGCATCCTTCCAAGGCATGCAACTTAATTGGCTAACAGAGATGACGTTCCAGATGATTCCTACTCGCAATCCACTATTATGTTGTTCTTCTATCTTCAAAACCAATAACGATCCCCCAACACACACACACATTGTTGCACACTTGCACTAGCTTTGATGATCTACTAGACACCTCGTCACACAAGGGATGCATATTTATAAGATCGGCAGATTTCACATGAAGCTAAGATTGCCAGCGACAGGTATGGTACAAATGTTCAAGCCATGAATAATGGAAGATTGGTAGGTGGTGCACAATTTCTGTGCTTTATTTTTGCTCTCCATTAATCCATAATGATAGATGCATGATCTCCTGCATCTTGTAGTACAAACTATTTTAATGGCATTTCAATTCAATGGCCAAACTCATGCCTTGAAATTAAATGGTACAGTATCTTTCATTGATATATACGTTTGAGAGACAAGAGCTTGAAGATGCTTCCAGAAAATTTCACTGTGTGAGTTGAAGTAGATGGATTATAGGGTGATTGATGGTTCACACTTTCACAAAAGTACCACAGCCCTGCAGTTGGGCATGGTGTACATGTCCAGTCACTCATTTCGCCATTTTGATCGTGGAATCATTACCAAATATATTAGGAACCCTACCAAACCATTAGAACCAGAAAGTCATCGAGTGTTCAGTGAGAAACAGCAGGATCCTGGTTTCCAAATTCACTATAAATGCTTTCTGCTGGAAAACAGAAACAGATTACCAAACAACTATCAAACTGGGCCTTCACGTGGTGAAACACTTACAACTTCCAGCAAGATGTTTTCCTCGTCTACTTGGAGGCAGATGAGATGAACCTTGAGGGCACAACGACGTGCTGAAATCAACCACCACACCTATGGCTCCAGACTCATGTCGCATGTACAGACGAATCAAGTAACCAGGCCTTTCACTGATATGTACTCCCTCTGTTCCAAATTATAAGTTGCTTTGACTTTTTTTGGTACACAGAATTCACTATATATCTAGACATATATTATATCTAGAGGCATAGCAAAATGGATGTACAAAAAAAATCAAAGCGACTTATAATTTGGAACTGATGGAGTACATGATTTGGTTCTACACTTTCAAGTAGACGCCTTTCATGTGTAGGAAGGCAGCGGCCAAGCACCAAAACATTATCTCCAGGAGGACGAACGCCAAGGTGCCCCATCATTTTGACTGAAAGATGGCCCGGAGCAGAGATTCAGTAACATCCACCTGAAAGAGAAGGGGACGTGTTTGTAAGAGTGTGTGTTTGTGTGAGCATGGTGGGTGTGTTGTAATTTATTTGTTATCGCTTTTTTAATGCAATGATACGTAGCTGTCCTGCATATTCTAAAAAAAAAGAGAAGGGGAGGTTTCCCTTATTATGTTTAGCACTTTCTTCCTAAGAAAATAACAAGGGTAAAACCTACAGCACAAGATTTGGTATGCGCAAAATATTAGTGCAAATGTGAGAGCATATAACAGATTTGGCAACACACAAGACATTTACCAGGTTGTTCTCAGGTGACCATCAATAAAACCCTTGATTAAGGGTTGGGAACAGCTCACAAGCAGGAAGCAGCTAGAACATAGACTATAAGTGCGTTCATGCCCATCCACTGGAATAGTACGAAGGGCTTCTTAATATGAATAACATCAACCTGCAAAATAGACAGAACCTATGTAATAGGATGCATCTGAACCCTATTGCTAGTAGCAAGCATTTCCTTCTAATAATCTAGTTTGTTACAAACTGGCCTCTTTTCCACGACGTGCTCTGCGTCTAGCGATGTTTGCCATGGCGCACATGCACCGAACAACCCGGGCTGCATCGTGGACCAAGCATGCCTTTGGCCACACGCTGTTAGCCCTAATGGATCACAGATTCAGATTGGGGAAAGCCTAGGGGGCAGCTTAGCCATAGGCCGCTTATTGGAATTGAAATGCAAAGAACTTGGCTTATCTTACAAGAAGGTCTGCCACTGCTTTTATAAAGCAGCCGGCTGCTCTCCTCCTCACCTGCTCCAGCATATTCTAACCATTAAAGTGGATGCTGAGCATATTCCTATTACAAGGCTTAGAAGCCTGAAAAGTAAATTGCAGAAAAGTAAGATACAAGTGCTGCCGAGCACTAGGCTTATCTATCAATTCTCCCCCTAAGCCTTGTGCCGAGCACTGAGAGTGATCTGTTGTAGCCCAATCCTCTCCCTCATCTCCTAGAACTTGGTCTTCCCAAGCGACTTAGTGAGGATATCAGCCAGCTGATCAGTGGTGGCAATGTGGCTGGCCTTGATGCTCCCATCCTCCAAGCAATCCCTGATGAAGTGATACTTGATGCGGATGTGTTTGCTTCTTTGATGGAAGACAGGATTCTTGGCCAGAGCTAGAGCAGACTTGCTGTCCACCTTCAGCTCAACCACATCAACCTTCCTACCAAGGAGCTCTGCCAGTATCCTTGACAGCCAGAGTGCTTGTGTTGCTACAGTGGTGGTGGCGATGTACTCCGCTTCACAGCTTGAGAGGGCCACCCCCTTCTGCTTGAGGGACTGCCAGCTGACCAAGCAATCGTCGAGGAAGAACATGGTCCCGATCGTGCTCTTGCTGGTGTCCACATCACCGACGAGGTCGCTGTCGTAGTAGCCAACGGAACACGGCGTGTTGGAGGCCCTGCCATAGTGAAGACCGTAGTCGAGGGTGGCCGCCACATAGCGTAGGATGCGCTTGACGGCCTACAAATGCTCCATCGTTGGCCGCTCCATGAACCGGCTCACATACCTGACGGCGAACGCAAGGTCAGGCTAGGTATGGACCAGGTAGCGCAAGCTCCTGATCAGCCGCCGATAGTAAGTTGGATTGACCTCCTCCACCGTGCTATCCCAACTCAGCTTGAGCCATTCCTCCAACGGGGTGTGGGCCAGATTGCAGCCCATCATGCCGCCGAGCTCGAGGATGCGCTTGGCGTAGTGGGTTTGGCGAAGGGCGATGCCGCTGGCATCTTGGCACACTTCGACGCCGAGGTAGAAGTAGAGGAGGCCGAGGTCGCTCATGTCGAACGCCTTCTTCATCTGCACCTTGAACACCTTCACCTTTTGTCCTTCAGCGCAGGTGATGATGAGGTCGTCAACGTAGATGCCGATCAGCAGGACATTGCGCTCGCTGCCCCTCCGGTACACCGCCGCCTCATACGCGCTCTGCTCGAAGCCCATCTTCTTGAGTGTGGTGGCGAGCTTCACGTTCCAGGTGCGCGAGGCCTGCCACAAGCCGTAGAGGGCCTTGCGCAAGCAGTACACCTTGTCTTCTTCTCCAGCGACGGTGAAGCCCGGTGGCTAGCGCACGTACACCTCCTTGAGGTCACTGTTGAGGAAGGCGGACTTGACGTCCATGTGGTGGACCTGCCACCCCTCCTAAGTTGCCAATGCAAGGAGGACATAGACTAACTCCATGTGTGCCACAGGAGCGAAGGCGTCGTCCTAGTCGATCCCCTCTTGCTGGACGAAGTCGCGCGCCACTAGCCGCGCCTTGTGTTTGATCACCGCGCCCTGCTCATCCTTATTGAGCTTGAACACCCATTTGAGAGTGATAGGGCGGTGGCACCAACTCCCAGGTGCGGTTCTGCTCAATGGACTTGAGCTCCTGCTCCATCGCAGCCCGCCACGTCGGATCACCCTACGCCTCAGCATAAGTGGTCGACTCACCGATGTGCGTCAGATGAAGCTGGGTGAAGAGCCGCTCTACCTGGCCTGACGGAGACTAATCGCCGATGATGTTCATCACTGTGCGGTACCAGAGTGGCTCATCGTCGTAGTTGGCGTCCAGGCGGTCTTCATCGTCCCCTAGCGGCATTGCGTACTCGATCCCCGGCTGCCCTACGTGCATTGGTGTCGCAATGGGCGAAGTAGAGGATGCCGCAGCTAGGGACGGAGGTGGTGTGGTCAGCTGGGGTGTTGGAGTGGTTTGTTGGGTTGCCGATGTGGTCGGCTGGGGTGCTAGAAAGGTCGGCTGGTTTGCCAATATGGTCGGCTAGGTTGCCAACGAGCTTCCGACCGCCGCCGCTAAGCTTTCGAGTTCCCCTGGATTTGGTGAAAGCAAGCGCTGCGGAGCTGTTGATGAGGTCGGCGAAACTGGTGGAGTGGTCGGCGAAGCTGGTGAAGTGGTCGGCGCTAGTCCTCCAGCCCACTCGTACTCGACTATGAAGTCGCGCAGAGCTGCTGCCGATCCATCATCCGCCGCCTTATCCCATGCCCAGCCGTGCCTTCGTCGAACACAACATCGCGCGCCACCTGCCCACGCCACATCACCGGGTCGAGTACGCGATAGGCCTTAGCCCCTTCAGCACAGCCGATGAAGACTCCAGGTGAACTGTGGTCGTCGAGCTTGCCAACGTGGTTGAGTTCCTTGACGAATGCCAGGCAACCGAAGACCCGCAGATAGCTGACCGCTAGCTTACGCCCGTGCCAGGCCTCATATGGCGTCTTGCCATCGAGAGCCTTGGTTAGAGAGCGGTTTAGTAGGTGCAAGGCGGTCATCACGGCCTCGCCCCAGTAGACCGCTGGCATGCCTCGCTGCGTGAGGAAGGCACGGGCGGTTGCCACCACCATCTGATTGCGGTGTTTGACGACGCCGTTTTGCTGCGGTGAGTAGGACACGGAGTAGCGGCACTGAACCCCCTCGTCGGCGAAGTACGCCGTGAACTCAGCTACCGTGAACTCGCCGCCGTTGTCCGTGCGCAGCACCCGAAGCTTGCGGCTGCACTCCTTCTCTGCAATAGCTTGATGGCGTCTGCAACTGGCACCTTGGTGTCAAGCAGGACCGCCCACATGTAGTAGGACACGTTGTCGACAAGGAGGAGGAAGTAGCGCCGACCTCTAGGTGTAGCCGGTGTCACAGGACCGCAGTGGTTGCCGTGTACAAGCTCCAGCTTTTCCTTGGCGCGGAAGCTCGCCTGGCGGGGGAAGGGAAGCCACCGCTGCTTGGTGAGGACACAAGTGTCATAGAACTGTTCCACATGCTTGACACGTGTCATGCCCCGCACCATCTCCTTATTGCCAAGCTGTTTCAGGGCCTCAAAGTTGAGGTGCCCAAAGCGCTCGTGCCAACGCCAGGCGTCGTCATCACGGCGGGCTACAAGGCACATGGGCTGCGCCACCTGCACATGGAGAACATAAAGGTGATTGTCACCTCTGTTCACCTTGGCGAGAAGTCGACGACGGCGATCCTAGATGCATAGTACCTCGTGCTCGATCTCCACGCGCAAGCTGTTCTCATCCAGCTGTCCTAAGCTGATGATGGAGTTCCTCAGCGCGGGGATATAGCAGACATCGGTGAGCAGCCAGTGCTCGCCAATCTTGGCAGTGAAGACAACCGAACCGACTCCCTTGATCTCCATGGAGGAGGCATCCCTGAACTTGACGGAGCCTCACATGCTGGAGTACACGTCAGAGAAGGACTCACGCCGACCAATCATGTGGTGGGTGGCGCCTACCAGCCGTCGATCTTGTTGTCGCCAGTATCTGTGCCAAGGAAGGCAAGGGCGCACGGCTCGTCGAGGTGGAGCAGAGCGGAGCCAACCGACGAGCGAAGGGGAAAGCTTGAACCTTTCTCCTCCCCTATTTCTTGCCGTAGCTCAATGCACTCTTGCACCAAGAACAGAGCATGATCCTCCTCCTCTGCTTGCGCGACGTGGGCTTTCCCGCCGCGGCATGGAGGAAGGCGGCAGTCCTTGGCCCAATGGCCAGTCTTGCCACAGTTGAGGCAGGTATCATCCTGGGTCGCCTTGCGCTCGCCGGCGGCGTCGCCATCAGCACCACCGTTCCCTCAGGGTCCCTTGTCCTCCTTCTTCTTGCCACTGCGTGGTTGCCGACGATGCTCCCTGGGTGGACCAAAGCCGGAAGCCTCATCCTTCTTCTTCTTCTTCTTCTCGAAGGCCCGCCACTGCTCGACGGTGTAGAGCAGCTTACCTCCGGCGGCGCTTGACTCGGTGTGAGGCGCCTCCTCGTGATCTTGCATGGCCTTCAGCCTCCCGGTGACCTCCTCGATGGAGAGCGCCTCGAAATCGAGAAGCGTCTCGATCGCCAGCACGATCTGGGAGTACTTCTTTGGGATGCAGCGCAGGAGCTTCTCCACCGTGCGAGCATCGGTGATGTCGGTGTCGCCGTTGTGCGCCATCTGGTCCTTCAGGCTAGAAAGGCGAAAGGCAAAGTCTTCGACTTGCTCACCGGGATTAAAGGCGAGGCCTTCCCACTCCTGTCGGAGCCGCTGTAGCGTCGCGCGGTGGATGCGGTGGTCACCGCGGCGTGCGGTGCCGATGGAGTCCCAAGCCTTCTTTGTCGTAGCCTTGTTGGCGAGGGAAGCGCCGATCTCCGTCGACACGGCGGCGCACAACACCTCCAGCGTCGTCGATCGTCGTGGAACTCGACATCACCGAACTCGAGACCCGGCGGCGCCTCGTGGGGCTCCGCGATCCTCCAGCAGGCGGGCGCTCCATCTCCGCCTGCAGCGCGGCAGCGGTGGCGGCCGCAGCTTCAGCCACAGCCGCTGCACGCATGGCCACCGTGACTGCCTACGAGGCCGCTGCCTCTGCGACAGCAAGGTGCGCGGCGCGCTGGAGCTCCCTGCAACGCGCCTCCAGGGTTCATCACCTCTGCGGCGGCTGTGGCGCGCCTAGCCCTCTGGCTGCTAGTGGACATGGCTGCTCTCCAAACCCCCAAAGAACTCTAAAGTCTCCGATATCAATTGTTAGCTCTAATGGATCTCAAATTCAGATTGGGGAAAGTCCACTGGGCAGCTTGGCTATAGGCCGCTTGTTGGAATTAAAATGCAAAGAACTTGGCTTATTTTACAAGAAGGTCTGCCACTGCTTTTATAAAGCAGCTGGCTGCTCTCCTTCTCACCTGCTCCAGCATATTCTAACCACTAGAGTGGATGCTGAGCATATTTCTATTACAAGGCTTAGAAGCTTGAAAAATAAATTGCAGAAAAGTAAAGTGTTGCCGAGCACTAGGCTTATCTATCACACGCCTCCCCTTGCCTAGCTGATGCAAAACAGAAATAGAGTACATGTGCAACAGTTTATTCAACAAGTGGTATGGTCACTAGTGCCGCACGCCGACCGTGCGCGCCCCTGTCCCCGCGGCGCTGCATGTCTTGGGGCTCTCTCGTGGTCATCATCCCGACGGTGCAGTGGGTGCCCATGGTTGTTCCATGGGGACCGTTTCTATCCAATTTTTTTCCAACCATCACGACGGCCTGCTGGCAAGATCTGTGACACAGTGCTCACATCGCTGCTCATGCGCGTGCCGCCACGTGTGGCTTCAGGTATAGCAGACCCGACGGCGCGCGACATGTTGAAGATACTCAGCACACTTGCAGGACATGGATGGCGTCAGGCAGCTACCAGCTCACCCAGGGCTCCAGCTACGAGCTCCCTGTAGCTTGATTATTTTTCTACATCAACATTCTGCGTCGTAGATACGTTGTTCCAGATGCCTCCTACTCACAATGAGCTTTTCTATTCTTCGATCACCCAAACTTTCACTCTCTCCCCATACTGTGTTGCACTGATTAGAAGCCACTCGCTAGCAGCCACACACAATGATACATACTTATAAGTAGGAGCCTTAATTAGGCTCTTAGCGTCATACGACCTTTGCCAATTGGCATTCATTATTTCAAGTGCATATAGCCATTATATTTGCTGTCTACCAACCTGTCTAATTAATTAATGAGAAAATCTGAACCGTTTTCATGCAATCCTCTCATTTCCGAATCTGGTAAGTTAACTTCTTTGCCAAATTAAAGGATAGGTTCCTCTGAAATCTCTGGTTCATAATTAGTGGATTGGAGTGCTCGGTGCTGAGATCTGAAGTACCTCGCCTCAATGGACTCTCTGTCGCTGGTCGCCTCTGCCATGGCCTCCCTCTGTCAGTCATTACTCAGCATGAAAGCATGGCCTCCGTCCTTAGCTGCCTAGCTTGTTACAAGACAGCTCCTTCATGGCCTCAGCTTGGTCACTGAGCATGAAAGCTATGCATGTGTATCTGAAGAGTCTCTATTCATGGCTAGTTAAAAGTTCAATAATGGTGACACTGAAATATAAATCTTTGCATGCAGTTTCATATATGTTACTAGACCCTGTGGCTTTCTGTTTGAGGTGCCAGATCCCAGCAAATGCAGATAACTTGTGATATACAGAAATTCTTACTCAATCCATCCTAAAAAAAAGTATAATTCCAGTGTGCATGCGGCGATAGAGACCTGATGCAAGATGTTTTGCTTTCTCCGTTTCGTTTGTGTTTTTTAGGGGGAGCAAGTCTTGTTAAGCTGGAAACTCTCTCAAGTTTCTTTCTTTTGTTTGGCACTTTTGGTAGGCTTGCTGTTTTCGTCTTGTAAAGGGGTAGCAATTACTATGTTACCTTGATATGTATAGTTTCCTAGCTGCTTTTGGTAAGCGCCCTGTGTTTTTGGTCGGTACTCGGTAGGTAGTTTATATAGTTGTGTTTGGTTGGTTGGTTTGTTGGATGGTGGAGGTGTTTTGATATGCTACAATCTATAAGATGCTATCCCAGCAAAACTTATCCAATATAAACAGAGCCAAAGCCTTAAGTCTAGAAAAGAGTGTAATTTTAGCTTTACCTTAAGCCCCAAATTTGACCAAATTTATATAGAAAATGTACTAATATTTATGATATGGAATGTGTATCATAATTAAGATCAATCATAGAATATATTTTCACAGTAATCCTATTTAGAGATATAACTGTTGATTCTATTTTCTACTATGAACTTAGTCAAACCTACAAACAAAAAAAGTTGACTTAGTCAAACATAGAATTGCACTGTTTTTGGGACCGTGGGGTAATTCAATTGTAGCTTTGAGCATCAACTTAATGTGTCCTTTGGCTAGCTTGCCGATATGACTGATGATGCATGAGGTGTATTTATACCTGCCAACAATGCAAGGAGACGATATGATGCCCCCCAACAGTACATGATCGTTGCCACTTGCTGGTTACAGTAGTACATTTAGGCTTTTAATTGCTCCAATACTCCTCTTTCTAAAAAAAAATCACACGGATCTCAAAGCCATCTATTAGAGAATTATTTTTTTCTTAATTATTTTTCTCTTGGGTTTGGCCCGTTCAAACCTAGCGGGTGTCTAGCGCTGACCCAATCCAAAGTAATCGCTCCCAGATCCCCTTTCTTCGGTGCCCACTCGTTCCATTTCCTCGTGGAGGAGACGACGGGCGGCGACCATTCCCAGCCGGCGGATCGAGCGCAGCTCCATTCTCCACTTCACACTGTCGTGAGAGACGGGTTGGGGGTTGCTGCGCTGTGCGTTTGCCGTCGCGCGCGATGTTGCACGCCACTGGGAACTGCCGCAAGCGGCCGGGCAGCATTATGCTCGCACAAGCGCACATGAGGAGCGGTGCCGTCTCGGCGTCGTCCAATGATCTCTGTTCCCTCTTAGTAACAGGTCTGGGCGTGTGGTGTGGCATCGAAACTTGCCTTGACTCTCGAGCAGCAGTGTATACTAGTGTTTAAGAGTGCAGGATAGAGTCGTAGTAGGAAGTTAGTAGATTGCAGCGAGGTTATTCAATTACACTCGTAGCCGGCGCCTGGTGATGCGAATGTGGCCATGGATTTAGGGTTTTAGACGTACGGTGTTGGGCCTGTTGGCACTCCGCATGCGATGCCGTCAAGGTTTTAAATCTCCGGCTATAGCCTCCGCTATCTCTGGCTATAGCTGTTTGAGAAAGTACAAGTTAGCCCTTAGCTGCCGCTATAGCCCGTTATATCCGGCTATAGCCTGTTTTCGAACATAGAAAGCTAAATAAAGCAGCGGCTATTTAAAACCTTTGCCGTCGTGGTCGTCCACACCGTCTCCGGCGTGCACGCTCTGGACTGCACAAGGGCCGCCGCCGCACAGCTCATCATTGAAGCCCGCGCCATCCTCCGCTGCCCCGCACCGTCCTATGAAACATCTAGGCATCTAGCGAGCATCGTTCATCAGCCTCCAGGTCTTGCAGTCTTGCGTCTGTCGGAATGGTGTACTTGACCAAATCACGCAGCACGCGCTTGTGCAGCATTACATCCAACACCAGTGCATCTTCCAGCCTCCCCTGCAGCATTATTAGTCCGCAAGGAGGATGGTGTACCTTACTACCTTGTACGCTGCCGAGGCCCACGCCATCCCGACGGCGAGAGGATGCCGCTCCTCTAATGCGTGCCATCGAGGCCCACGCCATCCTCCTGCATGGCTGCATGGCCCCGACGCCAGGATGACACTGCCCTCGCGCGGTTGTTCCAGCGCACCGGGAAAAGAAACATGGAGGTTGGACTGGACATGGGCTGGGTTCAGACGGGCCTCGTCCGTGCGTGACATTAGGTGGAAAATAATTAAGAAAATATTTAGTTAATTCAATGGACTGCTTTGAGATTCATGTAAGTTTTAGGAGGAGTACCGAAGAAGTTCTCGTACATTTATAGTAGGGAGATCTATCAGGATTGAGAGCAACCCCACAGTGGGCGCGCATCTGAAGAGAAGAATGACGATTCAAGATGTACTTTAGTGGCGGTGAAAAGAAGCGTCTCTAATTTACGTCCGTGATGTGAACAATATTAGTGGTGATTAATGCACCATCTCTGATATGTACACTATAGCGATGGTTACTATGAAAAACCCGTCTCTGATATGTGTACAACAGCGGCGGTTATTAAGCAAAAACCGTCTCTATATAGAGCCACGTCTCTAGATTATAAGTAGACGGCCTCTAGGACACTGATCTTTGAAATATTAGAGACGGCTTATATATAGACGTGGCTCTGATATTAGTTCATTAGAGATGGGTATATTTCTTATGTGGCTCTGGACGAACAAAACAGAAGCGCGTTTGAATAGGAAGCGTCTCTAATACGTTATCTGGCTGATTTACTGTCTCTGGTGTACGTGTCTCCGTTGTTCCTTTCTAGCGTAATGTCGATGAGCGATCATCCTGAGCTAGTCCCATCGAGATTGAATGCACGTACGTAACGCCATGATCGACAGGGAAGTACCATATGCATGGAAGAGGAGAAGAGAAGAGAGCACTATATATGCATGCATCGGACGTGGAGAACAGGCCATCACATATCAGATTCATTGGGAGAAGATCGAGAACCTCCGCTGGCCACAGCCCCTTTTCCTCACACGTACAGTCTAATGTTGTATCTGTATCTTTATTTGCTTTATTGATGAAGCCGCAACTGTAAGATTGCATTGCATTGTTCTAATAACTAACACACAAGCAGCAGCGGCAGCAGCTGCATCCAGCACTACATACGAGTTACAACCGTGAGCTTTGAGTTGGCCTGAGGGCTGAGGACAAAGTTGCCGACCTTCCTCATCACACAACCAGGCAACAAGGAAGTAAGCAGGTTTTTCTTGCTGATACGATACCATACGACCTTGAAAATAGCTCTAGTACACATGAAAACTACAAGAAACACCAGTGTCATGGGAGAGCGCGGAACGGGGTTCGGTCGTCATGTCCAAAGGGTCGCTCATTTGGCCTCCAGCGCGAGTAGTCATGCATTAACTGCGCACATCCTTCTAAAACAGAGCAAGGTAGGCAACTTGATTGGCTAACATACATAGGTGACGTTCCAGATGACTCCTACTCTCAATGCACTGTGTATTGTTCTTCCATGTTCAAAACTTCTAACCCCCCTCCCAACGCGCGCGCACACACTGTTGCACTAGCTTTGATGATCAACTAGACAGCTAGTCACACAAAGGAAACATATACTTATAAGATCGGCAGATTTCACATGAAGCTAAGAGATTGCCAACGTCAAGTCAAGTAAGGTACAAATGTTCAAGGCAGTGCTTCAAGACATGAACAATGGGAGGTTGGTATAGGTGGTGCACTATTCCTGCACTTTGTTTGCTCTCCATTAATCCATAGATGATAGATGCATGATCTGCTGTGTCCTGTAGTACTAAATGTTTTTAAGAGTTATGGCATTTCAATTCAATGGCCATACTCATGCCTTGAAATTAAACGGTACAGTATCTTTCATTGATATGTACGTTTGAGAAGCCAGAGCTTGAAGCTACTTCCATAAAATTTCACTGCGTGAGTTGAAGTTGATGGACTATATATACGGTGATTGACGGTTCATGCTTAAAGTACATGGATTATACAGTGATTGACAGTTCATACTTACTTTCATAAAAGCACCACAGCTCTGCAGTTGGGCATGGTGTACTGTCTACTGTGTACATGTCCACTCTTTCACTTCACCGTGGAATCATTAGCAAATATACTAGGAACGACCCTACCAAACCATTAGAACCAGAATGGGATGGACTGTTTACCAAACAACTGAAACCATCAAACTGGGCCTTCACGTGGTGAAACACTTACAACTTCCAGCAAGATGTTTTCCTTGTCTACTTGGAGGCGGATGAGATGGACCTTGAGACCACAACGTGCTGAAATCAACCACCACACCCATGCTTCCAGACTCACGTCGCATTTACAGAAGAACACAGGGTTACCAAGCCTTTCACCCATATTTACAGGACAGCAGTTCGGTTCCATCAGAGAACAGTCGATGATTTGGTTCTACAGCTTCAAGTAGACGCCTTTCATGTGCAGGAAGCCAGCGGCCAAGCACCAAAAGACTATCTCCAGGAGGACGAACACCAAGGTGCCCCATCGTTTCGAGTGGAAGATGGCCTGGAGCAGAGATTCAGTAACATCCACCTGAAAGACAAGGGGGGGTTTCCCGTATTATGTTTAGCACTTTGATTTTGGTATGCACAAAATATTGATGCAAGTGTGAGAACAAATAACAGATTTGGCAACACACGAGACATTTACCAGGTTGTTCTCAGGTGACCGCCAATAAAACCCTTGAATAAGGGTGGGGAACAGCTCACAAGCAGCTAGAACATAGACTATAAGTGCGTTCATGCCCATCCAATGGAATAGTACGAAGGGCTTCTTAATATGAATAACATCAACCTGCAAAATAGACAGAGCTTTGTAATAGGATGCATCTGAACCATCTGGTAGTAGCAAGTATTGCCTTCTAATAATCTACTAATTTGTTACAATACAATGCACAGACTTTATACAAACTAATGTAAGGGCACAAATAGTCATACTAAAACAAGGACTACAAAAAAAATGATATCAAGAATAACATGCTGTTCTTTAGTAATAATATCCACTTATCCAGAGATGATTCAGCACTCGCAATTTAGCAAAAAATGAGATTATTAGAATATAAAACTTACTATGTAGTACAACAGCAGCAACAAGAACCCAGATACTCCTCCAGTGAGTAGCATGTAGCTCACTGTATACAAAGGCTTGCTGAAAGGCATGCCTTAAAACCAGCATATACATGTATGTGAGACCCAGAAACTGAAGGATTGGTTAAAATCATAAAATTATGCATGACAGATTCTTGCAAATATGTGGTTACCTAATAATAGAACTAAAAACGCTGAGATTATCAGCACCACAGAAGCTAGCAGACATATTAGCACTCGCTGTGAATGATTCTGCAGCAGAAGCAAGATTAATTTGGAAATGACATTCCGTCACACAATTTTATTTTGTTCAACACTAAAGGGTTCCTACAGATAAGCATATGGTTTAGAAGGTACTGCATTTCAAGTGGCATACCTTGCAATGAATTAAAACATGTCCAAAGAACAAACCAACAAAGCAAGTAACCGCCGCCATCAGCGTACTGCAAAATCAAAATGGGACGTTACCCTGATTTGCCTTCAATAGATGTGCTTAGCTAATTTTGGTTGGGGCAAGGAACAAAGTATGGTTCATGTAGGATTAGATGTTTTTTCTCCTTGAATGGGTCATATGTTTATTTTACAGAGCAACGGATGACAACAGAATGTAGACATAACTACCTTAATAAACCCTCGGGATCAAATGGAGCCAGGCACCAATCTGGTGCATTCGGAGGAAGTGGTCCATAATCAGGAGAATTAATACTGCATTCCTATGGGATGAAATTAAAAGGAAAAAAGAAGATAAGTTATGCTTAGGATATGCTATTATGAAATTTCTGTCCTATAAAAATTTAACGACTTTTGAGTGAAGAAGAGTAAAAAGTAAACATGTCCATTTCTTGAATGAAGACCTTTGTCCTTTTGTAGACTGGGTTCTTGTACAGGTGATTTTCACCGAGCAAAACTCGATCTACCAAGCCAACTGCATTGCAAGGTGGTCCAAGACTACCTCTGACTCCACATTGGATCTGCAAATTACCAAAAACAAGTGCAACAAGGTAAGTATTATGATTAGTAATTTGGCAGTAAAAATAAAGGGAGTAGTGGAAAAAGTTTTCAACTATTCAATTTGATTATAATCACTTTTCTCCCCTAGGTTTTCTGTTTTCAAACCCGCAAATAACTGGTGGCTCACAAAAATGCTGGTTGGAACTGGCACTTAGAAAACCTGCTGATATTTTCTAATTTACACTTCAACTAAGTTCAAATTTCTAACTTCCACATGATTACTGGCAGGGAACTCTTTCTAAGTGTACTGGTAACTGCCCAGGTTCTCAATCCCTTTCCAATCCTAAAAAGCATTTTTAGTGCAATTTCCCACACAAAAACAATATCAAACAGTGAATCCTAAAATTTGAATCTTAAAATACACCAACTACTTTTGCAGATGTAAGTACAAAAAAAAAATCTAGCTAATCAGTCAATACAAATGGTGCCAAAGCATAGTAGGTGGAAAATACATCAACCGGAAATAGCTGAATTACAGCAGCTTAAGTACATCTCATCCTTTCAAACATATACACACATTGTAATCATGTTATTAAAGCATTGAAAATTATATACAGTATCGAAAGCAGAAAATGTTGTCTCACATAAGACAATTCTCCATTATACAAGTAATTAGAATAAACCGAAGATTCTCTTCTTACCATCTTTGTTTCAATTGAATTGCTTGGGATTGAAAGGGTTGAATTGCTAGTTTGAGTTTCAAATTCCCAGTTTGAAACATAAAGGCCAAATACCAAGGCAACATAAAGTACTGTAATAGCTATGGCCATGAACCTTCAGAAGATAAACAAATGTCAGTATTCGTATTAATACATTTTGGTTTTCATAATAAATTCTGAGGTACTCACACGGCTAAACTCATATGCAGTACACCCAAACTACAAAGCTCTTATAAGTTGTAGCTAACTGGCTATACAGCTAAATCTTATGTAAACACCGCAGTTTGAACATGACATACGTAAGGACTGTTGGAAGTGACATAACTCAGTCTCACACACACACACACAAAGTAGTCACACGGCTGAAGGCTTGTTGTTGCTGCTGCAATAGCTTACTTATTCATTTACATAGTTGCATATGCATACGAAGTATAGGACGGTTTTGTGTATGAACTTACCTAGTGCAAGTTGACTGTTGTACTGCAATCAACAGTCTACAGCTACTGACATAGTTGCAGGATAAGCCTGAAATACTAGCTTGCTAGCTAAGGAACACTAAGAAGCCCATTGGTGGAGCCTGGCAGGAGCTAAGGGGATCTCCCTGCTCACTGCCGGAGGAGCAGTCTAAAGGACCGCTGTAGCTGTTGGGTCCTCCTTTTGTTTTAACCGGTGATTTAGTTTCCATGTACTAGTGGGTGGGTGTGTGGGTTTGGGTCCATGTATGACTTTTTTTTCTTCTATTAATACAATGATACCAACTCTCCTGCGTGTTCGAGAAAAAAAGAAGTCTACCGAAAGGTCCAGACTACTGTTTGGCTGCTTGATTTTCAGCCTTCCAAAAGAAGTTGATGTGGAGTTGCAGACTTCATGTGCAAGACTCTCTGCCATAGTCCAGAATTTCAAAGCTTGCATAAATAAAGGATAGCGTTGCTAACAGATAACTAGACAGGTTGTTCTGAGTTACAGAAAATATAACTTGAAGGCAGAGTTCACTTTATTGAACCAAGGGAAATAATCATAGTGAAGAACTAGGCCAGAAGTTCAAGTGTACATTACCGAAATGGTGAATAAGGATTTTTAAAAGAATAAAAACATAGAAACAATCTTTCTCCAAATTAAAATGCTGCCCATATTGACTAACCACTCCATGAAGTATTTCTTCACAAATGATACAGGTGAATCGACCAAATTACTGTTGACAAGCCAAATCTCTGACATTGCTGCTACAAAGTATCCAATAGCTATCCTCTACAAGTACAAGAAGCATGATAGCAATAAGAAATCAAAATTTCAAACATTACATGAATAGAAAGAGATGGAATACACCAACTTAGATAAATAGGCTTGTTTTATTTATCACCTGCAGCACACCTAGCCATCGAATATGATCCAAATTGACACCATAAGTTAGTTTGTGTCGTCCATGAATGTATCCTCCTACAAGTACAAAAAGAACAGAAGGATAAACTCCAACCTGATAGGAATCCCACAAAATGGGTCGATGAGAGCTACTTGGCCAAGAACTAGTGATAAGTATAACCTTGCAAAATCACACCCAGTATGAAAAGTTTTGAAGACCGAATTGCAGCCTTCTTAGTTGCAGCTGTCTTGTTTGGCATTTTCTGCAGTCCAACATCTGCAACTGTCAGAGGTTATTTTTATCTTAATAAATGATTACATTGTGCACCAAGCACCAACCATCCAAGGAAGATATACAAACAAACTGTATTCTGGACAGAGCACAATAGATGTAAAGAGTAATGTTTGTTCCTAGCAACTAAAGTGTAATGTGAAATCTTACATCATACTTCATCTACAAAGTAGAACTAGCATCCCTCTTATATCCAATGATCATCCATCGCATCTTTTCAATGGTAACCATATTTTTGTTTTTGGCATAGGAGCCGCAAGAGAAATGGTTTACAGAATTTCAAGTTGATGAGGTAGCCAAAGTCAACAGATTTCACCAAGGATGTTTTCAATAATCCATTGCCCTGGAAAGTAGGATATGTCTGCAAGTATCTAGCCTTTATACTCAGAAAAAGTGTTGACTTCACCATTTGGCAATCGCAGAGCTCAACAAGCGCTCTCAAATTTCGCCTTCTATTTGAGGGGCAATTGAATAGCTCAACAAATTCCCAACCCATATGGTGGCATCAATTCGTAGCAGCCAGTGGCCCAGGGTTCAGGATAATAAATCCAAAGATCCAACATTCTAGATCGGTTGCTTCATTCATACTGTGCTCGAGCAGCTAGTAGTTAGTAGTTCAGCATACTACCTTGAAGAGGCGAGTGCGGCGGAGACACCGATGATGAAGAGGAAGGCGGGCATGACGAAGTCCGCCACCGTAACCCGAACCACGGCGCGTGGTTGATGCCCGCCACGCCCGCCCAGCGTTGTCCACGAGTATCATCATCTTCGCCGCGCAACTAGAGTCCACGCCTGAATTTAGGAGCCGCCCGTGCAAAGAACCAAGCATGATCTGGATAGAATTTTCACTCACGGCGACGGTGAAGCCACGGAACACGTCCGGTGAGGCCACTCTCTCGGCTTCGCTGCTCCTCGGGTGCGCCGCCATAGCATCTAGGGGCGGATCTTTGAGGGTACGGGGTCGATGTATGGGTGGATCTCTTGATCGAAAGGCGGCGGCGGCGGCGGCGGTGAGTCATCACCATCGCCGGTGATGGCGACTACGGTGTCGTCCATTTTGGATCTTTCGCACCGTCGGGACAGAGCGAGGCTTAAACGGAACTTGAAGTATCCATCACATAACACTAGAAACGCAGGCCGCGCCTTCCGATTAGGCCAGTGTGAACATAGGTGTAGTGACGAGAAACTCAGTAATTTTTTTTTATTTTATGTTTTTTATGTATTTTGAGACTTTATCATCGTGAAGGTATAATTTTATTTACCTCTAAAAAGCATAGGTAAAAGTTTATATGAAAACATTCTTACTAAAATATGCCATATTATGGATGCACTGCATAGTTCTACTCGTGAGGATTTCAGATCAACTTCGTATCTTGATGAGTTGTTAGGAGCTACACTTATTCGTCCCATGATCAAGAATGGCTAGGATCTTTTTCTTTTTTTAAAAAAGATAAGGGCTGGCAGCAATACTACTATACTATTATGGAAAAGAAAGAAATACAAGCAAAGCAGTACGGAGTACTACGCAAAGCTGTATTTTTTGTAATAATTTATAAAATACTTATTATAGCTACCAAATCCTCTTCTATTTTTTGTAGGCAACCCTTGAACTAAAAACCACATATTTGAGTACACAAAGAAAATCTTATTTATTCTCCAACCAACGTACGTATCAACATGTTGATGTGAATATGTGATGCGCTTTGGTGACTAAGTAGTTTCGTATAACCTCGTATTTAGCATTTTCTTCAACCTCGAAATGTCTATAGAAAGGGAACAAAAAAGACGTGGAAAGTTAGAGAAAGAGCAAGAATTGGCACTCCCAGGGAGTGACGGCCTATCTTCTGCTGGGCCAGCTTAGCATCAATCGCTCTGAGGAGTGAATGGCACTCTCAAGGAGTAACGGGCCAGGCCCAATTCGCGTCGCGCAGCCGCGGCCGCACAGCAGAGTGCGCAGTGAAACAGTCGAGTTCGGAGGCATTAGCAGTTTTAGCACCACCTCGCTGCTCTAGCTCAGTTGCAGTCTAGGGAGAAGCATAAAAGGAGGGCCAGGGCAGCCTTGAGTAATCGCGCAGCTGCGCGTTGCTCTGCGCGTTGCACACAGAGCGAACTATTCTTTCGCAGACTGAGGGTTGATTTTGAAATAATCTGAGTGATTTTTTGAAAAATATACTGAGAGCTTTTTGGGAGCGTGGGTTGATTTTAGAAAAATAAGAGGTTTTTGGTAAAATGACTGTGGCTCGCCCCCGTTCGTATATAAACACCTCACTCCTAAACCCGAACTCCTCCTCACTCCTAAACCCGAACTTCCTACTCCCTTTCCTCCTTTCCTTAGCAGCACGTGTACAAGAGGTGGCTGCGCAGGTTGTGTGTCGGTGCAGAAAGTGATCAATATATAAATATTTATAGTTTTGTTATGCGTTGTGATCGGATGTGGCCTATTATTTAATGACACAAGGTTTATACTAGTTTAGGTAAAGTGCCCTACGTTTAGTTTGAGTTGGTCGGTGACTTTATTCCTAAGCTCAGATGTTCGAAGTTTGCTGTGGGGTTATAAACGAGTGAAGAAAGATGGGGGTGCAAGAGGTCCGGTCGGACTCTGGTCTGAAGGTCCGAGAGCGACGGGAGTTGCTACGTGCGTTGAGTACGTGAGCGTGTGTTGATCGTCTCAGATCGATCGCCCCCCTTTCGGAGGGAGCGCACCCCTAAAAGGCCATTGTGTGGTTTTGGTAATTGAGTGGCAACCTAGGTGGACTAATTGTGTTTATGTGAGATACATAAGTAATTAGTCCACAGGTACATGTGTGTGAGCAACATATACCATGAAGGTGAAAATGACTTGGAGATATTGCAAAGCTCACACATGTGATGATGAAGGAGCTCATTGCAAATGAGACATGATATTGAGTCATGTGATCAAGGTGGAGAAGATCAAGATATAACTTGGCTTGATGGACCGGTTGCAAGCGTGAAGGGCAAGTTGGAGGCTTTCGAGCGATGGACCGCGTGGCGGTGAAGCTTAAACAAGACTTGGCGCCGATGGACGAAGGCAACGGTGAAAAGCAAGTGAAGTCAAGATCGATGAACCAATGTGATCACGTGATGATATGAAGTGGATCATATCATTGTTGATCATGTTGGTGCATGTGTTGCATCGACATTGGAGGAGATGGAATGAAATACGCAAGACAAAGGTATAACCTAGAGCATTTCATTTCACCGGTCATAGGTGTGTAGAGAAGTTGATGACTGAGTTTAGGATAGATGGCCGTACTATCAAGAGGGGCAAACTTGTTTGCATATCGGTCATCTAGTGCCACTCGGGTGATCTAACTTTGCATCATCGTTAGGATAAAGTGGCGTGGCAAGTTGAGTGACTAATCCTTTGGAAAATGTTTGTGAAAAGCTAACACACATACACATGGTGGTGTACACTTGGTGGTGTTGGCACATTTGCAAAGGAGAAGAAGTTAGAGTTGTTGTGAATCAACTTAGAGAAAAGAAAAAGGGTTTTCGGTGTACTCTGAACTATAGGATGGTCCTTGGATTGAAATACTGCTTTGATCCATTGTGATTTGGATAAAGTATGCATGTGGGATGTGTAGCCCTCTGAGTAAGCTTTCCAAAATGTCCAAGATCATCGAAATCGGAGTTCGGAGCTAAGAGTTATAGCCGTTTTAGCGCAGAAAGGTCTGGGACCGGACGCTGGTGCGAAAAACAACCGGACGCTCAGGGTCTGCGTCCGGTCAGCACCTGCGAGTCCGGTCACAGCGTCCGGTCAGTGTTTTTAGCGTGTCCAGAAGCGATCGGACGCTAGGAGAGTCCGGTCAGTGATGATCGGACGCGTCCGATCGCTGAAAAACGTCGCTAGAACCTCTCTGTAAGTGACCGGACGCTGGGGTCCAGCGCTCGGTCGTTATGACCTGCGCGTCCGGTCAGTACGCGCTTTGCCCAGTGAAGGGGTAATGGCTATTTTAGCCCTTGGGGCTATAAAAGGAGTGTGTGGCTAGCCTTGGGCTCAGAGCTGAGCACCCTCACACCTATGTGGCTTGTGTAGGAGTGCTTGGATGCCCTCTAACTCACTTGTGCTTGCAAGAGTGCGAATCGATTGCGAGTGAGTGAGATTCTAGTGCGTTGCATTGCGAGATTGCATCAAGTGACACTAGGTGATCGAGTTGCAAGACGGTGGTGCTTGTTACTCTTGGAGGTTGCCACCTTCTAGACGGCTTGGTGATGGTCTCCGTCGAAGCCCACAAGAAGCTTGTGCGGTGCTCCGGAGAAGAGCTTTGTGAGGAGCATTGTGCTCGCCCCGCGGGAGCCGCGAATAGCAACTCTAGTTGAGCGTGTCATTGAGCTACCCTCGCTTTCGGGGTAGGTTCTTGCGGTGCCCGACGTGCGGGCTTGGCGGGTGATGCCAATTAGCCGCCGAACCACCAAGTGAGCAGTCGACACAAAGAGGACGTAGCGTGTTGGCAAGCACGTGAACCTCGGGAGAAAATCACCGTGTCAACCTTGTTCTTCCTGTTGGTTTGCAATCCCCTTACACAAGCTTGTGATTACTTTTATATACATTGTACTTGTGTAGTTGCTCTTGTAATTAGTTAGCTTGTGTAGCTCACTAGTTACCTTCTTGCTTGTATAGCATAGAAGTAGCTCCCTTGCGTGGCTAATTTGGTTTGTGTAACCTTGTTAGTCACTTTGCTTAGTTTGTGTAGCTAAGTATTTGCGCTCTCTAATTTGGCATTGGTTGCCTTGTTATTGAGCATTGCTAGTGAGTTTAGTTGGCTTTGTGCTTTTGCTTACTAGCTTGTGTAGGAGCTCCCTCATTGCTTGAAATACTAGTGGCATAGGTTTGTGTGACCTTGCTCCTAGAATTGGTTAGGTGAGCTCTAGTTAGCCCGGCACCTTTGTTGCTTATTTAGGATCTTTGCAAGGTGCTACAGAACATACATAGAGGGGTGTAGTCTTGGCTAGACCGATAGTTTTAATTCCGCACTTGTTTCGGTTAGCCAACACGATTAAGTTTTAGAAACGACTATTCACCCCCCTCTAGTCGCCATCTCGACCTTACAACCCCCTTTTATAGATGAAGGGGACGGCCTTACAAGTGAGAGAGGAAGAGTGTATGCGTGCTAATAAGTCTTGTTGCCCACGCCGTCGGATACAAGACGATGATGTCAGACGTATGTGGGAGGTTTTTACCGTGTTGTACCAGGTATGGTAACTGCCGGCGCCCACAACACTGTGGATGCCCAGATGTATGTGGGGGTCTTACCGTGTTTGCCTAGTATGGGAATTGATAGCGCCCATAACACTATAGGGTAAATGTCGGCGCCCTCAACACTGTTTGGGCTCTGTCATGCCTAGAAGGTTGTAGGGCACCCTTCTAATCTGTCCTGTCGTCATCTCGACCTTACAAGTGGTATCGGAGCTAGGTCTCTCATTTGTGGTCTTCACCGACCTGAGAGGATGACGTCTAGTGGACTAGATATTTGTGAGACACACATTTTTTATGGCACAAACTTTACACTTTGGAAAAATCACATGCTTGATCATTTTCGTACAAAGGGACCTAAGTTTTGGTGGATTGTCACTAGTGGTCTCACCCATGTCTTGGATCATAGAAATCTTACCAAAGCTCAAAGAGTTCTCTATGAACTTGATGCACATGCTTGTTGTTTTCTAATGGATGCTTTGAGTTTTGATTTGATGAAACAAGTAAACATCATGGGAACCGCTCGTGAGATATGGGAGTCCTTCAAGCGCACCTTCGGTGATTCCTCCACATGGGATGATGGCAAGTTCAAGGAGGATTAGCCCAAAAAAGTGGCACATGAGGATGTTGAGCATGACCACAACTTGGTGATTGTGGAAAATTGCTCCACCTCATGGTCAAGTGATGATGATGATCGATCTACTACAAGTTCACTTGGCAAGATTGATGATGCCACAAGTGTTGCAAATGATGATGCTACCCTATGCACACTTGATGGTTATGATGATGGATCATGCCCCGATGACATTGCTACTACAAGCTCTCCTACTTCACCACATTGCTTCATGTCACAAGGTGACACCAAGGTACCAAATAATAATGTGGTTAATTATGTTGATTCATATGATGAGCTTGTTAGTAGACTTGCTAGCATAATCATGTCTTTAGAAAATGAGAAAGCTAAAACATTGAAATTGGAAAATGAAAACTCATTTATAAAGAACTCTTGTGAAGAACATAAGAAATTACTTGATGCTTTCAAATCTTCACATGATGAGCTAAAATTGAATCATGAGACACTACTTGCATCTCATGATGAATTATTATAACAACATGCTTCTCTTATTAAAGTGTTTACAAAGAAACTTAAAAATAATAAGATCTCATCACATGGGTCAATTGATCAATCACATATTGTTGCTAACCCTTGTGATGTAGGCAAGAATCATGTATCCACCTCTTATGATGAATTATTAGAAATACCATGTTCTTCACAAATAGATGCTTGTTCTACTTCTATGTCTTGTGAGACTAATCTTTTGAAGGAGAACAATGAGCTCAAAAATGAAGTGAAGAAATTGAGCAACAAGTTAGAGAGGTGCTACAACTCTCAAGTCACCTTTGAGCACACGTTGAAGACTCAAAGAAACTATGGTGATAAGTGTGGCCTTGGCTTCAAGAAGAAGATGACAAAGGGCGAAATAAAGAGAGAAAAAAGATGAAGAAGCTACAACAAAGAAAGCTCTCTCATACCATGTGCTACCAGTGTCATGAAGTGAGACACTTTGTAAATGGTTACTCTAACATTGAGAAGCTCAAGAAGATAAAAGAAGGAGAGAGGCTTAAGCATGTGAAGTGCTTCAAGTGCCGCACTTGGGGTCATCTTACCTCAATGTGCCCAACCAAGCAATTGGTGAAGCAACTAGAAGAGCCTCAACCAAAGCCACAAGTTCAGCAAGAGAAGACACCCCAAGAGCAAGTCAAGATCTATCATAAAAATGATGGTGACTTGATGACGAAGAAGAAGAAAATAAGAAGGGATGGAAAGGCAAGGCATTCAAAGCAAATTCAAGATACCAAGATGATGAGCAAGAATGAAGATGAGAAGAAAGATTATGCTCACATCAAGTGCTTCAAGTGTGAAAGTACGGGACACTTTGCATCTAAGTGTCCTACCAAGCTTGAGAAGAAGGCTCAAGCAATCCATGAGAGGCAAGGCAATGAGAAGCACCACATGAGCAAGGAAGAGAAGGCTCAATCAAAGAGAAAGTGCTACTCATGCCGGGAAAGGGGACACATGGCACATTCATGTTCCCTAGGTAACACTCCTAAGCCTATTTCAATTGATGATAATTCTATGCTTAGGAAGGATGATAGTGGTACCTCTATGGTTGCTATTGCAAAACATCTAACTACTCATACTAAGGCTATGCCTAAGTATGTTGCTCCTAACTTGAGAGGACCCAAACATATTTGGGTACCATCAAAAAGTGGATGATTGATTGTAGGTGCCATCGGCATTGGAGACTTGATTCAATTGATTTCATATTGATCATCATATGTTGAATCAAGCATTGAAGCTTAATGCAATTCTATCCCAATGCCAAGCCAAGAATTAGTGAAGTCCAAATGTGCTTCAACATACAAGTGTCATGATCAAGTTATGGTGATTTATTAGATTATTTGATGGCTTGCAAAAATACTTGAGTTAAAGCTTGCAAATTAGATGATCATGAGCTAACCAAGGTATATATCTTATTGATCATTTTATTTGGGTGCATATGAGTTGATTAAATTGGATAAATATGCAAATGTTGCTTGCTATGAGATATTTAAATGGATAAGTTGATTAGTAGTCAAGTTTGGATTGATTTGTGTTGGATAAGTTCATAAGATGATATTTAGTAAGTGGATTGAATGGATTTATGTCTTGTGAAAGTATTCAAACAAGTTGGTTTCAAGTTTGATTCACATTTGATGAAGTATAGCTCAAGTGATTGAAATCTGTCCTATATTGCAAAATCTGAGCTAGCTGTGATCTTAGCCATGTTTGAGTGATCAAAACTTATTGGATTGGCATGAGAATTGGTGTACATGCTCTAGACTTATGGTATGAGATTCTATAGAAATTTCATGAAAATTGGATAAGAAATGCTTCGGTTTTGGAGTGGATCTTGTCAGCTATAGTGCAACAGTTTTCAGCATGTAGCAGTAGTGGAAGAATTAAAATATGGTAGCAATATAGAAGTCAAATGAAGCTCAAATTTTTACATATGCTAGATAACTTAGTAATGCACACCTCCACCAAATTTCATGGTATTTAGATTTGTACTTTGGGAAATATGCTTATTTCTTTGAAGGGTACAAAATATGCCAGAAAAGTGACAAATGTTGGATTGATCTAGAGTCACTTTGATTGAAAGGTCCTCAAGTTGGAAACATGTTTACAAGTGGTTGAGGTACCTAAGTTTGGTTTTGATATGATCTAGAAGTATGACAAGCAAAGAGTACAAGGACATTTGATTGTGGAGTGTATTTTGCACACTTTTGGTACTCAAGATGAAGATCAAGATCAAACTCAAGTTAAAGATGAAGTTTAAGTTCTAGATATGATTGGAGATCATTTGGTAGAAAGAAAAGGACTTAAACAAGTAGAAATAAAAGGACTTAAAGAAGGAATCAAGGTTACTCATCAAGTTAAGTCCATCACTTGGATCAATCAATCAAGCTATTTTAAGTAAGTATCAAGAATGGTTCTTGGAGAGAGGTCACTTCTCCCTAGTGTACGGACTTGCCGCCTATGAGTAGGTAAACCAAGTGTGGTACTTGGAAGGCTAACATGGAAGTGATGATCTGAGAAACATTTGAGATGCTTAGTTGAAGCAATAAAAAGGGTTGACCAAGAAAAGCAAGCAACACCCAAAAGAAAGTTAATCATGATATTTCAAGTGGTATTATCAAGTTGATGCTCTCATGCAAGTATTGATCAAAAGATGAAGCAAGCCAACCACAACAAGAAAGAGCACTTGATCATAAGTGGTATTCATTTCATATGGATGAAGAATGGAATTCAAAATGGTATCTATTGGTCTTCACCAAGCTTATAATTGGACTTCATATTGCTATTGGAGTAATGAATTGAAATCTATGTGACTATCCTCTACTCCAAAATAGCAAAGGTATCATTGTAATGTGCATGATCATTTCATCCCTTACTAGTATGCGATTAGTGCATATAGTACATACTTCATAGGATCATGCATAACAAATGAAAGTTTTAAATTCATAAGCCTACCACTATTGCTTGAATGATTAATTGATCTAGTGGTTAGTATATGAATTCATTCATGAGCTAGTGAACCCAAGTACTTGATTTAATTTGGATTGCTAAACAAGTGACAAGTACAACATTGGCAAGATAACCCTTGCAAGAGGTGTGAAGAAGCTTGTCATTGGTTCAAATCGGACTTGGAAGCTTAGGCAAATCAATTTAGTTCAAGTCAACCATAGAAGCTCATGATAGTGATAAGAGTACAAGCACAAGACAACAATGCAAATGGATATATAGTTTGTTTGTTCTAAGTGGTATCTAGACTCAAGTATTTCATCAAGAATTCACAAGTAATGTCTAGATCAACCCACAAGTGATATCATATAAGTGGTACTCATGAAGATAGCAAATGTTCAAGAAATGGTCAAAATTGGCAAATCCAACAAGTGGTTCCATCTAGAAAATTCTTTCAAGTGATATCACATTTATACATGGTATCAATCATGTAAGACGATGGTTCCACAAGTAATCCTCAACTTTAAGTGATCATCAAATGAAGAATGCATCCCTCACTTCCAAGAGTTCAAGTTGAGCAAATGGATGACCCATGCTATGACATAGGGGGAGATGTTCCTCAAATTGGTATCAAGATCAAAGATCCTATGTGTGGTATCTCAAGAAGCCCTACAAATGGTACCTACAAGTTACAAGTGGTATCTACAAGTGGTGTCATTCCAATAATCAAGTGATGTCCATAAAAAATACAAGATTCAAGCCTCAACCATCTATCCCAAATGCATACCTTTGCATCAAAGAGAAGCACACCATTTATAGAAATTGATGACAAAGGGGGAGAGATTGAACAAAGATATGAAAGCCTTGAGATTAAGATTGTACAAGAGAGATAAGATAAGATATGAAAGCTTTGGGAGAGATTGAGGTAAAGAAGTAGAGGTTGGACATGGACATGGACAAAGAGGGAGCAACATTAAAGAAAAGAGATGGATCAAAATTCTTGGATAAGAGAAGCACACAAGTAGGGGGAGCAAGCTCATGAACTTTGATAAATTGCATTTGATATGTGCATATTCATGTGCTTGCTTGCATTGCATAAGTTCTTAAATTCAATATGCATGCTTGTGTGATGTATGCTAGTTGTAGAATTTGATTGATGAAATGAAAACTAACATACATAGGATGATAGCTAGATACTTGGTATGCTTTTCAAGTAATGCTAGTACCTTGCTTTTAATGTTGATCTCACGATGTATCTAGTGCTTTTTATTTCTAAGTGTTATCTAGCTAACCATGGTGCTAAGGATGAACTTAAAGGTGCAACTTCGATTGGTATCACACTTCAAAGGTTTACTCTATACACCTTAGCATCATTTGGTAGTAATTACTCTCCCACAATTCCAATCTATGCATATGTGCGAGCTTCAAACCAAACACTCTAGCACATATGTAGGGGGAGCTAATACTACCGTTTTGGGTTTATGTTACTTGTCCAAAATCATTTTCACATGGCAAAATTGCTTGGGCAAGCAACATGAATCCAAAAGAGCTTAATTTTTATATCTTTGTAGAGTTATCATCAATTACCAAAAAGGGGGAGATTGAAAGGCCCTTGTGTGGTTTTGGTAATTGAGTGACAACCTAGGTGGACTAATTATGTTTATGTGAGATACACAGGTGATTAGTCCACAGGTACATGTGTGTGAGCAACATATACCATGAAGGTGAAAATGGCTTGGAGATGTTGCAAAGCTCACACATGTGATGATGAAGGAGCTCATTGCAAATGAGACATGACATTGAGTCATTTGATCAAGGTGGAGAAGATCAAGACATGACTTGGCTTGATGGACCGGTTACAAGCGTGAAGGGCAAGTTGGAGGCTTTCGAGCGATGGACCGCGTGGCGGTGAAGCTTAAGCAAGACTTGGCGCCGATGGATGAAGGCAACAGTGAAAAGCAAGTGAAGTCAAGATCGATGAACCAATGTGATCACGTGATGATATGAAGTGGATCATATCATTGTTGATCATGTTGGTGCATGTGTTGCATCGACATTGAAGGAGATGGAATGAAATGCGCAAGGCAAAGGTATAACCTAGGGCATTTCATTTCACCGGTCATAGGTGTGTAGAGAAGTTGATGACCGGGTTTAGGATAGATGGCCGTACTATCAAGAGGGGCAAACTTGTTTGCATATCGGTCATCTAGTGCCACTCGGGTGATCTAACTTTGCATTATCGCTAGGATCGAGTGGCGTGGCAAGTTGAGTGACTAATCCTTTGGAAAATGTTTGTGAAAAGCTAACACACATACACATGGTGGTGCACACTTGGTGGTGTTGGCACATTTGCAAAGGAGAAGAAGTTAGAGGTGTTGTGAATCAACTTAGAGAAGAGAAAAAGGTTTTTTTGTGTACTCTGAACTATAGGATGGTCCTTGGATTGGAATACTACTTTGATCCATTGTGATTTGGATCAAGTATGCATGTGGGATGTGTAGCCCTCTGAGTAAGCTTTCCAAAATGTCTAAGATCATCGAAATCAGAGTTCGGAGCTAAGAGTTATAGCCGTTTTAGCGTAGAAAGGTCTGGGACCGGACGCTGGTGCGAAAAACGACCAGACGCTCAGGAGTGTGTGGCCGGCCTTGGGCTCAGAGCTGAGCACCCTCACGCCTATGTGGCTTGTGTAGGAGTGCTTGGATACCCTCTAACTCACTTGTGCTTGCAAGAGTGCGAATCGATTGCGAGTGAGTGTGATTCTAGTGCGTTGCATTGTGAGATTGCATAGAGTGGCACTAGGTGATCGAGTTGCAAGCTGGTGGTGCTTGTTACTCTTGGAGGTTGCCACCTCCTAGACGGCTTGGTGGTGGTCTCCGTCGAAGCCCGCAAGAAGCTTGTGCGGTGCTCCGGAGAAGAGCTTTGTGAGGGGCATTGTGCTCGCCCTGCGGGAGCCACGAAGAGCAACTCTAGTTGAGCGTGTCATGGAGCTACCCTTACTTTTGGGGTAGGTTCTTGCAGTGCCCGACGTGCGGGCTTGGCGGGTGATGCCAATTAGCCGCCGAACCACCAAGTGAGCGGTCGACACAATGAGAACGTAGTATGTTGGCAAGCACGTGAACCTCGGGAGAAAATCACCGTGTCAACCTTGTTCTTCCCGTTGGTTTGCAATCCCCTTACACAAGCTTGTGATTACTTTTATATACATTGTACTTGTGTAGTTGCTCTTGTAATTAGTTAGCTTGTGTAGCTTACTAGTTACCTTCTTGCTTGTGTAGCATAGAAGTAGCTCCCTTGCGTGGCTAATTTGGTTTGTGTAACCTTGTTAGTCACTTTGCTTAGTTTGTATAGCTAAGTATTTGTGCTGTCTAATTTGGCATTGGTTGCCTTATTATTGAGCATTGCTAGTGAGCTTAGTTGGCTTTGTGCTTTTGCTTACTAGCATGTGTAGGAGCTCCCTCATTACTTGAAATACTAGTGGCATAGGTTTGTGTGACCTTGCTCCTAGAATTGGTTAGGTGAGCTCTAGTTAGCCCGGCACCTTTGTTGCTTATTTAGGATCTTTGCAAGGTGCTAGAGAACATAGATAGAGGGGTGTAGTATTGGCTAGACTAATAGTTTTAATTCCGCACTTGTTTCGGTTAGCCGACGCGATTATGTTTTAGAAATGATTATTCACCCCCCTCTAGTCGCCATCTCGACCTTACAACCCCCTTTTATAGATGAAGGGGACGACCTTACAAGTGAGAGAGGGAGAGTGTACGTGTGCTAGTAAGTCTTGTTGCCCACGCCGTTGGGTACAAGACGATGATGTCAGACGCATGTGGGAGGTTTTTACCGTGTTGTACCAGGTACGGTAAATGCCGGCGCCCATAACACTGTGGATGCCCAGATGCATGTGGGGGCCTTACTGTGTTTGCCTAGTATGGGAATTGATAGCGCCCATAACACTGTAGGGTAAATGTCGATGCCCTCAACATTGTTTGGGCTCTATCATGCCTGGAAGGTTGTAGGGCACCCTTCTAATCTGTCATGTCGGTATTGTCCTGCAGGTGTACTGGGTACATTTTGTTGGCATTTGTGTTTGACTTGAGTGCCCTATCTTACTTGCGCTGCCCGTTGCCTGGGTCCCACCGAGCGGGCATGCCCGGTCGGTTGGTCCCAGTTGGCACCGACTGCGCCAGTCGGAGGAGAGCTATAAGCAGAGGTTCGGTGCGTCCCCGGTTGGAGACGCGGGTCAGAGTCAGAAGCGGCGTTGGCCATGCCTTCCGGTCAGAGAAGCAGTCCAGAGTTGGAAGTGAGGCCCTTCGGTCGAAGTGGCAGGCCGGTGTTAGAAGCGGGTGTCATTCCTCTGGCTAGGCCTTCCGGTCAGAGATCGGTTCGCCCTTTTGGCCCGTCGTTAGGTTTTTGGGTCAACCCAGGAGTTGCGCGTCGTTCGCAACATCGTTTGCTGGGCCGAGCCTTTGTTGTTAAGCCAGTCCATGAGGGACCCTGGGTTTATGGACCCGACAGGAGCCCCCGAGCTCCCGGGCGATTCGGGTAGAATCGTCTGGGGGTACTTCATTTTGTCAGTGAGGGAATTTTTTGTTTCGACAGCGGGTGGGCGCGAGCGCACCCGTGGGTGTAGCCCCCGAGCCCCCGGACGATTCAAGGAGAATCGGCTGGGGGTTTTGTCAGTGGGCGTGGGTGCGTGCACCTTGGTGGGCGTAGCCTCCTCTTTCCAATTTCTAACCCATCATTTCTGGGAGCATGTTCCCAGGCGTTTGGTTGTGGCTGAGGGACTGGGCGAGTTGGAGTCGCTGATCTGGGGATCGGGTGAGTCGGAGTTGATAACCAAGGCATCGAGCGCAGCGAGGGATTAGGCAAGTCGAAGTCGCAGATCCTGGCACTGGGCGCGCTGAGGGATCAGGCGAGTCGGAGTCGTGGATCCGAGCGCTGGGTGCGCCGTTGGATCGGGCGAGTCGAAGTCATGGATCTAGGCGCTAGGCGCACCAAGGGATTAGGCGCGTCGGAGTCTCGGACCTAGGCACAGCCAAGGCATTTGGGCGTCTTGAGCCCCTGAGCCCCATTGGGCTTGGTAGGGGTCAGTTGAGTTTTGTGCGCTACCCCGTCTGCGGTTTCTCGCAACCGGAGGGGCTGAGCTAACGTCGCTTGCCTCGATAGCTCGTGTGACGCGCTCGGTGAGCTCGCTAACAGACACGTTCGAGTGAAGTTCGGGTCCGTCGTTCGTGATAGGGTCGGCATAGCCCTCATGTGGCACTCCACTACTCCTTAACCTACAGCCCGACAGATGCCTGGGTCATTCCAGAGACCGACCCGAGAGGCCCACTGGCCTCCCCTCGATGGGGATTCCATGGGTTTGGCTCGAGGTTAGGATCGAACGAGAAGGTTGAGATCACCCTGTCTGCTTCGGGGCAGACTGGGCGAGGGCCGCTCGGGGCTCATCTGTGTTTTCTCCCCTGGCTCTGTTTGACGTGAGGCGGCCTCGAGCCCTTTGTGGGCTGACCTTTGGACCCCGGTCGGTCATTGCTCATGTTGAATGAGGCAACTGCCACTTCGTGATGCAACATGGAGCGTTGTGATGCATTTAACTGCATATGCGATGCTTTTGGATGTATGGAATGAATGAATGCGTGCATGGATGAATGAATGTTCATATAAAGAAATAGTGGGGTCAGTAATGTTACCTTGATGGCTCGAGTGATGGGGTTTGAGGATCTCCAATCGGAAATGTACGACCGGGGTCCGTGCTCGTCATTCGTGACAGAGTCAGCATGGCCCACATGGGGCGTCCCTCTGCTCCTTACCTATCTCTCAGCATTCGCTTGAGCCATCCGATCGACTCAGGAAGCTCGTCGGTTTTTCCTGGGCGGAGATCCCGTAGTTTGGCCCTTTCCAAGTCCTGCCTGGGAAGGCGGAGAGCCGCCTGCATGCAGTTGTGCCTTGCTTCTTGCACCTGGCGTGCGGTAGTGGTGGGCCATACCCAGGCCACGTCCCGTTTAACCAGGCACCGTTCCATAAGGCAGGGTACGTCCCATCAGTCAGGGCACGTCCCATCGTATCCCATCTGCATTGAATGGGGGAAGGGAGAGGATTTTTTGCCCCCGTCATTTTGCCTTTCCCCAATCGCTGTGCCTTTCCCAACTGTTGTGCCTTTTTCTTTAAGTAGGGCTGTAGAGGAAGGGAGAGGGCTTCCGTTTTGTTCCTTCGCCTTTTCCTCATCTGCCGCTTCTTCTCCTTCTTCCTTCTCGCCAGGAGCGTTTGAGTGCCACGGCAGTTCCTAGGAGAGAAAAGGGGAGAGCGAGGGAGAGGAGAAAACTCACAGATCCATTCACAAAACTGGAGCACAACGTCGAGCTGGAGGTCATCCATTGTGAGGGAGTCGGTGCTGGCTGCCTTCGCCGAGAAGGGGTTTTTGTTGCTGAAGGAGGTGGCGCACTGGAGGGCTCCTACGGGGGAGGATTTCCCGTAACCTTGGGCCGGTGAGGTTGTTTCCTTCCTTGCCTTTCATGAGCGTGGGTTAGGATACCCCGTGCACTGGTTTCTGCGTGGGCTCCTTAATGAGTGGGGCCTGGAGCTATAGCACCTCAATCCGACTGGGGTGCTGCACATCACCGGATTCGTCACCGTGTGCGAGGCCTTTCTCGGGATGGAGCCGCACGTGGATCTCTTCCGGCGGATGTTCTTTGGGCGAGCATTGTCGGAGGGGAAGCCGCCCAAGGTCACGCCGGTGGGGGGCTTCGCGCTATAGAAGAAACCGAGTGCGTCGGGGGTGGCATGGGGAATGGTTCTACATCAGGAACCCGACGGAGGCGCCATTCCCGCCTTTTACCGGTAGGAGGCCGGAGAGGCAGGAGAGCTGGTCATGGGGCCTCGCCAGCCGACAGAAGACAAAGCTAGAGATTATCGAGGCGGAGCTTCAGAAGCTGGTGCGGCAGGGACTCGATGGGGTGTGGGTGTTCCACACCTTCTTCCGCCATCGGGTCGCCCCGCTGGCGGAGAGAGCGTGGCCGATGTGGCTATACAATGGCCCGGCGGACCCTGACCGTGCGTCACCGGAGGAGCTGTCGAACGATGAGGTCTGGAGTCACCTCGACTGGGTGCTGCCACTGAGGCCCAAGGAGTCCCTTGATGGGAAGCCTGGAGCCCTCAATGCTTCAAGGTTGTCCAAGCTAGTATGTTCTCCTTTCCTTACTTTGTGTCCCTTTCAATCCCGTTCCCCTGTATTCTTGACTTCGTGTCATCCGTTCCATAGGGACTTGGAGTTTACAAGTCCTGGCCGCACCTTCCGAAGGGGCCAGAGGGCGCGGCTCAGCAAGCCACCCTGAAGGAGGCGGCGGTTGAGAGGAAGAAGAAGAAAGCCGAGGAGGCTCTACGAAAGCATGAGAAGTAGATGGAGATCACCCGGCGCGTGCGGGCCGGGGAAAATATGAGCGACGTCGAGTCTGAGCTCGAGTCGGAGGACCCCCCAGAGGTGGGCGATGACGTGATCTTCTCTGAGGAGGAGGAAGACCGGGAGGTCGTTGTGACCTCAGCGGAGCGTTGTGATCCCGTGGCCGTATCCGCTGGTGGTCAGCAGGAGGTGGAGAGGCGCGTCGACATTCTCGTGCCGAGGAAGCGTGTCGCGAGCGCGTACGCTATTGGTGAACAGGGGGCGAAGTAGACACGGTCACCGCACCATTTGGAGGTGTTGTTGGCCTCGTCTCTGCCTGCTGTGGGCACGGTGGGACAGGTCAGGTGGTCAAAGGAGCGGGTTCATACCCGCGCATCGTCGGGGCTGGCGCCAGCGCGTGACCCACTATGGGAGGATGTCCCGCTAGCTGCTCCAGTCGGCGTGCCCCAAGCCGAGGGTCATGGTGATTCACGGGCCGAGCAAGAGCCGGTTGGGTCGACTCCTCCCCCGATTGAAGTGAGGGGGCATGGGTCGTGGCCCGGGAGCGGTCCTCGCCCAGTGGGCCCATTGACGTCGGGTTGGGGCTTTAGAGCCCTACCGCTTACATCCTGGTATGCCTTTCTTTGTTTCTTTTCGATCTTGTTGTTTGAGTTTTCTGGAGTGCGACTGACTTGTATTTTTTTGACAGTGGCCAGATGCTGACGGGGCTGAGCATCGCCCCAACTCCCATGCAGGAGGATTGGAGGCCCACCTTGCAGCATGCCATGGCAAGCGGCGGGGAAAGCAGGGTGGTGGCGGCGGGTCCTTCCCTTCTAGCGGTGGGGAAAGCAGGGTGGGCAACGACGGTGTTGGCGGCAATCCCGGTGGTGACGGCGGAGGCCATGTCAGAGGTAACCCTAGCAGCCCCACCTTCACTAACTATGGTAGAAGAGGAGAGGGAGACCAGGCTCCCTGCCTCGCTAGGTGGAGGGCCGAATGGCACACCCTCCCGGCCGAAGCTAGAGGTGTCGGGGGGAGAAGCGGCCGGGCTGGAGCCAGGACACCTACTGGTGGCCCATGAAACCGAGGTGGTGGAGATCCCTTCTAACGGCGAAGCAGGTGACGAGGTGGAGCTGCCGGCGCCGTCGTAGGAGTTGGCAGTGGTCCGGTCGTCGGTTGGGCCCTCCAACGGGCTGGGGAAGACTGACCTAGTGTGGCCCTACCCTGAGGACCCGAGGAAGGTGCGGTTCATCCTCTGGGATGAGCAGGAGTGTCAACTCTAGGATGTGCTTGAGGGGAGAGGACTTGCGGTGGAGTCTAATCTCGCCCAAACCTGGGTGAAGCTAGAGGAGGCCCTAGAGCGGGTCAAGTCCATCGAGCGGGTGGTCACGGTTGACCTACCCCATGCCACAGCGGTGAGTTTTCCACATTTGTCCTTGACTCCTGGTCTTTCATTGGTTGCCTCAGCACGCTTGCTTCTTATTTTGCAGGGTCTAGAGGAGATGTCGAGCCACAAGTCTCGTTTTCTCTAGATGGAGCACGTGAAAGGTCCTAATGGCTAGAGGGGGGTGAATAGCCTATTAAAAATCTCTACAACACTTAACAAATCAGTTAGACAATTATGAGGCGAAGCAAGTGTTGTGCTAGCCTATTAAAAAGCAAGCCACCTACCACAATTCTAGTTTCTATAGTCTATATCCACACAATGGCTATATCACTATACTAAGTTAGTGTGCTCTCAAATGCTATCTAAAGAGCCACACTAACCAAACTAACAAGCTCTCACAACTAGCTACACTAAAGAGCTTGATAACAAGTTTGCGGTATTGTAAAGAGAGAGCAAGATAGTTATACCACCGTGTCGAGGAGTGAACCAATCAATCACAAGGATAAATACCAATGTAGACCAATCACCTTGGAATCAAATGATGACACAATGATTTTTTACCGAGGTTCACTTGCTTGTTGGCAAGCTACTCCTCGTTGTGGCGATACACTCACTTGGAGGTTCACGCACTAATTGGCATCACACGCCAAACCCTCAATAGGGTGCCGCACAACCAACACAAGATGAGGATCACACAAACCACGAGTAATTTACTAGAGTACCTTTTGGCTCTCCGCCGGGGAAAGGTCAAGAACCCCTCACAATCACCATGATCAGAGCCGGAGACAATCACCAACCTCCACTCGACGATCCTCGCTGCTCCAAGTTGTCTAGGTGGCGGCAACCACCAAGAGTAACAAGTGAATCCCACAGCGAAACACGAACACCAAGTGCATCTAGATGCAAACACTCAAGCAATGCACTTGGATTCACTCCCAATCTCATAAAGATGATGAATCATTGATGGAGATGAGTGGGAGGGCTTTGGCTAAGCTCACAAGGTTGCTATGTCAATGAAAATGGCCAAGAGAGTGAGCTAGAGCCGGCCATGGGGCTTAAATAGAAGCCCCCACGAAATAGAGCCATTGTACCCCTTCACTGGACACAACATGGGGTGACCGGACGCTCTGATCATATTGACCGGACGCTGGACTCCAGCGTCCGATCGCCCGATGCTTGCCATGTGTCATCGGCTTCAAACGATGAGCACCCGACCCCAACGGCCAAGTGATGACTAGATGTGCTTCTGCGAAGTGACCGGACGCTGGACCTCAGCGTCCGGTCGTTTCCAGTAAGCATCTAGAAGCGAGAAATTACGACCGGACGCGTCCGGTCATGCTCGACCGGACACACCTAGCATCCGGTCACTCAACATCATCCTACGTTAGACTGACCAGACTCAGGCCCTGAGCGTCCGGTCAGTTTTCGTGCCAGCGTCCGGTCATAAGACCGAAACGCGCGCCCTCTGTTCTTACTGACCGGACGTGCCGGTCCAACCAAGACCAGCGTCCGGTCACTTACAGTGACCTCCGTCTTTTTTGTATAGGGCGCCGGTGGCACCGTCGGACTATCCGCACTCTACAGGCGGACACTCTGCCAGTGAAGTTCCTAACCCTTGCTCAAATGTGCCAACCACCAAGTGTATCACTTTGTGCACATGTGTTAGCATATTTTCACAAACATTTTCAAGGGTGTTACCACTCCACTAGATCCTAAATGCATATGCAATGAGTTAGAGCATCTAGTGGCACTTTGATAACCGCATTCCGATACGAGTTTCACCCCTCTTAATAGTACGGCTATCGAACCTAGATGTGATCACACTCGCTAAGTGTCTTGATCACTGAAACGAAAAGGCTCCTACTATTTATACCTTTGGCTTGAGCCTTTTGTTTTTCTTTCTCCTTTTCCAAGTCCAAGCACTTGATCATCACCATGGAATTTCCACCATCAAGTCATGATCTTCTTTTGCTTCACCACTTGGAGTAGTGCTACCTATCTTATAATCACTTTGATATACTAGGTTAGCACTTAGGGTTTCATCAATTTACCAAAACCAAACTAGAGCTTTTAATCTCCCCCTTTTTGGTAATTGATGACAACCCTTTCACAAAGATATGAATTGAAATTCAATTGAATTCATGTTGCTTGCCCAAGCATATTTATCATGTACAAAAGGATATGGACAAGTTTCATGAACCCCAATTGGTAGCAATTGCTCCCCCTACATATGTGCTAAGAGTTTGGATTGTAGCTTGCACATATGCTTAGATAGAAAATATAGGAGACAATGTCTACCAAATGATGCTAAGGTATAAAAATGGACCTTTGAAGCGTGATACCAATCGGAGTGCACCAATATATCATCCTTAGCACCATGGTTAGCTCGATACCACTTGGAGACTTAAAAATAACAAACACTAGATAACCTATGCATGCTAGTTTTTCATTTCATCATTCAAAACCTTCAACTAGCATACACCACACAAGCATGAATATTTGAATTTAAAACTTGTGCCATGCAAGCAAACAAAGAAAATGCACATTTAAATGCACCATACAAGCTCATGAGCTTGCTCCCCCTACTTGTGTGCTCAAAATTTAATTGATCCCCTTCCTTTGTCATATCTCTCCCCCTATGTCAAATTCTCTCCCTATCACTTATATCTTTATTTCTTTCCCCCTTTGTTATCTTTTCACTATCTTAGTACACTAATATCTTTGCTTTTCTCCCCATGTACTAATATCTTTGTTTTTCTCCCCCTTTGTCATCAATGACCACAAAGGTTCAAAATATAGATAGGTTGAGATTATCAATATCAATCAATGGGGTGAGGATCATTTTCCCAAATTTGGTTCAATCTAGATCATTTGCCGAAGATATTTAACTCGGTTTGATCCAAGGACAAGCTTCTTCACACCTCCAAATAAGGGTTATCTTGTACCATGTTGAGTTAAACACTTGGAGTAGTGCTACCAATCTTATAATCACTTTGATAAACTAGGTTAGCACTTAGGGTTTCATCAATTCACCAAAATCAAACTAGAGCTTTCAGCACGCCTGGATGGAGGAGCTCGAGCACCAGCTAGAGTCCGCTCGCCGTGAGTCCTAGGACCGGGCGGCGGAGGCGCGGGCGGTGGAAGTGCTTGCGGTAGAGCGAGCGACTGCCGCCTAGCGGGGCCTTGAGGTGGCCAAGGCCTGCTAGGCGGAGACTGAGGCAGCATTGCGAAAGTCCCTGGTGGACATCGAGGTGGCGCTCCAAGGTTCCCTGGAGGGCCTGGAGATGGAGCGGAAGGCCCTGGAGTCAGAGCGGCAGGCCCGGTCGGAGACCAACCAGGAAGTGCTCGTGCTCCGGTGCCGGGTGCTTGGGATGGAGGAGGCGGATGCTCGGCTACGCGAGCAGGTGGCTCAGCAGGAGGAAGGGCTTTTCATCCTCGAGAACACTTGCCTCGGTACGTTCCTTCTCTGCTTCTGGTTTGATGTCTTGTTTTGCCTCTTGTTTCTAAGCTTGTTACCCTTCTTTCAGAGCTGGGCAGAAAGGTGGAGTTGCTGGAGCGGGACCTGGGGACGGCCAGGGCGACGATTGGCCGGAATGCAGAGGCACTGGCCAAGTCCCTTGAAGAGCGACATGCTCTTGAGGGGGAGCTCGACCAGCTCCGCAACGTCACCCAGGTCGTTGTCTCAGAGGTCTTCAGGTCGGTGGCAAGTACCAGCACGCTCGCCATTCGACTGGCTGAGGTGCTGGATGAGGTTCGGGCCCTCATCTCCGCCGAGATTTTCTATGGAACGTCAGGGGTGCTGACATCGGTGGTGACGCACCACCCAGACTTGGACTTTGCCGCCATCTACAATGGGTACACTGATGGCTGGAGCACGGAGGACATCCACTCGCTCGGGGAGAGCTTGATGCCCCACGCACAGTTGGTGGCCGGGCAAGTCTCCGCGTAGTGTGTGATGGACGCTCGCCGTGCGGACATGGCCGAAGTCATGCGCCAGGGGACATCACCCAGCCTGTAGATGGAGTGGAGCCTAGGTCAGATATGAACGTTGCCCCGCCTCCGACGGAGCCAAATGTCGTCCAGCCGAAGAGCGAGCAGCCCGTGCCTTCACCGGTCGCACCGATAGCCGATGCCGCCGGGCAGCCACAATAGCTTGTAAAGTAGAAGTAGTTTAGCAGATGTAAAAAGTTAAGTTCATGGGGGAGCCCCCGTGTAAATGTTTTTTTGTATTCAACGTATATAATCAGTTTCATTTTTGTGATGGAATCACTTCGTTCGGGGAAGCTTGTCCCATTCGTTCCTTAGTTTTACCTTAGCATAATTTTGTTTTTTATTCTTTCTTTTTCGCACCTGCCCGTTCATCCCTTAGGCTGCAACTTAAGAGCGCGGGCGTTACCCACGAGGCTCAGCTGCTCATAACCATAGGTAGAGGCAGGGTGTGATCGGCCGGAATATTTAAAGCAAAGCTACGTAAGGAATCAAAGGAACGAACTACCCTTTTGTTCGGGTAGGAAGGTATTTTACCATATGTTAGGAAACAAAAGGAGAGGTGGTACGACACCTCCATGGAGCCCCCGAGCGACCCGGGCCAAAAGTGTTCGGGCCGGGGTGCTTTATATGAGCAAACATTAAGTAAAAAATGGTAAGACCAAATTTTAGGGGAAGAAACAACGTAGCTGTTCGCTGTTCCAAGTGTTGGTGAGAACGTTGCCGTTGTCATCCTTCAGTCGGTAGGCGCCTGGTCGGATTACTTCGGTCACCGTATAGGGACTTTCAGTCGTCCGCATCCTTGCCCACCATGCCCCCTTTCTTGGCTACTACCTCCTCGCCCCTTCCTTCCTTCAGCCCGTCGGCCTGTCGTAGAAAGTGCTTGAGGAGTTCATAGTCCTTATAGAGGTGCTTAATGGGGTAGGCGTGGTTGGTGTACGGGCTCTCCATGAGCTTGTTGAAGTGGTCAGGCGGGCCCTGCTGGGGCTGCTTGCCCATGAAATTAGTCACGGCGACCAACACGAAGTTGGTCGGTCGGCGCCGATCCTTCTTGTTCTTTTTGAACCTCTGCATGGAGGGGCCCTTGTCCTGATCCTCGTGCTTGACCTTGCCTTTGTCCCAGCCTCCATTGAAGACCGCTCCGACTGCCTCCTCGTCGGAGGCATGGTTCATGGCGACGTCGAGTAGGTCACGGGTGGTACGGGGCTTTAGGCAGTCAAGCTTGTGGATCAGAGACTCGCAGGTTGTCCCGGAGAGGAATGCGCTAATGATGTCCACGTCGACGACATCAGGGAGGGAGTTGCATCTTTTGGAGAACCTATGGATGTAATTCTATAGGGGCTCGCTGGGCTCCTGCTGGCAGCTCTTGAGGTCCTAGGAGTTCCCAGGGTGGACATACGTCCCCTGGAAGTTCCCGACGAAGACCCTCTTGAGGTCCACCCAGTCGCGGATGCTAACTCGAGCCATGCTCGAACATGCTCCCCCACGTAGATGGGGAGGTACTGAATGATGAAGTGGTCATCTTCCACCCCTCCGCCTCGGCAGGCGAGCTAAAAATCTTCGAGCCATATACCGTGGTTCATCTCCCCGGTGTACTTGGTGATGTTGGTGGGTGGTCGAAAGCGTTGTGGGAACGGTGCTCTCTAGATGCGTCGGCCAAAGGCCCGCGGTCCCGGGCCATCTGGGCTGGGACTCCGGTCGTTTGGCCGGCGACCATGTCTGGGGTGTGTTCTACCGCTCCCCCCGATGGTCCAGCCGGGGTCCTTGTCGCCTGCCCTTACTGCCGCCCGATGGACGTCATCATCATGCCGGGCCCGACGCCGGTTGCTGATGACGCTGCGAGCGTCTTGGTTTGGCCCGAGCCACTCGTGCACAAGGGGCCAGTGTGGAGCGGGCACCAGGTCAGACCATGGCACAGCTGTGGCCTCCTGTGCCGCACTCGGCGCCTGTAGCGGTGAGTGGATGGAACGATTCGTCTCGTGCGTTCCCATTCCCCTGGTGCGGAGAGAGGCCGCGAGTTGGTGTCGCGATGCGGAGCTCTCCACCTGTTGAACAACGGTGGTCTCCACCAGCGTCCGGAGGTTCTGGTGGACCGCCCACTCCTAGGGGTTGACAGGCTCGGGGACGCTGCGCAGAAGCATCGCCGCAGCGGCAATGTTCTGGCCAGCCCAGGCAAACTATGGGGGATCGTTCCTGTCCATGATGTTGCGCTGGACCTGGTGGGTGCGACCCCGAGTGCCACTCGCCGGGTCACGCGGATGGGGCCCACTGTGGTGCACCGAGCACGCCGGCACAGGTGGCGGCTGGTTCTGCCACCTTTGTCGTAGCTCCTCGCCATGCTAGTGCGCACACGCGAGGGCCCCCGCACAAGGGTCCAGAGGGGTGTGGGTTTATACAGACTCCGCTGCCACCGGCGGCTATCCTAGAGCGTCCGCCATAGCACACTCCTAGGACGGACGGTGGCTAGGTGCCATGTCACCGATGCTGGAGCCGTCGCTCTTAATCTCGTCATCCAGGAGCTCATGGAAAGTGGCGGGAGCATAGCTCGCCATTCCCACGAATTCGGATGTGAGAGGGGGGGCGCCAGCGTCCTTCGAAGCCCCCGGGAGTACGCATCCACGGGGGACGCGAGGCCGTAGGGGAACCGGTAGTACGATGGTTGCGGTGCGGACAACGGGGTCCCTCCGGATATTCAGCGGAAGATAGTAAAATAGCGAGTAAATAACAGCATATACATTACTCACAGCGGATAATCGGAATGAAGCATAGGCGCCTCATCGTTGAAGCCGTCGTGTGTCCCGTAGCCGATGGAGGGCGCCCCTCCGATGGGCACCAGAAAAAGTGCCTCTTCGCAGAGGTGTAGTATGCCGAGCCGGTCGGCGACGAAGTCCAGGCTTCCAAAGAAGAAGGCCTGGGATGGCTCGAAGACGGGTGGAACCCACATCCCAATAGGTGGAAGTGTGGAAAACTCCAGTGAGCCGAAGCGAGTCGTATCGCTTGAGCCCACCGTGGCAAAGATGACGGAAAAGTGGGCCATCCGATGACCAAAAGTGTGAACGTACAGCGTCTTCCCCACGGACGGTGCCAACTGTCGGTGCAAAAACTGACCAACACATAAATATTTGTAGTTTTGCCGTACATTGTGATCGGATGTGGCCTAGCACTCAATGACACAGGGTTTATACTGGTTCAGGCAACGTGCCCTATGTCCAGTTTGAGTCGGTCGGTGACTTTATTCTTGAGCCCAGGTGCTCGAAGTTTGCTGTGGGGTTATAAACGAGAGGAGAAAGATGGGGGTGCAAGAGGTCCGGTCGGGCTCCGGTCTATAGGACCGAGAGCGACGGGAGTTGCTACGTGCATTAAGTACGTGAGCATGTGTTGATCGTCTCAGATCGATCGTCCCCCTTTTGGAGGGAGCACACCCCCTTTTATAGATGAAGGGGACGGCCTTACAAGTGAGAGAGGGAGAGTGTACGTGTGCTAGTAAGTCTTGTTGCCCACATCGTCTGGTACAAGACGATGATGTCAGACGCATGTGGGAGGTTTTTACCGTGTTGTACCAGGTACGGTAAATGCCGGTGCCCACAACATTGTGGATGCCCAGATGCATGTGGGGGCCTTACCGTGTTTGCCTGGTATGGGAATTGATAGCGCCCATAACACTGTAGGGTAAATGTTGGCGCCCTCAACACTATTTGGGCTCTATCATGCCTAGAAGGTTGTAGGGCACCCTTCTGATCTGTCCTGTCGGTACTGTCCTGCAGGTGTATTGGGTACATTTTGTTGGCGTTTGTGTTTGACTTGAGTGCCCTATCTTACTTGCGTTGCCCGTTGCCTGGGTCCCACCAAGCGGGCATCCCCGGTCGGTTGGTCCCAGTCGGCACCGACTGCGCCAATCGGAGAAGAGCTATAAGCAGAGGTTCGGTGCGTCCCCGGTTGGAGACGCTGGTCGGAGTCAGAAGCGGCGTTGGCTAGGCCTTTCGGGCAGAGAAGCGGGCCAGAGTTGGAAGCGAGGCCCTCCAGTTGGAGAGGCGGGCCGGTGTCGGAAGCGGGCGTCGTTCCTCTGGCCAGGCCTTCCGGTCGGATATCGGATCGCCCTTCTGGCCTATCATCAGGTTTTTGGGCCGGCCCAGGAGTTGCGCGTCGTTCGCAACGTCATCTGCTGGGCCGAGCCTTTGTTGGGAAGCCGGTCCATGAGGGACCTCGGGTTTATGGACCCGACAGGTCGTGTTCGTGCGGTCGAGGGGCATCAGGCGCATCTGCGCTGTCTGGGTCGCATCCCCACGGCAGCGGCTGGAAGTGCATCCAGGAGGCGGCGACACGTGGCTAGGGCGCATCCGTGACGACGGCTGGGAGCACGTCCGGGAGGCGGCGACGCACGACTAGGGTGCCTCCACGACAGCGGCGTGCCTACAACGACCTCGGGCCGGAATGGCTGAGTCCCCGTAGGGCCATGCCTGGCCGAAGGTTACGATTTGATAGTATTATTTTTTAGTGGTAGGCGACGTACGTGTCGACAAGAACTTTAGTCTTTTCGAATGTGCTCATAGGAATAGATTTGCGTGAGTGCATGCTTAGAGCAACTCTAAGAGCCTCTATAAATTTTAATCTCAGAGAGTCATTCAATGAATATTATCTTTCTATATCTCTCATGTTTCTAACAAACTCTTTGTATAGCTCACACAAGTTCTTAAGAAACATACTTAAGTAGTTTTTTTAGAACCGGCAACTTTATTAAGAGCAGCAAGATACTGCTAAGAGGGACATGCCCTCCAAAAATACAGAGTTCAGAGCCTCTATAACTGGGCATCTGTGAGCATGACTCAAGGTAGTACAAGAGTAAGATGTCTCCTAGGAAGGAGTAGCAGCCATAGCATGTCTAGCAAGTAGATGAGCAGTGACATTGAAAGACCTATCTATCTTGCAAACCTTACAATTTGCAGGAGTGTAACTATTGAGGAATCTTTGAGTATAGGTCTTGATACTCCAGAGAGGCGGTGATGAGTGGTCACTTGCATTGATGAAATTTACCAACTATTGATTGCCAGATAGGAAGCTTGGACCCATGAGCTGTAAAGAGGAAGCCAAAGATGCTGCTAGAGCAAGCCCTGCTGCTTCGGCCAAGAGCACCGAAGTGGTTGATGTCATGCCTGCTTTCACATACAAGGTATAAGATGGCTGTAGGTGATTGTTGACAACAAAGATCCCAATTCATGCTCTCCTTGAAATGTGTTGGTTCATGTCAGGTGCTCCCCCGTCTCGATCCTGCTATCCCGGATGCCTGGGGAAGGAGACTTAATTTGGTATTTGGCGGTCAAGGAGTTATCGACACCGGACCGCATCCAGATGGCGTTGGGGAAGGAGATGAAGATCGATGTTGCAAGGAGGGGCATGAAGCTTTGTCCAGCTTCATGGCCATGGCCGCGGAGGTGTCCTGAAGACCGACACTGGTACATGGCATCCAGAAGGCCTCCCCGCTGAAGTCCAAGTTCTGGGCATCGGGAGGTGATTCTGATGAATCGGAAGACGATGAACCGAAGGTTCACAGCTCTTCCACGCCGGAGTTCGTTAAGGAAGCCTTGGACGCCGGCTTCATGATCGATCAGTTAGCTATGGTGGAACAGGTTCTAGACACAGGTAAGGCTTCGTTACCTCACGATCTTCTACCCAGGGCTATCATTGAATCTTTGATCAAGAGGAAGCTCGTTGGCGAGCCATGGCAAGGGCCGCTGCCCGCTCCGCGTGTGTCTCCACCAAGAACGCTAGGTGACTTCCTTACCAGGGCCAGCCACCATGACCTGGGAACTCGGGGCGGCTCAGGAAAGTCTCCACGGCACCCTAGATCGCCGACGAGGACTGTTCTGGCGAGGTCACAGGAAGATTCAATTTTTTTTGAAAAAACGAAAATCTAGGATCGTGATACGTTATTCCATCCGCTTCCTCGTTCGACACTATGGACCAAGGCCGCGGTCGCATGCACTCGGATCGGTGCGGAAGGGGAACGGTGCGTGCTTTCTCTGGATGTGCTGAACGGGTGCAAATTGGGTCAGGAAAGTTTTTTTGGCCCACGAAGGGACTGTGTGCGTTATTCAAGAGGACAGGGACAAGGAGAAGTCCTATTGTAACTAAGTCACCACCAGCAGCATATACGACACCATCGCGACCTTCGTTCGCAGATGTCATGCAAGCAGGCAAACAGATGGCGGCGTAGGGTTTAGGTCATGGCGGTGATCATGGCGCTCATGGAGGAGGAAGGGCGGCGGGGTACAACCCCAGGTTTCACCCGGGTTTTGACCCAGGACACGGACGGGGCCGTGGCCACGACCAGTTTCCCCCGCATGGTCGAGGCCGGGTCAGGGATACGGTGGCTTCGGCTACTTCAACCAGGGCTTTGGCGGGGGCCGGGGCGGGAGTCCACAGGGTGGCAATGGAGGAGGGTTCAGCGGAGGCAGAGGTCGTGGGGGCTGGCCAAACCCTAGCCGCCCCGCTACCAACCATCTTCGTCGTAGGAGCTAGGGAGGCAGCACATGCCGCGAAGCCTGCCAAGAAGGCCACCCCTCTCCCAAACTCGATCCAGGGGAGGCGCTAGCAGTGCACAGCAGAGGGCTGCTCCCCAACCAACACCAAACAATGGGGTCATCGCGTGAGCGACCTCGACTCGCCGAACAAGTCAAGACCAAGCATCAACTGAAACTCTTTGCATGCAGACTCGCCCGCCAGATCCAATTCTGCAGTTATTATGAGTGATGTGCGAGTTATCCCGTAAAGGAGGAACTCAAAAAGTAAGGGTAAACCTTCATCGCTATCGATGCCACACTAAAGGGCATACGATTTCGGTTTGTCTGATTGTTCTTAGTTGTGAATTATGCTTTGGTGATCATGTTAAAAAATATGTCCAAATCTGAAGAATTTGAACTCTCTTCGCTATACCTTGTGGATATGTTGTAGAAGTCCCGGCTTTTATTTCATACTGTTGTTGAGAATCCAAAAATTGCTTCGATGACAAATCCATTGTGTGGTACGTGTTTTGGAGGGTTCTTTTCTGCTGACGAGTTAGCGGTGGAACTTGACAAACTATTGCTCGGGAATAGTTGGGTGATTGAAGAGAAAGGCAGCGATGCCTTTTTCACTAATTTCCCATCTTCAAGTGCTCAACCACATGGTGAATTGGGCCCAATGGACACAAAGACGATTGAAAGGAAAGATTCGGTTCGAGAAAGGAGCCGAAAATGATGTTTTTAAATATGAGATTGATAAGGTTTGGGTGCGATTGGAGGGCTCCCAAAGGAGTTACTGAGGAATTTCCTATTATCCGGGCAATTGGCTCAATTTTAGGGGTATCTCGGGCTATTGATATGAAATTCACAAAGAAATATGGCAGAGCAAGAATGAAAGTAGCAAGTGCTAAATCCTCGACCTCATCCCAAACCTTGTGGATGTAGTCATTGGGGATTTTGTATATGAGCTACAATTCGAGTTGAGAAGGATATGTCTCGATGGTGAGCCCCAAGTCATTGACATGGACTCTACCATGGACGAGGACAAAGCCCCAGGAAGAGAAGGAACCGGAAAACATGGATCATGATGCTAACAAAACAGAGATCCACCAAATGGTCAAATGTACGTTAGGCTGCCCAATGCCTCGATTGCGCCAAGTGGACAGCACAAGAACAAAGGCGGTCATTGGTACACCCTCCGACCATCACCTAGGCAATATCACGACCAACCCGATCGGTCCTACCACGGGCCGTTGATACTCGATGAGAGCATGGGGGCTGTAAATGCAGTGCAATACTCAATGAACTTTCTGGAGACATGTCTATGTGGAAAAGAAAATGCAAATAAGCCCGGTTGTGTTACTATCTGAGACTCGGATGACTCGATGGTAATCTGCACAATGGAAGGCTAGTCTATTGCAGTCTAAAAGTGACTCTGGCCTCCTAAAAAAAACTAAGGCAATGAGTGGCGGGGCAGTGTCACCAGTGAGAACTAGCAAAAGAAACGCATCTACTACGGAGCAAGACTCGTTGGAGAAGGCAACGAAGTTAAAAGCGCGCAAAAATTTGGAATCATCTTCGATCAAAGGTAAAGAATCACAGCCACTTTCTTTTGATGCTCTTGATGATTCTATTTTGCTAGCTTCTACTAGTGCACTAGGAATTTCACTCGGGGTTAATAAGCATGAGGTTTCCTGTTCTTTAAAATCTTTAAAAGATGTGAAGTCACATAGACTATCTGAGATTTTTAATTTAGAAGAATCTAGCAAAAACCTAGTGGATGATGTCTCATCTGTTTGCTCTTTAGAGGAAAATATGGATTTAGATGCTTTAAACCTCATTTGTGCGGAGATTACTGAAGACCTAGGTGATGGGGGCTGTGATCCTTTGTGTCTACAGACCCCTTTATCACATTACAAAAAATCTAGGTCCAAAATTAATGAAAAAAATCTAAAAGTCAATCCAAATGAAAGGAATTTTTTGGAACTACAATGGTTTTGCTGACCATAAAAAGTATAAATTTCTGTCTGACTTGACAAAAGAAAAGAACCTAGATTTCATTGCCTTATCGGAGACCGGGAGAGCCAATTTTCCGCAATCAACTTTGAATAATAATATCTACGCTGACAGAGATTTTCTTTGGCATTACATGGCTCCAAGGGGTCGGTCCGGTGGTATGATGCTAGGTATAAACCCTTTAAGTTTTGACATTGGTCAGATAGAAGAAGGGGATTTTTTTATTCGGTTCAAGTTGAGACACAAGGAGGTTGATTTTAAATTTAATTTAATCTCGGTTTACGGCCCTGCTCAATTAGATCTAAAAATGCAATTCTTATTCGAGCTGGTTAGAGTATGTTCAAAAGACACCCTACCTATTATTATAGGTGGTGATTTTAACATTATTCGTAGTCCGGATGAGAAAAACAATGAAAACTATAGTGATAGATGGCCTTTTCTGTTTAATGCAGTCATTGACACGCTAAATCTTAGAGAATTAGAGCTGACAGGAAGTTTACTTGGGCTAATCGCGTACAAAATCAGACCTTTGAGAAACTAGATAGGATTCTAGTTTGTACGGATTTTGAGTCTAAGTATCCGCTTTCAACTGTGGTTGCTTTGAGCAGAGACATTTCTGACCACACTCCACTGTTATTTAGCACAAATAGTCCATCTTCGGCTTACCAACCCCAATTCAAATTTGAATTGGGTTGGTTGCTTAGGGATGGTTTTTGTGACATGGTGCGAGATGTTTGGCTTAGTGTGATTGTGGAGGGCAGCCCATTAAAGAGGTGGCAGGCGAAGATCAGGAGACTTCGCCAGTACCTCAGAGGCTGGGCAAAAAATGTGAGTGGGGCTTATAAGAAGGAAAAAAGGAAATGTTAGACAAACTCGATGAGCTAGACAAGAAGGCAGAAACATCTTTGCTTAATCAGACGAAACTAAATCTTAAACATGTGTTAAATGAGAGATTGGCTGAACTGCTGCGTGAAGAGGAAATTAAATGGTACCAAAGGGCAAAGGTAAAACATCTATTGGAGGGTGATGCTAATACTAAATATTATCATCTTTTGGCTAATGGTAGGCATAAAAAAACTCGTATTTTCCAATTGGAGGATGGCAACAATATAATAGAAGGTGATGCTCAACTAAAACAACATATTACCAACTATTATAAAAACCTGTTTGGTCCCAGGAGAGCTCTTCTATAGTTTGGAGGAGCACCAGTCCAAGGCATACCTCAAGTCTCTCGATCCGGAAAATGAGTTTCTAAGCGATGTGTTTTACGAGTGCGAGGTCGAGAAAGCAAGCGGTGTTCCAGATGGAACACAATAAGGCACGAGGACGGATGGCTTTCCCCGAGTTCTATCAGGTCTTCTTGGGATTTAATAAAAAGGCGATCTAATAGCTCTCTTTATGGAATTTCATGAGGGAACTCGCCTTTGAATAGTCTCAACTTTGGTACTATAATTACATTACCAAAGAAGAAAGATCTGAAAGTCATTCAACAATATAGACCGATCTGTTTGTTGAATGTTTCTTTTAAGATCTTTACCAAAGTTGCGACTAATAGACTGTCTATTGTTGCCCAGAAGATCATTAGACCAACACAAACTGCTTTCCTCCTAGGAAGAAACATCATGGAGGGCGCAGTAATTCTCCATGAAACGATTCATGAACTCCACTCGAAAAAGCAAGATGGAATAATCTTTAAAATATATTTTGAAAAGGCTTATGATAAAGTAAAATGGAACTTTTTACAACAAACCTTAGCGATGAAAGGATTCTCTCTAAGTGGTGTTCTTGGGTACAAAGATTTACAGGGAGGAAATGTAAACATTAAAGTGAATGACCAACTTGGTTCCTATTTCCAGACAAAAAAAGGCCTAAGGCAAGGTGACCCAATGTCTCCAATACTATTTAATATAGTGGCAGACATGTTGGCTATACTAATTGCTAGGGCCAAGGAAGCAGTCCAGATAAAAGGGGTCATTCCTCATCTTGTCCAAGATGGTTTGTCTATTCTACAATATGCGGATGACACAGTGATCTTTATGAGCCATGATGTTGAGAAGGCGGTAAACATGAAATTGATACTAAGCACGTTTGAGCAACTTTCAGGGCTCAAAATTAATTTTCATAAAAGCGAAATATTTTGTTTTGGTAAAGCAAAAGAGCATGAGGTTTTCTATTCGCAGTTGTTTGGGTGTGGGGTGGGTAAGTTTCCCTTTCAGTACCTTGGTTTACCTATGCACACTAGGAAACTGAGTAATAAAGATTGGCAGTCAATAGAGAACAGAATTGAAAACAAGCTTAGTGGATGGAAAGGTAAGATGCTTTCTTTAGGAGACATCAACATTGCACTTCTTTAATTCCAATGGATGGTTATCGACTAGGTTTATTGGTCTTCATTAGTCAGAACTTTACTTCCCGCTTTGTTTTCCTAGTGTCTACTTGTAAGCTTGTGATCCCTGTGGGTTGTGTGCTGGTCGCTGTACTGAACTTTGTAATAATTGGCCTGATTCTACCCTGAGGTAGATGAAGCCGGATATAAACTATCATTTATCTAAAAAAAATGTCAGGTGCACATGAAGCATCTGTGTATATTCTTATCCCAGGCAAGGAGTGATGGGAAATCGACCCTGAAATAAGGTGGTGCCGGGTTTGCAGACAACGGCTGAACCCCTCTGCTTTCCTCAGCTGATGTGTGGTCCTTGGAGACTAATTAGGCGAGCTTTAGCAACAGGTGAAAAGAGCAGGCAAGCACTCCAACAAAATCAGTAAGAATTGCACAAACTGTGGCTTACTTGAAAATAACAGTCACTTATTTTTTCACTGTACCTTTGCCCGTGCTGTTTGGTTCTCTGCGAATCCATCTATTTGCACTTCTATTTTACCCCAAGATGAGAATGGTGTACAGGAAATTTTACCCATACTTATCCACAGCCACACCACTAATCAACAGATGCTACTATTACTTACCGCTCTCTGGTACATTTGGAAAGTTAGGAATGATCACAGGTTCAAGAACAAAAATATGGACTATCTTTCAGGTCCATAATGCAGTAAAGGTGGATATTGCAGCAAGCTCTTTATGCTTACAACAAGATGATGAACAGGTTGCCTTCGCTATTGACGCACAGGCTGCTGGACATGACAACTGACCAAGGAATCAAGGTACTAATCTTTTGATTGCAGATACATACTTAAGTAGTTAAGTTACAACACATTATTCAACAACTTATTCCAACACTAAAGTAAAGGTGATATCTAAGCACTAACATGAACATAAAGACGAACATGAATAAAAAGCAGAAGGTGTGGAGCTCTATCTTTCACGAGTCCTTTCATATGAGGCTAAAGATAAGAGCTTGATCATAACCGAGAGTGTGTCATTCCGGAATAATTAATATCCTTATATGGGTGTATACCTTTTCCTACACGAGAATGAGGCCACCGCCCATAAGGTCCATTGATAATTAAGGGGTTACTCATTGCTCAACTTTTTCCATATTTGGTCAGGTTATCCAATCAATGGCAGAGATGTGTAAGTAGGAGTACTAACTTTACTAAGATAAGCCACAGGTACACTCATCAAAGTTAAAACGTGCCCTAAATAGGGAGTGGGTCGGGCTGACTAGACAGCTCATGGGTGTCTCGCGAAACTTGGCAAGCAAGTAATGCAGAGATATAGATATATAGAAACCGATACGTGTATGTAATCTTATATGGTTAGAATTTTTTGTAAATGAGTATGAAACTAATCTACACCTGGTCGGGGGAATCAAACTATAATCCTGCCTCTTAGGCCCCGTTCGCGTGCCCTTAAACTCAGCTTGATCCGCTTCTTTTTTCATCCGGAATAGTATTTTTCTCTCACAAATTCATCCAGCATTTCTCCAAACCATCCAAATTTCTCCAGAATTCCTCCCAACGAACAGGCCCTTAGACTATATAGTAAGGGCCAGGGGTCTCAATCGAGAAACATCTTTTCCAACTCACACCAACGCCCCAGCAAATCCTTGCACATAACTAAAACAATAACCGAACTGAGTACCTCACCTTTGAGGTGGTCGACTTCTCGAGCATCTACCACACATTTTTTTTGTGCCCAGCTATGAAAAGTTCATGTCGATCCTACATCTACCTCAAACTCAAGATTCATGAGCTAAATGGCACGATAACGGTTGGCACCAACTTCCAACATGCATGCGATTCACGATCGCGAAAATGGTGACATGGCCGACACCCAGATTGTCTCAAAAGAGTTGGTGCTCATTAAGCAAGAAGTGGTTGAAGGAGAACCCAAAATGAAGAAGTCTGTGAGTTCAACCACATTTAAGCCCATTAAAACACAGAAACTGGGTTAGACTAGTTTTATCCTGACTGTGCTTTTCTCAAAGAAGCACTCCTAGAAAAAATTGTACCAAACAGAGTTATATATCTATATACCTAATATTAAAGAAAAAATTTCTCTCCTCCAATTATTTATATGTTACTCTCTCTTGACCCATTTTTTGTCATCCACTCCTGGAGCATAAGAGTTCTAACCGAACTTACTAAGAATAGTAATACGTGATTGATTAGACATAATAAGACTACTAGAGGTAAGACTAAGAGTTCTAATTGGTTTAATGTCCCATTTGGGATCCGTGCTCATACGAGTTAGAATTGCATGTATCTGGTCATTGTATATTGACAAAATCCGATTTCTAGACGTATTGGAACAGACCAATTTCAAGACATCGAAACATATGACGCAAGTTGTACACTCTGTTGAAATGCATAGGCATGTCCGCTACTAGTCCATTCTTAAAAAAATTAAAAAGGAGAAAAATTCTTCCTCCATCTCTCGGTCTATCACTCTCTCCTCCATCCGTCCGTGCCTATGCTCCGATGAATTAAAGATAAAAACCGTCATATCCGTGACCCATACTATACAATAGTGTGCGTCTAGCCATGGTATAAAATTTGATTCTAAAGCATATTGAAATAGATTAAGGCAAGCCGTACCTACAAATTACTATGTGCATGTTTATATACTATACTCTCTCGTTCCAAATTACAAGTCGCTTTAACTTTTTTGTATATCCATTTTGTCATGTATCTAGATATAATAAAAAAACTGGACCTGCGAGGGTATGACCACCCCCAGGCATTGCATTAAGAAGAAGACCTTCTCACGCAGGCCCAGAAAACCCCCGAACCTCTGCCCCACCCTTATACAGTGGCACCGTCGCCCTGTGAGAACGGGCCGGTCCTTAGACCTGTGCTTTGGCATAGGACAGACGAGGGGATTTTTTTAACCCGACTTGAGGAGTGCCGCCAGGACGCTCTAACCAGTTGGACTAGAGGCCCTTTGGCTCATCTAGACATAATAATATGTCTAAATGGATGAACCAAAAAATCAAAATGACTTATAATTTGGAACGGAGGGAGTAGCTTTGATAAGAAAACAATGAGTACATATGACTCTAAAGATTAGTTTGGCAAAGCTAGTGTGGAGTAATTTCTCTAGCAAAGATGAAACCCTTTTTTTTTAAAAAAAATGGTTGACAAAAAAAAAGAACTCTAATAATAATTTTGTAATAATTTATATCAAGTTTATGAAACCTCAAAAGAAGTCATGTGTTTTAGGCTCCGACTTCTCGATATAAAATGGGTATCAGCTTGTTCGGCTGGCATTAAATTTACACTGTAGCAGCTGGAAAACACTGCAGTAGCTAAAATTTGGTGAGAGAAAAACACTACTCCGGCTGAAAAAAAAAGAAAGCCAGCCAGTTAAAACTGGCCAGCCGAACATGCGGTATGGTTTCTCCGAACTGCTTATAAAGAGCTTCAAAAGAAGTTTTATGCTACTTCTCAATATAAAAATGGTTATGGCTCTTCTGGAACGCTTGTAACTTCTCAATATAAAAATGGTTATGGCTCTTCTGGAACGCTTGTAATATGGGCGTCCATTCCTTATGGACTAACTGGAAAAATACAAGCAATGCATGAGGTGCAGAAGGTTTTGATCCTTTTGTTCCGGGAGGAATAGCGAGCAAGAGGCTTAAAAAAACATGTGTTTTTGGAACTATACAAAGCCAGTAAATAAACAAATAAAAAGTCAATGGGTATTTGAATTTGAACCCGAGTAAGAGCCGTTTGACAGTCCTCTACGCAAGAGCGGCGGTAGCCGAAGTCATGCTAAAGGCCTTGAAGAAATATACTGCACGTCCATATTCACACGTGCGAAACCGCCATATATCTCCATCCAATCCAAAGTACCAATGTCCCGTACTACTACCCCGTTCGCACCCGACGGCCCTCCTTTGCTACCCCCGGTTGGAACGCCGCCGCCTATATAAACCTCCCCCACCTCCAACTCCCTCTCTCCCCTCCCGTTCCCCAATTCGAAATCGAATCGGGTCGGTCTTGCCGTGCGTGCGTGCGTGGCTGCGCGAACGACTCTCGACTGCACACCCCGCTCCGCGCCGCCGCCGGGTCCCCCCTAGGGTTTCGCCGCGATGTCGCTCCGGCCGAGCGAGCGGGAGCTGATGCGGAAGGGCAACTACAAGCAGACGGTGGACGCGGAGGAGAGCCGCCGCCGCCGCGAGGGCCAGATGGTGGACATCCGCAAGGCCAAGCGCGAGGAGAGCCTCCAGAAGAAGCGCCGCGACGGCTTCCCCGCCTCCGCCGCCGGCGCCGTCCCGCCCATGGGCCACTCCACCGCGCTCCAGCAGAAGGTGCTGCGCTGCCTTGCCCTGGCTCGCTCCCGATCTGATCCGTCCCCCTTCATTAGGGTTTGGGAGACGGGGGTGTTTCTCGATCTGACGGGTTCGGATCTGATTCTTCTCTTGTTTTCTGCTTGTGCAGCTCGATGGCTTGCCGGCGATGGTGCAGGCCGTCCTCTCCAACGACCCCGCCGTGCAGCTTGAGGCCACCACGCAGTTCAGGAAGCTGCTCTCCATAGGTGAGATTCGGATCTTATGTGCAGTTACCGTTACGATGGATAGAGTTTAGGGGTGAGATTTGGGCGGTTTGTCGAGTAGTATTAGGCCATGCGTGAGGGTATCTGGGTATGGCCAGTTCTAGGTGCTAAGGTAACTGTCGTATACGCCTATACGGGGGTCTTGACATGTGGATTGCGGGGTCGCAAAATTAGTCGTGGCACCATCCCATTTTGCGACAACTACTATGTAAATTAACTGTCTTCAGAAAAAAGCAAACACTACCCTCTGGCCTGTGCAACGTGCTTATGTCCATGTGCCAGAAGTTTTCAAAAAAAAAATGTTATGCTCCTGAAAGCAATTGATTTCATGAATAATTATTTCTATTTTTCAGTAGTGTTCTGCTTCCTGCTGGGGCAATTATTGTTTCATCAATTATATGCTTGTTTCAGTAATTTTTGAGCCTGGTGAGAATGGGCTAAAAAAGGTTATGGAGTCTTCCTGTCTCTTTTCATATTCTTGTACATCCTAGATAACTGCTTTTATTATCATGTGGGATTTTTGTATTTGCTGGTGAATCTAGATGAGCCCATGATACTCCGTTTCTTAACTCCATTGCAACTTTTATATGAAAGTTGTCAAGTGGTACCTTGCTGATTGACTTTTCTTTCAATTTCTCTAGAGCGTAGTCCACCAATTGAGGAGGTGATCAGCACAGGAGTGGTGCCCCGATTTATTGAGTTCCTTACACGTGAGGACCACCCCCAACTTCAGGTCTGGGAAACAGTCGCACTGATCAATCATATGGCTTCACTTTATTTTCTCTCTTATTAATCGGTGGCCACTTGCTATGTATAACTCATGCTGCAGTTTGAGGCTGCATGGGCGCTCACCAACATTGCCTCAGGCACATCAGAGAACACCAAGGTGGTGGTTGAGAGTGGTGCTGTGCCCATCTTTGTCAAGCTCCTCAACTCCCACAGCGAGGATGTTCGTGAACAGGCATGCACTGAATTACAAGAGTTACTCTCTTCTATACGAGACTTATGTAGAGTGATGCTTAGGTTCTTTCTTTTTTTTATGTTTTGCAGGCTGTGTGGGCTTTAGGTAATGTTGCTGGTGACTCCCCAAAGTGCCGTGATCTGGTGCTTGGCCATGGTGGGCTATTCCCCTTGCTGCAGCAGCTTAATGAGCATGCTAAGCTCTCGATGCTCAGGAATGCTACATGGACTCTCTCCAACTTCTGCCGTGGGAAGCCACAACCAAACTTTGATCAGGTTTCTATCTGAGATTGTTTCTTTTTGTTGTGTTGGCCAAAGTTGATTCTTTGAATGATATTGTTTTGTTGATGCTTGAGTAGGTCAAACCAGCATTGCCAGCACTGCAGCGCCTTATCCACTCTCAGGATGAGGAGGTCCTAACTGATGCCTGCTGGGCTCTCTCGTACCTATCTGATGGGACTAATGACAAAATCCAAGATGTTATTGAATCTGGCGTATTCCCCCGCCTTGTGGAACTTCTGATGTAAGTGCAATTTTTTATATATGTTTTCTCTGTAGCATTCTAAAGTTTTACCATGATCGATGATTGAAATCATAACAACTGAATTTTTATTTAGGCATCCTTCGGCCTCTGTACTCATTCCTGCTCTGCGCACGGTGGGTAACATTGTGACTGGGGATGACATGCAGACTCAGGTAAACTCAATTGGCAAGTTGGACCTCCTTTTTAATGTTTTTTTTTCCTACATTGATGTATATCCTGCTGTTGCTAAATTAATGCAAGTCATCTGTTAAAATCAGTCTACCCTTGTATTGATGTTCTTGATTCCGTGATGTAGCTGCAATACTGGCCTAGACTAGATTTGAAAGCTTCTTTTGTCCCGGGTAGCATTGTAGATGTTGCAGACACGATTAGTCATGGTGCCCATATGGGTCCATGCAGGTGTCAGACAGGGGGAAGTCGCATCAGCGTGTACTTTGTCATACTAGTTTGTTTAATTGGGGTTACAAGTTTGATTAAACAGTTTTATTTGCTAGATACATTATCTAGCAGTCAAATCAATATTTTCATGGAACAGAAACTTACACGCACGCACACACTGGGAACCATTATCTTTTTGGTTTGGCAAGAAATAACATGTATTATATTATTTCGTTCATATCTATATGTTAGTGTCTCTCCCTCTCTCTTCTTGTATCTATACTTCTGCCCTTTTCATTGCATCTCTCTATACACTTCATGATTCTGCCAGCCTAAGTTACCGGACTGGGTCTCCTGTAGAGATGCATCTACTTTTTAAAAAATTATCCATACTAAGTTGATGTTGAATCAATTGGCTGATTTGTTAATCTAAGGTTCTAGTTTCTTTGAAATTATTCTCTGTAGTTCAAATGCTAGTTTATAAGTACAAATGCGCTTTCGCAGCACTGTTTAGCAGGTCCTATTGGATGTAGGTCTTGATGACAGATTGTTAAGCTAAATTTTAAGACGGTCAATATAGTTGGTCATATTGATTTTCAGCCTTGATGACAAGAATTCCTTGCCAAATTCATTGAAATAAATATTCAAAATTAGCTTTCCACACTGTTGTACCATATTGACATTCCATATTCCACTTAACCTAAATATTTCTCCTTCCTGCAGTGTGTCATTGACAATCAAGCACTTCCATGCCTTTTGAACCTCCTGACTACCAACCACAAGAAAAGCATCAAGAAAGAAGCATGCTGGACGATCTCAAACATTACAGCTGGTAACAGGGAACAGATTCAGGTTTGTGTGCAAGTTCTGTTGATAAATCAAGTCTTTTGTAAGAATGTGCATATTTGAATTGAATTAGCTTATGGCATTTGAAGGGCGGGCCTGGTGCAAGCGGTAGAGTCTTACCGCCTGTGACCGGAAGGTCCCGGGTTCGAGTCGCGGTCTCCTCGCATTGCACATGCGAGGGTAAGGCTTGCCACTGATACCCTTCCTTAGACCCTGCATAGAGCGGGAGCTCTCTGCACTGGGTACGCCCTTTAGCTTATGGTATTTCTTTAAAAAGTTGATGTTTGACATGGAAATTATTTCAATATAAACAAACATTTTCTCCCATAGTCCCAGTAGCTTCAATGAAATCACCTGGTTGGTTTCTTATTCAACTGCTTCCTTCTGTTTGGTTTCTTTCCTAAACTAGTATCATATGGTTGCAGGCCGTGATCAATGCAAACATAATTGCACCTCTGGTGCAACTTCTGCAAACTGCTGAATTTGACATCAAGAAAGAAGCAGCGTGGGCAATTTCAAATGCCACTTCTGGTGGCACACATGATCAGATCAAGTATGTAAATATGTAGTTTTAACATTATCTTCTAAGTTTGTCATATTATTTGTAGTATAGTATGCTTCATTAAAAAAACATTTGTGATAACATTGTCTACTGTATGAAATGCAGGTACCTTGTTGCCCAGGGGTGCATTAAGCCACTCTGTGACCTGCTTGTCTGCCCAGATCCCAGAATTGTAACAGTTTGCTTGGAGGGTCTTGAGAACATCTTGAAGGTTGGCGAGGCAGAGAAAAACCTTGGTGGAGGCGATGTCAATGTCTACGCACAGATGATTGATGATGCTGAGGGCCTGGACAAGATTGAGAACCTGCAGAGCCATGACAACACCGAGATATATGAGAAGGCTGTCAAGATGCTCGAATCCTACTGGCTGGAGGAGGAAGACGATGCCATGCCCTCAGGCGACAATCACCAGAATGGCTTCAACTTTGGGAACCAGCCCTCTGTTCCATCAGGTGGATTCAACTTTGGCTGAAGGTATGCTCTCTCTAGCGGTCTTGAGTAAAAAAATGGGTGGTGTACGGTGTGTTTCGGTGTGAAAATTTCGATTTCTGATGTGATATTGTACATGCAGATGCCCATTTGGAATGGCGACTGTGCCATTATGCCTTGGCTAGTGCTTGGGGCTAGTCAGAGGTGGGGTAGTCGCGTCGTCCAAGTCGTGGTTGGGTCCCATTGGTCTGGTCTCAGGGAGTCGTCATGTCAGTCCCAGTCAGCAGCAGGGTCAGTCCTTGGGCTGCATCACCAGTGGTGCAGCTTGGTCAATGGTCAGTCTTCAAGGTCAGCGGGTTGGATCATTTGGGCTCTTGCTCCCACCACCACCTAATGGTGGGAGGCATGGAGTCGCAGGTGTTGTCGGGAGTTGGGTTTTGCCTCCTATATAGCATGAATGAATTATATTGTTTTACCTGTTTGATGAGGTAGAAAGAACCTTGAAAGATAGGGGATGTGTCGGTTTTTGTCAAAGCGTTTCCTGTGCTGTATAACATGTTGCAATGAGTATTGGCACAACTTATAAGACATAATGTCAAATGGGTTTTTGGGAGTCCCATTCTGGTCTCTTGAGTCTAATTCATTGGTTTATTGTGTACTATACACAGGTTTGTGGTTGGTCATGTCGTCTTGTCTGTTGTAGTCGTGTTTCCTTGGCTGTGTATTTGCCACCGTTGTCTGAAAGTTGTTCCATGCTTATCTAGAACAGTTGAAGGATATGTGACATTTTTACGAGGTTATTATTATATGGTTCCTAGTTTTATGGTGGAACCTGATTTACGTTGTATGACCTTGACAAACCATTGAGAATTGTGGTGTAGCAACTGAATGGAATGAAATCAAAGAATTTTTTCCGTGCATGTTGGCTCTGTTTCAGATATATCGTGCATGTTAAGTATTTATAAAAATTGTGCACTGGCCACTGGGTTTATCTCCTGTGCGATTCCGTGGAACATTTTCGGTGGGTCGATGCTTTTATGATTGACAAATGGCTGGCATTCGATGTTCTCCGCTGCCCTGCTGTACTTTGTTGAGGGCAAGTGATGATTGCGACTAATCTCTTTCCAGGCCTGGCTGGTTCGTATCGTTGCTGGTTTGTTTACGTGAGAGAGAAGTACTGCTGGCTGGTTCATGTAAATAGTATCCATGTGAGGGGGCTGGCCAGCCTCAGCCGATCGGGCTATGGCAGCCCATGGCCCCAATGATTGGCATACATGTGGGGCGCCATACGGTTGGGGCTGCGGATTGTTGCCGGTTTTTAGATGGTCCGGATCTAGTTTCTTAGTTTAGTATGATGTCATTTGCCGTAGTAGTCTCATCGCTGCAGCTACAATGATAAGGTGGGAGGCAATAGGCAACGGAAGCATGGCCCTTTTGTTTCCACCTTTCCTCTGCTGTCTCCATTGATTTGTTTCAGACCTGCTGCATTCTTCCTGTTTTTTCTAGAATACAGGAGATCCGAGTTTGTTCTAAATAATACTATAATGAATACTCCCTCTGTACTCAAATACAATGCATTCTGGCCATTTTTAGATAAAATAAGAGAGAGTGCAATAGACGCATATACCCCTCACTTGCCTTCATAATGTATTGAAATCTGATTCTTTTTCACATGACTAAAGGGAGAACTATTAGTCTCCTTATACAAAATATGGCAAGTACATGAATTACTTTCCTTATATGAAATAATCATGTATTTTATTTAAATTAACATTATCTTCTTGTTCCCTGAATGCACTATATTTGAGTACAAATTTTAAATGCCAGAATGCACCTTATTTTAGGACGGAGAGGGTATATAGAGAAGAATATTAACATCTATTCCTTCCATTAAAAATGTAATTCATGAAAACATATATCTGATAATAATGTATCTAACAATGCTAAATGAAACATCTATTCCCTCTTCATTCCGTTCTTCGCCCCTTCCCCCTCTCTTCGTTTCTGCTATGTTCTAAACTACAAGGGATCTGAATTTATTCTAAATGAAACTATACTAAATTTGACTAAATATATATTGAAGAATGTTAACATCTACCCTATTAATAAAATATGTAAATTATGAAAGCATATTTGTTAATGAACCCAACATGTCAAGTATTACTCTCTTTTTTCTATAAAAAAAAATTGGTCAAACCTAGCAAAGTTTGACTGATGATAAACTCAAATCCGTTATATTTTAGAACAGAGGGAATTACCATTTCTCATCTTTGTTGGTCTCATGCATACTGTCCTTTTTTTGGGTCTTATTATTAAAAAGTCAGCACCTTCTATATAGTATTATCAGTATGGCTAGTATTGTAGGATTACATACATCACCTCATAGAATCTAGCTAGAGCAACAAACAGTTTGTGAATTGTGCAAAGAGAGACAACTGTGGATTCTGTTCCTAAAGCATGGATCAATTGCTTGCAGTTGAAAATAGCAATGACTGCAGTTTTTTTTTTTTTTTTTTTTGGTGACAAAATGACTCTGCAGTTGACGACACTTCTTTAAACTACTTGGCAGCATCTTTCTTCTCTCTTTTTCTGAGGTGTGGTGTAAAGAATCTGTCCCCTTTTTTTTCAGCTGTCCCTGTGTCACAAAGCTGCTCTCATCAGTCATCATATAGAGTACATGATACATCCGTCCTGGATAGGATGGCCCCCTGTTTCGCGCTAATCCTCTCCCTCTCTTTGAGATCCCTGTTCGAGTGCTTGACACCGTACCTTTCCCTCTTTTTCTTCCAGCACGTACGTTCGGTTCTTCTCATGCGTGCGTGCATTCTTGCCGCTGCCCGAGAATTTCTTATTTGACACTGGTAAAATGAATCGTTTCTTTTTTTTCTGAAATTTTTTTCGTTCCCTATTTGATATTCATTTTAACTTTCATCTATAATTTGACACTACCGTCAAATCCGTTAGCTAACGGTGTTAAATGATTGTTAAAAATACGTTTTTGCTCCTAGAAAAAAAGCGGCGAAGCAAATTTGAGAGGAAAAAAAAACATGCGCCTTTTTTTGCAGATGGGCGCATGCACCAGAGGAGGGTGCAGGTTTTTTTTTCCTCTCAATTTTGCTTCGCCGCTTTCTTTCTAGGAGCAAAAACGTCTTTTTAACAGTCAGTTAACACCGTTAGCTAACGGCGGTAGTGTCAAATTAGGGATGAAAGTTGAAGTAAGTATCAAATAGGAAACGAAGAAAATTTCAGAGCCAAAAAAAAGGAATGACTCATTTTTCCAATGTCAAATAATTCTCTCATCCTTAATCTCTGCTCCGGCCGGCCAGTTTTGAGGTGTCTGGTCGTCTATTAACGCTGCTACTTTCGTGCTGTGTGTGGGTGTCAGCCGGCCTGGACGGTTTCCTTTAATTAATTAATTAATTAATTAATTTTGCCATTGTTTAAGCGTCCGCAGAGCAATGGTTTGGAATTTTTGCCGGTTTCCGGCTTACTCTGCATTCCGTGGAAGCATGCACTGCATCCACGCATTTTTTTTTCTCTCTCTCTCTCTCTCTTCTTCTCGTTGACAAATGACAATCGTCTACTGGATGCCCTGTGTGTGCTCTGAAACTTGTGCAGCGTCAGCCAAGCAAAGCGAGTTGAGTTGTTCACATTTATATTAACCAGCTACAAAATAAGTTATTCTTTAGCCACCTCCATTTACGATAATTTTATATATTAATTTACGATAATGTCAATACATATTTACGATGGTTGGGTTACTATAACACATGGAGATATTTACCGTAACATTATAGTAAACCACTTAGTAAGGAGTTACTATAATCTCGTAAATTAACATAGTAATTATCGTAGCTGCCTAAGATTACTCTCTACAATGTGTGCGGTGTGTGGGCCTCGCTTCGGCACGTGTATCGTGTTGGAACTGAATATATAGCACACCGGGGCAAACCAGACGTAATTTTGTGTAACAGTCATGGGACCTGTTTAGTTAAAAAAAGAACTTTTGCATCTAAAATTAGCAGGTACATATCCAAACAAGTCTGCTAAATAGACCTGCTAACTGTTAGCAAATAGAGGTCGTAACATTTAGTTCATTAGTTAATGGGAGGAGCGCTAATAGTATGCACACCTTGGACCGACGACCTAACCACCTATTAGCAGAGGCATTTAAACATCTATTGATAATTAGCTAGCTTAACAATTGGTGACTATCTATTAGCAACAGTGGATCAAACATAATATTTAAACATTGAGTTTTGTTCCGGTGGTCCTTTTTGAAAATATTGCACGGCTCTTAAAGCAGTCTGGAAATTAATTTTGGTGTGGATTAGTCTAGGCCCGGGCTACCCATATCCAAACCAAGCCCAGTCTCAAGCCTGATACCTGCATGTCGATGCTGGCGTGGATCGCCGTCATCTTACAGGGAGATGTGCATCTATGCGGTAGGTGCTGAACTGCTGATTCCCGGTGCAGGTGGCGTCGAGAGCCGCCACGCCCTTCTCTATTTTTTTTTCTGCTTGGCGAAGGTGTCTGGGATGCCGCAGCAACGGCTGAGGTAGGCTCGGTCTTGCCGCTGATGGCGCCGGTCCGGGATGCGGCGGCAGAGGAAGCGGCACGGCGTGTCGCCGCCGGCACCGTCCATCCACGGTGGGAGGGAAACGCGACTGAATAAAGCATCACAAATACGAGCCCGGGCTAGGGTTGGGCTTAGATTGGACATGGGTAGGGCAAGGCTCAGATCAGACCCATAATAAATTAATTATTAATTAATTGCAGCTGCTTTAAGATTCGTGTAAAATTCATAGAGAGGAGTACCAGCGCAAAACTCTTAAACATTGAGTTTACCTATGGGTTGAGAAAAAGATATTACTCCAACAGTGATGACAGATAAAACATTTGCAACATATGTGTGAAGCATATGCAACATCCAAATAAACACTTTTGCAACATACGTCTAAAAAATGAAATATTGGAAACAACGTTTGCAACGTACGTATATAACTATTGTAACATATGCAACATTCTGATGTACTTTTACAACGTCCCTATAAAACACTTACAACATACCTCTGAAACATCTATAACACTTGAAACAAACGCTTGTAAATGCTGCTTACGAAATGGAGGCTCGTCTACGTGTTGAGTTCACCGGAGGCAGCCCGGGGGCTGTAGATATACAAGAAAATATTAATATTTATATTTCATAATTAGTATCATTAGATAGATCATCAAATATATTTTTATAATAAATTTATTTAGAAATATAAATATTGTTAATATTTTCTATAAATCTAGTTAAATTTGATAAAATTTGACTAGCACAAGTGACACATTTTTTTGTTGACCGAGGGAGCAGTGGATAAGTGTTGGGGACCGCAAGATGAGACGAGTAGGAGTCTCGACTCTCGAGCCTAGGCCCTAGGATCACCTGCCCGCAGCGAGCGTGGGGCCCACAGCGCAGCCCTATCTCTCTCTCCATCTCCGCCCCTTATTTACGTCGTTGTGGCGTGGCTTGCTTCCACACTCCTGCAGCTGCCGCTCGACTCGTCTCGTCCCTCGTCTGTCGTCTCCGTCCACCGTCATCTTCCATTTTCCCCAACCCTCCACTGCTCCACGCCCCTCTGGCCCTCTCTCTCTCTCTCTCTCTCCGCATCCACACAGCTCACGTACTCTCCAAGAAACAGAGCGATCGAGGCCAGAGCGCACGGAGGCCGTCTCGACGAGATCGACCCACCCAGCAGCAGGATCGATCGGTCAGAGACGATGATGGATTCCGCCGAGCATCACAAGGTTTGTGTTGTGCCCCTCCTCTCGTCCGTCCTGATCAACAACAGCTCTTATCCTCTCCTATATATTTTTTTTTTTGGAAATAACTTATCCTCTCCTATCCTCTGTTTCTTTTACACGTATATGCCAATTACTTTTGGTTGATGATGATATCCTTTGATGGTTGGTCTCTCGCTCCTTCAGGTGATCGCGATCGCACCGGCGCCGGCGGCGGAGGCGGGGAGGCCGTGCTGCGTCGAGTGCCGCACCACCGCGACGCCCATGTGGCGCGGCGGGCCGACGGGACCCAGGGTAAGCTAGCGCTGCTCTCTCTGTTCCTTGTTGTGCTGCCTGGAGGCGATCGGAGCTCTCGATCACAGCATGCCATGATCAGAGGCAGAGCAGCTGATCGCCGCCGATCACCTCTTCTTGGTGTGGATTATTGCACAGTGATTAAATGGGGGATGATCACATCACATCACATAGCAAGTTGATGATCTAGCTAGGTAGTAACTTGGATTAGGAGACTGGCGAGATGATGATGATATGGTGAATGATTATTCCTTCCAATCATGGCTCCATCGATTAGCCTAGCCACCGCCGCCCTCGCATGAGAAAAGGGCTCAGAATCTCTAGCCGCCGCTTTGATTGATTCCGCTCCGTCCGCTTGGGTGGTTGGGTGAGCTGTTCCAAGCAAAGCAACGGTGCTAACCTCCCACCCCGGCCAATCCACCTAGCTAGTGTGTGAACGCTTAAAAAATGGGGGAAGCCAATGCAAGCTAGCTTCCCTGATACCGTCCTACTAGAGTACTTGTTCCTAATCTCATTTATTTATTTATGAATTGCTCCAGCCTATCGTTTAGCTAGAGGCATCCATACATATCTCCATCACAGTTGTTTGTTCCTATCCAGTACCAGCATCAAGCCATCAACAGAGCAAGCAATCAGCAGAAACCAATTTAGAAAAGGTCAGGAGTAGTACTAGACTACTAGCTAGTGATCGCGGATATATATATCGTCATACTATTATATGAAATGATCTTTATGCTAGTTAACGTTTCTGATGAGCATTAAGCAATCTTCTTAATTTGATTTGGTTGTAGTCCCTTTGCAACGCGTGCGGGATCCGGTACAGGAAGAAGCGGAGGCAAGAGCTAGGCCTTGAGACCACCAAGAAACCACAACAAAACCAGCAACAAAACCAGCCGCAGCCGCAGCAGCAACGACAACATCAAGATCACAGTCACAGTCACAGTCCAGCAACAAGCAGTGCAGTCGTCAAAGACAACAACAAAAGCAGCAGCCTCCAAGTGGTGAAGAAACGGAGGGTCCTGATGGGAGTGGAGGAGGCCGCAATCCTGCTCATGGCCTTGTCCTCCTCATCCAGATCCACGCTGCTACATGGCTAGGAGGATCTCAGCACCACCCAACCCAACCCACACAGGTTGCTGCTGCTCTGCTCAATGTGTGTGTGTACATATACAGGACACAGAAGAAACACAAACAGACCACCCAGTGGTTCCAAGCCAACCATGTAACTTTCTTGGATTATCAGGAAGGATGGCCTCTTTCCAGGATGGATGAAGCTGATGTCGAAGGGCTGGATTTGTTTTTTGGATTCACCCACCTCTTGTGCTGCTGCTGCAGATCTAATGATCTCGCTGTGTTGTGTCGTGTCATGTTCGAACCCGAAAGTGATGAAGTTGACTTGGGAAGGCAGGTTTGCCCTACATGGTAAGATGGATGGTGGTCCTTGTCCGTGTTGTTGTTGTTGATAGGCTCCCGTAATTGTGATTAGCAATGTATAAGAGGCCTTTTTGCCTCACTCTCATGTCTCTCTCCATTATTTTTTCCCTTCCACAATTTTTCTTCTTTCATTGCCACTGTATGTGTTTTATCCCCACCTTGATTAATTCCTGTGCATGTTCTTTGTTACTCCTTGATTGAGGATGGTGATCAAAAGCAGGCATCGCCCTTCATGTGTAATAAAAGATCAAAGTGGATATAATGATCTATGCGTCCCATTTCAGATGCAAAAGTTGTTTTTTTTTCACCTTTGTTTTTATGTGGCAAACATAGCTGCCGCAGCCGCTTTTTCTGCGCTCACAGTAGAAAAAGTGGCTGCAGCCGCAGCCGAACACTTCTGTCACACCAACAGAAAAAAGGAAAGTTCTGGCATCTTAAATAAGCAACCAAATTAGAAAAATAAAATCGGAATATTCAAACCACCGCAGAAGCAATATAAATGGTATACAGCAGATTGATGATAGGACTATCATCAGGTACAAGCAAAACAACCATGTCAAATTATACCCAAGTATCTGTCATGCTAAATCTGATACCTTCGTAATTGATTAGACATGTTCAGATATATACAGAAATTCAACAAAAAAACAGCAATTCACTGTGCCGCTTTATTCGGATCCTAGTGCAACTGATGTTGGTTCAGACTATTGACGCCTCTGATATCTATGATAGCCTGTCTCCTGCATACATCAGGATCGGTGCTGGCGGCTAATCGCCGTAAAATGCTCAGGCCATTCCTGGTCTCTCAAAAAGCAAACATATGGATAACCTTTTTGGGATGTAGAAATACAGGGAAACATCGTACGTGCGAAGTTGCTATAACATTTGAAGAGGCTGTGTTGACCCTCAAAAACCTGTAAGGACTCTCACTCCATCTATCCAGCCAGTTCAGCTTCCTCATCACCATCAAACTCCTGCTCTACTCCTTTCACCTGTTATAAAAGTAGTATGACAAATTAGCATACTTGAAGACTTGAGAATTGCCAATGAGAATAGAACAGATGCATCAATGGATAATTAAGGAAAACCCATCATAAGGAACAATTGCAATATGAACTGATTTCCTGCATGTGACCAAATGACAACCATTCTAGTTATCAAATAGAGAACATATTTTGAGCCACAGGCATTAAGGAACAGCAGCAAGACACAGAATAAAGTCACTTCACATTCTAGCTATCAAATAGAGAACATTTTTTTGAGCCACAAGCATTAGGGAACATCAGCAAAGAACATAATCACTTCACATTCTAGTTATCAAATAGAGAACATTTTTTTGAGCCACAGGCATTAGGGAACATCAGCAAAGAACAGAATAAACCACTTCACATCACCTCAGGAACATAGTGCATAAGCATGTTTTCTATCCCAGACTTCAATGTCACTGATGAACTTGGACAGCCGCTGCAGGCACCTTGCATTTTAAGCTTAACTATCCCGTTTTCTCTGAAAGGATAGTGTTCCAGTGAGAGAAAGAAACCAAATTATTAATAGCAGACCACATGTGAGGGAGGAGGGAAAGACTCACGGATCGAATCCTCGGTATTCAATGTCACCACCATCATCTTGAACAGCTGGTGAATCTGAGTCTCCAACAATTCTTTTATCATGGCAACTATTTCTGAATCATCCTAGGAGGAAACAGTGCAAGAAAGATTCAGTATCACAAGGCAAATAATAGCCAACATAACATATACTGATTTTGAAATGTATGTTGTCAGTGCTAGGTAACATCATGGACTCTTAGTATAATAAGAGGATTCAGGGTCTAACATATTTTTTTGATAACCTAGGTACCAGTATAGCTCTATTATAGATTACTAGAATTAGATTGAGGCAATGTAGTGCAAAGAGTCCATAGTATCACTCTATATCTCATCATAACAGGTCACATCTTCATATGAGTTGATGATCATTGCAATCCTATTATTTCTACCAACTGGTGCACATACAGGACTGAATCAACACATTCAAGAAGCATTTAAGCAATTCCTACAAAAAAAATCATATAATAGTCACAATTCCATTTTACACCTACCTATAGGTGACAGGCAGACATACAGGATTTAATCCACACATTCAAAATGAAGCAAATTTAAGCAACTTCAATCATGGCACAAATGGAGTTCCATTTTATTGCACTCCTAATCTATATTTTTTTCCATGTATGGATCGTACATACTTTCGCAGATATTTACTATTGAATATGGCATGTGTGGGCATCCCTATCATATGTTGCCTAGACCCAGTACAGTACTGTACAGTTTACATGCTGCCTCAATAGACAACCCATTTTCCCATTTGCAATGTTATTAGAAGTTGGAACATCCAAGAAACTATACCTATAGGTTTTCTCTGTTACAATATAAAACATATGGTCTTCAGGGTCTTGTGATCATAAAATGCCAGAGTAAACAGGGAAGTTTAGAAAAGCAAATGGGCGTACCCAGTGCAGAGAGCTCCCGCTCTGTGCGGGGTCTGGGGAAGGGTGTTAGTGTCAAGCCTTACCCTCGCCTGTGCAATGCGAGGAGACCGCGACTCAAACCCGGGGCCTTCCGGTCACAGGCGGTAAGACTCTACCGCTTGCACCAGGCCGCCCTTCGAAGTTCAGAAAAGCAAGACAAGGAAAAAAAATGCAGGATGGATAGTTTACAGAAACTAGTTGCAATACCTCATGAATCGCTGTGTCCATAGAAGCTGCAGCATTTGAGTCCAGAAAAAGTGGTTGTCCAGATGAGTAAAAATCCATTATCGCAGCAAAAACCTCAGGCTTGAGGTAATCCCAAGAAGCTTCTTCTGATTTTGTAACAGTTACAAAATCAGATCCAAAGAATACCCTGGTTACTCCTGCATAGAGATTCCAATGTTGTGTCAAAAGAGTTAACACTTCAGTAAAAGACTATGACACTTAATGCAAGAAAACCCAATGTAACCAGCAGCTAAATATGTCTTCCAAAATTGTGCTCTTTCTTATATCATGTTCAACACTACTTTATACTTCACCCATGCCAATGCTGCCGTGAATACTGGTCTTTTATCCCACTTCACTTCACTAAATTTCTCTATGGAATCTATTGAGTAACATAATGGTAACTTTAGCATCTCTTCTTCAGCTATGACGACAAAGTTTTTTGTTGGAGCTAAACTAATTGTCCGCAGCTAATGATACAACAAAACAAACTGAGAAGGAAAATTAGTCAAGTGACCAAAAATAGAGAAAACCCTATTGTTTAGCATCAGAAAATGTTATTGGCACCAAGCTATGGAAGTTTAAACATCTCATTCCTATAACCCGACCATTCTTTCGAGAACTGGCACATGTCAAGTTGTCAACAATAGGACGCTTACGAGTAACTAACGGAATATAAAGCTTGTAGAACTACAAGAGCAAAGGCGCAAATGGAAATGAAAATGAATGCAAAAGGCAACAAGGGAAGAGGCATAAATGTACCATCAATGGCAAACAGCGCCTTAGCCAAAGGGGATGTCATCGCAGTGCGAGCATTAGGGAAATCAGAGCTCCCAACCTTCATAACTGGCTTTCCAGGATAGAACATGAGTGACTGCGGGTTCGGGGTCGACTGCGTCTGGATGAACATGGTCCTCTTCTGCCCTCCTGCACATGGCACAATTTTCATTTCTCCCAAACAAAGAACCTTAAGCACACGACCGAGTACCAGCTGTGAAGGATCCATCATGAGAGAACAAGGTCACCAACAAATCAAAGTCTGCTACAGCTCAACAATTTGGCACAGCTAATGCGCACGAACAATCATACAAAAGTTCTGACTGCTACCTCAATCTAATGAAATGGGTATCTCTTACCACCACAATGGCCACAACAGCGATCAGATGAAGAATCCCACCGTAGCCTAAACTAATTCGCTAATCCAACCTTGCGAGCCGTAAAAACCACGCCTTTACGCTAAACCAAGACGGACGGAGTGGGAGAGCAAACCCTAACCTCCGAATCGATCCCATGGGTAGGAGGCGGGGTTCCGGGCAGCCGGCCGCGCGAAAGGCGGCGACTTCAGGCGGTCGAGGGGGCCGGATGCCGCTGAGGAGAGGAACCGGGGCGGGGGTCGCCGCCACGGCTGCGTTGCCTGAGGCCTCCCATGGAGCCGGAGCGCGAGCGCGAGAAGCCTTCTCCTCGCCATGGCCGCAGCTAGTCTCCTCGACGCGTCCTTGCGACGTTGTGCTCTTCTGCTTCTCTTCTCCTTCCTAGGTCGGCTGGTCTAATGGGCCTGAAGCCTGGTCACTCATGGGCCGGAATAGAGATTTGCAGCCCAGAAGCAGGCACCAGCGGGCGAGGACCCTTTAGCGTGGGTTCTGGGCGGTTTAGTGGGTGTTTGGGACTGCTCCACAAACTCTGCTCCACAAACTCCACCGTGGAGCAGCTCCACAAAAAACTGGAGTTTGTGGAGTACCTCTTTAGGTGCTCTCACAACTCCACCCTTTTTCCTGGAGCAGAGTGCGTGGAGCTGAAACCGTTTGACTAAAAAACGTGGAGCGGAGCTGAAAAACGTGGAGCGGAGCAGTCCCAAACACGCTCTTAGATAAAAAAAAACTCCAGCCTACTATGGGAACGTGTAATTTTTAAAATAATATTTTTTTCTAAAGTTAACCGATAAATTGAATATCTCTCTTTTTTTTATGGGGAATCACCTGATATATTCCAGAGAATCTGGGGGACGACTCTATCCCAACAAAAGAGCAGGACTAGCTTGACCCATGTTGATGTCATGCTTTCCGTTTCTTCCTCGCTCTACTCCCTCTCCTCCAAGGTGACCGGGTCGGGCGCAGGGGAGAAGATGCGGGGGCGGAGGGAGAGGGGCATCTGTTAATATATCCATGTGTGACATCTCTACCACATGTGCAGAATTTCTGGACATAACACTTTTCGTTTTGTAATTTAACTGGGATGAAGGTTGTATAATGGTTTTTGAAAAAACAGTGAACCAATAAGATTAGGTTCTTTTGTCATTTAATTTCACATTATTATTCATTGTTTATCTGAAATTTCCCCTCAATTCCGCCGCTACTATCTTTGCTATCATTGCAGATGCTACATATAAATTCTCAAACTCCATGAATCCACTTCCTCGTATAATGCTACAAACTCCAACAGGAATGCATGGGTATCATAAAGTGAATATAGTGTTTACATAATTTCTACGTAATTTATGGTGAAAAATAAGGCTTGCATACCATTCAATGTTTTCAGTCTTAGCTTGTCACCTGCTCTGCAGATTATAGGGGGGAAATAAAAATACTATTATCAACAATATTTTATATATTATACATAGAGTTAAATATACACTAGAGACTTATAAACTTGTCATGATGTGTCATTTAAGTCCATAAACTCTAAGAGCGTATTTATAGGTTATTAAATCTGTCTAATGGCACTGTGGGTCCATATTAACATCCGACAGCCTCTAATGTTTACTTCTTCTGTCTTAAAATATAAGGTACCTAAGCATTCAAAATTTGTCCTAAATTATAAGAAATTATAGGCGAACTTACCCTCCGTCTCACTTTAAAAAGGCAACATTCACATGCATATAGCTGTCATTAGTTTCTTTTACTAACTCAAATGTGGCAAATAAGTTTGCCACATAATGTCTTCGAAATCATAGGATACTTATATTCTAGGATGAGGGAGTATTTTGAAAAGAGAAAATAACTAGATTTTTTACACTACTATTGTCAAAAAAAGAAAAAAATGGAACTTTGCATTCTTGGTTAATATGTATAAAGTTTGACCAAATATCTCCTACAACTAAAAAGAACAAAGCGTGGACACTTTTTGGTGCGACATTCCAACGTGGGCCTATAGTCCTGCCTGCTGCGTTCCCGCAGCCCTCGCTCCTACACCCATCCCTTGCAACAAAATTATTTCTTCCAAATTAGTCATGCACAATTATAGCAATACAATTTGCTAAATGATGACTATATATACGAATGATTGATTATAGACCGATCTTCATTCTTTTTTTTGGAAGGAAGAAAGAATATCAAGGATTACGTGAAACATAGCAACCAGACCACCTTCCATGCACGGCGCCACAATGGTGCATGCAAACAGGAATCGTACATGTGCAATCAAGAAGGAAGCCATGCAACCAATCAAGAAGGAAACTGCCATCATCAATGGTTCATGCAAACAGGAATCGTGCATGTGTAATATCAAGAAGGAAACTGCCATCATCAAAGACCACACCAACCACAAGTGGCACGTTAGCATGACTCATCAATCTCTTCTCTCATCACGTCTAAAAAGACTAAAAAATGGACATCGTTTTGGTGCGACAATCCAACGTTAGGTCGTTGGTCTGCCTGCATGTGATCCCATGCTCGTTATCCCACCGGCGTCGTCGCCCCCCACAATGGCCCACACGGCGCTTCTTCCCTAAAAATGCCACTCCACGCGAGAATCACGTGATCACGTCTCATCATATGCCACTAATAGACGGAAACCTACGGCCAAATGGTGTCCACCAGTCGTAAGCGCTTGTGAAAAAAATCTCAAATTGCCTGGCCGAATAGGAAGGAGGGGAAACGGACGTCCATCTGGGCGTAATTAACGCTCGTGAAAAAAAATCTAACGTCTCCGGTCGGCCAAATAGAAAGGAAAGAAACGGACGTCCATCCGGCGTAATTAAGACTTGAGAAAAAATACGTCACTTCTCTTTCCTAAAATCACATTACATGCAAGCCTAGATTTTCATATTCTCTCCTCCTTTTCTCTTTCCTTGTAGCGACAACCGCACAGAAGAGAGGCAGATGAGATCAGACGCCATATCCATCTTCCCCACCCCACCACGAACCATCGTCGCTCGGGACATCATCGATCATCGTAGTGGATCGATCATCGCGCAAGCCTCCATTCAGCTCGTCCTGCCTGTGGAAGAAAGGAAAGGAACAACGTCCAGCGACCAACCGGACAGCTAGCGTGCGTCTCCGCCAGGCCCTCCCATCGGCTCGCCGTCGTCAAAGGATCAGTACGTATCTGCCAGCGTCTTCCACCGCTGTTGCCCTCTTGGTAGGGCAAAGTCCACCATCTCGTCGGTTTGATGGTTTAATCGCCGCGCACCCATCGATCTCGGTAGTACTAGGCGTAACCACGCATAACCCCGCCTACCGCATCATCACCCAGGTATATATGTCTCCAAAACTTCCGTGGCCAATCGTCACTTGGTTAGTATTCAGGTTGCTTCCCCAGCTTTCAAGTGCAATTCCTGTTTGGACGCCTATAGTATTCCAGTTGCTTCTCCCGCTTTCAATTTTTTTGTGGCCTCCATTTAGGTTATATGTCATCCAACTAAATAAGCCAGTTAGGAGCAAGTACCGCAATACAAATTTATAATTTTGTTTATGATAATTAATGTTACTTTAGCTTTAAACAATAATTGTTTATATGCAGGGCCATACTTTCATAAACAGGATAGCTGCTGGTGACATATTAAGATCGAGTTTTGTCCTAGCAGTTTGCAATAAGATTATTTTGATTTCTTCAAAAAATAAGATTATTTCAATTTTATGCTAAAACTTAAATTATATTTTAATTGTTCACGCATCATGAAGACGGATTTAAAAAAACAAACGTTCTGAACATCCCTTAAATTACATTTTAATTGTTCATGCATCATACTTATGTCGACCCTGTGCATGCTGGAGCTTTGGCCAGCAGATTGCAGGGCAGTAGCTATAGGAATTAATATGCTCTATTTAATTATTCTTTGTAATATTATTTGCTTGATCATAAGGCATAAGAGCGGGAGAGCATAGCAGTTCTGTTTTAGTTCAGAGAGTTGAGTCATCTTGCGCAACGTAAAGCACAGTGCAATTTATTCATGATTCAAATTCAGTGTTTTTGGAGCTTCCTAGAATTTTCGTTCTGATCCACGTATAGTTTTCGTGTTGCAGAGGTTGTACTACTGGGAGCAAGAATGCCGCAGTAGCTGGTATTGTTGTGGCGGTTTCCACGGTGTGTAACTGTTTTAATGTTATTAGTAGTATATATTTAGTTTATGTGGACTTCCTAACAATAAATTAATGAACATGCTTAAGAGAGGTATATCATCATTTCGTTTTCTTTTGGGGAAATATATGCATCATTTTGGTATTGAGATCAAGCGGTGGTGATCCAGCCCGAATAATGGCGCTAGGCGGCATGGTATAAACTTCGTGGCTTTTCGCGTCCGCCCGGTAACGCAGCACTCGCGCATCCTCCTCTCCGGCATCGTCTCCCTCCCTCCATCGCCGCAACCGCTGGGACACGCAAAAGTGTGATCTTAACATCGGATTCGGCTCCCCTCGGTCCATTGGTCCCCAAAGGCATCGTCTTTGCTCTGATATGTGGTTTTGTGTGGTCATGGGTTGCTTGTGATCTCTCTTCTAGGGGCGGTTTTCGGCGATTACATCGACTTAATGTTATGGGTCGGAAGTGGGTCGCTAGGCTGTAGTTCTTGCCGCCGTGGAACACCAAATCTGGAGCCTAGAGGAGAGTGGAGGCCTCCGCGCCTCGTCGATGTCCGGTCAAGGCTATCCATGCAGAATGAGCTGTACTTTGATCAGCTTCATAGCAAGTGGTGATTTTGAGTAGTTAATACCTTCTTGCCAGATATATTTTAATCTACCTAGGTAGTGGGGAAATAACAAAGGACACAGGAATACCTCCATATTTTAAGTTTTCCTTTTGCATAATACTATATAAAACTTGACTGTGAACAGGGGCCATGGCAGCTTAGGATGTCGTCTGCAGGGATCATCTCCTATTCGAGAGTCACTGAAAAATGTTCAAGTTACAAAAAAATTAGAAAGAGATGCTCCTTGTTTGGCTACACTGTCTATCCTTTCTTCTATATACAACACCGAATTCTAAAATCTGAATTGCATTGAAATTTTGTTTGCCTCCTGTAACTACTTTTGTTCTGGAAAGGGTGAGTAGCTTTGTAACAATTTCATGATATGTGACTTCTTAAGTATGATAATTTTATTATAGTATGTTAGAATTATAGTATGTTCGTTACAAGTCTTTTATATTGAATTAAATAATTGCCTACGTCTCATTGAGTTACTAATGGAACAATGTTTCAAAGCGGCAAAGGCATACTAAACTGGATCATAATTCAATACTAGGGGCATATGGTTGAAGGCACGTTATGTTATTATTTAAAATATGAAGAAGTGTGACCATGGAGATGGTTAGTTTTAAAAGGTTGAGGAATCAATTAATCTTGTTATAGTGATATAAACTTTTATGTGCGCATGTACAAATGTATAATACTATAAATGCATACCTTGATGATTGTAAACCATCGATTAGAGTTTTAGCCATGCACAAGATTCAATTTGTAATATTGAACATCATGCTCGCATTATCGTTTTTTTAACAATACAACACGTTAATGCTCAAATTATTATGACATTATTTATCCTGTTTTAATACACGAAAATGTCTATACAGTAGAGTTGGTAAGCCTACGACGCCGCGCTCTCCGTGAGAGTGTTAATTTCACGAATTTTGCTTTTTTGATTAAATATTACTTTAACGTCGGTATTTAATTTCACGGTATTGTTATCTTATCGTGCGATCCGTATGTTTTTAGTACAAAAGTTATGTTAATTTCACGAAATTTGCTTTTTGGATGAAATGTTATTTTAACGTCGGTATTTAATTTCACAGTATTATTATCTTATCGTGCGATCTATGTGTTTTTAGTACAAAAATTTAGTTGTCCCGTAGCAACGCACGGACACGTTACCCAGTATAGGTAAAAATATTAATATTTGTGACACCAAATAAGTATAGTATGAAAATATATCTCATGACAAAACTAATGATATTTATTTGCATTATAAATATTAATATTTTTGTATATAGTTATTCAAACTTTAGATACTTTGACTTGTTATTGCGTTAGAATTGTATTATTTTCTGGACAGAGGAAGTAGAAAGAGAGAGAAATCAAAGCATGTGGATCTCTGTGAAACCCACATGAAAAACTACCCCTTTGTTAGCACGTGCGTGCTGGTATCCGGTCGCATAGCACAATTTTGTTTCTCTCTCCTATTGTTCATCTTGCTTAACTGAACATCTTCTTCAATGAACCACGTCAGCCCATGACCGTATAACACCCCTGGTGTTACGAGCATGTTTAGCACCGTGATTTAGGTCTAAGTTAAATTTTTAAAACGAGTTTCTCGGAATTTTTAATTTAAACGTACTTGAGGCGATAAGCGAATCCTGTGTGACTTAGCTTCATGGACTCAAATAAACACTCATGTTAAATTACGCAGTGTGTAAAGATATTTAGTAATGTCAAACGACGATTCTAGCGAATTGTTTGTTCTATTAGATTAAACATGAAAAAGCAACTTTTATAAATAAAATAAATCCATTAATAAATAAAACGATATATATATATATACTCACGGGTTTATTTTGATAAGTACGAACTGACGTGGGAGAGAGCGTAGCAGTTTCATTTATTTTCCTGACGTGCAGCGTCCTCGTCTGGCAGTGCAACTATACACCATCTCGTCCATGCCCCTGTTGTCCTGCGACCGGCGCATTGTGCGAGCGTCCTTGCTGCTGCTATGTGTCCGCTGTCTTTTGTCTTTGAGAAAGATGGCCGGTCTGCTGCTCGCATCATCCCGTCGATGTGCTGCTGCCGTGTACTACTCTTTCATGCCTTCGTTGTCCCGTCGAACTATTAACCATGTCGTGCTGCCTCTGTCTGTCTCTGTCTCCGATTGCTTTTCTGAGCCGAGCTGCTACCGCCTGAGCAAAGCACGAACGCAAGCACCTTGTCGCGTACGTCGTAGCCCGCTGCTGTCGTGGCGCTCCAAGCCGGCCGATCCTAGCGCTGCTTCCCTTCCCTTTCTTTTTTTGTAGCCGAGAGGAGGCGTTCCAGCTCCCGCCCGCTGTAGTCGCTCCTCCCTTCCCCGCTCCTCACCAGCGCTGAGCGCCCGGCCGGACGCAACCCGCCCGCAGCCGCTCACCCGTCACCCCCTTTTCCCCTCCAGAGCACGCGCCGCCCCTTTCCCCGCTCCTCAGCGTGTACCGGCGCTCTCCTCTACTTCTCCGGCACACGCGCGAAGACACGGCCGTGCTGGTCCACTGCTCCACGGCCATCACCGCAGTCACCCATGCCTGCGTCGTTGAGAAGCTGCGCCTCGCCAGCCATTGTCCGCGCCCGCCGTCGTCGGTCTCCCTGCGAGCGTGAGCCCTCGGCCGCGCTAGGCCTGCTGCTCCACGGCGCCGTCATTCCCCAGCGCCTCCTTCGCCCCCAACCTGCTCCTAGCGCCGTGTGCCGTGCAGCAGCGCCGCGAGGAGCACACCGGCGTGCTCTGTTCGCCGGCGACCACCACCGCATCACGCTCGCGCAAGCAAGCAGAGCAAGCTAGCAGCCGGCTGTGCGTGCCTTTGCTCCTTCTAGCTTAGCTTGTTGACATCAACCCTGCGTCACAACTATTATAGGGCTATTTTCTTATAGGAAAATAAATCTCTGAATACATTAAAAATACCACCCCATGCGCCGCCTGTTGGGCCACGTCCTGCGCACCTGGCCCGATCACGCCAGCTACCGGCCTGCCGCCGCCGCACTGGGCTGCTCGCGCGTGCGCCCCGCCTGCTGGGTCGCTCGCATCCTCGCCCGCCTGTCTGGGCCGCTCACGCGTGCGCCCCGCCTGCTGGGCCGCCTGCGTCGTCGCCGCGCGCCTTGCTGCGCCGGTCGTTGTCGTCCTCGTGCTGGGCCGACTGGGTGCCGCCCTCGCTTGGGCTGCTCACGCCGCACGCGTAGCGAGCCCGCCTGGGCTGTCTTGCCGCTGGACCTGGCCGAGCGGGCTGCTGGCCAGTTTAGCTGCCGCCGGCCCCCTTTTTCATTTTGAGGTATTTTCTAATTTAATGCTGAAGCAAAGTTGTAAAATCAGTAGCAATTTGTATAGTTGTCCAAAAATTATGAAACCAATTTTGTTAGTCTTCTAAAATCATGATCTACCTGTTAGCATATTTTATTCACATAGTTTGATAATATTCTTGGAAGCTATCTAATTAATTTAAGATACTTAATATGGTAAAAATATAAACTTATATGAATTGTTGTGATAAATTGGTAATAGTGTTGAATCTGAAATTTCTACAGTAGGTTCCTAGCAGTATTAGGTACTCATTGTAATTGTTGTAGCTCCAAAATAATTAATTTGCTAGATATATAATGATGCCCTATTTCGAATAGGATTAAATTGATAGAATGGGATAAAGAAATAACTTGAGTTTATATAACTAAAATAAGTGTTGGGAAGTAACTTCTTATTCGACAACATGGATACGTAGACCAGCGTGAGAGATATCTCGTTGGCTTGTCAGGCGTGATCAGATTTCTAAGCGTGGCTGTCGTTGATTATTTACATCTATGCATTTGCATCAATGCATATTATATAGGTACGATGATGGATCAACGGATCAATTGAAGAATAATTGGGAATCCGAAGATGGTGTAATGGTATTCTCTCTAGGAGATGATACAATGGGTTGTCTATTCAGTTGATGGTGGATGATCTGAAGATGCAGATACTAACTTTCTAATATATATCTTACCCAGGCAAGCCCCGATGTATAACCCCTACTTTTCTACACTTTAAATTATATTTGTGCATTAAGTTTTAAGGAGTTGAATAAAACCCACTTGCTATCGGAGATCTAATACTGGGATACCCAATGAGGTAGAGTTGATAAGCACCAACGACATTCCCAAACGAACAGGAATGCAATGACGCCTCTCGCCCGGCCCCCCGAGGGCTAGACTCCGCCTCGTCCGGCCCCCGAGGGCCAGACTCTGCCTCGTCCGACCCCCGAGGGCCAGACTCCGCCTCGCTCGACCCCCGAGGGCCAGACTCCGCCTCGTCCGACCCCCAAGGGCCAGACTCTGCCTCGCCCAACCCCCGAGGGCCAGACTCCGCCTTGCCCGACCCCCGAGGGCCAGACTCCGCCTCGCCCGAATCCCGAGGGCCAGACTCCGCCTCGCCCAGCCCCCGAGGGCCAGACTCCACCTCGTCCGACCCCCGAGGGCCAGACTCCGCCTCGCCCGACCCTCGAGGGTCGGACTCCGCCTCGCCCGGCCCCCGAGGGCTAGACTCCGCCTCGTCCGGCCAACAAAGGCTGAACACCGCCTCACCTGACGCCCTCACCCTGCCCCTCCATGATGGCAGGAACAGGGTAAGACAGGACGTTAGAGTCAAACCATGGAAGCAAGGACCATGCCCTGCTCTACTAACAAGTACCATCGAAGTACGACGGGACGGGCGCTTTAGTCCCTGCCAGACATGACAGAGCCTGAATAGTACTATAGGCACCGAGTTTTATGGCCTACAGTATTGCGGGCGCCGCCTTCAACCCTCGAGCATGGAGCCTGACACAAACACCGCAATAGGACTCACGTCCCTGGTGCTGACAAGCGTGCGGGTGCTACACCGTTCACCCCCCACAGTATCGCAGGCCGGCACTCCTGCCCGACACGCCGCCCGCAGGGGCGGGATGGGACATAACCACTAGCAGATCAATTACAGACACCGCGTCACCAGCACGCAGCACCCAATGAACGTGCCAAACCCTGACACCGCCTGACCATATCAAACAGGGCTGGCTCGGAAGAAGAAGGGGGGGCCCGGTACTTTCGGAGGGTTCCCCAGCTCCTGGTTTTCTCTTTTCTCCACTATGTAAGCCCTGCTCCCCTTGATCTATAAAAGGAGGGGGAGGGCGCCCCGTAGAAAGGAGAGGCAAATAGGCACAAGACCCCGTTCGAGACCGACACAACACATCACAGCCAAGCAGCAACCAGGCTCTTGGCATCCTTTCGACCCTTTCCATTAGAGACTTGGGATCAGTCCCTCTCTCGACTATTTGTACCCCCTACTACGAACCGTATTCGGTGCTAATAATACAAGCAGCAGCCGTAGACTGGACGTAGGGGCATTCAGCCCGAACCAGTATAAACCTTGTGTCCTTTAGCACACCATCCAGGCCTAACATGCATCAATTATAAATTTACTCACCGGTGTTTGTTCGAAACACCGACAATTGGCGCGCCAGGTAGGGGCCTTTGCGCGTTCCAAACCAGGCCACGGATGGCTAGCTACGACATCAGCTGGGTCCCAGGCACACATGTGTGCTTCGGGAACCTAGATTTCATCATCATAGTGGGAGGAGAGTTGGTACGAGCTCACGTTGCCATCCAATCTCTCCCCCCCATCGACCTCGACGTCCAGAGGCTTGGGCGTCACCTCGGTGCCTCCCTTGGGCTCCAGCAGTCTAGGAAGAACCAGCGTCGCCTCGCCCCTTCCAGCGACAATGACATGACATGACCTTTTGAAAATTGCCACCTCTCTCTGGAGCGCCACGTGCGGAGCGCCCCGACAGCGTTTCCGTATGGTCTCCGCAACGCCGCGGCCACCGCTTGCCACCTCATGGCACTACGCATGGTCCAAACTCCCGCGAACAGCGAGTTCGTGGGGGTAATTGAACATGACACGGAGTCCCTCCACAAACTCCTCATCGAGTAGCCAGAATCATCCTCTAGCTCTGGCTCCAGCATGGGGAGCCATCACCCCTCCTGGGAATGCTTCATGGCGGACACCTCCGAGGGACACGTCGAAAGCATCTCTGAGGGGGACGCTACTCCAACGGCCAACCCTGACGAGAGGAATGGAGGGAAGGCGGTGGCCCCATCCCACATAAGGACGGAGCAGCTGAGAGCAAGAAAGCTGGAGATCGATGATGCGGGACAACAACTCGTCCGAGAATACCAGAGAATCGATGAGGAGATCAAGCGTCGTGGGGACGGTGGGCACACACATGCCACGGCCCGTGATGTATACCAGAGGATCCTCATCGACGACGGAGCCCTCCCTCACTTCACCCGGGCAAGCCAGAACATCGCCGGCGCAACGCCCTCGCTTCATGGCCTTCCAGAGGCCATGACGTCCAAAGATCGCCGGCCCCGCCGCAAAATCCGCACATTGCTTGAGCGTGCGGCGGCGCAGCAGGCGGAGAGCTCGTTGTCTCGGCAACGCGAGCTCGACGCCAGCCAGCGCATGCCCTCAGTGCGTCCCGCCAGGGACGCGTCGATACACCGGACAACGTCAGGGGCGGGCAGCGCACCCCTGTTCTGGTGCACCATCGTCTCGGCCACAACCGCGACGCACGCAGCACCATCAACGCCCGCAGACACACCAACAATGACTCAGGAGAAGGAGCCAGACGCGGCTACCACCCTCGGCGCGGCGGACGCTACGATAGCGGCGAGGACCGGAGCCCGAGCCCCGGCCTGCCGGGCCCCCAGGCCTTCGGCTGGCACATCCTCAACGCTGCTTTCCCGCCTAGGTATCGACCGCCTACTAACATCTTTAAATATTCTGGAGAAACAAATCCCGGGCTTTGGCTCGAAGACTATCGGCTTGCCTGTCAAGCCGGTGGCGCGAATGACGACGACTTTATCATTCGGAACCTCCCACTATTCTTGGCCGATTCGGCGCGAGCATGGTTGGAGCACCTACCGTCCAACGCTATCCAGAGTTGGGCGGATTTGGGGGAAATCTTTGTGGGAAACTTCCAGGGCACGTACAAGCGCCCTGGGAACCCATGGGATCTCAAGAACTGCCGCCAGAAGACCGATGAAACCCTTTGCGGGAACATCTGGCGCTTCTCCGGGCCGTGCAACGAGCTCCCTAACGTCGCCGACGCTGACATAATAGGAGCCTTCCTGTCCGGGACCACCTGTGAGTCTTTGGTTCATAAGCTAGGACGCAATGGCCCACGGACCACCCAGGAGCTCCTAGACATCGCCACTAGCCACGCCTCATGCAAGGAAGCGGTCGGGGCGATCTTCAACCCTTCCGATGGCAAGGCAAGGCGGGACAAGGGCGCTGGCGAAGGCGCCTCCAACCATTCTGCCAAAAGGAAAAATAAGAAGCAACGGCACAACGACTCACTCGTGGCCGCTACCTACCGTAAGGGTGGCCGGAAGCCCGCGGAGGGCACTCCGAACCACTTCAAAAAAATGCTCGAGGGGCCGTGCCCGAACCACGCCTTCCTAGCCAAACATCTATACAAGGATTATGGCCTCATGCGCAAATACTTGTCCGGAGGCCTCAACAAGGGGGAGCAGGGGAAGGAACCTGCCCCCACCATAGACGACGCTGAGGAGAAGGACGACGCCTTCCCGACACCGAATGGTGCCCTTATGATTTTCGAGGGATCAACGGCCTACGACTCCAAGCGCCGCCAGAAGGTCGCACGCCATGAGGTCTATACGACCGCGCCGGCCATGCCTGCCTTCCTCCGGTGGTTAGAGTCCGCCATAACCTTCGACCGAGCCGACCATCCGGACACCGTCCCGCACCCAGGAAGGTATCCGCTAGTAGTCGACCCAATTGTCAGCCCAAAGCGACTCACGAAAGTACTGATGGATGGAGGCAGCGGCCTCAACATCATGTACGCCAAGACACTCGACCGTATGGGCGTCGACTAGTCGAACCTCCGCCCAATCCGAGCGCCTTTCCACGGCGTTGTACCGGGTAAACAGGCTATACCACTAGGGCAGATCGATCTGCCCGTCACCTTCGGGGATCGGTCCAACTACAGGACTGAGACCCTCATCTTTGACGTGGTGGGGTTCCCCGGAACCTTCCACGCCATCCTAAGACGACCATGCTACGCGAAGTTCATGGCCGTTCCGAACTATATCTATCTCAAGCTAAAAATGCTAGGCCCCCACGGGGTCATCACCGTCGGCACCTCCTTCCAGCGTGCCTACGAGTGCGAGGTCGAATGTTGCAGCCACGCCACGGCACCCTCTAGGAAGAGGTGACCGAAGAAGCACCCGACGCCAAGAAGTCGGCCGGGTCATTCAAATCGGCAGAGGGCTCTAAAGGAGGTCCTCATAGACCCCAGCAACTCTGAGGGTAAAACGGTACGCATCGGTACCACGCTCTCCTCCGAATAGGAAAGCGCGCTCATCAACTTCCTCCGCAACAACAAAGATGTTTTTGCGTGGAAACCCTCGGATATGCCAGGCATCCTGAGGGAGGTCGCCGAGCACACCTTGAACATCCGCCCAGGCTCTAAGCCAGTAAGGCAACGCCTGTGCTGCTTCGACAAGAAGAAGCGCAGGACCATCGGCGAAGAGATAGCAAAGCTATCGGCCGCCCGGTTCATCAAGGAAGTATACCACCTAGAGTGGTTAGCTAATCCCGTCCTTGTGCGAAAAAAGAGCGGGAAATGGAGGATGTGTGTCGATTACACAGGTCTCAACAAAGCGTGCCCAAAAGATCCGTTTCCTTTACCACGTATAGACCAAATAGTCGACTCGACCTCGGGGTGCGAAACCCTCTGCTTCTTTGACGCGTACTCTGGATACCATCAAATCGCGATGAAAGAGTCCAACCAGCTCACGACATCTTTCATCACCCCCTTCGGATCGTTCTGCTATGTCACAATGATGTTCGGTCTAAAAACGCTGGGGTCATGTATCAACGATGTATGCTCAAATGTTTCGGGGACCTCATCGGGCGAACCATTGAGGCCTACGTCGATGATATCGTAGGCAAGACCAAACAGGCCGACCACCTGGTTGCCGCTCTTGAGCAAATCTTTGCGAAACTTCGGGTGAACGACATCAAACTCAATCCCAAAAAATGTGTTTTCGGGGTCCCGAGGGGCATGTTGCTCGGCTTCATTGTCTCCGAACGCGGCATCGAGGCCAACCCGGAGAAAATCTCGGCTATCGCAAGAATGGGCCCAATTCAAAACATAAAGGAGGTCCAGCAAATCACCGGGTGCCTCGCCGCACTCAGTCAATTCATCTCATGCCTCGGCGAATGGGGTCTCCCCCTTTACCGGCTTCTGAAGAAAGCCGACTGCTTTGTATGGACGTTCGAGGCTCAGGAGGCCCTCGACGAGGTCAAATGGCTTCTGATAAAACCCCTGATCCTGGTTCCTCCGAGCAACGATGAACCCCTTCTACTATACGTAGCGGCCACCACTCAGGTGGTCAGTGCCGCCCTGGTAGTAGAGCGGGAGGAAGAGGGACACTCCCTTAAGGTCCAGCATCCAGTATACTTCGTCCGCGAGGTACTATCCGACTCCAAGACCCGTTACTCTCAGATCCAAAAACTCATATACGCCGTCCTCATCACCAAGAGGAAGCTACGCTATTACTTCGGGTCACACCTGGTGACCGTCGTAACGTCGTTCCCCCTCGGCGAAGTCATCCATAGCCAGGATGCCACAGGAAGAACCGTGAAGTGGGCGCTCAAACTAATGGATCAAGGCATCACATATGCCGCCCGAATGGCGATCAAGTCCTAGGTGCTAGCTGACTTCATCGTGGAATGGACCAAGGTCCAGACGCCACCGGCCATCGTCGATCAAGAGTACTGGACGATGTACTTTGATGGATCACTAATGAAGAAGGGCGTCGACATGGGGCTAGTCTTCGTGTCACCCCTCGGGGTCTGCATGAGGTACATGGTTCGTCTCCATTTTCCCTCATCAAATAATGTGGCCAAATATGAGGCACTCATCAACGGCCTACGCATCGCCATCGAGTTGGGCATCCGACGCCTCGACATCCGGGGCGACTCCCAGCTGATCGTCAACCAAGTGATGAAGGAGTCAAGCTGCCATGATGCCAGGATGGCTACGTATTGCCAGGAGGACTGACGGTTGGAGGACAAGTTCGACGGTCTCGAGCTCAACCACATCCCGAGGCGCCTCAACGAGGCGGCTGACGCACTTGCGAAAGCCGCATCTGGCCGAGAGCCGATGCCGACGGGTGTGTTCGCTAGCGATCAACACAAACCCTCGGTGCGCTACGAAAGGTCAGAGCCGACCAACGATGGCCCTTCCGAGCAGACCCTAGGGGCCAACCCACCGATGGCTCTGCCCGACCCCGAGGTCATGGAGCTTAAAATGGATCCAACAACGGAGCCTAACCCTCCAGATGACTGGAGAACACTCTACATCAACTACCTCCTCCACGGCGCGTTGCCAGCAACCAAGACGGAAGCTCGATGGCTCGCACGTCGCGCCAAGTCCTTTGTTCTTGTAGAGGGCAAACTCTACAAACGAAGCCACACTGGGTTCCTCCAGCTTTGTGTCCCTAGCGAACAGGGAAAACTACTGCTGAGCGACATCCACGGTGGGGTCTGTAGTCACCACGCCGTGCCGAGGACCTTGGTTGGAAACACATTCCAACAGGGCTTCTATTGGACCACCGCGGTATCCGACGCCAAGCAAATCATACGCACCTGCGAAGGGTGTCAGTACTACGCTCAGCAAACTCACCTCCTGGCCCCAAGCACTCCAGATGATTCCCATCATGTGGCCCTTCGTGGTCTGGGGGCTCAACCTGGTTGGGCCATTCAAAAAGGCACCCGGGGGCTTCACCCACCTACTTGTCACCATAGACAAGTTTACAAAATGGATCGAAGCTCGGACAATCCCCACAATCAAATCCGAGCAGGCTGTGTTGTTCTTCCTCGACATCATCCATCGTTTCGGAGTAACAAACTCCATCATCACAGACAACAGCACGTAGTTCACCGGTAGCAAATTCATCCGATTCCGTGATGAACAACACATCTGAATTGATTGGGCGGCCATCAATCACCCCTAGACGAACGGGCAGGTCGAGCGCGCAAACAGCATGCTCCTACAGGGCCTCAAGCCCAGGATCTTCAACCGGTTGAACAAGTTCGGCGCACGCTGGGTCGCCAAGCTCTCCGCAGTACTCTAGAGCCTGAGAACAACTCCCAGACGAGCAACCGGCTACACTCCTTTCTTCATGGTCTACGGTGCCGAGGCCGTCCTCCCGACAGACCTCGACTATGGAGCACCAAGGATCAGGGCATACGATGAACAGGGAACCGAAGCATCCCACCAAGACACCATGGACCAACTAGACGAAGCCCATGACATCGCCCTCCTCCGTTCGGCCAAGTACAAAGAAAGCGCTATGACGATACCATAGCCGGCCGGCGGAAAGGGACCGAGCCTTCAACGTTGGGGACCTCGTTCTCCGCCTTGTGCAGAGCAACAAGGACCGCCACAAGCTCTCCCCGCCATGGGAAGGACCGTACGTCATCGCGGAAGTACTCCGTCCAGGTGCCTACAAGCTGAAAACCATCGACGACAAGGTCTTCACCAACGCCTGGAACATCGAACAGCTACGCCATTTTTACCCTTAAATAAACACATACTCTTCCTTATCAGTTTGTGTCTTTACAAAACCCTGACCTTTAGTGACGACTGACCCCGGTAAAATCACAAAGGGTCGGTCCTCACTCGGGGGCTGATATAAGTAATACAAGTACGTTTACCCTGCAAAAACTTCCTATGTTACATTTGCAAACATTCTCTAAAGTTTTCCGTTCTCCTCATAACCAAGTTCTAAGGACCAAGATTTCGGGAACAAATTCTGACAACAACTAGGTAGGACTGCGAGAGACCCACGCCCCAGCAGCTGCGACCTCTTTGCTCACCAGCGTAGTCAGAATTAATTCACCCGCACTCCTGGTTCCTTACGGTTTGATCCATGGGAAGGGTCGGAGGGCACTGAAGCCTCTTCTGCAGGAAGAGGAAGCTGAAAAGCTGTTTGCCACAACAAAGGACAAAAATTTGTTCATTCTTCGCACAAATTCACCACTTACAAAGTGATTCCATCACAAAAAGGACTAATGTACTCATAAATTGAGAAGACTGTTTACTCGGGGGCTCCCCCACGAAACTTACCCAATTACAGTTTCTCCTTAGTTTTATTACAAGTACTACGGTGGCCGCGCTAAGCTTCCATCGACAACGACACGGCAAGACACGGGCTAGTTCATCTCATCGCGACCACGCGCCAAGCTCTCCATCGGCAACGACACGGCAAAGACATGGGCGATTGTTCATCTGCGATCATTGCGCCAAGCTCTCCATCGCAATCTGTAACACCCTCGGTGTTTGGCTTCCACTAAGTGCATTTCCTTTCATAAACATATGCATCATCTATGTCATCATCGCCATTATTCTTTGAAACATGCATGTGCAACAATTTCAACTGTGTATGTTTCATGCTTGATTGTTGTGAATAGTAATGGTGTAACATGTGAATGTAACATGAAACTCTCATACTTGGAAACATGGCAACATGGTAGTAAGGTGACAAGTGTAGAATAACAACCTAGCCATGAAACATATGAAACATTACATTGCAACGTATGAGTGAATTGTTTGTTTTAGTCGCTTTATTCCATGTGATCCTTAGAAGTGGTATAACAAGTTTGTAGAGTGGTTGATTATGGTCTGATACACCTTAACTACACTTAGGTTACTTGTTTGGACACTGTTCATGTAGGTCAAAATGATGTAATTGCCCTTGAATGGAGGTTTGACTTGAAAGGAACCCTAGAGTGCCACTTGCTTGACTGTTTAAAAGGTCCAACTTAGAGACTTTGCATGACTGTGCACTCTTTACAAAAGTTGTAGCAAATTTATCAAGGAACAAAAGTTGTTTTATGACCAACTCATGAAAATGGCTAGAACATGCTCAAACATGGCCCACCAGTCAGTCTTACATGCTGATTCATACTTAGCGAATTTTTCTAAGTCCTAAATCGAAAGTATGGATTTCGTGTACCCATGTTTGGGGCCGTGTATCTCACTGACCAAGCCAAACTAGCTCGAGCTCCAATTAGCAAACTTGTAGTACTTATGTAGATCTCCAACTTTGTTAACTATGGCGTAGTCTAGATCATCACGGGTTAGGAGTTAATCGTCGTCAAACATGCTCACGGTCGATCGGGGCAATGGGCGATCAATCGCTTTTCAAAAACGATTGAGTGACCGTCATGGCCGACCGGGCGCAGAAGCTTGACGCCGCGTGTCCTCCACCGTCGCCGCCTTCTGTCGCGTGAGGCCCGCGTGTCGTGGACGCGTCTGGCGACGCAAATGAAGCGCTTGAAAGCCGCCCGCGCCGAAAGCGCATCGCCGCGCCATTTTCATTTCTTCGCCCGAAGCCGTCGCTCTCATTGAACGCCAAAGCCGCCGAGCCAAAAAATCCAGCCCCACCTGCCGCGCTTTTGGTCCGATTGCTCACCGGCCAAAGCACCGACGTGTGTTCCTCCACATCGAGACCTCACCGTCTGTCGCTTTTTCTCGCCAGTAGAGCTCACGCGCAGAGGCGGCTCCACCGGTCGCCATGACCGCCGCCGCCGAGCACGCGCGTGGCCGTGCTGCTCAAGCCCTTTCCCTCTCTTTCTCCCCCTTGCGCTGGTTTCTGTGGTCCCTACTGAAACTCGTGGAGCCGGCCATTAGGGCCGAGACGCCATGGCCTCGCCGGAGCCGGCCAAAGTTGATCGAAGCGCCGCCGCGTGGCCATCGCCACCTCTCTTAGTTGCGTTAATCGCTGCATGAGTAAGGGTTCCCCTAGGTCCGCTAGGATGAGACGAAAGCACGTAGACACCGTTTCTTCGCCGGAGAAGCCACCGGTGGCGAGCTACGCCACCGCCGCCGCTTCCCCTCGCTTCTCTCGGCCGACAGCGGAGTCCGCCTGTCACCGTTGACGCCTTCATGGAGCACACTGGGCAGCGCCGTTGCGTCTTGGGCCGCGATCACAGATTGTACGCTGCCTTGGGCTGGCCCAACCGCATGGTGAAAGTTGTTTTCTTATTTTGTTTTGCTTTATTATTTCACAGATTTGGGTTGTTATTCAAAAATACGTATTTCCTTGTATATAGATCCTAATGCTATGGTTCTAATTTTGTTAGGTTCCTGGTCATGTCTAGTATTTAACAAAAATATTATATGAGCACATGTTTTAGAAAAATTTGATGAATTAAATAGGAGTTTGAAATGTGTTTTTAGAAGCATGCAAACTTGTTTGAATTTTATCTTGAGTTTCTGTGGTCCAAAAATTATGAAATTTTGTGGGAAGTCTGTTATTGCTGATATGAAGCTCTGGTAAAAATTTTAGAGCTAGTACATGTATAGTTTTTAAGTTATAGAATGTCCTTTTATTAATAGGTGGATCTTGTGTGAATTTTCATAATTTTTCTATAGATCCAGTGAAGGTGAAATTTTATGGGTGCTATTCTTATGCTAGAAGGATGCTAGGAAAATAGGAAATCTGTTGCTTGACACTTTTTTAATAAGGTTTCCTAATTATGCTAGAAATAGACATGTCATCTGTTATTTTGGATACAGCAAGTTATATTGGTCCAATGGCTTTGAAATTTTTATGGTAGCCTATGTGCAGCATGAGATAGCTACTGTAATTTTTGTAGATTTTTATGAATAGTTTTACTATATATTGCTTAAATCACCTAATTAACTAAATAAATGGGAAAATGATATTAAATAATTTATTTAGAAGTTAGCACTATACCTTCTGATGTTTCTAAGATATGAAAACAAGTTGGTAAACTTGGTTTGATCAAATTAGGCTTTTGCACCATCATTAAATAATTAAGTTAGCAACACCGTCATTATTCGGACAGATTCTAGGTCTACTGGAAATTGATTTGGTTAACTTCAGAATCATGCCTTGATGTTTACAAGTGAATTGTAGAGAATTTTATAAGCTTTCCAGAATGTCCTCTTGCAAGTCATTTGGAGTTATAGAACTCTGGTTATGATAGAATTAAGTTACTACTTGTTGCATATGAAGCTTTAAGCTGTTATTTTAAGCATGTCTGTATTTATTCTAAGTTTATGGTACTGTTCCTAGGTGTTAGGCCTTTAACTGAAGATGAGCATCTTTATCTTAGGTTATGTGTTAGGTAAGTTGCTCTTGTTATTTAAGTTAAGTTGGATGCATGCTTAAAGTGATTTGCATAGAGCTAATTACTCGAGTAATCGAGTGTCCAATGATGTTTTCATAAACACCCATTGTGATTCATTCATCATGAGCATCATGTCATTCATTATGCATCCATGATATTTATCTTGTGCATCGGCATGCAATAGGTGTACCGGAAGGAGTAACCTGTTGGAATTCGAGAACGAAAGCGAGCAAAGCGGCAACGACACCGGAGATTCAGGAGGAGACCTTAGGAGAAGTGCTGCACGAGGTCGCCGTTGAGTGCCCCGACCACCGTCCTTGCAACTTTGTGAAAGGCAAGCCTGGAGCATTTAAGCCTCCTATTTTCCGAATCGCGATTCTGATATTATTATTACATATATTGTTGCATTAAATTTAGGTGTTGGATGTAAACACTTGCTTGCATTGGTTACCATTCCTTGTCCAGATATTGATACCACGAATCCTATGTAGCTCGAGGCTCGAGTAGTGCTTAGCCTCGCTTAAACGCGGTAGAAGTCGGGTGATTTCTGTCACTGCGAGATATAGGAAGATACATGTGGCACGGTTGGCTATATTTGCTATCGTGGAAAAGAACCAGTCTTAATTTGAAATGAAGACCAGACGGAGGCTTGCCGGTTTGCGAGTGACTCCGTCTGTGTCGCTTAAGGACCTGATTCTTGAGCCTTTCCTGCTCATGTTGAACGATGCCTCTCTCTTAGTTGGCCGTGTCCGATGAACGACCGCGAAGCCGAGTAGCTCACCTCTCAGCCGGGAGTCGATAAGTATAAAGCGCTTGGAAGGAGCCGAGGCGTGAGTCAAAGGCGGTGATTTAAAAGTCCCGATCGTCCCTGGCGGAAGGGTAATCCCCGAGAGGTCTTGCGCTGATCGAACCCCATGAATTTGGTTCTGAGATGTTCCAAAGGTGACCCACGGCTACCCTTGCAAAGTATGCCAGGTGAGAGTTAGAATACCCCCACTGAGTTGTAATTCGATTCGAATCGCTGCCTCTCTCCGGTTAGTGAGAACTTGACGGGCTTATCTCCAATGTAGATACACTTAATAACTTAATGGTTCGGAAATGATGATATGATGATGACAGATTTTATTATACCGCTATGGTTAATATTGTTTGCTCCTAATAAGTGAGTGCTCTAGTACGGTGCTAATCTAGTGGACGGTAAATGATGATAAGCTTGATGCTAAGTTTAAATTGGTTACTATGCTCATAAGCTCTTTTATGCAAATGTGTCAAGCTAGCCCACCCGAAAAGCCTTGCATGATCCTTGGTGTCGTTTATTTCTGATTTTTGTCGGGTAAGTCTAGTTGAGTACCTTCTCATACTCGAGTGGTTTATTTCCCACATTGCTGCAGATGACCGGTTCTTCTTTGGTTGTTTGCGGCATCTTGCCTTCTCCCCTTTGGGGATGAAGACTAGACCGTTGGCGCGGTCTCTACTAGTTCTCATACGATAATGCTTTTTTTGTGGGACATGACTCGATCCGGCAATGTATTTGAAACTATGAAGTATGTACTAAACTATGTTGCTTCCGCACACTCAAACTTGGTTTGTAATATTTTATTTGAACTCACGATGGATGTAATCCAGAATGCTACTTGTGAAATGTCGAACGAATGATGTGTGGTGTTGAATCATTACGATCTTGGTTTGTATGTCGAGAGTTGGTTGAAATCCTTCGTGATTTCCGGACTACCGGGATTATGGGAGCTTAAGTACAGTGAATTTGATCGCCGGTGATTGTTTTTGTACTTACGTTCTTATGATTTGGTCGCACATTAAAGCAACGACCGGCAAGACACGGGCCGGTTCGTCTACTACGACCGCCACGCCACGCTCTCCATTGGCGACGCCCCACCGTTCGCAGATCCCCGAAAGCGCGCCGTCATCTACAACATCGAGCACCACCACGGGCGATCGCCGTGTTTCTTCACCGAGGCATCCGGGACTACGCCATCGTCATCAGCCACAACCCTGACAACGGCGTCTGGACGGGGGACGCATGCCGCCGAAGGAAAGCCGCCAAGAATGACGAAGAGGCCGACGACGCTCAGCACCTTCCGGCGTCCCTCCTCCTTCGACGACGGCGACCCCTTCTCGGCAAAGACAAACCGCACCATCTCATCTACGAAGAATGACCTCTAGCCTCGACATCACACCCCGGATTCACGAGCGAATCGGTGAATTCCTCTCTCTCCGGCATTACCCTTCATCACTCGAGAACCGCCGCAATCGATGAACGGCGTCGTGGAAAGGAAGAAGAAGAAGAGGTAGCGGCTTAGGCGGCAAAGCTAAAAGGAGGGGACGAGCTCCCTCCCTCCCTATTTAAAGAGGAGGTCTTTGCAACTAAGCAAAGACGAAAGGTTGGGACGAAAAACTCTCCTTCTTCCCTACTTAATGCAGATATGAAATCGACGGCGACAGAAAGCCGAGGGACGCTTTGGATTGATGGGACATACTCTGTCAAACAAGACATTACATGGCGGGGCCCACCACTACTCACATACACGGACGCTGCAATTAAAGAGCGCACATGTAGGCAACCCCCACTTCCCCAGGCAGGACAATGGAACGATCGACGATGGAACCCTTCCCGGGGGGCCCAACGAGCCGCTGGGCCAAACGAACGGCCCAGTAAAACGATGAGCCAACGGTCATTTGAAAGATAAGCATCTCGGTTTCTTACTTTACACGTTAAAATTCATTTCGAGGTCCCGACCCTAGCAAAGATCGAGGGACACGGATATCGCTTCGGGGCTGCAGAGGGTGTCTACCGGTCTAGACATCCTCACCCGACCCCTCTGAGGTTGAAAAGCCGGGGCATGATATGCGGGCATAGAGCTTTGAGTAAACGGGACGAATGGCGAGACCCTACGCCCGGTGGCTACGGTGTTTTTGTTCACCAAGGCTAATCGAACTCATAGTCCCCGCATCCCTAGCCTCGCAACCACCTTCTCAAGAAGGCCTCGGAGGGGCCCGCCTATAGAACCTCCCCTGTGGTGAAGTCCAGTCACCCAAGTCAATCGAACGACACGGATCGCCACCGAGATATAGAATTGAAAAATACTCTTGCGGTCGTCGACCGCCCCCTCACGAGATATCAGGCTCGAACCCCGCACGAACACGTTTGGTAGGAGCTTTTTGTCGCTCATACCACCAAGGTAACGTTACCAACCCCACCTTCATTTCAATTAAAACTGCACATTCAAAACATTGTATACGTGAATCACTGCATCCCAACGCTTCGTGTCACGTCAGGAAGCGGCAATCGCCTCATTCAATATGAGCCGCAATGCATCGAGGTTGAAAGGCCCCCGCAAAGGGCTCGAGGCCGCCTCGTGTCAAACAGAGCCAGGGAGAAACAATTGAGATGAGCCCCGGTGGCCCCGCCCCAACCCCATTGAAGCGGATGGGACATCTCGATCTTTTCTCATTCGATTCTAACCCCGAGCCAAACCCACGTAATCTCCACCGAGAGAGGCGGGCCGGGCCACTTGAGCCCATCGAACAGCTCGCTCATATGCCGGAGGCCAGGTTAAGAAGTTGTGGAGTGCCACCGAGGGCTCTGGCGACCCTTCACAAGAAATGATGGATCCGGATTCCACACGAATATACCCGTTAGTGAGCTCATTGAGCGCAACACTCGAGCCATTGAGGCAAGTGTCGTCTACTCAGCCCCTCCGATTGCAAAAGTCGAGGACGGGGTAACATGTGAAATATGACCAACCCCTATTAGACCCTAATAGGGCTTGGGGGCTCGAGCCGCTCGATCTAGAGACAGAGGTTCAAAGGGTTACGGGCAAATCCAAGCGCAAGCTTGCTTCTCTCGCTCCGATCTCCAGTTACACCCAACCCCAGCAACGGCAAGGGGACGGATCTCACTCGGGGGCTGGTAAAGGTACGGCTACCTCCCTTCCCTTTTTTCAAAAACAAACATTACATCAGACTCCCTCCTCACATCAAGACTGGCGGCAAGGGTTGGGGGAACAGATCGGTAAGACCGCAAAAAACCAAACGGCCAGACGACTACGGTATGCTCTGCTCAATAGCACAATCTAGTTGTTTTCCCTAAAAACACCGCCAGCCCTGCAGCCTTAGACAAAGGGAAGGGTCGGATCGAATAAACACTCTTTGTGACTGCGGAAAGGGAAGAAGGTGAGATCAAACAGAAACAAAATTACGAAGCAAAATCACAAAACTACTTCGAGACACGAAAGTACCGACACTTGTTCACATATTACATATAAAGTGTTTATCAAGTTTATTCGACTAACTACTTCCACATGAGGAAGTTTTTTTGAAGAGGAGCCATCGCCTTCTCAATCGCGGCCCGACTTAGCATCCTCATAAGTAGGCAGGAAACCTTCGCTCATCACCTCCAGGTTGATCTCCTTCTTGTAATGAGAATGGGCAACGGTGAAGGCTTGGGTAATCCCGGTGTGAAAAGTACTCTCCTCAAGCTGGCCCACCCGAGCCATGATACTAGCAGCACGGGCCACAAGGGAACTGGTCCCCTCCTCTTGCGCCACTTGTAGGTTGTCGCAAACCACCAGAACGGCGGAAGACAGGTGATCATACTCATCACCTTCAGCTTGGAGAAGCCCCCGCACATCGGCAAGATCGGCACGTAGCCCGACAGCAGCTTCCTCGACGTCCAGCCTGCGGGCCACCACGGTTCCAAGTTTCGTCCGGAGGGACTCAGCCTCCTGACGCGCTTCGTCGCGCTCTCGGATGGCCGGTCAAGCGCCGAAGCGAAAGTCGTTCTTCGCCCGGCGCGCTTTGTCCCCTCCTGTCTGCGGTACCGATCGATCAGCACGGCATCCTGCTCCGCCCTCCGCTGAAGGTCCAAGGACCTATTCTCGGCCTCCCGCCTAAGATCCCGCTCCGTCTCCAGCTCGCTCAGGACCTCGGTGGCCCGCTTACTGGCCTCGACATCCTTCCGGACCAGCTCGTCCCGCTCCTTTTTGATCTGGGCGGCCTCCTCCTCATCTAGCTTCACCCTCGCCACTAAGTCCTCGAACATCCCGTGGGTCTCCTCCGCGTCCCAAGACGCTGGGCCTCCGCTCATTGGGCAAAGAAGCTACGCTACCACGCTCTCTCATGGCCGGACCTCCTCGATAAGGCGATCCCATTCCGCCTTCTGCTCATGGAGGAACTAGGATTTGTTCCGACTATGAGCAACAAGGATCTAGAAAGAAGACCAGCATTAAGAAATACGAAAACACAAAAGCACTTGAAGAAAGAGGAAAACAAGGAGGAACGAGCGGATACCTGGCTAGTAGGAACAAAGATTTCACGCAAGACCCCTCTGCCCTGGTCTAGGGCATTCATCATGGTCGAAAGCCCGATGTCAAGACTCTCCCGCTCCATGCTCTCGGCATGATCATCGAGCATGAAAAGGGCCAACATCGGGTCCTAAGCGACCAACCATCAAGTGGTGGCTCACCCATGTGAGGGAACGATCGCCGCCTCGACAAGATGGCCAGGGGCGACTCCCTCCTAGTCCTCCACACCACCGCCACGACGCCCGAAGACCCCTCGACTGGGTCCTCCTCCATCTGGGCCGCCTCAAGCGCCACGGGTGGATCCACCGGCGGTGCCGATCCCGTCACCCCCTCGAACGCCACCATGGCGACACCTAGCCCTGCCGGGCTTGTCGTGGCTGCGGTCGTCTCCACCTGGGCCTCCGATGGCATGGACTGCACCGCACCCTCGGACACCACCATGGCTGCATCCGGCTGCTCCTGGCATGACGCGGTCACGGCCACCTCCACCTAGGCCTCTAGTGGCATAGACTACACTACGCCCTCGGGCACCACCGTGGCTACGCCCGGCTGATCCTGGCTTGGCGCGGTCACGGCCACGACCACCGGCAATACAGGACCCTCGGCCGGCGGTACCGCACCCGCCACGGGCGATCCCGCCTGCTCGGCGACCACCAAAAGCGCGGGCGCCACCATGACCACCGTCGAGCAGGCCAGCACGGCCACGGCATCGTCGCCACTCCTGCCCAAAGCAGGAGCGACGTCGGCCGACGCTGCCCATCCCGCCTGGCGGGCAAGGCTCTTCTTGGGCGCTGGTCCTAGAGGGCGGCCCGTCCGCAAGAGTCTGCACAGTGGAAAAAAGCATAAAGTCAAGACAGAAAAACAAAACGGAAGAAAAATAGGGGAGTCAGTGGCTTACCCTGACGCCTTCGGCCGGCGGGGTCGCTTTGGGGACGAACCCCTAGACCCCTGCCCGACTCGTCGAGATGAGACTGCTTCGAAGCTGCCTCCCGCTCCCGGGCAGGGGAGTTCATCTCCCTCATCACCGAGGGTGCGGCAGCAGAGCCACCCCTCTCGGTCAACACCTTGGGTGGGGCACCAGAACCGCCCCCCTCTGTTAGCTCACGGGGCGTGGCGTCGGAGCCACCCCCCTCCATCAGCACCCCGGGAACCTCCTCGGATCCGGCCACCCACCGATCCTCTGCCGGCACCCCACGTGAAGCGGTGGACTCTTCGGCTCCAACCTCCGCCAACCTTGCGGACTCGCTTCCCTCCGCGCGGGATGAGAGGGGTTCCTGCATGGACGGAGGGGAACTGGTCAGCATGCCCTCATCCTCCAAGATGCCCCAATCCACACCGGTAGCAACCTCGTCGTCGTCATCATCGTCGTCGTCGTCGTCATCGTCGTCATCACGGCTTACATCCTCTCCTCGATCCCGTGCTTGCTGCTTCCGCTGCTTCTCCTATTTCTTCTGCTCCCTTGCCTGCTTGTCCCACTCGGCCGCGATGCGATTCGCCGTCGCCACGACATGATCCTTCGGCAACAGGACCGGGCAGTCCTTGAAGATTAGCCTCCTCGGCTGGTCCTGCCATCCCAAAAGTTGGTATCAAAAGGTCGAAAACTCAAACGACAAGAAAAGCACGGGGAAGAAAAACTTACAAATTCCAAAAACCCTGGTTCCGGTCACATTGGGGGATGCCTTGGCACCGGATACACGTGTTCGAGGGTGAAGCTGGTGGTGTCTTTCGGAAGCTCCATCGCCTCCTTGATACGCTGCGCCACCTCGGAGGGAGCAAGCGCCTCATCAACGAGCACCGTTCCTTCGAACGACTCTCTAGGAACCATCCGGTACAGGGGAAGCGCGCGCCATCAGCGGCGCCACCCTCCTCGCATGGTAGGCACCAATAATCCCCGACCTCTTCAGGCCCCGGACCTTCAGAGTATGAATGGCGGCGAGAAGGTCGGCAAGGTATTTCTTCGCCGGAGTCGGGTAGCCCCACAGCCACGACTCTAGGGCCTCGTCGATGAGACGCCCAGAGTACTTCGGCAAGGTGGCGCTCAGGTCATCCTTGACGTAAAACCACTGTGAATGCCACCCCTTATTTGAGGTCGACAAACGCATCAGCGGGTAGTCCCTCGACCGAGTGGGGCGTAGATGAATGCTGGCACAACCCATCGGCACGTTCACATCCTTCCCCCCAATCTTCCTCTTCGACAAACTGACGGTGAAGAAGTGCCGCCACAAGTCGACATGGGGATCGATCCCCAAGAAACCCTCACACAGGGCAACAAACGCCGCCATGTGCTGAACACCGTTGGGGGTAAGATGCTGCAACTCCACCTGGTAATAATCCAACAACCCCCGAAGAAATCTATGCGCGGGTACGGCAAATCCCCGCTCATGAAAGACGGCAAAGGACACGATGTACCCTTCGGTCGGCGCCGGTTCACTCTCATCACCGGGCAACAGCCACTCCCCGATGGCGGACAACGGGCGGAGGAGGCCACGACGGACGAGGCCCTCCAAACGCCGAGAAGTAATGCCGGATCTATCCCACAGCTCCATCGAAACACCGGGAGAAAGGTGGGTGCGAGCTCAACGGGGGCAGCGGCGTGAATGCGAGCTCGACGGCGGCTGTGAACAAGGATGTAGACCCAACGGCGGCAGCAGTACTGGCGTGGGAAGCTAGGGCAATTGGCGGCGAAGGCTGCGGATGCGACGGTGAGGTGGCGAAGTACGGAACCCTAGGGGCGAACCCCGTGGTTTTATAGTGGCGACGGATGCGAGAAGGGCAACCGTCCGCCTCGATCTCCAGGCCTGCCACGCGCACCGCTGCGTCATGTCGCGGGACATGTGCCTGCAATCCCTATCCGCTCCCACCAAAATCGCGCCGAACGGTTCACCTCCCCGGGTGACCGGACTCTTCTCCAAACAGAGGGGACGTGGGCTAGAAAAATTTCCTTCTCTGGTCCATCTAGGCCCAGAAAGACCGGGGTCATCCCAACCATCTCGACGGATGTCTCAAACAAGGGATGGGCCCGCAAGAGACCAGGACTCCGGTACGCGAGCGCCAATGGGACTTCAACTTCTTCAGTCAAAACCCCGGCCAAGCTAAGCCCGGGCGACATCCCCGCAAATGGGACCCTAGGGTTCCCTCAAAGGCTATCCAGCTGAGAAAAGCCGAATCTCACTGTCCTACCCGCGAAGGGTCCAAAAACACCCCCGGGCGATTCCACCCAAATCACCCAGGGGCTCGGGGGCTACACCCATCGGGTGCGCTCGCGCGCACCCTCTGGCAAACCCGAACACCCTCTGGCGAGCCGGGACATCCCCCGGGCGATTCTACCCGAATCACCTAGAGACTCGGGGGCTACTGTCGGGGATCTAATACTGGGATACCCAATGAGGTAGAGTTGATAAGCACCAACGATATTCCCAATCGAACAAGAACACAACGACACCTCTCGCCTGCCCCCCCCCCTGAGGGCCAGACTCACTCGTCCAGACCCCAAGGCTAGACTCCTCCTCCTCATCCGACCCCCGAGGGGCTGGGACTCCTCGTCCGACCCCCCGAGGGCCATACTCCGCCCCTCGAGGGCCTCGCCTGTCCCCCGAGGGCCAGACTCCACCTCGCCCGGCCCTCGAGGGCCAGACTCCGCCTCGTCCGACCCCCGAGGGCCAGACTCCGCCTCGCCCGGCCCCCGAGGGCAGACCGCCCGCCCTCGAGGGCTAGACTCTCGCCCCTCGAGGGCCAGACTCCACCTGCCGGCCCCCGAGGGCTGACTCCCCGTCCGACCCCGAGGTCCAGACTCTGCCTGCCCGCCCCCCCCGAGGGCTAGACTCGCCTCGCCCCCTGAGGCCCCCTGGAGGGCTGGGACTCGAGGGCCTCACTTTGCTCGACCCCCGAGGGCTGGGACTACGCCTCGCCTGACCCGAGAGGGCGAGACTCACTTTGTCTAACCCCGAGGGCAGACTCTGCCTCACCCAACCCCCGAGGGCTAGACTCTCGCCTGGCCCCCGAGGGCGAGACTGCCCGAGGGCCAGACTCACCTCGCCTGACCCCGAGGGCCAGACTCACTCGCCCGACCCCGAGGGCTGGACTACCTCACCCCGAGGGCTGGACTCCTCCCCCGGCCCCGAGGGCTAGACTCCGCCTCGACCCCGAGGGCAGACTCCACTGTCCTAGCCAACAAAGGCTGAACACCGCCTCACCTGACGCCCTCACCCTACCCCTCCATGATGGCAGGAACAGGGTAAGACAGGACGTTAGAGTCAAACCACGGAAGCAAGGACCATGCCCTACTCTACTAACAAGTACCATCGGCACACGATGGGGCCGGCGCTTTAGGCCCTACCAGACATGATGAGCTTTCGAATAGTCATCAGAGGCGTTGGTTTTGACCTTACATGACAAGTGGGCGCCGCCTTCAACCCTCGAGCACGGAGCCTGACACAAACACCGCAATAGGACTCACGTCCCCGGTGCTGACAAGCGTGCGGGTGCCGCAACGTTCGCCCCCCATAGTATCGCAGGCCGGCACTCCTGCCCGACACGCCGCCCGCAGGGACAGGATGGGACATAACCACTAGCAGATCAATTACAGACACCGCGTCGCCAGCACGTAGCACCCGATGAACGTGCCAAACCCTGACACTGCCTGACCATATCAAACAGGGCTGGCTCGGAAGAAGAAGGGGGCGGTACTTTCGGAGGGTTCCCCAGCTCCTAGTTTTCTCTTTTCTCCACTATGTAAGCCCTGCTCCCCTTGATCTATAAAAGGAGGGGGTAGGGCACCCCGTTGAAAGGAGAGGCAAACAGGCACAAGACCCAGTTCGAGACCGACACAACACATCACAGCCAAGCAGCAACCAGGCTCTTGGCATCCTTTCGATCCTTTCCATCAGAGACTTGGGATCAGTCCCTCTCTCGACCATTTGTACCCCCTACTACGAACCGTATTCGGTGCTAATAATACAAGCAGCAGCCGCAGACTGGACGTAGGGACATTCAGCCCAAACCAGTATAAACCTTGTGTCATTTAGCACACTATCCGGGCCTAATGTGCATCAATTATAAATTTACTCGCCAGTGTTTGTTCGAAACACCGACACTTGCATATATATATCTTTATCCTATGAGTCTTACTAGTATGATAGGATCGTGTAGATTGCTATGTTATAGGACTCCGGTAGAAGTCGAGTGATTGCCTATCACTCGCGAGAGATAGAAAATATATTATTGTATTATTATCACTTGAAAAATATAAATGGTGGAAAGGAAAAATGGTGACCGGGCAGGGATATGGTTTGGGTATTGGTGGGTGTAAGAGGTTGTGTCACCGTGGACGCGGGGCATTGCTTGGTTACACTGCTTTCCCTGCCTATGTCGGTTAAGGACCGGCCATTGCATAAGGCTCTAGGCAAGTCACAGACTTATTATCCCGAGCACATACTTGGGTATGGGCGCTTGGAAGACTCGTTGCTCTCTTGTCATGGATCTGGCTCTTTCCGGACTGACTGTCTTGGTGGTTTTTGGGTTAGGAGGTCCTTGCACCGCACTAAGTTCGAGACTCAGGGGCGGGGGCTTGGAGTCCCAATTTGAACGGGGACCTGGACACCCAGGACAGGAGGGTAGTGGGTTGGTCCTGCTTGTGCCTTGGGTACAAGCGGGGCGTGTGTTTTCGGGGTACCCAACTGGGGGCATTGATTCGTGAATCGCCAGGAAATCCGGTACGGCTTGTCTACGGTTTAGCATCGTAGTAAGAAGTGAAAGATGGAAGATGGAAAAAGGAAATCTGATTGCTTACCACCTGCTTGAAAGCAGCATAGGTGCTTACATAGAATGGTTAGTTAATGAACTAATGCGACTTACTAATAAAAATCCAATATAAGGACGCACGCTTAGTAATGCTTCCTGCAGATGCAATAAACCCACAAGTCAGATAGCCTTGCATATCCTTGGAGTCTTTTCTTTCCTCCTGTCGGGTAAGTCTTGCTGAGTACAATTGAGTACTCAGGGTTTTATTTCCCCGTTGCAGGTGACAGGTGGATGCTAGAGGATTTCTCCTGGTGGCTCAGAGAGGATTTTCTTTACGCTGCAATCCTAGTTTTTATTTATAACTCTCACCAAATGTTTTATTAAATGGAGTTTTATAATCTGTTGTCATAAGTTATATATCAATGCTTTAGCATTTCATGACTAGATCTTTATTTCCAGCTGTAATCCTGATCACATGTTTACATTCCGCTGTTAACTTAATTTGTTCATAACTCTGATAACATGTTCATATTCCGCTGTTATAAATAATAAATATTACACTCTGATGGTGTATTAAAAAGTGATGTAAGAAATGGTTAATAATGATATAAGCTTTATTCTCTCATTTGTGATCCTGATGTAAAAATGTGGATTTTCGGGCTCTCCCCTTGGGGGTGCCCGACGGAACCGAGTAATTTGATGTCCTCCCTTGAGTACTTAGTGTCAAATGGAAGATGAGTACTCCTGGGAGGCATTAGATTAGGCGGTTCTGCTACAGACCGCCTCCGGCCTCTACATCGTCGGTCACGCCGTCAGCTGCCCACCCCTGCCCACCCCTAAATCTAATCGGAGAAGAAAAGTTTGCCACATCGCTCCCACCAACGGTACTTATGAGTTTGAATCGGAGAAGAAAAACAAAAATACCACCACTAGATTTTCATCTTCACCACACTCTTCTCTTTTTAAGCCCCTCGCCATAGAGGACTCTCTAGAAATCCAAACCCTAACCCTAAATCCTACTGCCACTACTGCCTGCCTCCTTCCTCTTCTTATTTTTTTGCCAGCGTCCTCACGCTTGTCACTTAGGCACCATGTGGATGTCAAAATTTTTGGCGAAATGCTATTGTAGCATTTTCGTTGTTATTTAATAAATAGTGTCCAATCATAGTCTAATTAGGCTTAAAAGATTCGTCTCGTGGATTTCGTCTAAACTGTGTAATTAATTTTATTTTTTATTTATATTTAATGCTTTATGCATGCGTCCAAAGATTCGATGTGATGGGAAATCTTGAAAAATTTGACATTTTGGAGTGTAAGCCCTTGTTTAGTTGGAGAAATTTGGATTTTAGGGCTACTGTAGCACGTTCATTTTTATTTGGCAAATAGTGTTCAAACATGGACTAATTAGCCAAAAACGTTTCGTCTTTGAAATTTCCCACCAAATATGTGTAATTGAGTGTATATTTAATGATCCATACAAACATTCGATGAGTATGATCATGTAGCAATTTTTTAGAAGTTAGGGTGAAACTAAACGAGGGCTAACTAAACATACCATTAATAGTAGGGAGTGACGCGGAATACATTTATCATCAATTGGCACGAAAAAGGATGGTTAGAGCCGCGTAGACGGTTGACATCAACACATGGGCAGGGTCCAAGGAAAAAGGGCATTCGCTGTCGCTGCCGGCCCTTCCTGGCCAAGTCTAAATAACCCACAACTCCAAAGGTCCCCTTCCCAAATGTCAGATCTCTCATCATCTCCCATACATTAAGCAGGTGCAATGCATCCAGTCCCCCTGTCGCTGTCACCAAGGATTGCCCTAATCCACCCACTAAAAAATAATCTATTCCATAATTATTTATTCCCTACGGCAGATGGTATCTTCACCGGTAAGGCTGGAGATGTTTTTTTTAAAAAAAAAAATGAGTTGTCCAAAATTTAGAGTCTACATCATGTGGCCAAATAATAAACCTGTAGAAAGTTCTTCTAGATTGTCTGTTGCAGTCTTTAGACTCTAGGCCACCATTGAAATGCTGGAATCGTATATATATATATATATAGTAATAGCAATGGGCTCCATTTCTATACCCTTCGTGAAAACAGAAATCCTTAAAGAAGGCCCTTAGTCATATAACAAGGTTTATGCTTGAGTTTTTAATATTTTAGGAAAAAAAGGTTTAGAAAGTGTAGAATGATGAAAAAAAGGATCAAAAGCAAACTGTTACAAATAAATTATCTACAAGAACGCTTTTCTAGCTTAAAGATATAAGTAAAAGTAATGTCACCGCCATCTATAAACTTAAGCATTTTTGTTCTCCAAAATTTGTCAATAATAAATATATCTTATCCATCCCACTTTTTCATTATTAATTAATGTACCATAGGTAATTCGGTATCGACAATCTAAACAGGCATACTCCCTCCTTCACATATTATTTGTTGTTTTAACTACACGAGAATTAATAAGGAGTAGGAAACGAGAAGTAGAGAGATAGAGAGAGACATATTGAGAAAAAAGACAAATGAGAATGACAAATAATCTTAGACAACTATAGAAGGCTAAAATAAGTCTTATTATGAGACGGAGAGAGTATGTTAATTAGATCACTATATTCTTTGAGGTTATTGAGGGGCATCGAAGCCATTTCTTCCCCCTTGGTTTTGTTTTATAAAAAAACTATAAATAAATACTTACATTTGTGGTTACTACTCTTTTCGTTCTTAATTATATGTTATTTTAGCTTTTCTAGACACATGGTATTGGTTATGTATTTTTGACATAGCATATGTTTAGGTATACAACTAGAAAAAAAATAAAATGACTTATAGTTTAGAACGGATAGAGTAAATACTTAATGAAAGTTTTTTTTCTGAAAAAATGGCTATAGTAGTTGACAACAATAGCATAGCACAATTAACCAAACCTACACAGCTAACACATGCGACGGAATTCATAAGTAGGAGTACATTATTATCAAGGCAGGTCCGTGTTCGACGTATCTAACCACAACTTGGAATAGAGCAAAATGGGTCCCCGTGTTGCTTGTAGTATTTTATATGATCACCTCTGACACCTTTCCCAACGCTATTTTTTTTTCTACTAGTAGTTCTAAGTACCATGTAATAGGATCGGAAAAAAAAATAGATGCTTTATATTTGTCATAGGAACTTGTAAAAGGTACATATGCTTAGAAGAGAAAAGATGATCCATACTTAAAAAAAAAAGAGGGAGAGGAAATAAATATGAGGTATGATAAAAGGAAAAAGTTTTTTTACAAACTATAAGTAATGATAGTTTGCATTATGTGAATAATAATCTTAATATTTTCTAATCTAAGGAGGTCATTTTATTTATACTAGAATCATCGAGTGTTAGCCTCTGTCGGTGGTGCACCGAATAAAAATACTGTTGGTGGTTTATAAGGCAAGCTAACGGCGCGAGGAGCTTTTCTTTCGATTGGAGGGGTAAAAGTTGCCGCCTTTCTTGCATTCCACTCTGTTCCTGGACTGGATTCCTTCTCCCTGCACGAACTCGAGCTCGGCTCGGGCTGCTCCAACGCGTAGTCTCGTCTGGTCTTCTTACAGGTTATTAAGCTTTTTTTTGCAAGCCTTCGGTAATTTCACTTCAAGCCATCGTCCCCAGTTTCAGACAAGTTAAGTAGTAAATCTGAGTATATATGGTGCTATGTTCTCGCAGGTGGCATTTTGGTGGTTGCTTCTTTCAAGAACTGCAGCATCTCGATTAGTGCTTTAACTCTTTACGGATGGATGGATGCGATTGTATTGAGCCACTCTGGCAGGCCGATGATCTGCTAATGAAGTACCAGTACATATCTGACTTCTTTATCGCACTTGCATACTTCTCAATCCCTTTGGAGCTGATATACTTCGTCCAGAAGTCAGCTTTCTTCCCGTACCGATGGGTGCTCACACAGTTTGGTGCGTTCATCGTTCTGTGTGGGGCGACCCACCTGATAAACATGTGGACTTTCACTACACATACCAAGACCATAGCCGTGGTACTGACGGTGGCAAAAGTGGCGACAGCAGTTGTGTCATGCATAACAGCTCTGATGCTTGTTCATATAATCCCTGATTTGTTGAGTGTGAAATTGAGGGAGAGGTTCCTGAAAGCGAAGGCTGAGGAGCTTGATAGGGAGATGGGGATAATAAGGACACAAGAGGAGACGGGAAGGCATGTGCACATGCTCACACACGAGATAAGGAGTACGCTTGACAGGCATACCATTCTGAGAACTACACTTGTTGAAATGGGGAGAACTCTTGGTTTAGCAGAGTGTGCTGTGTGGATGCCGTCCCGCTCTGGAACAACCCTTCAGCTCTCACATGCGCTCCATAGCAGTGCTCCGCTCGGATCAGTTGTTCCTATCAATCTTCGGATTATAGCTACCATTTTTAATAGTAATCGTGCTGAGCGAATACCACATACTTCCCCATTAGCTTCAGTGAAGACTCAGAAAAGCAAGTACGTTCCACCAGAGGTCGTTGCTGTGCGTGTTCCGCTCCTGCAGCTTACAAATTTCCAAATAAATGATTGGCCTGAGCTATCTGCAAAAGCCTTTGCAGTGATGGTTTTGATGCTTCCTCCAGACAGTGCACGGAAATGGCGACCCCATGAACTGGAGCTTGTTGAAGTCGTTGCCGATCAGGTAATTATCAATTTTGTCTTTGATGCGCATTCATGTATGCATTCCATTTATATCTGGTATGATTGTCTAGTACACTCCCACATTGGTACTAGTGTGCCTTACCAGCATAAGTTTTAAAGAAACAAAAATCCATAGGAAGAGAACATTACTAGGAGTGGATCTTAATTTGGGTTCACCCTCTGTGGAAAGGACAAGGATTGGAGCTTAAGTTTACCTCTTGAATCATTTAGTTTTGGCGCCAAAATACTTTGTCTTAAAAATTATTTATTTTGTTTCTTAATAAGATGTTTTTCTTTACAACTGTAATTTTTATTCCCAGATGCTCTTTAATAGCCTTTCAGCACTTTTCAGTTTGCGGTCGAGTTTTGAATATTGTAGGACTTCAGTTACTAATTTGCTTTAAACGACATTTTTTTATTGTTATTAAAGAAATATTTCTGGCATAATCGGCTAACTGCTGTATGCTGTCATAAACTGTGTTAACATGGTCAACTCTATTTGGTGATATAATGTCTCCTATTTGTTTTATACTCCATCAGTCCAAAAAAAAAATGCAATCCTCGTTTTTTGATTAGTATTATGATGGATAGATTTCATAATAAACATATTTTGAGATACAAATGTTAATATTGTTTTCTATAAACCTAGTCAAACTTAAGAAAAATTTGATTTAGTCCAAACCTAGGATTACATTCTTTTTGGACGGAGGTAGTAGTATTTACCTTGGTAGGCCTTCTAGAAATGGTCATTCTTTTTGTTCTCATTTTGTTTGAGTAGCGTGGCCTCTCTCTGCACTTACAATAAGCAATTCTTGCTGATGCTGAGCTTGTCTGTCATCACATAGCATATTGATGAGGCTTTCCCTCAAGTATTTTGCACTGCTTGTGTTGTCATATATTCTTAATTCATTATAAATATCATAGCTAAATGAGCCCATTTTCTCATTTAGGTGGCAGTTGCACTGTCCCATGCTGCCGTTTTGGAAGAGTCCATGCGAGCCCGTGATTTGCTAATGGAGCAGAATATTGCTCTGGACGCAGCACGCCGAGAGGCGGAAATGGCTATATGTGCTCGGAATGATTTTCTTGCTGTCATGAATCATGAAATGCGGACTCCTATGCGAGCAATCATTTCTTTATCATCCCTCCTGTTAGAAACAAAACTTACTGCAGAACAGCGCATGATGATTGAGAGTATACTAAAGAGTAGCGATCTTCTAGAGACTCTTTCAAATGATGTTTTAGATATCTCCAAGCTTGGGGATGGCAGTCTTGAGCTGGAAATTGCACCTTTTAATCTACATGCCACCTTTACAGATGTAAGTGCCCTTTCTGCACTTTTATGCTTTACTATTATGTAATCCACAAGGGAAATTGGTTTAACTTACTCATTCATCTTGTAGGTGGTTGATTTAATTAAGCCAGTAGCTGCATTGAAAAGGCTATCGGTAATGGTTCACTTGTCTCCAGAATTGCCCACCTGTGCAATTGGTGATCGAAAGAGGTTGATGCAGATAATACTAAATGTTGCTGGGAACTCCGTTAAGTTTACAAAGGAGGGTCATGTTTCAATTTCAGCATCTATCGCTAGGTCAGATTCTCTGAGGGACCCATATGCTCCTGACTTCCATCCAGTTCTCTCCGATGGGTCATTTTACTTGGCTGTGCAGGTTAGTTGATGAACATTTACTACGTTGGTTTAATTCCTTAATCTTCTTAGTATATCAATGTGTGTGTTCATAGGTTGAAGTAATGGCCAGTAGATTTCTAACTACTGTTTGTCATGCCCAGATAGCTAGTACAATACTGCAGTAGTCGAATGCCTTACAGACTTGTTAGTTGTGTTCCCTGGCATATAAATTAACCATCTATTATCCATAATGTGCAACACGGTACCTTGAATTAAAAGAGGGTATTTGGAGTTGATTGGTAGCCCTTGATATTATATTATAGGTCTAGGTATGCTTATGCAGCCATATTATAATTTTCATATTTTAGGAGAAACGGGCCGTTCATCTAGATGAACAGTTTTATTTAGAAAGGAAGACCCAAATTTATCAGAGATTTTCCACATGAGGGCTTTCTCAATCCATGTGTGTTAGGGACCTGAGTTTAGGTTATTGTCTTCGTTTCAAAAAAGTTTAGGTTATTATCTGCTAGTCTGCAGGAATTCCATTGGTCAAGCATGCCACAACATTGATCTGCTTCTTATACTTTGTACATATGTACAGAAAATCTGATGCCAAATAATGGTGCAGGTAAAAGACACCGGCTGTGGAATTAGCCCACAATATATGCCTCACACCTTCACAAAATTTGCACACCCGCAAAATGCTATAAACAAATTGGATAATGGCAACGGATTGGGTCTGGCCCTTTCCAGAAGGTATCCTAGTAAAGTTTTTTTTTTTCCCCCAAATGCATTTCCCCTTGAAAACATTTGATTTCCGACGCTAATAAAGTATATATATGCTCTCTCTGGTACCTTCAGATTTGTTGCCCTTATGCAAGGGAACATCTGGCTCGAAAGCGAAGGCGTAGGGAAGGGCTGTACCGCAACGTTCTTTGTGAAGCTAGGACTATCTGATAAACCAAATGCAAATCTCCGGAGAATCGTGCCTCCTGTCCAGCCAAAACAAGGAACTGCAGATCCAGATGCATCATCGATAATCAATGGCGACATGGCAATTCTTCCGCATCGTTACCAGTCGATGATATGACAATAACCTGGAGGCAACCTCATCCAATGGGAGGCGGGCCACGAGCCTGATTTTGTGATATCATGATTTGAAGTTGGATTCATGGGGTTAAGGATGTTGTGTGTTAGAGATTGCTCTCCCCTTTTTTCCCAGAGCTGTCGCACTCTTGCTAAGCTTGCTTCTGAAATAATGCAGCTGCGAGTGCGATCGGGCGAGTCCAAAATAGTGCCTCGCCTCTGGGGAATTAACAGGGCAAGGAGAGCGGTGTGGTGTTTTAAGTTGTTACAGGTGTGGTGTTTGTTAGAGGTGATTTAGGGATTCTCTAGTGTAGTATAGTCTTGGTAGAGAGAAGCAGAAAGAAGCTGATCTGTACATGAGGCAGACAAGTGAACCACAATGAAATGCTAATGGCTACTTCTAATTAGATTAGAACATGAAAACATTGGTCCGACAAATGATTTCTTTTTGGAAGAAGAGATGATGTAAGAAGTAATTTCACTTTGGAAGAAGCGTGAATTTTAGCTCTCAAAACAAGAGATGATTGAAGAGGCGTGCATTTTAGCTCGAAGTGATGAGTAAGCAATTTTCATTTTCATCAGATCCCAAAAGGGGCGTGTAATTTAGCTTGAAGATATGAGTAAGCAATTTTCATTTTCATTTTCAGATCCCGAAAGGACCAAGCCACCTTCCAGCTGATGCCGTAGACTACATTCAGCAGAGATGGAACGCGGGGACGATTGCTAGCAGAGAGCTTTCACAAAAATGATACATGGAACGTGAACTCAGCAATCGCCCCAAATCACAAGACCATTTATGTATGACCTCAAGCATCAAGGTCACAGAACTGATCCCACAACACACTTCCAATCACAAAACATAAGATGCAAGGATCTGATAAGAGGTGCAACAGAACATTGTCTTCTTGCTCAACCAGTAACCAGTAGATAGGGAGACGAAATCCTTCAAATATCTTTCAAAATTCAAACCAGGACAACAAATTGTGCTACTACACTCGGTAGAAAGTGATTACTAATTACTGTTGATTCATCAAACAGAACGGTTGCACTATGCTGATGGCAACACGCACAAGGACCACAACTTTTTTAAACCTTGAACCCACGGCTGTTCCTCCTGCCACGAGCCTTCTCGAACTTCCTTCCCTTGGAGCGCACATATGGCTTGGTGTGGCTGTGCGGCACACCAGGAGCCTTGCCAAAGTGCCTCACTGCCTCACGGGCATTCTTGGGGCCCCTCAAGAGGACCTGCAGTATGGTAAAGCCACAACATGGCCAGAACATTAGTTCATGTAGAGCAGGATAGGGTTTATTTCACAATGAATAATTTTGACTACCTTTCTAAAGTGTAAACTAATATTTGCAGTACAGGACTACTAATATTTGCACTACAGGACTGGACAGTGTACATTTGTAGTACAAACCTAATTAATCATTTTTATACAAAAGCTGCTTAAATAACAAATGCATATGCTTGCTCAGATACTAGGAAACATTATGATCCCAGACAACCCACAAAGGGAAGTCTCATCGAGCTGAGATTAGAGTATCTTATCATCATTGCAGAACAAATCAGGCTATGCCCACTGTACAAATGACTAAATAGATGGGTAGAATCACACAGCTTGATAAGAAAATAGTGAACGCCAAATGACTCAATAAAATTCTTGAATGAGCTCAGATACAAAGGAAAAACTCATATCATGACAACCCACAGAGGGAAGTCTCATAATGAGCTGGGTAAAAAGAGTATCATCATTGCAAATGTCATTCAAGAGAATAAGCTGCTACACAACCCTTTTTAAAAAGATCACGAACAAAACAAAACCATATGCATGCTCAGATAGAAAGGAATTTTTTTGATCCCAGACAACCCACAAAGGGAAGTCTCATCGAGCTGGGATTAGAAATCCTATCATCATTGCAAAAGTATGTCTTTTTACTGAGCCAACTACATGAACAAAATAGGACAGCTTGGCAAGAAAAATTAATACCAAATAACTCAAGATAAAATTCTTGAATGAGCTCAGATGCAATGGAAAAAACACATATCATGACAGCCCACAGAGGGAAGTCTCATAATGAGCTGGGTAGAAAGATTATCATCATCGCAAAAATCATTCAAGACTACATAATTGCTCAAAAATTCAACTAGCAGAACCAAAAAATTTAAGAAGCTCACAAGTATGAAGAACTCAATGTTCTAGGTGAGTCAAATAAATTTTAACAGAAAGCTCCCTCAGCATTGTTATACTCGTCAAAGGACATCAGTATTAGCATGGTTAATATATATATATATACATACCATCACTGGGAACCAGAAAACAAGACCAAACAACAAATGGAAATAGCTTAAAACACAGTTGAAATCCTTGCTTTCGTAAGGAATCTTAAAAACTGCCAAACGACAAGAGAACTGTCAGTACTAGCATGACTAACAATAACACTTCATGATTGTTAGGCCCATAAGGCTGACATCTGTTGAGAATTACTATGGCTTAAGACGTGCAGACTAATGTTCACTCAACTTGTACCATTAAAAACATGTGCAGATAAAATAGACAAACTTTCAAACATCAAAAACAAAACATACCGTGTTCTCGCCAAGTGGAGCACGGAGAGCAAGCTGGTCAAATGTGAGGCACTCCCCACCAGCATTGACAATCCTGGCCCTTGCTGTCTCAGTGAACCTCAGGGCAGTAACCTTCATTGCTGGAACCTCCTGGATCCTCTTGTCATCTGTGACTGTGCCAACAATCACAGCAATGTTCTTCTCCTCCTATTAACATATTATACACTATTTCAGCACCATATTCATGGTCAGTATACCCAATGTACCAACCTAAATGTGAAGAAGCTAGATTAACCATTTTGCTTTTCAGCAATTTTTCATCCACTACTATTAACATACATAAAACTAACCTGACAAGGACATAGCAGGTGCACAAAAAGAGACCAGCACGGTACATTACATTTTGGAATAACAGACTGTTCTCAAGTGGGTGCCAACTGCATACCTTTCCTTCCATGAACTTGACGAGGCGGCGCAGGGAGATTGGTGGGCGATTGGTTTTGCTCATGAAGAGCCTCTTGAGGATGACAGCGTTGAAGTTGCTCTTGGTCCTCCTGACCAAGAAACGGTAGAGCTGCACCCCATCATAACACAGGTCAAATCACGGCATACATACAAACCTAGAACGACACGACGACACTTTTGATTAAGGGCAAGCAGATACCCACAAAAAGTATCGTACATCTATCTACGAAACAAAATGAATAGAAAACGAATCCTTTTATCTTCCAAAAAAAGTCTCGTCAAGCTGATGAAGCTTACAGGATTACTACACCGGCACAACAAGCAAATCCTCACGAAATTGATGCTATTGCTATTATAACAGTACGAAACTACAAATCACAAGCATTTTCAGAACCAAACAACTCGACCACGGATAGATCTACCGAAGCCAGCATCGCCGCCTCGCTTGGGAATGTTAGAAAATCACTAAACGAGGCCGCTTACCTTGACGAGGAGCTTGAGGTAGACATCGTCGGACTTGGGCGCGGTGCGCTTGGTCTTCTTGTTCCTCCCGCCGGCGACGAGGTCGATACCCTAAGACACAGCGCGCGCGACATCAGCGTCAGGAAACAGCGTAGAAATCCTCTGGAAAGGGAGGCTGCAAGGAAACGAATGGGTGCTCACCATGGCTGCGGATGCGGCAGCGCTAGGGTTCCTGCTGCTGCTGCTTACCTTGACCGCCTCCTGCTCGGGAAGGAGGGTGGCGGCGGCGCAACGGAGGAACTTTATAGTGTGGGGGAGAGGAAGTCGGGGGCTGCTGCTAGGGTTTTGAGTTAGTGGGCTATTGGGCTGACATATGTGGGCCTTGACGGGACATGGAAATAGAAATTTATGGCCCGTTTACTAATTAAGTTAGTTTGGTCTTAGCTCGTTGAGGTCCATTTTGGGTCTTCGTATCATGGCATAGACGACTTGCCAGATCGAACGATAAGCCCTCTTTGGCAGTTCCAAAGGGCTTAAGGCCCTGTTGGGCTTGAATTCCATGGTCTAAAGTTTAGCCACTAAACTAAATGCTGTTTAAAGATTAGTCAATTTCACACAAAAAACTTTAGACTACATAAGTAAGCTAAAGTTTTAGTCCTTGACTTTAGTCTGCTAAACTTTAGACTATAGGAACATGTCCTAAGCTCCTTGGATGAAGCCTTATCAAACACTGGCTAAATAAAACTACTCTGTGAGAGAAGCTTGAGGCAAGAAACCATTTTTTTACTAGAAGAGTGAAGCCACCTAACCATGACTTCTCTCATTCTCATTTCTTAGGTGAAACCATTTGTACAGAAGCCATACCAAACAAGACCCAACTGTGGTAGTCGCCAAGCACATTGTAATAACCAGCGACGGAGCATGAAGCTAAACAAGGGGGGCAACTACAACTCTCACATAGCACTTCATCTACATCGTAGTTAGCTCACCTTACTTCTGCATGTCAAACACAGGACCTTTAGTGCCTAGGGCATGGAGAAAGGAGGGCAAGCGCCCAACTTTGCCTCTAGTGCCCTTCGCTAGTGGTAATGCCCTATTAGTGATCTCTAACTATTTCATTCAGTATGCATCATCCTTATAAGTTGCTCTTTAAGTGTCAATTTAGAATTGCTTTCTGTTGGATGAAGAAGATGTGCTATTTTTGTCATGGTATGGTATAACACATAGGCATACCAGCTTACATTAATATGCGAAGAAACAACGTTTCACATGCCACCGTCCCCTGGGCTCTAGTCTTCTTCTCGCTATGATATCTCCCTTCATTGAGTTTTCTCGCCAAGAACGCAATGTCTATTCCTCGTGTGTCCTTAGTGTGTTTAGGAAAATGTTATCGAGTCCTATCTTTCATCTCCACAGGCACGTGGAACTAGTGCTCGCCCTTATCTCTACGAAGTTGCCCTCGTTCGTGCTCTCAAGATTGCTTATCTAGTAACCATTCCTCACGGCAGCTACCATCCTCCACCATGATTCTAATATCATCAGCGTGAACCAGTGGCATACATATGTGTTACTCCATCTAGGGAAAATTGGACAAAAAATTAACAAATCTTCTAGCTCCAACGGTAAAAAAACAATTCTAAATGTGGAGGAATGTTTTATGTCCCATTGTGGCATTGCACACACAGTAGGTGCCTTGAGTTTGCAAGTTTCCTTGCCTCCTTAGGTGAGTAACATTCAAATGCATATATCATCATAACCTCAATGTTGCCTTTTACACCAAGAAACCGGACTCAAGGTTATACCATTTAGTCTTGATCTTCTCATACTTATATATTAAAAATAGGCTTTATTAGTTTATATATTATTGGTAGCGAATTGAATGGGGTTTTTGAAGGTTGAGACAAAGATACTACAAGATTTTCCCCCATTTTTTGGGTAAACGAAAGAATTGCTTGGTGGTGTGTAAAATTTGCAAGGATGATTATGAGTCCATGACCGATCCATATTACCATATACTATTCGATAATGCTCCTATCAGGAAGTCCGTTCGTGACTCTGCATCCATACGTGTCTCCCTAGGAGCGGGCCCCAAACAAAAAACAAATCCCCATTCATACAAACACCTCCCTCTGCTCACTCCCACACCCAAAAATCTTATCCCTCAATTTCTCCTCCCCATCCTTCTATGCTCACACCCTGCCTTACCCCGATGAGCGGCCATGGCTGCTTCCCTGGCCGACGGCAGCGCCCTCACCGACCCAGGTGTACACTCTCCCCACCCCAACGTGCACCCTCCCCCACCCGGCGTCCTCCTCCCCCACCCCAGCATCCTCATCCATTGGGAGCGCCCAACGCCCATGGATTTGGTGTCCATCTCCCCCACCGGCAAGATCCATGGAGCATGAGCGAGATCCATGGTGGTGGCGCGGTGGTGTTGCAGGGGAGTCGACGGCTCTCCCCAACCCCGACGCGGGTCCCTCTCACCTCGGCAGCCATGGCACTCCCCGCCCCCATCCCCCACCGTCGTCGCCCCTAGTGCCATTAGCTGGTGTTTGGTGGTGCTGCACGCATCATTGGTCTTGATGTCGGTCTTTGGTCTTTGGGTGGTGCTCACACACAGCCGCTCGCCGTCGGCTCCCACCCCGTCGACCGGCCCAAACCTCCCCCCTATGTTGCAAATGTACATTTTAATTGTTTCAGACATTTTAGATGCATGTTGTAATCATTTCATATGGATGTTGTCAAAAGTAGATCGGGGGGATTGCACATGTTACATATGTTGCAAATGTTTCTGAGGCATGTTGCAATCGTTTATTCAAACTGTTTCATCTGTTTCCAGACATATGTTGCAAGCGTTTTGATCTGGATGTTGCATATTTTTTCACACATGCATATGTTGCAACAATATGTTACAAAATGTTTCATCTATTTTAGTCTTCTGTTGTAGCAAGTGTTATCATATTGCAAGTTGCAAGTGTTCTATCTGGATGTTGCATATGTTTTCACACATATGTTGCAAGTGTATGTTTCAAATGTTTCAGCTGTTTCAAATATATGTTGCAAGTGTTTTATCTGGATGTTTCATATATTGCGAGTAATGCAGTGCCTATACACATATGTTGCAAGCATATGTTGTAAATGTTTCATCTACTTTTGACGTATGTTGCAACAAATGCTTTTTACGTTGCAAGTGTTTCATCAGTAGGCGCGGCTAGGGGGCACAGGCAGAGGTGGTCCCCTCAGGTGCAGTGGTCCCCACATGCACAAAGCTGGGCGTGGAGCACGAAGCTGCATGCATGCTGGGCATGGAGCACAAAGTTGCATGCATGCTCGGCAACTCTCTCTCTCTCTCTCCCTCTTTATTCCAGCTAGATACGGTCATTCAATAGCAGCATCCATGCGGGCAGCAGAAGTGCGCAACCAGGCGTGGCGCCCATCGCTGCTCCTCCTAATGGCAGTGGGCGCGATAATTTCCCCCACAAGTGGTTAAATCGGGACCTAGCGGCGGAGGCACGGGGAAGGAGCACGTGTGGGCGCTACGCGAGAAAGCCGGACACAGGGCGGGCAGTAGGGCGTCCGAAAGCATTGCTGGCGCCGGACGTCCAGGCGCTAGACGTCCCGTATACTATTTTTTTAGCTCGTATACTATTAAAGAAATTATCTAAAAAAATACTATCGAAGAAAAGAAAAAAAATTATATTTCAGAAAATTGTCAGCCTGAACAAACTATGCTTTCCTTCAGCCACACAGCCTCGGCCCATCCAGGCCCAGAACACGCCCTCTGTAAACCAATCCTAGGCTCCTAGCCGTCCGTCCTCAAACCAACGGTAGTTTCCTTGTCAAAAGCAAATCGGAGGCCCAAAGCGCTCCAAATCTCTCTCGGCCCCTCTCCCTCTCCGGCATGGCTGACCCGACGCCGTCGCAGTCGCCGGCGCAGACGCCGCCCCCACCACCGGCGCAGCAGGCTCCCGCGGCGGGCGGACGCGAGGACATGCTGGCGTGCGTGGCGGCGCTGGAGGCCGCGCTGCTGCCGTGTCTCCCCGCGCGCGAGCTCCAGGCCGTCGACCGCTCCCTCCAGTCCTCCCACCAGAGTACGGACCGCCGACCCCCCCATCGCTTCCTCACTCTCCTCCTATCGACTTTGATCTGCACTGCTGCGGCACCGGCCAAGCCTCGTGGTGTTCGTTCGGTCCACGGCGCCGTCGCGCGCCAGGTGTTCGTTGTTTTGTTGCCTACGAGAATACGAGATGGATAAGGGGGTCTTGCTCCTTCTAGTCTAGAGGAAGATTTTGGATCTTTCTTGTGCCCGGGAAATTGTGTAGTGATTGGTTGATTAGGTCCTCAGACTGAGGAGAACTAAACTTGTATCAACTGTTCAGATCACATTGCAATCAGGGAGTACCAAGATAATCCCATTTTTTAGATACCGACTTAAATAGTGCACAATGGTTATTTAGTTAGAGAAGTTAAATTGCATTTTGTCATTCGTTCCTGCCAGACAGGATATTTAAGTGTTGCAGTTTCTACTGAATTGAACAGTTGATGTTGAGAGGCACGCCAGGGATTTCATGGAAGCTGCCAAGAAGCTCCAGTCTTATTTCATCAGCCTGCAGCGTGAGGATCAGCCAACTCCAGAAGAGATGCTTCGGAAGGTATATTTCACTTCATCTTCTTATATAGTTATAAGAGTGCATTAAGGAGGGTGGTTAAATTGAAGTGGGGACTGGTTACGGAGAATTACTACAAGTTTCCATTGGTAGGAGTATTCACCTTTCACATGTTTCGATGAGCCCAAATAATCTTTTGGCCCTGTTCGCTTCTCTTATAATCCGTACTTTTCAGTTTTTTTTTTCCAGCTGGAACAGTGTTTCTCTCTCACAACAAATCATCCGGAACAGTGTTTCGGCTTGTTTTTTCCAGCGAAGCGAACGGGGGCCAAATGTGGTTGGCGCTATCCTTAGGAAAGCTCACTCTAAATTTCACCTATTGCTACTTGCTACAGGCAGTTTGTTACATTCAGTATAAACTTTATTACAAAGGCTCCTTGATCCTATTCTCGCATCACCTCTTTTTGTTACATAAAGATAACTATGTAACCCAGCAAAATTTGACACTGAATGTAGTGGAAATTGGAATATTTTTGTTATTTTCTGATTAACTTGTGTACTGAATAGGATGTCTTTTAACTCGAAATTAAAGTGTTTATTATTGAAAGAACTGATAGCCTGGCTGAATCCTCACTTCTAGAAAACAATGTTCCCAATGGAATTTTCAAGTACATTCATACACCTGTGCACATGAAATTTTCATGCAACCGTTTCTGTAAAAATGCCTTGGTAGTAGTTGAGACTGAGAGAATCACATGTGCATAGTTGCCGGTCTTAATTAGGATACCTACCCACCCAATATCTCTCATCTTGTTGACATGTTTGGTTTTGCACTGCACAGGAGATTACGACAATGGAGGAAGAACTGAAGACCAAGTCTGAGCTTATTGCCAAGCACGAGAAGTTGATTGAAGGGTGGCGAAAAGAACTGAAGGAGCAGCTGGGCAAGCACATCACCGAGCTTGAAAGGGTGTGAGGAGTGTGATTCTACAGTTTACCTTGTAGTGACCATGAACCTCTAGTCGACCAAATGTTATGTTATGCCCTATAAAACTGTGTACATGTTTTTTATGATCTGACACGTCAAGGGAACAAGCAATTGCCTTTTAGTTTTTCCATGGTCTGAAGACATGAACGAAGACCCCTAATCAATGTTTGATTGTGCATTTTTTTGTTGCCCCCCCTATATAATACTTCACCCGCTACAAATTATAAGACGTTTTAGCTTTTTCTAGGTGCATTGTTTTACTATGTATTTAGACATAAGATATATCTAACTATATAGTAAAATCATATCATGTATCTAGAAAAACCAAAATTTCTTATAATTTGGAAAAGATGGGGTATATATTTTTGATAAAAAAGACCTCATTTGGTCCTTGTCGACATTCATACAGAGCTAAGCAGCCTGGGTGTTCCAAGTCAAAGTCATAAAACTCTGTTACCTGATTGTTATGAAGAAGTATGTTGGATTGTTTAACATCTCCACGAAGAAACGCATGCACAGGAGAGCTTGCATGCATCGAAGGCAATCCATAAGCATAAGTTTGGTAGGACTGGACGTTGCACTCTGCCAGATCAAAGGGTCAGAGGTTCCCGTTGAGGACGAACTCCGTCAGCAAAATCATTGTCTGCCGCTGTACAATGACATAGTATTGATTCTTACGGGGTTTCTGTGCCAACGCTCCATGATCGCCACGATCGCAGGTTCATTTCTATCTTTACTCTGGATCAGGTTGAATAGAATCTTCTCCAAACAAATACCCAATTTTGAAGAAATACCCAATATAGTGGAGCAGTTGCAACGTGTGAATACATGAGGGAGCGAAAAAAAACAACAGTTTGCATTTCATCTCCGTTCCTGAAGTGCACATAGCTGCAGCTAAGCGAGGTACAAGTAACATGTTCAGGATGCTGTCTACCTAAATATGAAGGAAATCTACCAGTTGTGCAAAAACTCGGAATACAATATTTCACAGATCAGGTCAACACAGCTCGGGAGCTCGTTACTTCTTCGCGTATGTGATGACCATCTGGTTTTCTTTTGTAATCTTGAAGCTTTGAAGGTTGTTCATGGCAGCAGTGGCCTGCCCCTCGTCCCCATACTCCACGAAAGCAATCCCAGGCTTCGCCTCAACCATCCGAACCTCCTTGAAGCCAGGGTACTGGCAGAAGAGCATCTGGAGCATCATGGGTGTCGTCTCGTGTGGCAGGTTTTGGACGAACAGGATATTGTTTGGTACGATAATCTCTGGCATCATGACCCTCTGTCCTCCAGCTATAGGTATCTGGGTGAGCTGGTACAGAAAAACAAGTCAGGTAATGTAAGTTAGAAAAACAAGTCAAGTAATGTAAGTTGAGGGAATCATATCAAGTGATGGAGGAATGCAGTCAAATGTGAAAGCAGTTAACAGCATCAACTACGGAGCTTTCCTATCATAACACTAATCACTAAAACTCAAACTATGACATTATCAGCTTAAAACCCAAGCTATATTGCATGCCAGATCAATGTTCAATACTTTTACATCAAAAGTCTTCCACTAACATGATTACGCAATCAGAAACTGGATCATGAACAGCCATGGAAAATTTACTTGTCATAAAGAATTATAAAATTATGAGGAACTAAGATGAGTGGATATTGGTGCCCGTGGTGAAGCAATATGCAATACATGGTCAGGGCTCAGAACACAAGCCCTCACCTCCTAAAGAGAAAGACAAAGGGTCTACTCTTACATGCCACATGCACAATATTTTGCATGAAAAAGACAAAAAAAGCAATGAAGCAGAATATAACTCACCTGTGGAGCCCCATAAACACCAGGGTAAGCATTTACACCCATGCCAATTTGACTAGCATCATAGTGGTGCTCGCGCTTCTGCTTCTTTTCAGCTGGCAATATTCAAGAGCAGGGAAATTAATGATGCTTGTGCTCCAAAAAAAAAAAAAAAAAAGAATGTGAACAAAGTTTCATAAGCCCATAGCTTTAAGCATGAGTTCTTCCTAACAAATTGCAACTCTTTCTTCAGAGTTTATGTGTAGCGTGCAGAACAGATAACTAATTTTCTGGTTGGGAGAGAGCCCCTCATTGACCTAAATACTTATATAAGTTCTATTCAATTTAGTAATCACATCCTAATAAAAGAAACAAAAACGTATGTTGGACCACACAAAATGCATTTTCCACAAAGAAAAATAGTCAATCCATAATCCAAAATTATTTTCTAGTAATAGGAAATGCTGATCTCAACTCCGCCTATGCTGGGGCGCCTTTGGTGTCCCAGCATAGCAGATCCCAAGTCCTAGTAAAGGAGGAGGGTTGTGTTAGGCGCGACGAGCCAATGTAAAAACTTAGCCACTTTTATGGAGATGAAACACAAAAGAATACCGTTGGGGCGTAACCCTCTTAGCGACGCGCCATGTCAGAACCCGGGTATGGTGTTAAATGAGCAAGGGCCGGGTCGTCACCCCCATGACGCACCATGTCGCGATCTGGGCACGGTGTCAAGTGAGCAAGGATCTTGTCGTCGCATCCTTAGTGGCGCGCCACATCGGCGCCCGGGTGTGGTGCAAAATGAGCAATGGTCTTCACACCTACCTCGGCGGATGCGAAGGGTAAGGAAGCTAGTCGAGCCAACTAGGATCCGTTTAGGTAGCTGGAATGTAGGGTCCCTTACGGGTAAGTTAAGAGAGTAAATGGACACAGCGGTTAGGAGGCGTGTAAATATCTTATGCGTCCAAGAGACTAAATGGAAGGGGCAGAAGGCGAAGGAGGTGGACAATACCGACTTCAAGCTCTGGTACACAGGGACAACTTCAAATAAAAATGGAGTAGGAGTTTTGATTGATAAGAGCCTCAAGGATGGTGTGATGGAGGTGAGAAGGCAAGGGAATAGGATCATCTTAGTTAAACTTGTCATTAGTGATATGTTCTTAAACGTAATTAGTGTGTATGCCCCCCAAGTAGGCCATGATGAGAGTGCTAAGCGGTTTTTCTGGGAAGACTTAGATCGCTTAGTTAGAGCTGTCCCTAATAGCGAGAAGCTCGTTATAGGAGGTGATCTTAATGGCCATGTAGGTACATCAAGTGCAGGTTTCGAGGAGGTTCATGGGGGTTTCGGATATGGTAGTAGGAACCAGGAGGGAGAGGAAGTCTGAGACTTCACTATAGCTTTTGATTTGATGATAGCTAACACTTTCTTTCGTAAGAGACAGTCCCATTTAGTGACCTTTAGTAGCGGCCAATACTCTAGTCAAATCGACTTTGTCCTTACAAGGAGGAGATAAACGAACATGCGTGGACTGTAAAGTGATACCTAGAGAATGTGTGGTCGCTCAACATAAGCAGGTGGTGGCTGACTTCCGCTTCGGTGCAAGCTCGTGGGAACAAACAAGCTAGGGTTGCTAGAACGAAGTGGAAATTAGAAGGGGAGGCATCAAAGGAAAGGTCATTGAAGAGGGCCCTTGGAAGGATGAAGGCGATGCAATCAACATGTGGGAGAAGATGGCAACATGCGTTCGGAAGGTTGCTTCAGAGGTGCTTGGAGTGACCGAAGGGAGCGGATGCGATTAGAAAGACACTCGGTGGTGGAATGAAGATGTGCAAAAGGCTATTAAGGAAAAGGAGTGCTATAAGCTCTAGTATCATGACAGGTGTGCAGACAACATAGAGAAGTACAAGGTGGCAAAGAAGACTGCAAAACGAGCGGTGAGTGAGGCAAAAGGGCGGACCTATGAGGACCTTTACCAACGTTTGAGTACAAAGGAAGGAGAGAAGGATATTTATAGGATGACTAGAGCTCGCGATAGGAAGACAAGAGACTTCAACCAAGTCAAGCGCATAAAGGATGAGAGGGAGCAGCTCTTGGTGAAGGAGGATGAGATCAGACATAGATGGCAAGAGTATTTTGATAAATTGTTCAATGATGAGAACGAGAACACCATCGTTCAGCTGGACGACTCGTTTGATGACACTAATAGGCACTTTGTGCGGAGGATTCAAGAATCGAAGGTCAAAGAAGCCTTGAAAAGAATGAAAGGGGACAAAGCGATAGGCCCTGATGGTATCCCAATCAAGTGGTGTAGAGATGTCTCGAGGATATAGTTATAGTATGGCTAACCAAGATGTTCAACAATATCTTTCGATCGAACAAGATGCCTGAGAAGTGGAGAAGAAGCATAGTGGTACCAATCTAAAAGAACAAGGGAGATATCCAAAGTTATACTAATTATCGTGGAATTAAGTTGATGAGCCACACTATGAAGCTATGGGAGAGTCATCGAGCAACACCTGCGAGGAACGACACGGATATCAACAAACCAATTTGGTTTCATGTCCGGAAGGTCAACCACAGAAGCAATCTTCTTAATAAGACAAGTTATGGAGTGGTTTAGAGAGCAGAAGAAGGACATCCACATGGTTTTCATTGAGTTGGAGAAGGCTTATGACAAGATACCAAGAAATATTATGTGGTGGGCTTTGGACAAACATAAAGTCCCATCAAAGTACATGACCATCATCAAGTACATGTACAACAATGTTATGACTAGTGTTCGAACAAACGATGGTAACACAAATTACTTCCCGATTAAAATTAGACTTCATCAAGGGTCAGCCTTAAGCCCGTATCTCTTTGCCTTGGTAATGGATGAGGTTACCAAGTACATACAAGGCGATATCCCTTGGTGTATGTTGTTCGCTGATGATGTAGTGTTAGTGGACGAAAGCCAGACGGGAGTAAATAAGAAACTAGAGTTATGGCGGCAGACCCTTGAGTCTAAATGTTTTAAATTGAGCAAAACTAAAACCGAATACATGACTTTGACGGAGCTACACAGGAAGAGGGAGATGTGAGTTTGGAAGGTCAAGTAGTGCCTAAGAAGGATACCTTTCGGTATCTGGGATCAATGCTACAGAGGGATGGAGATATTGATGCGGATGTTAGCCATAGAATCAAAGCAGGGTGAATCAAGTGGCGACAAGCTTCTAGCATTCTCTGTGACAAGAGGGTACCACAAAAGCTAAAAGGCAAGTTTTACAGAATAACGATTAGACCGGCTATGTTGTATGGAGCAGAATGTTGGCCTACAAAGATTCGACATGTTCAACAACTGAGTGTTGCAGGAATACGTATGTTGCGATGGATTTGTGGTCACACAAGAATGGACCGAGTTCGGAACGATGATATACGTGATCGCCTAGGGGTAGCACAAATTGAAGAAAAGCTTGTCCAACATCGGTTGAGGTGGTTTGGCCATATCCAAAAAGACCTTCAGAGGCACCGATGCATTGTGGAGTCTAAGCCAAGCTAATAATTTGAGGAGAGGTAGAGGAAGACCGAAATTGACATGCGGGAGACAATAAAAAGAGATTTGAAAGCTTGGGAATATATCCAGAGATCTATGTTTGAATAGGAGTGCTTGGAAAGCAGCTATTGAAGTGCCTAAACCGTGACTTGAGGCTCTTGGTGGGTTTCAACTCTAGCCTACCCCAACTTGCTTGGGATTGAAAGGCTATGTTGTTGTTGTAGGGAAATGCTGATCTTGGTTTAAAAATATGCATTCATAATAGCTTCCTGTTACAAAGCTTGAGAATTGTTGCCAGTTACCATTACATACTGATTAAAGCTTCATATTCAATGAGTGGACCACAAGAACATGTTGATACCCCAGTTAATTGATTAATTCCGAGTATTTGTAACACTACGTGCCATATCATTTCTCCAGCAACAAAGAGAAACCATGAAAGAGACATTAGAATTCTTGTGACTCGTATTTAGTCCACTTTCAGAAGACATGTCAATCGGTCTTATGAAGTACACTGGGAAGCATTGAACTGTTAATATGTAATTGATTAAACTAAGCTAAATTATATTGTCTCCCAGTAAAAGTAAGCAGTGAACATCAATTTAGTCTAGAAGAGCTAAAGCATTGACACATAAGGGCACATCATTACATCAGTTAAACAAGAAATGTAGAAGAAGGGTGTTTTAGCCAGCATCTTACGTTTTTCATCGACCCTCTTTCTTCTTTCTCGAGGCACAAAGGTGCCATCGGCCTTTGCTACAATATCTGACTTGGTCTTGGCATATTGAATTCTCTGAATTCAAACAATAAAGGTTTCAGGAGTAAATAATGCAATAGAAAATATAATGGTGAGTCGGTGACACAGTTTGCTGGAACCTAAATGCAATGCAGCCACGCAGACGAAAATACACTTGCAGACCATAACGAGTTGAATGCTTGACAACATGGCATAGTTTGATTTAGTTTAGAATCATCTCAAAAGAAGCATTAATGTACCTACAGCACGTAACCCTAACAAACTAATTTATTAATCAGGTCTTAAAATTGGCACGGGTAAATACAACATAAGGTGGCCTTAAGATTGCCAATATGCTTTTGCTGGTTTCCTGAAGCCATAAAAGAATGACAGAAAGGAGAACAATACATGTTCTTTTCTCAACATGTATTTCACAAAACCCAATAAACCTGCCCATTAGGCCAAAGACAGCAGCATATTGCAGGGCAGTTGCATTGAGGCGATGAAACTCACCATAGGTTTGTCATAGAAGGGAAAGCCCTGCATCCTCTTCAGAGCCTCAGTCGCTGATGTGACATCTTCGAAGACAACCCAAGCTTGGCCTTTATGCTTCAATGTCTTGAAAGCGAGAACATCAAGAATCTTCCCAAACTGGGAAAAAACGGCGGTTAGGGACTTCTTAAGTTCTGCAAGGATTTAATCAAATTACTATCAGCTATAACAAAATCATCGGATAAAATTAAGAACGAACATAAACACCAACATTAGTGCAAGTCTTCTTGAGGTTCTAATTTCAAACAGATATTTCAATTCCAGCAGCAAGTATATAAAAAAAATATTGCCATGACAAAGAGTGTGTGATATAGCCGCCTAAGCCAAAAACTTAAGCATCAAACTAAGCACAACCTCACTTATATCTAACACAATTTCGATAGTACAAAAAGGAGCCCCACAAAATCCGCACCCCAAATGCAGCAACAGCATCCGCGCCTATCAATTGCAAATACCTGAAGCACACCATGACCATCACACAGAACAGGCTGGTCGGGCACAATACACTCACACATACACGATCCATGGACCAACAGCAGCCCACACCACATCCACTAAAAATGCCAGAGAGATCTCCATTGCCCAGCGCCCAGGGCACGGCACCCAAATCGACCTTCTAAGGTGCAAGTCTCCCGACGGAGGCGCAAAAACTAAGGAAGAAATCGAGATAAATCCCTAGGGTTTAGAGGGAGAGGAGAGGGAGGGGGGAAGAGGAGACCTTCGAGCTTGATCTTCTCATTGAGGTTGTTGATGTAGATGGTGACGTTCGGCGGGATCCCGTTCGCCTCTCCTTCGCCTCCTCCGCCGCCGCCCACGGCTGCCGCCTCGCCGCTCATCTCCCTTCTCTCTCCTCGCGCGGCGCTCGTCGAGCTCGAGAACTTTCTCTCTCCTCGCCTCGCCTCTTCGCGTCCCCTCTCTCCTCTGCTCGTTGACGGGTTGGGCTTCGCTTTGTTTAGGTTTTTTCTCTTTTGAGAGGAGAGCTTGCTTGGGCTTTGGTCACCCTGTTCGTGGGCATGAAACGGCTTGCTGGGGCTGGATGCGCCGGCCGTTGGGCAGCCCATCTTCAGCCGAACGGCTAGACAAAAAGCGATCCTCCTCTTTTTCCTCTTCGCTTTGCGCAGCTAGGGTTCCGCCGTAGTCTCGCCGCTCGTCCGCGTCTCTACGCGCGAGTCTCGGCGGTCGTGATCGCCGCGTCACCCGGCCCCGTCGTTGGTCAGCGGATCGGTCCCCACCCGCCTCTGTACGCTTAGACGCCGAGTCTCGCCGTCGATAGCCTCGATGACATTGAGCTCCGCCTCCCTCCCCGAACCCGCCTCCATCGACGCCGACTGCCTCCAGCAAGGTACCCCTCGGATCCCACGCCACCGCAGTCTCACCCCCATCACCGCCACGACCCGGTCGACGGCAGCTCCTTCCAAGTGTTTCCGATCCGCCCACTGAGAAGGTTTGTATTTCAGATCTACGTTGAACATAACTTTGTTGATCATACATAACTTATTGTTGACGTGTTCCATCCTGTGTTGCCTCCGAATTGTGCAGGATGACGAAGCTGGTGTAGTCCTAAATTGGTGATCAGTGTTGTAGTACGTTCTTGTACAATTCCAAACAAGACAAGACTTTATTAATTGATGTTCTAGGATTCAGCTCAACTGCAGAAGGTTAGTAATTCATGCGTCCTTTAGTAAACTACTTATTGCCAGTTTGTGTTATTGGATTTGTATACATGCATCACAAGAGCTCGATAGTAAATATTCTACATTGTACGATGCTAGTTGGTTTTGCAATCATCTTTTCTATTGTAATAGTTTGGCCTCTTGTCCTCCCTATGCTTAAGAAAGGGCGTTGTTTCCTTTGATTTGAGCTATCTTTGAAATATGCTACCATTAGTGGTGAGTTTTGCTTACTCTCCTCTCTAATTGTTATATTTGTTTTAACATAGCTGTTGTAATTGCTTTCTTGAGTTTGTACCCCATTTGTATTTTGATAACGTCCTATTTCTATGTGTATATCTGTTGGCGGCTACAAATTTAAGTTCATATGTCCTTGTTGCCTAATTCACAAATAATAATCTTGTATGGTTTATAATGTTCATATGCACAACTTGGTAGACGGTTTTAAGAGTACTATCACATGTTGTTCATGCATTATGTTTTGTTGAACCTAAACATTATGCTCTATGTTAACGCTGCAGAGAATTGAGGGACGTTTCATCCGCTGGAGCTCAACGCTGCCCACACTGGCAGCGCTGTCGACTTCGTCGTGCTCTCCACATGTAGCCAGGCAGTACAACCTCCGTTCAAAACGCTACAAGCGTTTTGGAAAGGCAAGTTCCCTTTTCCTTCGCCCAATCCCTTCTCTGGGTAATACTAGGAACATATGAAAGGTCCTAATATGACTAGAGGGGGGGTGAATAGCCTATTTAAAAATCTACAAATCAACTAGAGCAATTTGATTAGTAAGATAAATAGTGAAATACAAACTTACTCTAGCTCTACGAGAGTTGCAAGCCATCTATCCAACAATTCTAGTTACAATGATTACTAGACACACAACTTGCTATGATACTACTTACTAAGAGCTCTCAATCTTGCTACACTAAAGAGTTCCACTAGATGAATTTAAATAACAAAACAAGCTCTCAATTCTAATTACACTAAAGAGTTTGCCACAACTAGTTTGCAAGAATATAGAAGAGTGAGTAGGGTGATTATACCGCCATGTAGAGGGATGAACCAATCACAAGATGAAGATGAAATCAATCACCTGGAGAATTCCAAAGGCAAGAGACAACCGATTTTCTCTCGAGGTTCACGTGCTTGCCAACACGCTACATCCCCGTTGTGTCGACCAACACTTGGTGGTTCGGCAGGCTAAGAGGTGTTGCACAAACCTCATCCACACGATTGGACACCGCAAGAACCTACCCACAAGTGATGTAACTCAATGACACGTGCAATCCACTAGAGTTACCTTTCGGCGCTCCGCCGGAGAAGGTATAAATCCCCTCATAATCACCGAAGATGGCTGTAACACCCCGGTGTTATGCCAGCATTTAGGCACTGCAAATCATGCATATCATGCATCATCAAGCATCATAATCATACATACCGAATCATGTAAATAATAACTGAAACCATGCTTCGAAACATCTGAAACATGCTCGTGAAACATGAATGTTGCATACACCTATTTAGAGTTGTTTTTACCCAAATTATGCTTGCTAGGTTAGTAAAACATGTTTGGCTATGATTGTAAATCACCTAGAATTATATAGCGCAATTTTTGGAGCAAATTTTGTATTCAAGTTATTGCCAAATTTTGCTTTAAAAATAATTCTCCAAAATTAGGGTTTTGAGTTAAAATTTACTTTAATTTTTATAATTCAAAATCTAGATAGAATTGGACTTTGGTCAGAAAAGCAAAGTTTTAGAGGATTAAATTCTAAGCAACTTTTATTTTTGGGACATTTTTAAAAGATGTCATTTTCTTACTCATAATGATATTTGAAAACTGCTATTTGAAATTTCCTTGAAAATAGAAAATTGAAAAATGCTTTTTCCTTTCATGGGTCCGCCGCCTCCTTTCTCGCCCCCATACCACCCGGCTCGGCCTGCCACCGCATGCCTCGCATCCACCGATCCCATCTCGCCTGACCCACCTCGCCTCGGCCCGGCCCAGCCCAGCTCGCCTGTCTGCACCTCGCTGTTTCACTGGTGCGCCACGTCCAAACCGAGCCAGCCTTGAGGCGTGACCGCCAGCGTGGCGACCATGCGTCGGCGACGCCCGCCGCGTGGCAGCCATGGCCTGCCTCCGCCTCCATGCGCGCACCTCCTTTTGCCCAACACCGCTGCCTCCTCCTCATTCCTCCTCCCGCTCAGACGAGACCTGGCCAGTAGCCCGCCACAGACCAGGCTCGCCACCGCATTGCTGCCGCTGCCTGCCTCGTGGCAAGATACCCCTCCCACGCCTCCATTCCTCAATTCCCGCCACCTAAAGCTCTGCCTAGCATCCCTGCCTCGCTTGCGCTCGCTTGCGGCCGCCGTCGTCGAGGTAAGGACCAAGCTCGGCCGCCTCCTTCCTCTCCGGCGAGCGCGCTGCCGTGGCCAGGTGGTTCGTCACGCCGCCGGGCCACCTCCACCATCCCAGCTGGTGCGGCTCGGCGTGGCATGCATGCTGGAACCACCCGCGCCACCGGGAGGACTCGCCGCCGGTGAGCACCGGCCGGTGAGCCCCCTCCTCGCCTTGGTCGCCGACCAGTAGAGCCCACCAGTAGTGGTGGTGGCGAAGGCCCGGTGTGGTCAGCTAGTGGGCCGGTTGATCCGCTAGGTCCCATGTGGCAGCCTCTCTGGGTGTACAGCACCGGGTGCACCCAGCGATTATGTCGGTTGAAGTTTAAAAGGATTTCAAAAATGATTTTTCAGATTTCTACTTAAAGGCTTTGGAAAATGTTTGTGTACTTATTTTGGCTCCAAATTTGTTGAGACAAATTTTGCTAGGTTCTATGTCACCAGATCTACATGAGAAAAATATTGCATGTCATTTTTAAGATACTTTTTTGTAGAGCTTTATTTAATCCTTGATATTGCTGATAACTTGAAAAATGTGTAGAAAAATCTATAGGCTTCAGAAAAATATGATTCCAAGTTTGTTAATCTTCTTATGTAATGTACTTCCTAGGAAAAATGTGTGTCATGCATGTGCTGTAGAAAATTTTGAGGTGTAGTTCAAGTGCCTTTAATGGCTGATTTTTGTTATTTTTGCTAGAGAGCAAAGATTGTATAAAACATGCATGTGATAAATTTTGTACAGGGATTGTATGCTATGAAGATCATAGGAAAAATACTAACTCTGTTGTTTGACACTTTTCACAGTACAAAGTATTTTCATGTTCATAATCATGTCATAGCTTGTTATTTTTGTGTAGGCTAATCCACTTGTTATTTTTGTGTAGGCTAATCCACTCATTCAAATACCATGAAAATCTGATGTTAGACTACTTAGGGTAGTACTGTGCTATGGTAATTTTCTAAGATTTTTCTAAGCAATAAAAATAGATGTTGCTATTCAAACCTATTATTAATTAGGGTTTAATCAAGTGTTGCTTTATGTGTGATTAAGAAATTAGTGTAGCTTTGGTGTATCTTTGAAGCATTTAATAAGATGTGTTGACTTAGCATATTAATAGTAGAAGAGAATGCAATAGATGACATGTGCTTGTAGTATATGTTCTTGGATGATGTTGACTACCTTGCATTCAAGCATACCCATTGTATTCATCTCATCCGATGCATCGATGGATAAGCACTTACGCACATTGCATCATACAGGATTGCAAACCGAGAACCCAGTCATCATACCCGAGGAGCCCAAGGAGCAGCTCGAGGTGCAATCGCAGGAAGTGCCCGAAAGCCGACGATGAGGACGTTGAGGAACTTCCGGAGTGCCCCGACCACCGCCCGAGCTCCTTCGAGAGAGGCAAGCCCCGGAGCATTTTCTCCCGATTTGCAATTATTAATTAAATGCTTTACTTTAATTGATGCATTACGTTCAGGAGTTGTTTGCAACCGTTGCTGCATTATACCTTGTCTACCTTTGTTATACTATATCCTTGTTACCCTGGTATCCGCAGTCAAGTCAATGCTTAGCTGGCTTAGACCGGTAGAAGTCGGGTGATTTCCTGTCACCTGCGAGCTATAGGTGATTACCTGGATCTGCTTGGATAACTATGTAGTCATGGTATAACTAAGTGTTAAGTGAAGTTGAGACCGGACGGAGACTTACAGAGTTTTGGACTGTAGTGCTTTCTGTCTGTGTCGATTAAGGACCGACCGTTGTTGGGCCTCGAGTCATATTGAACGCATGCCTTACATTTAGCTGGCCGGATAAAGTACCTTCCGACCACGAAGCTGGGAGATTATTCGGGCCGAGTAGATTGCCCGCAGCGCACTGTACCGGAGCAGGTGTGGTAGGACATGGGGGCGAGATGATAAGACCAAAGTGCAGTCGGTCGGCCCCCAGGTACATGTGGTTCCTGGCAAACTCAAGACTCCTGGATAGTTGACTCGGTGATCAATACCTCACTTTAGCGGGTGAGTGAGGTTTGTGTAAGGAATAAATCACCAGCTGGTTAGGAATCGATTCGAATCGCCATCGCTCCTGGATAGTGAGCACTTGACTTGAGTGACTTCATCGTAGTAATGTTGATGGAACACTTGAACAGTTATAATGAATATGACATTATGGAAGTTGTTAATGATCATTGGTTATCATTATCTGCTAAATCACATGTTTGCTCTAGTATAGGTGCAAATCTAGTCGACAGGTTATAAATAATTAACTTGATAATAATGCTTTTTGAAAAGGGTCTTGAAATGCTAAAAATGCTTCTTTTTGCAAATGAATCAGCTACCCTACTATAAAGTCCTTCATAATCCTTGGTGTCACTTATTTTCGGTTATGTCGGGTAAGTCTAGCTGAGTACCTTCTCGTACTCAGGGTTTTATTCCCACTTGTTGCAGATGGGCAGATGTATTACGGCTACTGTATCAACTGCCTTTATCCTGCGATGGGTGATGCTTAGGACCATGGGCATGGTCATTCCGTACGTCTCGTCTAATGCTTTTGTTGGAGATGATCATCAGCTGGCACTGTATTTGAACTCCGTGTGAGTGTGTGTGGTTTTAAACAAATGGCTTCCGCTACTTTTATTCGAACTCGTTTTGTAATAACTATGTTTCAACTCTGATGTATCTGTAATGTGAACTTTTATGTAATATGTGATGGTGACCGCTAAACTTATTACGATCGTGGTTGGGATGTGAGTTGGTTTGAAATCCTTCGTGATTTCATGGACTACCGGGTTATACGGGCTTAAATTTGCTAAATCGTCTGCTCTGGCGGATGATTTTCTTACTTAATTTCGTATAATTGGTCGGTTCTGTTACAATGGCCATGAACAATCACCAACTCGTGCCAATCCTCCACCGCTGCACCAAGCTGTCTAGGTGGTGGCAACCACCAAGAGCAACAAGCGAAATCAGCAGCAAAACACGAATACCAAGTGCCTCTAGATGCTATCACTCAAGCAATGCACTTGGATTCTCTCCCAATCTCACAATGATGATGGATCAATGATGGAGATGAGTGGGAGGGCTTTGGCTAAGCTCACAAGGTTGCTATGTCAATGCAAATGGCCAAGAGAGTGAGCTTGAGCCGGCCATGGGGCTTAAATAGAAGCCCCCACGAAATAGAGCCGTTGTACCCCTTCACTGGGCACAACACGGGGTGACCGGACGCTCTGGTCATATTGACCGGACGCTGGACCCCAACGTCCGGTCGCCCAATGCATGCCACGTGTCATCGGCTTCAAACGATGATCGCCCGATCTCAACGGTCAAGTGAAGACCGGATGCGTCAGTTAGAAAGTGACCGGACGCTGGACCCCAGCGTCCGGTCATTTCCAGTAAGGTTCCAAACGCGAATTTTCACGACCGGACGCGTCCGGTCATGCTCGACCGGACATACCCAGCGTCCGGTCACTCAACGTCTCCTCTGTGCGCCTCACGTCTGCCAGCATCCGGTCGCAGAGCGACCCAGTGTCCGGTCGTTTGACCGACGCCAGCGTCTTCACTGTTACACCTGACCGGACGCGCCGGTCCAACCGAGGCCAGTGTCCGGTCACTTCCAGTGACCTCCGTCTTTTCTATCTAGGGCGCCGGTGGAGTTTCTTACCCTTGCACCCAAACTTCACCACCCTTGATCAAATGTGCCAACCGCCAAGTGTATCACTTTGTGCACATGTGTTAGCATATTTTCACAAATCATTTTCAAGGGTGTTAGCACTCCACTAGATCCTAAATGCATATGCAATGAGTTAGAGCATCTAGTGGCACTTTGACAACCGCATTTCGATACGAGTTTCACTCCTCTTAATAGTACGGCTATCAATCCTAAATATGATCACACTCGCTAAGTGTCTCGATCGCTAAAACAAAATAGCTCCTACAATTTATACCTTTGCCTTGAGCCTTTTGTTTTTCTCTTTCTTCTTTTCCAAGTTTAAGCATTTGATCATCACCATGCCATCACCATCGTCATGATCTTTGCCATTGCTTCATCACTTGGAGTAGTGCTACCTATCTCATAATCACTTTGATAAACTAGGTTAACACTTAGGGTTTCATCAATTAACCAAAACCAAACTAGAGCTTTCAACATCTTTTTTTCCATTTCCATAGCATCCATGTACATAATACATCGAAATGTCAAACATTGCATCAGATGAACCGTGATCGTGCTAGCTGGGATGACAAAACCTGCTCATTGTTTCTTGGGCTAATCACTCAACAGAAAAACCTATGTCACTAGGGCAACAATACCCCAACCCCTATCGGGTGGACAAATGTCCATCGTGCCTTTAACGAGGCCATAGGGCTTGGGTACAACAAGAAACAACTCCAAAACAAGTACAACAAGCTGAAAAGAGTGTATTTCAATTAGCACGACGGTTAGATCCATATTAGGCTAGGCCATGCCCCGCATACTGGAGAGATGTGACAGCTGACCCCGGTTGGTATGCCGCAGGCACTAGGGTACTAACTACACCCTTTTAGTTGACTCTTTTTTAGCATTTAGGTTCGCACTAACTGACTACTAACATGGCCATCCCTGGATCACGTGCAGGAAAGTAGCCAAACCGCTCGTGAGAGGTTCAGACGTCCACAATGTTGTGAGCAACTGATCTTGATTTTGGGATGCACCCCACGTGATAGGGGTGAGTTGGTATTTGCAGGGGGACATCAATCGTACTGTACACCTAGTAGTGCAAGCCCTCAGACTCCTCAAGCCTTGTCCAACGAACCCGTACAACCACGTAGTGTTGGTCAGTCCTCCAAAGAGAGTCACTAGGGACCATTCCGTTAATAGTCCTCGTAGTAAGAAGAGTAGTAGGACTCCAACCCTTGATGACTGCCTTGATGACCTGAGCGACATTATCAGGGATACTAGGGCGCATAAGGCCCGTGAAGCCACTGATGCCAAGGAGATGGCCCAAGTCAATCAGATTCTGAAGCAAGATGGTTACAGCGAGAGTGATGTAGTCTTTGGCCAAGCCCTTAATCTTTGCAACAACAGGCTCCGTCGTCAGACTTTTCTTGATTTGGAAACAAAAGAGGGCTGGCTAAACTGGGTGAATGTCTCATGGGACTTTGTTTTCTCCAAGTCCAAGTGATCAGCAGCATACTTCCTCCTGTGGCTTCTTTAGTTGTTTTAGTTTTCTAGCATGAGCATGTTCAGTTGTTTATGTACCTTGTCAGCGTTATGTTCTTTTTGTTCTTTGTAATAAAGACTATTGTCGAAAACTATGTTCACTTGGATGTGTGGCGTACTGTGAGCATTCTAGTTGAAGCGCCATCTGCATTCAATTTGATGTCAATTTTTGATTTGAGCATGTTTAGTAAACTTTGGCAACAGGAGATGGTGGGTCCTAGAAATTACGTTAATTGACTGGTCGTGCCTGCACGTGTATTGAGGTAATTGAAAGTGATTCTTTTTTATTATTACTGGCATGATACCTGGCTGCATGACTTTCTTACATAGAAATAATTCTGCAAGTTCAAATGTCTTGTGATCCTTTGCTCTCAGATCTTGCATCAGTGCTGGTCAAAAATTAAGCAATGATTTTGTACTGTTTTTTAGAAACTCCAGGACATCACTTATGAGCACATGTTTGTTTGTCAATATATGCTATCACATCTTATTGGTTTGTGCCCATTTCAATCTTGCAGCATAAGCAGCAATGAGGAGTCATCAAATAGCGACACTTCCAGTGAAGGACCAGGCATGGTGAACTTGGCAAAGGCAGCTGTTGTGCTGAGAAGGTTGAAAGGCCTGCTGGCGCAGCAAAGTCCTGTGGTAAATCCTCCTTGTCCCATACCCAAGCTCACCGGTGCGCAATGGATGAAACTTACTCTTGACGACCCAACAAAATGCATAGACAATTTGCGTATGTCCCGTGATGCCTTCAGGCATTTGCATAACATGTTGCTTCAGTTTGGGCTGCCATCTACAGACGAGTGTAATTCCGTTGAAACTTTAGGCATGTATGTCTAGACTTGTGGCCACCGGTCTGCTAGTAGAGAATGCAAAGATAGATTTGAAAGGTCGTTAGATACGGTTAGTAGGAAGGTAACTGCACTAGCAGAGGTTATGTATAGGTGGGCACAGACTATACCAGTTCCAGCAGATAGGAACTACCCACGAGTCAGCCAGAAACTTGCTAAATATGCACCATGGTTTGATGGATGTATATGTGCTATAGATGGCACCCACATAAAGGTTGAGGTTAACCAGGAAGCCAAAGCTGACTTCTTCAATAGGAAAGGAGAAACTTTAATTAATGTTTGCGCCATTATGGATATGGATGGACGCTTCACCTATGTGGGTGCCGAGAAGGCGGGGGCATGTCATGACATGGCGGTCCTAAAAGACTGTTAGGCCGATGAATGGTTCCCGCATCCACCCGCAGGTTCGTGATGACTTACAAATATAATTGATACAATATGTGTGTAGGTAGTTGGCAGGACATTGTTGGCACTTGGTCCCGTTTGGGCCTCCGACAGATAATGAGCCCAAGAACCATGTCCCCTGGTCTCCGCTTCTTCTTCCTCGCTGGTGTTATCACTGCCACTGTCCCCACCCCGCGCAACCGCTCTATGCCCGATGCTCACCGATCACCGCCGGTCGCCATCGGCTGCCGACGTCGAGCAGTGCCTGCCACTCCCAGCTCGTCACGTCGGCTAACTAACAAAATGGGAGTCCCTCTTGGGTTGGGCCTGAATAATGTTCCTGAATTGCATTGCCAACTCGACTTTTCATTGTTTCCAGGATCCGGTGGATAATTGAAGGCATGGCAACGCTAGTTGCAAATTAACCCTCTAACAATAATCTAGTGATTGCCAATTAAATCAAAATGCAACAACTAGATAAACAACATTTCAATATGCATCCGCCGATTGCGCAGGATTTGGCTCTGAATTCGGGTTAGGTAAATGCACCAACACGTGGTACGACATGATAACGATGTATGTATGTGATCGCTCTAAAATATGCATCCTCTCTGATATGTCTGTCAGCCAAAAAAAAGGATTTTGGTATGAAATTTCGTCTTCAGGAGGAGGGATGGAAACAAGATGGATATTTTCCGATATCATCTAGAACGATCAAAATTCTATATGGTAATTCTTGGTACAGGGCGTCCGTCAGCACCGGACGCTCCCGATGGTAGGCCGCCCGTGCCAGCCCAACGGCCGTAGCTTATCTATGCTTACCTCACCGCAGCGCTGTGACAGCGCTCCACGATTGTGCTCCGCCACGCCCACACCGCCTCACCGATCGCGCGCTCGTACCGCCTAGGCGACAACGCTCTCCACCGCACCTCCGCTCCGCTAGCCGGCATGTCCCCCATGCCAGAGCACGGTAACTCGTCTTCCTCCCTCTCCACCGCACCTTTCGCTCGCTGCAGCCTTCTAGAGCACGTGGGCCCACCACGGTCTTCTCCATCGGACATGCCGTGACCTTCTCCCAAACAGCAAGGAGATATTGCGCTCAAAGCGTGTGTTGCAAACATATGTTTCAAGTGTTTCAGATGTTTCAGAGGTATGTTGCAAGTGTTTTATATCGGTGTTGCAAAAATAGAGCGGGATGTTGCACATGTTGCAATGGCTATACACGTATGTTTTAAGTGTATGTTTCATCTATTTCAGAAGTATATTGCAAATGTTTTATCTGGATATTGCATATACATGCATGTTGCCAGCGTATGTTTTCAAGTGTTTTCAGTTGCCCAAACATATGTCTCAAGTTTTTCATCTAGATATTGTATATTTTTTTGCAATGGCTACACACGTGTTTTTCTAGTGTTTCAGACATATGTTGCAAGTGTTTCAGCTGCTTCGGACGTATGTTGTAAGTGTTTTATCTAGATGTTGCAAAAGTAGATCGGGTGTGGCACATGTTGCATTGGGACCCAACTACCGTAGTTGCTGGGGTGGCGGGCATGCACGTGCGAAGTGGAGGGATGGAGCGCGGTGTGGCGGCGGGCGTGAGAAGCGAACGGTAGGGGCGTGAACGGTCCTCGCATGTGCGTGCAGGAGGGCGCCGGCACGGGTGGTTCCCTCTATTGCGGGTTCGATCGGACGGGTGGAACCAGATAATGTTAGGTCCAGCGCTAGCATCTCCCAATTATGTATAGATAGTCAATATCTGGATCCGAACATTTAATATCCGTACCGTATCTGAATCTACTCAAAATCAAATTTTTGATATGTATATGAATAGATATCAATAGCTCATACCCAACATGATCCGTATCCGATTCTGAATTCCGAGAAAAAACTATATGTATAAGGAGCCAGAAACAATTCTAGGTTAATAAGAGCTAATGGGGCTAATTTGTGATCAGAATTTATTAGCCCTTATTAGTCCATAATTAGCTCATGTTTACTCTATTTTTAAAAAGATGGGCTAATATTTAGCTTTACGATCATGTTTGGTATAACTCCTCCACTCATGATTCACCGTGGAGCAGCTCCACTAGTGGATCTGAGATCCACAGTGAAACTGTTTGGCTACGAATCAACTTCAGATCCATGCATGGGCATTTGGTTGGAGTGGACAGATTTGCCCTCGGATAGGCCCCATGTGTCAGTGTCAGGAAAAAACACTGATCTATCTTCTTCCCTTGACGAGCACAGGAGGAGAGTGGGGGCGTGGCCACACCGGTTGGGCGTGCCCACACCGGGCGGGCGTGGGCTCGCTGGGTGGGCGTGGCCCTAGGACCCTCACCGACGTCGACCTCCCGCTAGGCGGAGGTCGCGACCATGGCGGCCGAGCGAGGCGGCGTGGCCCCCGGGGACGGGGCAACAACGGGCTTGGCGTGTAGTGATGGTGGGTGGCCGCGTCACCGGTGAAGGAGAAGATGACTGCGTCGCGATGGGAGAAGAGGAACAGGCGCGCGGGCGCGGGGGCGACCGGCGGGGAGGCGCGTGACCTCACGACAGGAGAAGAAGAGAGGAGACGGAAAAAATAGAACGATCCAGTATATGTATAAGCAGTGGCAGTGGTGGCTAATTTTCGCCAACTTCACCAATTCTAGCATGGTGGAGCAGCCCTTCAGCAGCTCCACTTTTTTTGTGAATCTGGCCTCTGATCCTCTATTTTGGTGGATCTGATTTTGGTGGCTAGACTGTTTGGCAAACTTTTTTTGTAGAGTGGAGCTATTTTTGCTGAATCTGGAGTTTGGGGAGCTGTCCCAAATAGGGCCATAGTGTTTGCCTAGGGTCTAGCGCCCGGACGTCCGGACAAAAGCGCTCGTCTCGGACGCCCGTGCCGCGCCCGCCGCTCACGAGAATATTATCATTGCCCAACACGTGCTTAGCATAAAACGCGTGCTCGCCCGTGCCTGCCGCGCCCGCGTAACAGGAGGGTTGTTACTCCACTCGCTTGCCTCACCCCGCCTGCGGATGCGAGCCAGGAGGCGTCTGCCGGCCTTAGGCGCCCGCACGGTGACCCACGGGCGGCGCCCCAGCAACAATAGCAGGCGGCTATGGCATGCTGCTGTCCGCCAGCCACCGGGGCATTGCTACATGTGCTCACCCAGATTTACTTTTGAAACATCTAATAGAAACACTTGCAACATGCGACTTAAAACAAACACTTGAAACATATGCCTAAAACATGCGTGTATAGCCATAGCAACATATGCAATATACAGATCTAGTTTTGCAACATTTAGATAAAACACTTGCAACATTCGTATGGAACACTTGAAACATGCGTTTGAAACATGCATGTTATACAGCATCCAGATATACTTCTGCAACATTATGATGAAACACTTGAAACATACTTTTGAAATAACTGAAACACTTACATATGCTTACAACATGCGTGTATTGTCATTGCAACATATGCAATATCCCAGATCGACTTTTGCAAATTCAGATGAAAACGCTTGAAACATAAGTCTAAACGCATGAAACACTTGAAATACGATGTTGCCGGCAGCCATGGCCTACATGGTGGGGAACTACGGTGGGGGATGGGGCGCGACCTCGGCCGGGGCTTGGCCGCCTGGTGCATAGCGCGGCACAGGGCCACGAGCTGATTTTGTTAAGCTCCACCTGCTCCTGCTCCATCGCCCGCCCGCTGCGTCGACCCGTTGCTCCACCGCTTCGACGCTCTCTTCGCCTAGCTCCTCAAGCAAGGCTCCTCCTCTGGCGCCGGCGACCCACACGGGCTATGCTATACCGCCTAAGATGGATTGGAAGGCGCTGCATGCCTGGTGGCTGCCACGGCACCAGTGGCGGATCTAGCGGTGGGGCGGGCGGGGCTCAAGCCCCCCTACCGCTAGAGGAGCGTGGAACCCCTGTGGAGCTCCTATAAATTTTTAGGTAAAATTTTATAGTGTAGGTGGAGCTGAGGCTTAAGATCGAATAGCGGTTGAAGGTATGTGTTGTTCAGTCTCCCTAAATTTTTTTCTGGATCTGCCGCTGCACGGCACATGTGCCATGAGCTCGACCCGCTCGCCAAGCTGGAGCAGCCGCATCGGTGCCAGTGCCAGCAGCTCTGCGTCATGGAGCAGCTGGCCCGAGTGTGAGCGTCGCGTGGCTAGACAGAAAGTGGTGCACCTCCGCGTGTCCATCGTGTGGATGAGAAGAAACCACATCACTAATTAAAGAACAATGCGGACGAATTCAATGCGGGAGCAGTCCAGTGGGCCGATCGGCAGGGAGCGTTCGGGGGCGCGTGGGACGGGACGGACGCACACAGGAGTATTAGCGAGTTGGTTTTGTCCAGTTTGCTCCCGAAACCGATGTCGCAGTGCAACCCGATAACGGTGTTTCGCGTTTGGTTCGAGTGCTCCATAAAGAGACTGTGGACTCCGATCCCGTCGCCAATAACGTTCCTTTTTAGCCGCCCGTGGTCATCACTATCTTTCCCTTCCATGTCCACAAAAGAAATGAAAGGAAGGTAAAAAAGAATGGTACTGCTGATGGACACAACATTTGTGCAGACCTATTTCCTGCAACATCTACATATTACAAAGATAAAATCACCATACATCAAGTCACGCACAAAAACAACGCATGGCACAGCTAAGAAAAAAAACAAATAGAGATTACTAACATCTACTGGATGTCAAGCTGCCAATGAGGTCCTGTGCCGGCAGGAAGAACAATGAAACATATGGTGTGCTGAATCCAACCTAATGCTGTACAGAATATCCTTTACAGCCAAGCCGCCACCCAAGGGTGGTTAAGGGGATGGATTGGCTGATGGATGTCTTAATGCCATGCCCTGGTGGATCCAACTATCCAAACAACAGATCACCCCCTTTGAGCTGACTGACGATCGTGGTACTTAAAAAGTATTGGATGGATGCTGGTCGAAGGCTTCACCCTCTTGCTGGCTGTAAAGTGGAAGACAGAGTGATGCAATCAGTTTGCTTGCCTTCAAATCATTCGCCTGGCGGAAAGTACAGTTTTGTTTGAATATAAACAAGTATCGTAAAGTACATTAAAATTATCCAATGGGGAGTCAATTGTTCTTTGGACCTCAGGGTGGCTCACACGTAGCTATTTGATTGTCACTGGTTAGCTCATCTACATAGACAATTTCAGAAGGGATGATCTATGCAAACTCTGCTGATATTACTATAACCCCTGATCTATTCAGAACAACGTGAGCTGTACTCCTCCTAGATATCATCACTTAAGCATCTTGATCTATTAGGTCTTTGGTGAGTACTCAAACAGAAACCTACTAACCCCTATTGTTCTCTGACTAAACAAGTGAACAATTAGGACATTATGCATGGGATTTTTTCTATAAGCCTACCGCTATTCAAGAATCAATAGTTTTGTTAATCAGATGTGAATGCCAACATATTGTCATTAGAGAATATGTCGTGAGGTTGACGAGATGGAAACGGTTATCTCAGGAAAAAGGTTCATTAAATAATATCTGGTAATAATTTCATCACCATCCTTATGTATTCAAGTATTAGCAGAAGAGATTGTTAATGGAAGGAAATCATCCCTAAGCTTTTCTTATGAATAAGCATCAGTGATGGGGTCATGATGTCAAATGTAATTTATTAGGCATCGCAAGCTTTAGAATTAGCAAACCATAATAGATCCTGCACACATCGTATTTCTCAAGAATTCATTTTTTGGCATCAGCTGATAGCTGGAGTCTCAAATACTCTTCCATTATGTCATTATGTGTGAAGCATGGGTTCTAGACCTCTAGCTAATATGATAATACTATAACAAACATTTGATCTCTAATGATTCAACTGGTAGCTTTATAGCTGAACACTAATCCTATATTCCTATGTGAATGTAGCTGATTTACCTTATTTGGAATTTGTTTTCTTGCATGCGGTGGACCCATATCAGTTGGCTTCAGGATCTGAAATGAACACATTAGGCTCTCATCTATGCTCAATAGAGCACCGACATTATCGAATTCTCCACAATAATTTGGAGCTGAAAAGATTGTCACTAATCTCCGTTGTGCAAAGAACTCGTAACCATCTTCAACCACCTAGGGCCATGACAGCACTGTCAGGTAAAGCTCATAGAGAACCAAAAATATAATTAATAAAACAGGATAGGAGATAGACTTTCACAAACCTGATGAGCTCGGCATATAAGATCAAGATCGTTCTTCTCCAAAAACTCTACGAGTTTGTCTGCACCAAACGTACACGAAACACCCCTGTCACTCTCCCCCCACCCTTCTCCATCAGGGCTAGGATCAGACCACAGCAGATCACACAGGAGACCATAATCAGGAATCTCAGCAGGCCTCTCAATGTCCTTTATCTGGTCCAAACTAGTCAGTTCGGGAGAGAGACCACCATGCATGCACAGTATCTTGTCATCAATGAGTGCTGCAATGGGCAGGCAGTTGAAGCAATCGGAGAATATCTTCCACAGCCGAATATTGAACCTCCTCTTACATTCGTCATAGAATCCGTAGACTCTGTTGATCTTCGCATCCTCGTGGTTCCCCCTCAACAGGAAAATCTTTTCGGGGTACCGGATTTTGTACGCCAGCAGCAAGCATATGGTCTCCAAGCTCTGTTTGCCTCTGTCGACATAGTCTCCGAGGAATACGTAAGTTGATGCTGGAGGATAACCGCCCAAATCGAACAATCTCAGAAGGTCAACAAACTGGCCGTGGATATCACCTGCAGAGCACCACAACTGATAAGGCGGAATTGTTTTGACTGTAGACATAGAAGGATTTATAGAACAAATACATGGCATGAAAAGAGGACTACTGTGTTCATACCAACACAATTCTCAATCGCACAAGTCAGTTCACCTATCTCAACAGACTCAACACATACAGGTTCTCAGTGGGAAATGATGGGCGTGAAGCAGGTTGTGCATAACCGAATGATAATGGTATTTGCTAGAATTGTACAGTTGGTTAATGGAAAGGAGAGTTTTTGAAGGAGCAATATATTGATATATGGACAAAACGTTATCCTAACTCGAGGGCATTCCCTTTCTACCTAATCATCACACATCATTACTCCCGCCAACTTATCCATACATCCATCAATCATTTCCATGCCTCTCAGGCTGCAAACGTAACACGCACGGAATGGAGACAGGAAAACATGGCACCAATTCTATCAAACAACATTTTTTACCCCGGGTCGCCCAAATCCAACCATGACTGAGCAATTCACCACGGAACCAAAAATAGCACGACCAAATTACCCTTCCCGCATCCACATCGGGGATACCACGACGCCGAGAGACGGCGGAGGAATTAGGCGGCGACCCGGACGAAAAAGGGAAAGGAATCAGGCGGCATCGCCCAGGTAGATAGATGGATAGATAGATAAGGGGAAGGCGAGGATTACCGCAGATCTTGACGGGGGCGTGGATTCGGAGGAGGTTGGGCTGGGAGAGGAGCACGCGCTTGCCCTCGACGCAGAGCTGGCGGATCTCCGCCTCGGACAGCTGCACCTGGCGCCCGCCGCGGCCGCCCTCCACGAGGCGGCGCACCACATCGTCCACCGCCGCGCCCTCCATCGGCCCCACCGGGGCCCGCGTCATCATCATCTTCCCGCCCTGCCTTCCCGGAGATGGCGGCGGCGGCGTGTGGCGGAGGACGAGAGAGATGGGGGGAGTGAGGAAGAAGAAGAAGAAGAGAGAGAGAGAGAGAGAGAGGGTGGAATGTGGAAAGAAATGGAGGTTGTCTGTCCTCTCTCGACGAACCGAACAAATCGTTGGGGGCTGCTGAAGTGTTCAAAACCGCGTGAAGGAGCATCCGCCGTTGGTTCCGCGATGGACGGCCTCTGACCCACGAGGTGGATCTCTCTGCCCCAACTGTTTTGTCATTTGCATTATATATATATATATATATTATATACATTACCTGCGTACTAAATAATTATTCAGTACCCAGCGTCCTGTTGGCAGACAAGCCTCCTGCTCGGCTCCAAGGCCCACCACCGCTCCAACTGGACAAGCTCCAGGCCCGGCCCAGCCTCGCAGCACCAGGACCGTCTGCCCGAGCCCCGAGCAGCCGAGCGGCATCACCGGCCGCTCCCACCCCACCCCCACGATCTCACCGCATCAATCCCACCCCGACGCCAGTTGCGCAGTTTTCTTCCGATCCACCTCCTCGCCGGCGCTGGCCCCCACCCCATCCTGCAGCTACTGTTCCCACCCAGCACCACCGTCAGCCGTGCTCGCCGAAGCCCCCGCGAGCACCGGCGGTGACACAGCGAGCCGCACGGGGTGGGCGACGGGCGCAGTTGCGGATCTTTGGACGCAAGCTTCCCCGGTGTCGCCGCCTCCACCTCGCCCTGCAGGAGTCGCATCGGCGCCACCGCCTGCCCCGCCCCCACGCCCACCTTACCCCCCGCAGCCTGCTGCATCAGACAGAAATTAAAGGACTTGCAAGCCCACCTTGGCTCGCCGCCCCTGCGAGCTCACCTGGCACCGTCGTGCTCCCCTCACCCATTAGCTCTCCGCCGCCACGGGATGCGACCGAGAAGTCCCAGGTGAAGGCGGACAGTCTTACTCGGTCGGTGGCAGCGCCGGTTACTGATGCTTTCCCGCGTAGATGGAGGCATCTGGTCCGTCAGGTATCCCTATACCCTCCTTCAGTTTTGGAAGCGTAACATTCTGTCGTGTTCGTCCTAATAAGGAATTTTATGTTCAACATTAGGTTCCCATTTGATTTTAGGTTTGATCTGTTTGTCTCGTGTGGTTTTATTTGACCAGCTGATGGTACGCTGGGATTTTTTTTTGTGTTCTGCATCAAAGTCCAATTATTGTAACTGATGACTCCATCAGCCTCTTTTTGCAGAGGGAGCTGCTGATAGGCCGGATCCCATGGACACCAGTGTTGGCGGAAGGCGGTGCTCACCATGCTGCTACTGCTTGCCAAGGATATGGTGGTGCAGCTGGCAAGGACCTGTCGGTAGGTGAACGTCGGCAGCCCTTTCTCGTTTAGGCACGGTGCAGCCCTCCCCCGTCCTCCCTGTCACGATGGCGGACAGCGTGTACGTAAACAAGGGTGTCAGCTTGCCAGTAAGCTGCAAGGAACCAATCTGCTCACTTTTCTCATGGAAAAGAATTATGATTCCTCTTATTTAGGAATAGTCATTGAAGGCTCCCCTGGTCAGGCAAGGTCACACTCGGAACCAAGCAGGCCCTTTGTCTCCTCTGGTCTCGAACTCTAACCCTCAGGTAATAGGTTTGGAATTCAGAGTAGACACCACCTGTAGCCTGTCTTTTAATCGTGGAACATTACATCACTTAAATTAATTGTGCATTTTTTAACTCAATGCTCACATGATTTGAGTTTGGAAGTTGAGCCGGGTCATCATGGCTTGTTGTGGAGAACTTATTTGTTATCGATTCATGAAAAAAGGTGTGATTTCAATTTTTTTGTGCAAAATAATATTTGTGGCCAGTCTAGGTCATCTACAAATAACTAAGGATTTTATGGTTCATCCATTTCATTTTTTTGGTAGCTAAGATTTTGCATCTACATATGTAATTATTTGTGTTTCAGAAACTAAATTGATGATAGCTTGTATATAATTAAGTTTACTATTCACTCATAATATAATATGCTGGCTTTTAGATTATGAACCCATGACATTTTCATGCATTGCTTCTGTTTGTCTACTGTCGTTTCATTGTCTATTAGATTATGAATCAATGACATGCCACATTTTAGACTGTGGTGTTGATGCAGGTGTCGGCAGATGAAAGAGCGGACTCGCGAGGTCGACGGCGGAAAGGAGATGCGAGCCGGTGATTGCTATCATGGTTACCTCGTGCAGCAGCTCTTTGACATGCGAGCCGGTGATTGCTATCATGGTTACCTCGTGCAGCAGCTCTTTGACATGCCATGGCCTGAAATTGGGGACAGATACCTTTGTAATAATGCAACACAATTATCTCTGTTCTGATAGTTTGTGAGGCTGCAATATTGCGCCACTGGAGTTTTGGCTTGTAAGCTGGCATCCCCAACACAAGGTTCAAACTCACATGTGCTTTCAATATAAGCACAACATTTCCAGAATATGAAATAGTCCTGATTCGATCTTTAATTCAATTTTGTTATTTAAAATCAGTTTAGTCTGTTTCGTATTAGTCTCATGTCCTGAACACCTCCAGAAATGGCAACTGTAAGTGTGGGATTGCGATATTAATGTATGCAAAACCTTCTCCATGCTCCTCTCAAGCTCATGTAGTTTTTACTGATTATACAGGGGAACTTTTTTTCTTTTCTTAGCTATCCATTTAAGTTGAATGTTAGTCCTGATTCAATTCAGATCTTACTAGATAGGAATAGAAGTTGATATTGTATTTTTGTAACTGCTTGTCATTTTTCTTAGATTGTATACCATATTGCTTTGATGCTTCTGCTTGTGAGTACAGGTTTTAACTAAGTTGCTGTCAACTAGCTTTTTTTTCCCAATGGCTTGTTTGATCATGCAATCCACAGCTGATAATACAATGCATATATCATGCCCTGCATGTGATGGACAATAGTTATATGCCTCAATGCCAATTCGGCTTCCTTCATACTGGCATCATTAATCTGGAGTGTTTGGACAGTTATTTTTTTTAAATCATAATGCCATTATCTGGGACAAGGAAACTATGGCCCTGTTTAGATGCGTTTTTTTTGGCTTTTGAGTACTGTAGCACTTTTGTTTGTATTTGGCAAAAATTGTCCAATTATAGACTATTTAGGCTTAAAAGATTCGTCTCGCTAATTACGGGTAAACTGTGCAATTAGTTATTCTTTTTACCTACATTTAATGCTCCATGCATGTGCCGCAAGATTTGATGTGACGGGGAATCTTGAAAATTTTTGGATTTTGGGTGGGATCTAAACAGGGCCTATATGATAGACACCAAAAACTTTATGTTTTTCTGCGCACACATGGGTGCTAGCTGTCACCATTTACACAGTATGATAAACTGCCTTTTTTTTCTTGAGTCACATTGAACATACCAATATTTTGAAGATAGCTAGGATTTACATGTACATTTAACATTGTTTGACACTAGGAATCTAACTTGATGCCAGATTACATCGAGTTCATGATTTTGCGTCCACACATGGTATTATTTTCGATCAAGCTCCATTGGATGTAAATTTCCCTAGTTTTCTTGCCAAATTCCTGGAGTTGAGGTGCATGATCGCAACAATATGGTGAGATCCACTTTGGTCCCTCTAACTCTTTTTTTGCTTTTTGAACTAGAAGGGTCATGCTTTAGTTAAAAGGCTTTAATTGCGTGGATGTTCTAGTTCTGGGCATATATGGATTCTTGAACTAGAAGGGTCCCGCTAACCCTCCATTTAATACTTATGACTATTTTTTTAGCCGCGGTTCAATAACCTTGGGTGGATGCACAACATTGCTAATTGCCCACAAAATTCAGATTTGATAGAGATTTGGACAATTATCATATTCTTTCCATCTCTAAACCATTCAGGTGGGGTCCCTCAACCCCCCTAATGCTTGACCAAAAGAACAAAATCAACAATTTGTTTCAGATCCCTGTCCCCATGTTTCTGCCACCTAGAGTCTAGGTTCCAGCCAGTTCGGTCCATTGTTTTTTACCAACTTAACCTGTCCTACTATGGTATTAATTTGTCATAGTGACTTCACATTTTATTTTCCAGGCCTCAAGACTACCAATTGCATGGACAAAAATACTGGCATTGATTTGTACATTATTCATATAGCCTATTTCAAAAAAGGATATATGTGATGGGGCAAATTTAGTGTTTAGTTCACACATGGAACAATTTGTGTTCAGATATGAAGTCTTTGTGTTCACATCAATGTTATCAAGTTGTCCAACTAATCGCAATTAGTCAGGGCTGATCGGTGCCATGGCGATCAGCTATGCACTATGATTAGTCACAATTAATCGTGACTAATCACAATTAGTCGGGCTGATTGGTGCCATGGCGACTAGGATCAATTAGACAATTTGGTAACATTGGTTCACATACGAAGTTATTTATAGACAAGAAACTATATCGACATCTATTATGATTTAGATAGCTTATTTCAAGTATGTATATATGTCAAGTCATGAATTTGGCTTTTTTAAGTTCATAAATGGTCCATACAGTGTATTTGACAAATATCTATATGTCAAATTGTAAATTTTGAGTTTTTATTAGTTCACAAGTGAAAATATCTCAGGCCATATGTGAACTATTTGTGTTCGTGCATATTATATTTGCGTCTAGCAAACCAACAATTTCATAACTTTTTAGCATGGATGGGCGTCGCAACTTTCAGGCCTTGTGTTTGTCACTAGAATTGGCGGATTTTCTGTATTAAGGCGGAGGGGTGATTCATTCAAACAATGTCTCATGGTGGATTCATTGATCGAGTTCTGCTTTTCTACAAAGAGGCCACTGCAATTTATGGGTTTGAGATCCATGTGTCAGGTACAACATTCTAATTCTGTATTTGCATTGTCTATTTTAATGTATCGCACTAAAATCTGTTGGGCATTCTGGCCTTTGAAGTTTGAGTGCTAGGATGATTCGTCTCTGCAGTTCAGTGCATTGAGGAAGTTATTTTTTCTTCTTTCCAACTACTCGTCAGATATGGGAAGATCCACAAGCTGATTTGTTTTTGCATTGTTGGCTCATAATGCAGTTTTTAGTCCAAAATGAGTCATTTGCTTCTCACTTGTCCAAACTGAGCCTTAAGCTATCGAAGATGGCACAATAGGGCATAGCAGATCATGTGTCTCTGCTTCTCTGGTACCTAGGTCGACGTGAGTATTAGAGATCATAGATGCATTCCATTAGTAAATTTTATCATTCAGCAAGCTGCAGTTCCATCTTTCGCTCCTTGTATGCATGTTTGTGCATCACATGAATAAATAGTTCAGTTCAGATTTGCCCATCACTAGTACCTGGGCAGTGCGCTTGTAGTAATAGCTCATCTGAGGCAAGTATGCCTGAAAAATAGAGCTTATGGAGTAGCAAACATAGCAAGGACATTAGAGTAACCTCGCTTGTTACCTTGAACATCACTTTTGTGCATTGCCTCGTGACTGAATGCAACATCTGCCATGGTTCATGTGCCCTATGGCATTTGGCTTCATAATTTTTGGATGATCTCCATGCAGATATGTTGTAAATCATTGTAAGCACTGTCACACCATGAACATGAAATGTTTGCTAGATAAAGAAGTTTTGGTTCACTAAATTGTGTTCCCTTTTCCTTTTGTCTATTTTTGACCTGCTTTATCTGATTCTGTGGTGTCAATTGTAGGTCAAAGAGGCTGCAGATTGCTTAGGTGCATATTTTACCTAGAAATGAAGAACTTGATAGAACTCGAATGACAATAGTTTTCATTTCAAGCAAAGTGGAAGGTTAGACCATTGCCAATTCCTATGACAATAAGTTTATTTTACTAGCGACTAGATGCTATGAAAATCTTTTACATTGTTTTTAAACTTGCATTTACATCTCCACGTACTATGTATAATGAGCTTGTCCTACAGAAAATATTTTATTCATTTGAGTAATCCACAGTTCTGTGGGCAAAGAGCCTGGTATGCAGCTTGAAGCGGACATTGTGCATGTGGGTGTCTTTCTCTGACTACATTGTCCTCGTTCTTGTTTGTTGAATCTGGCCTCCAGTCAGTGCCGGTCCTAGGATTTTGAGGGCCTCCTGGTGAACTCGTCGCGACGGCCCCTCTCGATAAATATTTCTTAGGTAACATTCTAAAAATCTAACACCTAACCTAAATTACAAGAAAAACATGACTATATGAGTACAAAGTACTAGACAAAAATTAAACTAAGAAAAAAAAACTAGGGCCTAGATAATTTGGACACGAACTTATTCAGAACCAAGATTCACAAATCACAAAAAGGGCAGAAGGCAATAACCAAGATCAGATGTCGTCGTCTTTGTCGAGCCCTGCTTCAGCTGCCTGGTCGCCACTGTCGTCTGGAACGCCGTCGTCTGGATTCTGGAAGACCGGAACTCGAGCATCGGTGTCTCGGTGATCTGCGCTGGTGATCGTGTGGTGAACTGGTGATCGGCGCTGCGTCTCTCGCAGTCTCGTGTCTCGCCGTCTCTCCAAAGTCCAGAAGTTGCGACTCGCGATCGCTATGTGTGCGTGTGCGGGTGTTGGCGGCTCAGCTCCTTGCCTTCTGGAAAGACTCCTTTTGTTGATGGCCTGTTGCATCTTCTCATTCATCCTAAATCCTAATGGACTATAGCTAAAGGGTATGGAGTATTATATACTTTGGCTTGAGCCCCATCCCACGAGGGCCCTCAGCCGTCGCACCTCCGGCACTGCCTCCAGTGGTGTACGCGAGAAATGGGAGGCTATGAGCTTCAGGTCTATGGAAAGATGGCTTCTGATTTGGGTTCAACTGTTCAGGACATATTGGCGAGAGCCCAAGCAAGGATGTATCTGAAGATTTTATAGTGAAGTGAGAGAGAGAAGCAAGCAGAAAGCACAATTTCGAACACAACTACATGGAGGCGGCATGGAGCTTGTGTCCACTGAGGGTTCAACTTTGCAGTGGTGGGGACTGGTGAGGCCATTATGAGCCTTGACAATCCGATTGTATACAATCGTTACTATCTGGAGAAGGCCCCGCATTTTACTAGGTTTATGATCCATGTGGCCAGTTTTGGCATATGCAAATGATTCTGGATTTTTAGCCTTCTTACTACGCAAATGTAATACAACGTCTTTGCCGTATGGTCAGAATATAGAGCATCAAAAATAATTTGAATAAGTAGGCATGGCTCATCTATTTTTCTGCCTTTTGATTGATTATTTTGTGTTATCGCATTAATTTTAAGCGACATAAGCCACACCAACCTGTTCTGAATCATGATTTTATTAAACTAAAATGAATTCCACACAGGACTATTTACTCAAGTCACGGACGTAAAAAATTGAACGAAAAAAACTAACCTCAAATCATGGACGTAAGTAAAAAAATTTAACCGGAAAAATCCATGGAAAAACTAGCCTCAAATCACGGCAGAAAAAAATCTGCCGGGGTCCCAGCCTGCTGGTTGCTGTGGGCTGTCAGATAGGTCTGGGTACCGAATAACTATTCAGCACCCGGGTATAGTTCGTGTTATGCAACATACTGTTAACGTAGACAAGGCAATGCAATTTGGTATAGTTTGGTTTGCCTATATAGGAAGTTGCATAGTTATATATACGATTGGTACATAAGTGACTGGACTGTGTCTTGGGATGTAGGGCAGAGCGAGGAGGAAGTGTGCATAGCTGAATACACATGATTTGGCCAAATAGTGGGATGAAGGCTAGGTTCTTCGTTAATCCTTTGCTCTAGAGTATAGATAACATCAGAGAGGTTTTCAATCTTCTTCTCTAAGAGAGCAATGGTCATCCGTGGTCGCTTCTCAGCCTCTGGGATAGGTGGTGATGACGCCTTCCTCTTCTTCTCCTTCGGAGGAACAACCTTGATTTGATCCGACATAGCACGAACTCCATCAATGGTGGTACGAGGGGTGACCGACTTGTATTTTGCAGATGTAACGTCTCCAAATTTGTTGGTCTTCACTCTGGTCAGCAACTCATGTCCCTTCAGAGGCAGGAGGTTGATCTCCTTTGTCACCTTGATCAGCTTCTGGATGTCTAGACGAGGCTCTTGTTGGCGTGGCTTGTCTTCAAGAAGTGGCGGCGGTGGAACAAGGACCGAACGACGGATGACTTGGGCGAAGTAGGATTGGCTTGAGCGAATGTGGGTAACTTTTGGAGGAACAACAGTCAGCACAAGCGCGTCGGGCTTCTTGCGAGGATCAAAACCATAGGGGACGATCTCTTTGTTGGCCATAGGAACTAGAGAGAAGAGCTTTGCTACTATTGGAGAGAGAAGGCTTTGATGGATGGCTATTGAGGCAGGCAGAGGCTCGCTTATATAGGGGAAAAACTTGCAGCAGGGGTCAAGATCTATCCATATGGGGTCTCATAACGAGGAAAAACCGAATGCGTCGAAAAAACTGTGGGATTGCGGAGAGGAAAGATCTAGAAGACACGAGAGAATTGACCGAGTGCGAGAGGCGCTGACAGTGGGCCGAGCAGCCTCTAGGTGGGGCCGAGCGGCCCCACATGTCATCCTCTCGTGGTGATTTTTCTCGCGGTGGTTTCTAATCCCTATCTAATCTCGAAAAGTATATTTTTGCGTTACGAAACATAAAGAGGATGGCAGAGGTGTAAATCTATGGTAAAATCAGGAAATCTACCTTATCCAAATTCTCAGGTGGTTTTTAGGTTCTAGAAAGATCTTAAGACGGTGGCCATTTACCTTGAATAACGTACCTTCATCATTTTAAAGTGTTACCACTCTATGCGACGAAGTGCTTATTACCTTGAATGGTCCTTTCCATTTGTTTCGAAGTTTTTCATGCCCGAATAATTTAACCTTGGAATTAAAAAGTAATACCTTATCTCCGGGAGCGAACTACTTCTTCTTGATCCTCTTGTCATGCCATCTTTTTGTCCTCTCTTTGTATATCTTGGCGTTATGATATGCTTTTTCACGCCATTCATCAAGCTTAGAGAGTTGCATCTTCCTCTTAGATCCTGCGGCTTTAAAGTCCATGTTCCATCGCTTGATGGCCCAGTGAGCTTTGAATTCTAGCTCAACAGGTAGATGGCAGGTCTTTCCGTAGACCAGTTGATATGGTGACATTCCAAGTGGTGTTTTATAGGCCGTTCTATAAGCCCATAGTGCATCAGGTAGCCTATCCTTCCATGCAGTCCCTATCTTGTTGACCGTATTTTGCAGAATGTTCTTGATTTTTTTATTTGATATTTCTACTTGGCCACTTGTCTGAGCGTGATATGGAGTAGCAACGTTGTGACGGATTCCATGCTTTGACAAGTAGTTATAAAAATTCTTGTTAGTGAAGTGAGTTCCTCCATCACTAATCACCATCCTTGGAACTCCGAATCTTGGAAATATTGTCTCTTCAAACATCTTCTTGGAGTTCTTTGCATCAGTAGTTCTGCATGACATGGCTTCAACCCACTTGGAGACATAGTCAACTGCCACCAAGATATATTAATAGTTCTTCGATTTTGGAAAAGGTCCCATGTAATCAATTCCCTAGACATCGAAGAGCTCAATCTGGAGGTTGTTGGTGAGTGGCATGGCATCTCTTGAATTAATGTTCCCGTGCCTCTGACACGCTCCACACCTTTAGATGAAATCCTTCGTGTCTTCATATATGGTTGGCCAAAAGAATCCACTTTGCTAGATCTTTGAATGAGTGTGGAATGCACCATAATGTCCTCCATATGGTGATGAGTGGCATCGTTCGATGATCTTGATGCCTTCTTCCATCGGTACACACCTTCTGAGCATGCCGTTAGAGTAGAATCTGAAGAGGTACGGTTGATCCCATATGTGGAGACGACTTTCATAGATGAGCTTCCTTTTGTTCTCCCATGGTGGTACATAAGCTGCAACCATAAAATTAACAATATTTGCGTATCAGGGGTTGGATTTCGTGACTTTAAAGAGCATGTCGTCATGCAGTGAATCATTGATGGGTAGTTCCTACAAATTCTCAAACTGCTTTCCAGATAAGTGATTGGCAACATAATTTTCTACTCCCTTTTTATCTTTTATGTCTAAGTTAAATTCTTGGAGTAACAAAATCCATCTTATTAATCTGGGTTTAGCATCTTTCTTAGTGAGCAAGTATTTTAAATAGCATGATCAGTATAAACAATCACCTTTGCTCCTACTAAGTAAGATCTAAACTTATCAATAGCAAAAACAACAACCAAGAGTTCTTTTTTAGTTGTTGCATAATTAAGTTGAGGTCCTGTCAAAGTTTTGCTAGCATAAGCAATTACATGATGCTTTTTATCTCTAGTTTGTCCCAAAAGTGCCCTCACAACATAATCACTAGCATCACACATAATTTTAAAAGGTAGCGACCAATCAGGGGGTTGAATGATTGGTTCAGAGATGAGTGCTTTCTTAAAAATGTTAAAAGATTTCAAACATGCATCATCAAATTTCATAGGAAACATCCTTAGCCAAAAGATTTGTAAGTGGTCTAGCAATATGTGAAAAATCTTTTATAAAGCGACGGTAAAAACCAGCATGACCAAGAAAACTGTGGATCCCTCTAATATTTACGGGTGGAGATAACTGTTCAATTACTTCAATTTTAGCTCTATCTACCTCAATCCCTCATTCAGACACCAAGTGTCCATGCACTATTCCTTCTCTAACCATGAAATGACATTTTTCCCAATTAAGGACTAAGTGCTTTTCTTCACATCTTTGCAAAACCTTGTCTAAATTTTCAAGACAATCATCGAAAGTTTTTCCATAAACAGAAAAGTCATCCATAAAAACTTCCATGATTTCTTCAATCATATCAGAAAATATAGACATCATGTATCTTTGAAAAGAAGCTTTAACATTACATAATCCGAAAGACATTATACGGTAAGCATAAGTTCTATATGGACATGTAAAGGTGGTTTTGCTTTGGTCATCTGGATGGATCGGTATCCGGTGATAACCTGAATACCCATCAAGAAAACAAAAGAAAGAGTGGTTCGCCAATCGCTCCAACATTTCATCAATGAAGGGCAACGGAAAGTGATCTTTCTTTGTTGCCTTGTTAAGTTTTCGATAATCAATGCACATCTGCCATCCAGTGACGGTTCTTTGGGGGATTAATTCATTCTTTTCATTTTTAACAACAGTCATGCCTCCCTTTTTAGGCACAACTTAAACAGGGCTAACCCACTCACTATGCGGCACAGGATAGATGATCCCGACGTGCAAGAGTTTCAAAACCTCTTTCTTAATAACCTCTCTCATCGCATTGTTAAGCCTACACTGTGGCTCCCTAGAAGGGATGGAGTTAGGATCTATAGGGATGCAATGGGTGCAAAGAGCAGGGCTGATACCCTTAAGGTCTTGGAGTGAATTGCCAAAGGCAGAATGATGCTTTTCTAAGATAGTTAGCAAGCGTAGGGATTCTTCCTGAGAGAGTTTATCACTTATGATCATAGGAGAATCCTGATCATTATTGAGAAAAGCATATCTAAGGCCAGAAGGCAGGGGTTTAAGCTCGATGGTGGGCTTAGGTGGTTCTAGCAATTCATCTAGAGGTTCAGACTCCAAAGGATTTTCATCTTCCTCCTCGATGAAGAACTGGGCATCATCTTCAAGGTTGGGTTCAATCAAATAATCAAGAGATGCAACCTTAACCTCTTCCCTTGGGTCTTCTTCGAGAATTGGCTCACTCTCAGTATTTAGAGAATGAGTAATGGGTATAGAAAGCTTAAAGTTTTTCCTGAGTCTTATACTCAACTTCCCCGTGTGTCCTTCTTGGATAAGTCTTTCAAGTTTTTGTCCTATCAACAGGTCGAACTCCATAATATCAAAGATATAGAAGCTCAAATGAACTTTGGTTCCTTTTACCTGGATAGGAGGACATATAAAATTCCCAAACTTGGGAGAATGTGTCCTAAAAGACTTTTCAATAACTTTGTTGTTAGGGTTAATGGCATGTGTATCAATAAATCATGAGCAAAAGATGCAGACATGATATTAACACCCACAACAGGATTGTAAAGAGCATCAAAAGAAGCTTTATTAATTTGGCAATGAATGGATATAGAAGGTGAATCTAAACGAATCACGTCAGTGGAAAGCTCTAATTCTTCTAACCATTCATTGCTTATAATAGACACTAGCTCTTTCGTAGTCTTTTTAAGGAAAGCTTCGTTAGAAGGGTCTAAAGGTTCTTCATTAGATGATGATTTCCTAAACTTCTGGGGTCTCCTCATTGTATGGTAATTCGAGGTATTTCCATATTCATCAAAAAGTTCATCCTCGAATTCAAGCATAAAATCTGAAATCGGAGTTTCCTCCTTTTCCAGTGGTTCAGGATTTGTGATAGCTGAAGTTGGTGATGGGTCTAGTAAGGATTTAGGTTTAGCTAGCTAGGGTTCTTCCTTTAATGGTTTCTCTTCTACTTCCTCAGGGATATTCTCTAAGATTTTCATAAGAATGCTTCTCCCCTCACTAGCAGAGACATGCAAGAATGAGCCTCTAGAGGTCGTATTAAGAAGCTTCAAGGTTTTCCTATTAAGACCCATATAGAAGTGTTGAAGGAGAATAGGGTCTTGAACGGCAAGGTTAGGGCCAGTATTAATAAGAGTATTAAAGTGTTCCCATGTCGTGTCTAGAGATTCTTTTTTCTTTTGTTTAAAAGATAGAACCTCTGAACAAAGTTTGACTACCCTAGAGATGGGAAATAATTTTAAGCAAAAGCTAGAGCACAGGGCTCCCCAATCTCCTTGTCTGCTCCCTATGGTGAGATCATACCAACGTTAAGCTTTTGCCATCAAAGAGAAAGAAAAAGCTTCCATCGTAAGGTTTTGTTTGACATGCCTGCAATGCGCAAGCATGCACAGGTTTGCTCAAACTCATTTAGGTGGGAATAGGGGTTTTGATCATCTTCGCCCGAAAAGGGTTGATTCTAAACCATGTTGATTAAACATGGGCGCAACTCATAGCCAGGTGTTAGGATAGGCTTTGAAGACTCTTTTGGCTGTAGGTTTGCGCTCGCAGGTGCACCATATTGGTAGATATGGGTGGATTCTAGATCCATGGTAAAAAGAAAAAGATAAAAGATAAAAGAATAAAAGAATAATGATACAAGGATAAGCTAGGTTTGAAGTTAACTCAGCAACCGTTTCCCTAGCAACGGTGCCAGGAATGCTTGTTGGTATAAATTAATGCACATAGAATAATCCACAAGCGCACGGATATTATACCGATGTAGCACTTTACCGGGAGTACCCAGTTTTATATCAAACTCGAGGAAACATGTGTGAGAATAACCAAATCTAACTTATCACAACTTCACAATCAAGGCTAGATAATAGGAGCATAGAGGAGACTGCTAAGGTCTTCTAGTTCTAACTTTAGTAAGCTTTGTCTTCTATTGTTCAATTCTAGGGATATTACTAGAGGAAACACAGGCATAGTATGTTTCCTATAGTAACAAAGTCCTGCTAGGCCTTGTAACGGGAGGTGGACTACAGAGGATTCAACGAGGCTATAAAAGTCACCCTCGCGAGCTACCACAGATCCAGAAAATAGGGTACATCCATGAGTAACCGAGTCTAAGCACCACGCTTACACTACGAATACTACTCTAATCCAGGAGCTACAAGGATTAAAGTACTCAAAGAGAGTCGCAAACCTGAAGAACAATATGAACAAGATGCTTACTTGAATTAGAAGTCAACTACCAGAGAAATCTCAGATGCAAGCTCAAGAAGAACTTGATTTTGCAGGGTACAAGCTGTAGAGAGAGCTCTGACATGCCGGGACTCCTCCAAACTCTTCTCTCTCACTCTATCTCACTATCTCTAATACAAGACTAGATCCTATGGAGGACTAATTTTCTCTTGATTGCTAGCCCTGATCCTGGTGGACATATGAATTAGGGTTTCTGGCTTCTCAGCTCTCAGGATCAAATGAGACATGCCCTGGAGGGGGTGCAGGCTGGTATATATAGCCCAGAGTGTCCAACATGAGCCCTTAGATCAAATCGACTTAAAGAATGGTGGAGATGCAATCGTTAAGGCGGTGGAGAACCGACATAACAACGAGGCTGATAGGTGGGGCCCATAGGGGCCGGGTGGCCCCACGTGTTAGAGACACATGTCCCGCTTTGGTGATTCGCCTTTTGGAGTCTTCTAGAGTCTTCCCACGTCGATTACGTGGTGGAATTCTGTGATTTCTTTTGACGAATAGGTCCTCCTTGGAGGTTTTCTGATTTAATCCTGCTAAAAACACAGATTCACCAAAACTCGTGGAATTTGTCAGTTTAAACACCTAAGTCTACATTGGTGATCCATTTTAGCCACTTATACAAGTTATATTGATGGTTTGTGATGAATGTTAACTATCGTCAATAGTGGTTGAGGTGTGGTCGTCGGCGTTCATCGTCGTGGTCATGGCATAGGGCAAGGTCATGGTCGGTGGCTGACCAACACGGCTAGGCTTCGGCACAGCTAGATGCAGTGCGTGCGCGCCTGACAGCGGCCTTGGTGCCACCGATAGCAGGGGGCAGGATAGGGCGATGCGGCTACGGCTGGGTCAAAGAAGGGCACCGGGGTGTCAGGGTGGCCATGGCACACTTGAGGCCTGCAAGCGGCCTACCTGGCATGGCAGGGGCTGGTTGCAGCCTATTGTTGCCGCTGGCGACCGACTAGGGAACACAACGGTGGCACTCTGAGTGCTCCAAGTCAGCACGGAGGAGAAGCAGGGAGAGAGGGAAGGGTTCGGCGGCGGCATCTGGAGAAGGACAAGGAGGTGACGGTGGTATTTATGGGCAGCAGCTAGGGTTCCTAGAAGATGGATGGTGGGGAGCCTCGTCTTCCATACACGCGAACGCATGGAGCGCATCGGCGTCTGTGCTAGTGCATGGGGAGGCGCGTGGCAGCTTTAAGGAGCGTGCCTCTGCCCTAGGGTTTGGGTAGGGAGCGCGGTTGCTAGGCCTGACGGCCATGGTAGGGGCGAGCGGGCTGCGGGGCGCGGTGGCAGGCGCACGCTAGGCCAAGGGAAAGGCAGGGCAAGTTGGGCCTTGGCGATGCCATTGCCCACATGGGCTGAGCGGGGGAGGCAGGAGGGAGAGAGGGAGGTGGGCCTGATGGCCGAGGGGGGCTGGGTGCGGCCGGGCCTGCGAGCAGTGGGAGGCGTTGGGCTAGGGTGCATTTGCCGCTTGGGCCTGTGGGGCTACTGGGCGGTTTAGGCCCAAGAGGAGGAGGTGGTCCGGTTTGGAGGCGAAGGAGAAAAGGTTTCTTCCTTTTTATTTCGAAGGGGCTTTTGACCCAAACAACATGCTAAAGGGATTTTGACTCAAGGAATTTGAAAGAGGTTCAAAAGGGATTTGAGAGGAACTTTGCTATGGATTTGTGCACTCCAAACTCCAACCAAAACTCAAACCCAAAACCAATTCAAGAACACAAGCACTCTCCTACAATCAAATCTATATGGATGCACCGATTTATCGATAAGCTCTCCTAGGTTTGAATTATGTTTGACCTAGTGACTACATGCTTCACACATTATAGGGAAAATTTTAAAAAGCTCGGATTTTTGGATTCACGAAAACCCAGGATGTTACACATATTCCATGAAGAACCATTGGGGAGGAGTATGATGGGATTGCACCTAGAATAATGCTAATAAATCTCATCGAGGGAGGTGCTGGATAGTAAGGGGTTGGAATAGCTAAAGGTAGGAGATGGGTGTAGTAGATTGATTTTTTGATCGATCGTGTATGGATTACCTCAATCAGCTATGATTTTTTTTGATATATATAGGGATTAATCTTATAACAGTAGCAGACCTTTCCCCAAACAAGATATGCAAGTTCCCCATGAAATTGGGCAAGTTCCCATCGAATTAGGTTTCAAGTGCACTCGTATAGCCGAAACTAGCTAAGTCTAGTTTCCAAACCGGCCTGTGCTGATTTACATAGTGTTGCCCAGTTGCCTAGCCAAAACCAACCTTCACTGCTACATAATTTCACTTTAGAGGTGGCTGGGATGCCTCTATAGAGGCGGCTTGGAACAAAAGACACCTCCACCTCTACAAATTAGTTTACAGAGGCGGATGTAACAACAACCACCTTTATAAGTCCATTTGCAAAGATGACTATTGTTTCCTGTCGCCTCTGGAAAAAATTTCCACCAAATTTCTAAATTTTTTTTGACCAAAATTCAAACTGAGCTATTGATTTCCATGCACACATATATTTATATATATACAAAACAAACAATACATATCATCGCATTAATATGTCATCTAACAATACATTTGTTCAAACCCCGAAACATATGTTGGCATTTCTAAACGTCGTTACCAAGAATAGAGATAGAATCCATCCCAGGCAACGGCGCCAAAAATGCTTGTTGGCATTTCTTAACGTCGCCACTAGAATTAGTAACGCCGCCAAGAAATACCTTAATGATAGTTCTTAACATTTATGGAAAGAATCTGCAAGCGCACTGAATTATCATTGTAGCATTTCACCCAGAAGTATTCAGGGTATCATTATTTATATTTTCCCAAAGAAAGACAATGGTGTAAAAGTCTAGAGCATGGATATGATTAAGACAACATGACTGTATGATAGGCCGATGTTCATAACAGGGGTAAATGATATGGTTCATGATAGTGTGATACACATTTGGGCCAACCTCAAGGATAAAAGAAAAGGAAAAGAGTAAAGAATAAAAGAATGTTTCCTAAGTGGAGCAGGCATGTCCTAATATAGTCATGCAAAGAATATCAAGTGATCATATATATACATGAATAAGAGTTAGCACTAAGTATGAGATGGGTCGGGTGGCCACCGAGTACTGGTCTGCCAACAACCTCATGTGACAATTTAGACTCCTACACCCTACCCGAATGTGGGGGATTATGAAGGACGAACAGGGCTATCACCACCTGCCACCTACCCCTCAACCATGGAGTAGGAAATGTATTCACCTGTTCCTATGTACCCGAGCACCACACTCATGTACAAAGAAACTACCCAAGTCCCCCCGGGACTCGACCCTTCGGATCGACAAGTAAAAGACTTGGGCACACCTGAAGGCATGATGAACCGCCACCTCAACATAGCTCTAATCTTACTCATATAAGATGCATGAATGGTTAGGCTTAAGATTCTACATGTTAAGTTCATAACATAAGAACTATATGCTAATTCATATGCCATGATCATAACATAAGAACTATACTCTAGTTCATAAGTATGACTATATTGATAAGTAGAGAACAAGACTTTGGAGAAATGATTCATCTTATTCATACCAAGATTCTTCTCCAAGGAGTCAAGCCCTCCAAGGTAGCTTTACCTAGCTCCAAATGACTACTAAAGGAAAAGAAGTACAAGAGGTGGTAGTGAGGTAGAGCTCCAAATGTTGTGTCCCAAATGGTGTGTGTTGTTGGAGGCTCTCCCCTCTTTTTATGCTGAGTACAGGTCGGTTTCGGGAGAGATAAGTATGGTAACTAGCCAAAACCGCCTCTACGTGTCATCAATGCATCGCCTGACAAAGATGGGCCCGGGCGGAGCTGGGGGGCGATGCGGGTGTACCCCTGGTACGGCCGCACCAGGGCTGGCCCCATTCACCACCGCCTTTGCACAGTGGGCCGCTAGTTGGGGCTGGAGTGCATCCACGATGGTAGTTGGCCTAGTTTTTTATAGGTAAGTAGGCCTTCTTGTCATTCCTTTGCGTAGATCAGTGTTTACGCTTTCCTGGTTTGCGCTTTTTGATTATAATTCCACCGCATTTGTGTATAAGCTATGCAAAATAGTGTATCTCTAATACAAGTGGAACTATGTCAAATAATAAAGGTATATGTGTGTAAAACATGTTAGTTTTTTTCCTTTTGGACTTAAGTTGGCGGTTGGATTTGGTCGATAAGAACCGCCAACAAAATCCCCCAAGCTTACCCTTTGCTCATCCTCTAGCAAAAGCTAAGACATTGGTTATTGATCTGGAGTTGCTACTATGCTGATTACATTTCATAAGTGCCATGTCTATAACAAAGTATTCTTCCTTGATTCAAATAAGTCGGCATTTTATCCACCCTTTTACCTTGATTCCTATGGGGCTTATAGCTTTTCCAAGTCTTGGGTGGTTGCAAGATAGAATAGTTTTACAGAACCGCCAATCATTCATCCTTTGATCAACTTTCTTTCCGGAGGTTTTAAAAATTTTGCAAAATAAATTTAAGTTCCTCAAATGATGCACTCTATCGCTCAATGTGTATGATCCTCACCAAAGGCTTTTGGTATTTGCCTTTCTTTTCATCGTATTTCTAATGGCTTATGTGGAGCTTGGTTGGAATGAAAAGTGAGGCATACTTGCATCACATAATTTTGCTAAGTCAAAGACCGGACCTCAAGGAGATGCAAGTCATACACTTTGATCATGAAGTGCAAGTGTGTGAAATTTTAAACTATTGAATTTTTGAACACCTTTGTCATGCCTCTCTCTTCTACTTTGATTTTGAAAGTATGGGCTATATTTTTCTCTTTTCTTCTCTTTTTTCTCTCATGCTCTTTGGCATGGATTTTTATTCTCTTTTTTTTCTCTCATGATCTTTGGCATGGATTTTTATTCTCTCTTTTTTTCCACTCATGCTCTTTGGCATTGATTTTTTATTCTTTTTGCATAGCCCATACTATCTTTTGGCAGAAAAACTTGGAGAAAGAGGTTGATGACATAGTGATGGAGTTATTTTTATTTGGTGGATGGATGGCATGTTTTTGCATAACTCTCAGTGTAAGAGTCAACATATTTATATCAGGAGTGTACGTGAATCTTGATCATGGGTGCATGAAGAAAATCTCAACAAGGGTCACAACAATTTGACAAAGCTCAACATGATAACAAGTAGCATATGAGTATAAGGTTTTGCAATGTATAATATCATATGGCTTTGGTAGGATATATCATCATTGAGGAACTTTTGAATTTTTAGCATTTTGAAAATGAAAACTTCGGTTGTCATGTTTCTCTTAGAACAAATGCATAGCAAATTCCGTTTGTACCATATCTTATCCCGCAACAACTTAGACTAGATCATGCATTTGCAACCCACAAGTTTCAAATTTTCAGGATGAGACATTTTTAGCCAATAAACTCAACTCTTGGGGAAAGCTAAGTCATAAACTAGGCACAGACGAAATATAAGATAGAGTAACTATTCATCATTTCAACAAGGATGAACTAAACATTTTTACAACACATATATAAAGTGGAATAAATATTTTTGTTCTTTTTAGCATATTTTTTTATCATGTTTTGATTTTTTTAAATGCAAGGTGCTGAAAAATAAACATGAATGCAAGATACAAGTCACCTATGTGGTAGGGGGTCCTCCCCCAAGCTAGGTCGAGGCCTATGGTCTAGGGTTGTACCCCTGCAACCGCTAGTACGCCATTGCATAGTCATGTTGTTGTTTCAGCAGCATGCTCATTTGTGCCATTTGTTGCTGTTGCTGCTGTTGCCATTGGGTCGTATCCTGCACATGAGTATTTAATGTATTTTGAATCTCACCTATGCGGATTTCAACCCTCCGAGCCGGGTGTTGATGCTGTCCAAGTGACGATAGTCTGAAATAAACTGTTGTGGCATGACAGGTGGTGGTAGTCCCTAGGAGTCAAAGGGTCAGGCTGCCACTGCGTACCTTGTGCCCACTCTGTGCTATCTACGCTCTACCATCCTGATCCTCTAGCTTCATGTAGTTGTGGGGGTTGGTCCTAGCCTGGGTTATACCCAGGGATGAACCCTAGTACATATCCGGCTAGAGTCCACCCCGCATGGAATGCTGGTTGTAGACAACTGGGGAGTGTGGTGGGTGTGCCTGTGGCTGTTGGGAGCTGGATGTTGCTTCATTCCTAGCTCTGCTCCATGTCATCCTGCTAGAAACACTGCTCATGCGAGCTTCCTCTTTTGATTCAAGAGGAAACGTTAGCTCCTGACAACTATACAAATAAAGTCCCGGGTTAGTGTAACAACCCTAAAAATACCAACTACAATTTTTTTTCTAAACAAACCAATGCATGGTGAGTGTACATGATAGGTAGGCCCCTGTAGATGCACAAGTAGATCCCAAGTTAGCATGTTTGAGCATATGTGTATCATCTACTTGTGAGTTGCATCTTCTTGATTTTATGTGTTGATAACAAAATCAATTAAACCTTATTAAATAAACTTGGTGTGTGAGTGTTGCTAACCTTTGGCTTCAACCCTAATACACTAGTTGACCCCTAGTGGACCCCACAAGGATGTATACATGCTTGGCAACACATGTATACATGTATAAGTGCCCAACGTATAGAGTATAATATAGAAAAGTAGAGAGAAATAGGGAGAAAGAGAAAGACAAAGCAACCCAACCGACCAGTAGGCCTAGTACTGTGGCCCACGTCCCTCACCATGCCCTCAGTGCCGCTGCTAGCCTAGCTTGCCAGAACGGCCCAGTCAACGCCTCCTTCCCTGCGTGCGCACCACGACAGCCCAGCCGCCCCCCTCGCTCGTGCCGCGCCCGCGCCCACGCCCGCTCCTCCCTCTCTCTCATAGCATCATTGACATGTGGGCCCATGGACCCCGCCTATCATCGCCTTTCCCTTCCCTCCTTTGCTTTTCATGCCAAGGCAGAGAGCCCGCCGGCGGGTGCTAAAGCCACGCCTCGCATCCCCGCCGTCCCCTTTGAGCCTTAAGGCCTTGCGTGCGCTGATGGATGCCACGTCCATGATCCATGGCTCGCCAGCCTGCCCCCGTTCGCGCCACGCCGCATTGCGCTTATGTTGCTACCGTGGCCCCAATGGCTGATGCCACCGCTCCCCTTCTTTTGATCGCCGGCGTCCAAAATTGAGGGCGCGAAACCTCCCACGCTCCCTGCCGAACCCCAAACCCTATCCTAGAGGCCCTATCTGCCCTACACATGCCCTTTTGCCCTTCCCCACCCCACCATGGCCGCGCCCGCCTATAAAAGGGCACCTTTGGTGCCCTTGCACTCCTCTGACGCCCCGCCACCACTCAATGGCCATCCACATTCCACGACCGAGCTAGAAGAGAGGAGGAAAAGGAAAGAGGAGGAAGGAGAGGGAGGACCGAGCCCCGCTGGAGTTGCCAGCGACCACTAGAGACGAGGACGACACCGATCGCCTTCGTCCCCGATGAGGTTCAGCACAGCGCTGCTACACCTTGACACAGCCACGACTCCCCACTACACCGCCACCCTAGCTTCACCACGACCACTGGTAAGCACCCCGATGCCCTGTTGTCCGCCGTTGTCGAGCACGCGCCATGGCTACCTCCGTGTCCTCTGCACTAGAGAGGACCAAGGCCGAGCCTTTGGCCACCGCGCTATGCCACAAACACACGCACACACATACACTAGCCAAGATATGACCATTTCGAGCCCTTGGTGCTCAGGAACACTGGCGCCACTGCGCTACACTCGCACGCGCCCGCCATGGCCGGAGCAAGGCCACAGTGAGGGCCATCCTGCCGTCACCGAGCCAGTAGAGGTAGGAAGCCCACCTTGGCAAGCTTTGCCTCATCGAGGGACATAGCCTGCACTGGCTGAAGGTGAAAGGAGGACCCCGGGGGCCGCTGGTCGTGTCCGCCTCGCTAGAGCCACCGCCGCCTTGTTAGAGGCGTTCCCACCAATCCTAGCCGCCTCATTGAACGAGGGATGGCCGATGAGCTCCACCACGTCACCATGATCCTAGCTACCTAGCTAGATTGCTTGACAGCCGACACTAACCCCCACATCACCGTTGCTAGCGCCTCACCGGAGCCATGCCACACGCGCTGCCGCTGAGCGGACTCCACCATGGAAATCGGTCACCGGCGCCGCCTTCACGAGCACTCTAGTGACCCCGATTGCATGGAAAGGACCCATCTTGAGCCCTGGTTGCTCACAAAGCTGAGCCGCCATGGCATCCATGCTCGTCGCATCCCTAGCCATCATTGGCAGGCCATGAGACGCAGCCTTTGCCCTGGTCAACCTTGCCGGAAAGCCTAGGACACTCAGGGAGAGCCATGGAAGTCTTGTTGAGCGTGCCACGTGAGTGCACCGTGCTGCCTTCACACCGCCGAGCTCGCTTCGTCATCGAGCGCTGCTAGCAGCCCTTGTTGGGGGTGAAGGAGCCACCTTTGGTGCCCCACTGTGTTCGCATGAGTGCCTAGCACCCCTAGGAGGTCATAGCATCCCCGCCGAGCAGCCACCATGCACCGCCGAGCGACCTCGTCACCGGTGTATGCGAGCAGGGGAGGCCGAGCGCCCCGCGGCGCCTCTCCCTACACCAGGTGCACCATGACCCAAGAAAAGGAGAGAGGAGGTGGATCGCGGTCCACCATGGACCCTGTGTGTGGTCCATGGACCCGTACCTAGTGGACCACCATGAACCACGCCCGTAGGTGCAGGCCCGATAGTAGCCCGCCAGCGCCATGTGGATGGCCTGGCTGAGTGACATGTGATCGGGCCGACCCAACCCAGACTGGCCCAACACGGCTCGTTAACGCTGACTGACAACCTAGCCCTACCTGTTAGTGACCGTAACCACCAGCCAATCACAGCACGCCACGTATCAAGCCCTGGTTATTTCCACCCTTTTTCTTTTTCAAAATATGATTAAACTTAGAAAATTCATACAATTTTAGAAAAATATGAAACCAGTGTCCAAATTTTTCTAAAATCAAGCTCTACGTCATAGGATTATGTTTGAGTGTATTTGGATCTTTTGTTTTTCCATTGCTTCTTTGCGGTTATCTATAGGAGTCTCTTATCGGGGCTATGTCTCGTTTGATGGACCCGAAGGAGCCATTGACTAAGGTGGATGACCCCAACTACACGGAGGAGCTTGGAGACGACCTGACCATAGGTGCCATGTCCCACCCAACCTCGTAGAATCCTATTAGATATGCAATAATATAGCTGCTTGTGCTTTATTTTACGCAATTGAACTGTGATAGGGTGCATGTTAGAACTGCTTGACACCATTACCTTGACGCAACCTTTACCCCATGCACACCTGCTATTAGGCTAGTCGCTCACTTACTACTTACTGCTTACTTCTACTACGCATTATATCTATGATGTGATGCTTGGTGGAGAAATGTTTGTATGTGGCTAAGGCACATGGTGCCGATAATATGGTAATAACTTGGGGAGATCTTGGCGTGTGTCTTGGGTGTGTGGTGAGGGTCAAGTCAACCAAGTAGGATTCTACGATGAGTCTTTGGACAAGTCTTGCTAGCGGGGTGTAACCTGGGCATCCCCCGTGAGAGGTACCTGTGGCGGGTACATGTGAGATGAGAAGGTCCCAGGGAGGAGTGTATTCATGGGACGAATCCTTGGGATGGAGGTGCTGTTGAAGCATGGGGTGTTGGTTATCCCCTTTGTGAAGATGTCTTGTTCAGTCACCCTAAGGACTTGTATGTTCTGGGAATCGGTTCATAGGAACCCTTGCACCCCACTCGCTCCTCAATGGAGGAGAGATGAATGACCGACTAGTTATGGTGGTGCCACTACTACTAGGTTGATAGCGGATAGTGTAGGGAGGTATGGGCATGCGGCTCACACCCTCCTAAGATAGCGTAGTGACCTCTAGGGGCCTGGTACTATGTCTCACAGTCTCAGCGTGCTGGTGGACTCCGGGGTGCCCCAAGGCTGAGTGGTAGGGTGGCATCATACTAGTTGGGAGGCAGCTCAGAATCAGCCTAGATGAGCTGGATCGTTGACGATGGTGATCTTGTGGATAGTGTAAACCTCTGCAGAGGTTTGGTTGATCGATCGATACATATGCCATCTTTTTGGCTATGGACCTTTCCTATGTTACTGCTTCACTTGACTAGAGAGAGGAGTCCTTTCTTCTTCTTCTTCCCCCCGGGTTGTTGTTGGTTTCCAGCTTTGGCCGTTGAGGCAAGGCACGAGAGGGAGTTGTCCTTGTTGCCTAGAGAGTGAGAGTGTGGTGAGATGTGTGTGATGGGATGGGTGAATGTGTGGATGAGATGGGTTAAAACTTGGTGAACTACTATTTAAAACTTGATCATACTTGCATAGGAAACCACAACCATAAATAGGTCTTTTGCTCTACCCTTCCATTCCAGTTACTACAAAGCTATCGTAAGGCATAGGGTGGGAGCCTGTGGCTAGTACAAATCATACTGATTGTTATTTGGTAGGTCCCGAGCTTGAGTACGACTACCAGGGAGACAACTGGGAGGATTAGAGTTCTTGTCCTACGCTTGAGTTCGGTTGGAGGAGATGAAGTCTGCACTGCTACCGTTCTACCTGATGCTGTTTCGGAAATGCTGTGTGCTCTGAGTGATTCCTCCAAGTGGCGATGTAATAATGAGTAAACCTTGCTATTTGTACTCTGTAAGATAGGTATTCAATGTATGACTTGTGGTATTAACTGTTATTCGATAATGTGATGGGATGATCATCTGGGACTATAGCATTATGGTTCAAATATGTGGATTTCCCTTTGAGGAAATCAGGATCGTTTTAGTTAGGTAACCGGATCTCATTTGTATATCTAGGGAAGAAAAAGACAAGGTCTCCTGCAGCATTATATTTCAAATGATTCCCTTGCATCAAGTAGTGCTCGTCAATAATAGTACATGGGGTAGAAATGTAAATGACATTTTGTCCCTCCAACGCACCAATATTGGTGGCAATACATGTTACAAGGGATGTGCAAGAAATTGAAGTGGAAACCTTGAATGTTTCTAACCAATGATTAAACATTTCTTGTACAGGAGCAACTTTAATTTTCTTAACAATGGCATAGAGCAGTTTTAATTCATCATTTCTAACACATCGAATATCTTGGCTAGGAAATAAAGTCATAGCAATCCAACGATGCATGAACCTTAGAGTAGGACGTTGAATATTAGCATTACGAGGTGAAAACTTGCCAACTACCACTTGACCCAAAATTTCTCCCCAAAATTTGTGACGACTAAAACCTTTGAGAGTGTGGTCAAGATCTATTGAACATCTTTTATTAAAGCCTAAGTGCTGTTGGTATTTCTTAACGTAAGCAGAAAAGTCCGCAAGCGCACGAAATTACCGTTGTAGCACTTCACCCGGTGATAAGCAGGGTATCATATTTCCATGAGGAATGGAAGTGTAAAGGTCTCTTTGACTAGTTCACCCAAGATAATGAGAAGAAGGATCGCTCAGGTAGTGAGGTTTTCTAAGGATAGAGATTCTAGGTTAAGATAGCTTTGGTCACTAAAGACTTGCTTCGGGCATCGGAGCACACTTGGTCTGCCAGGCGATCCCGGCCTACAGCTCTACATTGAACCCAGATGTGGGGGATTATGAGGGATGGACATGGCTATCACCACCTGCCGTCTACCCCTCAACCATGGAGAACGAGGCAAACGAAGGTAGCCTCTAGCCTAGACACCACGTCTATGCTATTGACTACTACTCTAGCATGCTAGCAAGGGTTATCCATCTTTATCAGTGCCCTTCTACTAGAGCATTCACCACAAGGACGAACAACAAACCCACAAGTAAATAATGAATAAGACTAACTTAAATTAGAACTCACCACCAAAGATAAACACGAACCTTATACTTCAATTAGTATTCAGCTCATAGAAGTACAAGTGGAGAGGGAGCCGACAGCCCCGGCACTCCTTCTACTCGATGTACAAAGGTCGTCAAGTAGTAGGGGTAGCCGACACTCTGATACTCCTCCAACTCTTTTCTCACTCACTCCCTATTCTATCTCTATCTAAAAGCTAAGTAGGAATGAGGCTCTTCTCTTCTTCTCTTCTCTTCTCTTGTGTTGTATATTCATGTGAGAGCCTCCCCCATCTATATATAGTCATGGGATGGTTGGTTTGGGGGAGGTTTCCTTGCATGTACCCATGCAACCATCATGGAGGAACCACCAGGGAGCGACACATGGCAGTGGAAGGCGGTTGGAGCCGCTGGTGGTGTGGGCGCTCCCCCCCACTATCGCCTTCCGCATGGCGGTTTGTGGCTAGGCCTAGACCGCGTCTTCGTGGGTTAGGGGCCCTGGATCCTTAGGTAAGTGGGCCTTCTTTCTATTTCCTTGCTTGGATCTGCCTTATGCTTTGATGGATTGCACAATTCGATTGTATTTTCCATTGTATCCATGTATATGTCCTACAAAATATGTAAACACTAAAACTTGTGGAAGTTATTAGTATAATCCCTATTTTCTAAGTTTTGGTGTTTGTTTGTATGGATTTTATGTAAAGGTTGGTGGTTAAAATTATGAGTTAAGGACCACCAACAAGCTCCCCACACTTAGTCCTTTGCTCATCCTCGAGTAAAGCTTAGAACTAAGATGATTTTTTTTTCACCTTGATATGAAATTAGCATACAAGTTATTCCAAGCCTCACCTGAACCTATGAACATTCAAAAGTGTCTACCATAATATCTTGGGTAATTGGATAATGGAATAGCTTGGATTCAAATCATCTTACTTTACTCTGCTCTAGAAACTTGAGGTTTTTGATTTTGAAAAAGTAATGATAGCTTTTGCTCCTCAAATGATACTCTTGGATCGCTCATATTTTGAATTTTGTTTCCTCACCAAGGCATATCTTTGAAGTTTGCCTTCTTTTTGATCATCCTACTTCTAAAAGCGTATGTGGAGTTTGGGTAAGGATGATAAACTTGGCACACTTACCTTGCATATGTGTGCAAAACATGTTAGTTTTCTCCTTTTTGGACTTAAGTTGGTGGTTGGATTTGGTTGATAAGAACCGCCAACAACAAACACCACATCAGTATTAATAATAATATTACATTGTATCTACAATGTTATCAATGACCTATTTTTAAACCTTGCCACTCCCGAAGATGTCTACAATCTTTTTGATGTCCTATCGCTGACAACGTGTCATGTAAATCACCGTTTTGTGTATTATTTCTTGGATGATAAACTAGCAAAGGTCACCGATGATCTCCAGTAGGTCAACATCTTCCATTTCTTTGTTCTCAATATGTTTAATTACCCTCGTGGTATCTGTGGTATCTCTCTTGTCTAGTTCAAGTTTCTTCCCCCTTGCTCCTTCTAGAAATCAACTCATTCCCTTCTTCTTCCTAGGGAGAGAGGGCTCCTCTTCTATCCCTAGCACAAGTCTTGTGGATCTTCTAGGTCACCACCATGGCCTCCTCTTGCTGCTCCTCTCCTCCAAATCCTCCTCTTCCTCTTGTTCTTGGTGTTCTTGAGTGGGAGAAAGAGAGAGTGAGTAGAGAGAGTGTGTGTGTGGAAATGAGAGAGAGTGTTAGAGAGTGGAAGTGTGGTCTGTTGGTCCTTTCCATCTCAAGTTGGGAACATGTGGACCTGACAAGTGGGGCCACAAGTGCCCAAAATTGGACAACTCATTTCAGTGCTTGTTGTGTTCTGCTGGACTATACGGAGGGATAGCCAGACTGCCCGCCAGAATTGGCGTTCGTGCAGACTGCTAAGTCTATGGTTGTGCACTCTAGAACTGTCCGGTTAATCTTCTAGACTATCCGCTAGTGCACAATAGAGCCCAGAAAATATAGTTTTGGTATATGCAAGTTTTCAAAATTGAAACTAAATTCTTGATGATGCTTATATATGACGCTGATGAAAATGCATTAGTCATGATCGGGTCATGACATTGAGGAGCACCAAATTAGAGCTTCTACACACACACACATAGACTTCCAGATGGAGAGGAGGGCTATCATGAAGTGATACCTGATAGTGATCACTGGCTTATTGAGGAGGACCATGGTTCCTAAGGCTAGGATACTATGTGATTGTGGATAGGGTCATGAGCCAACAAAGGATGAACATAGTCACCAAGATCTTTTACCGGATGAGGGATAATTAGGTCAACATGAGGCACTCGTTAGTCTTCTATCCTTATATTATGGTGACTATCCTAACCAAGACCTGCTTCATCGACTATCGAAAGACTAGCCATGCACTATTCTAGTCCCATAGGAACGCTAGGGAGTACTTGTTGAGGCCATTGACTCCATCGCCAGCAACACCAGCACTAGGAGTAGTAGTCGGTAGAGGTTGCAGGAACTTGAGCAGAGGATTCTACTAGGGTGGGGATGGAGGTGAGGTTTGGTCCTTGGGATGTAATAGCTGCAACAACTAGAGGTGGGTACCGGGTACCACCTTAGGGTTACTTCGACCCACTCTTCGCCAAATAGGCCAGCAGGTACAACAGAGCTTCTAGCAGGGCTTTGGGTAGTTTGGAGCTCAACTCGACACAATTCCAATAGCAGGATCAACACTACCATGAGTAGTACTTCATGCCCAAGTAATAATGCCTTTTGGACCCGACAAGAAGATGGGCCGACTTGCTACACACGATGTGGTCCAATAGGTGCACACCCAGCAACAATAGCTCTAAGAAAGCTTCATCGACCACACCCATGCCTTTGTGAAATCTAACATTCCCATGACACCATCACCGAGCATATGTAAGGCTTCTTCCCAGCATCCATAGGCTCCTCCATATGTTGGTGTTATGCCAAAGCAGTTCCCCATGTTTTTCACAGCTTTAGATGCTCGAGGTAGCTCTCTTATCTCACCCACCTTACACGTAGATGACCAGTCCCCTTCTCTTCTTAGTTGACATACCTCCCTCCATAGAACCCTCAACCTTTGTCTTCTCACCAGTAGTTTAGCATGCATGGTGGGGGCTTCCTTAGAATATTATTTTTGCTATTTTGACCTGATTTCTGATTTCTAGAAAACGACTTCTAGAGGTGGCTAGATCTAGAGCCACTGGACACCCACATTTACAAATTGTTGATTTGTAGAGATAGAGAGGTAGCATCATCTAGGCTAGCCACCTATATAGAGGTTTACTAGCCGCCTCTACAAATGCATTATATAGTAGTGACATACACCATCAATGATGCTTCTCCATTTTTCATGCCTCTATATGGATTCATTTTGTTTATTGTGTTTGAATCCAATTCCATTAGCATAGTGAAAATATATAAGAAACTACTCACTCGGCTCCAAATATAAGTCACTCTAGCTTTTTGTAGGTATATAGCAAGCTATATATAGAAAAGCCTAAACAACTTATCATTTGGAATTGAAGAAGTATATCCAAAAGGCATCATGTACACTAAAAGTTTAGTATGTCAATTTCTAGTTTGTTATTACTTGTTCTTGGAAGAAATGTCAAAACATTTCTTTTTGTCCATACAAATATTGTAGATGCCATATACTTCAAAACATTTCTTTTTATCCATACAAATATTATAGACACCATACACTTGCACTAAGAGCAACTTCAAGAGGAGAGCTAAATCCTTTTGTAAAGGTAAGAGCATCTCCAAGAGTCTTTCTAAAATGTACTCTCTAAATCATCATTTAGAGACTCATTTGAGCAAACATTCTTTTCTATATCTTTTTACTCTTGAACAACTTTTATATATGTTGCGTGCACTCTAGAGAGTCATCCTTGCTCTCCATCTTTGGCTAGCGAGAATTCCGGAATAGAGGATGTCTACATTTAGAGATCCATTTAAAGATGCTATTGGAGGGTATTTTTCTCACCAAAATCTTAATTCCTATAATTAGGTAAGATATAAAAAGTCTCTTGGAGTTGCTCTAAGTATGGCTAGTATTAGGCAAAAAAACACATCTCCAAATAGATTGTGAGAGTGCCTCAGAGCTATCCCTAAAAAATTCTCTTGCTAGAGTTGGATACACAACCTCGTTTACCATCCGGACTCTTCATGCACTTGGTGGATCCTTCCTTTGTGATGCAACCCATGAGCACCCTCATCCCCCACCTCCTCCTAGGGCCCCTTCCACACAGTGTTGTTGGATCCATCATCATGGAGGAACAGGAGCCTGCTGCAGTGTTGGAGGATGAGGAGTTGTGGTCGATGAGGTAGCAAGAGAAGCTCAGACTGTAGCGGTGGGAGATCTGGGTCGGGAATGATAAGATACTATGCTCTAGTCCTAGCATCCCTGAGTGGCCATGAATAGGCCCTCATTGTCATGGCCACACTTGAGCACCATGAGCTCACAGAGGTGCTCTCCACGAAGGTCAGATCTTAGTGGTGAAACCACCCGCCATCTCAGAGCCTCCACCGTAGGCAACCTGGTATGGGAACACCCTATGTCGCAGATCGTAGACACCCTAAGTATAGTCTATAGCACTATGACGTGGCATAGTTGATGGCACCTTATGAGCTCTGCTCGAGCGCTATGGGCCCATCAAGCCTAGCTTGTCAAAGCATCAGCATCACCGGTGGCCACCTTCAAGTGCGCGCCATGATAGGCTTGTCTCAGCTGCATGCAGTGCTTGAGCAGCTCAACTGTGGTGCCATTCACCAAGAAGATGTCCTAGTGGACCACATGGAAGTGCACATTTGACATGGTTGCAACACCTTCCTTATTGATGGCAAGGCTGCCACCAAAGACACCCTCATTCTGCATCCACATCAGGAGCGATGTATGTGTGGGGGAGAGAGTGGGGTACTCCATGACCTTGGCAAGGGCGGCGACCAGGAGCAGCAGCGTGGCGAGGGTCGCCATGGCTAGCAAGCATGCCTATTGGGGACATATACTTAGGGTACCCCATGGCACGGCTAAGGCAAGGGAGAATGCATTCTAGGTGGCCCAGCAGCCTCAGTGTGAGGCCCGTGGCCCACCTCAACTACTCTCCCAGCTTGGCCGTGGAGCGCACATGGCCTGCCTTGACCTATCCTAGCCTTAGGATCCTCTCCACCAATCGGACACCGACAAAACCAAGGCCAGGTGGCACATTCAATTCACCTACCCCATTGGGATGCACACGCGCCGCGTGTCCTTCCTAGACAAAGAAGGACGACCATCCGACGGACCGCCAGGCCGAGGCACGCACCGATTACCCTATAGATCATGGGGTCCAAGGGTGCCTCGACCACCCTCCGGACCGCTGGGTCCTGAGACGATGCATCACCCCATGGACCGCTCCCCTCACAGAAGTCAAAAAGCCACCCATGGCAAGACAACACCAGGGCCGTGAGTGCAATTAAGAAAATAAGAATTCTACAAGTGCATAGGTGTACGATTGTAGCTCTTCATCAGGAGTTTTCTAGGTATTGTTATTTATATTTTACCACTGGGACGAACGATGGCATAGAAGAGATCGATAAACTTGTACTTATGATAATAACATTACTAAACACTTGCTCTAAACAGGTGTAAGTCAAAGAATATTTATATGATAAGTGCATAACAATGAAGAGAAAGAGATAGGTACTCATAAATGTAGTATAGCTAAACTAAGTAATAATCAAGAAAGTAAGATTTCTAAGTTAGTTCTAATCACAAGTTAAAACATATACATTCTATAGCAATAATTAACTCTCCATCTATACATAAGGGACATATCTAAGAAGGAGCTTATTAATACACCTCTCTGTCATGACACAGGTCTTGCTAGTCCTTCAAATGGGGTATGGAATATAGAGGATCTACAAGGTTGTCACCCATATAGATCTACCACACCCAGAATATAGAGTGCATCCACAGACAAAACAATGCATAAACACCACGCTTACATAGAGTTTGGCTACTCAACCCACATGAGTAATGAATTGAGCACTCTATGATCTTATGTGTAAACTTAAAGATAACTACAACTATATCATGTATAAAGACATAGTAAACTAAGAACATGATAGAGAGAAACATAATGAGGAATAAGAACAAAGCCATAACAAGATGATAAAAGGATACAAAAGTTATACCAAGTCTTCCAGAGATGAATCCAAAACCTTGGATGATAGCAAAAGTCTACTTGAATCTTATTGTAGCTAAACTATACTAGAACTATGGATAACTGGAGTTCTACTCTTCTTTCTTGAATTGGATCTCCGAATGTCTCAGAATTTAGGATGATGGCCTCCAGAAGGGGGTCTAGGGGCCTTTTATAGGGGGATTGAGTAGGGGCAAGCAATCGCCACGTCCTCGATCCGCGGCACGCCTTAATCTCATCCTTCTGCGCAAACTGACTTGAATTAATGGCTAAGATTTATCCCAAAAGTCGGTGGAGAAAACGTGGGCTGATAGGTGGGCTCCACTAGGGTCAGCTGACCTACAGGTGGGGTCGGTCGACCCCACCAGGCCCCCCTATCAGCTGGGTTTTATTCCTTCATCATGTAATGATGTTTAGGGCCCAATAGAGTTGGTTCCATGATGTTTGGATCTTGTTTTGTTGACATAATGTGGCCCAATTGTCCTGTTTTCAGGGAAAATTCTCTTGCATTTATAAAATCAGCAAAACTCATAGAAATACTTAGTATAAATCACTATACCTATGTTGGTGATTGATTTTAAGGATGGATACAAGTTATATTGATGGTTTATGGTTGACATTATTGACCGTCAACAAGCTCCCCCAAACTTAACCTTTGCTCGTCACTGAGCAAAACTTAAATTTAAAACTTTTAAATAGTGGATTAGGAGTTGCTACTATGCTTCACATTTCAATAGTACCAAACATACAATAGAACATTTCTCTTTTGGATGAAAAAAGTAGCAATATTGAAAATTCACCCATATTACCTTAGTCCTTCATGGGGCTTATGGCCTTTTCCTTTGTCTTGGGCGGTTGAAAGACATAATAGCTTTTGACTTGAACACTATTTTTCTCATTCCGTACAAGTTTCATATCAGAGGTTTTGCAATATTTTCAAAAGAAAACTTAATGTTCCTCATATGGTACTCTCATGTCACTCAAATGGTGTATGATTCCTCACCAAGGCATATTTGATTTGCCTTCTTTTTCCTACTTCTAATGGCATATGTGGAATTTTGGGTAGGATAAAAGATGTGGCATACTTACCTTGCATATATTGTAAAGTCAAATCCTGGATCCATAGGAGAGAAGTGTCATACTCTTAGATTAAGATGTGCATGTGTGTGGATATTTTTGGTGGCTAACCTAATTCTACTATGCTCCTTGAAGCATACATCTCTCTTTATTAGAACTTGAAATATTTTTGTGAGAACATGGGCTATCTTTTATTCACATTTTTCTTTTCTTTCTTTCTTTTTTTCCAGACATCTTTGTGCCCATTTTTTATATCATACTTTTGCATAGCCCCATGTCTCCTTTTTGCAACACAATTTTGAGAGAAATATTTATCAAGAACTTGGAGCATTTATTTTGAATAAAATCCTAATAGGCATGTTTTTGCCTACTCCTAGTGTAGGAGTAGTGCATATTTAGGTGGATCCAAATGAAAGGCATGTTTTGGAGCCTACTCATAGTGTAAGAGTAGTGCATATTTTGGTGGTGTGTACGTGATCTTGATCTTGGGAGCATGATGAATCTCTCAACAAGGGTCAACAAGACTTGACAAAACTCAATACAAAGCAAGCAGCCTATGTAGAAAGTTTCTATCCTATATTTGGCTTTGGTAGGAATTTATCACCATTGAGGAACAATTAAGGTTTTTAATCATTTTCAAGAAATAAAACTCCTATAATCATACATGCTTGGAACAATATTATAGCAACTCTTGTCTCATTATATCATATCTCACAACAAGTTAGACTTAGTTACAACACTTGCAACCCACAAAGTTTTAGGTTCATGATGGTTTCATATGAGCCAAGTAATCCATACTAAAATAAATATTAAGTTGTAAACTAGGTACTAGAGAAACATTAACAGAGCAACTATTCATCATCTCCAAAAGAAAGATAAACATGCATGAAAGATAAAGAATTAAATAAACATATTTTTTAGCATTTTATCATATTCAGTTTTTTACAATGCAATGTAATAAAGGAAATAATAACTATCTAATATGCAACATGAAATAAGGACTTACCTTAGTGGGAGAAGGAAATCTCCCCCAAACTTGTCTCTTACTCATGGTTGTGGTGGATCAATCCCGTGGTATACCCTCCATGCTGCCCATTGTTGTGCTTGTTCTTGTTGCATGGCCAAAAATATTTGACTGGTTTGAGTAACATCAACACGCATCTCACCCATTTTGTTGGTGAGTTGATGCATATCTTGCCTCAAACCGGGATAATTCTCCTCTTGTGCATTTGAGCAAGATGCTCGCACACGTCTTGTGTGTGAGGGACATGGTGGATGAGTCCCGCTTGAGCTTGTGCTGTGTCTGGAACTTGATTTCTCCTCTTCATCAACACATAAAATCCTAGAACTCGGGATGTACAACCTTATGTGGTGTTCATCATGCTGCGCTTACTCATCTACCTGTGCTAGGACCTGCAAAATTGCCTTGCACTTCTCGTTGGTCCAAATTGATTGTTAGTTGGTTGACCCTATACAACCAAAGATCCTCACATGGAAGTGGGATTACGGTTGTATGGCCACGATAAATCATTTTTACAGAATCATTGGAACCCTTTATTAGTATGTGACCTTGCTAAAAATATTCAATAGTGATCAAGCTTCTAGGTGTCGTAATAAATTGTATAGAATTATTTGTCAACACACCTATCACATCGACAATTCTAGAAATCAAAGAAGTAAATTCAATAGATCCTTTTCTTTCCAACACACTTAGCCAATGAGCAATCAAAGCTTTTATTGGAGAAACATGAATTTTATGAACCATGGTATACATTATTCTTAAATCATTATTTTTAACAATTCTAACATCATTGTGAGGAAAAAGAGTTATGCCTATCCAATGATGCATGAAACGTAAAGTTGGGTTGTGAATATGGTTGGTTCGTGGTTTGTCACATTCATCACGTCTGGTTATATCATACCAAAATTCAAGTTTATTAAAGTCACGAGTGGCATTTTCAAGATCTACATCACAAGTGTGAGCAAAACCTAAAGCAACACTAAAACTTTCCCATGTGAAGTTGTTATCATGATTAACATTGAGAAATAAACTCCATCATTGGAAGGTTGTAAGGTGCTTAAGAATTCTAAAGTGAGGGTTTTGCTACCTAGATCATGAGAGACATCCCAAAAGGTATTCCATCCAATAGCATTAAAGATAGAATCAAATTTTGAATCCATACCTGTTTTGATGAATAGCAATGGTTCAAATACCTTGGTATGCTCAAAGATATGCACTAGAAACTTAGTGAAGAAATGATATTCTTGTGGCGTGAACCACAATCCTATCTCAGGATCGTGCACTCTTGTGGGAGTAGCTTCTTCTACTTCCATGTCATCACTAGGCGGTACTTGCTCATGTTCACCAAAGTAGTTGTCACTACTTGGTGGCATTTGCTCGTATGTGCCATAATATCATCCTCCATAGCTTTCTCCATCGCTTGGTATTATCTCGGTTGATCCCGAGTGATGATATTCACTTTGTGCACCCGAGAATTGCCATGAGATGAAGTCCTTCCTTGCGAATCATCATGAGAGTGGTGGGAGCACCTAGATGAGCTCCCTCTCATCACCTTCTTCATGTTATTGGTCACCCCAATGAGTGGGGATTTCATCTTGAAAAATGAGAGAGAAAACAACTTGAGCAACAAAGGATTAGTGTTAGTGTTAGTGTTAGTCACCCAAGCTAATAATCCTTGCAAACAAACCTTCTTGATGAATAAAGTAACTAAAAAGGAAAATATTTTTGGGTTTTCTTGATTTGTGGCTAACTAGAAACTAGTGCTTGAGAGAGTAGGAGACTTGAGAGACTTGAGCAAATGAGAGAATGGAAGGATGAGGAATTGAGGCATCCCTTGCATAGTCTTTTATAGACAAAGGAAGTGGGGAAAGGTGGTGGCTTGGAGCCACCAAGGGGTGGTCGGTCGACCCCCCTCTCTCCCCTTCTTCCAAAATTCAAATTTTCACTCTTCTCTAGATTCCAGACAAAAGCAAAAGGCATAGTTGAAAATGTCAAAATCCAAAGTGGGATGGTCGCCCGACCACCCCCTTGTCCCTTCTCCTTTCACTTTTTATTGTCATGAAACATGTTTGATTCTCTCTTTTTGAAAAGTGAGACATGTGTGTAAGAACATGTTGGGAAACATCTTTTTACATCTTTTACTTTTTCAATTTGGAAAACATGTTTGGTCTCCCATGCATGAAAAGTAAGACAAAAAGTTTGGAAGTCATGTTTTGTTCCCCATGCATGAAAAGTGAGACAAGCATGCAAGGAGACATCTTACACACTTTACTTTTACTTTTGTTTTTGTCTTGTCCCTACTTTTTGCATGTTTCCTAAAGTTTAAACAAATGAGAGATTTAATTTTGTCATGAAAACCATTTTCTCAAGTTTTATTTAGAAAGGGAAAAGAGTTTTCAAAAATCAAATATGAGAAATTCAAAAATGAAAATGCAAAATATAAATGCATTTAAAATAAATAAGAGATAACTACTGGTTTGCTTTCGGCGAGGGCTCTTGATTTTAAGTCCATAGAGCAGGACTCTCTGTCGGGTTCATTGTTCGGATGTATTGATTAATCCCGAAGATGATAACTTCAATGGTTGTATCAACTTCTTGCGCCAAACCCGTTTAGGTTTTGGTTGAGGTTGTGATTTCACTTTCTTCACAGTAGAGATTTGATGAACAAATGGATGTGTTTCCTTTACCATGATAATTGAGCATTGCTCAACTTTTGGTTTGAAAGCAAATTTCTCCTGGTTGCCATTGATATTGAGTTGGATTTCTCCTGCTCCTACATCGATGTGTGCATTGGCGGTGCTGAGGAATGGTCTTCCTAAAATGAGTGGAATCTTTCTGTCTATTTTCTTGTCCAATACCATAAAATCTATGGGATGAAGAAATCTCGTATCTTGATAGGGACATCTTCAACATTTCCCGTAGGGTAGTGGATTGATTGATCTGCTAGTTGCAAGCACATTGGTGTGGGCAAAAGTTTTGTGTAGTTGAGCTTGTCGAAGACAACCTTAGACATAACACTGACATTTGCACTTAGATCACATAGTGCATGATCAAAGTGTTGATTTCCAATTGAGCATTCAATAGTGGGACATCCTGGGTCCTTCTTCTTTATGAGTGATGTATTTAGAATGGCCGCACTGCACTCTTCCATTAGCTTGATTACTTCAGTGGTCGGCAGCGGTCTCTTGTTGTACAGAATATCCTTAAGGTACCTTGCATAGGTTGGCACCTGTATGGCATCTAGAAAAGAGATATTGATATATAACTTTTGAATTACCTCCAAGAACTTACTGAACTGCTCATCCACAATAGGTATTCTATATTTGCAAGGAAATAGTAAGAAGTTGGTGTCATGAAAATCATGTTGTGCCTCTCTTTCTTGTGGCTCAACTTCTTCAACATTATCTTCTTTTTCTTCTTGTACTACCGGTGCTTTGCTTGTCTTAGCTGGATATGGAGGATCACGAGTAGATCTTCCTCCTCTTGTAGTTACGGCATTTACCTTCTCAAGGTTAGTGGTAGAAAACATAGCAGCAGATAACTGAGCTATTTGTGATTCTAACATTTTGTTATAGCTGAGTTGATCCTTTATAACAGAAGAAAAAATATCTATTTTATTATTTATATTGTCTAATATCTTATCATTAGAAGCAAGCTTTTTAGAAATATCTTCATTAATTTTAACTTCTTCTAAAACCAGATCTTTCAAAGATGATTGATTAGGATTACCTTGATACTTACCTTGTCCCTGTTGTGGACGGTAGTTGTTGATATAACTCATGTCTTCATGACAGATGTTTCCTGAGTGGCCAATGTTTCCACAGACTTCACAGGTGATGTATGAATTATAAACTTGCTTGGTACCCTATCGATCTTTCTTGAAATTGGCTCTCTTAGAGTTTCTTCATTAGTAAGTCCATCTTGGATGATAGTATGTTCACCTCCTATTTGATTGTATATGTGTTTTTACTTTTCTTGCTGAGTTGGAGACATTCTTCAGACCATCCTTGATTTAAGGACATCTTCTCCATAAGAGTTATTGAATCATAAATAGTGAGTAACATGAATGCTCCTCCAGCAGCAACATCAAGTTTTTCACGAGCTTTATTAGTCAACCCATGGTAGAAGTTTTGCATAAGTAACCAAATCTCCATCCCATGATGAGGACATTCTAAAATGTAGTCTTTAAATTTTTCCCATGTTTCTAGAATGGTTTCATTAGTCTGTTGCTGAAAACTAGAGATTCTTCCTCGTAGAGCATTGGTTTTGCTCGTAGAAAAGAATTAAGCTAGGAAAGCATTGTAGCACTTTGTCCATGATTTGATGTTATCTCTGTTGGCATAGAACCACCGCTTCGCTTTTCCCAAAAGAGAGAATGGAAAAAGATGAAGGAGTATGATATCTTGATCAACATCCTTGATGATGATTGTACTTCCAATCTCCAGAAAGTTCTAAAGATGAGTACTAGCATCTTCATGTGCCTTTCCATTGAATGGATTAGCTTGCACCATATTGATGGTAGATGGCTTGAGTTGGAATGAAGCATCTTCTTCGATTTTGAGTGTTGGTCCAGTGCGAACATTTTCAACACTTGGAGCAGAGAATTCACAGAAATTGGTGTCAGCCATAACTTCTAAAATTGGCGTCGAGCTGTCTTTTGATTGATTTGATTATTCAATGATCTTCAATGGAAATTGTTGGTGAATCAAAATCAATGTTGCAATACCCTATATAAGATGTAAACAAATAAATACAAGGGTAAACCTGCTAAAGTAGAGGTGCATAGTTATGATATCATCAATAAGTAAAGTTTAATCAGTTCTTCTATTGCCTTTATCCTCCCCGACAACGGCACTAGAAATGCTTGTTGACATTTCATAGCATCGCTACTAGAATTGTAGTTCCTAGCAATGACACTAGAAATGCTTGTTGGTATATAATAGTGCAATTAAGAAAATAAGAATTCTGCAAGCGCACAGATATACCATTGTAGCGCTTCACCGGAAGTATTTCAGGTATCGTTATTTATATTTTACCACTGGGAGGAACGATGGCAAAGAAGAGAATGATAAACTTGTACTTATGATAATAACATTAAAAACACTTGCTCTAAATAGGGGTAAGACAAAGACTATTTATATGATAAGTTCATAACAATTCAGAGAAAGAGATAGATACTCATAAGCGTAGTATAGCTAAACTAAGTAATAATCAAGAAAGTAAGATTTCTAAGTTAGTTCTAATCAAAAGTTAGAACATATACATTCTATAGCAATAATTAACTCTCCATCTATACATAAGGGACTTCTCTAAGAAGAAGCATATTAATACACCTCTCCATCATGACATAGGTCCTGCTAGTCCTACAAACGGGGTATGTAGGGTGCATCCACAGGCAAAACAATGTATAAGCACCACGCTTACACAAAGTTCGGCTACTCAACCCACACGAGTAATGAATTGAGCACTCTATGATCTTATGTGTAAACTTAAAGATAACTACAACTATATCTTGTATAAACACATAGTAAACTAAGAACATGATAGAGAGAAACATAATGAGAAATAAGAACAAAGTCATAACAAGATGATAAAAGGATACAAAAGTTATACCAAGTCTTCCAGAGATGAATCTAGAACCTTGGATGATAGCACAATTCTACTTGAATCTTACTATAGCTAAACTATACTAGAACTATGGATAACTAGAGTTCTACTCTGCTCTCTTGAATTGGATCTCCGAATGTCTCCGAATTCAGGATGATGGCTTCTAAAAGGGGGTCTAGGAGGCTTTTATAGGGGGGATTGAGTAGGGTGCAAGCAATTGCCACATCATTGATCCACAGCACGCCTTAATCTCGTCCTCCACACAAACTGACTTGAATTAATGGCTGAGATTTGTCCCAAAAGTTGGTGGAGCAAACGTGGGCTGACAGGTGGGGTCCACTAGGGTCGGTCGACCTATATGTGGGGTTGGCCGACCCCACCAGGGCCCCCCTATTAGCTAGGTTTTGCTCCTTCATCATGTAATGATGCTTAGGGCCTAGTAGAGTTGGTTCCGTGATGTTTGGATCAATACTTAGTATAAATCACTATACCTATGTTGGTGATTGATTTTAAGGATGAATACAAGTTATATTGATAGTTTATGATTGACATTATTGACCGTCAACACCTGGGTCACTCTACCGCTACCAGCACGACAAGCGGGTGTATGACAACACCTACCTAGGCATGGGTCAAATGACCATAGGAGCCAGCCTACTCGAAGCCGACCAGGATAGAAGACACCTGAGCACCACGGGCATGGTTGAGGGTAGCACTGACATGACTAGGAGGGCGATGGTCAACAAAGGATGGCCGTCCTGCTCCCATCGCTGGTGCCACGACGCTCCTTCAGATTACCGGTGCTAGGACGACGACCATGCCTAGCACTAAACACCCACGACTTGCAGGACGGCATAAGGATGATGACCATGGCACCATACCTTGATGCAGGGAACTAGAATCGATGACGATATACACACGTGCAATAGAGGCTGAGACGGGACATAGAGGGACCACCGATCAAGCTCGCCAACTTCTCCCTCCCCTTGAGCTCTCGACCACTTAGGTTGGGAGAACCTTTCTCTCTCAATTGTTACCGGCCCCCAGGACTATATAAGGGCTTCCATACCAAGAGACCAAATCCCCCTATCTCAAATCCTCACATTGTAGAACCCACACTTGCAAGCCTCCATTGTAAGCCTTCAGAGCACTTGAACCGAGGAACACAAACTCGGATGCCTTAGAGATTGGATGTAGGGCTTCACCACGAACTAGTATAATTCCCCATGTCTCAAGTGCTACCATCAACTCCCTAGAATAGCGTGGCGCTAAATTTACTGGCCGGTTCTCAAAGCACCGACAGTTGACACACTAGGTAGGGTGAAGTCATGCATTCTCGTTAAAAAAGGAAGTTGATGGCACCTTACACTTACGTCGGACTTGCTCTCAGCGCATCCCCCGGCGACCGCATCCGCTTTGGAGCCTTGTGTTCATCGATGTAGATGTGCCCGCCCCACCTTTGATTTCCACCCCGAACAGGCTCTCTGCTTCGGGGACCTAGATTTTGTGGCTGACCACCTGGGTCAGCTGCACCTCTATGAGGGGCTATGCCCCCATCGCAAGTGCCATCATAGGATCCCATGCCCCTTGGCAGTGGTCCTATGGTCGTCGATCTAGACATGCTGGTGCACCAGATCGACGCATATCTCAGGCCTAACCCTGAGTCAGATCTAAGCCGGTGCACTTTTTATGCGTAGGCCAACACCTTCTCCTAGGCCACGGGGGGCGAGTCCATGCCCCAGAAACCGAATTCTAGGATCCTCGCGTCAGCTACCCTATGGACTCAGGAATGCCATGGAACTCTTTGACCGGGAGCTAGCCAGGCGCACGTCCTCCCCATTAGTTCCTGGCATCCTTGAGTTCATGGGAATGGTGGACCATGTCCCCAAATCCTTCTATGACCTCCTGCCATCATCCCCAAGTGCTGAGGACTCTGGGTCTAGCTCTGTGGGGAGCAGCCACCCATCATAGGAGTCCAACATGTTGCACCTCTTGGGGAATAAGGAGGCGGCGGGGGAGAAAGAAGACGGGTACCCAATCCCATGAACCCCGGAGGAGCAAGCGGCGTACGACCAAGAAAGGCTTGAGCGAGCCAAGGCTCGTGAGGTCGACCTAGCAAACGAGCGCCGTGACGAGGAGTCCCCAAGCCAGTAGCACCTTGATGTGCTGAAGCACAAGCATGGGCTCGCCATGTTTTCAGCCAAATCCAATAGGGCGAGGGAGAGATGTCGGTCTTCCCTCGAGCCAGCCAAAACATCATTGCTGCAGTGATGATTATGCATACAACACCTGAGCCAGCAGATGATGAGGGTAAGCACATCCACAAGGAGCTCCGAGACCTACTAGAGGCCATGGCCTTGCAGCAAGCACAGAGCTCGGTGGATTGGGGATGGCCCAAAGCCAGCACTAGGCCCAGGTCATGTGGCCATGGTGCCCCAAACAGGCATCACGTGGAGGCCGAACAATGGGGAAGGATGAAGGCTCATGGTTTCCTCGGTGCATAGCTAGTTTGCCGGCAACCGCAAAGCTTGCGCAGCCCCGAGCGCACGGCGTCACGAGTTTGGCGTGATGAACGGCAACCGACAACTTAGCATCGCCAGCGATCTTGGTAGTTGCTAGCATCGCTGGCATGACTGAGATGTTCAGCATAGTCTGAGCCTGGACTCTTATAGTCCACAGGCATATGCAAGAAGGATCCGACAAGCACCATTCCTGGCACGGTTCCACGCACCACCCAATATAGTCAAATACTCTTGGGACACCAAGCCCGGCATATGGCTTGAAGACTTCTGCCTCGTGAGTTGGGCTAGTGGAGTAGATGATGAAGTTTTCATCATCTAGTACTTACCCCTCTACCTTGCGAAAAGTGTGCGAGCCTAGATCGAGCATCTCTTAGCAGACTGCATGCACTCATGGGTTGACCTCAAGTGCATCTTCGTGGGGAATTTCTAGGGTACATATCTACACCCTGGTAACTCATGGGATCTCAAGAGCTGCAAGCAGAAGGCCGAGGAGACTCTTCAAGAGTATATCTGCCACTTCTACAAGCAGTGCAATGAGCTCCCTGACATCGTTGACATAGACGTTATCGGAGCATTCATCTGCAGAACCACCAATGAGACTCTTGTCCATGAGCTAAGGCACAACAAGCCACGGACGATGCAGGAGTTGCTCAATTTTGCAACCAGCCACGCTTCCGACGAGGCAGCTATCTAGGCCAACTTTGGCAGAAGTAAGAAAAAGGCCCCTACCAAGCCCACGGATGAGACTGGAGATCACACCCAACGATGGAGGGGCAAGAAGTACAAGAAGCACCACGGTAGCAAGTTCATCATGGTGGCTGTTTACACCAAAATTTGGAAGAAGAGTCATAGGGACTCGAAAACTCCTAGGATCATGTCACTAAGGAATCAATTGCGTGCAGATCAGAACCAGCTGATTCAAATGCAAAACTAGAATTGACTTTCTTTAGATAGCGCTAGCGGATAATGACAAAGGCTATGATCGGCGCCAGGACGAGACATGTTGGACTCTACAGAAAGGGAAAGATTAGAGTCCAAGTTATCTTAAATTAGGAATGTTTTCTCTAGGGTCAAAAATTGTGATGAATCATGATTAGACAGGAGTCATGCACAGGTCCTGGGTATAAATATCAAACCCCGGCTATTGTAAAAGACACAATCAACCAAATACCAGTTATTTACTTTTTTCGGCTCTGGTCACCCCTTAGGAGGAGTAGAGTAGATGTTGGCAAGTTCTTCAGCAAGTACGGCTGTATCAATCTGATCGACCTCCACTGCTTGTGTGTAAGTACCGTCAAGGCTTATACCTCTATTCGTACGGATGCATCAATCCGGTCGACCTCCATTGCGACTCTGGTATAAGTTAGTTATCGACTCTTGTCTAGTTCAAGTATGGCTGCATCGATCCGGTTGACCTCCACTGCTCGAACTAGATCAAGGTTAAGTTATCGGTTGTATCTAAGGGTGGCGTTCCTTCGGATAGATTCATTAAGTTACCGATATTGCTTATTGCTTCCATTATTTATTTAATTACAGCAATATCACTTTGCCCGATTGGGATTGATCTAGACCGGCCTTATATCTTTGTTAACCCATCGTTTGTTAATCTAAAGTGATCTAATCTGCACTTCAAACGATGAGTTATGTTTTATCGGCTATTTTACGTCAATCTTGATCATGCATAGCGTGCGATTAAGACATGTTTGATATTGAGTAGATCTATTGGCTAGCAAAAACTATTCCATGGCCCGTTATCACGGCCTGTGTGATTCTGCCTCACACCCCACTGTTAGCACCGTGGAGTGGGGATCGTTATTTAGTAGATCCGTTCTTGAGAGGACATGACCTTAACTGTGCGTTATGCCTAAATCGGCTATTTTAGTCGATATCGAGCGCTTTCATGAACAGTTCGCATCACGAGATTGTTGAAGTAGTGATAGGTTGAAAGATGTGTTAGCCCCATGATCTTATTATTGTATTTTGGCCTGCATGATTCTGCCTCATGCCCCACTGATATTAGTAATAAGTCAAGGTCGTCGAGTCTATTGTTGTTTCTACGGCCTGCATGATTCGGCCTCATGCCCCACTGGTCATAGCGATAGATAAGATCTAATATGTTCATTAGATTTATCTCTATTAAATGCTTGAATGATGATGAACTATTTCTTTCATAAAAGGGGTTCGGTTACTTGCAGTCATTGGCTTAGCATGAACTAATTATTGTTAATATCTTATTGCCATTGACCAATATTTGTTTAAAGAATGATATCCATCCTAAATGATAACCGATTCTTCTTACACAATCCCATGAGCTTTAACCGATTTATTCTTATGAATATGCTGGAATAGACTATTTAGTCGATCTCCTTTCATACCGGCTCTCAGAGCCGCACATTCGGGACTGTCTGACAACACCGGCACGTTCTACCCTTAATTACTGATAAACTTTCTCTCCTTGTCAATTGTAAGGTCAAATTGACTGGCACGTCTCAAGAGGAGTGTGTAGGATTGACCACCCCTGCGTGGAAGCTAGGTGGATCTCCAGCTCCATCGAGTGGACCCTTCCGGCTTGCTCGTGTGTCCTCGACATGGGACGAAATTCCATGTCGACATGCGTTTCTGGCACGCCCGGTGGGACCCCACAATCATCATGGCGGTTCACAACAAGGACATCCTTATGCTACATTATGAAGATCTACCTGATGGAGATAAAGGTGTCATTAGTAAAGCTATAGAAGAGTTTCATAACAAATGCTTGTTGTCCTACACCAAAACACGTGACAACACAATTGTTCAGAAATTTCCACCACCAAGAGTTCTATTACACGGGAAGACAGATACAACTGAAGCTGAAGACAGGCGTTTCTTTACGGAGGTTGTAGACAAATCTATTCTTGATGCCATATCAAGCCAAAATGAAGCTTTCTTGGACACATTCCACAATGCCATGAAAGAAGTGATTCATGGGTGTCCAGTTGGTCAAGTTGGGCCGGCTTATTACAACATTCCAGATCTATCGACCCAAGGGACTAATTAAGTTAGTACTAGCCATCAAGAAGCAGCACTAGCTGGTAATGGTGATGTCCAGGCAGTTCATGGTTCATCTGAACAAACTCAAGGTACTACTACGAATCAGATATAGTACAATCCTGGACTGTTAGTACAACATTTGCAATAGCCGGTGAGGCAAGGTCAGAATTAGGTGATCAATTTTGCCACATCAGGCCACATACCATCGTCGGCTCAAAAAATAGCACCATCAATGCAAAAAATCCATAGAGATATAGATCCTTATGTCTATAATTAGAGACTTCAAGCAGCAAGCCAGCAAAGAACCCAGCAGATAGAGGTTCCACAAGGATATCACTATGGATCAGACTATAATGCCCTTCACATGATTCCAAATCCTGAGTATCAAGGCACACGGGATTTCAATCCATAGATGGGTCAACAAGTACAGAGAAATCCAAATTCAAATGCTGATGAGTTGCTGCTAAAGGTGACCGAGATGATGAAGAATCAGTTCAGTCTAAAGCCAAAAGGCTGACCTTTTTGTACAAACTCCCATATCTATAATGGTATGATTTGGTCGCTCTTCCCACAAATTACAGGCTCCTAGAGTTTGCTAAGTTCACTGACCAAGACAGTACAAGCACGATAGAGCATGTCAGTCGGTATCTTACACAATTGGACAAAGCATCAGTTGAGAATGTCCATCGAGTTTGTTTCTTCTCCTTGTCTTTATTAGGGCTAGCCTTCACTTGATTTTCATTGTTGCCAGTCAATTCCATTGCCAATTGGGCTGACTTAGAGAAGAAGTTTCATACATATTTTTACACTAGGATTGGGGAAAAGAAGATAACCGATTTGACAACTATAAGGCAGAAGACTAATGAATCGGGCACTGAATTTCTTCAAAGGTTCCGAGAGAATAGGAACTTGTGCTTCTCATTAAACTTGGCTGATGATCAACTAGCTGCTTTAGCTGTTCAAGGAATGCTGCCAATGTGGAAAGAAAAGCTGCTAGGACAAGAATTTGATAACTTGGGTCATTTGGCTCAATGAGTGGCAGCGCTCAATAGCTAATTCCAGAGTATGCGCAGAGATACCCGATTTCAGAAGAGTACCACAGTAGCTGAAGCTTATGATCTATACTTAGTCGATGATGGCTATGAAGATGAAGAAGAAGAGGTTGCTGTAATTTGAATGGAATTGGGGCAAGAAGACAGTAATGGTGCCAAATCCTTGGGAAAAAGGAGTCGAGGAGAGCTATGACTTTGATGTCACAAAATCAGACAAGCTCTTCAATTTCTTGCTTGAGAAGGGGCAGATCAAGTTGCCCGATGGTCATGTTATGTTGCCCCCTGACCAGTTGAAGAATAAGAAGTTCTACAAGTTCCATAACGCTACTTCTCATTCCACTAACGAATGCAGAATCTTTCGGCAGCATATATAGAGGGCTATTCAGCAAGGGAGGCTCAAATTTGATACGCCTCGGATAATGAAAGTTGATGATAATCCTTTAAGGAGATCAAAACATGGTTGATGCTGGGCTACTCAAAGGAAAGACTAAGGTCCTAACATCAGCCAAATCAAGAGAAGCTAGAACAGTCGATCCCAAGATGCAAATATCGGCTGACGAGTACAGAGAAATTAGAAGACGTCGCGCTAAGCAAAAGAGTCGATATGAGCAGGGGGAAACATCAAAAGATGGGGCGACAAAGCCGTGAGTTACATCTCAGATCCTGTTGAATAAGTGGCAGTGGTAGAAGGAAAAGGATTATCAGCATTGGTTAAGGGATCAAGAATACCAGCATCAATTGGAAAAGGAGAGGTACAAAAGGAAACAAGCCGAATCACATTGGAATTGTCCTTTCTTCAGACATTGCTGGAATGAAGGTTTGAAGTTGCCTACCAGACATGACTATCCAGAATGCAGCAATCAATATTGGGAGTTTAGGCAATCTCAAACCAACCGCCAATCTATCCATACTCAAGATGCATATCATCATAATAACATGGATAACCGCTTAAAAATGGAAGTGTTCATAATCGGTTGGGAAAAAGAGTTGTTGACCAGGACTGGGCTAATTATGAAGAAGAAGGCAACGAAAGAGAATATGTTTGGCAGGAAGGCCAATGGTGTCCAGGAGGTTTAACAAGAAGCCAGAAGAGAAGGGTGCAACGCCTAAGGAAAAAAGAGATAGAACAGGCTCAGGCATCCGGTAAACCTCAAGTACGGTGCACCAAGCAAACAGCCGATAGAAAGCAACCATCGGCTAATATCCAAATGGCTTTTCTGTTGCCATCAGAATTCAGAGTCAATGGTGAAAGCCAATAGCCGATCCAAGCAGCCGACTTTGAAAATTTGTATTAATGAATAATCCAATAGATGGTACAGATGGCAAACTAGGACATGGCTTTATGTCGGCAGATGAATTGGAAGAAGTAGATATTGGTTCTGGAGATAGACCCAGTCCGACGTACGTAAGTGCTAAGTTGGATCCGGAGTATATGTGGGAATTAATTGATTTATTAAAGAAATTTAAAGACTACTTTGATTGGGAGTACTATGAGATGCCTGGTTTAGACCGGTCAATAGTTGAACATCGGTTACCAATCAAACCTGGATATCGGCCGTTTAAACAAGCTCCAAGGAGATTCAACCCGAACATGCTCGATGATATCAAAAAGGAGACTGAAAGGTTACTGGAAGCAAAATTTATCCGACCGTGCCGATATGCAGAGTGGATATCGAATGTTGTCCCTGTATATAAGAAGAATGGAAAATTAAGAGTTTGCATCGATTTCAGGGATCTAAACAAAGCCACACCCATGGATGGTTATCCGATGCCGATAGTTGATATGTTAGTGGATGCAGCAGCCGGGCACAAGGTTATTAGCTTTATGGACGGCAATGCAGGATACAACCAAATTTTCATGGCTGAGGAAGACATAGCAAAGACCGCTTACAAGCTTGATCGTGCATAGCGTGTGATTAAGGCATGATTGATCTTGAGTAGATCTATTGGCTAGCGAAAACTGTTCCATGGCCCGTTATCATGGCCTGTGTGATTCTGCCTCACACCCCACTGTTATCACCGTGGAGTGGGGATCGTTATTTAGTAGATCCATTCTTGAGAGGACATGACCTTAACTGTGCGTTATGCCTAAATCGGCTATTTTAGTCGATATCGAGTGCTTTCATGAATAGTTCGCATCACGAGATTGTTGAAGTAGTGATAGGTTGAAAGATGTGTTAGCCCCATGATCTTATTATTGTATTACGGCCTGCATGATTCTGCCTCATGCCCCACTGATATTAGTAATAAGTCAGGGTCGTCGAGTCTATTGTTGTTTTTATGGCCTGCATGATTCTGCCTCATGCCCCACTGGTCATAGCGATAGATGAGATCTAATATGTTCATTAGATTTATCTCTATTAAATGCTTGAATGATGATGAACTGTTTCTTTCATAAAAGGGGTTCGGTTACTTGCAATCATTGGCTTAGCATGAACTAATTATTGTTAATATCTTATTGCCATTGACCAATATTTGTTTAAAGAATGATATACATCCTGAACGATAACCGATTCTTCTTACACAACCCCATGAGCTTTAACCGATTTATTCTTATGAATATGCTAGAATCGACTATTTAGTCGATCTGCTTTCATATCGGCTCTTAGAGCCGCACATTCGGGACTGTCTGGCAACACCGACATGTTCCGCCCTTAATTAATGATAAAGTTTCTCTCCTTGTCAATTACAGGGTCAAATTGACTGGCACGTCTCGGGAGGAGTGCGCAGGATCGACCACCCCCGTACTGAAGCTAGGCGGATCTCTAGCTCCATCAAGCGAACCCTTCCGGCTTGCTCGTGTATCCTCGACATGGGACAAAATTCCGTGTCGACAACGGCCAATAGGGTCGATAAGCAGAAGAGCGGTAGGACCAACCCTATCAACTTTGAGAAGATGATGAAGGCGCCATGTTGCAACCATGGCTACCCCGTCAAGCATGCACTTGAGGGTTATGACCTCCTGAAGTGCTACCTCAAGGGTGAGTATAGGCCGGTCGACAAACAGAAGCTGGCGGAGCCCGCCGGTGACTAGGAAAAGGGGGATGCTTTCCCTGATCCAAAAGGGTGCCTCACGATCTTTGACTGGCCGATCGCTAATGAGTCTAGGCACATTTAAAAGCACACGACTAGAGAGGTCAACATGGCCATTTCTCTGAAGGAGGTGGTTCTGGCCTACTTGAATTGGTCAGAGGCTGCAATCACCTTCCACAGGTCTGACCACCCCGACCACATTCCTCAACTGGGTCAATTCCCTCTCGTCATCAACCCAATCATCGACAAGATGCAACTGACCAAGGTGCTCATGGAGGGTAGGAGCGGTGTTAACCTCTTCTACGTCAAGACATATGCTGCCATAGGCTTATTGCGAGCAATGATATGGCCATCCAGCGCCCCATTCCATCTAGTCGTATCGGGCATTCAAGGCATCCCCCTCTGGCAAGTCAATTTGCACGTCATGTTTGGGAGCTATGCCAACTTCCACACAAAGATGCTCACCTTTGATATAGCGGACTTCCCTAGGGCGTATCATGTGATACTGGGCCGACCATGCTACGTCAAGTTCATGGCCATCCCCAACTACACGTACCACAAGCTCAAGATCCCTAGGCCATGCAGAATCACCACCATGGGTGGCGACATCCGCTAGGCACATCTCTGTGAGTGGGAAAACTGCAACATTGCGATGGCCACATGCTAGCTCCCTGAGCTTAGAGCGGTCTAGGCCACCACGATCGAGGTCGCGCCCAAGTCGAGCGCTAAGAAGCAGTCCTTGGGGATTTCTAGCCCACTGAGGACACTAAGGCGATGTAGATCGAACTAGAGGATACTAGCAAGGTGGTCCAGATCAGTTGTAGCCTCTCCAACCAATAGGAGCGTGTGCTCATCGATTTCCTAATCGGAAATTGGGACATCTTTGCATGGAGGCCCTCCGACATGCCAAGAATCCTGAGGGAAGTCACCGAACATAGCTTGGGCATCTTGCCAAGGGCCAAGCCAGTCAAGTTGCGCCTCCACTACTTGGACAACGAGAAGCGAAAGGCCATCGAGGAAGAGATCACTCGATTCCTGGCATCTGGGTTCATCAAAGAAGTGTTCGACCCCGAGTAGATTGCCAATCTTATTCTTGTGTAGAAAAAGAACAGGACATGGTGCATGTGTGTCGACTACACAAATCTAAACAAGGTGTGCCCAAAGGTGTCGTATCCCTTGCCACGCATCGATCAAGTGGTCAACTTGACCATGGGGAGTGAGACCCTATGGTTCCTAGACACATATTTAGGATACCACTAGATCGTAATGAAGGAGTCCGACCAGCTCGCGACTTCCTTCATCACTCTATTCGGCGCTTGCTGCTACACCACTATGTTGTTTGGGCTCAAGAATGCGGTTGCAACCCATCAAAGGTGTATGACCAAGTGCCTCAGTGAGCTCATCAGAGAAACCATCGAAGTCTACATCGATGGCATCATTGTAAAGACGAAGAAGGTCGATCAATTGGTTGACAACCTAAGGGCGATGTTCACCACCTCTAAGAGTTCATAATAAAGCTTAAATCCAACAAATGTGTCTTCGGGGTGCCTAAGGGGAAGCTCCTTGGGTTCATTGTCTCCAAGCATGGCATCGAGGCCAACCTAGAGAAAATCTTGGCAATTGAGAATTTGGACCCCATATAAAACCTGAAGGGCATCCAAAACCTCATGGGATGCCTAGCCTCCCTTAGCCACTTCATATCATGGCTGGGCGAGTGTGACATGCCCTTTTACAGGCTACTGAAAAAGTCCAACCACTTTGCTTGGATGAACAAGGCGCAGGAGGCCCTCGAGAGGTTCTAGGCATTCCTGGCAACGGCTCCAACCCTGGTGTCACCCGAGAGGGGCGAACCGCTCCTCCTCTACATCACCACGACCACACAGGTGGTTAGCGTGGTGCTCGTCATTGAGCGGGATGAACCAGGGTGCTCCCATAAGGTGCAGAGGCTGGTGTACTTCGTTAGCAAGGTCCTCTCCAACACTAAGGTGCGTTACCCTCTGATCCAAAAATTAATATACACAATCTTTATTGCCAAGCGCAAGTTGTTACACTATTTTGAGGGGCACCCCATTGTGGTCATGGCATCGGCTCTGCTCGATGACGTGGTCTAGAATCGTGATGCATCTGGCCGCGTCTCGAAATGGGCAATAGAGCTCATGGGATGCCACATAACATATGCCCCTAGGACGACGATCAAGTCGTAGGTCCTTGTGGATGTTGTTGTCGAGTGGACTGAGGATTAGACACCTCAGCCTCTGACCAACCAGTAGTACTAGATGATATACTTGGATGGTTTGCTCATGGCCACGGGCGTTGGTACTAGGGTCGTTCTCATCTCCAGAAGGGACACCGCCTGGAGTACGTTGTTCGACTTCACTTCTAGGCCACCAACAATGTAGCAGAATACGAGATCCTCATCCATGGCCTTAGGATCACTTCAGAGCTCAGTGCGCTCTGCCTCTATGTTAGGGGAGACTCAGAACTAGTCATCAGCGATGTCATGAAGGAGGCATCATGCCACAATGACAAGATGGTCGCATACTATGATGAGGTATGGATGCTTGAAGAAAGGTCTAATGGGCTCGAGCTCCACCATATTCTTAGGCGCAACAACCTCGCTGCCGATTTCTTGGCCAAGCTCGCCTCCAATGGAGAGCCCGTGTCGCCCGGAGTGTTTGTCAATGACGTGCGCAAGCTGTTAGTGTGGACAACACAACAATCTGACCTAAGCGCCGGAAGCAATGACCCATGACCAGTCTGGTTTGACCTATATGGGTCATGAACCGGAGGCTGTGAACCCCCTCAACCAAGTGATGGTCGACTGAGAGGTCGCGACCACCAGCCAAGACTGGACTGCACCTTTCATCGACTACTTGGCACGAGGGAACTTGCCTCGTGACGCGACAGAGGCATGGTGCCTAGCTAGGCGCTGCAAGTCATTCGTCATCATCGGCGATGACCTCTACAAACGCAGCACGTCAGGAATTGTCCAAAGATGCATCCTGTGCGAGAAAGGGCAATAGCTCCTCTAAGAGATCCACGCTGGCATCTATGGCCACCATGTGGCATCGAGATCACTGGTTAGGAAATCTTTCAGGCAGAGCTTCTACTAGCCCACGGCAGTCGTGGACGCCCAACAGATCATGCACACCTGTGAAGGGTGTTAGTTCTATGCGTGACAGACACACTTGCCCACACAGGAACTGCAGACCATTCCCGTAGCCTAGCCCTTTGTGACCTAGGGCCTCGACCTACTTGGGCCTTTCAGGAATGTGCTCGGGGCCTACACCACCTCCTCATCACTGTGGACAAGTTCACCTAATGGATAGAGGCAAAACCAATTCCAAAAGTTAGGTCCGAGGATGCGGTGGAATTTTTCTTGACTTCATGTACCGATTTGGAGTCTCAAACTCTATAATAACCGATAATGGTATGTTCTTCAATGGGAAGAAATTCCTGTGATTTTGTGACAACTATGACATCCGGGTCGATCGGCCCTCTATGGCTCACCTGCGAACCAATGGCCAGGTAGAGCGTACCAATGCCTTGATCCTTTAGAGCCTCAAAAGATGCATCTTCGACAGACTCAACAAGTTAATAGGGCGTTGGGCCAAGGAGGTTCCTGCCGTGCTATGGAGCCTAAGGACGAACCCAACCATTCCACGGGCTTCACCCTGTTCTTCATGGTATACGGCGCGAAAGACGTACTCCCAACTGACCTCGACTATGGCGTGCCATGGGTCAAAGCATATGACGAGACAAGGACTTCCAGGACACACTCGACTAGCTCAACGAGGCGCGTGATGTGGCACTCCTACGATCTGACAAATACCAACAAGCCCTACGGCGCTACCACAACAGGAACGTTCGAGGTCGCACATTCTGGGTCGGTGACTTGGTACTGTGTCGAGTCCAAGCCACCAAGGACGCGCACAAGCTAATGCCACCTAGGGAGGGACCCTTCACCATCGCCAAGGTCATACGCCTGGGGGCTTACCGCCTCAGGGACCGCGACAGCAGAATCTACACCAACTCCTGGAACATCGAACAACTACGTCGATTCTACCCCTAATTCCTTTACATGCATATGTTTGAATCTGTATATAAGTCCATGCAAGAATCATTGAATTTCATTTTCAATCGTCAAATGTGGCTTAAAATTCAAACTTTATATATGCCCACCATGATGACGCTACCCGAGCGACCCATATCGACCAGCACGAGCAGTCGCCACCGCTCACTCTCGAGGGCTACTCACATGGGCACATACGGCCAAACTAAAGACTTGTTTTTTTTGTTTTTTCTTGCCTTCCTGCTACATCACAAGGAGCCAGTGACCCATCCCCCGACCTCTTGCTCGCGCCATCGGGTCGCGCAAGACTAAGCCCCGTGGGCCGGTCCCCAGGCGAAGTCACGTGCCCACACACAAGTCTAAGGAGACGGAATGCTACTTCGGTTCGAGCACAAGCAACGGGGAAAACCAACTTTCTAAAAATTCTTTTCTGTCTTGTTTTCTCTTGGCATCACGAAGAGTCAGCAGCCCGAGTCCCGACCACTTGCTAGCGCCATTGGGTCGTGCACGACTAAGCCCCGTGGGCTGGTCCCTAGGCAAAGTTTCCGCACCCATGCACAAGATCAAAGGGAAGCGGAATGCTACTCTAGTTCGAGCGTTAGGGGCGGGAAGAAACAAGATTTACTTCGAAAGCATAAACATTATTTGTTCATCATAAGCGAAACTTGGTCATTGCAAATCATTCAACACAAACTGAAACTAACTATTCATACTCTATGGGGACGTGGCGACTGACACGGACGCCGGCAGCTAGGACCTGGTTAGCCAAACGCTGTGCGCTCGGGGAGACGGCGTTCGCGATCGCGTTGATCTTGACATCAGTCCGCTTCGACGAGTACCCCTGCCCCACAGCTAGGAACTCGATGCCGTCATAGTGGGCACTGACCGACATCAAGGCAGCGAGTGCTCAAAGGTAGACTTCCTTGGATATCAGGGGTCCACCTCGAGCCAAGCCTCGTCGAGCTGGACAGCCATCCGATCGCTCCCTCGGCCATCACCGAGCACATGCGCGCAAAGCGCCTGCGCAGAGGCGGTCAAGGTCTATAGCTCATCGGCCGTCTCCTGTGCCTTTTGGCCCGACACCACCTTCTCGTCATAATACGGGATGGCCTTTGTGCGTAGCTTTGAGGAACCATATGACGCAAATCGGCAAGAGCAGAAACCAGAGGAAAACAAGACCCAAGCAAAAGCAGCTTACCTTCGTAGGCGGCGCAGAGCTCCCGACACTCGGCCTCTGTTACCGGATACTGGAATTAGGTAGCTATGGTGAGGATTGGATAGAGTTTCGTCGAGCACGCCGGTGATCGCCGCGCCTCACCACCGTAGCCAAATGGCCCGGTTCAACAATACGATAGCCAATTCCTATCCTGCTTCTCAGGGAGCTTCCCCATTTACAAGACAGCATCTGTCTCGCCCGTTACATGGGCCGATTTGTCTACACCCAATTGGGCCCTATGAAGCGCGTGTTGGACTTTCTACTCCTTTTCTCCTTTTCCAGAAGATTTCCGCCAACCTGAGGTACAGCTTCAACTTTAGAGCGGTCTGGGACAGCTTCAGAGTGATCTCCAGCTTCAGGGTGTACGGTGTGCTCGTGGGAACTCTTGGCGAATTGGAGCTTCATCTTCCCAAGTAGAAAACTGGTGGGAAAAGTTGGACCATTGTACCAACACTTGGGGAATAATTCGGTCACGAAATTGGTGCAGACGCCTGTCAAGGATACGGAGTGGAACCTGAAACTGGAAAGTTGTGTCAGGTAATTCAGGGTTCACCTTATACTTCGGTGATACTGCCTGCTTGAGCTGTGAGACATGGAAAACATCATGTATGGAGCTGGTGGGTGGTAAAGCAAGCTTGTAAGCTGTAGGACCAATCCTTTCAACAATAGTAAATGGTCCGAAGTATCTGAAGGAGAGTTTGTTCGAAGATCGAGAACTGAGTGAAGTCTGAATATAAGGCTGAATCTTTAGATACATAGAGTCTCCTACAGAAAACTGATGAAATGACCTCTTTCTGTCAGCTTGATGTTTCATCTTAGTCTGAGCACTAAGCTAGTGTTGATGTACTAGCTATTGCATTAGCTCTTTCTCTTGCAGCCATGTTTCTAAGTCCAGGTTCTGATAGGTATCTCTGTCTTCAATTCCCATGTGGTTAGGGTCGTGGCCATAGAGTACCTTAAATGGCGTGGTACCCAGTGAGGAGTGGTAAGAAGAATTGTACCAAAACTCAGCAAAAGCTAGCCAAAAGGACCACTTAGTTGGACAAGCGTGGACAAAACACCTCAAGTATGTTTCTAAGCACTGGTTGACTCTTTCAGTGACCATCGGTTTGAGGGTGATAGGCACTGCTCATCAGAAGGTCCACCTTCAACAGTTTGAATAATTCTTTCCAAACATTGCTAGTAAATATCTTGTCTCTATCAGATATCATTGCTTTTGGTAATCCATGAAGCTTATAGACATGTTGCAGGTAGACTATAGCCACTTGAAAAGCCGTAAAGGGATGAGATAGAGGTATGAAGTGGGCATACTTGGAAAACTTATCCACTACTACCAAAATGCAATTATAAGATGCTGACTTTGGCAGTCCCTCAATAAAGGCCATTGATACTGTTTGCCAAGCTCCTTCAGGTATTAGGAGAGGCGCCATAAGACCAGGATAAGCCACTCTTTCGGCCTTAGCCTGCTGACAGATGGTGCACTAAGAGACAAAGTTCTGAACAGAGTTCTTGAGATTATGCCAAGCAAATAGCTTCTTGATTCTAATATAAGTTTGCTTCAATTCCAGAGTGACCTCCAACTGGGATTGAATGGAAAGCATGCAAGATTTTGTTCTGTAGGGATGTGGCATTACCAATCCAGATCCTAGACTTGTAATAAATCAACCCATCCTTGAGATTGTACTGCCCAGTGGTGATTGAATAGCTAATTCTTGCAGAAGGTGAGAAGATTTAGGATCTGAAACATATGCAGCTTGAATTTCCTGCAGCCAATTAGGATGAGCTACAGACATTGCAGCGAGTTCATGTATCTCTGCATGTGTAGTCCTTGAGAGTGCATCTGCAACTCTATTATCCTTACCCTGCTTGTACTGGATTTTAAAACTGAGGCCTAACTTGGTAAGTGCCTTATGGTGCCAGGGAGTGGACAGCCTTTGATCATCTAGATGTACCAGGCTTTTTTTGATCTATTTTGATAACAAACTCACCATGCTGTAAATAGGACCTCCAATGGTCAACAGCTAACAATATGGCCATACACTCCTTTTCATATGTGGAGAGTCCTTGTGCCTTGGGTCCCAATGCTTTACTCACATAGGCAATTGGATGGCCATCTTGCTGGAGTACTGCCCCTATAGCTTTATCAGAAGCATCGGTTTCCAGAACAAATTGTTTGTTGAAATCCGGCATGGCTAGAACAGGAGCAGTAATAAGAGCTTGCTGCAAAGCTTGAAAAGAACCTGCTTCAACAGTGGTCCAAATATACTGCTGACCTTTCTTCAAAAGATTAGTTAGGGGCTTAGACACTAGGCCAAAATTTCTCACAAATTTCCTATAGTAACCTGCCATCCCTAAGAAACTCCTCAACTCTTTGACAGATTGTGGAGGGGGCCATTTAGCTATGATTTGCACCTTAGATGGATCTGTTGCAACTCCTTCAGGACTGATGACATAACCCAAGTAGTGGAGTTGTTGCTTGGCAAAAGAGCACTTGGATAATTTGATGAAGAATTGATGCTCCTGTAGCACAGCAAACACCGGAGCCAAATGATCTAGGTGCTCTGCCCAAGATTTGTTATATATCAGTACATCATCTATGAACACCACAACAAATTTCCTTAAGAAGGGTGCCAATAGCTCATTCATTATAGCTTGAAAAGTTGCTGGACCTCCAGTTACCCCATAAGGCATGACCTTGTATTCAAAGTGACAATTATGTGTTTAGAAAGCTGTCTTGTATTCCTCTCCCTCTGCCATCCTTATCTGGTGGAAGCCAGAACACATGTCCAATGAAGTAAACCACTGAGCACCACTGAGCTCATCAAGTAACTCGTCAATCACTGGAAGAGGATATTTGTTCTTCATTGTCAATGCATTCAGCTTCCTATAGTCGACACATAAACGCTAATCTCCAGTTTTCTTACGCACCAGCAGTGCAGGAGAAGCAAAGGGGCTTGAGCTGGGTTGTGTCAAGTCTTTCTGCAGCAGCTCCTTGATCTGCCTCCCTATCTCGTCCTTCTGGAAGGGGTTGTACCTATATGGCCTCAGCCAGAATGGTTGGGCTCCCAAAACCAGAGGTATTGTATGGTCACTAGCTCTTTGGGGTGGAAGGCCAGGTATGGACTGAAAAATTGACTGATACTGCTGAACCAGAGACTGAATCTCAGCAGGAATTGGCTCTGGAGGGGGTTTGCCTTCAGACATAGAATTCAGCTGAACCATATACAAGATGGATTCCCTCTTGTGCATTGCTTGCAGTTGAGAGGCAGATATTGGGGGCCCCATTGTTGCTGATGGTTGTATCCCTTTGAGCTTGATAGGTTTGCTGAGATGGTCAAACTGCAACCATTTTTCACCCCAATGAATGTGCATAGGGCTATGTTCAGACAACCAGTCCATCCCTAATATAACATCATACCCAATGAGAGGAATAACCTTGAAGTCTGACTTGAAGGTATGCCCTTGAAAACTCCAAATGCAGTCTATCAGTTCATGTGAGCAGTTAAACTTCTCCCCATTAGCCACTTGGACTAAGGAAGGCTTGTCTAGAGGTTTCTTATCAGCAAGGACATGAGCTAACTGATCTGTGAGAGCTACCCGAATCTACCAGCATGAAAACCTCTTGCTCAGCTATAAAGCCTCTGAACCTGATAGTTCTAGCTCCTTCAACACCTCTCATTGCTTGCAAGGATATGGCCATAAGCTCATCATCAGATTCCTCCTCTTCTTCATCTTGCTTAAGAGATGGATGGGAATCTTCATTGAGTACCTGCCAAACTTCTTCCAAGGCATGGAGTGAGACAGTTGCTGCACATTTATGAGAGGGGCTCCACTTCTCTCCACATTTAAAACACAGACCCCTTGCTTTTCTGTAGGACTTAAGAGATGACAACCTATCATCGACAGTTTTGTTCCTTCCAGGATCATACACCCTCTTATCTTTAGTAACTTGAGTTGAAGATTTGGTAGGAAGTAAACTGCTAGTCTTCACATTATCAGTAGAGTACCTTCTGGAGATAGCTGAATAATCATGCTTTCTTGTTTCTCTCCCAACAGTATCCTGCAAGGCCTCCTCCTGCAAAAGGGCCAGAGAACCAGCAGTATCCAAATTTTGCGGTCGATGCACCATTATAACAGAACGAATTTCCTTTTTTAAACCATCAATAAAACGGTTGGTGATCACAGAAGAGGCTATAGTGGGATCATGAACTAAGAGTTGGTGGACAATTTCGCTAAAGGACTCTATGTAATCAGAAACTGATGTGCTCTGCTTTATGTGGAAGAATTGTCTTAAGCAGATGATCATGTTCGTCTCTATCAAACTTGAGACAAGCTGAGGAAGTGAACTCAGCCCAAGTCATTGACTCAGAACTGACACGCAGCGTGTGCAGTCAAAGAGCAGCGGAACCGGAGCAGTGCATGTTAGCTATCTTAACCCAAAGCGAAGGATCAACACAGTAAACTGTGAAATAGGTTTCAGCATTTTTAACCCATAATTTGGGGTTAGTTCCATCAAATTGTGGGAAAGGGAAATTTGGCAGAGCACTTTGTGGGCAACCAGGCAGAGTATGGTATGGGAAGTTCGACATGACATGAATCATAGGCCTCTGATCACAAGACTGATAACCATCAAACTGTAGAGCATGAGTAAGAGATTTGAGTGTTTTCTTCGCACCTGAGACCAGGTTTTGGTCCGGGGCGGCGGTGTACACCGCCCCGAAACCAGACTTGCTGTGGTCTAACGACCTAGACACCGCCCCGGATGGGGAAGACTCCAGATGAGCGGAGCCCGGCATCTTCGGTGTCGGAGGCGACTAGTGATCCTCCGAGACCGCAGCAGGTGGTGGTTGCGCGATGGTGACGACGCCCGGTACAGGTTCAGCTTGAGGAAGATTGCTCAACGTCTTCTCCATCCGTTCACCGAGCGCAAGCACCGCATGCTCCAGCTCATCGACGTGGCTATCCATCTGGGGCTTCCAAACGTTGAACTCGGACCTCAAGGCCCTCATCTCCGACATGGAGGTCTTCAACTCAGTGATCCTCTTCGAGTTCTCACCTAGCAGAGCGAGGATCTGACCGAATTGCTCTTCGGGAGTTGCCATCGACAATTGTCGCCTCGTCAGGTACGAGTGGGGAGCCAGAATCGATTTGTTCTGATACCAATTGTTACCGGATACTGGAATTAGGTAGCTATGGTGAGGATTAGATAGAGTTCTGTTGGCCACGCCGGCAATCGCCACGCCTCGCCACCGTAGCCAAACGGCCCGGTTCAACAATACGGTAGCCAATTCCTATCCTGCTTATCAGGGAGCTTCCTCTTTTACAAGACAACATCTGTCTCGCCTGTTACATGGGCCGATTTGTCTACACCCAATTGGGCCCTATGAAGCACGTGTTGGGCTTTCTACTCCTTTTCTCCTTTTGCAGAAGATTGCCGCCAATCTGAGGTACAGCTTCAACTTCAGAGCGGTCTGGGATAGCTTCAGAGTGATTTCCATCTTCAGAGTGATCTCCAGCTTCAGGGTAGACGGTGACAGCCTTGAGGCCCTAGCGGCACTACTCAGCCTCGTTCCGAGCAGCGACGGCCACAGTGCGCTCCTTGTCCAGGGCAGCCATGGCCGCCTTAAGCTCGGACGCCTAGGATGTTAGCGCATCGAGCTGCCCCTGGGCCAGCGCCTCACGCTCTAAGGACTATTTCTGCATCGACTCGACCGTCAAGGAAGCACGGAGAAAATCCATGTGCAGCTCTTTCTTGGCCTTCTAGGAGGCCCCCAGCTCCTCACGCAACCGCTGCACCTCCGCCTCCGCTTCCTCCAGGCGCCGGGGATCTAAGGTTCTGCCCGCCTGCGCCTGATAGGCCATGTGTAGGAACCTTGACTTGTTCATCGAGGTCTCCATCAGGACCTGAGACGAGAAGGTCGCGCTCAGACAACTCCCTTTGCATCACTGACAGCATAGTAGAATCAAAGACCAAAACACTTACCCGCCCACACAGAATCACGTTGCCTGTCATCGTGATCAACGCGCCTGAGACCAGCTTCGTAGTCGAGGCAAGTGTGCCGCGGACCTTAGATAGATCTGCCCGGAAGCCCTCATGATGCCCCGAGGCGTCGGCCCACATAGCTCGCTCGGCCGCGTCATCCAAACGAAATAGGGCCTTGCGGCGATCCTGGTTATACGACCAGACGAAGGGCTCTTCTCTGCCCGGCGCAAGCTGCCGTCTGGACAGGACGAGCGCTGACGACTCCAAACCCCTGGGGGCCATGACCTCGAGCATGAGGTCGACGCCGAACGCCGAGGCCTCATCCTCTCCCGCCGCCACAGTAGCCGCCACAAGCGCACCCACATCAGGGGCTTCCCCCTCGACCATGTTTGCAGCCACCTAGTTGCGAGCACAGTCCTCACCCACACGAGAGCTCTCCATGAGGGAAGACAATAGGCTCGTGAGAGGCAACGCCTGAGCCACTATCACCACGGCCGTGCCACCTCCCCCGGTCGGCTCCAACCATAGTGGCAGGTTCACAAAGCCCACCAAGGGCCGCTGGACGGTGACCCTAGGGAGGAACACCCTAAGTCAAAGTACGCTGGAGAAAATGACCAACACCACCAACTGCAACAACCAACCCAACGGGTGGGGAGGGGGGGTGGGTGCAGCACGCCGCGCCATGTGTGGCCTTAGGATCGGAACCATGGTCGGCACCTCCTCAGCCGATGGCCCGGCTGCTGCTTGCGTCAGCGCAGGTGTCCCTCCCCCTGCGATGGCACCAGTCTCCCCGGCCTCGGACGTCACTAGGTGCTAAACCTAAGCCATGGATCCCTGATCCACAGGCTCCGTGCCCACGGCATGACCCTCGACTTCTGCGTCAGGGGCCACGATTTTGGTGACCATGCCATGCCCTGAGCTCTACCACGACCTAAGCCTCGGAGCCGGAGGCGGGGTCAACGAGTTCCCTCTTGTCGTTGGGCCTGTGGGCGAGAGCCGCACCACGGATGCTGGAGGAACCAGGTGGAGGCGGCAAAAGCACAGTCAAGCCCCCCATAGCATGTCTAGTGGGGGCTATGGTCAAGGTGCTCTGCTCATCATCACCACCAACACATGGGTGCTTTAGGCACGTTCCCCTAGGCGGCGGGGTCGCCAGCCGTTTTCCAAACGAACGGTCCCCCTCGCCATCTCCGGCGCCGTCACTGATGCCACTCATCCCAGCCTCGACGCCGGTCCACTAGGACACGCCAGGGAAGCTTTGGAGGATCTGCACCAGGTCGTCCTCATCCTCGTCATCCTTGTCCTCGTCCTCATCCCCGTGCTTCTTCTGCGGCTGAACGCGCCGCTCGACCAAGGTCCAGAGGACCTTAGACCCCGTGGAACCCCGGCGACACTCGACCATGGAGAGCCTTTAGGACATGGTCCACCTTGTGCTGTTGGTTCTTCGAGCATCCCCAACTCTAGGACTCCTGGCGAACTGGTAGGCCACCGGTGAAATGAGGGAGCGGGGCGCCGATGTCATCACGGATGTAGAACCAGTTGGCGTGCTAGCCCTAGTTTGAATCCTTGAGCAGTAAACACGGGTACCAGTCAGAGAACCCATTACAAATCTAGATGTTCAGCCTACCTAGAGGGGCGAGAGTGCCAGTGTCCTTGTTCACTTTCCAGCTATGGACCTAAAAAACCCACCGAAATAGATCCTTGGGAGGCTCGATCCCAAGGTACCCCTCGCACACCACCTTGAAGCCAGCCAGCTGCAGCAGCGCGTTGGGCAACAGAGTTGGACCTAATGCTCGTGGAGGAACTCGCGGAGGAAGTCAGAGGCTGGTATTCCGAACCCGCACTCATGGTAATCCAGGAAGGACACCATCTCCCTAGTACGCTGATGCGGGAACTGCTCTCCGAAGGAGGCCCTCCACCCAGCCACGTCCTTGGGTGGAAGGATGCCCTTCTCCACGAGATCCAACAGCTTCATCTTTGTCATGGCCGATGACACGCACGAACTCATCTTGCAGATCAAAGCGGTGGAGCGATGGCTGTGGAGCAAGAGGTAAGGAAGGATGTGGTGGGGGGGGGTTATGACCCCGGATACCCACGGCAAACCACATGGACTGCTCCCCCAGGGGCGGCCCAGCCCACAAGACAAAGCCTTGCGGGGCACGATTCTACTCGGCGCCTCCCGCAAGACATAGGGAAGATATCCTGAAGATACTACGAGATCTGTTAGGATACGTATGATCCCATGATTCTTGTAATCTATTATTACTTTCCAGTTATCTCTCAGATCTAACCGACTTGTAGCCCTGCCCCCTGGGCTATATAAGGCGGGTAGGGACCCCCTCCAAAATCACGGCATATCATATGATAGCTAATACAATCCAACAGACCACAGGAGTAGGGTACTACGTTATACTGACGGCCTGAACCTGTATAACTCGTGTGTCTCTGTTGCCTTCTTGTTCCTGATCATGCGCTTCTCTGTCGATCAATCTACCTTCGTGGGATACCCCTCGAAGGACTACCGACGATATTCTATCGACCGTTGGCGCGCCAAGTAGGGGTGTGCATGCTGTTTCCTTGTCGAACAAGATGGCTTCTTCCACAGGCTCTTCATCTCTTCCGCAGCCCGACCAGATCTTCATGGTCGGATCTATCTCGTGGGTCATCAACGCTGACGAAGTCGGAGAGCTCCTCGAGCCAGTGCAGATCCGTTCTGTGCTGACCACCCCCGCACCTACAACTGCAGATCTAATCTTAGATCTACTTCCAAGGTCGCCTTCATCAATGACTCGCCGCCCGCTTCCTTGCTACCAGAGGATGCACCTCAACAATGACGATCTGATCGAATCCATCGATCGGGTCGGTCTGAGGCTCGCCGATTTGCCTCTCCATCGCCGAGTCGGCTCTGGACACTCTCGTTCAGCGCCGACCATCCTTTGATTTGGATCTATCGGAGGCTGCTTGGCAAACTCCAGGGGTTATGGCCCTACCCTTCGGGTTCACCAACACCACCGCTACCTACCAAGATGCCCTAAGGGGCAAATTCACCGACCAGGTGGGGGATATCCATCCTCTCGCTGACCAGCTCCCGCCGATGGTCAACATGATGCAAGCCAGCCGACACCCCGGAGCATGCCTCTAGACCATCCTGGAGGAAAATCCGGACTCCGAATCCCAGGGCTCTACAGAGACCCTCGCCGAAACCTTCACCGAGCAACCCCCTCTCCCGCCTTTCTGGGGTGGCGCGATCTTCAACGTCAGCATTGACAGCCCCCCTCGGAATGGCGAAACCGATGAGGAACATGCTGGTCGTGAAAACAGGAACGTCAACCACGCGCAGCGCCGTGAAAATGAGCATGCCCTTGTGATGGCCGAGGCTGCTCGCAACAACCAGTTCGACTCGCAAGGAAGGCTGCTCCATCGTAACCTCGACGAAGAGTTTCTCCGCATTGACGGCCACGATGTCTTCAAGACTCCAAGCGCCAATCTGGTGGTGGCCGCCAACGAGCTTGCCCGCCTCCCTCAGATGCCCGAGCTCGCCAAGGTCGCCGCTATGCTTAAAGCAGCACACTGTCAAGTCAATGAGATCTAAGAGGATCAGAGACCTTCGTGCTCCACGAGCATGATTCACCAATCAGCTATGCCTAGATCCAATTGCCGCCCCAGTCAAAGCTGGTTCGTCGACCAGTCACTACCTCTCCAGGAGGAGCTGGGGGCCACCACGCCAAGCACCATCGTCAGCACGACTAGGAGGTCGAACAGGACGCTCGAGTGCACCTCAGTAACCTCTGGGATGCATGATGGCGTATCGAGCAACGTCGCTTCGGTCGCCATGAAGAAGAAGTACGCCACCGTCAGGAGTACGAGCAGGAGTACGGTAACCCAGATTCAGCTCTGGAGCCGATCACCGCCGGCAACGCTACAGACAACGGCGCCGACAATCCGGAAGGTCCTCCGGCATTCACCAGGGCGCTCCGAACACTCCAATGGCCTCGTGGTTTTAAAATCATTGGCGTTGATCCCTATGAAGGAAGGATGAACCCAACTCAGTGGCTGCAAGCTTATGCCACTGCTGTTCGCACCGCCAGAGGCGACACCAACGTCATGGCGAATTATCTCCCTGTCATGCTCACGCCAGCCGCCATGAGCTGGTTCACATGCCTTGCCCCGGACTCCATCGGACTTGGGAAGAACTGAAGAAAGTCTTCACCGACAACTATATGGCTACGTGTATGTGGTCGGGCACCAAGCATGATCTCAACCGCATCACCCAAAAGCCGTCCGAGCTCCTCCGCAGCTACATCAGACGCTTTTCTGAGATGAGGAATTCAATTCCCAACATCACGGAAGCTGAGGTCATCACCGCCTTCGTCCAGGGACTTCATCACCGCGAGCTCCGTTCCAAGTTCAACCGCAAGCCGCCTATAGGTATCGGCGAGATGATCATGACCGCCAACCAGTACGCCGACGCCGAGGAAGCTGAGGTGCGTTTCAATGAAGATACAGGCACAAATCGTCCGCCTCGCCGCTACGATGACCGCCCCGACGACCGACGCCACAATGACCGCCGCTATGACAACTGCAGTTTCCATCGGGACAGCGGCCATGATCGGCCAGAAGGATCCAAGCCCGGTCAGAATCGCCACCGCCGGCTAGACCACTTCGTCGCTGCCGTCAATGAGCCTCACACCAAGCGCAATTACGACGAGCAGTACAAGAAGATTCTCGACAGCCCGTGCCCCCTCCACAAGAACACCAAACATAAGAAGAAAGACTGCCTCGGCTTGGCCAAGGTGTTCCAGGACAAAAAGCTGGACGATGACGCCAACGGTAGGAACAGAGGCCGCCGACCACCTGGGGGCAATAATAATGCCTTCTAGGACCATGACAAGGTGGTCGCCACCATCTTTGAAGGCCTCGCCTCCACCGAGAGCAGAAGAGAACGGAAGCTCGCCGCCCGACGAGTGCTCGTCGTCACTTCAGAAGAAACCACCGCCAACCCCAGCTATCGCCCATGGTCCGAGGTCCCCATCACCTTCAGCAGGGCCGACCAGTGGGCGGACATACCCTACATAGGGTGTTTCCCCCTCATCCTCGACGCAACCGTCCAGAAGGTGCTCTTCAGAAAAGTCCTCGTTGATGGTGGGAGCGCTTTGAATCTACTCTTCGCCGGGGCCCTAAAGGTGTTGGGCCTCGGGATAACAGATCTCACACCCTCGGATTCCTCCTTCTGGGGTGTGGTACCTGGTAGGGCATCCAGACCACTTGGAGAGATCACCCTACTAGTACAGTTCGGCACGGCAAGCAACTACCGCGTCGAGCATATCAACTTCTACGTCACTGACTTCGACACCGCCTACCATGCCATACTTGGTCGCCCAGCTCTAGCCAAGTTCATGGCCGTACTGCACTACGCCTATCTGGTGATGAAGATGCCTTCACCTACAGGAGTCCTGGCTCTGTGGGCCAACCTCTCCGTTGCCTACGCCTGCGAGACAGAGAGTCTCGCTCTCGCCGAAGCCACCGACCTTTCCATCTAGATGGCTAGCGTGGTCGCCGAAGCCAAGATAGTGCCCGTCGATGACATGGAGATCCCAAAGTTGGAGCTTCCTTGCGCCTCCGCCAAGTCCAAAGAAGTCAAGGAGGTCAGCCTTGGCCTCGACGATCCCTCCAAGACCATGAAGATTGGGGCTCACCTTGACCCCAAATAGGAAAGCGCGCTTGTCTCCTTCCTACGTGCCAACACCGACATGTTTGCTTGGAAACCTGCAGACATGCCGGGGGTACCACGGGAGAAGATCGAGCACTCCTTGAATGTCTCGCCGACCGCCAAACCGATCAAGCAGAAACTCCGCCGATTCACGCCAGACAAGAAGGAGGCTATTAGGGTAGAAATAAAATGACTCTTAGCTGCCGGATTCATAAAAGAAGTGTATCATCCAGATTGGTTAGCAAACCCTGTCCTCGTTCGAAAAAAGAATAAAGAATGGAGAATGTGTGTTGATTATACTGATCTTAACAAACACTGCCCTAAAGACCCCTTCGGCCTGCCTCGGATAGACGAGGTTGTAGAATCCACCGCCGGCTGCGAACTGCTCTCCTTCCTTGACTGTTACTCCGACTATCATCAGATCTCCCTCAAGGAAGAAGACCTGATCAAGACGTTGTTCATCATGCCTTTCGGTGCATACTGCTACACAACTATGTCCTTCGGACTCAAGAATGCCGGGGCGACCTATCAAAGGGCCATCCAGATGTGCCTCAACCAATAGATCAGCCGCAACGTCGAAGCCTACATCGACGATGTGGTTGTCAAGACCAAGACCACCGACATCCTTATCGTCGACCTTGAGGAAACTTTCGCCAACCTAAACAAATATCGATGGAAGCTGAACCCTTTAAAGTGCATCTTTGGAGTTCCATCTGGTATACTGCTAGGCTACATCGTCAGCGCTTGAGGCATCGAACCTAACCCTAACAAGGTCTTCGCCATCACCAACATGAAACGGCCGACATGCGTCAAGGATATACAGAAGCTTACAGGCTGCATGGCTGCTTTAAGCCGCTTCATATCGCGCCTTGGCAAAAAAGGGGTACCTTTCTTCAAGCTCATCAAGGTTTCTGAGCGCTTTTCCTGGTCGGAGGAGGCAGACAGCCTTCGAGCAGCTTAAATTGTTCCTAACAAAGCCTCCGATCATGACGGCGCCACAACTAGATGAAACTCTTCTGATCTACATTGCCACTACTTCTCACGTCGTCAGCACTGCTATCGTCGTCGAACGCGAGGAAGCTAGGCATGCCTACAAGGTGCAATGTCCGGTCTACTTTATCAGCGAGGTACTTAATAAGCCCAAAACTCATTATCCTCAGGTACAAAATTTGTTATATGCCATTCTGATTACGTCGCGCAAGCTCCGACACTACTTCGAATACTACAAGATCGCCGTGGTCACTGAGTTCTCTCTGGGGGACATTCTTTGCAACAAAGAGGCCAACGGCCGCATCATTAAGTGGGCTGTTGAGCTTGGCACTTACTCCATCGAATTCAAAAGTAGACCTACCATTAAGTCACAGGCGCTCGCTGATTTCGTCGCTGAGTGGACCGAGATCCAAGAGCCCATCGCCACCACTTGCCTCGAGCACTGGGTGATGTACTTCGATGGTGCCCTTAACATCAACGGTGCTGGTGCGGGCATGCTGTTCATTACGCCGACCAAGGATAAGCTCTGTTATGTTCTCCGGATACACTTTCCGGCCTCCAACAACGCCGTGGAATACGAAGCATGTCTCCATGGTCTCCGTATAGCCGTTGAGCTCGGTGTCAAATGCCTCATGGTATACGGGGACTCCGCGCTGGTTATCAACCAGCTCAACAAAGACTGGTCCTGTTCCAATGAGAAGAAGGAAGCATATTGCGCTGAAATCAGGAAGCTTGAAGGGAAGTTCTACGGTATCGAGTATCACCACGTGGTACGAGACCAAAATCAGCCAGCCGACCAGCTCTCAAAGATAGGTTCTTCTCATGCCGCGGTTCCACCGGGGGTCTTTGTTCAAGATCTCTTGACGCCATCCATTAAAGAAGAGAAGGAAGTTGAAGAGGTTCCCCCTACCGAGCAGTTGGTACTTGCGGTACCTCCGCTGGTCACCGATTCAACCAGCTCAACAAAGACTGGTCCTGTTCATCAAGTACCTCACCAGCGCCGAAGTACCTGCCGACAAGACCGAAACTGAACGCCTAATTCGCCGAAGCAAGCATTATGTGCTGGTAGATGGCAACTTGATGAGGAAAAGTGCCAAGGAAGGGATACTGTAGAAATGCATCACCCAAGACGAAGGAGTGAAGCTACTTCTCGAAATTCACTCTGGTTCCTGCGGCAATCACGCAGCCTCGAGAAACCTGGTCGACAAAGCTTTCCGAGCTGGTTTTTATTGGCCCACAGCCATCTCCGATGCAGAAGATCTCGTCCGACGCCGTGAAGGATGCTAGTTTTTCACCAAGCAAATACATGTACCGACACAAGAACTGCAGACCATACCAGCATCTTGGCCTTTTGCATGCTGGGGGCTGGATATGATCGGGCCTTTCAAGCCAGCGCTAGGTGGTTTTCGGTATGTATACGTCGCCATCAACAAGTTCTCCAAGTGGATCAAGTACAAACCGCTCGTCTCGGCTACCGCAAAGAAAGCAGTTGAACTCTTCGAAGACATCATCCACAGATTCGGTCTCCCGAACAACATCATCACCGACCTCAGGTCTACGTTTACTGGCCATCACTTTTGGGATTTCTACAAAGACCGGTGCATCTCCATCAAATACGTCTCCGTTGCCCATCCTACAGCCAATGGCTAGGTCGAACGGGCGAACGACATGATCCTTGACGCCCTCAAAAAGAGGCTATATCAAAAAGAAGAAAAGCATCCGGGCAGATGGCTCAAGGAGCTACCAGCTGTGGTCTGGGGACTGCGCACCCAAGCTAGTCGCAACACCGGTGTGTCTCCATACTTCTTGGTCTATGACTCAGAGGACATACTACCAGCGGATATTGCCTTCCGAGCACCTAGGGTGGAAAACTATGATGAAGAGCAAGCCGCAGCTATTCGGACAGAGGACGTCGACAGGGCCGAGGAAGAACGCCTGATCTCCTGCATCCGCACAACCAAATATCTAGAAGGCTTGCGGAGATACTACAACCACAACGTAAAAGGTCGTTCATTCACCGTCGGTGACCTTGTTCTCCGCAGAAAACAAAAAACCGAAGGGTTGCACAAGCTCTCCTCCCCTTGGGAAGGGCCTTACATCGTCAAAGAAGTCACCCGACCAGGCTCTTATCGCCTATGTGACTTAGACGGAATCGATGTTCCTAATTCATGGCACATCGAGCACCTTATACGTTTCTATCCTTGAAACACTCCAGATATGTACTCTCCACTTTATGATAAATAAAGTTTTGGTCTCCATAACTTGTCTCCATTTTTTCTCCATTACATTTTAATCTCCACATATGGTCGCCGAGCACTACGATGCTCCATAACGGGCTCCAATACGAAATCACCGACCACGGTTTCGCCGAATAAGTTCCTCCAAATTTCCAAAGTTATCACCAAACGATTTCTCCAAAATCACCGAATGATTTTCTACAAAATCGCCGCACGGTTTCTCCGAATCGCCGACACATTTTTGCCAACGTATTACGCCACACATTTTCTCCGAACCACCGAACACTCTCCTCCAAATCTCCAATGATTTTGTCCAAACAAGTTTCTCCAAATTGCCGAACACATTTCTCCAATCCTCCAAGTTATTTTCGCCGATAGCCGAGCAACATACATCTTGGTTTGTGCCTTGTGGAGAAGACCCAGTCTCCGATCTCTCCATTCACGTGCCACGGGCTCCGCGCTCTGCATTATGGGTGGTCGGCTGTGGTTCCTCAGTAATGCCTGTTCCTCCTACACGTGCACGGGCTCCACGCTCAGCGTTATGGACTATGGGCTAGCCAAGGCTAGGGGCATGGTAGAGAACTAACTGCTTGGATGCAACTAATACTTTCCATATCTCCAAGTTATTTCAACAACCACCGAGCAGCACACGTTTCGTTCTTTTCTCTCTGGAGAAGACCCAGTCTCCGATCCCTCCCTATACATGCTACGGGCTCCATGCTCTGTGTTATGGGTGGTTGGCTGCGGTTCCTTAGTGATGCTTGTTCCTCCTACACGTGCACGGGCTCCGCGCTCAGCGTTATGGACTATGGACTAGCTAAGGCCAAAAGAGTTTAGTAACGAACTAACTGCTCGGACGCTACTTATATTATGTATAATCGCGTTATGGTTAAAACTATGAAGATTTTTTCACCGAAATACAAGCAAACTGCATATACATGCACCTTGTAACATTTATTAGATACGTAATTGTATTGCGCCTTCGCGCGTTCTAACTACACTGTCAGATATTACAGATGATAATCTCTGAGCAGATTACTGAGCTTCGCCATCACCGTCCGTCTCACCGAACAGATCTATATCGCCGGCCAGATTCTTCGCTGCATCCTCCACCTCATCCTCCAGCTTCTGGGTCTCCGCATCGCTCAGTCCTTCGGCGAACCCACCCCCTATCGACTGAAGGTCGATGGTTGGGTAATGGGACCGAACCACCGCAAGAACATGAGTAGAGACAGACACAATGGCGTCGCGGTTGAAACTCTTGAAGTTCCCCCACACTGCCTTGCACCTCTGGATAATGGTGTCTGAATGTTGCCACCTACCGTCGAGCTGAGTAGCTGGTTCTAGGTCGACGTAGTCAAGAACCGGCTTAATTGCGGCGACTACAGCGTCAAAGTTCTCCCTTTCGGTCTTGGCCTCCTGCACCAGCACGTCAAACTGTGCCTTGGCTTTATGACGATAGCCTACAAGCGTTACAATGTTCCATCATACAAGGAAGCTACTTCAACAGTAATTCTGACCAGGAAGAATTCACCTTTTAGCTCCTCGGCCAGTTTGCCTGCCCGTTCTGTTTCCTTCGCCTTCTCCTGGCGAAGTTGTTCGATGGCCTGGCGCAGTTGGCCGAGCTTAGCATCTTGCTCTACAAAGAGCAACAGTTATCACCAAAAATGTGGTTGTTCAGCATAACAAAAGTACATTCGCCGATATATCGTATCTGTTTTCTGCTCGGATACAATTTTGAGCTGCTCGGATTTCTGTTCCAACTGCTCGGAAGCACTTTTTAGTTGTCCAGAGACAACGGCCAGCTACTCGGACTGGTTCTGCAGCTGCTTGGACGCATTCGCCAGCTTTTCGGACAAGACCCCCTTCTGGTATTCCAGGTCCCGTGCGTTGGACTCTACAAGGTCTCGTTTGCGTCGGGCTCTCTGGATGTTTCTCTCCGAGAGGTTAATTGCCTCTTTGAGTTTTTCGTTCTCCTCGACGAGGGGCTCCATCCTCTTTATTAGCTGGCGGTGCTGCTCGGCAATCCGAGTTATCTCCTACAAATGCACAATGACAGTGTCGATATCCAATTCCAAACGACAAGCAGGACCCTTCCAGAAGTAGTACTAACCTTGATCTACTTCATCACCCCAGTAAGGGCGGTCTCCAGTCTCCTGAATTCCTTGGTGGTGTCCTCCTCTTCAACAATTACTATATCGTCGCCGCGCTTTTGGAGGATCCGGACTGACTGGGGTTGAGGTTCATCACGCTCGATCTCCTCCACCTCGTCCTCCTCTGTTGCACCTAGAGGCACCACCTGGGGCTCGGTGACCGAATAGTAGGTCCGACCATACTTTCCGAAGCGTCAGGGAGTGCCATCTGCTCCCTTGGCACCGCAACATTTTCCGCTCTAGATTCCGCCGTTACTGAGGGTGCTGCCGCTGACTCGTTCGCCATCGTTGACAACCGTTCGCTATCGCCAAGTCCACCAGGGGCAGCGATTGGCTCCCCTGCGTGCTACCGAGCACTCGAGGACTCTAGGATGGGGTCCACTGGCATCTCCCCTGCCCCAGGGCCAGCATCAAATCAGTTCATCAGTCACCATAGAAGTTAAGAAACTACAACAAAGTAACTCCAACACAAGGACACTTACTGTTTGGTCTGACGGTTCAATTTCTTAAACCGGCGATGCCTGCCCGAGCCTCTAGGCGCAGCCGCAGGGTCGACTCTCGTGCTCTGCGGGGGAGCTCTCGGCTCCTCCTCAGTCGACCTCTGTTCTGCCTGCCGCTCTAGGGCCCTCTCCGCTGCTGCTCTGGGTTCACCTCCGCTTGTTGCTCGGGGACTTCCGTATCGTGCCTCGCGGGGACTCCCATCATCTGTGGTGCAGGAACCTGCCCTACCTACTACTCGGGGACTTCCCTCATCTGGGGTTTAGGGACTTCTTCGCCTCCCCCTGATTTATCCCCCGCGCGCGTGTCACGCGGAGGCTCCTTCGTGCTCGGTGCAGGAGCCGCCAGAAGTTCACTATCATCAGACCAATCGAACACCGTGGTCCTTCGCGTTTGAGTGGTCTGATCATCGCCAAGCGAGATGCTGCCTGGTTTGCGGGGAGCAACAGCCCCTGTCTTCCTCTTCTTCTAGGCTGACTCATCTGTCGCCGGTCTCTTCCCCTGGGTTTTGTCCGACACCGGGGGAGGACTCTCCGTCCGACCAACATCCACATCTCTGGATTCTGAGGAAATACCAACGGAGCTTTCTTCAGGTTGAGCCCGTGGTCGTGCATCCACCGTCAGCACCCAATCGCCTCTCAGCACGCCCGAGAAGTACACCGCCCTATCCTGTGAATGGATCTTAACATGAGTAAATCAGTCTACTGCTCGGCAATGACAAGAAAAAGCTTCTCAGAAACACATAGTTGGGATTTTTACTTGAGGAGGTAGATTCTTGCAGTTAAAGGGCCTTGTCTACCCTGATAGGCTGAATGAGGCAAGTGGAGCGAACAGCTCTGCTGTACACTCTTCAACAACATTCCTCGACAGTATCTCTGGCCTCTCACGGGTACCGTCGGTCTCCCCTTTGAACTCAAAGCCTGGGTGCGACCTCTCCTTACAGGGCTGAACGCGGCGCACTATAAAACTCACCACTACCAATCCGCCATTGGTCCTCATGCCCTTTATTAAGCCAAGGAGTTCCCTCACTTGCTCCATATCATCGCTGCTCGGTGTCTCTGACCAACTCCTCTAGCTTTCTAGGATGTGGTCGGCGTCGCAGCGGACTGCTGGGTGGTTTTGTTTCATGTAGAACCACCTGGCGTTCCACCCTTTCAGTGACGTGTTTAGCGGTATAGTCAGGTACTCGTTCGCCATCCCATCGCGCAGCTGAAGGTACACCCCGCCGACAACCTTGGAACCAGCGTTGCCTCTCTTCTTTAGCCAGAATAGGTGACGGAAGAGATTGAAGTGGGGTAGGATTCCAAGGTATGCCTCACAGAAGTGGATGAAGATTGAGATGTGTAAAATGGTATTGGGATGGAGGTTGCACAGGCTAACCACCCAGAGCTCCAATAGATCCCTCAGGAATGGATGAACAGGAAATCCCAACCCGCGCTAGAAGTAATCCTCGAATACCACTGCTTCGTCAGTATGGGGTGTTGGGAAGGACTCACCGAGGGCCGGCCACCATCCAGCGGTGACACGGTCAGGGAGAACGCCAGCTTCCACCAATCTGTTCAGCTTCGCCTCTCCCGTTCGTGATGGCACCCACTCCTCATCACGCCAGGCCCTGGCGCTTGCCTTCTTGGGGCTAGTCTTCTTCGGTTTCGTAGCTCCCTTCTTCGGTGCCATCTCCTAGATCTGATTAGGGTTTGGCGGCGGAGGCAAATGTGGTGGCGAATTCGGGGATGCGAGAGATGAGGAGGAAGATGAAGTGGAAAAGGTGGGAATGGGGTATGCGGCGGCATAATTATAAAGTACTTTCCCCACCTTTCCGCATTCAAGGGTTTTTGGGAAACCGTTCCCGCGATCTATGCCGCTCCGAATTCTCCGACGCGGCATATGGACCGTTACCTGGGCTTCCACGCAACCCCAGCCCACGTCGCTCATTTATCGCCGCTGCCGATTGTTGTCCGCCAAATAATCTCCGACTTCTCTGCCATTTGTTGAGGTTCAATGGCAGTTACTGTACAGCCATTACTCCGGTTCTTTCTCCACGTTTTGATTACTCCGATATCTCCGCTTGCAACTCGGGGACTGGCTGCCTGCTCGGCTGGTCTTTCATTATTTCTCTGTTTCTGACCCTGGCACCACGTGACAACGTCACCTACTGTCAGGCTCAGGGACTAAGTGGGCACACTTCACCTTGTGGTGAATGTGCTTTATCTCGTTTTGGGGCTACGCCCGGGGACTGGCTGCCTGCTCGGCTGGTTTTCTATTATTTTTTCTACTTTAGACCCTGGCACCACATGACTACGTCATCTACTGTCAGGCTCGGGGACTAAGTGGGCACACTTCACCTCGCGGTGAATGTGCTTGCTTTTTTCTTGAAGACTCCATGCCTCTTGAAGCTAAAGAATATTATCTCCTTTTCTCGTGGTTGGACTCTAAGTGGGCACACTTGGTCCACTGCGAGGAAATTTTCGATTATGGACTTGAGATCCTTTCACCCTTGTGGCAAGCCAAACTTGGAAAATGCTGCTCGGCTACGGTTCACACTGCTCAGCAACAAAACACGCTGCTCAGCAACTGCTCACAACTACTCGGCGACTCATCACGGTGGTCGGACCATGAGTTTGACTGCTCGGCTTTGATTCCCACTTGCTCGGACAAGCTCTAGACGGCATTGCACAATGGGTACAAGGCGCTTGGGGACTAGCTGTGGGGGGTACGACCCCGGATACCCACGGCAGACCACATGGGCTGCGCCCCTAGGGGCGGCCTAGCCCACAAGACGAAGCCTTGTGGGGCACAATTCTGCTCGGCGCCTCCTGCAAGACATAGGGAAGATATCCTGAAGATACTACGAGATCTGTTAGGATACGTATGATCCCATGATTCTTGTAATCTGTTATTACTTTCCAGTTATCTCTCAGATCTAACCGACTTGTAACCCTGCCCCCGAGGCTATATAAGGCGGGCAGGGACCCCCTCCAAAATCACAGCATATCATACGATAGCTAATACAAACCAACAGACCACAGGAGTAGGGTATTACGTCATACTGACAGCCTGAACCTGTATAACTCGTGTGTCTCTGTTGCCTTCTTGTTCTTGATCACGCGCTCCTCTACCGATCAATCTACCTTCGTGGGATACCCCTCGGAGGACTACCGATGATATTCTATCGACAAAGGAGGGCGAGATGACAGCTGTGCAAGTAGACTATGAGCAGCGATGAACGCAAGGTATGCCTCAAGCTCTCTTATTTCTTTCTCCCTCTCCTATCATTTGTAGCATATGGCGAATGAAGGCAAAAGTAGGGGAGAGAAATAAATCCGGGGAGCGAGCTGGTTAAGCAATGACGTTCGGGTGAGCGAATCGCACCCACAAGAAATCCGCATGAGACCACCCCCCATGTCCCTTTGGGAAGGCTTGGTCATGTTGGAATGAATCAATTGAATGGATTGATTAAGCATGATCCAGTTAGAGGCTTGAAATATGTGGTATTTAAGAAGGATAAGCTTTGTAGCTCTTGTCAAGCCAGAAAAAAGTTGGAAACACCCATCGTAAGAAGAGCATAATGAGTACTAGCAAGGCATTTGAGTTATTGCACAAGAATTTGTTTGGGCCAATACAATACACTAGCATCGGTGGAAACAAATATGGCTTTGTGATAGTGGATGATTATACTAGATACACATGGGTATTCTTTCTAGTGGACAAAAGTGATGTGTTTGCAATATTCAAGTCATTTGTAAAGGGCATACACAATGAGTTTGAAATAAGCATCAAGAAAGTTAGAAGTGACAATGGTAGTGAGTTCAAGAACACTACAATTGATGATTTGTGTAATGAATTTGGAATTAGACATCAATTCTCGACCAAGTACACTCCACAATTAAATGGCCTTGTTGAGAGGAAGAATACAATACTTATTGACATGGCTTAGTGAGTATAATGTGAGTCAATCCTTTTGGGCTGAAGCAATCAACACGGCTTGCTATTGTAGCAACCGCCCTATTGTCACACATTGAAAGAGAAGACACCATATGAGCTCTAGAATGGTAGAAAGCCAAATATTGTATACTTTTGGGTTTTTGGTTACAAATGCTACATATTGAAGAAAGACAGTAGATTGAGCAAGTTTGACAAGAAATGTGATGAAGGATTCTTGCTTGGATACTTAACCACTAGCAAAGCTTATAGAGTTTGGAATTTGGCACTCGTCGCAGAAGGAGAGGTAGGGGAGGCATGCACATGCGCCCCCATCCAGCGTGCCTGTTGGTAGGAAGGGGAGGCCTGCGCGCTGCGCCTAAGGTGTATGCTGGACCGTTGCTCTCGACGTCCCCCTGACCCGAGCTTGCTGGCTACCGGAGTTCTCCACCATGTAGAATGTGGCCGCCGACGACACTGTGTTTCAAGTGTTTCAAACATTTAAGACTTACATTTTTCAAGTGTTTCATCTGAATGTTGAAATAGATCTAGATCCATTGAAACATACACTTGAAACATGCATATATATCCATTGTAACATATGCAACATCTAAAAGAAAACACTTGAAACATACATCTGAAACACCTTAAACACTTGAAACATGTTTCAGACTCATGTTGCAAGTGTTTCTTCTGTATGTTGGAAAAGTAGATCTCAATATTGCATATGTTGCTATGACTGTACACATATGTTTCAAGCATATGTTTCAAGTGTTTTATCTGTTTCAGACCTATGTTGCAAATGTTTCATCTTGATGTTTCAAAAGTAGATCTGAGAGAGTACATGTTTCATCTGTCGTAGCCGCCCAACTGGGATGGGCCGCTAAAGCGAGTGATGGGCGTGGGTGCGGCATCCGGACGTGGGTTGTGGTGCGGGATAACGTGTGGGAGCTACGTCTAGACACGCCGTCTGTTCGGACGTCCGAGCGCTAGCCATTCCATCAAAGAAAACATGTGTAACGGTTTCATTACAATTACTGAAACAACACTTTTGACTACCTTTCTAATTCCTCTTAATTAAGTTGTCCTCTCTTAAAATTATCCCCAATGGAGATATAAAGAAAAATCTTGATTTTTTAGAAGATTTTTTAACTTCCAAATCACTTTCTAAGAGAAACGTATTCTGATTTATCCTGTGAAGATATATATAACAGATGGTAAGTTTTCCATCATGAGGTATGCTCCAAATAAACAAATCTCTCTCATCAATTAAATTAAATGGTTGATCTTGGCTAATAAGTCTTCCCATTCATCTATTTATCCCCACATGTTAGGATGGATGGAAAACCTTTTTGTTGGAGTTACTACAAAGATTTTTTCGTAGGCGAGCAAAAACCGGGCAAAGCGTCCGCCTCCGTCGAATGGTCTATGTTAATGCAGATTTAAGGAGGCGGTGTACTTACAACAACCGCTTGTGTGTTAATGTCTATTAACATAGCCTTTCAAAAAAAATATTAACATAGGCGGCCATCTTAAAGTATTAACGAAGGCAGCTAGTTTTTACTTGCCCGCCTCCGTTAGTCATTTTCCAGTTTTAAAATACATTTTCCTGCCATTTGATTTAAATTTGAATTTGAATACTGTTTTCACAATTTAAACATAGATGATATATATTGAAAACGTAGAAAATACGCATGAAGAGAACAAACACATACATACATATACCCCATTCGTGTGTCATCATTATCGCATCACGTCCAAATTATATGTCATATATAAACATATGAAACTAAGACGAGTGGTTTCCCAATAGGGAGGCACTTATATATGAGGTCGGTGCCGACTAATTGAGTTTAAATTTGTTTTGTTCCTAAAAAAATGACTTGAGGCAGTTGTTCTTTTTGTTTGTTTGTTTTTCCCTGAAAAGTTGTTCTTTTGTTTGATAGATTGGTTTCATCACGTTTAGCAATGTGCATTAGGCTTTATAGTTGCTGTCGGTCTGGTCTTGACACTATCGTTTCAGCGTAGGCTAAGATAAATCTGTTGCAGATCCAGGTATAATTCTTTCTGGTTTTTGGAAACGCTACCAAATTTACCATGAAGGGCTTGTTCGGTTAGGGGAGGATGAGTGTAACAACCTGGAGTTTTGCACAACCAAAAATACGAACTTTTTAAATTTTTTCCTACAGTGTGTGAATCATGTAGTCGCTAGGTCAAACCTAAGTCAAACCGAGGAGATACGACTAACGAATCAGAGCATTCATATAGAATTGATTATAGGAGTGTGCCGTTGCTCTTGAGTAGTTTCATGTTTTGGGTTTTGTTGGAGTTTGGAGTGCACAAATCCATAGCAAAGTCCTCTCAAAATCCCTTTTGAAACTCTCAAAGTTCCTCAAATCATACATGGGAAACCACTCCTACCTTTTTCCCAAAAAGGAATCAGGATATCCCTTTCCCTTCTCCTCTCGAAATACTCCCAGTCCCATGGAGTCCTTCTCAATCCTTTTCTTGAACTCTCTCAAATCCCCTGAGTCATAATTCATAAAGGAAAAATCATTTTCCTTCTCTAATTGAATTATTCTAAATCCCTCTTTGAATTTGTCTCAAATCTCCTATAAATCCCCATTTAAATTCCGTAAATCAGAAATGGGAAAACATCTCCTTCTCCCTTGGGCTCAAACCCCTTGAGCTAGGCCAATAGCACCCCCCTTCCTTCACTTTCGGCCCAACCGGCCTTCTCCCCCTCTCCCTCACCCCATGGTCCACCTCCTCTCCCTCTCCTCATGCCTGGCCTAGCTCAACCCCACCTCCTCCCCTCTGGACAAACTGGCCATGAGGCCCAGCTTGAGCTCTGGCCCAAGCCATCGTATAGCCCATCAGCACCGCGCCCCGCTGGCCTACCTCACGTGCGTGCATCCCACTGACCTAGTCGCGGCCCCTATAGGAATCTCCCGCTAGCCTCCGTAGGCCCGTTTGCCAGCCCCTGCTGGCCCACAAGCTCAGCAAGTGGTGCCGCCCCTGCCGCTCCAAACCCTGGCAGGCACTCCCGATCACTCGCACCAGGGAGACCCAAGTTGCTGCCACAACAGCACCCCATGCCCTGTTGTCTGCGCCCCACCTCCCGATGCTAGCCACGCATCCTAGGGTACGGATGTCGAGGCGCATCAGCATCCGTGCCTGGAATCCTAGATGGCCGTGCCTATAAAGCCCCAGCCGCCGTCGCTCCCTTCTCCACATCCCAGCGCTCGCCGCCATCTCCTTGCCTCCTCATCGCTTGCAACACCAGTGCCACTCGCCACCACAACCGGTCGGCCGAGCCACCCTCGTCCCGAGCCCCGCCACTATGGCCATAGCCAGCCACCGTGCCACCCACCTCGCCACAAGGCCTGCACAGCCGCACCACCATAGCTCGCCCTATGCTGTGACCACAACGCTGTGCCATGACGTCGTGCCTCCGCCTGAAGCCCACCTCCGGCCTCCTCCTCGCCATGCCATGCCACAAGCCAAGCCTCACCGCGAGCTGCTCCAGACCGAGCTACATCGCCCACGCCTCATCACCACCGCCCTGGCCATGCCACGCTGCTCCGAGATGGTTCGCTCCATCTTTAGTGCCGTACTCTACCTTCCCTAAGCCATGCCCCTCCTCTCTGTCGGCCCCACATCAGCAGCAACCAGTAGCGGCCTCCACCTCAACTAGGGCGCCTGACTCCATCGAGCCAACATCGTGCCCCTGCTTCCTCTCCGCGATGCCATGCCTCTCCTTCCACTGAGCTGAGCCCCTCGCCGAGTTGGGGCCAGGAGCACCACGACCGCATTGGGCTACTGCCCCTCACCGAGCAGTAGAGCACTACCGCAACCAGGAGCTCCCCCTTATCACAGTACACGCTTAGCATCACCTCGCCCTCCTCCACTCCATCCATGGCCAGCACCACTACCTCACCGATGACCCGCCGGTGAGCCTCTGGCACCAATGCTCCGCCCTTTCTCCTTCATGTCACCGTTCTTGTCTGATGGTCGGCCTTTGTGCCATGACCTTTCACTATCATAGGGAAGCCACCCCTGCTCACCACCACCAAGAGCTAGGAACCGGAGCTGTTGTCCACAACGCCGACCACCTCACCGGAGAACAACAGTGCTGCCTCACCGGAGCACCATCTCCTCTGCTGCTAGTGAGCTCCCAAGGGCCAAGCTCCTATCTTTCTCACTTGCCATCACTGTATTGAAGAGACCAGCCTTCGTGTCATGTTCTTCCACCATCGTAGGGAAGCTACAACCCTGCTACACCACTGCATGGAGGCTGGACATTGACGTCACCTCGCTGGACCCTTCCATCACCACCGGAGCCGCATCTAGCAGCAGCAGCTAGCCCTGGCCACCTCCAGCTAGCTCCCAGCCAATCGTAGCTAGCTAGCAGCAGACCATAGCTAGCCACAATAAGCCATAACTAGTTATAGCCTGCTAGGACACGCCGCTGCAGTCCTTTCACCTCCAAGGTTGACCTTTTTACCCTAGCCGCCGCCATCCCCGACATCGACAAAGCTCCGCCTTTCATTTTATTCACTTGTTCATACATCATTATATCATCTATCATCTATACTTGTTCACGCACTTGATACATGATCATCCATCTATGTCTATGAATGCCTGTGCCATGCCTTCGCCACCGGTCTATCTCTTGTGCTATGGATATGTGCTACTCCGTCTGTCGTCGTCGTTGTGTTGTGGTGCTTTTGTGTGTTGTTGTGGTAGTTCGGACACCGTGCCTTTGAGCCAGTCAAGGGATTGTACTTCATTCAATCGTTTTGATCGTGGGTTCGTCTCGCCGTGGCCATAACACCGAGCATAACTCATTCCCTTGCTTCTTAGTTGGCTTTGTAGTACTACGATCGCTAGCTCATATCCACGTCCCTAGGACATGGCCATTGTGGACTTGATGTTGATATCAACGTGGTTCTTACCCGCACATTTCAAGGCCTATGTGACCTAGTCTAGTGGGATATGAATTAGGGGGACAACCTTCGTGGAACTGTCGGAAGCCAAAATGTTTAGATGAAGCTCATGGCCGTGAGTTGCCTTGCCATGACCATCGGGCTTTACCTCTTTTGCTCGCTTGTTTTTCCTAACCACCTCCTATGCTTGTACCACTTTGACCATAGTGTTCCTTTAGATCTAGCGGTGACAAATGAATCTCTACGGACCTTAGGGATAGCCTTGTGCCAATTTAGTTGCACAGTCATGGTGCCCTACGAGTGGGTTTGGATCATGGGATTGTGTCTCCTTTCTTCCAACCTTCGTCCGTTTCATGATTAGTTGGTCAAAAGAGTGTGGATTCCATTCTTCTCTCCTCTCTTGTTCTCATTCCTGGTTGATCCAGTAAGATGTGGATTGAGCCATTTGCTTGTTTGGTGTTTATTGCTCTCTTGATTCCATTCCTTTGATTCCCGTCGTTTGCTATGGCGAGTGGATCAATGGAAGGTGAATCTCGTGTCCTCCTATTTTGGTTATGTCGTGCTTAAGCCCTTGTATGCTTGTACCTATTTAGACCATAGCATTTCTTTGGTTCTTGCGGTGACAACCGCACTACTAAGAACCCTAGGGATGTCTTAGTGCATCTAGTGCACCTAGGTCATGGTACCCTACAAGTAATTGGGCACTCGTGTTCTCTTGTGTGTCACTCCTTTCTATGCGCCGTCTCTCGCCATTATTGCAGAACCGTCCAATTTATAAGAGCACAAGTACAATAGCAGCCCACAAGTGGTCGCACTGTCATACTTGAGCCCATATAAACCTAGTAGTCTGTCGAGTACCGCGAAGGATCTCGATTCAACCAACATACAACCAAGATCGTACATGATTCAACATACATGTCACACGTTACATAAAATTCACAAATACAGTTCACGCATCAGAGTTTGAATTAAAGTTATTACAATCCACGTTCAGGTAAGATAGTAGCGGAAGGAAATTAAAAGTTTGAAACCAACACCTGCAACATTGTTTAAATATAGTGCCAGCTCATGATCTCACTTTCACAAAAGCATAAGAGAGGGATTAATAAGAGATGCCTGCCCAAGGCTTAATCCTCATCCACGGTGGGACAGAAGCAGTTCTTGCAATAGCCATGATAAACTATACCATCTGTAACAATGGGAATAAAACCCTGAGTACGAGTAGGTACTCAGCTAGACTTACCCATCATAAACCAAAAATAAAGTGACTCCAAGGATTATGCAAGGCTTTATAAGTGGAGCTAGCTTAACAACATTTTGCATAAAAAGCTTACTAATTCAATTATACAGTTATAATCCGGTCATCAAGTTAATTATAGCTATTCATCTCTAGATTAGCAACTAACATATGCCAAACATGTGTTATATCATTTAGTATCATACAACAGTAACCATAGCCGGTATAATAATTCCATGTTCATCCGAACCATCATATTCCATAACACAGTTACTACGATGTTGGTGTGAGTCAGAGTTTTTCACTGTCCGGGAGAAATGGCGATTCAAATCAATTTCAACCAGCTAGGAATTTATTCCTAACACATACCCAGACATACCAATACCAAGGTAGTCTTAGGTCACCTTTGGTACAACTTAGGTCCAAATTTCGTGGGTTCGCCCAGCGTCGCACAATCAGGGACAACTAGCTGCCAGGATGTTCAGGCCTGGCCTACCCTTGGGCTCACGTCTGTCTCCCTACACATCCTTACTACCATCCAGAGTGCACACTTTACAGAATGGGGCCTAGCCTGAGTTGAGCTACCCGGCTTTGCGGTCAGAACGAGTTATCTGGCTAGCTAAGTGAGAGGCATGCGGTCAACCTCGACAGAGTCACCAACAACGATATGGTCCTTAAGCAGCACAGACGGAATCACATGAGTCAACCCACAAATAGACTTCGTCCGGCCTGTAGTTAAATTACCTCATGGTTCTATTCCACGATAGCAAATATATCCAATCGTGCTTCGGTATCCACCTATATCTCACAGGTGACAGGAAATTACCTGACTTCTACCGGTCTAAGCATGGCTAAGCATACATTCGATCCTAGACCTACATAGGGTTAAAGGTGTATATATCTGGACAAGGTAGTTCTATGCATCGAGTGGTTTCAATTCAACTCTTATCACCTAATGCATCAAACATAAAAGGACTCAAGTGAAGTTTTATAAAACATAGGAGACTTAGAATGCTCTGGGACTTGCCTTTGAGGAAAGAGGTTGGCCTGTGATCTGGGCACTCAGGGAGTTTCTCAAGAGTTTGCTCCTCTCCTTCTAGAGCTATGGCCTAAGGTGTCTCTAGTTGTTCCTCCTCTTCTTCTTCGTTGAACTCTAAAAGAGTTATCCCCTTGGACGATCCTATATGCATGATCATGGAATAAGATATCATGGATACACATATAACGACATGTATAATGTGATATGATGTGATGAATGCATCCTCATAAGTGTTCTCAACAGCATTGCATTAAGGTGATAACAAGTTACATTTTCTCTTACTGAGTAGGTGTATATCTCTTCTCTAGTAACTTAAACAAACACGTATGTAAATCATTTTTTGGACTACAAGACAGTATCCACTTGTTTTGATCATAACTAAAGTTATACATATCAAAATAATATGGTTGTTGACTTTCTGGAAATCTTATGAAATTGCCTAGAACTTTCTTTTAATCATATTAATGTGATTCAGTAGTTATCTAAGTCAAATAATTCAATCTTTCAGATCTGCCCAGAGAGCAAGCATTTCTGGCAGTAGACTTCTAATAGCTATAATTATTAAACCATAAGACCTATGACTATGAACATTTAACACAAGGTAGATAAGTAAGTTATCTACAACTTTATTATTAACAAGTTTTACAGAAAGGATCATTATCATTATGGAATCGTCACCACAACAGAAACTACACATGCAGTGATCTTGTTGAATTATAAAGAAATAATTAACTAGTTGTCTATAAACAAATACTTCTAAACCTCACTAACTGTATCAATAGATTATATGCATCACACACACCACATAAAACATCATGGTTATGCCTAACTAATTTATTTATATTTATTTATTAATTTCCTTAGATAATAAGGTGATTTAAAGGATAAATATTTTCAGTGCTCAATAAATTCTAAGAAAATTACAATAGCCTACATATGACCCTAGTAGTCTACTATATAAATTTCATGCCATTTGGATAAGTATAGTCATCTCTACAAAAATGACAAGTTACATATGCTTATTCTAGCAAAAATTGTTTAGCACAGTGAAAAGTGTCAAGCAATAGATTTAATAATTTTCTTACTTTCCTCCTAGCATGATAATACTGTATAAAAATATGTAAGATCATATATTATGTATTCTTATCCCAATTAATATCACTAGAAACTAGTAATTAATTAAGATTAAATAGGAAGACCATATTTTAATTATACTTACTATAGGTTTAATATTTTTCCTAGCTAGATCATGTCAATACAAGACTAGCAAAATTGGAATCACATTTTATCACTTTTCTAGCTCAAGTTATGCATTTTACAAGATATACACACATTTAAAAGCACTCAAATTACTCAATTTAACTCTCCTAGAAAAATACCCTAAGCAGTAGATCTCATATTTTTATAAAATAGTACACTTGAAGATGAATTCAACAAAATTTGGTTCACCCCATTTGGATACTCCTAGCTCTAGATATGAATTTTTGAAGTTTGTATTCAAATCTATGAAATTAATTCAAAAACCAACTAAACCCTAAATGCTATGTACACCCGGTCTACTACACTCACGGTGGCTAACACGCAGGTCCTGCAGTCAACCCGGCCCTACTCGTCAGTGGAACCAGAGCAGAGCACCGGCTTTGACCGGTGAGAACTCGTCGTTTGCGAGGTCACCGATGAGGAGGTCACCACCGTTGTGTTCCCCACACCCTTGCGCACCCATTGGTACCCTTGGATGGCTCGGCGGATCACCGGAGTTAGCTCGCCGACGAGCATGGTGGCTCAGCGGTGGCACGCTGCGGTGAGCCTATCGTCTCCGGCGACGGTGAGCCTAGGCGAGAACTGCTATGGCACCTAGGAACCCTAGCGAAGCTCTACGTCGTGGATTTGGCCAAGGTGGAGCAGCGGCGAAGCTTGGCCGCATGCATGGTAGCACAACGGCGCGAGCGCAATGGCGGCACAGCGGCATTCTGCTCTGACGAGGCCAACATTGGCCCTAGGCTCTTGCCTTGAGTTAGACCTAGCTCTAACCTAACCCTAACGAGAGGAACGCGTGAGCGAGATGGCTCGGTGGAGCACGGCCACGGCGAGCGCAAGCTCGGCGGCGCTCCGGTGATGGCTGCGGCGACGGCGACGCGAACTACGACCTCACCTGAGCTCGGATGGCGGCAAGGGTGAGTCGGCTAGGTGGAGCAAGGTGCGGCGGAGCTGTGGGTGTGAGGAATAGAACAATGGCGTGGCAGCAGTGGTGCCTGAGCTCGGCGGCGACGATGGTGGCACTGCGGTTTTGCTCGGGCGCAGCGAGAGCAAAAGCCAAAGCGAGGCGAGGTAGAGAGAATGAGCGCGAGCGAGGGCGAGGGAGACATGGAGTCTACTTTTGCCCGCTCTGGCCTGATCGGTGGGGCCAACCCCGGCGAACAGCCTCCATGCGGCGGCCGCGGCCCGACACAGGTCAGCCATGATGCGCGCGCGGGGCGCCGATCCACCCTGAACCTTACTGACAGCGCCTCTTTAAGCGATTAGTACTCCTAATTCGTGGTGATTTAGCAAAAACTTCGTTAATAGAAATTGTAGAGCTATGTGAGTACTACAACTTTGCTTTAATGATCATGGTCTAATTCGAACTGGTTTTCAAACTATATTTTTCCAAAGTGGGCTACATTGAAACTAAAATTCAGTTAAAGACAACAAAATTTCAAGTTTTGAAAATAGCATTTTATTGATACTTGTGAGCTCTATTTGACCATGTTAGACACTGATTTAGTTCATGACCCTTAAATAAAGTTTGTTACCCTTCATGTGAACTACAACTTTTATTTAGCTCACACAGCCATGCAAACACTCTAAGCTACTGTTCAACTTTAGTCAAACTAGTATCATGAAAATAGCATTTCAAATGAAACCAACACTTAAAAGAAATTTTGGTCTATGTCATGAATATAAACATTGTTCCAAATATCATTCTAGATGTGTCTAAGGTATTTTGGTGACCTCACAACCATCTCATGCATTGGTCACATATGACTACCAGCATAATTAAGTATATGAGCAACATCCCTTGTGATAAAGAGAAGGTAAATAAAATGAAACTTCATATGCTCATGCTCATGAATGAATGGATGATGCTTGTGCTCATGAAATGCAAGTGTCAAATGCAATGCTTAACACTAGGGTGTTATAGCCATGGCGTGTGGATTGGAAGAAGTAGACCACCTCCCTTCTCTTCTCTCCCCTGTTCCACCCTCTCTTCGGTTCTCATCAATTACAATGCATATGGATTGAGAGAGATCGGGACTGCTTCCTTTTCCCCTTAGCCCACTCTATTCGATCCCATCCTTAACAATGATGATCGGATCAAAGACTAGGCTATCAGCTTTAGTTGGTGAGGTTAGCGTCTATGTCGTGTTCTCGGAACCATGCGAGTCGACCCGATCGACCATTAGAGTGCCATCTCTACCGAGGATGAGACATGGATGTGCCTAGCTGATTTTCTCCCTCACCCCTTTTTAGCCTGAGGAAAACAGACTCGCTTCATGAGGGCTAGCCTAGTTTTTCTGTGGTGTTTGCTTAAGTTGAGCTAGGGTCTAGGCCATTATTCGTGAAGCTGTATAGGTCGACATGATCGGCCCAGGAAGTACTTGCTAGGCTATGACTCGAGCCCAAGGCTCGGACTTCCCCCGCAAGGGCTAAGTCCTTTTTCTTTAGTGTTCTTTTGGTGTTTATTCGCTCTTCCCGTGCTTTGTTACCTCTTTATTTGTGGTCTTTCTTGGTTAGTGGTTGATTGCTCCCTTGTTTTGTTTGTCGTACGAGTGAGGTAATTGCATCGGGGGTGACGATGTTTGAACCAGAATCCATTGGAGGGAGGAGAAGCAGACAACAACAGGACTTGGAGGGGAACGACTACGGTTACACTAAGGATCTTGGAGAAAATCAATCAACAGGTGCCACGGCCCACCCAACCTCGTAGAATCCTATTAGGCATGCAATAATGTAGTTGTTAGTGCTTTACTTTCATGCAAACGAACAGTGATAGGATGCATGGTAGAATTGCTTGAAGCCAATACCTTGACGCAACCTATTTTATAAATTGAAAACCTATTTAAAGCTTTTTCAAAATCTCTTTTGAAGGTTTGATCTAATTTGACCAAAAAATCAAAAACTTTTAATCTAAGTTTCAAAAACCAAAAAGGGGTACAACCTATTTCAAACATCTTTGTGTTGATTTCAAAATCCTAAGGTTGTAACCTTCTTCCTTGCAAAACAAAGGATTTAAAACTGTGTTTAAAAAAAGAGAGGCTTCCAAAATTGTTTATAAAGTCTTTTTCCTCGTCTTTTCTAAAAACTCTCCTCTCCCTTTAAGCTTGGGATATCGAGTTGTTGCTGGTGACTTATTGGTAGTGTGTTGTGATCATAACCCACGGTGCCACGACGAAACTTGGGGCCCCATGTGTGATGCATCCACATGGCTTGCTACCGATCGTACGCAGGTATCGAGGTACGTGACTATGACTGCTCTAAGTGGTACCCGCATACCACCGTAATCCTAAGCTTAGTTTTTCAAAATCCTACTTCAAAAACAACCGCTTGAAAAGAGTTTTATTTAAAACAAAATATGTTTTGGATTTCAAAAATCCCCATTCATATACCCTATCTTGTTTTAACAAAGGGGCTTCAAAATCCAAAACCCTGCCAAAACAAACCCTTGTTTGGAGTAAAAACAACTTTCAAAAGAAAAAGTGGGATTTTGAAAAAGTTTTCTTTCCCAACTTCTTCACCATCAAAACTCTAGGCCTCTTTCAAATGTTTTGAAAACCTTGCTCCTATTCTAAAAAGCTATGCGAAAAGATACTTCAAACCCTTTTGCTTGCGTTCTTGAAAACTTTGAGAAAAGCGGTTTTCTTCAAATAGCATTTTCCAAAAACGGATTTATGAAAACATGTTCCCAAAGCTTCTTCAAAATGCTTTGCAAATTTGCAAAAAAGTTTTTGGTTTTCCAAAAATTAAAAAAAAAGTGTCTTAAAAAGGGATTTTGTTTTCAAAGAAAAACTATTTCAAGTTGCTTCCCTATCTTGCAAAAAGAAAAAGGGATTTCATTTCAAAAAGAAAATTACTTCCAAAATTGCCTTTTGATCCAAAAACCGTTGTTTAAAGAAAAATAGTTTTCCCAAATGACTTTTGAACTCACTTTACAAATTTTTGTTGTGTGAAAATGTTTTCAGCTGGTATTTAAACCTGTTTCCCAAAAACGTCTGTTTACAAACAAAAAAATGATGATTTCAAAAGGAAATTTGAAACTTGGTTTGTGAAAATTTCAAAAAGCTCTTTTGAGAAACGACCCCTCTTCAAAAACCACTATGATCAAGCAAAGTGCCTTCGCCATTTTTATCAAAATACCTCTCTCCATTCGAAAGGTTTTATGCAACCTGTTTTCCCAAAAAGCCCTTCTTTCAAAACCTTTCTTTAAAACGCTCCTTTGCAAAAACCGGATGCACTAATGCATGTTGAACATCCAGTAATAGTCATCAAGCCACCATGCAACCCATCTGTGTCGCGCCCTGTTGGCCTACCTCTTGCGCGCGTAGCCCGTTGACCCAGTCGCGGCCCCCGTGGGCCCACGAGCTCAGCCAGCCGTGCTACCCCTAGCGCTCCAAACCCTAGCAGGCGCTCCTGGGCGCGCGCACCCAGGCGACCCGTGCTACCAGCGCAATAGTGCCTCGTGAACTAGTGTTTGCGCCCCGCCTCCCGATGCTAGCCACACGTCCCAAGGTACGGATGCCAAGGCGCATCACCGTCTATGCCTAGAACCCTAGGTGGTCGCGCCTATAAAGCCCTAGCCGCCGCCGCTCCCTTCTCCACTTCCCAGTGGCCACCGCCATCTCCTTCCCTCCTCGCCCGCAACACGAGAGCCGCTCACCACCATGACCGGTCGGCCGAGCCACCCTCGTCCTAAGCCCCGTCGCCATGGTCGTAGCCGGCCACCGCACCACCCACCTCACCACTAGGCCTACGCAGCAACACCGCCGCAGCTCACCCTATGCTATGACCATGATGTCGTGCCACAACATCGCGCCTCCGCCTCAAGCCCGCCGCCGGCCTCCTCCTCACCGTGCCGTGCCACAAGCCAAGAATCACTGGGCGTAGCCGCTTGCCACCATGAGCTGCCCCAGACCGAGCTGCGTCGCCCATGCCTCATCACCGCCGTCCTTGCCACGCCATGCTGCTCTGAGCCGGTCCGCTCTATCTTTAGCGCCGTGCTCTGCCTTCCCCAAGCCACGCCCCTTCTCGCCGTCGGCCCCTCGTTAGTGGCACCCAGCAGTGGCCTCCACCTCAACCACGACGCCTGACTCCATCGAGCCAACGTCGTGAACCTTCTTCCTCTCCGCGACGCCGTGCCTCTCCTTCTGCTGAGCCGATCCCGTCACCAAGCTGGGGCTAGGAGCACCGCGACCGCGTCGGGCTGCTGCCCCTCGCCGAGCAGCAGAGCATGACAACAACTAGGAGCTCCCCCTCGTCACCTGTACGGACTTGGCATCACCTCGCCCTCCTCCACTCCATCCGTGGCCAGCCACTACCTCGCCGACAACCCGCCGGTGAGCCTCCGGCACCAATGCTCTGCCCTTTCTCCTTCATGTCACCGTTCTTGTCTGACGGTCGTCCCTTCTGACGTGACCTTTCACCATCGCAAGGAAGCCACCCCTACTCACCACCGCCAAGAGCCGGGAACCAAAGCTACTGACCACGGCGCGGACCACCTCGCCAGAGAACAGCAGTGTCGCCTCAGCAGAGCACCATCTCCTTTACCGTTGGTGAGCTCCCAAGGGCCAAGCTCCTATCTTTCTCCCTTGCCATCACTATCTTTCTGAGACCGGCCTTCATGCCATGTTCTTCCCCCGTCGTAGGGAAGCTACAGCCCTGCTGCACCACTGCTTGGAGGCTGGACGTCGACGTCACCTCGTTGGACCCCTCTATCACCACCGGAGCCACGTCTAGCAGCAGCAGCCAGCCCTAGCCACCTCTAGCTAGCTCCCAGCTAGCCGTAGCTAGGTAGCAGTAGGCCATAGCTAGCCACACCAAGCCACAACTAGCTATAGCTCGCTAGGACGCGCCATTGTAGCCCTTCACCTCCAAGGTCGACCTTTTTACCCTAGCCGACGCCATCCCCGACATCGGCAAATCTCCGCCTTTCATTTTATTCATTTGTTCATACATCATTATATCATCTACCATCTATACTTGTTCATGCATTTGATACATGATCATCCATCAATGTCTATGAATGCCTATGTTGTGCCTTCGCCACCGGTCTATCTCTTGTGCTATGGATATGTGCTACTCCGTCTGTCGTCATTGTTGTTTTGTGGTTCTTTTGTGTGTTGTTGTGGTCGTATGGGGACCGTGCCTTCGAGCCGGTCGAGGGATTGTACTTTGTTCGATCATTTCGGTCATGGGTTCATCTCGCCATAGCCGTAATGCCGAGCATAACTCGTTCCCTAGCTTCTTAGTTGGCTTTGTAGTACTACGATCGCTAGCTCCTATCCACGTCCCTAGGATATGGCCATTGTGGACTTGATGTCGATATCGACGTGGTTCTTACCCGTACATTTCAAGGCCTATGTGACCTAGTCTAGTGGGATACAAATTAGGGGGACAACCTTCATGGAACCGTCGGAAGCCAACCTGTTTAGATGAATCTCATGGCCGCGAGTTGCCTCGCCATGACCATTGGGCTTTACCTCTTTTGCTCGCTTGTTTATCCTAGCCACCTCGTATGCTTATACCACTTTGACCATAGCATTCCTTTGGATCTAGCGGTGACAAACGCATCGCTATGGACCTTAGGGATAGCCTTGTGCCGATTTAGTTGCATGGTCGTGGTGCCCTACGAGTGGGTTTGGATCATGGGATTGTGTCTCCTTTCTTCCAACTTTCATCCGTTCCATGATGAGTTGGTCGAAAGAGTGTGGATTCCATTCTTCTCTCCTCTCTTGTTCTCAATCCTCGTCGATCTAGTAAGATGTGGATTGAGCCCTTCGCTTGTTTGGTGTTTACTGCTCTCTTGATTCCATTCCTTCGATTCCTGTCGTTTGCTACGACGAGTGGATCAAAGGAAGGTGAATCCCGCATCCTCCTTTTTTGGTTATGTCATGCTTAAGCCCTTGTATGCTTGTACCTATTTAGACCATAGCATTTCTTTAGTTCTTTCCGTGACAACTGCAGTGCTAAGAACCCTAGGGATGTCTTAGTGCATCTAGTACACCTAGGTCGTGGTACCCTACAAGTAGTTGGGCATTCGTGTTCTCTTGTGTGTTGCTCCTTTCGATGCCCCGTCTCTCACCATGTCATGTAGATTGGAAGAAGTAGACCACCTCCCTTCTCTTCTCTCTCTCGTTCCACCCTCTCTCCAGTTCTCGTCAATTACAATGGCATACGGATTGAGAGAGATCAGGATTACTTCCTTTTCCCCTTAGCCCGTTCTATTCGATCCTATCCTTAATAATGATGATCGGATTAAAGACCAGGCTATCACTTTTAGTTGGTGAGGTTAGCATCTATGTCATGTTCTCAGAACCATACGAGTTGACCCGATCGACCATTAGAGTGCCATCTCTACCGAGGATGAGACATGGATGTGCCTAGCCGATTTTCTCTCTCGCCCCTTTTTAGCCTGAGGAAAACGAACTCGCTTCGTGAGGGCTAGCCTAGTTTTTTTGTGGTGTTTGCTTAAGTCAAGCTAGGGTCTAGGCCATTATTCGTGAAGCCATATAGGTGGACACGATTGGCCCGGGAAGTACTTGCTAGGTTGTGACTCGAACCTGTACTTAACAGACAACCACTTATGTTTCTCTCTAGCCCAAGGCTCGGACTTCCCCCGCAAGGGCTAAGTCATTTTCCTTTAGTGTTCTTTTGGTGTTTATTTGCTCTTCCTGTGCTTTGTTGCCTCTTTATTTACAGTTTTTCTTAGTTAGTTGTTGATGGCTCCCTTGTTTTGTTTGTCATACGAGCGAGGTAATTGTATCGGGGATGATGATGTTTGTCGACGAAATATGGTCGGCAGTCCACCGAGGGGGGTGCCCGTGGTGGTAGATTATCGGTAGACGGTGCGTGTAATCAGGAACCAGATGGTGACACAAGGCGCAGAGACAACGATTTAGACAGGTTCGGGCCGTCTGGTCGACGTAATACCCTACGCCCTGTGTCTTTGGTGTATTGTATTGAGATGTATACAGATTAACCTGTCCTCTGGGGGACCCTTGTCTCTCCTTATATACTCCGAAGAGACAAGGTTACAAGTAAAGTATCCAATTTGGTACTATCACAATATCTAGTACAACTTGTAATCTTGATGTGCACGCCTTGATCTTACAGGCCGGGCCACCTCAGATGGTGCGGCCCATGTACCATCTTGTGGTACCCGGGGGTATATCCCCCACAATGTTCAAACCGGAATCCATTGGAGGGAGGAGACGCAGACGACAACAGGAATTGGAGGGGAATGGCTATGGTTACATTGAAGATCTTGGAGATAGTCAATCAACAGGTGCCACGTCCCACCCAACCTCATAGAATCCTATTAGGCATGCAATAATGTAACTGCTAGTGCTTTACTTTCATGCAAACGAACAGTGATAGGATGCATGGTAGAATTGCTTGAAGCCAATACCTTGACGCAACCTTTACCCCTGCACACCCGCTGTTAGGCTAGACGCTCGTTTACTACTTACTGCTTACTTCTACTACGCATTACATCTGTGATGTGATGATTGGTGAAGGATTGTTTGTGAGTGGCTAAGGCACATGGTGCTGCTAAAACTAGTGATAATTTGGGGAGATCATGGCGTGTGTCTTGGGTGTGTAGTGAGGGTTGAGTCGACCGGATAGGATTCTACGACGAGTCTTTGGACTAGTCTTGCCAGGTGGATGCGACCTGGGCATTCCCTACGAGATGTACCTTTGGCGGGTACTTGTGTGAGGAGTATATTCCGAGGAGGAGACTCTTCGGAATGGAGGTGTCGTCGAGGCATGGGGTGTTGGTTATCCCCTTTGAGATGATATCCTGTCTGGTTCCCCTAAGGACTGGTATGTCGAGAGAACCGGATCAAAGGACCCTACGTACACACCACTCAGCTCCTGAATGGGTGGGGGACGCTTACCTGACCAACTAGGATGGTGCCATTACTGCTAGGTTGGAAGTGGATAGTATCGGGAGGTACGGACGTATGGCCCACACCCTCCTAAGACAGCGTAGTGACCTCTGAGAACCGGTACTATGTCTCACAGTCTCAGCGTGCCGGTGGACTCCGGGGTGGCCCGGAGCTGAGTGGTAGGGTGTCACCATAACGGTTGGGAGGCAGTCGGTATCAGCCTAGGTAGGGCACCGCCGATGATGGTGATCTTGTGGTTACAGGTGTACACGCTCTGTAGAGTTGATCGATCTATACGTATAGCCGAGTCCTCGGATATGGACATTCCTATGACCTACGCTTCCCTTGATTAGTGAGAGGAGTCATTTCTTCTTCTTCCCCCTAGGTTTGGTGTTGATTTCCGGCTTTGGCCGTTGTTGATTTCCGGCTTTGGCCGTTGAGGCAAGGCACAAGAGGGAGTCGGCCTTGCCGCCTAGAGAGTGAGAGTGTGGTGAGATGTGTGTGATGAGATGGGTGAACGTGTGTGGATGAGATGGGTTAAAACTTGATGAGCTATTATAAAATATTGATGAACTTACATAGGAAAACTACAGCCATGAATAGGTGTTTTGTTCTACCCTTGCATTCCACTTTTCACAAAGCAAACGCAAAGCATAGAGTGAGAGCTAGTGGCCAGTACAAATCGTACTGAAAGATTTTTGGCAGATTTTGGATGTAATCTACGACGACAGTGGAGATTAGGAGGATTAGATGGTCTCGTTCTCACGCTCAAGTTTGGTTGAGGAGATGAAGTCTACGTCCGCTGATGCTCTATGCTTATTCTCATGATTGCCCGTAAAGGAGGAGCCTTCACCCGCTGAGACACTACATCTACTCTGATATTGTTCTGTATGCATCTTCGCTAGTATACGTTGTACTTAGGCGTGTTACCAAGTGTCGTAATACCTTGTAAACTTGTAATTCCGCAATGTATGAACTGTGCTATTAACTGAATAATGATAATGTGATAGCTTGGTCTTCCTGTACTATCACATGATGATGTAATTTGTGGATTTCCCTTCAAGTAAATCGTGGATCGTTTCAACAAGACTAGGAATTTTTCCAGCTAATCAAACCTTGTATAAATTAACTAGCAATTCCTGCGGGAATTTTTTCCGAAGCCATTCCTCGTGGAACGAACGGGCCTGAAAGGAGCTGATACGAAGATAGGAATTTCCAGGAAAGTGTCTTTGAGAGACTATGACTGATGTGAGAATTGAGAAATCTTTTTCATTTCGGTGACGACGGAGCCGCTTGCTGACTGCCACTGACGGGCTCTCTCACCTGACTAGTCTGCGTACGTAAGCAACGACGTCACGCGTTCACCCTCCCGTTGACCAAACACCGATCCACTTCTAGGCTTCTAGCACCTTCTTCTTTCTCTCTTCTCCCCCGAACAGCAGCAGCGCCAGCGCCAGCGCCAACGTCGTCTCTGATCTCTCCTCTCTTCTCTCGCTAGTGTATAAGTAGCAGCTGCCAGCAGGCTGAAGCTGCACACATCCATCCATTTCTAGCTGCCGATCATCCTATCTTGATCCTGCATCATTGTTGGATACTTGGATCTCGCGCGCGCATACAAGGAGCTAGAGCTATAGCTGCTAGTCGTAGCACTCGCGAGAGCAGAGCGGAGCTGAGGAAGCCATGGCTACGCCGGCGGTGAAGTTGTACGGGTGGGCTATCTCGCCGGTCGTTTCGCGCGCGCTGCTGGCCCTGGAGGAGGTCGGCATCGACTACGAGCTCGTCCCCATGAACCGTCAGGCCGGCGACCAGCACCGCCCGGAGCACCTCGCTAGGAACGTACGTACCTCACTCCCTCGATCCACTATGAACTTGATGGTTTCGCATTCACTCCACTCATCGGCCATCGCTGGTTTCGCCGACTGACACACACACACGCTCCATCCTGTGCTTGCTGCAGCCTTTCGGGAAGGTGCCGGTGCTCGAGGACGGCGACCTCACGCTCTTCGGTAAGTTCATCAGCAACTAGCCGTGTCATATCTGCTCCTTCCTTTCAAATTATAATTCACGGTTTTGTCCTAATTTTCCTAAGTCAAAACCTTTCACCTTCATAACTAAGTTTATAAAAGATACGTCAAACACCTACGTGGTCACATTAGTTTTATTAAAACTTTCATTAATACTCCATCTGTTCCAATTATAGGTCGCTTTGACTTTTTGGGTACATAGAATTTGTTATGTATTTAGACATACGTTATATCTAGATGCATAGCAAAATGAATATACCGAAAAGATCAAAAACAACTTATAATTTGGAACGGAGGGAGTATATTTTAATAGTGTATTTATTTTTTGAAAATATAGGAGAAGATATTAAGTCAAAGTGAATTAAAATTTACAACGAGGGTGTAGCATTTTGTTGGGTTCCATAAGATCTAAGCGTGTGACATGTATATTTTCAAAGAATCCCGGGCGATCGCGAGGCATGTCCTGCGGAAGCACAAGCCAGAGCTGCTGGGCTCCGGCAGCCTAGAGCAGGCGGCGATGGTGGACGTGTGGCTGGAGGTGGAGGCCCACCAACTGAGCCCGGCGGCGATCGCCATCGTGGTGGAGTGCATCTTCGCGTCGTTCCTCGGCCGCGAGCGCAACCAGGCGGCTGTCGATGAGAACGTGGAGAAGCTGAAGAAGGTGCTAGAGGTGTATGAGGCGCGGCTGAGCCAGAGTAGGTACCTCGCCGGCGACTTCCTTAGCCTTGCGGACCTTAGCCACTTCACCATCATGCACTACTTCATGGACACCGAGTATGCCACGCTGGTCGGGGCATTACCGCACGTCAGCGCCTGGTGGCAGGGCCTTGCCGCGCGCCCAGCGGCGAAGAAGGTCGCGGAGTTCATGTCGGTCGGCGCGGCCGAGGCGTCCAAGAAACAGGAGTGATGATGAAAAGTGATGTGTGTTGTGCTTAATTACTTTCTCATGTGTACGTGGTACCTCTATAGTTTGTGTCTTTGTCTTTTGCTGCTTCCTCCAATGAGTAATAGTTATTTGAAATTTATTGTATTTCATCACATTTAGCAAAAATATTTCATTGGATTTTCATATCGCTGTGTAACAGATGTCGTCATCGAATTAGACAGATGGCCGCTACTACACACGGCCATTTTTTTTGTCTAGATGTGGTTTTCGCGAGAGCCTCTAACCAACCAACTCTAGAAATAATTTGTCTTTATTTATCTAAAAAATAAGTCACAGGCCAACTACACCTGGAAATCAATTTATAAAGAGTCTTGCCTCATTACTAGAAATTATCTCTTCTCGATCTCTACACTAAAAAGCTTCCACGGGAATCGTCCACTGCAGAACCAAACTCCGGTAAAAAAAAATCTCTGTTAAAAAAAACGGATTGGACCGGGTAAAACGATTGGACTCTAGAAAGAAAATCTATGCCAGAACAAAATCTGGATTGGGTAAAACAATCGGACTCTGGAAAGAAAATCTACGCCAGAACAAAATCCGGATCATACTCTGGGAAGTAAACTCCTAATAAAAAGGATCGGACTCTAGGAATTACTCATCCAGATCGTAATCACTCGATTGAAAAAAAAAAATGCAACCGACAGAAGTTTTTTTTGTTCCTAAAAAGACTTGAGGAAGTTGTTCTTTTGTTTTTTTTTTCTGTTTTTTCCCGAAAAGTTGTTCTTTTGTTGTGTTAGATTGGTTTAATCACGTTTAGCAACGTGCACTAGGCTTCATAAGTTGCTGTCAGTCTGGCCTTGACACTATCGTTTCAGCATAGGCTAAGATAAATCAGTTGCAGATCCTGGTAGTTTTCTAGTTTTTGGATGTTCCTAACTTTACTGTGATAGGAGCTGATATGAATGAAGACAGGAATTTCCAGGAAAGTGTCTCTGCTGACTGATGTCAGAAATCATTTTGCGCCTCGTTTAGGCCTTGTTTAGATTGTCTCAAAATTCCAAGTTTTTTCACTCTCTCTCTATCACATCAATTTTTGGACGCATGTATGGAGCATTAAATGTAGATAAAAAAAATAACTAATTACACAGTTTGGTTGTAAATCATGAGACGAATCTTTTGAGCCTATTTAGACCATGATCGGACAAAGTTTATCAAATACAAACGAAACATGCTACGGTGTCCAGATTACAAAAATTTGCAATCTAAATAAGGCCTTAGATGCCATCCAAATTCCAAGTTTTTTTCACTCTCTCTCCATCACATCAATTTTTAGCCGCTTCTATGGAGTATTAAATGTAGGTAAAAAAATAACTAATTACACAGTTTAGTTGAAAATCACGAGATGAATCTTTTGAGCCTAGTTGGTCCACAATTGAACAATATTTACCAAATAAGATGAAAGTGGTACTATTTGGATTCTTTTTTTTGCAAAGTGAACGAGGCCTTGATTTGGGCGACGAAGCCGTTTGCCTTCCACTGCCAGTGACGGGCTCGCACCTGACTAGTCTGCGGCTCTGCGTACGTAAGCGATGACGTCACGCGTTCACCCTTCCCGTCGAGCAAATACGACTTCACTTCTTCCAAACCTTCTTCTTCCTCTCCCCCAAGCAACAGCGCCAGAGCCAGCGTCATCTCTGATCTCTCATCAAGTCTCCCGCTCCTGTATAAGTATCAAGTAGCAGCCTGCAGCAGGCAGCAGAAGCTGCACACATCCATCCATCCATTTCTAGCTGCAGATCTTTGATATGTCCTGCATCTTCGGATCTTGCGCGTAGATTACACAAGGAACTAAGGAAGCACTCGCTGAGCTAGGAAGCCATGGCTACGCCGGCGGTGAAGGTGTACGGGTGGGCTTTCTCGCCGTTCGTGTCGCGGGCTCTGCTGGCCCTCGAGGAGGCCGGCGTCGACTACGAGCTCGTCCCCATGAGCCGCCAGGCCGGCGACCACCGCCGCCCGGAGCACCTCGCCAGGAACGTACGTACCTCGCTCCCTCGATCGACCCACCATGAGTTTGTTGGTTTCACTTTCACTCCGCTCATCGGCCATCGCTCGCTTCGCCGACTGGCACGCCGCTCCTGTGCTTAATTGCTGCAGCCTTTCGGGAAGGTGCCGGTGCTTGAGGACGGCGACCTCACCATCTTCGGTAAGTTCTTCATCATCCATCGGCGCGTTATATCTACTCCTTATTCTTTCCAAATTGTACTCCCTCGGTCAAAAAAAATCTCTTTAAATTGATTTATTATAAAAATATTTTTCATGATTAATCTAGTAATATTTATATAATAAATATTAATTATTAATATATTTAGTGAAATTTAAGATTATTTAACTCTTTTTTCAAGATTATTTAAATCTTTAAGATGTGTGATTTACATTTTTTTAGACGGATGGTGTAATTCACGGTTTTATCCTAAGTCAATTTTTTCAACTTTAAGTAAGCTTATTTAAAAAAAAATATGCCAACACCTGCATGGTCACAATAATTTTATTAATTTTTCATCAATATTTTAATAATACACTTATTTTTGAACCTATAGGAGCAGATGTTAAATTAAAAATGAGCTACATTTTAAAATGGAAGGGTTAATATTTTGCTTTGATTCTACGAGTTCTAAAACGTGTGATATGTATTATTTTTCAGAATCCCGTGCGATCGCGAGGCACGTTCTGCGCAAGCACAAGCCGGAGCTCTTGGGCACCGGCAGCCTGGAGCAGGCGGCGATGGTGGACGTGTGGCTGGAGGTGGAGGCCCACCAGCTGCACCCGGCAGCGATCGCCATCGTGGTGTACTGCATCTTCGCGTCGTACCTTGGCCGCGAACGCAACCAAGCTGTCGTCGACGAGAACGTGGAGAAGCTGAAGAAGGTGTTGGAGGTATACGAGGCGCGGCTAAGCCAGAGCAAGTACCTTGCCGGCGATTTCCTTAGCCTCGCCGACCTCAGCCACTTCACCATCATGCACTACTTCATGGCTACCGAGTATGCCACGCTGGTCGAGGCATTGCCGCACGTCAACGCCTGGTGGGAGGGCCTTGCCGCGCGCCCAGCGGCGAAGAAGGTCGCGGAGTTCATGCCGGTCGACGCGCCCGGGTCACCCAAGAAACAGGAGTGATGATGAAAAGTGATGTGTGTTGTGCTTAATTACTTTCCCATGTGTACGTGGTCCCGCTATAGTTTGTGTATTTGTCTTTTGCTGCTTCCTAAACAGAATAATAGTTATTTGGAAATTTAATGTATTTCATCACATTTAGCAAAAATATTTCATTGGAATTTCATATCGCTGTGTAACAGATGTCGTCATCGAATTAGACAGATGGCCGCTTCTACACACGGTCATTTTTTTTGTCTAGATGTGGTTTTCGCGATAGCCTCTAACCAACCAACTCAAGAAAATCATCTGTCTTTATTTATATAAAAAATAAGTCACCTGCCGACCACTACTGGATTCAGGTTCTTTGCCGAGTGCCACTACTACAAAAAGCATTTCTAGGGGTGGCTGGTAACCCTTTGTAGGGGCGGTTTGCCCAGCCTCCCCTATACAAGGGTCTCTACAAATCATGCATTTGTAGGGGCGGTTCCCAGGCCGCCCCTACAAATCGATTTGTAGGGGCGGCTGGTGTTTCTAGCCGCCCCTACAAACAGGTATTTGTAGGGGCGGTTCAATCTAGAACCGCCCCTACAGTACGTTTTTCAGCCAAAAAAAATTCAAAATTACAATTCAAAATCGCGTTGCTGAATGTCCCACGACCAACGTTCCGAACCGCGTTCGCATTGCCGAACGCCCCGCGACAAACATTCCGAACTGCGTTCGCGTTACCGAACGCCCCACGACCAACGTTCCGAACCGCGTTCGCGTTGCCGAACGCCCCGCTACCGCGACTACAAGCACAAAAATATTCTATAAACTACAATTACAAGTCCAATTCACAAGAATATATATAATCCATCATTAAATATACAAATTATATACACATTGTTATCAACGTCCTAGAGCTAGCCTTTCAGTCTCACGAAGGTGTTGGTACTGAGGATTTGTACCTAACTCAGACTCTCGGTCATGGTAGGCGCCTCTGACATGTATAATCTGGTCCAATATGAGGTTGCAAAGGTCGCCGACGAGCTCTAAGAGTTGGTCATCCTTGTATGGGTCTCTTTTCATTCCTTTCTCTTCTCTCCACTACAAGAGAACAAGTTTCGGTTTAGTATTTCATACCATGTACGAAGTTTTTATACTGCGGGTGAAGAGGTTCAAACTTACCCTTAAGGGGCGTCTCCTGTATGCACCGGTGTTACTCATCATAGAACATATATAGTATCCACAATGTACACTCCCAGGTCTCTGCTTGGGGCACTGTGTGTTTTGCATATAAAAATGTTAAGTAATGCTTTTGATAGCCATGTAACGGAGTACTGAAGAAGTAAGTTACACTTACCGCACATAGTGTTTTTATAGCCAGCTTTTCCTTTCTTGCTGGATCATGCCTTCCATGATGATTAGTGACATAGAACCTAAATGCCATGTTCGAATTATTTTAGTAAATACAACTTGTTAGTATCCAAAAGTGAACGTTACAAGTATGTATACAAACATATAAGCTAATGAGGATTGTCGATATGTATATGTCTTGAGAATCGATATGAAGTCTTTGTATGTCACCGTGTCCTTATCTAATGAATCAAAGACCGATGCCATGCTCCTCCCGACATCGACGGCTATACAAATCCAGTGGTTGCTTCATGGATTTAATCATAGAATTAGATAAGCTCTTTTGCATCGAATAAAATATATTGAACAAAGCTTTAAGTATAAAGTTGAGCTTACTCGAAGTTGTATGGTAGCCATATAGTAGAGTGTTGTTGGAGTTTTTTGAAAGCTAGGGCAATATATGCCGCAACCTTAAGGGACTCTTCCCTTAGTTTCGACGTACGGATGTGCTCTTTCTCCCGAAGAATCTTTGCAGCAGCTGGCTCTTTGGCATCCAGTGTCCACCTTTTAGGGTAATTGAAATTTGTTTGGGCTATAGCTTGAGGGTCCACATACCCGACTTTCACATTTGGCATTTGTTTGACAATGTGCACTTGCATTCTATAAATCATGGCGTGGGTTAGTTACAACAAAATTCAAATATTACATTCATATAATATCGGGAGGACAAGGACTTACAGGCACCACGTGCGAATTAGATTCATCTTCATTTCTCCCAGGTGAAAGCATGTTTGTATGTCATTGAAGTCAAAGACAATTTTACTGGCTGGGCTTCCAAATGTGCCGGTGGGGAAGCATGCTTGTATGATATCTATGTTCGTTGGGAGAACACGCAAGTACCAATCATGGAACCTTATCATTCCAAGTGGTAGGCGTTGGATGTCCCAGTTTGGTTGGAAGGGCTTGCCTCTTTTATATGTTTTCGGGCAATCCTTTGACCATTTGATGGCGTCAACATTTGGATACTGCTTTGCAATTTGGTGGAGTTTGCTTGTGACGGCCTCCTCAGAACCCCGTGATGGGACTTTTTTAACTTGGTTCTCAGGCTTAAACTGGTCATGGGAATACCACTTGGACACCGACGAGACGTCTTTGATCGAAACATAAACTGGACTTATGGTGATTGGATGTTTCTTTCGAAGTTCCCATTCAGGCACGTCCTCATCTTCTTGTGCTGCAACTTCTCAGGAGACACTCGTTGTTCATGTATCGACTGTGCTTGTTGAGAAGACTGTGGTATCTCATGATGCACTTGCTCGGTACGAGCTGGAGAAGGTTGTGGCATCTCATCAGGCACATGCTCACTAGGAGGCGGGGAAGAATGTGGCATCTCAGAAATGTGGAGATCACGAGACGGTGAAAATATCTCCCCGACCTCAACAACTATAATATTTTGTATTATTCTATATACGAATAAATATATATATAAACAATTGTAGTCAAAACAATATAGAAAACAAAAAAACAAAAATTAAAAATTCGAAATTTAAAACTTCGACTACAATTTTATGACATTAAATGAAATAAAATGAAAATGTTGTAAACATAAAAGTTGTATACCTCATCGACATGTACAACTTTTATTTTGGTCATCTTGTCATGTGACTTTGTTTGAACGATTTAAATTTTGAAAATCAAACAATTTCAACTTGAAACAATATTTTGAAAGAGTAAATGATTTCAGATGAAAAACTCATGAATACCAAAGTCGTAAAACTCATCAATATGTACAACTTTTATTTTGATCATATTTTTATTTGACCAAATTTGAATAGTTGAAATTTTAAATTTCACTAAATGCCAACTTCAAACAAGATTTTGAAGTCTTAAATGATTTCAACAATAAAAGTCGTGAACATAAAAGTTGTTGAACTCCTCCATGTCTACAACTTTTATTTTGGTCACTTCTTCATGTGACAAAGTATTAGTAAACATTGTTCATAAATTCACATATGACTCATAGTTTCATGAACTATACGAGAAACATGTTGATTTGTGAACAATGTTTACTATCACTTTGTCAGATGAAGAAATAATCAAAATAAAAGTTGTAGATCTTGATGAGTTATACAACTTTGATATTCATCACTTTTTCATCTGAAATCATTTAATGGTTGAAAATCTCGTTCGAACTTGTCATTTTTTTAAATTTTAAAATTTAAAGTGCTCAAACTTTATCAAATGAAAAGAATGATCAAATCAACACACCAACTTGATAGGGCAAGATTTTAGAAAATTTTAAGAAAAAAATCACACATTTGGAGTTAGTATGAGGGAGAAAGACTAGTTATAAAATTTACCCAAAGATTAAAAAGAAAAATCATAACTGTTCATGATGATCAATGATGAACAAGTGTGATTTCTCTTTTTAATCTGTGGCTGAAACTTGTAACTAGTTTTTTTCCCTCATACTAACTCCAAATGTGATGGTTTTTCCCTAAAATTTTCTAAAATCATGCTCTATTATTTAAGTCTAGTCATCTATCTTTGTTGCTAATTTTGAACAATTTAAATTTTAAATTTTAGAAAATGACAGCTTCAAACCTGATTTTCAAACACTAAATGATTTCAGCTGTAAAGGTGATGAATATAAAAGTTGTATAACTCATGAAGATCTCCTACTTTTATTTTGGTTATTTCTTCATTTCATAAAGTGTTAAGTGATTTCATAAAGTTTTAGTAGTAATAGAGTGGATGTTCAAATAGAGTCATCTGGATGTTGCAAAGGGTAGTCTTACACACATGCATAAAATGTAGTCTCACACACATACAAAATATGTAGTCTTACACACGTACATAAATATATAGTCTCGCACGCATGCATAAATGAAGTCTTACAAACACACACTTACACAAACACTCCACGTTCAACAACTAGCTAGCCCGCTGTAACGACTTTCCCCTTGACATATTTTCGTTCCCATGGCATTATGTCTTTGCGGAGGTTCTTTTCGACAACACTGATCTTCTTATGAAAGTCTATGAATAGCGGCATCTCATCGTAGTTATTGTAAGCTTCAACATCGTCCATGCCATCAACTCCAATAATGTGTTGTTTCTCGGAGGCAACCACGTGCTTTGTCTTCTTCTTCGGGGGGAGGTTACTTTATGGGTCAGACATATAGAAAACTTGTGTGACTAGTGAAGCGAGCACCCAAGGGTCATTTTGGTAGCCTAGATTCTCGAGGTCCAGGGCTCTCAATCCGATCTCATTCAGTTGGTGTTGTTTGATCCAGCGGCATCGAAACAGGGCCACCGTTATATCCCTTCCATAGTCAAGTTCCCATATCTCTTCAATGATGCCAAAGTATTGGATCTTTCGTCGTAATCCATCGAGAGCCTCTATTCGAACGCCGCTGTTTTGGTTCACGTATTTACTATCCTTTGTGTGGGTATAGTACGTATACCCACTGATGTCATAAGCATTCCAAGATGTCACTTGTCTCGATGGCCCCTCCTCCAACCTACTGATGGTAAAAGAGTCTATGGTTTCTCTAGGCGGTATATTTTGGTCCTTCAACCATGTAGTTAGTCGTTGCTTATGTTGTTTCATGACCCAATCATTCGAACGACCATTTCTCTCCGCCATAATGATAACCAAGTGTTCATCAATATATGGTTGCATCAGTTGTGTAATCTGCAAGACACTATAATACGCCCGACTCACCTCTTTGTAATTATGGTCGATAAACACTTTTCTACCACTGGTGCCCTTCCTAGCTAGCCTACCCTTGTGACGAGAATCAGGTTTACCAATCCCTTTCTGTACTTTTAGGTACTCTTGACAGCACTCGACGACTTCTTCAGTGCTGTAACCCTCTATCATGGAGCCCTTTAGGTATGCTCGATTATGCACGTATCAACTTAGAACCGACATGAACCGCTCGTAGGACCACATTTCATGCAAGTAGCAAGGGCCAAGCACATGTATCTGATGAACCATGTGAATCATGAGATGTGGCATTATATCAAAAAAAGCAGGAGGTAAACACATCTCCAGTTGGTTTTGTGTCTCCACTACAAATTCATGTAGGTCACTCAACTCTTCCTTGCTAATCGTCTTCTGTGAGATCTTCGAAAAGAAGTAGTACATGCGGGTGATGGCCATTTTCAAGAACTCTGGCTTTATAGCCCTGATTGCAATAGGTAGAAACACTGTCAGCATCACATGGCAATAGTGAGCCTTGCAGTGTGTTATTGACAAGTCCTTCATCGACACTAGCTTCTTCACATTTGCTGAAAACCCAGTCGGGACTTTGATCCCCCTCAGGAAAGTGCATATAGCTCTTTTCTCGTCTGGTGTTAGGTTGAAGCATGCCGCGGGCAAAGTGTAATTTCCATTAGCCTCAGGTACCGGGTGAAGCTGTGGCATCACGTTTAGCTACACCATGTCTTTCCGTGCTTTCAGACCATCCTTTGAATTGCCTGTGTCCATCAAGGTAGCAATGAGACTCTCAAAGACATTCTTCTACACATGCATAGCATCAATGGCATGGGGGACCTCCAAGTCTGGCCAATAAGGCAGATACTGAAAGAAGATCGATTGTTTCTTGAAAGGTATGCCTTCGACAGGAGGTGTGCTTCTATCTCTGTTTGTCCCATCCGGATTATTCTTTCCATAGACGACGTATATGTTTTTCACCATTTTGTACATGTGTTCTCCATTATGACGTCTCTCCGGAGGGGGTTCAATCTCTGGGGCGTTGTCATAAAATCTAAAGAACAATTTGCTGCGGTACTTGTGACTTGTCTTTAAGAAGCGTCGGTTCCTTAGGTAAACTATCTTCTTGGATGCATCTAGGTACACCTATGTAGTACCATCCAAGCAAACCAAACATCCCGTCTTCCCTTTGATCTGTCTAAACAAAGCAAACAGCGTCGGGTAATCATTGGTAGTAACAAATATTATTGCTCTACATATGAAGTCCTCCTTTTGGAACGCATCGTACATCTGCTCCCCATGCCTCCATAGCCTCTCCATTTCTTGCATCAAGGGCTCGAGGAACACGTCTATATCAATGCCTGGTTGTTTAGGGCTAGAAATAAGAATAGTGAGGAGAAGGTACTTTCTTTTCTGACACAACCATGTTGGGATGTTGTACATGGTCAAGATCACTGGCCATGTGATATGGTCGCTCATCCTCTCATTGAAGGGATTCATTCCATCGGTGCTCAAGCCAAACCGTACATTCCTTGGGTCATCGCTGAATTCTTTGTGCTTCTCATCAAACCTTTGCCACTGACTACAATCAATCGGGTGTGCAATCTTATCATCATCCACCTTGCGCTAATCATCCCATCGTGTCATGAGTGCGGCTTCTTTAAGGTTTAGGAAGATACGTCTCAAGCGGTTGGTCACTGGCAGATACCACATTACCAGGGCAGGAATTCTTCTCTGCTTTGCATCGTTGCCTAATGGAGTGTCCTCTGGGGGTTGAAATTCTTGTACCACCTTTTTTGTACCCTTCTTATTTTTCATTTTCCCCGTGGAGGGTTCGTCCCCATCGTAAAGGTCATTATTCTTGTACCGGCTAGCCCCACATCGGGGACATTTATCTAGTGACTTGAACGTTTCACCACGAAAAAGTATACAGTGGTTGGGGCATGCATGGATTTTTTCATCCCCCATTGTCAATGGACTTATGACCTTCTTCGCTTGGTATGTGTTGGCGGGAACTGAGTTTGGTTGTGGCAGCACCCATGATAGGAGATGCAATAGATCATTGAAACTACAGTCTGACCAGCCGTACTTAGCCTTTAGGATGAGCAGCTCAAGCACAAAATGTAGCAATGTCCAATGTGTCGGACAGCCCTTTTCAACACCATACACAGTCTCCTTCGATGCTTTTGTCACCCTTTCCAAATTTTCTAGACCTTTCGGGCTATTTAGTAAAATCTCTTGTCCAAGGGCTCGAATCATATCATCCAAATCATCTTTATCCCCGATACGTGCTCCACCATCATTATTGGCACCACCTTCGTCGTTACCATCCCAACCACCAGCATCACCACCTTGTTCATTACCAAACTTGAAATCCATTCGTGCATCAAGCTCTGCTGAATATTGGGACAGGGATTCTATGGTTTCGTCGTCGTATTCCTCCTCATCCTCGTCGTTAACAATAACCATTTCACCATGATGAATTCACACCGTGTAGTCCTCAACAAATCCTCGCATAATCAAATGTGATCTGATGATAGTCACATCTGTCCATGCCATACGGTTCTTGCAATCTTTACCGGGGCAAATAATTGTATCCTTATTCTCTTTTAATGTCGTTGCATGCTTCTTTGTGGCTTCAATAAATTTATCCACCTCTTCACGGAAACCTGCCTTGAACCTTAACGAACCATACATCCAAGAGTTTCTGTACTCCGTCTTTTACAACAACAACAAAACAAACATTAAATGACTACTTATTCAGATATATATAAAAATGAATCAAAGTAATAATTACTTGAGAATAATTGTATATACTTCAGATATATATGACTATAAATCTAATATAATTACATGAATCATACAAACACACCATGGTAGAGGAAAATTAATTAATGGCCCATTTATCCATAAATAATTAAAATACAAATTTATTGATTACAATAAATAATTTCAAAGACAACAATTAGCAACAATTATACTTTACCCAATATCTTTCATACAAACCCTAGTCCAATTTCATCAAACATAAATTTACAAAAATAAAATTAATAAAAAAACCAAACCCTAGATCTAGATCCACATGCACACGAAACATCCATAAAACTAACTAATTGTTCACTAAAATTAAGAAACATGGACCAAATAAATGTATGATCTTGTTCCCCTCCTTAATTTACCCTAGTACATTTAAAACTTGGGTCTAATTTGCTTCACAAGTAGCTCAAGCACCATAGAAGAGAGAGAAAAACAAAACTCTAATTACTCACTAACCAACCATTAAAACTTCAAAAAAAGTATGGAATAGCATTTTCTAACCTTCTACAACCTCTCCACCAAAGGATTTGAGACCAAAACCTTCCCCCATTAGTAGAGCAATTTTTAGGAGGTGCCCAAGGCCTCCCCACCTTTCTTTCACGGGTTGGAGTGAGTGACCCGAGAAGGAAGAAGGTTCTGTATCCTTTTTATATGTGGTCATTTGTAGGGGCAGCTGGTGATTGAGCCGCCCCTACAAAGCCCCTACAAATATAAACTCCAAGGGCGGCTGGTGATTGAGCCACCCCTACAAATTAGACCCCATTTGTAGGGGTGGCTCGTATCACCAGCCGCCCCTACTGTTCCATTTGTAGGGGCGGTTGGTGTCTGGGCACCCGAGCACGTCACTGTAGGGGTGGCTCCATCACCAGCCGCCCCTACAAAAAAATCGAACCGTTGCTAAAAATCATTTTTAGGTAGTGTGCCTGAGGCACTCGAAAAAGGCCAAATTGTACTCGGCAAAGCCTTTGCCGAGTGCGGCACTCGGCAAAGAACACACGACAAAAAATTGATCGGCAAAGCCGTCTTTGCCGAGAGCCCCGGGGGCACTCGGCAAAGAAAAGCAACCGTCACGGCGCCGGCCCCGTTGACGGTGGCTTTGCCGAGTGCCAACCCTGCAGGCACTCGGCAAAGATTTTTTATAAAAAATCTTTGCCGAGTGCCCCTGGCCGGCGCTAGGCAAAGTTTGAATTTTTTTTAAAAAAATTCTTTGTCGAGTGGCCTATTGCCGGCACTCGGTAAAGTTTGAATTTTTTTTAAAAAAAATTCTTTGCCAAGTGCCCTCTGGCTGGCACTCAGTAAAGTTTAAATTTTTTTTAAAAAAAATTCTTTGCCGAGTGGCAAGCTGGAAAAATGGTTTTCCGAGCGCCCATTTTTCCAGCTTTGCCGAGTGCTGTGACCATGGCACTCGGCAACGGGGTCCTTTACCGAGTGCAACACTCGGCAAAGTGACCCAAAACGGCAATTTTTTATTTTTTTACATTCCATCATGACAAATAAATTCATACAATCATATATCTCATCCATCACATATATATCTCATTCATCACATATATATCTCATCCATCACATATATATATCTCATCCATCCACGCATCCATCCGCACATATCACATCCATCACAATATATATCACATATATAATAATAAGTGCTCAAGTCCATTCAAATAAATCCACAAGTCCATCAAAGTCCACAAGTGCATCACAAGTATATCACAAGTTCATCACCAAGTGAACAACAAATGAAAAAAAAATACAACATGCACTCATCTCGGCCCCTGCGACTATGGTGAAGGCCCAGTTCCATCATTCTGAGGTGCATGAGGTGGATTATTCGAACCACCGTCAGATGGAGAGTGCACAAAGGAGAAAAGATTGCATGTGAAACAAGATTATTTGGATAGCTAATCTAGGAAGGTAGAGGCCATACAAGCAAAGCACAAGTGAAAGTAAAAAACTTTCATACTCACAGGAGTAGCTGGAGCTGCAGGACGTGGAGGCAAAGGTGGAACCAATAGCCCAGCTGGCAGAGAGAAGCCCACACGTTGCCCAAGCCCTTGTAGGAACTACGTAATGTTCGTCAGCCTCTGCACCTGGGCCTACCGCTCGTCCCGCTCGGCCTCCTGCTCGACCCGCTTGGCCTCCAACTGGGCCGCCATCCTCTGGTGCCTGGCCTCCAGCTCCTGACGTTGCCTCATTTCTTGTTCCAGCCGGGCCTGCAATATTTCACTCCAATGTTTCAGTAATGCAAAGCTAATTAAGGTGTGTAAAGATCAATGTATGATGAGTAAAACAGGATTAACCTCGAGTGCGTCGACCAGTGCTGTGCAGCGGTCGGCCGTGTGCAAATGGATGGGCTCTCGCTCGTGCTCCGTGCTTGGATCTGGGAGAGAGAGGGAGTAGAGGGCGTGTCGATGATGCCGTCGCCAAGCCAGAACCGCCCATGCTTCTTGCCTTGCCCCGCCCTCATGACGGCCTCTCCATCGAAGTCCTGGGTGCTCGGATTGTGGTCTAACCCATGGAGCGACCTCGCCACCTCAGTGTACTCACTGATGCGGGAGTGGACGCTCGGGTTTGTGTATGCCTCGGGCGGGTCCTCCAGGTTGAAGGAGATGTCGGACGTCGCCTTGACCTTGTGGGCCATACACCATGCATGGAAGTTCAAGCAAGCATGGCCACTATGTGATGCCGACTACAATAAAGACAGCATGATGATTAGAAATCAGGCAAAACTGAGCGTCACAATAGATAAATGAATTCGCGTACCCATGCTTGTTTGTATCCGGTGAGGCTACGGCTGCCTTGATGGTGTGCTTGACCTTGCATCTGCAAACGACGGTCCCGGTCATCCCTATGCATCTTGAGGTACTCCTCCGTGAACCACCTCTCCACCATCATCGCCCAGCACTCGGGATACGCTTGGCACCGCCAGGGAATCATCTACACGTCATCAAGTATTGGACATATAAGAAGATCAAATTAAACCAACTTAATCTCAAAACGAATCAATATTGATGTTCTTCATTTACCTCAAGGTACTGCTCCCGGGTCAGCTGCATCTCTCTTGCGTCTTTCTTGGTTTTCCTCTCTCCAAGCTTCGACCCATAGTAGGTTACGATGGCCTGGATGCGCACCTTGTGATGCATGTTGGAGACGAGTTTTTTACAGGCTTTGGTAGTCACCTGCTCCGCCCTGGCCTCAAATCCCTCCTCGTATCTGTAATAAGTCTGCATACAAAAGCGATATATCCATTCATTATTTCAAGAAAAGTCCAATGAATGCGACGTATTGAGCAATGTTGTGCGAGGGAGACTTACCCAAAGCTCTGCTTTCACCCGCGCCGCCTTGTTGGGGTACTTCGCATTGGTGGCGATGGCGTAGTGGTCAAACGAGTAGGCCGGCTCCGTCTTTGATGCGTACGTGACAATGTCGGGGAAGTGTTGCCTACATAGAAGACCCAGGATGCCGTTGACTAGCCGTGCACTACCACCCGACACAACCAACCAGTTCCTGCACAAGTGATTAAGAAAAATTATTAGTTTTTTTCATCATATCAAATGAAGTAGTGGTGATAACATATAAAGTTACTTACTTTTGCCCTTTGGGGTGAATCACTGGGCGTTGGTAAGGAAACAGAACATGTGGGAGGCTCGTGGGACCTCGCAAGTAGACACTCGAAGAGGAGTCGGAGGAAGCGGAACCCGTGCCTGCCGCCTCCAACTCATCGTCCTCGTGCGGCCCCTCCTCGTCCGTCTGCCGAACCAGCTCATCGTCCGACTCGTCCACGGGCGCCACCTCCTCCTCCGGCTCCTCCTCACGCTGCGTGGGAGGAGATGCCCCCTCCTACATTTGGTGGTCCTCCTCCTCCTCCTATCCGATCCCTCCGCTGCCCCCTCCGCCTCTTCCTGCAGCCGGCGTGGTCTTTGGTAAATCGAGTTCACGGACCTGTGACGATCGTCCGCCATCTTTGTTCAATCACCTGCAACAAAAAAGAAAAACAAGACGTAATTAGAAATAGGTGCAAAAATGAACAAAACATAATTACAAAAAACATAGTAATACATGTATTAGAAATATTTGCAAAAATGAACAAAACATAATTACAAAAAACATAGTATTACATGTATTAGAAGTAATCTTCATGATTGAGATTAGCTAGATCATAGGTCTCGTCATCACCATCAACATTGTCCAACTCATCAACACTATCCGAAGGAGGAATGTTGTCTTCATTGTCATTGCCTAAATGTAATCGCTCAAGCATTTGTATGTCCTTTAGATTTCGCACCTCATCTCCAGCGTCCTCGTCATCATCCCTTTCATTGTCTACTTCCATTGCTATCTCTTCGGTTAAGTCTATGTCAAACCTTCCTTGTAGTCCCTCTTCTTGATAGTACTTTCCATCATATGTGTTTGGGTTGAAGTTGTAATCTTCATCGTTTGGGATAGGTAGTTTACCGTGTGGCGATACCTTGTGCATAATAGACCAACCCTTAAGATGCTCAGCGTCTTTGCACGTGTATGACGTATAATAAACCTGGACGTCCTATTGAGCCACAATGTAGACATCTTTTCCTGGATAGACGGAATCCCATCGAATCTTAACTAACCCAAGCTTAGGGGTCCGTCTCATTACTCCAGGATGAAACCAGTGGCATTTGAATATGATAGGAGTAAGAGGTTTGGAACCATAGAATGATAGTTCGTAGATTTCTTCAATTCTTCCATAATAGTCGAGTCCATCAGTGCTGGGCGTAACAACTCTGCTATTTGTGGTTTTTCAATTGAGCCGACTCTGCTCATAGCTTGCTGTGTGAAAACGATATCCATTCATGTCATAACCAGTAAATGACTTGACCCTAACAACATAGCCGTTTGCAACCTGTCTCAGCTCGTCACTTATAGACGCATTAGTTTGGGCTTTCTGTTTGAACGAACAAATGAAATCAGGGCTCCCCGGCCCCGCACCCCGTGAAAGAAGGGTATCATTTTCTTGCGGGGTAGGTTGCCTTGATCCATGCCAGGATTGACAAAGAAATTCTTTGTACCAACGAGAAACAAGGGGGTTGGATGAAGAAACAAGGACATACGGCAAAATGAAACAAGTTCGTTCAGAACTTACCCAATGAACGGCTGCACCTCGACAAGGTTGGTCAACACATATAGCATGATACTGCGCCACTCTTCATTTTTCAATTGCTTAGTGGTCGATGCACTTGTGCTTCCGAGTTGCCCTTGGAAAAGGCTGAGGTTCGATTCATTTTTGCCAGCATTGTAACAAGGGGGTCGATTATAAACGCTAGGAAGTTTCTCAGTGTAGTATTTCTCTATGAAGTTCGACACCTCCTCTAGAATGTATGCCTCTGCAATGGAAGCCTCAATTTTGGCTTTCTTTCTACATTTTTTGCGAAGAGTCTTCAGACATCTCTCGATTGGATAGCACCAACGGTTCTGCACGGGCCCCCCATCCGTGCCTCATACGGGAGGTGCACAATCAAATGCTGCATCGACAAAGGAGAAGCCGAGTTGAAAGATCTTCTCCAACTTACAGAGCAACACGGGTGCAGCTTTTTCCAAGTCATCAATGACGGTCCGAGAGAGCTCCTTGGCACAAAGTTGGCGGAATAAGTAGCTCAACTCTGCCAGCACTTGCCAGACATGCTCCGAGACATAGCCTCGAACCATCGCCGGAAGAAGCCGCTCAATCCATATGTTGTAGTCATGACTCTTCATCCTATTTACTCGCAGAGTGCCTAAGTTCACTCCCCTCTTTAGATTCGTTGCATACACATCAGGGAACATTAGCATCTTGATCCATTCAAGTACTTCCCTCCTTTGGTCCTTTTTCAAGACAAAATCGGCCTTAGGCCTTCTCCAGGCCTTGCCAGGACTAGGAGGCTGCATCTCTTGATTTGATCTATCGCACAACGTTTCTAGGTCCACTCTAGCCTTAGGGTTGTCCTTAGACTTTTTAGTGTCCATGAGTGTTGCCCAAAATTCCTCGGAGACATTCTTTTCAGTGTGCATTACATCAATGTTATGTGGCAGAAGAAGGTCATCGAAATAGGGGAGCCTCGTCATGCCCGAGATATGAGTCCACATATGTTGCTCGCCATATCCCATAAAACCACCTTCTTCATTGGGCATGAGAGCATCTATCTGAGCATGAACCTCGGCACCAGTCATCATCCGTGGTGCAGGGTTTGTCACTTTGACACCTTTCATAAAGTTCTTGATGTCTTGTCTGAATGGATGGTCAAGAGGTAGGAATTGACGATGTCTGTCGAACGATGAATACTTGCCACCCTTCTGCAACCAAATGAACCTCACACCTTCCTTGCATATTAGGCATGGGAACTTCCCGTGAACACACCAAGCGCAGAATATCCCATACACCAGGAAGTCATGTAGGGAGTAGTGGTACCAAACGTGCATTTTGAAGGTTGTCTTTGTAGCTCGATCGTATGTCCATACCCCTTCGTCCCAAGCATGGACCAATTCATCAAACATGGGCCCCATGAACACACCCATATTACTCCCTGGGTGTCCAGGAATTATCAATGACAAGAATACGTTATGTCGTTGAAAGGAGACACCGGGGGGGGGAGATTAAGGGGGATAACGAAGACGGGCCAACATGTGTATGGGGCAGCCATCATTCTAAAAGGATTGAACCCATCTGTTGTCAGCGCGACACATACATTATGAGCCTCATCTGCTTTGTCACGATGTTTGTCATTAAAGCGGATCCAAGCTTCACCATCGGATGGATGTACCATCTTGTCAGGATTGTACCGTTTGCCATTTTTGTGCCATGTCATCTATTTTGCGGATTCCTCAGTCATGTATAGCCGTTGGATCATCGGTAGGAATGGAAGGTACCATAGGATTTTCACGGGGATCGTAAGTTGCCTCTTCTGGCCATCATCAGAGTCTACCTCCAGGTACCTGGAGGATTTACACTTTGGATAGAACTTTGCATGCTCGTGTTCTTTCCTAAATAGGGCACACCCCTTCGGACAAGCATGTATCTGCTCATACGGCATCTTAAGTGCATGAAGGAGTTTCTGTGACTCGTACATGCTCTTTGGTAGAATGTGGCCCTCTGGAAGTAGGGTGCCAATCATGGCCAACATCTTATCGAAGCCAGGTCGACTCAAGTTTAACTCGGACTTCAACCCCTTTAAGCGTCCAATGGCATCCAGTTGAGACACCGTTGACCGATCGTGAAGGGGTTTCTGTGCCGAGTCCATCATGTCGTAGAACGCCTGTGCGGCTACCTCCATCTCCTCCTTCTCATGTCCCTCATCGAACTGTCCTTGATGAAAGTCATCTAACATGTCCGCTACCCCGTCATCAGCATCAAAAGCCTCCACCCGTGGTCTCACCACCTCCTCTCTCATACGATGGGCTTCACCATGGTGGACCCACCGGGTGTAGTCTGGCGTAAATCCATTCTTCACAAGATGTTTACCCATTTGCACCTTGTTTACCCTTCTCCTGTTTCCACATTTGCTGTAGGGACACAAAACTAGGCAATGTCCTTTAGCAGCCTTGCCAAATGCACTGTTCAAGAAAGCATCGGTCTTGTTCATCCATTCCGTGGTGTAATCACTCTGACTTCTCCAGCCCGTGTACATCCACTAACGGTCATCCATCCTCTAACATATGTATCAGCGAGTAATGTAACCATCAATTGCATCTACATGGTGTTCCTACTATCTAATAGGTGAGGATAGGTCCTAATCCCACCCGCGGATGCATAGATGAGGTTAGTTTCCATGCTCTACTCCGGTCCGAGATAAAATTTCGGCAGCACCTCCCTGCTGTTCTCTAGATACACGTCCTGCCAAAGAAGAGTGCATATCCGGAGAACAACAGGGAGGTGATGCCAAAACTCTATCTCGGACCGGAGCAGACCATGGAAACTAACCCATTTATGTATCCGTGGGCTGTCCAGAAAACGTGGACAATCCAAAACAGATACGGTCATAGATATGCAAAGATCTGCATACCTCCAACTGTATCTCTTTCAAACGGGAGATGCCTAACTGGGTTACGCGATCTACGACCATGATACGAAAAGAGGGGTTATACCTAGGGTGGCGGTGGAGTCAGGCTAGCGGGGCCATGGCGGGTCGGTGCAGTGGTGAGGTGACGCGGTGCAGGCAGACCGGCACGACGATGGGAACTCGGACTCGGCTCTGACGGGCTCTTCTCTACAAAAATAGAACAAAATACTGTCATTTAAAAAAAATTCGGCAGAACCTCCCCTGCACGGTGAGGTTTCCAAAACTTGCAAAAAACAGCGGCACGATGGCCGACAAGCACATATGTCTCAAGAGAAGCCATGTAGTTTGGATATCAATCCATGCAGAAGAATATATCTAAGTTGTACCACTACTTCTACTACTACTTCCACGATTGCTACTACTACTACTATCACTATTGCTTCTACTACTACCACTAGTTCTACTACTACTACTACCACTACTTCTACTACTACTACCACTAGTTCTACTACTACTACTACTACCACTAACACTACTACTACAACTAATACTACTACAACTATCACTACCACGACAACAACAAGAGAGAGGGCATACCTAAAGGGCGTCGGGGGGGGGGCAGGCGGCGTCGGGGTCGGGGTTGGGGTTGGGGTCACCGAGTCGGAACGGGTCGGCACCAGGCGTCGGCGTCAGGCGGGCGGTCCACGGGCATGGCCGAGGCGATAAGGCAGCTCCTCGGCGTTTGGGCGGGCAAGGGCGAGCCAGCCATGCTCGGCCACACGCTGGTGCTGGGGTGGGCAGCACTGACGCGCGGACCCGGTGGTCGGCAAAGGGGCGGCTGGGCGTGGCGCATGACGAGGAGGGAGGCGGCTGGCTCGAGGGCTGGGCTGGGCGGGTGGCCACGGAGGAGGAGACGCGCGGCAGGCATGAGAAGGGCGGGCGGTGTGGGCGATGGATGGCGCGCCACAGTGTGGGGGGGGCGGGCGGGTGTGTGTGGTGAATGGCGTGGGCGGGTCGGCCAGCGTGGCTGGGTTGGCTGGCTGTCTGCTTGGACTGCCCGGCCAGCCGAAACTGATTAAGTGCCCCACCCGCCCTTTGCCGAGTGCTGGATCAGGGAGGCACTCGGCAAAGGAGGCAAGATTTTTTTTAAATCTCTTTGCCGAGTGCCCCAGATCTGTCACTCGGCAAAGTTTTTTTTTGAAAAATACTTTGCCGAGTACCCTTGACACGACACTCGACAAAGATTTATTTTTTTTAAATGCCTTTGCCTTGTGCCCCTGTGGAAGCACTCGGCAAAGAGGAAATTTTAAAAAAAAAATCAAAACCCTCTTTGCCGAGTGCCTTATTCTTAGCACTCGGCAAAGACACCCTTTGCCGAGTGCCATGCCCCGACACTCGGCAAAGTTTTTGTTTTGTTTTTGGCCTCCAAATTTTTTATGCAACTCTTTTAAAGTACTAGGAACTCCTAGTTAAAATTTGGGGATTTTTTATGGCTTTTTGATATATTTAGTTACTTTATTTCGGTTACTTTAAAGTACCAGGAACTAAATATATCAAAAAGCCACAAAAAATCCCCAAATTCTAACTAGGAGTTCCTGGTACTTTAAAAGAGCTGCACAAAAAATTTGGAGGCCAAAAACAAAAAAAAATTGCTAAGTGACGAGGCATGGCACTCGGCAAATGGTGTCTTTGCCGAGTGCCAAGAATAAAGCGCTCGGCAAAGAGGGTTTCGATTTTTTTTTTAAATTCCTCTTTGCCGAGTGCCTCCACGGGGCACTCGGCAAAGGCATTTAAAAAAAAATAAATCTTTGCCGAGTGCCGTGTCAGGGGCACTCGGCAAAGTATTTTCTAAAAATTTGCCGAGTGCTCGGCAAAGAGGGTTTCGATTTTTTTTTTAAATCCTCTTTGCCGAGTGCCTCCACGGGGGCACTCGGCAAAGGCATTTAAAAAAATAAATCTTTGCCGAGTGCCGTGTCAGGGGCACTCGGCAAACACATTTCAAAAAAAAAAATCTTTGCCGAGTGCCGTGTCAGGGGCACTCGGCAAAGTATTTTCTAAAAAAAAAAATTTACCGAGTGCCAGATCTGGGGCACTCGGCAAAGACATTTCAAAAAAAATATTTTGCCGAGTGCCGTGTCAGGGGCACTCCGCAAAGTATTTTCCAAAAAAAATCTTTGCCGAGTGCCTAACACCAGGCACTCGGCAAAGAAGGACGTGGCCGAACACCGTTACGCGGGGCAGCCTATGCCGAGTGCCGCGCTTTTACCGAGAGCCTGGCACTCGGCAAAGAACTCTTTGTCAAGTGCAATTCTTTGCCAAGTGCCCAATTTTTGACACTCGACAGAGACTCTGTTTCCAGTAGTGAACTACACCTGGAAATCAATTTATGAAGAGACCTGACTCATTACTAGAAATTATCTCTTCTCTCTACACCTAAAAGCATCCACAGGAATCGTCCACCGCAGAACCAAACTCTGATATAAAAAAATTCTCCGTTAAAAAACTGATCGGACCGGGTAAACGATCGGGCTCTGAGAAGAAAATCTACGCTAGAACAAAATCCGGATTATACTCTACGAAGTACGCTCCTCAAAAGGATCGGGCTCTAGGAATTACTCATCCGGATAGTAATTACTCGATTGAAAAAAAAATCAACCGGCACAAGTTGTTTTGTTCCTAAAAAATGACTTGAGGAAGTTGTTCTTTTGTTTTTTTTTTCTGTTTTTTCCCCACGAAAAGTTGTTCTTTTGTTGTGTTATTAGATTGGTTTAATCACGTTTAGCAATGTGAACTAGGCTTCATAAGTTGCTGTTAGTCTGGCCTTGACACTATCGTTTCAGCATAGGCTAAGATAAATCAGTTGCAGATCCTGGTAGTTTTCTACTTTTTGGATGTTTCTAACTTACTGTGATAGGAGCTGATACGAATGAAGACAGGAATTTCCAGGAAAGTGTGAGAAATCATTTTCCTTTCGGCGACGGAGCCGTTTGCCTTCCACTGCCAGTGACGGGCTCGCACCTGACTAGTCTGCGACTCTGCGTACGTAAGCGACGACGTCACGCGTTCACCCTTCCCGTCGAGCAAATACGACTTCACTTCTTCCAAACCTTCTTCTTCCTCTCCCCCAAGCAGCAGGTCCAGAGCCAGCGTCGTCTCTGATCTCTCCTCTCCTCTCCCGCTGCCGTATAAGTACGTAGCAGCCTGCAGCAGGCAGCAGAAGCTGCACACATCCATCCATTTCTAGCTGCTGATCTTTGATATATCCTGCATCGTCGGATCGATCTTGCGCGTAGATTACACAAGGAAGCACTCGCTGAGCTAGGAAAAGCCATGGCTACGCCGGCGGTGAAGGTGTACGGGTGGGCTATCTCGCCGTTCGTGTCGCGGGCTCTGCTGGCGCTCGAGGAGGCCTGCGTCGACTACGAGCTCGTCCCCATGAGCCGCCAGGCCGGCGACCACCACCGCCCGGAGCACCTCGCCAGGAATGTACGTGCCTCCCTCCCTCGACCCACCATGAATTTGCTTGTTGGTTTCACTTTCACTCCGCTCATCGGCCCCGACTGACACGCCGCTCCTGTGCTTAATTGCTGCAGCCTTTCAGGAAGGTGCCGGTGCTCGAGGACGGCGACCTCACGCTCTTCGGTAAGTTCATCATCAACCATCGGGCGTGTCATATCTGCTCCTTATTCTTTCCAGATTATACTCCCTCGGTCAAAAAAAAAAGAAATCTTTTTAAATAGATTTATTTGGAAATATATTTTAATATTTACATTATAAGTATTAATTTTTATATATTTAGTCAAATTTAAGATTATTTAACTTTTTTAAGATTATTTAAATCTTTACGATGTGAGATTTACATTTTTTAGACCGATGGACTAATTCACAGTTTTATCCTAGGTCAATTTTTTTAACTTTAAGTAAGTTTATAAAAAATATGCCAACACCCACATGGTCACATTAGTTTATTAATATTTTCAACAATATTTTAATAATACACTTATTTTTGAACATATAAGAGTAGATGTTAAATTTAAAGTGAAATACAGTTTAGAACGAAGCGGAGGTAGTATTTTGCTTTGATTCTACGAGTTCTAAAACGTGTGGTATGTATTATTTTTCAGAATCCCGTGCGATCGCGAGGCACGTTCTGCGCAAGCACAAGCCAGAGCTCTTGGGCACCGGCAGCCCGGAGCAGGCGACCATGGTAGACATATGGCTTGAAGTGGAGCCCCGTTGGTGCTGGAGTGCATCGTCGCGCCGTTCTACGGTCGCGAGCGCAACCAGGCGATCGTCGACGAGAATGTGGAGAAGCTCAAGAAGGTGCTCGTGGTGTACGAGGCGCGGCTGAGCCAAAGCAAGTACCTCGCCGGCGACTTCCTTAGCCTTGCCGAGCTCAGCCACTTCACCATGATGCACTACCTTATGGCCACCGAGTACGCTACGCTGGTCGAGGCATTGCCGCACGTCAGCGCCTGGTGGGAGGGCCTTGCCACGCGCCCAGCAGCGAAGAAGGTCGCGGAGTTCATGCCGGTCGGCACCAGGGCACCTAAGAAACAGGAGTGATAATGAGAAGTGACGTGTGTTGTGCTTAATTACTTTCTCATGTGCACGTGGTGCCTCTGTAGTTTGTCTATTTGTCTTTTGCTGCCTCCTCCACCGCACACGTGGCCGTGTTGACCCCGGCTAAAGGTGCGTGGGCGTCTGCTTCTGCGTACGTTCAGTGCTGGCTCGCTCGGGCATTCTGCATGTGCGCATACACTTTGACCAGGGAATACTCGGCTATTTGGGCACTGATCACCCAATGCATGCACGTCCGACTATTAGAGCTGGCCAACATGACAGAGATAGACAGCGCTGGACGGGTGCATGCAGCGCGTGCGTGCCCGCGAGTCATAGCGCGTGGGAGAAGTACATGCTGCAATATAGTGAAACCAAGTAAAACAATTGAAACATACGTTAGCAACATATGTTATAACCACTGCAACATATGCAACATCCAGAGAAAATACTTGTAACATACGTCTAAAATAGGTGAAACATTTAGAGCATACACTTGCAACATACGTGTATAGCCAATGCAACATATAGATGAAAACACGCAACATCCAGATGAAATAGCTGAAACATTTGGAAAGCACACTTGCAACATACGTGTATAGCTGCTGCAATGTATGCAACATTTAGAAGAAACACTTGCAATATATGTTTGAAACAGCTGAAACATACACTTGCAACACACGTGTATATCCATTGAAATATATGCAACACCAAATCTACTTTTACAACATCCAGATAAAACATATGCAACATACATCTGAAACACATAAAATATACGGTTGCAACATGTCCTCATCTACTTGGCGGCCCAATGAAGGTTGACGCGGGCGCGGGGGAGCGCAGCGTGAGGCGCGTGCGGCACGCGGCATGAGGCACGGACGGCGCGCGGCGTGAGGCACGGGCGGGGTGCGGGGCACGAAGCCAGCCCGGCGTGAGGCGTGAGGCGTGAGGCGCAGGGGTGTGCGGTGGGAAGCGTGTCCAACGCGAGGTGTGGGGGTGCGCGGCACGAGACGGTTCGTCTCGGTCGAAGCGTCTAGATTTTTTAATAATGGACTGGTCAGACCTGGTCCGTAGGCCCAGCGAAAGGCACGTGTCCGGCCGACGGACGCTCGGTATAGAGCATTACCGTTTACCAACAACACCTAGAAATCAATTTATAGGGGATGATTAGAGACCTGACTCTATACTAGAAATTGATTTAAAAAACAATTAGTCCAAGTTAGCATGTTTCTATTTTAAATAACCCTAAGACATATTAGTTTCTTATGTGATCTGTTCAATCTAATCTACTACTCCCTCCATTTTAAATTGTAAGTTATTCTAGCATTTTTTGATATGTAGTTTTTGCTATGCACCGATGTATACGTTATGTCTAGATGCATGATAAAAGCTATGAACCTACAAAAGCCAGTGCGACTTACAATTTGGAATGGAAGAGTTTTTAAGCACTGAATCAGATCAATCCAAGATAGATGAGTACCTATCTTTATCATTGTTAAGCATCATAATTAGTGTCAGTAATTAACCTAAGTCAGATTGCCGTCGCTAAGGCATGCCAAATTAAATTCTATGTGCTATCCTTAAACAGAACGATGTTGACATGTTTTAGTTTGGTTTGATGCCAATTGAGATTCTAATAATTGAACTAGGGTGCAATCAGTGAGCAATCATAAGATAATTAAGCATATTTTCTTAATCTATAGTTCCCTCCTAATAGTAAGACTGTCTACCCTAAATCCGGCCACGCACTATATTGAGTATCGGCCAGCAAAATTGAAACCCCTAGCTTATTTCTTGCCTTTGGGCTTGTTTTCATCTCTTTCTTCTTTCTCCAAGTATTAGCCTGCTCTATATGGCTTGATGATCACTCAACCACATCCTAGTCTTGCTCAGCATCTTGATGTGAACCTTATCTCAATCACAACTTAATTGGAAGCATCAATCCACTGGTTGTCATTCAATTACCCAAATTAAACTTAGAGCTTTTACGGTCCTGCACAAGGAATCGGACGTCCATTAGAACACCACAAACTCAGCACTGATTTTTTTAGAGAAGTTGATGCATCTCATCAGGGGCCATTCGGCTGGTCTGAAACTTGGCTTGTTCAGCTTCTTTTTTCAGCCAGAACAGAGTTTTTCTCCCACAATATTTCAGCCAGAACAGTGTTTTTCAGCCAATTTTAGCCAAGTTTCAGACCAGCGAATGGGGCCTCGATCAAATGTCAAATGGTACGTCATCGATCCTAGCAATCGGTCAATGATCAATGGATACCGTCGCTCCCGCCTTAACCCAGAAGGGATGGCAGGCTGGGTCACAAGTGGGCCATTATCGGGCTGCTTGCGTGCTCATTAGATGAACATGATTTTGCTCCGCTGGTGGGCCACACAGTTCTAAGGGCAAAAAATGTTTTTCTTTGCTGAATTTATTATGTTAGGACAACAAAATGTTTTTTTATTGTATTTACTGTTTTGTTAATTTTCTTCAGTGAATTATTTTTTTAAAGTATAGACAAATAAGTTTATTGCCTAAGAACAATGTTTACTTCCCAGTTTTGATAATTTAATCCCCAAAATATTTCAGTAGACAATTAAATGTGACCTTTGGAGTATCTTTGTTCACAATGTTTAAGTCTTTGAGCTATTAGTTTAATTCCTAATAATTTTTAATTCACAAGATAATGTAATTGTTCTGATTTCTGCGGAAGACACAATGCACCAAGGTTTTAGTGCCAAAAGTTTAGAAGGATGAAAATAGAGTTGTTGGAGAGGCGGTTTTTTCCAATCTTGCCAAAAAAAGCAAGGATTGGGAGAAGATTTAGGATACTCTTGGAGATGCTCTTAGAGCAACTCCAAGAGACTCTCTAAATCCTTCATAAATGCTAGGAATAAAGATTTTGATGAAAAACTACCCTTAAACAGCTTCTCTAAATGGTTATCCAAATATAGCCATCTTCTATTATGAATTTCTCGCTAGCCAAAAATAGAAGATGAGAATGACTCTTTAGAGTGCACATGAGATATAGAAAGACTGTTCGAGAGTCAAAAGATATAGAAAGCGATTTTTATGCAAGTAACTGTCGACTAAAGTTGATCGGCAGTCCACCGAGGGGGCTACCCGCGATGGTAGATTGATCGGAGAGGTGAGCGAGAACAAGAGCGAGATGGTGACAAGACACAAGATTTATACAGGTTCAGACCGTCAGTTGGACGTAATACCCTAATCCTGTTATCGGTGCGGGACCCACAGGATACCCCGCAGGGAGGAGAGAAGATCTAGTCTAACTAGGATTCTCCTCATGTAATCTTAGTAGTAGTTTTATCCTGTAATCCTACTAAGAACTCTCATTGTAAACCGACTAGGATTCTGACCTCCTGACTATATAAAGGAGGGCAGGGTTCCTAAAGACGGGAGATAACGATTGTAACAACGCAACAACACACAATCAATACAACGCAAGGGCTAACGTCGTCTGGACGTAGGGCTATTACTCGATCAACGATTGAGGGCCCGAACCAGGATAAATCGACCGTCTCTTGCGTTCACCGTCAAGTTCCGTATTCGCTGAAGCCCGAACAATACTGCCCCGGGGACCCCCGTGGCAGCCTATCGGTGGTCAAACATCGACAGCTGGCACGCCAGGTAGGACCTTTCGGTGAATTTGCATCCGAGAACTCGATGGACCTCAACAACATGATCTTCTCGACGGGATCAACTTTCATCTTCGGCTCATGGATCTGTGAGGCAGACGACAATGGCAAGCTCCAAAGCCGTCTCCTCGAAGATTCGAAACACCATGAAGACTATTCTATTCCGGCGACTACGACGGACCAAATCTCAGGAAGATTCACGCAACTCATGGTGTCCGATTCAACTCAGGTTTCGTGACTTTGCGCATCCGACTCGAATTCAAGCTCCGCTTCTGAGACAGAGTCTTATCCGAGTTCTTTCGAAAAACCGAGTTCTTTTTCGATGGGACTCCAGAACGTGGCCTCGGCATATCAAGAAAACAACTCGGAGAACACTCAGAATCTTTTCAAGAAGTCAAGTCTCTTTCCGTTCGGACTCCACAACATGGCAAAGCCTTATCAGGCACGGCTCGAAGGATCCCTCGATCCGGTGCTTAGAATGCCACTAAAAGGATCTCAGGAAGGTCTTGTACTGACTATAACATCTCAAGAGTGCATTGTCCACTGGCCGGGCTCTGTTCCCGAGGATAGCAGTACCCGACTGGACGACACAACGATGACAGCTATTCTACCTTACCAAGAAGGAGACTCGATCTGCGACCTCGAAGCCTCTACTAAAGTTATCAGCAACTCCGACAGCATGGAAACTAACGCCAATAACAGAACAGTTCACGCATGGGAAGTACTCATGGTTCGCCGTCCTCGATCATCGTTGTTTAATAAATGAAGATGAGAAAGAAATCAGCAATACATGGCACATCAGCCAACTAAGAAGATTCTACGCATGAAAACAACTCAAGGGAGAATACATGTACAAACCATAAGAGATCAACGTTCATGGTCAATAAAGATGTTGTCCCTCGACAAAATATGTATTATGGCTTATCAAACGATCATGATCAATAAAGATGGTTTTTCGGCAACATACGTTTTATGATGGCTAACCCCGAGTTGTTTCTAAAGAGCAAAATGGCTGAAACATGCCTGAGCCTACCGGCCGAGAGAAAAATAGCTGAAAAGATGCTTGAGCCCGCCGATGAGGGTAGCTAACAAGCTAACACCCGGACAAAAGAGCAAAATGGCTGAAACATGCCTGAGCCTACCGGCCGAGAGCAAAATAGCTGAAAAGATGCTTGAGCCCACCGATGAGGGTAGCTGATAAGCTAACACCCGAACCAAAGAGCAAAATGGCTGAAACATGCCTGAACCTACCGGCCGAGAGCAAAATAGCTGAAAAGATGCTTGAGCCCGCCGATGAGGGTAGCTAATAAGCTAACACCCGAACCAAAGAGCAAAATGGCTAAAACATGCCTGAGCCTACCGGCCGAGAGCAAAATAGCTGAAAAGACGCTTGAGCCAGCCGATGAGGGTAGCTAATAAGCTAACACCCGAAAAACAAAAAATAAAATGATTAAGCCTGGACATGGATTAGAATCAAGTCAAGACCCTCCAGCTCCTTGTTCCAAAAAGCAAGAGGCTCGGGGGCTACACTGAAGACACTCAAGAGTCCGCACAGAGTTGTTTATGCGACGCAGACAGGAGCCTGGCAAGCACTTGACAGATCAAGAAATAATGTGCAAAGTTGTTCACATGGCAAAGTCAAAAGCAAGACAAAGTACTCGGCAAGTCAAAAAACATTGATCACTTGGACAACTCATCCAAGGAATAAACAAAGCATCCGGGTAGAGAGGACATCGACAAATCTTCATTCAAAAGGAAGTATAATGTCATATTACAAGGCACGAGCATAGAAGTAAATTACGTCAAACGTCATCATCAGGGGAAGAAATAACAATATTAAGATTATCTACAACTCTACTGGCTAAGTCTTCGACCTCAGGCTCCATCCTCTCAACGGCATCAATGTACTCTTGACTATCAGCTTCCTCTGCTATCTTGGACAAAGGCGCCTCTGGAGCAAGAACCCGGACCTGGGCCAGGACATTCTTGGTACACAGTTGGGCGCACCTCTTCACGAACTCTTGAAAACAAGTCGGAATTCGGGGAATCAACTGAGCCCAAGACTGCCCATCATCCGCTGGAGTTCGGAGAGCGTCGGCTACTGAACGAAAGGATTTCCACAAAGCTTTCCAGTTTTTAGTAGCCGTCACCAACTTGCCAGACAAGTCTTCAATAGTTTTTTGAGCCTGCACAAGATCTCTATCAGCTCCACGCCTAATCAACTTAGCGAGCGCGAGTTCTTCCTCAGCACGAGTAATTACCTCCTCAGCCTTGTTGTGACTAGAACGGACAAGAGTCTTCATTTCAGCGATACTCTCCGAGAGCTTCTGCTTTTCAACTCGGAGAGCTAGACAAGACACCAAACAACAAGTCAGAAAAAAGGAAGGTTCAAATACAGAAGGAAACGAAAAGAACTCGCCATACCAGTACACTCTTTCTTCGCTGCTTCCAAGTTCTTCATGGCCTCCGAGTTCTTTAAAGCCTCCTAGACAGCAGCATCCCTCTGTCTCTCGGCCTCAACTACCCGGGCACGAAGTGATGTTTCCTGCTTCTGATGCACTTGACGCTCAGTCTCTAGCTCGGCCTGACAGAGACCAAGATCTGTCTTCAAGGCGCTTAACTCAGAGGACAACTTCTTCTCGGTTTCCGACGAAAAAAAGAAGCCGGTATGGTCCCGGGAGAAGGACTGAACAAGAAGAAAGAAAGAAAGAAGGCATAAGAATAGGAGAAAAATGAACATCCAAAGAAAGAACTTCAGAAAACTTACTTAGAGTTTTTCTCCAAAAGAAGTCGCAAAGTCTCCCCAAGAAGTGGTCAACTCTGACAACCGATGAGTGGCGTCAAATTGATGCACCACGTCTTCAGTAGAGAGAGTAGCTATGGGGGAAGACGACCGATGCGGAGAAAGCAAAAGCAGGGACACATCATGGGAAGTCCCGGCTACCTCTCTAGATGAGTCCACCGCCATGGCCACGGTCACCTCCGGGGGAGCCAAGCCAGCAGCAGCCTCATCACCAGGAAACCTTGTCTCCCCCACAACTACTTCGCCGACCATGCGCCCCGAGTCCTAAGGCTCAGTAATCGGTGGCACACCAGAAGATTGGCAAGAAGTCGACGGGGGGTCGAGAGAAGACGAAGGCCTGAAAGTTGACAAAGAAACTCGGCAATAAGAACAAAAGAAAGGGGAAACAGATGCAAAGAGACAAAACCAGAAGTCACTCACCCGACTATCTTCTTCTTTGTAAAACACAAAGAAGACCTCGCAGGGGGAACAACGGTGGCAAAAACGTCCCCGCCACTTGGCGACAGGAGCTGTATAGCTGATACCGAAGCCCCAGAAGAAGCCAGGGCTGGAGCCGTAGAAGAACTCAGCATCAGAGGTGCGGAAGAGCTCGGTACCAAGGAACTCAACACCGGTGCTTCAGAAGAAGCCGGCGCGGGAGCCTCAGAAGAACTCGTACCCGACGTCCGGTTACTTCAAAAAGATCAAGACTAAAAACCAAGACAAAGAGGAGAAACTCAATGGAAGGGGAATATGAAAACAACTCACCGCCGCATGATGAGGGGTACTTCATCATCCTCTTCCTCCTCGGTTTCAACCAAGGCCACCAGGCCACCCGCTGAAAAAAGAATAAAAGTACTCAGTTCAAGATAAAGAAAAAGAGAAAACAAAGAGACAGAGAGTATTAAATATGCTCACCTAAGAGCATGCTAGCTACAACTGGAGTACCTGGAAGAGAACTTGGCTTGCGAGACTTCTTGGAAGCAGGCAGACCAGATGAAGACCCATCCGCTCGCCCCCTCTTCGGAACACTACGTGGACCACGGGGGACTAGACGAGGAACATATTCTTCATATACGTCAACAAATCCAGAAGAAAATCCAGGGAGCGCTGTGGAGAACGAAAACTTACTGGTTGCGGAAGCTCCAGCAAGTTTCTCCCCAGTTTTCGCCACAGCAGGGAGAACATTAAGAGGGATTGGGTCAACAAAGTTGCGCCCAAACTCCTATGAAAAAGAATAAAACAACAAGACAGGGAAATGTTAAACAAAAATGGATACAACAAGAGTACATAAAGTACCTAGACAAAGAGATAAACAACTTACAGCTGGAGGTGAGTTGTTAGCAGAGAACTCGGAGACAGTGAGCGGGACAACGCTTGCTCCTTTCAGCATCTTCTGAAGACGCTCAAGTACCTCCTCATCGGTCAGCTCAAGAGCTAGGACCATACGTGAAGGATCCTCGGCCCTAGAGTACTCGAAGCCAAGGTGCTCCCGCTCCTTCAAAGGCTGAACCCGACGACGAAGGAAACTCGAAACAATACCGAAACCGGTTAAACCCTGCTGTTTCAGCATACTAATCCTATCAAGGAGTGGCTGGATTGCTTGGACCTCAGCGGGCGACACGGGGTTCTTATCCCACCGGTCATTAATCGAGGGACCAGACCCAGAATGTATGGAAAGAGAAGGAATCAAATTGGCGGCATAGAACCAATCAGCACGCCAATCCCTCACAGAATCAACCAGGTCATAGTCAAAGAACTTGCTTTTAAGACCCTGGCGAAACTGGATCCCACAGCCGCCAAGAACATTGGTTTCTTCACGGCGGGGTTGAGGTTTCAAATGAAAGAAGTAGCGGAAGAGAGATAGAGAAGGAGGAATTCCAAGGAAAGCTTCACAAAGGTGAACGAAAACAGAAAGATGGAGGACGGCATTAGGGGTTAGATGGTTCAGTTTAACCCCAAAATAACCAAGAAATTGATGAAGGAAGGCGGAAGTAGGAAGGCAAAGACCGGCGCAGATAAAGGAAACGAAAAGGACAATCTCACCAAGACCTGGGGCAGGAACCCGGTGCTCGCCTGGAACTCTCCATTCAGCAATGTCTTTGCTTTGGATCAAGCCGTCGCTGAAGAGCTCGCGGAGCTGGTCTTCGATTGTTGTTGGAACCGGCCAAACCTTCTGAGCAGCCCTCATGGCCACGAACTCTCGGTTCTCGATCAAAGAAAGGGAGGACTCCTCGTCCACGAAGGCTGCCTGGGACTTGCTCGCGGATTTCTTCTTACCCATGAACTAGCGAAAGCAAAAAGGCACTGAGGAAGACGAAGCTAAGATGGCGGCGCTCGGGTGACGGCGATAATGACGGCGGCGGATTTCTGAAAGCTAGGGTTTCAAGGCAAGAGCTGGGCAGTAAAGAAAAGGAAGATAAAAGGTCTTTAAATAGATTTTTCAGTGATAAAAATGGCCCACCAGGCCCGTTAAAACATGGTATGGGAACGCAACGATCCATTTACTGACACAACTAAAATGACGGACGGCACAAATCCACACAGCAGTGCAGATTAACGGGTAGATTTCAGACTTATCCATCCAGTACCACGGCAGGGTTATCAGATCACTACAAGAACGACCCATCAACCATGAAGAAACAAAGGGCTATCTCGCAAGGAGCAAAAGAACCCAGTTATTAAAGAAAGAACTCGGGAGTCTCATGAATAACCAGGATTACAGCAAAATGAATGACAACTCTGAAGACAAGATTCTTTCCATTACAAATGGCTTCAAAAATAGAAGATTACACATCCTACAAGACCCAATGAACTCGGCACTACGACAAGCAAGGTAGAAAAAAGGAGCCCGGACACAACTAGGCTCTGGAACGACTACGTGCTCCAAATTGCTACTCGGTAGAACAAACCGCGCTCGGTTACACTGTTTTCTTCAAAGGACGGACGTAGTGCATCCAAGGCAGAAATCAGCAGCACGGCGGGACAACATAAACTAGGGAAAGTCAGCAGGCATCTGTCTACCCAAGCCCGACGTGATGCAGGATCAGGTGTTGATCTGCACCGGACAGTCTCAAGACAGACAGCGAGGATCAACCCAGAACTGCCGGATGAAGGAACGAAGCCCACATCACAAGACTTCCTCCAACTACCACCACGTACTTCCAAGTACAATGCCGCTATGGGATTAGTCTACCTCTAATCCCTATCACAAGACTTCCTCCAGCTACGACAAGACACACATGAGCTACAAGATACGCCCGGGGGCTGCTCTACCTCACAAACTACCATATTCATGACTACGAAGTTTTCAACAAAATGTTCAATGGATGAAAGCAAGCACCCCGGGAGGGTATTTATAGATCGAAGGAGCAGCGCACATAGACTAGGAGTACCAACGAAACAAGCCTTTCAAAGGACACAGTGAAAAGACAGGACTCAATAATGGAAGACTCAGAAGGAACAGTACTCGAAGACGAGCATATTCGGAAGAATATGCCAACACTGTACAACCCGTGAACAGGCAACATTTACACTCAACCACCACCATACAACTACACCTGACAAACAACAGACTACCAAAGAATACGCCAAGAACAATGCGTCCGAGTTCTTTCAAAATCAAAGAACCCAGATAAATGCTCAGAGGCTACAACAGGAGAAGATTTCAGTTCCTCGAACAAATCAGACTCAAGACCCTCCAACTCTTTGAAACAGCAAGAGGCTCGGGGGCTACACTCAGTGAGTGCACTTTTTCTTCAAAAAAGCGCACATCACTCAAAAGACTTCTTCAAGTCAGCAATTTTAAAACAACATAAGATTCAAGACCCTCCAGCTCCTTGTTCCAAATAGCAAGAGGCTCGGGGGCTACACTCAATGAGTGCACTTTTTTTTCAAAAAAGCGCATGTCACCAAGAAGACTTCTTCAAGACAAAACTACTTCAAGGAATCATGACAAAAAGAAGCCAGACCGAGCTACATCCGAGTTCTTTTTGATAAAGAACCCGGGCACATGCTCAGGAACATTTCAACAAAGGATTAGAGCGATTTCAAGACAAGACCCTCTAGCTCCTTGTTCCAAATAGCAAGAGGCTCGGGGGCTACACCCAAAGGGGAATACTTTTTTCTTCAAAAAGGTACACTCCACGCGAAGATCTCACAAAGCGCTACATGGTTTCGCTCAAGAAAGCACTCAGACGATGCTTATTCCTGCTCGGCAAAGCCTGAAAGAACAAGACGACGCTTTTAGAGCTCAACCATGAAGTGCTCGGGGGCTTGTCGGTGTGGGACCCACAGGATACCCCGCAGGGAGGAGAGAAGATCTAGTCTAACTAGGATTCTCCCCATGTAATCTTAGTAGTAGTATTATCCTGTAATCCTACTAAGAACTCTCATTATAAACCGACTAGGATTACGACCTCACGACTATATAAAGGAGGCGGGGTTCCTAAAGGAACGCAAGAGATAACGATTGTATTTAACGCAACAACACACAATCAATACGAGTAACAACCCTACGCCGGCAGTGGGGCCAGGAGGCTATTACTCGATCATTGATTGAGTGTTGTTGCGAGATACAATCGTTATCTCCGTTTTTAGGAACCCGCGCCTCCTTTATATAGTCTGGAGGTCGTAATCCAAGGCCATAATGAGAGTTCTTAGTAGGATTATAGGATAATACTACTACTAAGATTATATGGGGAGAATCCTAGTTAGACTAGATCTTCTCTCCTCCCTGCGGGGTATCCTGTGGGTCTCAAACATCGACACCTGTGTCCCGTTAGTTTGTATTGGCTATCATATATGATTGCGTATGTTTTGAGAGGGTCCCTGTCGACGAAATCTGGTCGATAGTCTACCTAGGGGTATGCCCACGGTAGTAGATGAATCGGTGGAGGTGCGCGTGAGGAGACCGGATGGTGACACAGAACGCAAGAGACAACGATTAGACAGGTTCGGGCTGTCGGCTTGACGTAATACCCAACGTCATGTGTCTTTGTGGATTGTATTGCGTGTGTTCAGATGAAAACGAGGGGGTACCTACCCGCCTTATATAGTTTGGGGGTAGGGTTACAGATCGATTATTTTCATTCTAATCGGTTTGCAAGATAGAAAGTTACAGATCATACAATATCTATCATATTTGAGCAGATTTCATAGATCACCGAGGATCTTCATGTTGCCTTGCGAAGCACGTCGTCCTATAGCATACTTCATGTGGCGTTGTCTTGCGAGCTAGGCCTCGACTAGTGGCGCGACCCATGCATAGTCTTATGGGCTAGGCCTCCCCTAGCGGCTCAGCCCACGTGGAGCCTTGCGGGTACCAGGGGTCATACCCCCACAGCTAATCCCCAAGCACCTTGCATCCACTGAGCAACACCATCTTGCGTCCATCCGAGCTATCCAACTTGCAGCAACTCATGAGGATCAGTCTTTCGACCAGTTCAAATAGGTGCCGAGCTATTGAAGCAATCGTCCGAGCAGTTCGAATGAGCGTTCGAGCTATCGAAGTGGGTGTCTAAGCAGTTGAGACAGGCGTCCGACCAATTTAACTAGGCGTTAAGCTCGGACTCACTCAAAGTCGTGGTTTGCCATAAGGATGTAAGGAGCTCAAGTAAAAATTTTGAAGTCTTGGTCGGTGAAGTGTACACACTTAAGTGCCAATTGCGATGGTCTTGACGACGTGGTCATCAGGGCGGAGCATAGGCAAAGACTTGACGAAGTTGAAACACCATGAAGAAGAAAAAAGTACGTGCACCGCAAGGTGCATTGTACACAATGTAGTCCCCTAGCCTACTGCAAGATGATGAAGGAATCTTATAGTAGGGTCAAAGAAAAATATGCAGCCCCCATCATTGCCGAAAGATTGAGTAATCAGGGAACCAGTACATTCACCGCATGATGAAGTGTACACACTTAGTCCCCGAGCCTGCTGGAAGATGATGAAGAAATCTTGTAGCAGGGTCAAGAAAAAATATCTTGGCATAGATGCATAATGAATTCCGTTGACCCAGCGCTGAGTCTAGAGATTCGTTTCGTCATTCCGCTTTCAACGCGATTTAACACCGCGGCCCACCTTGTTCATTTGGCGACCCATCAACGTGCAGTGGTTTCGGGAGGGAATGCAGCAGGTCAGGCATGGTTTCTAAAAATCCCTAGAAGGCAAAGGGTCGAGGGTCGAACCGTTATAAAGTGTCGCAGCCCCGGCGCACATTCTCCACCTTGCTCTCACCTCTTCGTCTTCTTCCTTGCACCCGCACCACATCAATCGGCAATTGTTCTGCCATCTTAGCAACCGCAAGCTCGTAATCACCCACCATTCCTCATATCGGCGAGATGGCGCCCAAGAGAAGCCATAGCAGCTCAATCAGGGCATCGCGCGAGCTCAATCGCACCGAGGAATGGGTCAGCTCCATCAGCAATGAGGCGCCGCTCAATGAGTTGGTGGTGGACATTGTGCTGCCGAATAGGGTGATGGCAGGACGACGTTCTGCTCGCGGTGAGAGCTTTCCTACCCCCTGTGGTGATGAATTGGTCGTGTTTGAAGATTATTTCTATCGCGGATTTGGCGTTCTGATTCATCCATTCCTCTGTGGATTGATTGAGTATTACGCCATTAGTCTTTGCAATCTGGGCCCGAACTCCATCCTTTAGGTTTCTATCTTCATCCATTTCTGTGAAGCCTATCTTGGCATTCTCCCACATTTTGATCTCTTCCGCCACTTTTTATGTTTGAAATCTTGTGAGGGATCTAGATCTAGGGTTGCGGGTAGCGCGTAATTGCAGCTGCAAGATGGGATGGTTGGGAAGTACATCGCTACCCCATTGAACACAAACGTGAAGTATTGGGCACAACGATGGTTCTACATGCCACAAGGGGAACATTATGTGTCATGCGACATTGATCAGATTTCCGTGAGTAACGCCAGGTGGTTAGAGAGACCTAGTGCCAGTGGAATGGAGCAAGTGAGGGAGCTCTTGTTGTTGATTGACCGAAGGAGAGTAGATGGGGTCATAGTGGCGACGAACTTTACTTTTCGGCGATGCCAGCTCAGCAAGGAGAGGGCACACCTAGCATATGAATTCCAGGGGAATACTGATAGGACCCGAGAGGTGCTCGAGCCTATTGACCGAGAGGAAGTCAAGCGGTGGATTGGGGTGTTGTTCAACCTCATAGGGCACCGCAAGGTTGACAACCAGTAGAGGGCCTTCAGTGTTGGGAACCTCCCACCAGAGGTAAGAGTCTTTGTATTAGTTTGGCCTAATTCATTTTTCTTGCGATGTACTCATTCATGCTCTTGAAGATCTGTGGGCAGGACCGAGCAGCATACTTCTTAGCCGTGCTGTCAATGGACTGGGCGAGGGGTGTTGATTCTCGGTCGAGTAGTCCCTAGTGTCGAGCCAGCTCGGAGGCAGGTAGGGACAGCTTGGATGACAATGACGATGAAGACGGAGGTAAGCGAACATCAATGTCCGTGAGAAACTTCAAGGGAAGTGGCCCGCTAGCGAGGAGTTGTCCACGAAGAGAAGGAAGACGGCGGGATCGTCCCATCGAGAAGAGCGGTCAGTGAACATCGATGCTCCCACTCACCCTTGAAGATGGCAAATGGTGGTTTCAAGCTCGGTGGATGATGATGGGTTGGCAGCACCACCATCTCCGAGAAACGCAACGCCACCACCGGTCGTGCCAGCTGGAGCGAGGACCCACAAGATGCGACAGATGCGGCAAGCCATAGCCACGGCACCCGACGGTGTTCAAGCATCGTCAGCTTCTGAAGCCCTCGAGATCATAGTTACAACCCCTGTGGTAACAGTGCAGGTGGCCACCGTAGTCCCCAAGACCGCACGGATGACTCCGACGGCGGCGGTGGAGGAGCCAAGCGGTTTGGGTGGTGGGCCAACGGGTAGCAGGCGGGGCCACCGGTTCCGAGCTATGTATTGGGAGTCGCAGTTGTAAGTACCTTGTTTATTTGCTATGTTGCTTCGGTACGATAGTTTGCTTCTTTAATGTATTGTTGCTTGTTGAAGCGCGGAGTCGATGGAGGAACTACAGCTATTGGCTGCTAGCGACAAAAGGCACGCGGGGGAGCTAGTGGCTCCTCCCGCTGACCCAGCACAGACAAGAGCAGATCCAGTTGGCCCTACCTTAGAGCAATCAAAGGTTGCAGGGCCAACCGGCCCTACTACAGGAGAGTCCTCGATAGCTAGACCAGTGTCGCCTGGCGGTTGGTTGCACGATGAGGGTGATCCTGGTGTGGAGGAGATGTGGGGGTGAGGCGGCGATGTCAAGTGGCCTTGCTAGAGCAAGTACGGAGCCCGTGGGTGATGCGCCGAGTAGTGTGGCGCGAGGCCCACCTGTGGTTGCTGAACAAGTGGCGGTGATGGCGGAGGCGGCGCTTGGACACCCTGTCCAAGCACGGTAGCAGCCGAGGAGGGCGCCTATGCCGGTGGTTGCCATTGAGGTCAAAGAGATAGTGCGGGAGCCCACCCCGCCTCCCCAACTTCTCTGCACGTTCATTCAGCGCGGCAAAGAATTTGAGATGCTGGAGGAGGGGGAGGCTTGCGCGGAAACAAAGAAACTGACGGCTGATTTGACATTAATGATTGGCCGTATTGAGGTAAGCTTGAAGAGATCTTTTTTGTCCCTTGAAGAGCGTAGTCTGTTAATCCGTTTGTCCTCTGCAGAATGTGATGAAGGTGTCTGAGCAGCGCCGGTGGCAGGTGGAGGAGATGACTCCAGTACTGGAGGAGAATAAGAGTTTGCAAACATCGGTGAACGACCTCTTGGCGCGCCTGCTCCGAGAGCGCCACCACAGGGAGGACTTGGAAGTGAAGGTTCTAGCATTGGAGAAGGAGCGTCAGCAAATGGAGGCTGAGGGCCAGTTGATGGCTGAGCAGCTTGGCCATAGCGCTGATCAGGAAAAAGTTTGGCTTAGAATTTTGCTTTGCTTTTATTCAGTGCTGTGATATGTCTGTCTGTTGTGTTGGAGATGGAGCTCGGCCTATCCTAGGAAGCCGTCAGCTCGCTTCTAGAGGCGAAGGAGAAAGTGGAGGAAAGGGCTGAGAAGGCCATTGAAGACCTTTGGCATGAGTGTTTTTTCATGCAGTTTTAACTTGTGCGGCCTTAAGCATGCGTTTAGCATATAGTTGTGTCATTTGCAGAGTATCAACAACAGTCTCAAGCACAATTCCAAGTGCTTGTGGAGCAAGTAAAGACTCGAGATGATAAGCTAGAGACTATGATCATGGGGATCTAGCTTGTGCTGGACTGCGTCGGTCTGGAGCAGCCCGAGGGAGGATGACTGCCCGGCAACGGGCCACACCGATCGGTCATGGATCGTTGCCGGACGGCATGGATAGACTTTAAGGAGTTCATGCGTAGTGCGACCCATGGAGATGTTGTCCACACACTCGCACAGTTGAAGTCTCATTACCCTTCGGTGGATCTCTAGCGGGTGGCGACCGGATATGCGTAGGGCACGAACATGGATAAGATCACCAAACTAGAGGACAACACAGAGGAGCCGGCAAAGAGGTTGTCCGAAGATGTCGAGCTATTTGGTGAGTGGGAGAGCAGTGCTCGGTAGAGTTTTAAAAAAAACACCTATTGAATATCTAGTGATGTTTGTTGAACACTTGCAGTTACGATATGTTTGTGTTTATATTTGATATAAACCATCCGAACAGAAGTATATAGCTAAGTCCCCAGCCTTAGCTAGCCTGTTATTCATATCGCACGGCACATGGACCATGTGCATGTGGGAAGAAATAGGGCATCACTAAGGAACCGCTGCTGTCCACGCATGATGCAGAGAGCAGACGCTCATGCACGTTCAGGGAGAGGTTGGAGACAGGGTCGTCTCTGGAGGCATTCTAGTGTCAACGTGTTTGTTCGGGTATTTGCGTAGAATGTAGGTGGCGTATCGTCTTTAAGACATTGAGCGTAGAATTAGAAACACTCAGCATGGAGAGAACAATATGGAGAGACATCAGTGTAAAAAACTTTATTGAATACTCAAATATTAAAGGTACATATCTTTTGGAGTGAATGCTTTAAGGGTAGAAATTTCTAAGTAGGTCAATGTGCCAAGAATTTTGGACATCTCTCTCGTCCATGTCACATAGTCTATAGGAACTTGGTCGGGTGACCGCCTTGATGATGAAGGGGCCTTCCCAAGGTGAGGAGAGCTTGTGTATCCCATCTGTTTTCTGTTTCCTATGGAGTACTAAATCTCCGACCACGAAGAATCAGTCATTGACATTGCGGTTGTAGTATCTGCATAGGCCATCGAGGTATTTAGCCGTCCAAACATAGGTGACCAGACATTCCTCTTCACGGTTGTCTAGTTCAACGAGCTGAGCCTGGTCGGAGTTCTCCTCATTGTAGTTCTCCACCCTAGGAGCTCAGAAGGTGACGTCAGCAGGTAGTACGGCCTCAGAGCCGAAAACCATAAAGTATGGGGAGACGCCGGTGTTACGACTAGGCTGGGTCCTTAGTCCCTAGACCATGGCTGGTAGTTCCTTGAGCCATTTTCCTGGGTGCTTCTGTTCCTTCTCATAGAGTCATTTCTTTAATGCATCTAGGATCATGCCGTTGGCGTGCTCGACTTGGCAATTGGCCCTTGGGTGTGCCACGGAGACATACTTGACTGAGATGCATCTTTCGTCGTAGAAATCCCAGAAGTCACTGCCAGTGAACGTGGACCCAAGGTCGATGATGATGCTATTCGACAGACCAAACCGGTGGACGATGTCGTCAAGCAGCTTGGCTGCTTTCTTTGCTGTAGCCTAGACCAGGGGTTTGTATTCGATCCACTTGGAGAATTTGTCAATGCAGACATAGACCCAGCGGAATCCTCTCGACGCAGGCTTGAATGGTCCAATCATATCCAGTCCCCAGCATGCCAAGGGCCATGACACGGGGATCGTTTGCAAGACCTGAGCCAGGACATGGATTTGTTTGGAAAAGAATTGGTAGTTCTCACATTGGCGAATGAGGGTTTCAGCATCGGCCACGGCGAAAGGCCAATAGAAGCCAGCTCAGAAGGCCTTTCCGACTAGTGTTCTAGAGGCTGCGTGGTTGCTGCAGGTGCCGGTGTGGATCTCATTGCGTATCTTCTTGCCTTCTTCCACGGAGACACACTTCTGTAGTAGCTCACCTTTGGCGTTTCTGCGATACAACTTCCCATCAACGAGGACGTAGTGCTTACTATGGCGGGTAAGGCATTCTCTCTTTATGTTGTCAGCTGGAACGCCTATAGTGGTTAGATACCTGATGAAAGGTTGTCTCCAATCGCTGCTAGGACCAAGGACCACTGTGACTATCTGCTCGGCAGGTGGTTTCTCTTCAATGACTTCTTGTTCCTGCTTGATGGAAGGAGCCACAAGGTCCTGAACAAACACTCTAGCTGGAACATCAGCCCAGGTTGATCCTATCTTTGACAGCTCATCAGTTGCTTGATTATTGGGCCAGACCACGTGGTGGTATTTGATGCCATGGAACTTGTCTTCTGACATTCTTATCGTGGCACAGTAAGTGTCCATCTTCTCGTTGGTGCAATTCTAGTCTTTGTTGAGCTGATTGATCATGAATGCGGAGTTGCCATACACCTGGAGGCGTTTAACACCGAGCTCAACAGTTATACGGAGACCGTGAAGTGTCGCTTCATATTCAGCAGTATTGTTGGATGCTGGGAAGTGTAGGTGAAGGACCTAGCGAAGCTTATCCCCCAATGGTGAGATGAAATATATGTCTGCGCCAGCACCGTCAAGGTTGAGAGACCCGTCAAAGTACATGGTCCAGTGCTTGGGGTGGTTGACCGAGATAGGAGTCTACATATCCGTCCACTCGGCGATAAAATCGGCGAGTGCTTGCAACTTGATCTTGTGGCAGGGCCTAAAATCAATGGTATAGGTGCCGAGCTCAACCGCCCATTTGATGATGCGGTCGTTGGCTTCCTTATTGCGGAGAATGTCACCGAGCGGATACTCCGTGACTACCACTATGTGGTAGGCATCGAAGTAGTGGCGAAGCTTCTGAGATGTGACAAGGATGGTGTACAGTAGCTTCTAGACTTGCGGATAGCAAGTCTTAGACTCGTTTAAGACCTCGCTAATAAAGTAGACTAGGCGTTGGACTTTCTATGCGTGGTCGGCCTCTTCTCGCTCAACGACGATGGTGGTGCTAACTACCCGGTTGGTCGCTGCGATGTAGATTAGCAGGGTCTCATCCTTTTGGGGGTGGTCACGATCGGAGGTGTGGTGAGGAACTGCTTGAGCTTGGCGAATGCCTTGTCAGCGTCCTCCGACTAGATGAATTTCTCTTGAGCTTTAAGTAGCTTGAAGAAGCAGAGTCCCTTTTTGCCCAGGCGGGATATAAAACGACTTAAAGCTGCCATGCACCCTGTTAGCTTCTAGACGTCTTTGACGCAGGTCAGTGGCTTCATGTTGGTCACCACCGCTACCTTCTCTGGGTTGGCTTTGATGCCGCGTCGATTGACAATGTTGCCTAGTAGTATACTGGGCAGAACACCAAAAATACACTTGGTGGGATTTAGCTTCCATCGGTACATGTTCAATGCTTTAAAAACTTCGGTGAGGTCGGTGATGAGGGTGTTGGCAGTCCTAGACTTAACTACCACATCATCAACATAGGACTCGACATTCTACCCAATTTGGTCCTTGAGACAACGCTGGATGGCTCTTTAATAAGTCACACCCACATTTTTAAGTCCGAAGGACATGGTCGTGTAGCAGTAGGCGCCGAAGGGCGTGATGAACGACGTGTTGATCTGGTCTTCTTTCATTAGTTTGATCTAGTGATAACCAGAGTAGCAATCTAGAAAGCACAGGAGCTCACAACTAGTTGTAGAATCTATGACCTCATCGATGCGAGGTAAGCCGAAGGGGTCTTTAGGGCAGTGCTTATTGAGATCGGTGTAATCAACGCACATTCTCCATTCTTTATTCTTCTTTCTTACAAGAACCGGGTTGGCAAGCTAGTCCGGATGGTACACCTCTTTTATGAAATCGGCGACTAAGAGCCGGGTTATCCCTACCCTAATAGCCTCATTTTTGTCTAGCGTGAATCGTCAGAGCTTCTCCAAAGATCCGACGAAAAGAATATTGAGGGTGCTCCATCCATCGATGAGGACCTTCTAGAAGCGCACGTCCTTGATTATGGGATCCAGGATGAGTGGGAAATGCCCTGGGTACGGGATGTCCGACCACTGATCGGCCCTGGAGAATGTGATCGTGTGCTCCGACTAGTCGAGATACTTCGGATCAGAGACGGGGCCGTCATATGTAGCGACCGACATGACGCGTCGGGCTATGAGCTTCTACTCTCGCTTGTCTTTGGAGATAGCCCTCCCACCAAAGATGGTAGCAACGGTCTTGGTGGGATCCTGGTATGTAGGGCCCTTGTTCTTGCCTCGCTCTCCACCTTGACCGTCATCGGTCTCATCGTCGTTGCGTCGCTGCTTCTTTGATGGTTCTCCCCTGAGCGTAGTCCTCAGGTCCCTGCACTCCCGCATGGTGTGCTTGGCATCCTTGTGGATAGGACATGGGCCGTCGTAGGTGTGCTTGACATGGGTGTTGATGGTGTTGATGGAGGTATCAGGTTGGTGACGATGGCTTTGTCTGCCTCTAGAGCTCTCTGGACGATCGTCACGCCGGGGGTCGCGGTCATCGTGATGGCGATCATGGTCGTCATGACGGTCATGACCATCGCGGCGGCAATCGTGATCGTCGTAACGTGTGTCTTCGTGATGAGCGGAGCGGGTAGCCTATTCGGCTTCTTCGACGTTGGCGTATCCATTCGCCGTTTGTATCAGCTCGCCGATGGTGGTGGGTCTCTTGCAGTACAGCTTACCGTGGAGTTGCTCGTGTCAAAGCCCTTTGGTGAAGGCAGCGATGGCCTCGGCATCGGTGATGTTAGGGACGGAGTTTCTTGTCTTCAAGAAGCACCTGATGAAGTGGAAAATCTTTGGCAATCAGCGTTCTTCGCTAGACGAGTGCCTCGCTCTTCAGCGGTTTCACCCTCCTTGGTAACACTATCATGGCTAACGTGGAAAATCTTGCCCCTGAACCTGGAGGGAAAGTAGGGCAGCTCGACAGGGTCTTGGTCGAGCCCTCGGAAGAATCATCGGGGCTTTCGTCCAAGACGTGATGAAGAGATTTGGTCATAATATGGGAATCCTCCGAGAGCTGATAAATGGCCACCATGTTGACCACGCGCGCAGGCTAATCGGAGTCAGTTGGGTACCACAGTTCCCTATCCGCCTTATATAATCCAGGGTTAGGGTTCCATGCCGATCAGATCTACAACTAACCGGATAAGAATTTCCAGGAAAGTATGTCTGTCTGATGTGAGAAACACTTGTTGGCTGCTGCTCAGTGCACCGCGTTTGCCTGCCAACGGGCTCGCACCTGATCACTAGCCGCCTACGTAAGCAACGACGTCACGCGTTCACCCTCCCGTTGACCAAAATACCAATTCACTTCTTCTGGCACTTCTCCTTCCTCTCCCCCAAGCAGCAGCGCCAGCGTCATCTCTGACCTCCTCTCTCCTCTCCCGGTCGTGTACAAGTAGCAGCCTGCAGCAGGCAGAAGGTGCACATCCATCAACCATTCCTAGCTGCTGAGCTCTCGGTCTCGCCCGCACTCAAGGAGCTAGAGCTAGTCGTAGCACTCGTCAGAGAAGAGCAGAGCAGGGGAAGCCATGGCAGTGAAGGTGTACGGGTGGGCTATCTCGCCGTTCGTGTCGCGGGCTCTACTGGCCCTCGAGGAGGCCGGCGTCGACTACGAGCTCGTCCGCATGAGCCGCCAGGCCGGCGACCACCGCCGCCCGGAGCACCTCGCCAGGAACGTACGTACCTCAGCAGCTCAGCTCCTTCCCTCCCTCGACCCACCATGAATTTGCTTGTTGGTTTCAGTTTCACTCCGCTCATCGGCCCTGACTGACACGCCGCTCCTGTGCTTAATTGCTGCAGCCTTTCGGGAAGGTGCCGGTGCTCGAGGACGGCGACCTCATGCGCTTCGGTAAGTTCATCATCAATTCATCATCCATCGGAGCAATCACTTTGAATACTCCCTCCGTATTCAAAAATACTAGACGTCCTGGGCCAACAGCCCATTTTCGTATAAGCTGACCTTATGGCCTCCCGATGGAAACATTGGACGCGAATGCCCTTGGCCATGCATGCGCCGCCGCTTCCGTTCCTCGCCCTCGGTACTTGCAGCAGAAGCACGCGCGCCTCCTCTCTTCGTCTCCCGACGCAGCCACGCCTCCTCGCTCCTCCATCGCTCCGTCTCGCAGAAACTCTGCCGCCGCCGCCTTGTTAGGGTTTAGCCTTCGCCATGGATTCCTGCCGGTGGAGCCTCGATCGCCGCTCGGAGGAGGTGCTCGCACACGCTCGACGCTCGCCGGTCTCCGCGGACGTCGCGCCGGTCTCCGCGGACGTCGTGCCGCACGCTCGCCCACGGTCGACGCTCGCCGCGCACACCGTCTCAGCCTCGCTGGTGGTGTCGGACTCCAACGAGGTGCCGCAGGACTCCGACGCGGTGCTGCCGGACTCCGACGAGGTGCTGCAGGACTCCAACGCGGTGCTGCCGGACTCCGTCGAGGAGGTGCCGGACTCCGTCGAGGAGCTGCCCGACTCCGACGAGCTGCTGCCGGACTCCATCGAGGTGCAGCTGGAGTACGATGCGGTGCTGCCGGACTCCGTCGATGTACTGCCGGACTCCGACCAGCTGGACGAGGTGGTGCATTGTCCTCGCTGTGGCACGTTCCATGCCGGCGGCGTCTTTGGAGAGGAATGCTACCAAGCTCGCCGCGAAGCTCGCCGGTGTGCCCGTTGTGGCCTCTTACATGAAGACTACGATATGATAGCAAAGTGGTTGGACTACCTGGACAAGTTCGACTGTGAGATCTACATCCCAGATGTCTCCAAACTTCAAATGGATGGTAACACCATCATTCTGCCAGAGCACGTCATCAACAAGTTGGACAAGATCAGAGATGCAAAGAAGTTGGAACTTGCAAAGCTCAAACAAGATGCAAACAAAGAACAATAAGGTACTACATGTCTTTTTTCTAATTTGCTACTACTGTAACGTGTTTGCATCTTCTAACATGCTTACTGCTATTACAAAATCAGTAAAGTGCAAAAGCTAACTTGCTTTTTCTAATGCTTTCATGCAGGGAGACTTGCAATTGCTTCGGCTAGCAAGGAAGCTTCACAAGGGATTTGCAATGGCAGCCTATCTTCCCTCTCTAGTCTTTGTTTGTTCAAGTGAGGAATATTTATATTGTTGCAACCTTTAATCTTCATTGCTTCCTTCAAAACAGTTTGTAGTGTTACAAATATCCTGTTTGCTTTCCATGGACTGTACTCCAAGAATGCTTACAAGAAATGTGTTCAAGAAATTAGATCTTTCATTGTCTTAGAATCTTTATTGTATTGAAACAATCAAATGGATGATCATGTACCTGCTGCACAACTGGAATTAGATCTTTCATTGTCTTAGCATTTTTCTTGTATTGAATAGCTTGAATAGTTGTATCATGCTTGCCTAGTTTGCCATTTTTGCTTCTCATCAACAATGCTTGGTACACTTGTTGTCTAACATGATCAGAATAGTCATGCTTCGGTTGGTTTACTTGATCGGCATGTTGTTCTAGCAAAAGGAAAAAAACAACCATTTTAATAGTACTCACGGCATGTTCACGGCATGATCTATTTATAGGGAAAAAAACAAAGACACTGATATAATAGATGTTCACTGCATGTTCTATTTATAGGGGAAAAAAACAAGCATGTTCATGGTAGTAATAGTAGTCACGGCATGATCAAAATATAGGACTACAACAAGCATTTTAATGGTACTCAAGGAGTGAAATAAATATAGGAATCTGTACATGCTCAAAAAAATAGCATGATGTAAATATAGGCATGCTTACCATGGGGGTTATGTAAATAATCAAAATCTACAGCTCCAAATTCATCTAGTGGCAAGTTCAAATCAATTCCTGTCCAAAAATAAAAGAGCATGCTGAGAATGGAACCTAATATGCATGCCATGCTCCACCGGATACAATGAAACAATTCATGTCCAAAAAGAAAAGAACATACCGTTGCCATGCTCCAACAGAGGCTCGTTCAGATCAAAAAAAGCGTCGCTGTCATCATCTTCATGCTCTGCGAGATGAAACTCAGTGTTGCCATCGCCATCTTCATGCTCTGCAACATGAAACCGTTGATGTCGTTGAGATCCCACGGTAGGTTGCCATCGCGCACACAGAAACAACAAAACAAAATGGAACTAATAATAGATGGTTACCGTTGCCGTCGTTGAGATCCCACGGCAGGTTGCCGTCCTCTTCTTCTACACGAACGTTGAGATCAAAGCCATAGAAGTAATCAGCCATTATGCCGTAGTAGTAGATGTGCAAGGAGAACAGCTAGTCCATGGCGGCGTAGTAGCACCAAGCAAGGCAGGGAAGGCAAGGGAGTAAATGGCGTTGGAGAAGAGAGAAAGCAAGTTGCCGCATAAATAAGCCAGTGGCGTGGAGTACAGGCATCTCAAACGTCAGTCTTCTCATTCGAAACGAGCGCGTACCATCAGCCATCCGATCGCGCAGACAAAATAAGAAAATCAAACAACCTGAAACGCGCGCCAAGCGAAAATGCAGGCCCCCAAGCGACTCCAGCTTCCATCCGCGCGAAAAAAGGACGCGCCACGCCGGTGGAACAGTGGCATGCACGCCCATGCAAAATTCCCATGCAAAATGAAGGGGGCAACAAAAAAAATGTGGCTGCCAGGGTTCAAACCCGAGTCGTAGCACTCATGCCTCTACGCACTAGCCAGTTGGGCTGAGTTACTTTCTCGTAAAGATAGCACCCGCAACCATATTTATTACGGGCAAAGATGGAAAACTAACCCCTAATTAATCATCCTTGGTTACCGCAATCATGTCTTAAACGTCAGGTTTTTTTGGGTATGGAGGGAGTATGAAATAGAATCACAATTCATCATCCATCGGGCATGTCATATCTACTCCTTATTCTTTCCAAATTATACTCCCTCTGTAAAAAAAAAAAAGAAATCTCTTTAAATAGATTTATTATGAAAATATATTTCGTGATTAATATAGTAATATTTACATAATAAATATTAATTTGTTGTATATATTTAGTTGATTTTAAGATTATTTAACTCATTTTTAGGATTACTTAAATCTTTAAGATGTGAGATTTACATTTTTTAGATAGATGGAGTAATTCACAGTTTTATCCTAAGTCAACATTTTCAACTTTAAGTAAGTTTATAAAAAAAATCACAGTTTTATCCTAAGTCGACGGAAGGACATGGTCATGTAGCAATCTAGAATGTTGAGAAGCTAAAGAAAGTGCTGAAGGTGTAGGAGGCGCGGCTGAGCCAGAGCAGGTACCTCGCCAGCGACTTCCTTAGCCTCGCCGACCTCAGTCACTTCACCATCATGCACTGCTTCATGGCCACCGAGTATGCCGCTCTAGTCGAGGCCCTCCCACATGTCAGGGCCTGGTGGAAGGAGCTCGCCGTGCGCCCGGCAGCCAAGAAGGTGGCCGAGTTCATGCCGGTCGGCATGGCCGGGGCACCCAAGAAACCGGAGTGATGACGAAAAGTGATGTGTGTTGTGTTTAATTACTTTCTCATGTGGTGCCTCTGTAGTTTGTGTATTTGTCTTTTGCTGCTCTTCCTCCACAGGATGACAGTTATTTGGAAATTTAATGTACATTTCATCACATTTAGCAAAAATATTTCATTGGATTTCATATGTCTGTGTACCAGATATCGTCATCAAATTTGGCAGACAGCCGGCCAAAGTTTTTTTTTCAAGAGGTGGTTTTCGCGACAGCCTAACCAAGCAACTCCAGAAGTCACCTGCTTTTATTTACCCAAAAAAAAATCGCCTGCCAACTACACATAGAAATCAATTTAAAGTGAGTTCGAGACCTGACTTCAATACTGGAATTTGATTTAAAAAAACAAAAAACAACAACATTGCTCCAGCGCTCGATCGTTGGCCGACACATACCAACGCAATGGCACTGATTGTTAATTTTAAATTTTAAATTATATTGAAACTCTGTGCCAAGAATTTTGTTAGCTGTTACTTTAGATAAGTGTATATAATTTAACTGAAACATTATGATATATCAATACTAATAATTGAAATGTAGCAATGTTTTTATATAAAACAATGTTACTATGAATACTATTCTTTAGTAGAAGAAATTTAACATCTTGAGTGTTATGGTGCCGACCTGAGACGATTGTTAATAAATACCATAGAAGTAACTAGAGTACTCTAGTCTAGGACCTAGAATCTAAAAATATAAATGAAATAATGAAATAAAAATACAACAGAGCATTAAAGTTTGAACTTAACAATTGGATGAAAACTACAACAATTAAAGATCAAAAGTTAAAAGCCAAATAGGACCCATAATGTCATAAAATGGAGTATTGATAAAAAAAACACTACAATAATTAATAAGATCAAAAGTTGAAAGCCAACATATTAGAATCGAGATGAAAGCACGCAAATACATATAGAGTATAGATTATCTAGATAGAGATTATAGATTATCTAAATAGGCATTGTAGTAGGAAATAAATAGAGACACTAAAAATATCCAATTTTGATTAGTTTAACGTATTAAAATTCATCATAAAACTTTTAATATTTATGTAACACAAGATTATAGGTCGTGTTGCAGCACATATTATTGTTCAACTAGTATCTACTTCCTCCATCCCAAAAAGAATGTGATCTGTGATTTAAATCTTGTCTCAAAATAAATGTAAACATGGATTTTATGACACCAAGTTGACGAAAAATCAAATACCTGTAAAATATGTCATAGGTCACCATTTATGACACCAAGTTGATGAAAAATCAAATGTCAAAAGATGAGCGTCTTTAATGACAACTTGTGACATTTAAGTGTTAATGTCATATCATTATGACATTGATTTTGAACGTCATAACCTTTATGACCTTTGCTTTTATGTCACAAGTTCTTTGATCTTGCCAGGTGGCGAATTCCATACAGCCCAATATTTCTTTGGACATCATTCAAGGCACACAGCTGCACAAACAATCCAAAATAACATGTCTGCCCAACAATATATTCCATTCATGACCAAATCCACAGGTTCACAAGTCATACATCAACATCTTTATTAAATTCATCAAGAACACCAAACTAATTGTTCAACAAGTGACCTTAGTCACAAAGGTTCTTAGATAAAATAAACAGATGGATATTTCACATCTGTGTCTCACAAGTAACCTTTGTCACCAAACTAATAGTCCAACATATGGTGCTACCAGCTAGCTATTCTTGGTGTCAGGAGCAAATCCTTAGGTTGCTGGAATCTGTCCATGTCCTGCAGACGCACAACACATTAGAAGCAGCCATCACTTGTTGAAACAAATAAAATAGTCAGAAAAAGGACGTAACATATGTACTGCACGAAGAAATCAAGCAACAACAATCTTTTCCACACTAACATATATTTAAACATATCTAGGAAATACACTAATTCACACTAAACATTCTCACACTAAGAATAAAGTTCAAATATTTGCTCTAGTCAATAGTGAAAACTTAGTACATATTGACGCAGTCACAACTACATATGCAAATACTGTAATTGCCAAGAAGTGTAAAGCAGAGCATAGGTGATCGAGCTGAGCTGTTGCTAACAGCCAGCCAACTGCATCAATGTGACTGAACTTGCTTCTGGAAACTACAGGTTGCAATGGCGTGCTCATTTAAGATGCATTTGTGACTAAATTATCTAAACTCTACATTAGCATGCTAACTGACATGCTGCAGTAAAGTATTTTCTAGGCTGCTCACTTCGTATTCTTGTTGACAGCTTTAGTTGGCAAAGGGGAAGTCTGAGAGCGAGTACCAGCAGCAGCCTCAGATTATTAGTAGTTGATCATGTGGCAGAGAAGCAAATGGCAAGTTTCTGGACAGTTATTAGTAGCCATTCCAGGACACATTGCTCTACTGTCAAGTATTTTAGTTGCTGCACAGAACAGAACATTGACAAAAACTCTGCTGTTTTCACAGAGCCACTACTGTAAACATCTTTTTGGATACTAAGAAGAACTCTGTTGTTTATGCATGAAACGATTCTTTTCTTCTACCAAAATTGTGATATTGTGCACTTTTAGATACTAAAGAGAACAGCAACATATATGGTCCATAGAGTAACAGCGATAGGTGCATGCACATATGATAGATAACCAGCACACCTGGTTTGATCTATTTTGTTATAGTTCATCAAAACTATTAATATCTAGTTTGGTAAGCCTATACAATTATTTTAGAGTGAAGTTTCATATATGCTCTAAAATAAAAGTCAGGAGCTATCATAAGCTAACAACCTAGAGCTGTTGTGAGGAAAGCTTTTAAATTTTTCTCAGACCATCTCGTGAAAAAACTTGCATTAATCTTTTTAACTTGTTGCCACTCAAAAATACTAAAGAGAACAATACAGTGAGAGGAACACTTCAAAATACAGCCATATAGACAAACTAGAAAGCAGAAAAAAACTGCTAGTGTGGATGCGTCGTCGCTGCCACTGCCGCCGCTGCCGCTATGAGATCCCGTTCGTGGAAAGAGAGGCTGAGGGGCAGGTGAACAGGAGAGGATAAGATGGACCTGTGCAGGTAGAGGATAAGTGGGGAGGTGCATTTTCTTTTTATTTTTTATTAGGGGGATGCAGGGCAGGCGATTTTGAAGCAACCGCGCGCGGGCGATTGAAAGCAAAGGCGCCGACCAAAAAAAGTAGTACGCGCGAAATAAAATAATTTTTTTATATACACTCAAAATATGACAAGGAAACTATAAAAATCGATAGGGTTAGTTGTTACCTACGTGAGTTAACAAAATCTACAAGATAATTGATATTTTTTCTGTGTGCTTGTGTGATACCGTCAAAGAAAATACTAGGCACACATCGAAATTCTTGTTTGGAGTATGTATACATGTTTATTTGAAAATAATAATGGAAGTTGGGCCCACATGCCACCTTGAAAAAAATTGTATTTAAAAATGATTAAAATAATTCTTGTTTCTAGTTTGGCCTTTATGACACGGCAAGGATCGTCACCAATTGGATTTTGACTATCTGTAAGACATTTTCTATGACATGAAATCGTTTATGTCACTAAGACGAGATGGCTTCCAGAAAAACGTCATAAACTAGTTGATTTAGTGACATTTACACGAGATGTCATGCCATAAATGTCATAGGATGACACATTTCTTGTAGTGTGTTTTCGCGCACCCCACCACGTGGTCCCCACGCTGCTTCCCGCCACTACCATCGTGCTCGCTCTGTTTCATTCGATGACTATTGCGCCCGCACGCGGAGAACCCACATGGGTCCTAGTCACTTGCCCCACCTATAGACACGTCTGCCGGCCCTAGGCCCCTGCACGGTGACCCACGATGGCGACCCAACAGCAGCGATAGGCATCTGCAACAGGTGGGTCCTATTGCAACATGTGCAACATCTCGATCTACTTTTGTAATATCCAGATGAAAACATTTACAACATACGTTTGAAACAGCTGAAACACTTGCAATCCATTGCAAAAATATATGCAACATCTAGATCTACTTTTGCAACATCCAGATGAAACATTTGCAACATAAGTATGAAACACCTGAAACACTTGAAACATACTCTTGCATCATGCATGTCATGCAACATCCAGATATACTTCCACAACATCCAGATGAAACACTTGAAACATACGCTTGAAACATCTGAAACATATGCTTGCAACATTCGTATATAGCCATTGCAACATATGCAACATCTAGATGAAACACTTGGACACATACATCTGAAACACCTGAAACACGACATTGCCGGCGGCTATGGCCTACCTTGTGGTGAACTGCGGTAGTCAGGAAACGGTGCTCAAGTGCAGTGGAGAGCGAGGATAGCGACAGGCGGGCAGCTCGGCACAGTGGAGAGAGGAAGGATGGCGCCAAGTAGGCGCCCAGGCGTGCCACAGTGGTCATCGTGGACCACCCAAAATTCGCAGCGGCACAGGCTCAACAGCAAGGGGTGGCGCCCCGGCGAGTGGCCCCCACGGTGGAGGCAGCAGCGGCTGTCAGGTGGGTGTGGCCTCCCATGGTGAGTCGTCCCTCGCTGCTGAAGAAGGTCAAGATGGGCTAGTGATGTGCCCGCGGTGAGGCGTCCCCGCAGTAGAGAATGTTGGGGTGAGCAACCCCGCGCTGGAGAGGTCAATCGACGGGTGACGGGGTGGAATCTACCACGGCGGTCGATGGCATGTTGCAGCAGTGAAAATGACATGAAGGGAGAGCAAGGAAGATTGGGGAATCGGTGTTCAGCAGTTGTTTTTTAATAGAGAAGCACGGTCTGTTGGGTCTGTCCATTGCATAGGCCTAGAAAGCCATCGTCCGAATGACTATCGGACACCCTTCGGGGAGCATTTCCATATGGATAATCATAGGCGATGTGTGGATATTATCAGTGGGATGTTTGTAGTGATTTTGTCAATGTCAAAATGACCTGAAGTCGCTGGTCGTAAATATAAGAGAGAATGTTGAAATATTATTATAAGCATTAGAGAATGAGATATTATATGAATGAGCTACTATAGAATGTCTAGTAACAAGAGAGAATGTCGTTATATTATTAGGGCCTGTTTGGCACAGATCACGCTGTTTTTTTTGCCAAACACTCATTTCCAAAACTGTTTCACCCATGAAGCTATTTTTCTCCTCTCACAAAGACATAAGTTGGTATGAAGCTGAAAATAGTAGCTTATTCCAGCTTCATCTTGTAAGGAAAATGGACCCTAGGCCCATTTGCTTTGGATTCTGGTGTTTGACGACCAACACAACCAAATTGGACAAATAAATTTGCAAGTGATTGTTTTGTAGTTTAATAGGGTGCAAGACGTGACTTGGATGAAGACAACATGGTGATCCCACGATCAACACCATAAGCAAGACCTTAGAAGCACAAAAGAAGACCCAAAATATCAAGCAAAGTCCAAGCACAAAGATAGGAACCAAGCCGGACGCAAGATCATGAAGAAACGAGCTTCACAGAAGTGACTGGACACTGCCCTATGGGTGACCGGACGCGTCCGATCAGTTGCTCAACAATAGTAGGCGTCAGCAGCAGCGACCGGACGCACCGATGGCATTGTTCATCATCCCAGCAATACATTCAGCACTGACCGAACGCTGGCGGCTAATTGACCGGACGCAGGAACTACAGCGTCCGATCAAGTCTAGAGAGGTTCCAGAGCGGCGAAGTTGTGACCGGACGCGTCCGGTGGCATGTGACCGGACGCCATCAGCGTCCGATTAGTTGATCATGCCGAAGATCAAGTGACCGGACGCGTCCGGTCAAGACGACAGCAGCGTCCGGTCGATAGCAGAAAAGCTGGTTTCGTCCCCAACGGCTACTTTCTCAGTGGGGCTTATAAATAGACCCCCTAACCGGCCATTTGACAGGGTGGAGCTTAGGAAACATACCAAGGGTGTTGATACACCATTTTAGTGATATCCACTTGCATAGTGCTTAGTGATTCATTAGGTGATTAGCGTAGGTGCTTTACGAAGTGCTTAGGTTGATTAGACCACCGCTTATGCGCTTGCTCTAGGTTTAGGCCTAGTGTTTAGTGAGGTTTGCATACCTCTTACCACTCGATGCTTGCGTGCACCATTGTTGTACATCGGAGGGGCTTGTAGTCTTGCGAGATCACACCAACTGCATTTGTGGTGTGGCCGCCACCGTGTATCAAAGGGAACAAGGCTTGCGGCGGTTTAGCCGGAAGCTTAATAGTGAAGGCGGCAGGGAGCGGTCTAGGAGAGGCTTGCCGAAAGGCACACCGGAGACCCACTTGCATGTGGGAAAGGCCCGAGGCTATCCACAGAGTTACCCGATCGGGAGCTTGGCCCTTGCGAGGGGCTCCAATGAGGACTAGGGGAAAGCTTGCGCTCTTCTTGATACCTCGGTAAAAATACCAGAGTCATCGATGGAAGTTTGCATATCTCAACCTTACTCTTTAGCTTCCGCATTTACATTGTTTCCATAACTCCTTTTGCGGTAGAGATAGCAACACACTAGCAAAACTATAGTTGCACATTTAGATGGTTTATCCTTTTGCGTAGGTTTTGCTAAGGTTAGCAAAACTATCTAAATGTGCAACAATGATTTTGCTAGTGTGTTGCTATCTCTACTGCAAAAGGAGTAATACAAACAATGTAAATGCGGAAGCTAATGAGCAAGGTAGAGATATGGAAACTCCCATCGATGACTCCGGTATTTTTACCGAGGTATCGAGAAGCGCACAAGCTTCCCCCTAGTCCTCATTGGAGCCCCTCGCAAGGAATCCCTTGGAAGGGCCAAGCTCCTAGTTGGGTAACTCCGTGGATAGCTTCGGGCCTTCCCCACGAGCAAGCGGGTCTCTAGTTAAGCCACTCGTGGCAAAGCCTCTCCCAGACCGCTCCGCACTGTCTTCACTATCAAGCTTCCGGCCGAAACAACGTGGACCTTGTTCCCTCCAGTATATGGTGGCGGACACACCACAAACGTGGTTGGTGTGATCTTGCAAGACTACAAGCCCCTCCGATGTACAACAATGGTGCGTGCAAGCACTGAGTGGTAAGAGGTATGCAAACCTTACTAAACACTAGGCCTAAACCAAGAGCAAGCGCATAAGCGGTAGTCTAATCAACCTAAGCACTTCGCAAAGCACCTATGCTAATCACCTAATGAAACACTAAGCACTATGCAAGTGGAGATCACTAAAATGATGTATCAACACCCTAGATATGTTTTCTCAGCTCCACACTTCTCAAATGGACGATTGGGGGGTCTATTTATATGCCCCATGGAGAAAGTAGTGGTTGGGGACGAAATCCCGCTTTTCTGCTACTGATCGGACGCTGCTTTTGTCCTAACCGGACACGTCTGACGTACTGACCGTTAGAGCACGCGATCAACTGATCGGACGCTGATGGCGTCCGGTCACATGCCACCAGAGTGTCCCATCACAATTTTGCCGCTCTAGAACCTCTCTGTACTCGATCGGACGCTGCAGTTCCTATGTCCGGTCGATTAGCCACCAGCGTCCGGTCAATGCTGATCTATTGCCAGGATGATGAACAATGCCATTGATGCGTTCGGTCACTCTCAGTCCTCAACATCCGGTCGCTGCTGCTGACGCCCTCTGTTGCCAAGAAATTGATCAGACGTGTCTGGTCACCCATAGGGCTGCGTCCGATCACTGCGTCTGGTCACATCTGTGAGCTCATTTCTTTGTGATCTTGCGTTCGGCTGGGTTTCTATCTTCGTGCTTGGACCTTGCTTAATATCTTGGGTCTTCTCTTGTGCTTCTAGGGTCTTGCTTAAGATGTTGATCATCGGATCATCACGTCGCCTTCGTCCATGTCACGTCTTGCACCCTATTGAACTACAAAACAATCACTTGCAAATTCATTAGTCCAATTTGGTTGTGTTGGTCATCAAACACTAAAATCCAAAGTAAATGGGCCTAGGGTCCATTTTCCTTACAATCTCCCCCTTTTTGGTGATTGATGACAACACGACCAAAGCAAGCAAATAATAAAAATTTTGGAATTTAAAAACTATGTACTTGCTAGGATGCAATGCAAAGGGCAAGGTTATATGATGCTAAAAGATACCACTTGTAAGGCTAAAAGGTACCACATGTAAACATATTTTGAAACTTATCTTGCCCTTGCAAATGTCCCCATGTGGAATTATGGATTTAAGCCTTGCTTTTTGGTCTTACAAATTCTCCCCATTACATAGACTAATTCATAATCCATTATCCATTATCCTCCCTTTCTTGGACTATTACCACTTGTAAAATATTATGATCGAGCTTGCTTTTGGTCCTACAAATTCTCCCCATTACATAGACTAATCCATAATCCACTATCCTCCCTTTCTCGGACCATTACCACTTGTAAAATATTATGATCGGGTTTGCTTTTGGTCCTATAAATTCTCCCCCTTTGGAATCAAACACCGAAAAGGAAGACATTAGTCGCACAAGGAAGGGTCAAACTTTGTGATCCTTTGTATGTGAAGTTGAATAGGTCACAAACGTTGACTCTCACATTACATAGACTAAGCTTCCCCTAACTATATGCATACATATGATGGAGAATGTAGTTAATGCATAATTGGCAAATTAATACTCAAGGGAGTTTAATCTATATAATGCATGGAGAAAGCATATAAATATCAAAGTGAAATCAACATGATGATATCGTATTAGAAATACCACATGTGGAAACCAATTTAATTTATACCACTTGCAATAGGTGGTGGATATTTGAAGTATGATGCTTAACTCCGGGGACTCCATTTTCCTTGCAATGAGACTACTACACATATGATAAGCTTAAAAAAGTGTTAGTCTCAAAGAATCTAATTTATAGAGTAACCTCCCCCTAAATTTGTGCACACAAGTATGGAATACTTATAGGAGATATGCACATTGATTTTAAAATAAAAAAACCACTTGAAAGATGACATCACATGAATCTGAGAATCATTTTCAAAAATGATATTCGAGAGAAATTATCTACAATTTGGACTTTGGCACATATTAGATGAACAATTGAAAGACAAGCTATGTGCCGTGCTTCTAAATAATTTAAACCATGTAGGTTTGCTCCAAGGGTTAAGAATGAAACCGAGCAAGCCTATCATATGATTTACCTAGTATATGCATGACAAATAATATAAGCATGCAAATGCAAACCTAGGCATGAAAAGGAACTAGATGCTAATTGAGATTGCAAGAATTTAAATCTTAATACCACTTGTAGGAAATACTAATTGAAAGAATTTATATCTAGTTACCTAACATGGGAAGGGGAATTTGGGTCCATAGTATTCACTAACCCACTTGGCAATTGACATGATCCAATGTGATGCACCCCATGAAATGCACCCAAAACTATACCAAGTCTCCAAATTCCCCAAAGTCCATCAGACTTCTCACTTCCCTTTTGGGATCCAAACCTTCTTGGTGCTCTTCATGTTGGAAATGATATCCTTTGACACCCAAATGTGTTTGGCCCCATTGTTGGCTTGCTTGTTCACCTTGATGGCCACCACCTTGTCATTTTTCTTCTTTTTCAAGAGATAAGGTGTGGAGGCCTTTTGTCCACCTTGTTGGTGTAGGTGTTGGAGAGCTTGCTTTTTGCTTTTTCTCTTTCTTCTTTGCTCATCCCCCGTTCTTCACCTTGCACTCATAGGACTTGTGTCCTTCCTTGTGGCACACGTAGCAAACCATGATTTGTCCTTCATCAAGCTTCTTCACTCCCTTAACGGTGTTATCTTGATAAAGTTGGGCTTGCTTCGTCTTGCCTTTCACTTGAGTCAAGTCCTTGGTGAGGCGAGCCACTTCTTGCTTGAGTTGCTCATTCTCAATTGCAACCTCTAGTGTGCATGTATCTACAACAACTTTATCAACACAAACTTTATTGCACAAGGGTGAGTCTAAATATAAATCAATGCAAGAAGTAGAGGCATCCTTTTTAGGCATGTTAAAGATGAAACTTTTCTTTTTAGATGCCTTGGTGAGGGTTGTACCAACGGCTTCAAGATTAGCAAATTTATTAGTTAGCTCATCACAATGTTTGCACATGGTTTCTATTTTAGCAAGCAAACTTTTATAAGCATCTTGTGAGCTAGCTAACTTTTCTTTTAATTTTTCATTTTTCTTTACAAGTTTCTCATCATTGATTGTGCATGCATTTGTTGTTGCATTAGCCTCAAATTGCTCAATTTTAGTAGATAGTTCAATATTAAGATTAGCAAATGTCTCATATTATTCAAGCAAGGTTTTATATGCTTCTTGCGAACTATCTAGCTTTTCTTTTAATTTTTGAAGCTTCTTTTGTTGACTAGTGCAAACTTTAGCATAGTTAAGATTTTGTTACACAATTTCATCATAAGAAGGTAGCTCATCATCACTATCACTATCATTGTCACTATCACTAGGGATAGACTCTTTGTTACCTCATGCCATAAGGCACACACGTGAAGAGCTTGATGATGAGTGCATGTAACTTCGCCTCTTATGATGGTCATCTTCTTCACTTGAAGAATAATCCTATGACCTTATTAATGTGAGAGCTTTGTCCTTGCACACCTTCTTCTTTGTCTTGGGTGTGGGCTTGTTTGGATAAACTTCCACAAAGTGCTCCAACTCGCCGCCTCCATAGCGTCCTTTCTTCCTTTGCTCATTTCTTTGATTGGTGAAAATGAGATCTTGAATTTGGATGGACACACCCTTGACATTGAGCCTTTGGATCATCTTTTCCACCTTGTTGATAAGTTTAATTAATTCTTCATCAAGGTCGGAGGTGGAGGAGGAAGATTGATCATCATCATCCTCTTCTTCTTCTTCATCATCTTCACTCGAGGAGCTTGAGCTTGAGCTTGTCTCAACTTGCTTGCCCTTCATCTTCTTTTTCTCACTACATGCGAGAGCTTTGCCTTTGCTTGATGAAGAGGCTTCTTCTTGACCCATCTTGCGTGACATTTCAAATACCACTATCTTGCCAATGACTATGGTCGGGGTCATGGTGCTCAAGTCCTCCATGTTGTGAAGGATGGTGATGATGCTTGCATATTTCTTTTGTGTTAGCACGAAGATGATCTTCCTCACGATGTCCGCATCATCTAGCTTTGTTAATCGTATTGAAAGGAGCTCATTGATTATTAGATTCAAACGAGAATACATATCACGAACAAGCTCATCATCATTCATTTCAAAGGAATCATAATTTTGCTTAGCTAGACAATATTTTTGCTCACGGACATTAGTTGTGCCATCATGGAGCTCTTGGAGTTTTAACTAAATTTCATGTGCTGTATTTAAAGTAAACACTTGGTTAAACACATCCATGCTAAAAGAATCAAATAAGCAATTTTTAGCTCTAGCATTGAAATGAATTTCTTTTTCTTCACTCTTTGTGGGTTTATCGGGATTCTTAATGGGTTTCATCTCGTCATGAGTGACTCTCTAAAACCAAAATCAACCACCTCAAGATGACAAGCCATTCAAGCTTTATAGTAGGGGAAGTTAGTGCCATCAAAGTGCGGAGGCCTAGAGGTATCCATCCCAACCACTCTAAATAGCGTCGGCTCAACGACGATTAAGCCAAAGGTCCAAATTGAGCCAACCGGCTCTGATACCACTTGTAGGGGACCGTGACGCCTAAGAGGGGGGGCTAAATTAGGCAACTTAAAATACCGACTCTAAACTATGGCCTCTTTTTCTACCCTTAGCAAAACCTATGCAAAAGATAAACTATCTAAATGTGCAACTACGGTTTTGCTAGTGTATTGCTATCTCTACCACAAAAGGAATAATGCAAACAACGTAAATGCGGAAGCTAAAGAGCAAGATAGAGATATGCAAACTCCCGTCGATGATTCTGGTATTTTTACCGAGGTATCGAGAAGCGCGCAAGCTTCCCCCTAGTCCTCGTTGGAGCCCCTCGCAAGGAATCCCTCGCAAGGGCCAAGCTCCCGGTAGGGTAACTCCGTGGATAGCTCCAGGCCCTCCCCACGCACAAGCGGGTCTCCGGTTAAGCCACTCGTGGCAAAGCCTCTCTCGGACCGCTCCCCACCGTCTTCACTATCAAGCTTCCGGCCGAAACACCACAGGCCTTGTTCCCTCTGGTACACGGTGGCGGCCACACCACAAACGTGGTTGGTGTGATCCTACAAGACTACAAGCCCCTCGATGTACAACAATGGTGCGCGCAAGCACCGAGTGGTAAGAGGTATGCAAACCTCACTAAACACTAGGCCTAAACCTAGAGCAAACGCATAAGCGGTGGTCTAATCAACCTAAGCACTTCGCAAAGCACCTATGCTAATCACCTAATGAAACACTAAGCACTATGCAAGTGGAGATCACTAAAATGGTGTATCAACACCCTAGATATGTTTCCTCAGCTCCACACTTCTCAAATGGCCGGTTGGGGGGTCTATTTATAAGCCTCATGGAGAAAGTAGCCATTGGGGACGAAATCCCATTTTTCTGCTACTGACCGTATGCTGCTTTCGTCTTGACCGGACGCGTCCGGTCATACCGACCGTTAGAGCGTGTGATCAACTGATCGGACGCTGATGGCGTCCGGTCACATGCCACCAGACGCATCTGGTCGCAATTTCGCCGCTCTAGAACCTCTCTGTACTCAATCGAATGCTGCAGTTCCTACGTCTGGTCAATGTTGTCTGTTGCCGGGATGATGAACAGTACCATCGGTGTGTCCGATCACTCTCAGTCCTTAGCGTCCAGTCGCTGCTGCTGACACCTTTTGTTGCCGAGCAACTGATCAGATACGTCCGGTCACCCATAGGGCTACGCCCGTTCACTGCGTCCGGTCACATCTATGAGCTCGTTTCTTCATGATCTTGCGTCCGGCTTGGTTCCTTTCTTCATGCTTGGACTTTGCTTGATATCTTAGGTTTTCTCTTGTGCTTCTAGGGTCTTGCTTAAGGTGTTGATCATCGGATCATCACATCGCCTTCGTCCAAGTCACGTCTTGCACCCTATTGAACTACAAAACAATCACTTGCAAATTCATTAGTCCAATTTGGTTCTGTTGGTCATCAAACACCAAAATCCAAAGTAAATGGGCCTAGGGTCCATTTTCCTTACAAAGGTGGACAAAAAGGCCTCCACACCTTATCTCTTGAAGAAGAAAAATGACAAGGTGGTGGCCATCAAGGTGAACAAGAAAGCCAACAATGGGGCCAAATGGATTTGGGTGCCAAATAGATTTGGGTGCCAAAGGAGATCATTTCCAACATGAAGAGCACCAAGAAGGTTTGGATCTCGAAAGGGAAGTGAGAAGTCCGATGGACTTCAGGATATTTGGAGACTTGGTATAGTTTTGGGTGCATTTCATGGGGTGTATCACATTGGATCATGTCAATTGCCAAGTGGGTTAGTGAATACTATGGACCCAAATTCCCCTTCCCATGTTAGGTAACTAGATGTAAATTCTTTCAATTAGTATTTCCTACAAGTGGTATTAAGATTTAAATTCTTGCAATCTCAATTAGCATCTAGTTCCTTTTCATGCCTAGGTTTGCATTTGCATGCTTATATTATTTGTCATGCATATACTAGGTAAATCATATGGTAGGCTTGCTCGGTTTCATTCTTAACCCTTGGAGCAAACCTACATGGTTTAAATTGTTTAGAAGCATGGCACATAGCTTGTCTTTCAATTGTTCATCTAATATGTGCCAAAGTTCAAATTGTAGATAATTTCTCCCGAATATCATTTTTGAAAATGATTCTCACATTCATGTGATGTCATCTTTCAAGTGGTATTTTTATTCTAAAATCAATGTGCATATCTCCTAAAAGTATTACATACTTGTGTGCACAAATTTAGGGGAAGGTTACTCTATAAGTTGGATGCTTTGAGACTAATACTTTTTCAAGCTTATCATGTGTGTAGTAGTCTCATTGCAAGGAAAATGGAGTCCCCAGAGTTAAGCATCATACTTCAAATATCCACCACCTATTGCAAGTGGTATAAATCAAATTGGTTTCCACATGTGGTATTTCTAATCTGATATCATCATGTTGATTTCACTTTGATATTTATATGCTTTCTCCATGCATTATATAGATTAAACTCGCTTGAGTATTAATTTGCCAATTATGCATTAACTACATTCTCCATCATATGTATGCATATATTTAGGTGGAGCTTAGTCTTTGTAATGTGAGTCAAAATTTATGACCTTTTCCACTTCACATACAAGGGATCACAAAGTTTGACCCTCCCTTGTGCTACTAATGTCTTCCTTTTCGGTGTTTGATTCCAAAGGGGGACAATTTTTAGGACCAAAAGCAAGCCCGATCATAATAATTTACAAGTGGTAATGGTCCGAGAAAAGGAGGATAGTGGATTATGGATTAGTCTATATAATCGGGTGAATTTGTAGGACCAAAAAGCGAGGCTTAAATCCATAATGCCACATGGGGACATTTGTAAGGGCAAGATAAGTTTCCAAAGATGTTTACATGTGGTACCTTTTAGCTTTACAATTAGTCTCTTCAAATTGGTATCTTTTAGCATCATATGACCTTGCCCTTTACATTGCATCCTAGAAAGTAGATAGTTTTTAAATTCCAAAATTTTTATTATTTGCTTGCTTTGGTCGTGTTGTCATCAATCATCAAAAAGGTGAAGATTGTAAGGAAAATGGATCCTAGGCCCATTTACTTTGGATTTTGGTGTTTGCTGACCAACACAACCAAATTGAACTAATGAATTTGCAAGTGATTGTTTTGTAGTTCAATAGGGTGCAAGACGTGACTTGGACGAAGGTGACATGGTGATCCCACGATCAACACCATAAGCAAGACCCTAGAAGCACAAGAGAAGACCCAATATATTAAGCAAAGTCCAAGCACGAAGATAGGAACCAAGCCGGACGTAAGATCATAAAAAAACGAGCTTCACAGAGGTGTCCGGACGCTGCCCTATGGGTGACCGAATGCGTCCGATCAGTTGCTCGACAACAGCAGGCGTCAGCAGCAGCGACCTGACGCTGAGGACTGAAAGTCACCGGACGCACTGATGGCACTATTCATCATTCCGGCAATACATTCAGCACTGACCGGACGCAGGAACTGCAGCGTCCGATCGAGTCCAGAGAGGTTCTGTAGCGGCGAAGTTGCGACCATACGCGTCCGGTGGCATGTGACCGGACGCCATCAGCATCTGATTAGTTGATCGCGCCGAAGATCAAGTGACCATTGTGAGTGACCGGACACGTCCGGTCAGGAGGTCAACAGCGTCCGGTCAATAGCATAAAAGCAGGTTTGATGCCCAACGGCTACTTTCTCAGTGAGGCTTATAAATAGACCCCCAACTGGCCATTTGATAGGGTGGAGCTAAGGAAACATACCAAGGGTGTTGATACACCATTTTACTGATATCCACTTGCATAGTGCTTAGTGATTCATTAGGTGATTAGAGTAGGTGCTTTGCGAAGTGCTTAGGTTGATTAGACCACTGCTTATGCGCTTGCTCTAGGTTTAGGCCTTGTGTTTAGTGAGGTTTGCATACCTCTTACCACTCGGTGCTTGCGTGCACCATTGTTGTACATCGGAGGGGCTTGTAGTCTTGCGACATCACACCAACCTCGTTTGTAGTGTGGCCGCCACCGTGTACCGAAGGGAACAAGGCCCGCGACGGTTCAGCTAGAAGCTTGATAGTGAAGACGACGGGGAGCGGTCCGGGAGAGGCTTGTCGGAAGGCACACCGAAGACCCACTTGCGCGTGGGGAAAGCCCGAGGATATCCACGGAGTTACCCCACCGGGAGCTTGGCCCTTGCGAGTGATTCCTTGCGAGGGGCTCCAACGAGGACTAGGGAGAAGCTTGCGCGCTTCTCGATACCTCAGTAAAAATAACGGAGTCATCGACGGGAGTTTGCATATCTCTACCTTACTCTTTACCTTCCGTATTTACATTGTTTCCATAACTCCTTTTGCGGTAGAGATAGCAACACACTAGCAAAACCGTAGTTGCACATTTATATAGTTTATCCTTTTGCATATGTTTTGCTAAGGTTAGAAAAAGATGCCATAGTTTAGAGTTAGAATTTTAAGTTGCCTAATTCACCCTCCCTCTTAGGCGTCACAGTCCCCCTTCACATCTCTCATATGTGGACCCCATTGTACACAAAAGACTCTTCTTGCCCTAGGAGAGAGAGCGCATGCGTGACGGAGGCGACGGGGCATGGCTCACCGATGAGCAGGGGCACGGATGTCGGTGAGCAGGGGCGCGACCACCAGGAAGCAGGGGCGCGGTCGCCGAGGAGCCCAGGGTGCGCTGCCGTTAGGGGTCGTGGCTGGCTGGGGGTCGCCGAGCGCTGGGGCGCGGCCGCCGGGGAGTCGAGGCGCGATCGTCGGGGAGCCCAGGTCGCGGCTGAGCAGGCGCTGTCGCCACCGCCGAGTCAGCACGAGCGCGGCCGTCATGTTGCGGGCAAGCACGAGCAGGCCATCGGGGCTAGACTGGCAGCCAAGAAGAGAGAGAGAGAGAGCACGCTCGGCCGAGGGAGGTGCCGGCGCCGCCGAGGCATGACCGCCGGGCGTAGCCGCCGGCAGCGCGGCTCATCAAGGCGCGACCGCCGGAGTGCGAATCGATGGGGGCATTTGCTCGTCGGGTCTTGACCTGCCGGTGGCGCAGCTGCCGGCGGTATGGCTCGCCGTAGGCTTGGCCGCTGGAGAGTAGCTCGCCATGGGCATGGCTTGACCGGGCACGGGCCGCCGGGAGGGGCGCCGACGTAGGAGCGCGCTCCTCCGAGAGAGGCGTCGCCGTTGGGCGCGGTCCGCCGTGGGGAGCGCGGCCTGCCAGGAGGGACGTCACCGGGGGCGCGGGCCACCGGGAGATGTGCCGCTGCTGGGGGCGCGGAACTCTGGGAAGGACACCGCCATGCGCATGCTCGGGCGCGAGGTCACGGCTCACCGTTGCATCGCGAAGATTGTAGATGCGTACGTATGAAGAAGGCGAGAAAATAAAAAAAAAGTAAAATCGAGATAAAGGTAATATAGTAATTTTATTCCTTTCGTTTACTGTGCGAAGCTGTTTTGCCAAACAGTTTTTTTCAAACAACTCGGCTTCCCTTAGAGAGCTGCTCGTAAAGCTATTTTGAAAAAAAAAACAGCTTCACTGGTCAAGCTGAACTGTGCCAAACATGCCCTTATAAAAGTTACTACTACAATAATGAAAAATGTGTCTAGATATAGCCAACTAAGTATTTTGTCAGCAAATACTAGTACTAAATATCAGTACAAAGTTGAGCATCTTATCCATTTCCTAATCATGACGTGCTAATTAGTGGGACGGAAAATAGCGTCTCCTCCTCCAAAAATCACGACGTGCGTACGCAAGCAACGACGTCACGCTTGAAGCAAGGTTGACATGGTCTGCACATACGCAAGCAAAGACGTCGAGACAGCCTCACAGGCCACCCACGTTGACCGATATCGTCCCTGCTGGTCTTCTCTGATTGATTTCTAGATACCCGCTGGCCGGCCGCCGCGGCCTGGCTGGCCTCGCGTACAAATAGCGAGCGGCGGAGGCGGCGAGCTAGCACACATCCGTTCGCTCCACAGTTCACACGCCGGATATATCCCCAACTCCCACAATTCCAATTCCCAATTCCCACGAGAGCACACAAGCACAGCAGGATTCAGGAAGAGATCGAGCAGCGCAGACAAGACATGGCGGTGAAGGTGTACGGGTGGACGATCTCGCCGTTCGTGTCGCGGGTGCTGCTGTGCCTGGAGGAGGCCGGCGTCGACTACGAGCTCGTCTCCATGAGCCGCGACACCGGCGACCACCGCCACCCCGACCACCTCGCCAGGAACGTACGTATACTGCTACTGCTACGATTCGACGACCTTGAATTCCCTGCAAGTTCGGCCGGCATGCCCCTTTTTGGATTGGATTACATACTGACGACGCCCTTGCTGTCTCCTGCTCTGCTCGTGCTTTCTGATTGCAGCCGTTCGGGGAGGTGCCCGTGCTTGAGGACGGAGACCTCACCCTCTTTGGTACGCCCGCCAACCAACCAATAATTAATTCACTTCATCTCCTGTCCTCTCGCTTATCACCTCAGTCTCAAATTCTCATTTTGATATATAAGCATGTTTTAATTGTTCCGCTGCTAGGATAAAGGCTTTAACTGACAGTTATAATCTAATAAAAATAAATGTTATTTTCAATACCAACATAAAAACAGAGTCAACGTTGGTAAAAACTTCTCAACGCCTCAAGAAATGAGTATCCGTACTTCCCATAAAGACGAACAGAAGATACTATAATGGGCGTGACTTTCAAAAAAGACGAACTAAAGAAATGATGAGTATCAGTACTTTTCCGAATTTTCCGATGCTCTGTCTGGAGCACAGGATTTTTTTTTTTCTGTTTCTGTGTATTTTCTACAAAACTAAATTGATTTCTATGCAATTTCTATGTTCCAAAAGAATCTGAACGTTCAGGTTCTTCTCTCGTTTCCAAATTTGCTAGTTAAGCTTATCCAGTCCCCACTTGGCCAAGTGTAATCGTCGACGTCCTCTTGGTACAAATAAGACTTTGGTTTATTTTTTTGGAAAAATTAAGACTTTGGTTTCACAACTCTCTCATTTGGCACCTAAACCTTCTTCGTTTTTTATGGTCACCCGAAACCTTGCTACCAGTACTAAAATGCACAATTTTGAATGCGTTAACGTGCTCTCTTATTCATGTTCTTTGTACAAGGTATATACTGCTATCTTTGATTCAGAATATGTCCTTTTCTAATCATGTCGATAGCTCAAACTTTTACCATCAACATTTCTTTACTTTTTGCTTCATCAAATATAGAGAGAGATACCAATGCTTCATGATGATATTGCTAAAGAAACTAATGGTCTTAACCTACATTTACCGACCAGTGGTAAACGATGAAGCAAATTATGAGTGTAAGTGGATTTTTTTTTTACAATTCCATGATCTAATTCTCATTAGCGTAAATATTAACAAATAATAACTCGACATGTTCACGTGAGAGTTGAGACTAGAGGTAAGGGTTGGCTAAAGTGAAACAATTCTACATGTTTTATATGGGAGTTAAGTGGCACAAAATACTTTATATGTGGTGTTCTTAAACCATGATACTTCTATGTGGTGTAAACTACAATTCACACCGGCTCGGAAATGTGTATCCATAAAACACCATAGCGGCATTTTATCCACCACCACAAAATTTTCTAACACATAATATACATATTTCTCTATTCAGAATCCCGGGCGATCGCGAGGCATGTGCTCCGCAAGTACAAGCCGGAGCTCTTAGGGTCCGGCAGCCTGGAGCAGTCAGCGATGGTGGACATGTGGGTGGAGGTGGAGGCCCACCGGATGGAACCACTAGCGGGCGCCATCGCTGTCGAGTGCATCGTCGCGCCTGTCCTACATGGCCGCGAACGCAACCAGGCCGTCGTCGACGAGAACGTGGAGAAGCTGAAGAAGGTGCTGGAGGTGTACGAGGCGCGGCTGGCGTAGAGCAGGTACCTCGCCGGCGACGTCCTCAGCCTCGCCGACCTCAGCCACTTCACCATCATGCACTACTTCATGGCTACGGAGTACGCCACGCTGGTCGAGGCACTACCGCACGTCAGCGCCTGGTGGGAGAGCCTCGCCGCCCGCCCAGCAGCTAAGGTGGTGGCAAAATTCATGCCGCTCGGCTCCGGGGTGCCCAAGAAACAGGAGTGATATAGTGATGCATGTTGTGTGCTTACTATATCTGGGCATCGGGCCGGCCCGGCACGGCACGGTCATGGCACGATGGCTATCGGGCCAAGGAGGCACGCTGCGTGCTCGCAGTCAGTCGTGCCTCATCGGCCTTCGGCCCATGCATGGGCCTATGGGCCATTTTTCGTGCCGTGCTGGCCCGTGAGGCACGGCAAAAATAGCAAGCCGTGCCAGCCCACAGCCCGTTAAATCTAAAACACCTCCAAATAAATATCTCAATCCATTTTTTTTCAACCATGAACACATAAGTATGAATTTTGACCAACACAATTTTTTCACACTTAGCCATTTAGGACACTTAGGCAATAAACAAAGAGCAACAACAAGATGAAGACAACATATTTAAATATCAAAAAGAGCTGTTCACGCCAAGGCTAGTTGATTGACGAGGCATCGGCAGCAGACCTACAAAGAAAAAAAAGAACACAAAAAGAAGAAAAGGATGAGAAACGTATAGATCTTGGGGCTAGGGTTAGGGTTACGAATGGGGATGGACTTACTCACAAGAAACCGGAGCCCAAAGCCGGAGAAGACGAGGGCCACACAAGGGCAAGACGGGATTAAGAAGGGACGGCGCGTCATGGCGGCAGCGAAGAGAGAGACGGGAGGCGAGACTCACATGTTCATCGACAAACAGAGGAGAATGAGTAAAAAGGAAGACGGAGAGGGACCGAGGGAGCGGGGAACTCGGGGAGAGGTGATGGAGGCGGCGATATCACCGGATCAAGGACGACGGTCGCACCTGGCATTTAAGATGGATCGACGATAGGAGGCGAGTGGCGACGAGCGAGAGCGACGAGCGACCCGAGCGGGTGTCGAGTGCGGCGGCGGTTGGGAGGGGAATGGGGTTAGGGTTAGGGTGGGGGTGGGGGCCGGGGGGTCGCGGTTTATATATGGGGAGGAGGGCGGAGTTCTTGGGGTGGGCGGCGCTTGGCTTGCTTGCCGTTGGGCCGCCACTGAACCCGCCGTTATTTTTTGGGCCGTGCCGTCGGGTGTGGGCCTAGGGTGCGGCCCAAGCACGGCCTGCACCCCCGTGCCGTGCCAGCCCGGGCCCATTGGCCTTCGGGCCGGGCCGGGCTAGGGCCGGGCCTAAATAGCGGGCTCCGTGCCGGGCTCACGGGCTCGGGCTTTGTGCCCAGATATAGTGCTTACTTTTCCAGGTGTGGCGTCTCTCTGTGCTTTGTGTAACTTTCATATTTGTTCTTTTTTTGCTACTTTTGTCGATGAATACTGAGCGTTTGTATGAATAAATTTAATGTATTTCATCACATTTAGCAAAAAAAAATAATATTTAATCACATTTCAGATTGCCCTGTAGCAAATTTCATTGAATTTAGCATTGGATATCGTAATGTCATCCATAACACTAGATTCTAATGTTGCGATAGCGGTTGGCAGCTGGCAGCTGGCAGCCTTGACACCTTCCGCTCCAGAAATGTTTTAGAAATTGCAAGTATATTCTAAAGCATCTCTGGGATGCAGGGAATTTGAAACTTTTAGATGTTACATGCTCTAATACTAGCACATTGTAAACTTCTAATGACTTGCTATAAACTTTGTAGTTAAAACTTTGCACTCTCTAAGATATTCATAACTTTGTAGTAAAATTCATGTTTGAGAATTCTAAAAAGTAGTAACCTGAGCAATAGGGCAAACCTCAATATCACACTCTAATGTAATCAGTATGTCTGGTGTGGCCTAAATGACTATTCTAGGTTGTATTTTGTTTAACCTTGGAGTAAAAAATTCAAGATTCTAGGCGTGCATTAACAGAGAAGGAAAAGTAGGCAAACTGGTGACGCGCGACGTGGCTGGATTTTTGTGTTGTTTTGGCGTGGTGGCGCGCAACACGATCGAAGTATGGTTCCCGTTCCGTGGAAAAAGGGCCGGGACGCTGTTGTCGTCGATCACGGTTCGGAGGAAGGTCTCGGGAGATGACTGATGAGGTGTCACACCTAGTTTTCCAAACAAAACCAAGCTCGCTATATGCATGTTCAGGAAGTATACACATACAACAACATAATGAAGGGTATTAGAAACAATGTTATTAAATAACGTATACATAGCTATATTAACACTTACATCAGAGTATCGCGAACTGTAACTAATCTTCAAGCTCCATTCTTCACAGGGATGGCTGACTGGGGGTAACGTACGCCTAACACTTCCATCAGTCTTCTGAGAACTCCTCCATGTCTTCTTTAATCTTATGAGCAACTTTTGCTAGAGACCGGAAGTGTAGGGGAAATAGTAAGGGTGAGAGCACATGTCGTACTCAACAAATATAACATGGACGACTGAAGGATCAAAAGGATGACACTAGTTTACTGCGGTTAGCATTTTAGTAAGTCACAATTTTAACATTAATGTAGCATAAAGTTGTGCTTAAGCTCCGGTTCCGTATAATCATAAGTAATGGCAATTATACAATAATGATTAAATATAAGCATTAACATCATAGAATAAAAATAAGAACCAATTATTTTATTAGTTTTTCAAGCCGCTCGTGACCGTGTAATAGTTTTACACTCTACAGAGGTTGTACACTTTCACCATGAGCCGTAATTTACCCTTTCGCCCGAGGCGTCCAACCTCTTGACCAACTTCCAAGAAAGGTCGGCATGGTTCACTATGAAGTCTTTCAAAAGTTCATCTATCAAGTTAGGACCGCTAGGTTTCAGTGGCAGACAGATATAGAGCCCCCCTTTAAGGTGTCAAACTCACGAAGAAGCACTCAAATTAACAGAGGCCGCACTATACTCAATGGTGTCAAACTTTTCTTGCGCTTTTTGGTAACCACTAACAAGCTAGAAAAGATCCTTATACTTGACTAAAGCCAGAGCCATATAGCACTCATGGTTGTACTGTAAGTCTCGGATTTTACTCACAGATAAGTAGGGATTCCATATTGCTAAAAAGCACATTTTAAACAACACTGCATATACCATTAGTCATTATTAAGGAGCTTTCATCATTAAGTAGAGCAACTAGCAAAACTACCCATATACATGAACCATATGTATCAAGGATCAGGATAACAACATCTAGGCAAGTCCTTAGTGGTAGATCAAATTAGGCACATGCAAGTATGAATTTAGTTGCATAAGGTTATTAGGTATCAAGGAAAGCCACATATTATGCTTGCCTTTTACACTTTCTCAAGCTTCCTCATACTTTGCTTCTGGTCATCATCATCTTATCTTCAGCACTCACAAACGGTTCTCGTTTTACTCGTAGCAAGCACCACTGCACGCATAGGCAAACATAATAAAAGCGGCTAAGAACAATACACCACATAAGATAAAAACAACATACTAAAAGAGAGCTAGTGCTACGAGATAAAAAAAAACGCCGATATTGGAACTCCCATTTAAAAGAAACGACTACCGAGAGTTCTATATTATAAGAAAAGGAAACAACTACAAGCTTGATTTATTTTAGTTAAACACAATCATGGAGAAGTTATTAATTTAGATTAAACAAATCTTAATTTAATTTAATAGCCAAGGTAAATCTAGTCATATTTTACTTATAAATATTGTTGTATATTTAAGCAAATTAAACACTAACTTTGCCAAATAAAAGGACAGATGAAACACCTACTCGAACTGCATATGATGCGGGTTTAAGTTAAACAATTTATAATTCAAAAACACGGTGATAGCAATTAATCATATTAATATTTTTTATATAAAAACACCGTATAGAACCTATATTGTTTTTAATTCTAAAACTAGTTGTATGATCATTAATCAATTTAATATTTATTTACAAAAGGCCGACGTGGCAACGCTTTTGATTAATTTAGAAAGCTAGTAGCACATGAACTTTAATCAAGTTAATATTTAACTTCAGAAATATGGACATATTAATTAAACGTCGACACTAACACGCATACTCTGTTATCGCGAATCTAACACAGCAAAAACGGGTAGAAACGGAGCTAAAACAGCCGTATGGCGCAAGATTAAAGCTATATACGTAGGAAGGTGTTGGAATTGTGTATCGATAGGCATGACATCAGCACCATCTTTGATCAATAAAATAAAGGACAAGGATATGTGCGTCTCACCTTTAATCAAACATGCATGACGCTTGTTACTGGTGTCAAGGCGACGGAGGAAATAGCAACTGTTTCTGCTGTTGGACAGGAACTGGGTGGCCGTGACTTGCATCTACTGAACAGGAAGCATCACGTACAGTGTGCAGATAAACTTGCATGGTACTAGATACGGTTCGGCTGCGACTAGCAAAACAAGCAAAGAATTGCTCAGACTAACTGAAGAGAAAAGAGAGAGATAGGAACTATATGAATGTGCAGTGCTCACCGATGGCAAACAACGATCGATGGCCGGAGTTCTGCAAGGGATGGTGGAGAACAGCGCGGGATGGACGATGGCTGGACTTGCATATGGAGAACAGCCTACGGTCTTTCCTGCAGCGTAGATGATCAGGCCACGGGACGATGCCGATGAGGTCTCAACAGCTTCCAAGCGATCTCTGGCAATGCTCCGGGTGGCTGCGTCCTTCACGGCGCCGCTTCTCCGGCGCAGTTTGTGCAGATTTCGACGGTGGCCGGCGGCAGCGCATGAACAAACTAGGGCACATTTGGAGCAACCTTGATGATGGGAAAGATTGGCACTGGCGGCGGCATGGATCATCATTGATTGGCTTAGTTTTAGAGTTTAGAAAAGAAACAATGGACCAGGCTTGTTATGTATATAGACAACAGAGGGTCATATGGCAAACGTCGTGATGGAGATTGACAGGAAGTCCTTGATGTGCACGACTACAAATTAGACAAAGAGAGAGATCGATGATACGTGCAAAGGAAGTCCAGTTAAGGAAGAAAATAAAGGAACGGTTGGTTTCTTCCTTCAAAAGATCATTATTTTATATTATATTATATATCATTACGTGTTAAGGAAACAAATGCATGGAGCAAATAAACAGAATTGATTGGAGATGGATTAGCAAAGCTGAGATGATTTAGACGCTTCCTAAACGTATTTTGAAAACTTTGCACCCTTAAACACAAAGTTAAGCAACAAGCAAACATCACATCCATCCAAAACTAGTCAAATTGATTGAGAAATTTTTGTAAATTCATATTTTTCTATATCTAAATTTACGCTAACTCAAACTAAACTTGGTAAATTTTATCCAAATATTAAAATCATTTGGTTTATTTTGTGTTTTCTATTCACGACACAAAATCGAAATTTTTAGGGTGTGACGTGAGGTCAACCGTGGATCGGACGCAACCAATGACGACGTCGGGCATTCATTACTACTGATGAACCCGACCAACTGATAACCGTATGCAGAAACATGTCAGCCATCACCGCGCTTCCTTTTTTTTTCTTTGTGGTACTTCTAGATGGATTGATTTCTACAAGGCTGTGTCGCTCATATTAGGGCGTCCTCAACGGTGAGCTCGGAGCTAGCTAGATGCAGACGTGGAGCTGAGAGAAAGCTAGAGAGGAGATGGGGCCAGTTGCCTCGAAGGAACAACCAAGCATGAGACAGAATATATAAATAATAATCATTCTATTTTTCTCTCTGTTCCACGTCAGCTGCCTACGGCGTCCACATCACTGGGGACGCCCTTAGGAAACCTATGTAAAGTGTTCAGACCAACAGACACAGACGTATAAAAGCAAGTACGATAAGTTAATCTAAAAAAGCTATATAAAAGATGCCATCTCAGATGTTTAGTGAGATGAAGAATGATTAGAAAAGAGGAAAAACAAAACAGACGGTAAACTTACAAACTAGCTACTACCTTCCGGTATACTAGTATTTTCTAAGGCGTGCAACAGTTTCAAGAAAAAAAAATATACTCTGCCTATTGAACCACATATATGCTAAAAACCACATATAATTTCTCTGTCTATTAATTTATAATAGTTTTTACAGAATAAAATTTTTTAGCTAGTCACATGTCTTCTCTATATCATCTATCTATCTCATCTCCTCATATCTTGGTTTTTATCTAAGAAACTATTTCCTCATCTATCTTCTTTAATTGCAGTGACACATCATCTTTTCCTTAGTTTAGATCCTGATTATTGAACATATAACTAGTTTCATCTTTCATGGTTGGGAGTTCCCTTAGAAATCGGACTGGAGGTAATTCATAGGCTCCAAAATATAAAGGAATCTCTATGACAGAATGATGTGGTCAGATATTTCAATTGAAAAGTATTATACGAATGAGCTATTAGATTGGTTATTATAGACAGCGGTATCTTTTAGCCACTAGTTAGCTTTATTACTAACCATTTCTCTAATTAATAAGAGAGAAATTTTATTATGTTATTATAAAGTATTGGTTTAAAGTTTATACCAATAATGAAAACATTTGTTTAGATGTAGTCAAATATTTTGTTAGCAAATGCTACTGCTAAATATCAGTACAAATTTAACCATCTTATCCATCTCATAATCAATCATCACGTGCTGACAGTACAATCACGCAGTTCCTCCTCTAGAAAGAATATCCCTATTATCATCAGTCTGTTTGCTTGTTGGTTTCAGCTAGGGCTTATTAGCTATGGTACAATATTTTTCTCTCACAACAAATCAGTACTAGCCGGGCTTATTAGCCTAGAAACCAGCCAGCGAACGGGCTGCACGACGCAAGCTAAGTCGTCACGAGCCGCTCATGCTGACCCAACACTGTACTCATCTCTGTGCCGGTGTTCTGGTTGATTTCTCTCGCTACCCGCTGAGTGCTGAGGCCTGGCCTCGCGTAGTACAAATAGCGAGCAGTGGCAAGCACACGTCGATTCACTCCACAGTCCACACGGATCCCCAATTCCCAGGAGAACACAAGCACATCAGGATCCAGGGAGATAAAGAGATGGAGCAGCAGACAAGACATGGCGGTGAAGGTGTACGGGTGGGCGATCTCGCCGTTCGTGTCGCGGGTGCTGCTGTGCCTGGAGGAGGCCGGCGTCGACTACGAGCTCGTCGCCATGAGCAGGGAGGCCGGCGACCACCGCCGCCCCGACTACCTCGCCAGGAACGTGCGTGCTGCTGCTGCTGCTCTAGGCCCCTGCTGTCTGGATTATTACTGACTGTATCCCCTGTTCTGATTGCAGCCGTTCGGGGAGGCGCCGGTGCTTGAGGACGGAGACCTCACCCTCTTTGGTACGCCCGCCACGCCAACAAAACGCATACTTCACTCCATTTCCATTTCGTGTCCTCGCTTACTAATCGCATCAATCACCGAGTTTCATTTTTATACTCCGTCTGTCTCAAAATAGCTCAACTTCTATTGTCATACAAAGCCCTTGTTTAGTTCACGAATTTTAGGAATTTGAGCTACTGTAGCACTTTCGTTTTTATTTGGCAATTAGTGTTCAATCATAGACTAATTAGGCTCAAAACGTTCGTCTCGCGATTTCCAACCAAACTGTGCAATTAGTTTTTTTCATCTACATTTAATGCTCCATGCACATATCGCAAGATTCGATGTGATGGGTATTGTAGCACTTTTTGGGAAAACTTTTCGCGAACTAAACATGGACAAAATCGAATTATCTTAAGCTTTGTTTGGTTCTAAGTATCCTTGAGTTTGTATTGCAAGACTGTACTCATTCCCTCGAATGTTGTAGGCCGGAAACATTTTCCTTCATCTAAAATAAAGATCTGTTTGGTTCTACGAATTGAGGGAAATTGAAAAGTAGTCTAATAATGAAATGAGTAGAACCTTCTAGATATTGGTTCTAGTTCATAGGATCCACTGATGGTTAAGTTTGATCAAATTTATAGAGAAATAATTCATCAATATTTATGACACCATGAAATATATTTTACTGTATAACCTATTTGGTGCTATAGATGTTGAGATTATGTCGATATTCGAAACATGTATTTTAGATTGCGCCCGATAGAAATGTTTTAATTCATTGTTAAATTAAAGAGAGCTAAGCCTTAACCAACACTTACTGACCGGTGGTACAAGAGGAATAAGCAAAAGAGAGTTATATCTCTACCACTAATAATACACGCGGATGTGAATTTTCCTAAAGCTAAAAAAAACTATCTACCGCAGTCTGAACTATTCTACATGCACCCAAAAAAGTACACCTAAACAGACTGTTCGTTGATTGGTTTCTGGGTTAATAAGCCCGGTTGGTGCTGATTTGCTGTAAGAGAAAAATACTATTGGCTGGCTGATAAGCCCAGGCTAAAACCAATAAACGAACGTGCTGAAAGTCAGCCAACTTTTGAAACGAACGCACGAGATGCACTGTAGTCTCTCCTTTCTCTCACTCACTCAAATCCAACGGACCAGATTTTGTGAACCAAACCTCATAGCTCATCCCAAATCCCGATTCCTAGGCACCCCTTTTTTCCCCAATTTTCTGAAAAAAAAGAGACATCGATGTACGCTCCTGCCTCCATGAAGAGAGCCAACAGCCACGCACGATTCCTTCCCCTTCGCTCGTGACCTCTCGGGAGTCGCAAGTCGCGACTAGCCGGCGGCGGCGCCTCCCTCTCTACCCACAGCATCCTTCTCCGGCCGGCATCTCCATCTTCCACACTGGCCGGCACCGCGCCCCTCTCTCCGTCCTCGTCAAGAGCCTCCGTCTCCTTCTCCTAGTCCGGCGGACGGTTAGGGTTTTGGCCGGCGGCGGCCGCGCTCGGCGTAGACCGTAGGCTCCCCCGACGGCCGCGCCTCCCTCTCCCTCGCCTACATCGGCCGGCCCCTCTCTCCCTCCTCAACAGCACCGTGCCAAGGCCTGGCCTCTAGGCTGGCCATCGCCGCCTTGGAAGACGGCGGCGGCTCGGCCCTAGATGCGGTGGCGCGGGCCTAGGAGGCGGCCATGGGAGGGCTTGAGATACGGAGGCGTGGGCTTGGGATGCGGCAGTGACGCGGGTCCGAGATGCGGCGGCCGGCGCAGGTCTGGGATGTGGCGGCTGCAGCTTCCACAAGGGCCCAGGAGGCAGCAGCAGCGTGGCTAAGGAGGCACGGTGCGTAGCCTCGAGATGCGATAGCGGCGCGGGATGTGGCGGCGCAGGCTCAGCAGGCGGCGGCGTGGGCTCAGGAGGGCGTTGGCGCCAGGACGACGGCCACCAGGTCGCCAGGCCGCCGGCCACCAGGGTATGATTTCTGATTCCGTGAATATTTTGATCGTCTCAGCAATTAAGATGTGTATAGAAAATGTTAGTTTTGTTTTTTCGAAATCTATGTGCTGATAGTTGTGCCACAGCTCACAGGTGTCGTCACGAACAAGATGATTTTTTGCTTGGGCTGGTTTGCTAAACCTGGTTCTACGTGAAGCTGAAAGGTGTAAAATTTCTCCTCAGGATTTGTGATTAGCTGGTAGTGCAGCAGTGTGTGGTAATTTCATTTGATTTCTTCACTTCAGGATTTGTACACAATTTCTATTGTGGGATTTCTTCGTCTGTTTACTGGAACAGTTGTAGTAGTTTGTTAGCACGACCATGTAACTTTTAAAGTTTTGCCAGAGCAAACGTTTTGTTTAATATTCCTCACTTATGTTATCTCTGCATGGGTTTTACTAATGCCATTTACAAATTTGATTAGGTCCTACTTCTTTGGTGACATTTCTTCAAAAAGAAATGCAGAAGCATATCCAAATTTCCTATTCCATTTGTACTGATTATTTCGTTGGAAAATATCGATGCGATCAGAATGAAATGCTGCCACTAATTGTCAATACTCCTGGCTGGGTAAAAGGTATCTCTTAGTCATGCGAGAGCTGATTTGCTTGGTCTTACCACATACTTGATTCAGTAATGTTTTCTTTTTTGCATTTTTATTTAATGCAGGTGCTGGTTTTGATATGCTCATAGAGATGCTAAGGTATATCTGCCCCGCAATAGTTGTTCAGATATGCATCACAGTGCAGAGCAAGAATCTCCCTGATGGAGTGTTTTGGCTAGATGGTTGGCAAGCAGGACCTATGATGATTAACATCGATGCTGCCTCGAATAGATCGTGAGTAACTTTTTTCAGTTAGAAATTCAGAAACTAATTAGTTCCTTGTATTTGTAAAATATACATGTAGGCTTGTAACTATGAACATTAAGCCATTTATCTCTGGTTGTGCTCAGACCTGTATATTATATAAGTGATTCTGTGATTGCACCATTCAGAGATAGTTGTATTTGGAAAGTTTACATATTCTCTACCTGTGTTCACCGGATAATGTTTTCCATATTTAGCTATCAGTTTTCCTTATACCATGTTTTGACTACAGATGAGGGTACTGACATGTGTTCATTTCATATTTAGCTATCATTTTTCCTTATACCTCTGTTTGTCCTAATGGAACCCGACTACAGATGAGGGTACTGACATGTTCATTCTATAACATGGAATAGCATCGGATTTCCAACAATTAAATATCACAGTGGACTTAATGGTGGCCATAGCGTTAGCACGGACTTAATGGTGGCCGTAGCGTTAGCAAGTGCTTCTGCTGGTTTGAACAGAGTGCTGTTGAAGTGGAGAGACAGGTGTAACTTGACACAAGACAAGTAATGTGATTTCATATACCCACACTATTTCTTTGAGGAAGATCACACATCTGCTGTTAGAGAAGTAAACTTCTACCTGTATCATGTTCCTGCATGCAGTTTATTTTCCTTTCTGAGTGCACCCTACAACTTCTTTGAAGCATATTGTACTTGCAACAATGAAATATATATTCTAGATTGGCAAAATAGATCTTTAGAGGAGCTCTGGAAGTCCTGATATGAATTTGTTTTTTAGGGGTGGAAATCTGTGATCAGGTGATTTCAGCTAAGTTGCTAGGGTATTTACCCCTACTGGTTTTACCTGATAAGAATGACTTCAAATCAGAAATCAGTAGTTTACAAACCTGTAGGTTTGGAGGCCATAGTATACTCACAAATTTTCAAAATTTTTGCAATGAAGGTTTGGCGCAATTACAGAAAAAAGAATAAGTTCTGTCTTAACTTTGGGCAGCATTTCTGACAATTGAGTTGCTGTTGTCTGTCTTCTTTCAGTAATTCTGTTAGATATTCAAGATTTTGTTCCCCCAAATCTATGTGCTCATGGATCTGCAAGCCCCAATATTTGGTTTGCTTAATAACATAACAGTTTGCTATTAGTTTCTTGGAATTTCTTTCCATGTTGCAGTTTCGTTAGATTAAGATTAAATCAAGCCTTACTGTTTGCAATGGTTAGCATATACGGTGAAAGCTATTTGTTTACCCTGTTGCAAATCTAATGATTACCTGTTCTCTGTGTACAGATCCTGGTAATTCTGGAAGTTGCTTTGTGAGTATCCATTACTCTTAAACTCAGTGTCCCATGTTAAATAACCAGGTTAGCATGATCCATTTGTCATCCGTTGACATTGATATGTAGGGTGCAACCGTCTCCAAGTGATCAAGTTCATCAAGAACTCATGTTACCTAGTATTTCTTTGCCATTTTCCTGTAAATGTTTGGTCACTATAAAGTTTTGTGTCTAATTTGCATTGATAAGTATATACTATTTTGTGCATGAATCAGGCCGCGAGCTCCCAATTGGCAAGAAACACACGTCATGCTGGGTTGCATAAGGCTTTGGTTCAGCAGCATGGCACTCATCCAAATACAAGGTAGTGGAACATGCCAAATTCTTATGTAAAGGAAGCCGGTGTTAGTCCAGGCGAACCCCAAATTAAGATTTGCCAAGATCAGTGAGACACAACGCAAGTGGTGTATTTTGCACATGACTTTTTAGTTTGCTGCATTATTTGTATTGCCTCATAATGTTTCTAAAACCTACAAGAGATTTGCTAAAATGTTTGTTCTATGTTGGGAACTCTCGATGTTTCGCTGTTTCGCTGGCTTTAAGTGAAAGCAATCAGAAGTTTGGAGCATAATACTCCAAAATCTTCTATATGGCCTATTCTTTTTCCCATTGGTAATATATTTTATTGTCATCTCATTTTATTTTCCATGCATTCTTTTTCCTATTGGCAATATATTTTATTGGTTGTTTGATTTGTATTATTAAATGTAGCCATAGCGTTAGCACGGGCACTATACTAGTGAGTATAAGTGAGGCATTACATAAAGATGGCATCTTTAAAATTCCACGGTCTAATCCTCATTAGCATAAATATTAACAAATAATAACACAACATGGTCCATGTGAGACTAGAGCTAAGTGTGAGCTAAAGTGAAAAAATTACATGTTCTATACGGAGTCAAGTGGCACAAAACATTTGATATGAGGTTTTCTTTAACCATGAACAAAACCAGATGAACACTATATGTGTGCCCAGGAATCAATCACACATATATGACAATAAATTACAAAGTATCAAGCATAGTGTTTATTACATAATGAGTAATAATATTACATTGACACTTACATAGAGACCAACTATGCATCAAAGTGGCAGAATCATATTCCAATCTCCAGGCGAAGCCTCCAAACACCACAGGGACGGGCGACTGGTGAAAGCCTAATTTGGTTTTGGCTTATTGATAAAACCTAAGTACTAACCTTTGTCATTGTAAGGAAAATGGACCCTTGGCCCATTTACTTTGGATTTTGGTGTTTGATGATCAACACAACCAAATTAGACTAATGAATTTGCAAGTGTTTGTTTTGTAGTCCAATAGGATGCAAGACGTGACTTGGACGAAGGCGACGTGATGATCCGATGATCAACACCTTAAAGCAAGATCTTAGGAGCACAAGAGAAGACCCAAGAGATCAAGTAAAGTCCAAGCATGAAGATTGGAACCAAGCCATATGCAAGATCGCGAAGAAACGAGCTCACTGTGGTGACCGGACGCTGCGACCGGATGCTGGGTGGAGACTCGGCAGACAGGCGACCGGATGCGAGGACCGGACGCTGGCGGCAACCGACCGGACGCAAGACAACAACGTCCGATCGAGTACAGTAAGGTTCTAGAGCGACAAATCTGCGACCGGACGCGTCTGGTGGCAGGAGACCGGACGCTGGCCAGCGTCCGATCAGTATATTGCTGGCTCAAAGGTCGGGACGACCGGACGCGTCCAGTCAGGATGATTCAGCGTCCGGTCAGTAGCAGTTTCGCGGGAATTCGACCCCAACGGCTACTTTCTCAGTGGGGCTTATAAATACAACCCCAACCGGCCATTTGAGAGGAGTGGAGCTGAGGAAACATACCAAGGGTGTTGATACACCATTTTAGTGATCTCCACATGCATAGTGCTTAGTGTTTTATTAGGTGATTAGTATAAGTGCTTTGCGAAGTACTTAGGTTGATTAGACCACCGCTTATGCGCTCGCTCTAGGTTTATGTCTAGTGTTTAGTGAGGTTTGCATACCTCTTGCCACCCCGTGCTTGCGAGCACAAGTGTTGTACATCGGAGGGGCTTGAAGTCTTGCGAGATCACACCAACCGCGTTTGTGGTGTGGCCGCCACCGTGTACCGGAGGGAACAAGGCCCGCGGCGTTTCGGCCGGAAGCTTGATAGTGAAGACAGCGGGGAGCATCCGGGAGAGGCTTGCCGGAAGGCACGTCGGAGACCCACTTGCGCGTGGGGAAGGCCCGAGGCTATCCACGGAGTTACCCGACCGGAAGCTTGGCCCTTACGAGGGATTCCTTGCGAGGGGCTCCAACGAGGATTAGGGGGAAGCTTGCGCGCTTCTCGACACCTCGGTAAAAATACCGGAGTCGTCGATGGGAGTTTGCATATCTCTACCTTGCTCTTTAGCTTCCGCATTTACATTACTTGTATTACTCCTTTGTGCGGTAGAGATAGCAACACACTAGCAAAACCGTAGTTGCACATTTAGATAGTTTATCTTTTGCATAGGTTTTGCTAAGGGTAGAAAAAGAGGCCATAGTTTCAGAGTTGGATTTTTAAGTTGCCTAATTCACCCCCCCCCCTTAGGCGTCACGGTCCACCTTCAGTCATGAGTGTCAGGTGAGCAAGGTTGGTACATACCAAGTGATGGAGCATGGTGATGAAGTCCATGGAGATGGAGTTGGACATGTGTTGAAGATGATCTGGCTTAACTTGGAAAAGAAGAAAGAGAAAAACAAAAACCAAGATGATCAAGGCAAAGGTATCAAATAGGTTTTTGTTTTGGCACTCAAGACACCATAGAGGGTGTGAGTGTATTTAGGATCGATAGCCATACTATAAAGAGGGGAAATCCTTGGCTAAACAGTTTATCGAGTGCCACTAGGTGACATGATTCTTGCGTATGCATTTAGGAACCTAGTGTGCTAACCTTGATCCTTATAAAATGCTTTGAAAAATGCTAACACACGTGCACACAAGTTCTACACTTTGTGGTTAGCAAGTTGAAAGCAAGGGTGAGGCGGTTGTTGACTTAGAAAAAGAAAAAGAGGAGAAGGTCCACGACCGGACGCTGACCTCGGGGTGACCGGACTCACCCCGACCACGTTCGGTCATTTATAAACAGCATGGCGCAGCTAGCCGAGAGGGCTGAGCAGCGACCGAACGATGCCACCTGCGCGTCCGGTCACTTATTGATGCTGGCGGTTGGCGGGACCGGACGCGCAGGGGCCGCGTCAGGTCAAGTGTGACGTACGCTGACCTCAACACCTTGGGAGCGCTGTGTTGGGCAGTGGAAGGACCGGACGCTGGGCCTCAACACCTTGGTAATTTTTGGTTCTAGAACCTTTCTGTAAATTATCGGACGCCACGGTGTTGAGAGTCCGGTCACTAGAGCGCTGAGTCCGATCATGACTTAACTGTTCACGCGTTTAGAAAATAGCCGTTGAGATCCAGTGGTTGAAATTTGAAAGGGCAACACGTGGAGGCTATCCAGCGACCAGACGCTGAGGCCGGCGCGTCTGGTCATCTTGACCGCCGCGTCCGGTCAGTACACAGAACGCCCCTCCTTGGCTCTAACGGCTCTATTCCTTTGGGGGTGTCTATAAATAGTGTTTGGCTAGCTTGGGGATAACTCTCTTGGCACTTTGACATACTTGACATCCTTGTGAGCCTAAGCAAACACCTCCCACTCATCTCCATCATTGATTCATCATCATAGTAAGATTAGAAGTGATTCCTAGTGCATTTGCTTGAGTGATTGCATCTAGTGGCACTTGGGGATCATTATGGCTGCAGAGTTCTTGTTACTCTTAGTGGTTGCCACCACCTAGACGGCTTGAAGCAGTGGAAGAGCTTTGGCACGTGTTGGTGATTGTTCATGGCCGGCTCCGGTGATTGTGAGGGGTCTTGTACCTTCCTCGGTGGAGAGCCAAAAGGTAACTCTAGTGGATCGCTTGTGTCATTGAGTTACCTCACTTTTGGGTAGGTTCTTGTAGTGTCCAATTACGTGGACGAGGTTCGTGCAACACCTCTTAACCGCCGAACCACCAAGTGTTGGTCGACACAACGGCGACTAGCGTGCCGGCAAGCATGTGAACCTCAGGAGAAAAATTGGTTGTCTCTTGCCCTTTGGAATTCTCCTGGTGATTGAATTGGTACTCATCTTGTGATTAGTTCACTCCTCTACGCGGCGGTATAATTTTCCTATTCACTTGTTTACATTTCCGCAAACTAGTTGTAGCAAGCTCATTAGTGTAGCAAGTGTGAGAGCTCTTAGTGAGTAGTGACTTAGCCATTTGTGTGCCTAGTGATTATAGTAACTACAATTGTTGGATAGGTGGCTTGCAACCCTTGTAGAGCTAGAGCAAGTTTGTATTTCACTATTTGTTATACTAATCAAATTGCTCTAGTGATCTTGTAGATTTTTAAATTGATAATTCACCCCCTCCTCTAGCCATATTAGGACCTTTCAAGTGGTATAAGAGCCATGGTCATCATTTGTTTCAAGGCTTAACAACCTTCGGTGCAAATTATGGCTCAAATTGTGTTCAACCATGTTGGAGGCAAACCACCATTATTTGATGGCACATCTTTTGATTATTAAAAGAGAAAGATGAAGATGTACCTTGGACCAATCAATGACAAGGTGTGGGATGTGGTAGAGAATGAGTTTGTGATTATTGACCCTACCAATCTCACCGACAATGACAAGATCAATAAGCAATGCAACACTATGACACTCAACACCATATACAATTGCATTGATTCAAAGGTGTTTGAGCAAATCAAAGATCTTAAGAAGGCAAGTGAAGTTTGGGTGAGACTAGAAAAAACATATGAGGGCACTTCAATGGTAAAAAGTGTCAAGCTCTATATGCTCAAAGACAAGCTATCAAACTTCAAGATGAAGGATGATGAGTCCATCCTGGAGATGTTCTATAGACTACAAGTCATCATCAATAATCTCAAGAGTTTGGGTGAGAAGGTGAAGGATGAGGACTTCTCTCACAAGTTCTTGATGTGTTTGCCAAAGAGATTCAAGACATTGAGAACCATCATCTTTAGAGGTGGATTGAAGGATGTTACTCCGAATGAGGTGCTTGGCGATGTGATGACCTAGGACCAATACAATAGTGATGGTGAAGAAATTGTGAAGGCGGAAGACAAGAAGAAGAAGAGTGTGGCATTCAAGGCCGGCACTTCATCCTCCAAGAACAAGAGCAAGGGCAAGGTGCTCTCATGATGATAGTGATGAAGAAGCACTAGCTCTCTTTGTACGCAAGTTTGGTAAGATGATGAAGAAGAAAGGCTACGGTGTAAGGAAGAGGAGAGATCACTTCAAGAACAAGGAGTATATGAGGTTGTGCTACAAATGCAAGAGCCCCGATCATGTTATAGCGGATTGTCCCTACAATAGTGACAATGAGGATAACGAGAAGAAGAAGAGCAAGAAAGATAAGAAGGAGAAGAAAGAGAAGAAGATGACCTTCAAGAAGAAGAAGGTGTCGATGCGGGACCCACGGGATACACCGCAAGGAAGAGAGGAGATCTAGTTTGATTAGGATTCCTCCCATGTAATCCTAGTATTAATACTACCCTGTAATCCTACTAGGACTCTACATTGTAAACCGACTAGGACTCTGGCCTCCTGACTATATAAAGGAGGGTAGGGCTCCTTAGATCGGGAGATAGCAGAAAAGACAACAGACACTAGACAATCAATCCAACGCAAAGGCTAACGCCAACTGGACGTAGGGCTATTACTCAATCATGGTCGAGGGCCCAAACTAGGATAAATCGACTGTCTCTTGCGTTAACCGTCAAGTTCTGCATACGCTGAAGCCCGAACAAACTACCCTGGGTACCCCCGTGGCAGGCTATCGATGGTGAAACATCGATAGCTGGCGCGCCAGGTAGGGGCTTTCGACGAATTTGCATCCGAGAACTCGATGGACCTCGAAAACATAATCTTCTCGATGGGATCAACCTTCATCTTTGGTTCATGGATCTGCGAGGCAGGCAACGATGGCAAGCTCCAAAGCTGTCTCCTCAAAGATTCAGATCACCATGAAGACCTTTCTATTTCGACGACTACGACAGATCAGCTTGCAGGAAGATTCGCGCAGCTCATGGTGTCCGATCCAACTCAGATTTCACGGCTTTGCACATCCGACTCAAACTCGGGCTATGCATCCAAGATGGAGTCTTACCCGAGTTCTTTCAAGAAACCAAGTTTTTTTCCGGCAGGGTTTCAGAACGTGGCTTTGGCCTATCAAGAATACAACTCGGAGTACACTCAGAGTCCTTTTAAGAAGTTAGGTCCTTTTCCGTTCGGACTCCACAACATGGCAAAATCTTATCAGGCACGGACTGAAGGATCCCTCCATCCGGTGCTTAGAATGCCACTAAAAGGAGCTCAGGAAGGTCTCATACTAACTATAACATCTCAAGACTGCATCGTCCACTGGCCAGGTTCTGTTCCTGAGAATAGCGGTACCCGACTAGTCGGCACGACGACAACAACAATTTTACCCTACCAAGAAGGAGACTCGATCTGCGACCTTGAAGCCTCTACTAAAGTTATCAACAACTCTGACAGTGTGGAAACCAACGCCGATAACAGAACAATTCACGCACGAGAAGTATTCATGGTTCGCCGTCCTCGATCACCATTGGTCTCCCCAATAGCACCCAACATCAGGTCATCAGATGAATCTGAGTCCAACATATCACCCTTTATCCAGGGACACGATGGTGAGACCGAGAACCAGAAGCAAGCCAGAGAAAGAAGAAACAAATTGAAACAAGGACGCGACTGCCGTGCTAGGCAGCGCAAGGAAGCTTGGATCAAATATGAGTCAGATCTGGCCGAGTACAATAGAAGAAAATCAGAACAAGAAGTCAAGAGAAAGACGCGCGGTGAATACACCCTATAATAGGATCCGAGAAGCACTAGAAGAACTCAGAGCGACATCACATCCCAGTGAAAAATAGGAACAACTCTGGGACTTTCTCTGGTCAACAGCCCTAAGGATGCACGACGGAAGGACCCACTCAAGACTACCTGCCAGGTCAACATCTCGTGAGCAGGAAGATCAAAATCAAAGGAAGTCTGCTTTTGAGAGACTTGGACCAAGTGGAAGTCACAACAGAGAAAGTAGAAGAGACCATAGTCAAAACTACCAAGTCGAACAACCAAGAAAGATCAGAAGCAAAGTACCTATTCAGACAGCCCCGCTGAACTACTCTCACCAAAACAATAGTTGGCTAGAAGGAGGTGCTGAAGCAGAATACACAGAACCCGGAATGCACGATAGATTTCCCTATTTTGCAAACAGACTTGCTTCAATACAACTACCTCACAAGTTCAAGCCGTCTAACCACTCTAAATATGATGGCAAGACCGAACCAAGGCAGTGGCTCAGGATTTACTCACAATCGATTGAACTAGCCGGAGGAGACGACGATATCAAGACCTTGTTCTTTCCGATGGCCCTAGAAACCGTGCCCCTCCAATGGTTCGACAAATTGAATCCAGGGTCAATTAGAAATTGGGAGGACATGCAAAGAGTTTTCTATGAAAATTTCACGGGTATCATTACGCACCCCATCACCCACGTAGAATTAAAAGGACTCAAGCAGAAAGGGGGCGAAAGTCTTAGAAATTACTATCGACGATTTGGCGAACTACGTGCTCAAGTACATGACATCATTGAACGAGAAGTAATCGAAGCTTTCTCTCACGGAATCATGGCTAGGTGGCAATTTTAGGACTTCTACAAAGAAAACCCGAGAAACAATGAAGAATTCAGACGCACAGTAGAAAAGATGATTACTGCAGAGGAGAAGACACGAGAAAGGTTCCCGGATAGAAACAACCGAGACAACCCGGACAAGCAAAATCATCAAAACATCAGGCATCAGGAAAGAAAACGTGGATCAGACAACACCGTAGCGGTGGCTGACAAATCAAGGAAGTTTTCTAAACCTAGAAGGTATGACGGCATTGAAAACATGCATTGCATCTGGCACCCTAAAGGAAATCACACCATCGGAAATTGCTACACCTTCAATGATCTATACATAAGAAAAGATAGTAAGGGAAACACTAAAGAAGACAATCAGAAAAAAGATGAAGACAACCACGAAGACAAGGGATTCCAAAAATCTAGGGGGACAGTAGCAGTGATCTTCGCCGGGGCCCTAGATTCCAGAAGCAAACATCAAGAAAAGCTAGCTCTACGAACCATCATGGCAGCAGAATCGGCTACTCCAAGATATCTCAATTGGTCACAGTATCCAATCCAGTTATCAAGAGAAGACCAATGGACTAGCATAGGAAATGCAGGCCATTACCCACTGGTTCTAGATCCAACTATCGCCAGTATGACTGTCACAAAAGTACTAATCGATGGGGGAGCCGGACTCAACATCATTTTTTTAGAAACGCTAAGGAAGATGAGAATACAACTCGCCGAGATGATTACACCAACGAGCACCCCTTTTTATGGGATAGTACCCAGCAAGGCAGCCATGCAACTTGGACAAATCACTCTACTAGTTACTTTTGGAACTCCCTCAAACTACCGTACAGAGTTCATCAAGTTTGAAGTTGCAGACTTCAATTCATCATATCACGGAATCCTCGGGCGCCCAGCACTAGCAAAATTCATGGCGATACCGCATTACCCGTACCTATTGCTTAAGATACCAGGGCCTAACGGTGTCCTTTCCCTTCGAGGTGATTTGAAGCACGCTTTTGACTACGATGTTTAGGCAATCCAAATTGCAGCCAAAGCACAAGCGGCCAATGGTAGAAAAGAAATAGCCACTATTGCCACAGAAATGAGCCCAGAAGAACTAGAGATACCGGCTAAAAAGCCCAGCATTCTCGCACCACCAAAACAAGCCAAATGTCAAGCAAATCGACCTAGGCACTGGTGATCCCTCCAAAACAACAACCATCAGCGCCCACCTCTCGGCAAAATAGGAACTCGCGCTCACCAACTTTCTTCGGGACAACAAAGATATCTTCGCTTGGAAGCCGGCCGACATGCCAGGTGTCCCAAGAGAGTTGGCTGAGCATAGAATCGATATCAATGAAGGCTCCAAGCCTATGAAGCAACGGTTATGATGATTCTCACCCGACAAGAAGGCAACAATTAAAAAAGAAATCACAAAGCTAATGGCAGCCGGATTCATCAGAGAAATCCTTCATCCAGATTGGCTAGCAAACCCAGTTCTAGTACAAAAAAAGAATACGGATGAGTGGCGCATGTGCGTCGACTACACAGATCTCAACAAACACTGCCCGAAAGATCCATTCGGGCTACCACGCATTGATCAGATAGTTGATTCAACAGCAGGATTTGCCCTATTATCCTTTCTTGATTGCTATTCAGGATATCACCAGATCGCATTAAAGGAACAAGACCAGAGCAAGACATCTTTCATCACTCCGTTTGGTGCCTACTGCCACAAGAATATGTCGTTTGGACTCAAGAATGATGGTGCCACTTACCAAAGAGCTATCCAAATGTGCCTTGGTGAACAGATCGGTGAAAACGTAGAGGCATACGTGGATGACGTAGTAGTAAAAACAAAGAACCCAGACACACTAATTGAAGACTTAAAGCAAACCTTCGAAAACCTAAAAAGGTGGAGGTGGAAATTGAACCCAAACAAGTGTGTATTCGGAGTTCCTTCAGGACAACTACTCGGATTCTTGGTCAGTCATCGTGGAATCGAAGCCAGCGCCAAGCAAATTCGAGCCATAACAGAGATGGGCCCTCCTCGAAGTGTCAAAGATGTGCAGAAACTAACAGGCTGCATGGCGGCCCTCAATCGTTTCATATCAAGACTCGGCGAAAAAGGGTTACCTTTCTTTAAACTACTAAAGAAGATAGACAAGTTCGAGTGGACAAAAGAAGCCAATGAAGCTTTCAAAAAACTTAAGGCATACCTCACCTCCTCGCCCGTTCTCACACCTCCAAAGAAATACGAAGACATGATGCTGTACATTGCGGCAACTTCTACTGTGATCAGCACAGCGATAGTCGTAGAAAGAGAAGAAGAAGGGCGTGTATATAAAGTACAACGTCCCGTATACTACATCAGCGAAGTACTGTCAGAATAAAAAAAATTCGGAACCCGCATGTGCAAAAACTACTCTACGCCCTCCTAATCACTTCACGCAAGCTTCGCCACTATTTTAAAAGCCACAAGATTACTGTGGTGACAGATTTCCCACTCGGAGACATCCTACACAATAGAGACGCAACAGGGCGCATATCTAAGTGGGCAGTTGAACTTGGTGCTCTCAATATCGATTTCACCCCACGGAAGACGATTAAATCTCAAGCCCTTGCCGATTTTGTTGCCGAGTGGACAGAAATTCAACAACCTATGTCAAATACCATCCTTGACCATTGGAAGATGTACTTTGATGGATCACTCAAGCTAGGCGGAGCCAGTGCAGGCGTTCTCTTCATTTCTCCAGACGGAAAACAACTCAAGTATGTCCTTCAGATATTATAACAAGCAACAAACAATGAAGCAGAATACGAAGCCCTCATCCACGGGCTCCGAGTAGCAATTACCCTCAGAATCAAGCGATTGCTCGTATACGGCGATTCGGTAGTAGTCATCAACCAAGTCAACAAAGATTGGGACTGCACCAAAGAAAACATGGGCACTTACTGTGCTGAAATATGAAAACTCGAAAAACATTTTCAAGGATTAGAAATTCTACATGTCCTGCACGACTCTAATATTGTAGCAGACGTCCTCGCCAAGCTCGGATCGGACAGGGCGAAGGTCCCGCCCCGCGTATTCATAGAGGAGTTATCAGCTCCCTCTATCAAACAACCCGGTGAGATAACCCCTGAACTCACAGCTAAAGGTACCCAGATTTTGGTAATCAACACCTCATGGACCTAGGTTTTTATTGATTATATCAAAGAGAATAAGTTGCCAGCAGATAAAGAGGAGGCTACCAGAGTCGTTCGTAGAAGCAAGAACTACGTCCTAGTAGGGGACAAGCTGTATAGAAGAGCCGCATCATCAGGAGTACTCCTAAAATGTGTCTCATTTGAAAAAGGCAAAGAGATTTTAGACGAAATACACTCAGGTTGCTGTGGAAACCATGCCGCTTCAAGAACACTAGTCGGCAAAGCATTCCGCACCGGATTCTACTGGCCAACTGCTCTAAAAGACACAGAAGAACTCATCAGAAAATGCAAAGGTTGTCAAATGTTCGCAAGACAAGCTCATGTACTAGCTCACAATCTCATCTACATCCCACCCGCTTGGCCTTTCTCCTGCTGGGGGCTGGATCAAGTAGGACCTCTCAAGAAAGCAAAGGACAGTTTCGAGTACATCTTTGTAGCAATTGACAAGTTCACCAAGTGGATTGAATAGAAACCACTCGCAAAATACAGTGCAGCCAAAGCAGTCGAGTTCATCCAAGACATTATGCACCACTTTGGCATGCCCAATTGAATCATCACAGATTTGGGTTCTCCCTTCATAGCTACAGAATTCCAAAGTTAGGCACAGGATTGCGGCTTCGGCATAGATTACACATCAGTCGAACATCCAGAAGCCAACGGACAGGTAGAAAGGGCTAATGGACTCATACTAGATGGATTAAAACCAAGATTGTATGAACAACTAGTGGCCTATGGATTCAAATGGATTGAAGAACTACCCAAAGTAGTATGGGGGCTACGAACTCAAATAAGCAGAGCCACAAGATACTCACCTTTCTTCCTAGTTTACGGATCAGAAGCCGTACTACCTGCCGACTTGATCTAGACGTCACCAAGGATAGAACAATATGACGAAGGAGAAGCAGAACACACCCGAAGATTAGAACTCGACAGTATAGAAGAAGTCAGAGTAAACGCTACCCTTCAATCAACTAGATATCTCCAAGGTTTAAGACGCCACTACAACAAGAATACCCAGCCTCGATCACTCCAAATCGGAGACCTAGTACTAAGAAGAATACAAAAAACTGACGAACACCATAAACTACTCAGTCCATGGGAAGGTCCTTTTATTGTCACAAAAGTCACCGGACCAGGCACGTATAAGTTGATAACTGAAGATGGAAAAGAAATCAACAATACATGGCACATCAGCCAACTAAGAAGATTTTACGCATGAGAACAACTCAAGGAAGAATATATATACAAGCCACAAGAGATCAACATTCATGATCAATAAAGATGGTGTTCCTCAGCAACATATGTCTTATTATGGCTTTCCCCCAGTTGTTTTCACTAAGCATATCAACGTTCATGATCAATAAAGATGGTGTTCCTCGACAACATATATCTTATTATAGCTTTCCCCCCAGTTGTTTTCACTAAGCATATCAACGTTCATGATCAATAAAGATGGTGTTCCTCGACAACATATGTCTTATTATGGCTTTCCCCCAGTTGTTTTCACTAAGCATACCGGCCAAGAGCAAAAGAGCTGAAAAGATGCTTGAGCCCGCCAATGAGGGTAGCTAATAAGCTAACACCCGAACCAAAAAGCAAAATGGCTGAAATTATGCCTGAGCATACCAGCCGAGAGCAAAAGAGCTGAAAAGATGCTTGAGCCCGCCGATGAGGGTAGCTAATAAGCTAACACCCGAACCAAAAAGTAAAATGGTTGAAATTATGCCTGAGCATACCGGCCGAGAGCAAAAAAGCTGAAAAGATGCTTGAGCCCGCCGACGAGGGTAGCTAATAAGCTAACACCCAAACCAAAAAGTAAAATGGCTGAAATTATGCCTGAGCATACCGGCCGAGAGAGCAAAAGAGTGAAAAAGATGCTTGAGCTCGCCGATGAGGGTAGCTAATAAGCTAACACACTAAACCAAAAATCAAAATGCATTTGAAATTATGCCGAGCATACCGGCCGAGAGCAAAAAGAGTGAAAAAGATGCTTGAGCCCGCCGATGAGGGTAGCTAATAAGCTAACACCAACCAAAAAGCAAAATGACTAAAATTATGTACGAGCATACCGGTGAGAAACAAAAAGAGTGAAAAGATGCTTGAGCCCGGCGATGAGGGTAGCTAATAAGCTAACACCCGAACGAAAAAGCAAAATGGCTGAAACTAAGCCTGAGCATACCGGCCGTGAACAAAAAAGCTGAAAAGATGCTAGAGCCTACCGATGAGGGTAGCTGATAAGCCAACACCCGAACTGATCCTAAGATGTTTTTACAACCAGAGAAAGGGCCAGATGCTGGCCACATCTCGAGTTAAGCAAAAAAGCTAAAAAGAAGAAGCTGAAGATACTTGAGATCACTGGTCCTAAGTCTTTTCAGTACTAACAAGAACAAAAAGGTTGACAAGACAAAGATCTACTTACCCCAAGTTGTTTACATGGCGCAGACGAAAGCCAGACAAGCACTCGGCAAATCAAGAAAGTTTGTCAAGACAACGATCTACACATACCGAGTTGTTTATACAGCGTAGACGAAAGCCAGACAAGCACTCGGCAAAGCAAGAAAGTTTGTCAACACAACGATCTACATATACGGAGTTGATTACACGGCGCAGATAAAAGCCATACAAACGCTCGACCTATCAAGGAACGATCCTACAATGGATGAAACAACACGACCACCATAAACTATGGATGCACACCACGACCAACAAACGACTACTCGGAAAAAATTCTGATCACTTGGACAACTCATTTAAAGAATAAACAAGGCGAAGACATCCAGGCAAAGAAGACATCAACAAAAGTAAGGAATCTTCATTCAAAAAGAAGTATAATATCCTATTACAGAGGCTGGAGTACAAAGATCAATTACATCAAGCATCGTCATCAGGAGAAGAAATATCAATATTAAGATTATCCACATCCTCCTGGCTAAATCTTCGACCTCAGGCTCCACCTTTTCAACAACATCTAGATATTCTTGACTCTCGGCTTCCTCTGCAATCTTGGACAAAGGGACCTTCAGAGCAAGAACCCAGACCTGGGCAAGAACATTTCTGGTACATAGTTGGGCGCACCTCTTCATGAACTCCTGGAAACGGGTTGGAACTTTGGGAATAAACTGAGCCCAAGATTGACCATCATCTGTTGGAGTCCGGAGAAAAGGTGACATCGATCGAAATGATTTCCACAAAGCATTCCAGTTCTCGATGAGCCGTCGTCAACTTACCGACCAAGACTTCAATAGTTTTTGGGCTGCACAAGATCCCTGTCTACTCCACGCCTAATCAACTTAGCAAGCGTGAAGTTCTTCTTCAAAGACAAGTAATTACCTCCTCAAATTCTGTTGTGATTATTGCGAACAAGTATCTTCATTTCCTCAATACCCTCTGAGAGCTTCTACTTTTCAACTCGGAGAGCTAGACTAGGCACAAAAAAAACAAGTCTGCAGAAAGGGAAATTTGAATACAAAAGGAAACAAAAAAGAACCCACAAACCATCGTACTCTTTCTTCATGGCCTCCATATTCTTCATGGCCTCCACATTCTTCAAGGCCTCCTGGACAGCAGCATCCCTCTGCTCTTCTGCCTCAACCACCCGGGCACGGAGAGCCTGTTCCTCCCTCTGGTGCATTTGACGCTCGGTCTCCATCTCGGCCCAACAGAGGTCAAGCTCTGTTTTTAGGGCACTAACCTCAGAAGACAACTTTTTCTCAGTTTCAGACGAGAAAAAGAAGCCGGTATGATCCCAAGAAAAAGACTGAACAAAGAGAGAGAGAGAAAAACAAGACATAAGAATAGAAGAAAGACAAACATCCAAAGAAAGAACTTCAAAAAAACTTACCTGTAGTTTTCCCCAAAAGAAGTCGCAAAGGTTCCCCAGGCAGCGGTCAGCTCTGACAACCGATGAGTGGCATCGAATTGTTACAACACATCATCATCCAAATGCTGACCACTAGTACCAAGAGGAGCAGAGGGACAAGCTGACTAATGCAAAGAAGGCAAGACCAGGGCTGTATCCTGGGAAGCCCCGGCTACCTCCTCAGATGGATCCACGGCCACGGCCACGGTCGCCCCTGGAGTCAGCAAATCCGCAGTAGTGTGATCACCAGGGAACCCTGTCTCCCTCACAGCCACCTCACCGACCATACATTCCGGGTCTTGAGACTCAGTACATAGGAGCGCACCAGTGGATTGACAAGAGGTCGACTGAGGGTTAAGGAAAGGCGAGGGTCTGCAAGCTGATAAGGAAACTCGACGATAAGAATATGAATCAGAAAAAAGGAAAATAGAAGCAAAGAAACATAACCAGGATTCACTCACTTAGCTATCTTCTTCTTCATAAAATCCCCAAGACGAACAGAAGATCTTAGAGGGGGAACTATAGCAGCGAAAATATCACCACCACTCTACGACAGGAGTGGCATGGTCGGTACCAGAGCTCCAGAAGAACTCAAGCTTGACAACTGCTTACTACAAGAGAACAAGGCCAAAGTCAGAACAAAAAGAGGTGTTCAACAATAGAAAAACAAAAAAACAACTCACCGACGCATGACAAGGGCCGCATCATCATCCTCATCTTCCTCACCCTCAAACAAGGCAACCACAGCGCCATCTGAAAAAGGAGAAAAGTACTTGATTAAAGGCATAAACAAACAACAAAAAGACAAAGCGCATTAATATGCTCACCTAGGAGCATGCTACCTATAACTTGAGTACCTGGACGAGTACTCGACTGGCGAGGCTTCTTGGTAGCAGACAAACTAGAAGAAGAACAATCCACTCGCCCCCTTTTTCCGACACTATGAGGAGCTCGAGGAACTGGACGAGGAACATACTCTACATATGCGCCAAGGATTGAGGAAGAAACACCAGGAAACATCGTGGTGGTTTGAAGCTTACTGGTTAAAGATGCCCCAGCAAGACTCTCCCTAGTCTCCACCATGGCAGGGCGGTCATCAAGGGGGATCGGATCAATGAAGTTACGCCCCAATTCCTATAAAAGAGTAAAACAACCAGACAAGAAAGATTAAGCAAAAAGTGGAGATAGCAAAGGAGATACAAAAAGTAACCGCATAAGAAAAAACAACTCACAGCAGGAGGCGGGTCGTTGGCACAATACTCAGGGACAACATGAGGGACGACGCTTACTCCCTTCAACATCTTCTGAAGGCGCTCGAGCACCTCCTCATCGGTCAACTCAAGGATAGGGACCATACGAGAAGGGTCCTCCGCCCCAGAGTACTCAAAACCATAATTCCCTCGCTCCTTCAGAGGTTGAACACGGCGGCGAAGAAAACTAGAAATGATCCTGAAGCTGGTCAAGCCTTGCTGTTTCAGAGTACATATCCTCTCAAGAAACAGCTTGATCGCCTGGAGCTCATCCATCGTCAGGGGGTTCTTTTCCCATCGGTCATTAACCACGAACAAAGAACCAAAATGAACAGCAAGAGGAGGAATCATATTGGCAGCATAAAACCAGTCGGCATGCCAATCCCTCACAGAATCAACCAAGTCATAATCAAAGAATTTACTCTTATGACCCTGATGAAACTGAATCCCGTAGCCACCAAGAACATGGGTGTCATCGCTGCGGGGATGGGGCTTCAGACGGAAGAAGTAACGAAAGAGAGAAAGAGAAGGAGGAATTCCAAGAAAAGTTTCACAAAGATGAACAAAAACAGAAATATGAAGGACAGCATTGGGAGCAAGATGGTTCAGGCTAATCCCAAAATAACTGAGAAATCGATGAAAAAAGCAGAAGCAGGATGACAGAGTCCAGCACGGATAAAGGAGACAAAAAGAACAATCTCCCCAGGACCTAGAGTTGGGACCCGATGTTGGTATGGAGCTTTCCAATCGGCAAACTCCTTGCCCTGGATCAGACCATCACTGACAAGCTCACGCAACTGATCCTCGGTCGTAGTCAGAGCCGGCCAAATCTTCCGAGTAGCCCTCATGGCCATGAACTCTTGATTTTTAATCACAGAAAGCGATGCCTCCTTGTCTACAAAGGTTGCCTGGGACTTGCTCGCTGATTTCTTCCTACCCATATACTAGCAAAAAGCAATAAAGCACTAAGAAACGATGATGCTTAGATGGCGGCGCTCAGATGACGACGACAATGGCGACAGCGGAGTTTTGAATACTAGGGTTTCAAGGCAAAAGCAGGGCAGCAAAGAAAAAGAAGAAAAAAGGCCTTTAATAGATTTTACAGCAATAGAAACGCAGCCTACCAGGCCCGTTTAGACATGGCATGAGAACGCAACGATCCATTTCTCACCACAACTGACACAGCTGAAATGATGGACGACACACTTCTACACAATGGTACAGTTGAACGGGCAGATTTCAGACTTATCCATCCAGCACCACGGTAGAGTTATCATATTGCTACAAAAAGAACTCATCAACCATGAAGCAACAAAGGGTTACCTAACAAGGAACACAAGAACCCGGTTCTTATAGAAAGAACTCGGGAATCTCATAAACAACCAGGACATCAGCAGAAAAAAGAATGACAACTCAGAAGACAAGATTATTTCCATTACAAATACAAGATTACACATCTTACAAGACCCAACGAACTCGGTACTACGACAAGCAAGGTAGCAAAAAGGAACCCGGACACAACTAGGCTCTGGAATGATTACGTGTTCCAAATTGCTACTCAGTAGAACAAACCGCACTCGGCTACACTGTTTTCTTCAAAGGAAGAACGCAGTACATCCAAGGCAGAAATCAGCGGCACGGCGGGACAACATGGACTAGGGGAGGCCTGTAGGCATCTGTCTACCCAAGTCCGATGTGATGCCGGATCAGGTGTTGATCTGCACCAGATAGTCGTAGGGCAGGCGAGGAAGATCAACCCAGAACTGCTGGATGAAGGAACGTATCCCACATCACAAGAATTCCTCCAACTACCGCCACGTACTTCCTGGTACAATGCCGCTGCGAGATTAGTCTACCTCTAATCCCTATCACAAGACTCCCTCTAGCTATGATAAGATATACAAGAACTACAAAATAAGCCCGGGGGCTGCTCTACTTCACAAACTATCATATTCATGACTATGGAGATTTCAGACCACGCAACAAAATGCTCGATGAATCAAAACAGCACACTAGGAGGGTATTTATAGACCAAAGAAGCGGTATACATAGACCGGGAGCACCAACGGAACAAACCTACCAAAGGACACAGTGAAAAGACAGAATTAAATGAAAGAGGACTCAGGCGTGAAGGAACAGTACTCAAGAATGAGCATATTCGAAAGAATATACCAACACTGTACAACTCGTGAACAAAGAGCATTTACACTCAACCACCACCATACAACTACATCTGACAACAGCAGACTACCAGAGAATATGCCAAGATCTTGTATCCGAGTTCTTTTTGAATAAAAGAACCCAGATATATGCTCGGGGGCTGCAACAGGAGAGGTTTTTAGTTCTTTGAACAACTTAGATTTAAGACCCTCCAACTCTTTGTTCCAAATAGCAAGAGGCTCAGGGGCTACACTCAGTGAGTGCACTTTTCTTCAAAAAAGCATACATCACTCAGAAGACTTCTTCAAGACAAGAGTTTTCAAACAATATAAGATTCAAGACCCTCCAACTTTTTGTTCCAAATAGCAAGAGGCTCGGGGGCTACACTCAGTGAGTGCACTTTTTTCTTCGAAAAAGCGCACGTCACCAAGAAGACTTCTTCAAGACAGACCAATTCAAGGTCCCACGACAAAAAGAACCCAGACCGAGCTATATCCAAGTTCTTTTTGATAAATAACTCGGGTATATGCTCGGGAGCCCTTCGACGAAGAATCAGAGCAATTTCAAGACAAGACCCTCTAGCTCCTTGCTCCAAATAGCAAGAGGCTCAGGGGCTACACCCAGATGGGAGTACTTTTTCTTCAAAAAAAGTACACACCACCCGAAGATCTCACTAAGCGCTACATGGTTTCGCTCAAGAAAGCACTCGGACGACGCTTGTTCCTACTCAGCAAGACCTAAAGGAACAAGACGAAGCTTCCAGAGCTCAACCATGAAGTGCTCGGGGGCTTGTCGATGCGGGACCCATGGGTACACCGCAAGGAAGAGAGATCTAGTTTGATTAGGATTCCTCCCATGTAATCCTAGTAGTAATACTACCCTGTAATCCTACTAGGACTCTACATTGTAAACCGACTAGGACTCTGGCCTCCTGACTATATAAAAGAGGGTAGGGCTCCTTAGATCGGGAGATAGTAGAAAAGACAATAGACACTAGACAATCAATCCAACGCAAAGGCTAACGCCAACTGGACATAGGGCTATTACTCAATCATGGTCGAGGGCCCAAACTAGGATAAATCGACTGTCTCTTGCGTTAACCGTCAAGTTCTGCATACGCTGAAGCCCGAACAAACTACCCCGGGTACCCCCGTGGCAGGCTATCGGTGGTGAAACATCGACAGAAGGGTGGATCCTATGTTGTCATATGGGATAGTGGTGCCTCCACCGATGTTGATTCTAGTGATGATGATAAGGCTTCCAAGAAGAAGGCTCTAGCAAGCATTACTATCAACAACAAGCCTTCACTATTTGACACTCCATCATGCTTCATGGCCAAGGGCTCCAAGGTAAAATATGATGAGAATGAAAATGATGATAGTGAAAGTGAAAATGATAGTGATGATGAATTCTCAAATGAACAACTAATGAACATGCTAGAACAAGCTAACTCAATAATTAACAAGAAAAACAAGAAGTGCAAAGATTTGCTAAAGAAGCTTAGTGCTCTTGAGCAATCCTTTGATGAGCTCAATGCTACTCATGAGAGTCTAGTGGAAGCCCATGAGAAGCTTGGCAAAGCTCACACCAAGCTTGAAAAGGCTCACTCCTTGCTTCTTGAATAAGAAAAGGAAAGGGTTATAGTATCATGTGATGTGGGCATAACATGTGACATTATTAAAGATTCATTTCATGAACCTATTGATGTTGCTCCCACTAACCTTTCTTGTAGCTCATCATCCACCACCGCTACCACTCCTACCTCTACTACTAGTGATGGTTTTACTTGTGATGCCTCACTAATGGTTGAAAATCAGACTCTCAAGAGAGAGGTGGATGAGCTCACTCACGCCCTAGGCAAGGCCTATGGCGGTGAGGCCCGCTTGCTAAAGTGCTTGGATAGCCAAAGGTTCTCTCTTAACAAAGAGAGATTGGGCTATACCCACAAGAAAGGCATGGCGGCCTTTGCTACTTCCAAAACTAGCTTTGTGAAGAGCAATGGTTGGTTTTGCAATAGAGGCAAGCATGTAGGGCACTTAGAGCAATCTTGCATAAAGAACAAGAACAAGATCAATGCTAATGTATCCTCAATTTGTTTTGATTCTTGTTACATGCTTACCAAGGGTGCGAATGGTGTGAAGGCTAAGTTTATTGGTACACCTATTGTGGGATCAAAGAAGAAAGCCATTTTGGTACCAAAGACCTTAGTGACTAACCTTCAAGGACCCAAGCAAGTTTGGGTACCTAAAAAGAATTGATCTTCTTTTATTGGTCAATTATAAAGCCGGAGAAAGGCATTGGGGGGTACTTGATAGTGGGTGCACACAACACATGACCGGTGATTCAAGAATGTTCAATTCAATCAACTCAAATGATGACAATAGGATTGATAGCATAACATTTGGTGATAATGGCAAAGGCAAGGTCAAAGGGCTTGGTAAGATCGCAATATCCAATGACTTGAGCATTTCCAATGTGCTACTAGTAGAGAGCTTGAACTTCAACCTATTGTTGGTAGCTCAAATTTGTGATCTTGGTTTCAAGTGCATATTTGGAGTTGATGATATAGAGATCATAAGTGTAGATGGCTCTAACTTGATATTCAAGGGATTTATATATGAAAATCTATACTTGGTTGATTTCAATACTAGTGAAGCTCAATTATCAACATGTTTGCTCACTAAGTCTAGCATGGGTTGGTTATGGCATAGAAGGCTTGGTCATGTTGGAATGAAACAACTAAACAAGTTGATTAAGCATGATCTAGTTAGAGGCTTGAAGGATGTCACATTTGAGAAGGATGAGCTTTGTAGTGTATGTCAAGCTGAAAAGCAAGTTGGCAACACACATCCGAAGAAGAGCATGATGAGTACATCTAAGGCATTTGAGTTATGGCACATGGATTTGTTTGGACCAACCACTTACACTAGCATTGGTGGAAACAAATATGGATTTGTGATTGTGGATGATTTCACTAGATACACATGCGTGTTCTTTCTTGTTGATAAGAGTGATATGTTTGCAACCTTCAAGACATTCATCAAGAGAATTCACAATGAGTTTGAAACAACCATCAAGAAAGTAAGAAGTGACAACGGAGGTGAATTCAAAAATACAAGAGTTGATGATTTGTATGATAAGTTTGGGATTAGGCATCAATTCTCGGTCAAGTACACTCCACAATCAAATGGCCTAGTTGATAGGAAGAATAGAACATTGATTGATATGGCAAGATCAATGTTGAGTGAGTATAATGTGAGTCATTCATTTTGGGCTGAAGCAATCAACATAGCTTGCTACTATAGCAACTGACTCTATTGTCACCGCATGATGGAGAAGACACCATATGAGCTCTTGAATGGAAGAAAGTCCAACATTGCATATTTTTGGATTTTTGGTTGCAAATGCTACATATTGAAGAAAGGCACACGATTGAGCAAGTTTGAGAAGAAATGTGATGAAGGTTTCTTGCTTGGTTACTCCACTACTAGCAAGGCTTATAGAGTTTAGAATTTAGCTAGTGGTACACTTAAGGAGGTTTATGATGTGGAATTTGATGAAACAAATGGTTCCCAAGAGGAAGATAAGAATCTAGATGATGTGAGAGGCACTCAATTGGTTAATGCAATGAAGAACATGGACATTGGTGACATAAGGCCTAGAGAGGAGATTGAAGTTGAAGATGACAAAGATCAAGTGCTTTCTAACTCAAATGTGCAAGTTGATACAAGTCAAGCTTGTTCATCATCTCAACCAAATGATCAATCAAATGCAAGCAATCAAGTGCGAGTGCTCCAACCAACCAATGTTATAAGAGATCATCCATTGGATTCTATCATTGGTGATATCTCAAGAGGTGTACAAACAAGATCAAGATTGGCATCATTTTGTGAACACTTCTCATTTGTGTCTTCCATTGAACCTAAGAAGATAGATAAAGCTTTGTCAGATATTGATTGGGTGAATGCTATGCATGAAGAGCTAAACAACTTCACAAGAAATCAAGTATGTGAGTTAGTTGAGAGGCCTAAGGATCATAATGTGATAGGAACCAAATGGGTCTTTAGCAACAAGCAAGATCAAGATGGGATAGTTGTAAGGAACAAAGCAAGATTAGTGGCTAAAGGTTATACTCAAGTTGAAGGTCTTGACTTTGGAGAGATATATGCCCTGGTTGCAAGATTGGAAGCAATTAGGATCTTGTTAGCCTATGCTTTTGCCCACAACATCAAGTTGTACCCAATGGATGTGAAGAGTGCATTTCTCAATGGGTACATCAATGAGCTTGTGTATGTTGAGTTACCTCCTGGTTTTGAAGATGAGAAGAAGCCCAACCATGTTTACAAGCTAAGAAAGGCATTGTATGGTTTGAAGCAAGCACCTAGAGCATTGTATCAGAGATTGAGAGATTTCTTGCTCTCTAAAGAGTTCAAGATGGGTAAGGTTGACACCACTCTCTTCACCAAGAAGCAAGGCAATGACTTGTTTGTATTGCAAATCTATGTTGATGTTATTTTTGGATCAACCAATCAAGATTTTTGTGAGGATTTTGGAAAGATGATGGCAAATGAATTTAAGATGTCTATGATTGGAGAGCTTAGTTACTTCCTTGGTCTACAAATCAAGTAATTGAAGAGTGGCACATTTGTGAGTCAAGGCAAGTACATCAAAGACATGCTCAAGAAGTTTGGCATGGCTGATGCTAAAGCAATTAGTACACCAATGGGGATAAATGGAAGCCTGGATCGTGATGCTAGTGGGAACATGGTGGATCAAAAGATGTATTGGTCTTTGATTGGAAGCCTACTCTATGTGACCACATCAAAGCCAGATGTGATGTTTAGTGTATGCATGTGTGCTAGATTTTAAGCCTCACCAAGAGAGAGTCACTTAAAGGCAACAAAGAGAATTGTAAGGAAAATGGACCCTAGGCCCATTTACTTTGTATTTTGGTGTTTGATGACCAACACAACCAAATTGGACTAATGAATTTGCAAGTAATTGTTTTGTAGTTCAATAGGGTGCAAGACGTGACTTGGACGAAGGCAACATGATGATCCCATGATCAACTCCATAAGCAAAACCCTAGAAGCACAAGAGAAGACCCAAGATATCAAGCAAAGTCCAAGCATGAAGATGGGAATCAAGCTGGACGCAAGATCGTGAAGAAACGAGCACCATAGAGGTGACCGGACGTGGCCCTATGAGTGACCGGACGCGTCCGATCAGTTGCTCGGCAACAGTAGGCGTCAGCAGCAGCGACCGGATGCTGAGCGAGGTAGTGACTGAACGCACTAACTTCACTATTCATTGTCGCGGCAATAATTCAGCGTGACCGGACGCAGCGGCTGTGGATGACCGGACGCGCCAGGTAGTGGCATCCGATCGAGGCCAGAAAGGTTCCAGAGCAGCGCTAGCGTGACCGGACATGTCCGATCGATGATGACTAGACTTAGCAGTGCGTCCGATCTCTATGCGCGCGCTCAACGGTCAGGATGATCGGACGCGTCCGGTCAGGACGACAGTAGCGTCCGGTCAGTAGCAGAAAGCCGGGTTTCATCCCCAATGGCTACTTTATCCATGGGGCTTATAAATAGACCCCCAACCGGCCATTTAAGAAGTGGAGAGTTGAGAAAACATACCAAGGGTGTTGATACACCATTTTAGTGATCTCCACTTGCATAGTGCCTAGTGATTCATTAGGTGATTAGCGTAGGTGCTTTGCAAAGTGCTTAGGTTGATTAGACCACCGCTTATGCGCTTGCTCTAGGTTTAGACCTAGTGTTTAGTGAGGTTTGCACACCTCTTATCACTCGGTGCTTGTGCGCACCATTGTTGTACATCAGAGGGGCTTGTAGTCTTACGAGATTACACCAACTGCGTTTGTGGTGTGGCTGCCACCGTGTACCAAAGGGAATAAGGCCCGCGGCGGTTTGGCCAGAAGCTTGATAGTGAAGACGGCGGGGAGCATCTGGGAGAGGCTTGCCGGAAGGCACGTTAGAGACCCACTTGCGCGTGGGGAAGGCCCGAGGCTATCCATGGAGTTACCCGATCGGGAGCTTAGCCCTTGCGAGGGATTCCATGTGAGGGGCTCCAACGAGGACTAGGGAGAAGCTTGCACGCTTCTCGATACCTAGGTAAAAATACCAGAGTCATCGATGGGAGTTTGCATACCTCTACCTTACTCTTTAGCTTTTGCATTTATATTCAATATCGGTTTATGCTTTACTTTCCTAGCTTAGTGATAGGCTAGTTGATAGGTTTGGAACCTAGGTTGCATAACTCCTTTTTGCGGTAGAGATAGCAACACACTAACAAAACTGTAGTTGCATATTTAGATTACTTTCTTGCATAGGTTTTGACTAGGTAGAAAAAGAGGCCATAGTTTAGAGTTGGAGTTTTAAGTTGCCTAATTCACCCCCCTCTTAGGCGTCACGGTCCCTTTCAAAAATATTGAGGTACTTGAAGCATACACAAAATGTTGGATTATGGTATCCCAAAGGAGCAAGATTTGAGTTGATAGGATATTCGGACTCTGATTATGCAGGATGCAAAGTTGAGAGAAGAAGCACATCGGGCACATGTCAACTATTGGGAAGATCACTTGTGTCTTGGTCATCAAAGAAGCAAAATAGTGTAACACTTTCAACCGCTGAAGCAGAATATATTTTGGCTGGTAGTTGTTGTGCTCAATTACTTTGGATGAAGGCTACTTTGAGTGACTTTGGAATCAAATTTAAACAAGTGCCATTGCTATGTGACAATGAGAGTGCGGTGAAGCTCACCAACAACCCGGTTCAACATTCAAGAACAAAGCACATAGATATCCGTCATCATTTCATAAGAGATCACCAACAAAAGGGGGACATTTGCATTGAAAGTGTGGGCACCGATGATCAACTTGCTGATATTTTCACCAAGTCACATGATGAGAAAAGGTTTTGTAAGTTAAGGAATGAATTGAACATACTTGACTTCTCAAACATATGTTGATGCACCCCCATATATGACATGCCTCTCCTTTGAGGAAAATAAGGTAAAGTTGATTGACATGTCATTCATCCATTGCTAAGGACTTGTTTAATGCAACTAGTCATTCCTCACATGTCTTAGGCTCATTCACGAAAATCAAATGAATTTGATACTTGTATGGTACCACTATTGCTTGTATGCTTGAAATGATCTAGTGCTAGCATATGGCATGTTTGTGGGCTTGTAAACCTAGTGTTTAATCTAGAAAATGAGCTATAAGTGTTTAACTCAACATGGTGCATGATAACCCTTATTTAATGGTGTGAAGAAGCTTGCCCTTGGATCAAACCGAGTTAAATATTTTTTGCAAGTGATCTAGATTGAATCACTTTAGGAAAATGATCCTCCCTTATTATGGTTTCACACAACCTATCTAAAATTTAAGCTCGCCTTTTGTGGTCATTGATGACAAAGGGGGAGAAGTAATTCCCAAAGATAAGCAAAAGGGGGAGAGAAACCTAAGATAGGTGAAAGAAAGGGGATCGATTAAAATTTGAAGCACACAAGTAAGGGGAGCAAGCTCATAAACTTGTATGTTGCATTTGTATGTGTATTATATATGTTTGTTTGCATGGCACAAGTTCTTAAAATTCCCTATCCATGCTCATGTAGTGTATGCTAGATTATAGATAATGATTGATGAAATAAAAAACTAGCATGCATAGGATAGCTAGATATTCCTTGAAGTTTTATAAGTGGTACTAGAACGTTGCTTCTAATGTTGATCTTACGAGGTATCTAGTTTGTCTTTGTTTTTCAAGTGATATCTAGCAAATTTTGGTGCTAAGGATGGTGTTCAAATGGCAACTCCGATTGATTCATGCTTCAATGGTCCATTCTTTACACCTTAACATCATTTGGTAGTCATTACTTTCCCTCACTTCCTAACTATACATATGTGCAAGCTTTCAAATCCAAACTCTTAGCACATATGTAGGGGAGCTAATGCTACCAATTTGGATTTATGAAACTTGTCCATATCCTTTACACGTGATAAAATACTTGGACAAGCAACATGAATCCAAAAAGATTTTATTGTATATCTTTGTGAAAAGGTTGTCATCAATTACCAAAAAGGGAGAGATTGAAAGCCCTAGTTTGGTATTGGCTAATTGATGAAACCTAAGTACTAACCTTTGTCATGAGTGTCATGTGAGCAAGGTTGGTACATACCAAGTGATGGAGCATGGTGACGAAGTCCATGGAGATGGAGATGGACATGTGTTGTAGATGATCAAGCTCAACTTGGAAAAGAAGAAAAAGAAAAAGAAAAACCAAGATGATTAAGACAAAGGTATCAAATAGGTTTTTGTTTTAGCACTCAAGACACCATAGATGGTGTGAGTGTATTTAGGATCGATAGCCGAACTATAAAGAGAGGAAATCTTTGGCTAAACGGTTTATCGAGTGCCACTAGGTGACATGATTCTTGCATATGCATTTAGGAACCTAGTGTGCTAACTTTAACCCTTGTAAAATGCTTTGAAAAATGCAAACACACGTGCACACAAGTTCTACACTTTGTGGTTAGCAAGTTAGAAGCAAAGGTGAAGCGGTTGTGGACTTAGAAAAAGAAAAAGAGGAGAAGGTCCACGACTGGACGCTGGCCTTGGGGTGACCGGACTCACCCTGGGCGTGTCCAGTCATTTATAAGCAGCGCGGTGCAGCTGGCTGAGAGGGCCGAGGAGCGATCGGATGCTGCCACCTGCGTGTCCGGTCACTTATTGATGCTGACGGTTAGTAGGACCGGACACGCAGGGGCCGCATCAGGTCGAGTGTGATGTACGCTGGCGTCAGCACCTTAGGAGCGCGCTGCTGAGCAGTGGAAGGACCGAACGCTAGGGCGCGTCAGGTCAGTGTTGATTGGACACGTCTGGTCGGTAATTTCTGGCTCTAGAACCTTTCTATAAATGATCAGACGTCACGGTGTTGAGAGTCCGGTCACTAGAGCGCTAAGTCCAATCATGACTTAACTGTTCACATGTTTAGAAATAGCCGTTGAGATCCAATGGCTGAGATTTGAAAGGGCGACACATGGAGGCCATCCAGCGACCAGACGACGAGGCCAGCGTGTCTGGTCAGTACGTAGAACGCCCCTCCTTGGCTCTAATGGCTCTATTCCTTTGGGGGTATCTATAAATAGTGTTTGGCCGGCTTGGGGATCACTCTCTTGGCACTTTGACATACTTAACATCCTTGTGAGCCTAAGCAAACACCTTCCACTCATCTTCATCATTGGTTCATCATCATAGTGAGATTAGGAGTGATTCCTAGTGTATTTGCTTGAGTGATTGCATCTAGTGGCACTTGGAGATCGTTGTGGCTGTAGAGTTCTTATTACTCTTGGTGATTGCCACCACCTAGACGGCTTAAAGCAGCGGAGGAGCTTTGGCACGTGTTGGTGATTGTTCGTGTTCGACTCTAGTGATTGTGAGGGGTCTTGTACCTTTCCCGGCGGAGAGACAAAAGGTAACTCTAGTGGATCGCTTCATGTCATTGAGTTACCTCACTTGTGGTTAGGCTCTTACGGTGTCCAATTATGTGGACGATGTTTGTGCAACACCTCTTAACCGTCGAACCACCAAGTGTTGGTCGACACAACGGGGACTAGCGTGCCGGCAAGCACGTGAACCTCGGGAGAAAAATTGGTTGTCTCTTGCCCTTTGGTACTCTCCCGGTGATTGAATTAGTACTCATCTTGTGATTGATTCACTCCTCTACGCGGTGGTATAATCACCCTATTCACTCGTTTATATTCCCGCAAACTAGTTGTAGCAAGCTCTTTAGTGTAGCAAGTGTGAGAGCTCTTAATGAGTAGTGACTTAGCCATTTGTGTGCCTAGTGATTATAGTAACTAGAATTGTTGGATATTGCAACCCTTATAGAGCTATAGCAAGTTTGCATTTCGCTATTTGTCATACTAATCAAATTGCTCTATTGATCTTGTAGATTTTTAAATAGGCTATCCGGCCCCCTCTAACCATATTAGGACCTTTCAACTGGAGGTACATACGCTTAGCACTTCTCATAAAACTCACTAGCTCCACCACCTTGTACCCATCCGGGATTTGACAAAGTAATTAAAAAGTAATGCAAGCGTAAGCAAACCACCGCTTAACAAACATAATATGAGGGGATGTAGGCTCAAAAGGTTTGACACGACTGAACTGCGATAAACAATTTTAGTAGATCAAGTTTTATCATTAGAACCTGAGTTGCTAAATTATGCTTAAGCTCTAGTTCCCACATGCTCATAAACAATGGCAATATGACAAGTATGAATAAATATGAGCATCAACATCATATTATACTTGCCTTCAATTGCTCAAACTTTTTGTACTTTAGCATTTGATCATCACAGCAACTCACGAACAACTCTCGTTCTACTCTAGCAAGCACCACGCATAGACAAGCATACAAGCAACAAATAAAAGCAACTAAGAATAGTACACCACATAAGATAAAACAACGTACTAAAAGAGAGCTAGTGCTATGAGATCATAAGAACGCTGAAGATGACACTATAGTTAAAAAGAAATGACTACCGTGAGTTTTATATATTATAAAAAGAAAAGAAAAGCCTACATGCTAGTTTTTATTTTAAGTAACCAAAACTATGTGAATAATATTAATTCAGATTAATCACTATGAATTTTAATTAAAAAACCGAGCTAAATCTAGTCATGTTTTATTTCTAAATATGTCACATGTTTATTTAAGTCAAACTGCATATGACGTGGGTTCAGCTAAACAAATTATAATTTAAAAACACATTGATGATAGCAATTAAATTATATTAATATCAGCATATAAAATATCCAAGTGTAACTCCTATATTGTTTTTAAATTAGAAAACTAGTTACATGCATAATAACTAAATTATTGTTTTAATTATATACAGAAAAACATATGGCATCGAGAACTTCGATTGGTACTACCACGGAGATCATGTGGGTACAAATCTATCGCCGCAACTTGAATAGAGCAAATCAGAATTAAAATGAATAAACTACTGCTAACCTCGTATGGTGGCAAAACTGTAAATAACAGCATCTTCTACCCTGGTCTTCTTCGTCGTCAGGACATGGCCATGAGGAGCTGCTGTACCGGTCGCATGGGAGAGAGGGGGCCTCGGCTGGGGCCAAGGGCGGCGGGCTGGCTGGCCAGAGGCGGAGGCAGGCCGCGTGGGGCCCGCAGCGGCGGGCCCGAGCTGGAGCCCGCACCTCCGGCTGTGCCGGCGCGCACAGGGTGGGCGGCCCGGTCTTGCGACCGTGCGCAGGCCACGCGACGGGGAGGGCCGGGGCGGCGGCGCGAGGTCGGGGTGGCGCGGTGCAGGCCCGGAGAAGGGTCAGGAGGCGACAGACCAGCCTTGTGCGGCCCGGTGAGGTGCACGGCCGGAAAACAGTGACGAAGAAGCTTTGCCATGGAGGTGCTCGCCGGAAAGTTCACCGGAAAAACGAAAACGAAGGGGAACGGTCATACGGTGTCGGATCTGAGAAAACAACGATACTACGGCATAGATAACGACGAGACGAACCTCATGGTGGTGGTGGCTTCCGGCGGAGACGAACGTGACGGACAGAAAAGCTCGCCGGAGTTTCACCGGACGTCGAACTTTGAGCTTAGATGTACCGAGTTAGGAGTTGAGATTGAAAAAACGGAGACCCGATCTGCAATGAGGTCCGCGCATATATATATATATATATATATATATATATATATATATATATATATATATATATATATATATATATATATATATATATATATATATATATATATATATATATATGTGGGGTTTGGATCGAGTTGAATTAGGGTTAAAGTTCATTATTTTTGGAATTAATTAATTACACGAATAAAATAATCTCAGAAAAAGTCTAGAATTATTATTTATAACCCACAAAAAATACTCCAAAAGCTCTGAAATTTTGAGAAAATTATCAGAGACATTTTAGAACATGAGAAACCCAAATAAAATATTTGGACCTCATGATAAGATAATTTGGAGTAACTAAAAATTAGATTATATGCTCCTAAAAGAGTGGGAATAAATTTCAGAAAAAGCCAGAAAAATTTCCCGAAAAATTTGTAGAGATAAGTTGATGGATGATGAACTCAAAAGGGTGATTTGGAGCAGAAGAAAAGTATCTTGGGATACTCCAAAACAAAGTTTAAGATCAAGAAGCAAAGATTTGATTAAAGAAAAGATGGAGACAAGCCAAAGAAAGGTAAACGACTTACTAAACCCATTTTAAAAACTTTACTCACTCACAACACAAAGTCAAACATCACATCATCCAAACGCCCGTCAAATTAATTCAAAAATTTTGAAAACTCACACTTTTTCATAACTAAGTTCGTGCAAACTTAAACTAATCTTGAAAATTTTATCTAAATATGAAAACCACTCATTATATCTAGTATTTTCTATTCACACCCCAAATTTTGGGGTGTGATAGAACCGTGCCAAGCGTGCTTGGAGGCTGACCAAGCCTGCAGCCTTGCTTCAGAAAGCTCAGTTGGGTCACGTAGTTGTCAATCAGGCTACCTGGTTGATCAACTTCTGCCAAAAAGGTTCATTTCCTGAGACAAATAAAGCATATGTTTCAGAAGCGTGGCAAAATGAACAATATTATGAAGTAGCAGTGTTATCAGCATTCAACAAGTGACCTTACAACGAAAGAACAAACAAGTTAAAGCGCATAAACAGCTTAAAGTTGATTCACAAAATATATTGTCCCCTCGTTATGATAACCAAACATATATGTGTACTAGCTAATCACATTTCTTCCTAGGAACACACTAATATCATTATATTAAGGCACATCATGGTGCTGCGGTAGCTCATTCTGGAGTAGTGGTTGGTGCCATATTAGTATTTAGTTAGCATTTGAAGCAATGAAATTAAGTAGTACTCCCTATATTCCAAATTAGAGTAAATAGCACCATAGGTCCTTAAACTTTTATGGTGGATTCATATCTGAGTCCTCGAACTAAAAGGGAACCATATGGGTCCTGAATCTATCCATCCTGTACACCAAAGGTCCAAAACACGCCACGCGTGCACTAGGAGCTGACGTGGACAAGCCACCGTAGAGCCTAGACGTGGGCCCATTGCCAACTTTGAAAAAAAACACTCCATTTCTGTCTCACAGGGGGCTCTAGTGCCGGCAAGGTCGGCGTCGAACTCGAACCTGCCGTCCTAATCGGAGGGGCGATCCGCCCACGTGTTCGCAGTGCCTCGGGCGCCGAGGCGAGCACCTCAACGATTGCTGCTGCCGTGGAGGGCGGCGCGTCGCGGCCAGGCCGGCCCCAATGGCCTGCAGCCGGTGACGACGAGTCCGCGCAATGGCCTCCAGTCTCCACAGTGGCATGTCTACGTCAGCTTCTGGCGCACACGTAGATAAATTGTAAAAACAATATACCTAGTAGAAAAGCTAAAATACCTAATAAATTGGAACATAGGGAGTGCATTAAGAATTTGTCTAGTTTAAAAGAAAATGAACGTTTTCAGTCCTAATGAAGCTCCACCGCTGTATTTTAAATCAGGAGAATCATATTCCCGTTAACCCAATGAGCTTCGGATTGGGCCGACGATGCCGTTTGCTCGGTTCCCACCTCCCCGGTGCCTCACGTTTTCCATCGTGTTCCGCTCGTAGCAGTGGTGGCACCGTACCGTGTGTTTGGTCCTCATGGTTGTTCCATTAATGCCGTCCCTACCAAACTTTGTTTTCCAGCACCGATGCCTCGTCGATGATACTGCCTGGATCAACATCACTTGTGGCCGCCCGGAGCACGGGCCGGCACCTCCTCCTAGCGGAAGCTGCGAGTTGAGCAAGGAGGGGCCATTTAGGCAATTTTTACAGGTGCCTGATGAGGATCTAAAATTTTCTAGCGACACATCAGAGGAAGCAGAGTTGTTTTCCTTTTTTTTTTTAGTGCAACTTGCAAGCTCTGGCTGCCTCGCTCACCTTTTCTCTGGTCGTGAACTGGAAAAGTTGTCTGCCTGCTCTCTCTGATTATTCTTAGCTCCGGCGTGGGGCGTGAATGAGAATGTATGAATTGGGAAATACTCGGTATTACTCGGGGGGGAAATCAGTCCATACATATAGGCATAGTGGGGAGCCTGGATCGGTAGGCCCATGGGCCGGTTTACACTCTAACACTCCTCTACAGTCTGAACTGTGAGCATCGCGAACATTCAGATTAGACCTAAACTTTGTGAAGATAGACGTCGACAGATGTGGCAGAATCGCCCAAAATAACACGCTTCCGGAGGCGCTCATCTTCTACTAGACATTAAGCACCCCGAAAGTTAGCTTCATCGGACAGTTGAGTCGAGCACACCTCAAAGGAGAACTCGAAACCATCCACGTTTTACATCCAGAATCCAATAATGAGTACGAGTCAATTTCAGACAACAAGAGTTATTGGAAATTGTTTATTACAATACCAGAGTTTATAGTGCGGAATTAAAACAGCGGAATTACAATAAACATCTAGCGGAAACGATACAATGATCCGTTTGTGTCCATCAGAAAAATCATCCACACAAGAGCTACTCCTCAAGCTACACCTGCAATAGGGGTAAAATAAACCCTGAGTACACAATGTGCTCGCAAGACTTACCCGACTAGGGGGAATAGTTTCCCGACTCGAAAGAGTATGATAGGCAATCTGGGTTTACTGTTTTCTTTTTGTTTACGAAAAGCATTACTAATAGTTCATCCTTACAGTCAAGTTTTATTAGCAGTCATGATTACTTCACTAGCTAACTATTCTAGTAAGCACATGTTCTACTTTCAAGCAAGTGTTGAGCCATCAGAACTATTTCACCATCTTTCATCTTTCAGTTCTTACTACGTTGCTATACCATAACCAAGTCATACTGTCTCACGGAAATGGCGATTCGTGAACTAATGTATCCCAGCTGCGTACCGCAAAACACATGCCCCGTTTGTACCCCAGGCACAAACAAGACCAACCCATTCCACTCCTGTCAAGGAGTCCAGGTCCCGATCAAAACTTAGGACTCCAAGCCCCCACACTTGAGACCCGGTCTCAGTATGGTGTTTAGACCTTCATCTGTCCCCGCCTCCAATCAGTCGGTCCGGAAAGAGCTTGAACCCACAATGAGAGTGCAACGAGAATTCCCGCTCTCATAAGCAAGTATGTGCTCAGGATAATAAGTCTGTGACCTGACTACCATCCACAACAATGGACGGTCCTTAATCGACACGGACAGGGAAAAAAGTATAACCAAACTAAGCCCCGTTGGTCGTGGGACACAACCTGTTACACCCATCAATACCCATACCATATCCCTACCATGTCTCCATTTTTCCTTTCATCATTTTATTATGAGAGTAATAATAATCACCTATTGTGAGTAACGACAGGTTACTCACGCTACAAAAAACCTAAGCATAGCAGCTACTCGAACCTACATTAGTAAGACTCTTAGGACAGTTATATTTATGCATGTGGTTTTCATAAAATTCTTGTAACGTAAGTGCACATCACATATATACATTTAGTGATTATCAAAAATAAGGGTTATACACCGGGGCTTGCCTTGGGCAGGCGCGGTGTCAGCTGAGTCAGTCAGTGGCGGCTCCGGGACCTCCTCCTGCATGAGAATCTCCTCCTCATACTCCTCGATGATCTCCTTGAACTCGTGATCGCCGGTGGTCATGATCTCCGCCAACTCGTTCTCTACATACATGCGATGATGATGCAACACTTAACATTTAAGCAATAGCAACTCCTAAACTAAGAATACACATACTAAGCTACTAAGAGCTCTAAAGACTAAGGTACTAAGCTAATAATCATCTTTACCAAGCAAAGTGTTGGGTTCAACTAACAAACCCTAGCTTTACAAATGAAGAATGTATCTTTATTTCTACTAATGATTTAATGTATATTGAACCAAAGAGTATTTAACTATCCTAATGTTTAGTCTATTCTAAAGCTACAAAAATTACGGTGAGCACATAATAATGCCATGAAGCTACCATAAAATTTTCAGGACTAAAGTTATCACCAATTTACCACAAAAATTCGTACAATACTTAACTTAATAATATTAAGCACTCTCAAATGATTTAATAGCTCCTGGTATCAACATGTACATATATGAACTAAATACACTAGCAGATAGAGCATAATTTTAGGAACCTAACAAAATTTGTTTCACAATTTTTAGATACCTACATGATTTTATATGATTTACCAAAGATCAGCTCAAAAATTAAATTAGAAAACTATTTATAATTCCTCATGAAAAAGAAAACGTATTCTGTCGCGCGCACACACGTTTGGCCCACGCGACGCAACGCGCGCGCACGAGCACGCGGCGGCCCACGGTGTAGACCACGCAAGGTCGGCCTGCAGCGCGAGACGGCCCATGACAGGGGAATCTTGCGCGCGCTAGCGAGTTTGCAAAAGAGACCTTGAACTTCTCTCAGAACTTCTCACTTAACCCCCTGGTCTTTCTCTAATTCACCCACGCGCACCCCCGGCAACTCAGTGCACGGCGGCGCAGCGAGCGATGGCACTGGGCGCCTACACCGGCCACCTGGGACCTGCGTGGGCCCACCTAATGGGTCGATCACCATCTCCGATCTTGGTGGCTTTGCTAAGCAGCGGCGAGGGGTGGCGGGACGCACTGGAGCGAGTTGCAGAGACGCGCGACCACCCGCGACGGCGACACAGCTGCCCCGGCGATCTAGAGCACCTAAGAACCTAACTGACTAGCAAGAGAGCATCAGTAGACTACCATGGACCTAGCCGAGGTGACGGTTGGGGTAGGGGATGGTGGAGGAGGGTTGGCCATGTGCACCCGAGCCATGCAGCGGCGCACCACGGCGGCACGGTCACGTCAGCAATGACGGGGTGGCGGTAGCGGTTCCACTGACGTGCGCAAGGTGGAGAGGGAGGCAAGGTGAAGCTAGTGGTGTAGGTGAATTGGCTCGGGAGGGACGGTGGAGGGCTGCCCACATCCATGGCCGGATGCGACCTTATTGGCACGCAACGGCGAGGAAACTCCAAAATTGGAGCTTGGCCGTGCTCGCTTCAAAGCTAGGTGGGGTCGGGCAGCAAGAGGACATGATGGTGAAGCCGTGGATGCGACGAATTGAATGGAGGTGATCGCTCGCTAGGTAATTTGATTGCGTGACTCAATGGCGGCAGCGGAGGGAGAAAGAGAGAGAGACGGACTGGTAGGTGGCATAGCACGGCCTCGCCTTGGCGGGACATGCTCGACGTGATCAGGAAGGCATGCACGCAGATGCAAAGGACAAGCGCATGCGTCCTTGACCGGCCATGGCCCGAGCGGCGCAGCGCCATAAATGGCAAGGCGACGACGAGCCCGGCCACGTGCGCACAGCAGAGGCGGCATCACACTGGGCCGACAGTGGCGCAAAGGGTACAGCGAACAGGCACGGATGCGACGATGATGCGATGGCAGCGGCAGCGGCTGTGTCGTGGCACGAGGTAGGTCGACAGTGCGGCGAGGCAGCAGTGCATGGACGCGGCAACGAGGTGATGGCGCCGGCAGTGGCTTTGTTGTGGCGTAGTGGCAGAGGCGGGGCAAGCGGCAGCAGCTCTACGCGGCAGAACCAGTGGCAGCCAGGCCACAACCAGCCCAGAGGCAGCCACGGCCAAAAACATGCGGCAGCGCACGCATGCGTGACCGGCGCGGTGACGCCGAGCGCCCGAGCGTGGTGACCGCGCCCACGCGGCCAACCACACCGAGACCGAGTCGTGCATGAATTGTAAAGCGTCCATAACAACTAAACGGTTGCTTTAGGAGCCAAACCATCTTCACCATACTCAAGATGGCATATGAGACTACAAAATCGAGATATAACACTACACCACCCCTTAACCCAATCTCTCAAAATAATTTGCTAAACATAGCCATGTCTATTTGTTGACAAACTTAGAATTTTTTCTAAGTTTTTGAGATAAACTTGATTTCAATTTGCAATTTCTAGGCTACTAGAAATATTAGTTAGTAATTCCATTTTTCAACAGCAAGTATTTCACTGTCATCTACAAGGTTAAAATTCCAAACTTTATTTAAGTATCACATACATGTTCTATAGTATTTTTTCTTAATAAAAATTGGTTTTCAACCCTACTTGATATACATGAGCTATTGAATCAACTTTCATTTAGCATTTTTATTGATCATTTTATGTTACAAGAAATTTATCTCATATTCTATCACATGTATTAACACATAAACATGATGCTCATGACATGTTTTAGTAAATGATTTAGGGTGTAACACCGAGGGTGTTACAACTCTCACCCCCTTAAACAAAAACTCATCTCGAGATTTTATGTGAGTGCCTAGTGTAGGAAAAAGGGTAAGAGTGAGCTTTTAACATAAACTATTACCTCGGCACACCGGGGAGATGGGGATAATGCTCCAGAATATAACTCTCCTATTCCCAAGTTGCTTCGTCCGCCGAATGATTTTTCCACTAGACTATAAAATTTCACCACTTTGTTTCTAGTAACTCTCTCTTTTTCATCCAAGATTTTGATAGGATTCTCAATATAAGAAAGATCAGGTTGGAGAGGGAGTCTTTCAATTTCCACCACTTCCTCAGGAACTTGTAAACATTTTTTTAATTGGAAAACATGAAAAACATTATGTACTGCTGACAAAATATACATAAGTTTTATAGACGATAAGCAACCGCACCAAATCATTCAAAACTTTATAAGGTCCAACATAACGAGGAGCTAACTTCCCACGGACTCCGAACCGATGCACACCTCTCATCGGGGATACCTTTAGGTACACATGGTCACCAACTTCAAACTGCAAGGGTCTTCTTCGCTTGTCCGCATAAGTTTTCTGACAATTATAATCTGCCTTCAAATGACTCTAAATAACACTAACTTGCTCTCGAGTTTCCTTGATAAAATCAGGTCCAAAGTAACCATGATCACCCACTTCAACCCTGTTAAGGGGTGTTCTACATTTCTTGCCATATAGGGCCTCAAAAGGTGCCATATGAATGTTTTCTTGATAGCTATAGTTATAAGAAAATTCAGCTAGAGTCAAGCATTCACCCCACTTTTCTAGAAAAGAAATAGCACAAGCTCTCAATATGTCCTCAAGTACTTGGTTGACCCTTTCTGTTTGACCATCAGTTTGCAGATGATAAGCTAAACTTTTGAGGAGATGAGTACCAAGACATTTCTGGAGATGCTCCTAGAAACGAGATACAAAGACTGACCCTCTATCGAAAACAATGGTAAGAGAAACTCCATGTAGGGTCACAACCCGATCAAAATACAGATTAGCATACTTCTTGGCTGAATACCTTATATCCACTAGGAGGAAATGAGCGGACTTGGTAAGACGATCCACAATGACCCAAATAGAGTCATACCCCTTTGCCGTGCGGGGGCAAACCCACAACAAAGTCTATGGAAATATCCTCCCATTTCCAAACAGAGATAAGCAAAGGCTGTAGAAATCCAGGCGTACGCATATGATCCTCCTTAACCCTTCCATAAATGTCACATTCTGAGATGTATTTGGCAATATCCTATTTTATAGTCGACCACCAATACAAGTGACGCAAATCATGATACATCTTGTTATTTTCCGGATGAATGGATAATTTGGAGTTGTGAGCTTCATCCAAAAAAATTTTAAGCTCCTCATTTGAGGGAACCACCAATCGGTTCTTGAACTTCACCACACCTTGATCATCAACACTGAAATGAGGACCATGCCCTTCGGCAATTAACCTCTTGATATGTGAATTTTTTGAAGCATCTTGCCTTTGCTCTATAATAATTTGCTCAAGTAAATCCGAGACTAGAGCAATATGGGCTAACTTCTCAGAATGGTTGAGAGGCAAAGATTCTTCTTCAACTTGATGCAACTTTCGAGTTAAGGCATCAGCTACCACATTAGTTGTTCCAGGGTGATAATGAACTTCTAAATTGTAATCCTTGATTAATTCGAGCCACCTCTATTGCCTCATATTCAACTCGGATTGAGTGAAAATATATTTGAGGCTCTTGTAATACGTATTGATATGCACTTTATTTTCCAACAGGTAATGTCTCCAAGTTTTTAGAGCGTGCACCACTACAGCCAGCTCTAAATCATGGGTGGGATAATTCAACTCGTGCTTTTTCAGCTAACATGAAGCATAAGCGATCACGCGTCTGCCTTGCATAAGCACACATCCTAGTCCAGTCCTAGAGGCATCACAATACACATCAAACGGCCTATCAATATCTAGCTGGGCAAGAACAAGAACAGAGGTAAGAAACTCCTTCAGGGCTTGGAAAGCGCCTTCACAAGCCGGACTCCATACAAACTTGACATCCTTCTGGAGCAACTGGGTCATTGGTAGAGCTTTTTTGGAAAAATAAGGGATGAAGCGTCGATAATACCCAGCAAGACCAAGGAACCGACGAATCTGAAGCACTGACTGGAGATTTCCAATTTAACACGTCCTGCGCCTTACCAGGATCCATAGAGATGCCTTCAGATGTCAGCACATGTCCCAAAAACTACACTCGATCCAACCAAAACTCACACTTGCTGAATTTGGTATACAGCTTATGTTCCCTTAACCGAGTCAATACTATCCGAAGATGCTGTGCATGCTCTTCATTGTCCTTAGAATATATCAATATGTCATCAATGAACACCACCACAAACTTGTCTAACTCCGGCATGAAGACCAAATTCATGAGATACATGAAGAATGCAGGAGCATTGATGAGGCCAAAAGACATGACTAGGTATTCATAAAGTCCATACCTAGTAGAGAATATTGTCCTTTGTATATCTTGTGGCTGGAACGAAGATCAATCTTTGAAAACACTTTTGCACCATCCAACTAATCAAACAAAGTATCAATACGAGGAAAAGGATACTTGTTCTTAATGGTTACCGCATTGAGAGGGCGATAATCCACACACATCCGAAAGAGTGCCATCCTTCTTCACAAAAATAGCTGGACAACCCTATGGTGAAGAACTAGGACGGATGAATCCCTTCTCCTACAATTCCTCTAGCTGCTTCTTTATTTTTGCTAGTTCCTTTAGAGCCATACAGTAAGGATGCCATAAAATAGGAGCAGTACCAGGTTCTAACACAATGGCAAACTCCACATCCTGATCCGGTGGTAACCCAGGTAAATCTTTGGGGAAAATATCTAGAAACTCATAGACCACATGAATAGAGGCAAGGTCAGGAGAGGCTTCAATATGAGCAATACCTGACATGGTGGGGACTGAAGGCATAAGGAGAGACATTGTATCCTCAGAAGAAGGAAGCATCAACTCAACAATTATCTGCCTAAGGTTTAAGACTACCCCATAACTTCTCCACCAATTCATTCTCAAAATTGCATTTATGCCTTGCCCAGGCAATAACATGAATTGGAGACGATAAGAGTGAGTTGCTAGCACTAGTCTCACCGTGTCCATCCGAGTGTTAACGCACAACTGCGCACCCGGAGTTGTGATTCTATAGGCAATAGGAATAGCCATAGTAGATATATTGTGCCTTTGTACAAACCACATACTCATGAATGAATGTGATGGACCAGAATTAAATAATATATATGCTGGGTGAAAATCAATGGTGAACATACCAGCCATCACGGGCTCTCCCTGTGGCATCTCCTCGGCCTCGGTGAAGTTAACATGTCCCGAGTGGCTCACGGGCACCTTCTTCCTGATGATAGTCCTCTTGACTAGAAACGCTTCCACAGTTGGTTGAAATTTTGAGAAGAATGAGTCGGCGGTGAGCCACTTTTTCTATCACATGCCCCCACACTAGGGGTTGAAACTTGGCACCACACGCATGCATCCATGGTGGACCCATAGTGGCAATTCCTTCGTTGCACTTACCCATCCGTCTTCACACTTGAAACAAGCACCCGGTTTGTTCCCCTATCCAATGGACTAGACGGGCGTATATGCAAGCCTAGCAACACCTGAGGGTGTACGCACAAGCAAATAGAGGAGGTTGTTGCACATATATATGCCGCGGAGTAGGTAAGGCATCCATGCATCAATACTAATACGTACAATGAAATACGGGAGGAGCCCGTGATTCGCACGAGCTGAGTCTAGCGAGATGACTGGCCACCCAAAGAGTGATAGGACACCTCCTCACAACCTCACCACGCCGTACCTTCTAAGAGTGTGGGTGACTAGAAGACCCGAGTGATCGACCCTCTTACTACTTTCGACCTCGGATTCCCTAATGAGTCGAAGAACAATCGACAACCGCGCGAAGTCCCTCCATAGCAATGGCGACCAGATTCATCAAAGCACCAAAGGTCACGATAGCCCCTCAAATAACGTTTTTCCATACTTCTCTTGCAAGATGCAAGAGAGATCTGCGCTTGATTGAAATGGTCCATCTTCTTCTCATCGGTGTCCACATGAGTCCCAAAGATCTGCAAGATGGTTGAACTTGTTCACATACTCCATCACAGTTATGTTTCCTTGCTTTAGCTCTAGAAATTCGGATAGCTTCCTGTTCAACAAACCATTTTCTCCATAATTTATTACTTTGGAATATAGTACTAATGGAAAGCTTAGGGATTGCCTCTCAGGCCCCCCGACCATGGTAAACTCCCGCCAAGTCACATGGTAGTCCACAGACTTTGCATGGTGTTGAAAGTGTCCCACCAAGCATTTGGCGCTCCTCGAGATCCGAAGCTATTGTGCGGCAAAGTGCACCCAACCACGGCTCGGGGCTCGACTACATCGATCATGGCGACTCGCACATTGAGATATTTTTTTCTAAAACTTTTGCTCTAGAATATGAAGCCAATGCTCCGCGTCTAGAGGCTCAACAGCAGGAATTCTTTTTAGACCCTAGCACCACGATGATCACGCGTGAACACTTTACCTTGCGTGAATGGGCAGTGTATTCTCAAGAAGTCCCGATAGGAACAGGGCCTCTCAAGACCGTCGGAGAGACACCAGCCCCCCCGGCGTTACACGCCATTGCCCCCGGGGGCCTCATCCGAGGTGGGCGAAGCCACCAATAGTACTAGATATTGTAATGTACCAAAGATCTCCTTTGGAGTATATAAGGAGAGACACTAGAGGATGGTTGATCTCTCACAATACACCAAAGACGAGGGTATTACCAACATCTCACCCATCATCTCGGCATGGGTCATCGGAGGCGGTGGAGGTGGTGGAGGAGGAGGACCAAGGAATGGGGCCTCGTGGCTCTCCATGTCCCTAGGCATTGCTAATGATCATGATCATCGACCATGGTCTGGGGCACTTTGAGCATACTGGCCTTCTTTACCAAGACCACGATCCGTCAGGCGGAAAGACCTGTTGGTCCTCCCGCTGATCGAGTGGGACCTTAGGTTTATCTCAGAACCAGTGATAGCAACCCACCATTAGGGACAAGGCCTCCATATTTAGAAACAAAATGTTAGAGAGATGATAAGGCCCAATAAATGATTACTAGCGAGACTTTTTCTTAAAAATTAAAGCATTTCTCTTTATTTATTATCTTATCAATTTACTACCCAATTTGTATGTGTGGGGGAGTTTAATTTAAGCAAGATTCTCTTTTCATGATGCATGGATCGACCTATTCGTTCGCTCAAGCCGGAATATAGCGGTATTCGTATATAATTTTTGGCATAGCGCACACTCACTTTCCGTAAGCTAACGATTCTTACGTAGCTTAAGTTAGTGTACCTGTAGAAGATTGATTAGATAAAACCAGTGCCACTATTCTAGATATACCATATTACTAGGGCTTATACTTATTTACGTATTTTATCGTATCCTACTTTTCCCAAAACTTTTGTTGCTCAAATTTTAGGTTTTGAAAAGTGTTTTGAAACTCGTAGACTCATAAGTGGGTGATAGAACCGCGCGAAATAACACGTTTCCGGAGGCGCTCGTTTTCCACTAGACACTAAGCATCCTGAAAGTTAGCTACATCAGACAGTTCTGTCGAGCACACCCCAAGGGAGAACTCGAAACCATCCACGTTTTACATCCAGAATCCAATAATGAGTACGAGCTTTTAATACTTAGTCCATTTCATACAACAAGAGTTTTTGAAAAGTATTTATTACAACACCAGAGTTTAGAGTGTGAAAAATTAAACAGCGGAATAAAAATAAACATCTAGCGGAAACGATACAAGGATTCCGTCTGTGCTCACCAGAAGAATCCTCCACACAAGAGTCACTCCTCAAGCTGCACCTGTAATAGGGGTAAAATAAACCCTGAGTACATAATGTACTTGCAAAACTTACCCGACTAGTAGAAATAGTTTCCCGACTTCAAAAAATATGATAGGCAATTTGGGTATGCTGTGTTTTTTTTGTTTGTTTAAAATCATTACTAATAGTTCATCCTTACAGTCATATTTTACTAGCAGTCATGATTACTTCATTAGGTAACCATTATAGGTAAGCACCTATTCTACTTTCAAAGCAAAGATTGAGCCACCAGAACCATTTCATCATTTTTTATCTTTCAGTTTTTACTACGGTGCTAAGACCATAGCCAAATTATACCGTCTCATGAAAATGGCAATTTGCAAACCAATTTATCCCAGTACTACAAGGGTGCTCTGTTCCCTGCAACGTCCGTGTCGCCTCACCACCTGTCGGGTCCCTCCGCGTCGGTTCCAAGGGATATGCTATCCTTCACGGATTCTGAGGCATCGTCGGATGAGTCGGACTCTCCACCGCCGGTTCCGGAGGCCAAGGGCAAGGCCCCGTTGCAGGAGGGAGGCCCCCATCACGCACGTCGCCCCGTCCGCTCTATGGGGGTTTCGTGGCTGACGCGAGGCGCGCCCATCCACGCCGGTCTCCTACTCCCCCACCGCGTACAAGGTCACCGTCGCCCCCTCCTTGAATACGTGCACCACGCCGTGCTCACCCTCCACGCATGGACTCCCCGGTGGACGCCGACGGCTTTCATGTCGTCCAGAGTCAGCGTCGCTGGCGCAGGAGGACGAGGGCTCCGGTGCATTGGCCACGTCCTGTTCCACCACAGTTGGTCGGACTCTTCTTCAACTGTTTGGCCAACCAATATGTCGCGGCAAACTGTCACTTCCCCTGGCGGTGTCTTCAGTACCGAGGCACCGGCCACCGCGCCCGAGCCTGCAAGCGCGCGTGCTCGCCGTCGAGCTCCACTTCTTCAGGAGTCGAGGACAGGTGTCAGGCCGGTGCTGCACGTCGCCGTCACAGTCCTGTCCGTCGTGTCGCTCGTTCCTCGAATGGAGGGACGGTCTCCGGTCACTCCTGCTCCACTGGCCATGAGACCTCTGTCCCACCCCATCGTGGCCACCATGGCACGTCGCCAGAACGCCAAGCTCCAACCTTCGTCGGACCTCCGCCGTCGTCGCCTACGAGGTCGCCGCCCTTGGAGAGTGCTGCTCGTAGGCCGGCAACCGAGCTGGTCGTCATCCCGCAGACGGCAGCGATCAACAAGGACGAGGACGCACTGTCGCTGGCCCTGGTCGCGCTCATCGGCGGCATCCGGCCTCCCATCTCCCCAGATGAGGTCCGCGGGCGGCTCGTCGATCACTACCACATCCTCCCCGATGCTTTCACTGTCGCCCGCTACGCACCTGAGGATTTCTTGGTTGTGTTTCGTTCGAGGGAGGACTCCGAGCTGCTCGCCCTGCGCTACCGCGTCACGATCAGGATCGTCGAGCTCCAAGACTGGAGGGCTCCGCCGTCCTCCTCCGACGATTCCCCTCCCGACGACAGTAACGACCCGGGCTGGTTCCTCCGGGCCAATCGTTGCCGGTCGGCGCCGTGGCCAAGAAGGCGTTTCTCGCCGAACGACGACGGAGGCGTAGACGGCGATGCCACTGCGCCGGAGCCAGGGGCCAAGGCTGGGGCCTGGGGGGGTTGTAACGTGCCCGGTCACGCCCGTTGCGAGCCCTCGGTGCATCGGTCGTCGGAACAGCTCGACGTTGCCTCGGCAACCGATGTCACCATCTACACGCAAGTTGTGGCCCAACAACAGCTGTCCCCTTGCGGCCATCCGGGGCAAAGTGTCGATCCCGATGTGCTTTCCGACCGCACAGTAATTCAAACTTGGCTTGATCCCATGCTTTTGATCAACGGTGAGGCTGGGGGAGGCGCTCTGCACAAAGACCTCCATGACGTCGCACGCCAGGAGGAGGACACGCAAAAGAAGCCGCAGCGCGATTCATGGGCTCCAGACTGCGTTGTGGCTCTCCATGAAGAACAAAACTGGACCAGCCCAACCGCTTCGCCTCTGCCTCTTTGTTGGGAGAATCCTGCCTCTTTCCGTCATCAGCTGTCGTCACACAGTCTGTAGCACTCGCCACAACCACGCCCCATCAAATTTCAAATTCTGAATCGCAAAGCTTTGCCGGTACTGACGTTGGGCCTTCCTCGCCTGATGTTGGGCCTCCCTCCCCTGGGCCGGTTGATGTGATCCTCAGCGATCAACAGGCGCAGCCCGCCGCAAACTCCGAAGCCCAGGTGCTCTGCACTCGGCAGGTACCTGTTGTCGGGCAGACAACAACGACGGCAACAGCTACATCTTTCCCTGCTCCAACATCTGGACCTCGCTGCGCGAGCCACCCGCCCGGTCTCCTATCGTCGAGGGATCACCTATTCACCTCAGGGACAGGTATCGCCCAACAACGCGCCAGGTGCCGGTTCTCTTACAGTTCAACCCAACTCAGTCCAAGACTTCATTGTCGGTCTAAAGCTGCTGCTTGAGAAGCCACTGACCCGGTCGCTGCTGCGCCTTCGTGTCTCGCGCGTGCGTGTCGAAAATCTAGTGCCGCGGCGCAGTGATAGACTCGCAGCCAAGTCTCGTCTACCGCGACCCGAAGCCGGAGAAGCAGGCCAAGCGGGTGATGCTCAGCAAATGGCGGCCCTCAGCGAGCACTCACGGTCATCGCCGGCGACGCCTGACGCGTTCCATCACGACTCGATTCCACGAGACGTTCCAAGAACCGTTGTCTTCCTCCAAACGTGCAACCATGTGAGAGCTCTTCCCCATGGCTTGGTGCTCGCTGGAGGCGAGCGCCGCCGCAAGCGTCTTGAGCACGGATTTGCTCACCGTCGCAAGCTCTTCGGTCACACTTTTAGTTTCTTAGTCAGTTATAACAGCGTGTGTTCCACCATCTAAGCGGTTCCTTATTTTCGTGTTTAACCCCATCCGTCCATCACTCATGGCACCTCGCCGTGATGTGATGACGGGCGTGTAAACCTTCTAACTTCTTCTTAATGAAACACGTGCCATACACGTTCTCAAAAAAAAGGAACCCCGATTTGGCGTCCATGTGGTGGATCGGCCCCGATTTGACTTGTGCCCGACGACGACGATGCCACACTGATCCTGTTTCACCTTGTAAACCCACATAAGGCTGATTGCTCCATGCATGGACAGCGGGAAGATTAGTGAGGGACGAGGTGCCAATGGCGACGATGGACTTCATCTCCTGTTGTATGGCCTGCTTCCACTCTGGGGCGCCTTCCGCCTCCTTGAACGAGCCTGGCTCCTCGGCACTGACAGCATAGAGTTCATCGAAGTCAAGTGCCCAAGGTGCACATTTTAATTCAAATTTGAACACGAACACGGAATTTGTCGGATACTAATGCAAAACGGATATTTCGAATTCGGATTCGAATTCGGATATCTACTTGATTTTGAAGATAACATGTATCTATTTGCTTATCGATAATTTCATAGTATAATTAAAATCATTACGGATCAAGAGATTTAAAATATAGCTATATAACAATGAGGATAAATTCAACTACCAAACATACAAATTTTAATCAAAATTTCAATAATTATGTATATAAAATATAAGAAAATTATAGATAATATATATTAATTACTGAATTCAAACAGATAAAAATAAGTTCTAGAAGTATATAAATAAACTAAAATACTAGTTAATATGATTAGACATATTATAATTAATTAAACTTAAGATTTATATATCGTTAATAATATTAAAATTACATTATCCATAGATAAATTTTAAATAATTGTACATATCATCTGGTATATTAAAATCATTTTCATTTACATATTTAATTAATCATAGTTATAAGATTTAGATGGTTTCAAAATAATTCATACTTCGCAGATTAGGATAATATCGGATGTTTCACATTTTTATCTAATACGAATGTGAGATCAAATAGAGAATAATCTTCAAAAATGAATGTGGATACATTCATTTAACATCCATATTTAAATCAAATAAAAACATGGATATCCATATTTACACTAAAACGGATAGGATATCTGGACATTTGCATCCATCACTATGTAGGAGGCATGCCGCAAGTTGGAGAATGCGACTATGTGTTTCTTTTGTGTTCTTCGGTTGGCCCTTTATTTTAAGAATTGAGTTTTGAGTCGGTTTTGTTTTGTAACCTCAGTCCGGTCGTTGCAGTGGTATTTCTGTAATAAGTTAGTCTCCTCTCTTTTGGGATGAAAGCGGATTTTTTGCATTATATAAAAAAATGTTTGTAAAGTAATGTGTTGGGTTTTATACCTCCTTGTGAGTACTAATCCATTTTATGAAGCCATCATGTTTTGCTTAAATGCATTGGTTTATCATGTCTTACTCCACATTAGTTCTTAACGGACGCGCTAGAAAAAAAGATAAATGCTAGAAATTCTCACATTAGTTAGAAACATTGGGCCATCAAATCAAAAGACTGTAGCCATCTATAACCACCATATCTATTCATTATGAACACAGAACAGTAATTATATATATTTCTCTTTTAATTAATTTGGAGCCACCATTGCAAGGGGCGTTAAGATCCAGCTGCTGTGCGACTTCCTCGACCTGTCTGGATCGATTTTTCCTGCTTCATCATCTGCCTTGGTTGGCAAAATCATTTGCGATTGGTCCTTCACCTATACTTGGGCCTCTCGTTGGTGGGCCCAAACATATTATTCCATCTGTTGCTCAGTTAGCAGCCTGCTGCTGCTGAATGTTGTTGTCCTGTGCTACTGAATCTGAGCCTTCCTGTAGTTGTGCTGGTTTCCTGGACCTGGCCAAACCTGCCCAAAAGCATCTAGTTCTTAACCTTTGCAAGCTAATGTGCCGGGTTTTATACCTCAGCTCCTTGTGAGTGAAGGGACCGTGACGTCTAAGAGGGGGATTGAATTAGGCAACTTAAAATTCTAACTCTAAATTATGGCATCTTTTTCTAACCCTAGCAAAATCTATGTAATAGAAAGAAATGGATGTGCAACTATGGTTTTGCTAGTGTGTTGCTATCTCTACCGCAAACGTAGTAAAGTAATCAATGTAAATGCGGAAGCTAAAGAGCAAGGTAGAGATATGCAAACTCCCGTCGATGACTCCGGTATTTTTACCGAGGTATCGAGAAGCGCGCAAGCTTCCCCCTAGTCCTCGTTGGAGCCCCTCGCAAGGAATCCCTCGCAAGGGCCAAGCTCCCGGTCGGGTAACTCCGTGGATAGCCTCGGGCCTTCCCCACGCGCAAGTGGGTCTCCGATGTGCCTCTCGGCAAGCCTCTCCCGGATGCTCCCCGCCGTCTTCACTATCAAGCTTCCGGCCGAAACGCCACGGGCCTTGTTCCCTCCGGTACACGGTGGCAGCCACACCACAAACGCGGTTGGTGTGATCTCGCAAGACTTCAAGCCCCTCCGATGTACAACACTTGTGCTCACAAGCACGGGGTGGCAAGAGGTATGCAAACCTCACTTAAACACTAGGCAAACACCTAGAGCAAGCGCATAAGCGGTGGTCTAATCAACCTAAGCACTTCGCAAAGCACTTATGCTAATCATCTAATAAAACACTAAGCACTATGCATGTGAAGATCACTCAAATGGTGTATCAACACTCTTGGTATGTTTCCTCAGCTCCACTCACCTCAAATGGCCGGTTGGGGGTTGTATTTCTAAGCCCCACTAAGAAAGTAGCCGTTGGGGTCGAACTCCCGCAAAACTGCTACTGATCGGACGCTGAATCGTCCTGACCGGACGCGTCCGGTCGTCCCGACCGTTGAACCGGCAAAACACTGATCGGCCGCTGTCCAGCGTCGGGTCTCCTGCCACCGGACGCGTCTGGTCGCAGATATGCCGCTCTGGAACCTTACTGTACCCGATCGGACGCTGCGTTCCTGTGTCCGGTCGGTTGCCACCAGCGTCCGATCCTCGCGTCCGGTCGCCTGTCTGCCGAGTCTCCACCCAGCATCCGGTCACAGCGTCCGGTCGCTTGTCCAGCGTCCGGTCACCACAGTGAGCTCATTTCTTCGCGATCTCGCATACGGCTTGGTTCCAATCTTTATGCTTGGACTTTACTTGATCTCTTGGGTCTTCTCTTGTGCTCCTAAGGTCTTGCTTTAAGGTGTTGATCATCGGATCATCACGTCGCCTTCGTCCAAGTCACGTCTTGCACCCTATTGGACTACAAAACAAACACTTGCAAATTCATTAGTCCAATTTGGTTGTGTTGGTCATCAAACACCAAAATCCAACGTAAATGGGCCAAGGGTCCATTTTCCTTACAATCTCCCCCTTTTTGGTGATTGATGACAACACGACCAAAGCAAGCAAATAATAAGAATGTGAAATTTAAAAACTATCTACTTGCTAAGATGCAATGCAAAGGGCAAGGTTATATGATACTAAAAAGATACCAATTGATACCAATTGAAGATACAACTTATAGGACCAATTGAAAAACTATTTAAAGCTTATCTTGCCCTTGCAAATGTCCCCATGTGGTATTATGGATTTGAGCCTTGTTCTTTATTAATTCTCCCCATTACTTAGACTAATCCATAACCCACTATCCTTCCTTTCTTGGACCATTACCATTTGTAGACACCAAATTAATGCTTGCCTTTGGTCCTCCAAATTCTCCCCCTTTGGCATCAAACACCGAAAAGGAAGACATAAGTAGCACAAGGGAGAGTCAAACTTTGTGATCCTTTGTATGTAGAATTGAATAGATCACAAAATTTGACTCTCACATTATATAGACTAAGCTCCCCCTAAATATATGTATGCATATGATGGAAGGCAAAGCATATGCATAATTGGCAAATTGTTGTAAGGAGTTTAATCTATATAATGCATGGAGAAAGCATATTAATATCAAAATGAAGTCAACATGATGATACCAAATGAAGAATGATGCTTATCTCCGGGGACTCCATTTTCCTTGCAATGAGACTACTACATGATAAGCTTGAAAAGTAGTTAGTCTCAAAGCATCCATCTTGTAGATGATCCTCCCCCTAAATTTGTGCATGCAAGCGTGGAATACTTGTAGTACTCATGCACATTTGATTTTGGAATCAAAATACCACTTGAAAGATGATATTTGGGAGAAATTATCTACAATTTGGACTTTGGCACATATTAAATGAACAATTATAAGACAAGCTATGTGCCTTGCTCCTAAACAATTTTGAACCATGTAGGTTTGCTCCAAGGGTTAAAAATGAAACCGAGCAATCCTACCATAAGATATACCTATTGTATGCATGACAACAGATTTAAGAATGCAAATACAAACATAGGCATTAGAAGTAACTAGATGCTTAAAAAGATACCAATTGAAAAATAATATCAATTGAAAGCAATACTATTTGAAGAAAATACTAATTGAAAGCAATAGCATCTAGTTACCTAATATGGGAAGGGGAATTTGGGTCCATAATATTCACTAACCCACTTGGCAATAACTTTGTCCATCATGATGCACCCCATGAAATGCACGCATACTTTGTCAAGTCTCCAAATTCCCCGAAGTCTGACGGACTTCTTACTTCCCTTTCGGGATCCAAACCTTTTTGGTGCTTTTCATGTTGGAAATGATTTCCTTTGGCACCCAAAAGCGTTTGACCCCATTGTTTGCTTGTTTGTTCACCTTGATGGCCACCACCTTGTCATTTTTCTTCTTCTTCAAGAGATAAGGTGTGGAGGCCTTCTTGTCCACCTTGTTGGTGTAGGTGTTGGAGAGCTTTCTTGTTTGCTTTTGCTCCTTCTTCTTTGCTCCTCCCCCATTCTTCACCTTGCACTCATAGGACTTGTGGCCTTCTTTGTGGCACACGTAGCAAACCACGGTTTATCCTTCATCAAGCTTCTTCACTCCCTTGATGGTGTTATCTTGATGAAGTTAGGTTTGCTTTGCCTTGCCTTTCACTTGAGTCAAGTCCTTGGTGAGGCGAGCTACTTCTTGCTTGAGTTGCTCATTCTCTTTTGCAACCTCTTGTGTGCATGTATCTACAATCACTTTCTCAACACAAGCTTGGTTGCACAAAGGTGAGTCTAAACATAAATCATTGCAAGAGGTAGATGCATCCTTTTTATTTATGTCATTTCTTTTAGATGCCTTGGTAGGGGTATTTTTGACGGCCTCAAGATTAGCAACTTTATTTGTTAGCTCATCACAATGTTTGCACATGATTTCTATTTTAGAAAGCAAACTTTGATAATCATTTTGTGAGCTAGCTAACGTTTCTTTCAATTTTTCATTTTTCTTTTGAAGTTGCTTATCATTAATTGTGCAAGCACTTGTTGTTGCACTAGCCTCAAGTTGCTCAATTTTAGTAGATAGTTCAACATTGAGATTTGCAAAGTTTTCATATTGTTCAAGCAAATTCTTGTATGCTTCTTGTGAACTACATAGCTCTTCTTTTAAATTTTTGAGCTTCTTTTGTTGACTAGTGCAAACTTTAGCATATTTAAGATTTTGTTGCACAATTGTATTGTAAGAAGGCAAATCATCATCACTATCACTCCGCTAGAGGATGAGCTTTCGTTACCTTGTGCCATAAGGCACACACGAGAAGAGCTTGATGATGAGTGCTTGTGACCTCGCCTCTTGTGATGGTTTTCTTCTTCACTTGAAGAATCATCCCATGACCTTATTGTTGTGAGGGCTTTGTTCTTGCACGCCTTCTTCTTTGTCTTGGGTGTGGGCTTGTTTGGACAAACTTCCACAAAGTGCCCCAACTCGCCGCATCCATAGCATCCTCTCTTTCTTTGCTCGTTTCTTTGATTAGTGAAAACGAGGTCTTGAATTTGGATGGGCACACCCTTGACATTGAGCCTTACGATCATCTTCTCCACCTTTTTGATAAGTTTGATTGATTCTTCATCAAGGTCAGAGGTGGAGGAGGAAGATTGATCATCATCACTTGATTCTTGTTCATCATCATCATCATCCTCATCTTCTTCTTCTTCTTCACTTGAGGAGCTTGAGCTTGAGCTTGACTCAACTTTCTTGCCCTTCATCTTTTTCTTCTCGCTACAAGCGAGAGCTTTGCCTTTGCTTGATGAAGATGCTTCTCCTTGACCCATCTTATGTGACATTTCAAATGCCACTAGCTTGCCAATGACAATGCCGGGGTCATGGTGCTCAAGTTCTCCATGTTGTGAAGGATGGTGATGATGCTTGCATATTTCTTTTGTGGTAGAACGGAGATGATCTTCCTTACGATGTCTGCATCATCTAGCTTTAATAATCCTATTGAATGGAGCTCATTGATAATTAGATTAATCGAGAATACATATCACGAACAAGCTCATCATCATTCATAGCAAAGGAATCATAATTTTGCTTGGCTAGACAATGTTTTTGCTCACGGACATTACTTGTGTCGTCATGGAGCTCTTGGAGTTTTAACCAAATTTCATATGCCGTATTTAAGGTGAACACTTGGTTAAACACATCCATGCTAAAGGATTCAAACAAGCAATTCTTAGCTCTAGCATTGAAATGCATTTCTTTTTCGTCACTCTTTGTGGGTTTTTCGAGATTCTTGATGGGTTTCATCCCGTCACGAGTGACTCTCCATACACCCAAATCAACCATCTCAAGGTGGCAAGCCATTCTAGCTTTATAGTATAGGAAGTTAGTGCCGTCAAATTGTGGAGGCCTTGTGGATCCATCCCAACCACTCTACAATAGCGTCGGCTCAATGGCGGTTAAGCCAAGGGTCCAAATATGAGCCAACCGGCTCTGATACCAATTGAAGGGACCGTGACGCCTAAGAGGGGGGGGTGAATTAGGCAACTTAAAATTCTAACTCTAAACTATGGCCTCTTTTTCTAACCCTAGCAAAACCTATGTAATAGAAAGAAATGGATGTGCAACTATGGTTTTGCTAGTATGTTGCTATCTCTACCGCAAACGTAGTAAAGTAATCAATATAAATGTGGAAGCTAAAGAGCAAGGTAGAGATATGCAAACTCCCGTCGACGACTCCGGTATTTTTACCGAGGTATCGAGAAGCGCGCAAGCTTCCCCCTAGTCCTCGTTGGAGCCCCTCGCAAGGAATCCCTCGCAAGGGCCAAGCTCCCGGTCGGGTAACTCCGTGGATAGCCTCGGGCCTTCCCCACGCGCAAGTGGGTCTCCGATGTGCCTCTCGGCAAGCCTCTCCCGGATGCTCCCCGCCGTCTTCACTATCAAGCTTCCGGTCAAACGCATGGGCCTTGTTCCTCTCCAGACACGGTGGCGGCCACACCACAAACGCGGTTGGTGTGATCTCGCAAGACTTCAAGCCCCTCCGATGTACAACACTTGTGCTCACAAGCACGGGGTGGCAAGAGGTATGCAAACCTCACTTAAACACTAGGCAAACACCTAGAGCAAGCGCATAAGCGGTGGTCTAATCAACCTAAGCACTTCGCAAAGCACTTATGCTAATCACCTAATAAAACACTAAGTACTATGCATGTGGAGATCACTCAAATGGTGTATCAACACTCTTGGTATGTTTCCTCAGCTCCACTCACCTCAAATGGCCGGTTGGGGGTTGTATTTATAAGCCCCACTGAGAAAGTAGCCGTTGGGGTCGAACTCCCGCAAAACTGCTGCTGACCGGACGCTGAATCGTCCTGACCGGACGCGTCCGGTTGTTCCGACCGTTGAACTGGCAAAACACTGATCGGACGCTGTCCAGCGTCGGGTCTCCTGCCACCGGACGCGTCTGGTCGCAAATATGCCGCTCTAGAACCTTACTGTACCCGATCGGGCGCTGCGTTCCTGCGTCCGGTCGGTTGCCACCAGCGTCCGATCCTCGCGTCCGGTCGCCTGTCTGCCGAGTCTCCACCCAGCATCCGGTCACAGCGTCCGGTCGCTTGTCCAGCGTCCGGTCACCACTGTGAGCTCATTTCTTCGCGATCTCGCATATGGCTTGGTTCCAATCTTCATGCTTGGACTTTACTTGATCTCTTGGGTCTTCTCTTGTGCTCCTAAGGTCTTGCTTTAAGGTGTTGATCATCGGATCATCACGTCGCCTTCGTCCAAGTCACGTCTTGCACCCTATTGGACTACAAAACAAACACTTGCAAATTCATTAGTCCAATTTGGTTGTGTTGGTCATCAAACACCAAAATCCAACGTAAATGGGCCAAGGGTCCATTTTCCTTACAGTGAGTACATATCCATTTTAGGAAGCTATTCAGTTCTGCTTAATTGGTTTATCATGTCTTGATGGTGACTTACCCGTCGCTTTGTGTAAGCAAAATGTTGCATGCAACAAGTCAGCGACTAAAACAAAATAACAGAATTCCATTAAACTATATCGATCATAGACATATGTTATCTCAAAATAGCTATATATAACACAACCACCTATTCCTAAATATAGAGCTGAGTTGCAAGCTAAATAGGTGTCTCAGAGTGTGCATGCATTGTGGGTGTCTACGTTGTACTATGTAATTCTAAAAAAAAATATGTATCCCAGCTTAATGGTGGGAGGCCAACTCTAGGGTGGAGTTAGCACTCTCCCGCTATTTTTGTATCGGCAATGCTTTATTAGTCAGGGCGTCCGTTTGCCCAAACACTCCTTGTTGGGCCTGCGCGCTACCGCTATCGACCCAATGGGCATGCCTGCTCTCTACATCTTCTCATATCTCTCAAAAATATCTCCCCACTCTGCTCGCCCATCACGTGCTTCACCACACTGTGCGGCCATCCGCACACCACAATCCGCATCGCTGCCGCATCTCCTCACGTGTGCCCCCATCCCACACTACGTCACACCACTCTTCCTCGCCGTCGTGGCCATCTCCCCGCACGTGCACCCATCATGCGCCAGGCCGCTCACTCTGCCTCGCCGCCACGGCCATCCACTGCTGCGTCGCCCCACCGTACTTCACAGCCACGACCATCCACCGTTGTGCCCCACTCCGTGCTCGCTTGTCGTGGCCACGGCGTGCACCGCGCCACCACCACCCTAATGCCACCAGGTGAAGGTCATCGCCAGCCGGGACATCGTCTCTCGCGGTTGGCTGAAGACACCACGATAGGAAGAAGCGCATGTTGCAAGTGTATATTTCAAGTGTTTAAGATGTTTTAGAGATATGTTGCAAGTGGTGTATATGAATGTTGCAAAAGTAGATCGGGATGTTGCACATGTTGCAATAGCTATACATGTATGTTGCAAGCGTTTGTTCAAAATGTTTTATCTGTTTTTCAAACGTATATTGCAAGGGTTTTATCTAGAGATTGCATATATTTTCACACAAATGTTGCACGATATGGACCGCCAGAGTCACACAAGCACATCCGCATGTGGGGGTGTGAGCACGATACGAGCAGGTGTAGGTGCAAACGGTCCCTGTGTGCGCGATACGGAGCGGGAGAGCGGGTGTTGTAGGTAGGGCGAGGCATCCGGGCGATGCGAGCGCGGGTGGGAATTGAAGGAAGGCGCGGGGAACGGAGATATACGTGACATGGGGTGCAGGTGCGGGCATCTGTCCAGACATCTGAGACGCTAGCATCTCCGTTTTTTGTATAGCTAAAGCTCTTCTGAACAAGTCCTAAAGTGTAGCACATTGATAATTGATGAGCAAGAACTCCAAGTAAGCTCGTGAGATTTATCCTAGCAAGCCCGAGAGACACTTTTTTTTTCTTACCCAAAATCGACATGTCCTCCATTCCAAACATATCTAGCTTTTCCTTCCTCCAGAACCGAAAACATTTGATTTTGCAAAGTAATTACAACTATTTTACTTATAAAGGTACTTGCAACTTCAACCGATCGTACGACTTCTGCAGCTTTCGAGGTCAACGAAACATCAGCGAGGAGCCAAAGAATTTTTTTTTTTCTTCGCGTGGAACGTGCTGCCTCTTGTTGCATCGCTGTGCACTGCGTGATGATGGACAGTTGGACGCATGTTATTCAATCACAAAAAGTAATGCAGAGTCAAGCTCGGCTCTCCACCTTGCATGCTCCGGTAGAACACTGCTAACAACCACTCCTGGTGCCCTTGTCATGTGCCTGTTATTCCGCATCCAGATGCCTGCTAATAACTACTCCCTCTGTCCCAAATTATTTGTCATTTTTTGTTTTCGTACCATAAGTTTAACTTGATTCATAGAAGATACGTGTAATATTTGTATCTCCTAATAAATTTATTAAAAACTACATTCAAAGATCTTTCCAACGATACTAATTTTGTACCATAAATGTTAATATTTTTAAATATATATTTTGTCAAAATAGTTTCTCGGGAAGTAAAAACGACAGATATTTTGGGACGGTGGAGTATGTTTTCTGTAGTAGCTCTAAGCCTCACGTCCGTCCTTCACCGCTCCCAGTCCATCGGCACAGTCCGTCTCTACTTGACCATCTTCATTACCGTTGTTCGTCTATGTGCTCCACACCTGCACACACCAACACAGCCAAGGGACATGGTGCGCGCACACACGGAGTGGCTAATCTATAAACTCAGCCAGAGCCGGTCATTTTCTGACAATCACTCAGTACAATTCGACACAGAAAGGCACGTATCAACCATGTGTTCCTACAGTAACAAACAAATAATGGCATAATTCCTTTTTAAACGATATGTATCAAGCACTCACGTATGTTACTATGTCAAATAAACGGCTATCACACAACACAACCGCCAATTATTTTACTTATAAAATGTACTTGCAACTTAAACCTATCGTACGAATTTTACAGTTTTCGAGGTCAACGATACATCACGGAGGAGGCAGAGTTTTTACTTTTTAGTTATTTATTTTTTGTGTTGAACGTGCTGCCTCTTGTTTGCACTGCATGACGATGGACAGTTGGACACAGATTATTCAAGCAGACAAAAGAATGCAGACAGAGTCAACTTAGCTCCGGCTCTGCAGCTTGCCCCGGTAGAACACTGCTAACAACTATATTTTTCTTTGGGTGCCAACCACTGCGGATGCCCTTGTCATGTGGCTGTCATTCCACATCCAGAGTCAAGAGCAGGGGCTGGATCTGGACGGCGGGAGAAGGCGTGAAGCTCCCACTGTTCTGATGCTTCCCCGACGACGATCCCGACGACCTTCTGCTTGAGGCCAAGAGCACCAGGCGGGCATTCTCGATCTGGGTAGGCCTTCGTCCCTCTCTGTCCACGACATGCTGCTCACCTTGTCACCAACACAATCGTCCTCACTTACCAAGCTTCTGCGTGCAGGCGCCACCCACACCCATCGAGATTGCAGGCATGGAGCTGGTGGCGGGGGCGATGGGGAGCCTGCTCCCCAAGCTGGGCGAGCTGCTCAAGGAGGAGTACGGCCTGCAAAAGGGCGTGAAGAAGAAGATCGAGTCTCTCTCACGGGAGCTCACGGTGGTGCACGCCGTCCTCCGCAAGATCGGCGATGTTCCACCGGACCAGCTCGACGAGCTGGTCAGGCTCTGGGCGAGTGAAGTCAGGGAGGCATCCTACGATATGGAAGACATCGTCGACACATTCCTGGTGCGCGTTGAAGACCCTAACGAGGCTACTGAGCCACACATGCTCCGGCGCCTCCGGAAAAAGGTGGGCAGGCTGTTCAAGAAGAGCAAGGCTCGCCGCAAGATCTCTAGCCTAATAGATGACATCAACGAGAAGCTTGAGGAGGTGGCAACAAGGCGAGGCAGGTACACACTTGACAACATTGTCGCCAGCCCTGTAGCTGCAAACACCATCGACCCTCGCATCCTGAATCTATACAAAAGGGCGACCGAGCTTGTTGGCATTGAGGGACCAAGGGACGAGCTCATAAATATGCTGTCCCTAGGGGATGGCGACGTGGATCTGTCTAGTACTACAAAGATGAAGATCCTCTCTGTCGTTGGATCTGGAGGGCTAGGCAAGACCACTCTTGCCAAAGCTGTCTATGACCACCTCAAACCGCGCTTCGAGTGCCGGGCTTTTGTTCCAGTGGGTCAGAATCCTGATGTCAAGAAAGTCTTCGGAGACATTCTCATAGCCCTTGATGAACAAACTTACACTCGTCCCAAATTAACGGGTTTGGATGAAAATCAGCTCATGGGCAAACTCAACGAATTCGTCAAGGAAAAGAGGTACGAGCTAATATGATCACCGATTCATTAATCATTGCTACTCATCACTGGCTCACTGCTAAAAAATAATTATAGCCGCTTTTAGATTATGTAGCTGCACAATTATTGGTTCTTTATATCTTATTTATTTTAATAAAGGAAAGTGATGAAAGGAACATAACGAAATGGTGATATACGAATAAAAAAACTATAAATGGTGTCTCCTATATTTATTTACCATTTCTTGTACTGTCTTGTGAATATGTAGGTATTTGATTGTTATTGATGATATATGGGACAAGAAGACCTGGAAATTAGTCAGATGTGCTCTGCAAGAAAGTAATTGTGGAAGTAGACTTGTGATCACTACACGCATTTCTGAAGTTGCCGCATATGCTGATGAACCTTACAAAATACAACCACTTTCTCATGATAACTCTGAAAAATTATTGTACGCAAGAATAGTTGACAGTGAAGGGAAGTATTTCGATAGTCTTTCGGCTGAGACATGTGAAAGAATTTTGAAGAAATGTGGCGGCGTGCCACTTGCTATCATTACATTAGCCAGTTTGTTGGCTAGTAAACCAGGAGAGGACTGGTCTGAGGTCTACAACTCAATTGGTTTTGGGCATAAAGGCAATGATGACGTAGATAATACCAGAAGGATATTGTCTTTTAGCTACTATGATCTGCCTTCACATCTGAAGGCTTGCTTATTGTATCTAAGCGTATTTCCGGAAGATAGTATCATAGAGAAAAATAGTTTGATATGGATGTGGATAGCTGAAGGTTTCATCTCTGAGGAACAAGGAGCAGATGCAGGGGTAAGATCATTATTTGAGCTCGGGGAGAGGTACTTTAATGAATTGATAAATAGAAACATGATCCAGGCACAGGAGACACGACATGGAGGGTACGTTGATGCCTGCTCGGTTCATGATATGGTTCTTGATCTGATGCATCAATTGTCAAGGGAAAAATTTTTGTCACTGTATTGAATGGTGGTGAGCGACAGAAACTTCAGGGGAGCATTTCTCGCAGGTTAGCCCTACAGTGTGTTGAAGAGCACAACGTTGGCCAGCTGGCTAACATCGCTGTGGAGAAAGTGAGATCCATTTTTGCCAGTGAGTGTGATTTTTGTGCATTATGCCCACGCCTCCCATATTTACGTGTAGTAGAAATGGTAGGATGTTCTGTTTTCCACGAAGACTGCATCGAAGATGTGTCGGAGAATCATCTTGTGAGTTTACTTCACTTGAGGTACCTCAGACTAGAGAATATCAAAAAGCTGCCCGAGGTAGGATATTTGAGGTTTCTGCAAACACTGGATTTACGGGACAACTACATGAAGGAGCTGCCCGAGGAGGTGGGACTTCTGACGCAACTTGTTTGCCTACGATGTAGTTACCTGACAAGAGTGCCGGCTGGTTTGATCGGTAAGCTGACATCATTGCAAGAGCTATGTATATCGTGTGGAGGTGAAGGTGCTATAATAATGCAGTTTGTGAAGGAGCTGGGCCTGCTGAGGGAACTGAGGGTGCTCCAGGCTAATATTCGTGCTAGGGTCAGTGAGAGCATCGGGAGTGCTTTGCTGGACTCCCTGGGCCATCTGCACAATATCCAGGAACTTGAAATTTTGGTATACTACTCTCCAAATAAGGTCTGGGTGAGCAGCGATGCAGGACGGTTCTCCTGTCGGCATCTCCGGGTCCTGCGTTTGCACTGCTTTGGGTTTTCTGGACTGCCAGTGTGGATTAACTCGTCGCTTGCTCCAAACCTATGCTATCTGGATCTGCTAGTGGTAGCTGTGGAAGACCACGACATGGAAACCCTTGCCAAGTTGCCAGAGCTTAGTTGCCTCATACTGCATTTGACTGGCACCAAATTAGTTAGCATAAAGCTTCGTGCTGAAGGTGTTGGCTACTTCCGCAAGTTGAGATCCTTAAAGATACTCGGTTCATTTATCAGGTTTGATGTGTGCGGCGGCGAGTGCAACAGCAGCAGGGTACCATCTAATAATACTATCATGCCAGGTCTTGAATCCCTTGAGTTTGGTGTCCATGTGCGGTCCCTAAAAGACGAGAAGCTGCAGCTTGGTTTTGACAAGATGCTTGGCTTCCAGAACCTCGGAACAAGTTCGCTCCAGCGAGTCAAAGCCGAAGTGAACTGTCAAGGTGCCACTATTTGGAATGTGAAGGAAGCAGAGGCTGCATTGAAGCACGCGGCCGCAGTCCATCCAAAACATCCCACTCTTCTAACCAACAGGGTAGAATCACAATATATGATCGAGATCTCACGCTACCAAAAGGTATGATGAACTGATCATGCATGCACATTTGAACTTGCTTTCAAAATTCAAATGCTACTGGCTCTGATTTACTATTGCAAGCTTCCTATCTATCCTGTCTTTCTATCTGTATAATGGTCACAATAAAATGTTGATCTCATATATCCTCTCCTTTGAATTATTATTAGTCCTAGCTCAATCAGGTTCTCCTACACAGTATTCCGGGCAAGGGCAACATAGATTATCTAAATAAATAGTTAGTCCATATTAAGTAAGGGTGGGTGGGCCGTGATAGTTAACGTAAAAATTTCCCGATTGCCTTGTTCTCGCTTGCATTCATGTAGGGCCTGTTTGTTTTTGGCTCAGATTCATTCTGAACACCAACGGCTGGATCTTATGCCTATAGCTCAGATTCCGATCCAAACACGCAGGATTGCAGTGGCCATGCATGCATGTCACCGAGTTGGACGTGTTGTCTCACAAATGCCATAGTCTGCCAACCGGTTGGCCGTGTTTGCGTGGCTCAAAGCAGATTCATTCGTAACATTATGAATTGTGGTGTCTAACTACTAAAGGAACGTAATTAGAAATGCAAGGAAAAGCACTCAATTTTGGAATGTGTATGTTGTACATGTTTCTATGATGATGACAGGGAATTCATGAGTGGCCAGCCGAGTGTGCACGTGCTTTTTTTTTCTTTTTCCCAGCAGTTCAATATATTTGAATTTATTTGCTAACTGTATCGAACAAATGGTAGGCATGTATGGAAATGAGCAAAGCCCCTGAGTTAGTAACCAAGGCCTGGAAGTTGGCAGACATCGTTGGCTCAGGACAAATTCAAATTCTGCGTATGCCAGATCCGACGGCATCTTCAAGCAAAGTATGTTCAGCAACATTTGCATATACATCTTGCATTTAAATTAATGCAAGGAATATCACACATCAGTATCTGTTCGTGTGCTTATGATTTTCATGACATAGCACACACCGAACAATTCGGTAGAATTTAAGACTGTTATGGTCATATTCAGAGCAGTATATAATTCTGATATATAAGCATTGTGTTTTATTTGTTTTCTCTGTAGGTTATGCGCTTGTTGTACACAGATAATGGGCTGGCACTTTTGGCTCTCAGCTCCAATGATGTTCATAAGCTGTGGAAATGGGAGCATAGGGACAAGAATCCACGTGGCAAGGTTAGATAGGACCACTAGCTTAAGATTTCAACACTGTAGTTCTGTTTGCTGTTTTCTAAAAACCATCCATCATTACTTTTCGTTAGTCATCCAAATTTGTTCCACCTGTACTATGGCAACCGAAAAATGGAATTCCAATGACAAACGACACCATTGATGGCAATGACCCTAAAGAAGCAACAGCCTGCACTGCACTATCCAAAAAGGACCACTATCTAATTTCTGCTTCTGGTGGCAAAGTCTCATTGTTCAACATGATGACATTCAAGGTATGTCTTCTTCAGTTGTCTATAACAATAAGTAGTTAATTCCATGATTGATCTCTTACAAATCATGCATGACAACTTCCGCGTAGTTGCACCATGGCCTTTCTTTGGCTTCACTGATCTTGTGCAATCTCTCATATATAGGTCATGACTACTTTCATGGCACCTCCACCTGCTGCAACTTTCCTTGCAATCTACCCGTTTGACAATAACATCATAGCTATTGGAAGGGAGGACTCTTCAATTCAAATCTACAATGTCCGTATAGGCGAAGTGAGTATCCCCTGTTTCCATGAATCTCAGAGTATTGGCAAAACTCATTATATATGGTTCTCACTAGAAATTCAGTAATGTACCCATTGTAAAATAATGTGCTCTCGTTTCAGACTATATATCCCCTCATGTTTTACTTATGTATTAGGATCATGAGATTGTAAATGTTGTTTTACATATGATCTTTTTGACATAACAAATTATGTACTTTTTGCGGGCTTTGAGCAGATACCACAAGGTACACATATTACATAGCAACTTTGTGGTAGCTCCTGTCAACAATATGAAGAGTAGTAAGTACCTCGTGGTATATGACCCAAAAAACCTTCATAAACCATACATATGTTGTTAGCTCGACATTTAAAAATTTGAGAATTTTTAACGATAATGGATTCTTCCTATGTGGAACATTATGCTTAGTATACTAATTACCGTTTAGTTTATATTTAACATTGATGTGCCAAAATATCAACTTATCTTAATCGAATTGCACAGGTTAAAATTGTGCTCACGGGTCATCACAAAAAGATAACTGGACTAGCATTTTCGCAATCAATGGACATGCTTGTATCTTCAGGTGCTGATGCTCAGGTGTGAATTCTAATATATATCAAAATTAGGACTAGCGATTATGGTTTTGCTTATAAATTTAAGGGATGTTGAATTAAATATAGTCAAATGTTATGTGTTGGTGTTTTGTGAACCGACCAGTAAATTTAGTGCCGCGCAGCTCTAGGAATCGATGGAAGCACTCAAGACATGGGGAGATTATCTCTGTTTTGGGCGAGCCCTACCGTCTCGAGAGGGGTTTGGTTTGAGTTCAAGTGCTCGATTTGGCTATTTACAATGTCATAAGCGGGTTCAAGTGAGAGGACTCGAGAATAGATCGATCCCTCCGAGCCATAAAGAGTGTTTCCTTTTTTTCTGTCCGCTAGAATGAAGGCCCGGTTCCCTTATGCTTCCGGGGGCCGAGTGACAATTGAAAGGAAAGGGTTCCCACGACCCTAGTGGTCGAGAGCTCGAGGGGAGGGCAGCGGTAGGAGAGCCCGGTCCATGGGCCCTCTGCATCTTGTCCTAGCTTCTGTTGCATGCTCGGATGTCGTCACAGGTTCCTGTTCTCCACGTCGAGGTATGGTGCGCCATAGCGTCACAGTGCGGGTCGTGGCTGGTATGGTGCGCCATAGCGGCATAGTGCGGGTCGTGGCTGTCCTTTTGTAGTCCTATGGGACGTGGGTGCATAGTGCGAGTCGTGGCCTTCGCCCTTGCGCCTACTGCCCCCGGGGGGCGTCGTGCACTAGTTTGAGTCTATGGCTGTCGTCCTCTGCTGATCGGGCGCCCTCCTGATCATGAAGGGGGCGGCGAGGCTTCATCCCACACATGGGTGGTCAGGGGTCAACTTGTTTGTCCAGTTCCGAGGAGTCAAGTCCCTGGACGTGAGACCCGTGCTCTGTGGCAAGCGTGGCCGTACACCCGCCCGTCGAGTCATACAGTGTTTGAGCGGTCCTGTGCCATATCCTGACATTGCCTGGCCACGGAGTGGCCTTTTGAATTGGTGGGGGTGCAGTCCGAGGGGTGATGCCTCACCCCAAGACCCTACGGTCCGAAGGGTGGTCGATGCATCCTAAGGCCCCATGGTCCATTGGGTGGTCATCGTTGGGTGTGCGGTGTGTGCACATCTCGTTGTGGCAGGTGTATTGAATGCGCCAACCTCCCCTGGTCTTATCCATTGATGGTCAGCCTAGGCCCAGGGTGGTTGAGGTCGTGCCTCGTATCCCAACCCGACTGCGTGGTCGGGTGGAGCGAGTGGTCGAGGCCCTACGCGGATGATGGGCCATGGCCTACTGGGCCACGAAGTGCGCTTTCCTCCGGCGTAAGCCGCGTTGTGGGGCAACAGGGGTATGCTCCCCGACATTATGTTAGTCGCATTTTATACCATCCATTAGTCCATTTTCTAAAATATATAAAGATCTATAAATACACTCCACTTTGTAAAAGGTATAAATATCTAAAAATACAGTATTGTTTCTTTCTGAATCATTCTTTTCTTGTTTTTTTGCAATTAAATGAAATTTGCAGCTATGTGTTTGGAGCATTGATGGTTGGGAAAAGAAGAAATCAAGATACATCAAACGTCCATCTAATGGTTCCAGTGCTTTAGTTGGTGATACAGTGGTGCAGTTTCACTATGATGGAAGGCATCTTTTAGTAGTTCATGAGAGTCAGTTGGCGATCTATGATTGGCAATTGGAATGCTTGTGCTCAGTAAGTCATTCACACATTTTCATAACAATATATTTGCATCCCTTAGTAATCATATGCAGTCTTGTCTATTGAGTCGGAGTACTAACATATTACATGATTTACATCATGCTTGTAGAATGCTCCTAATCGTATCGATGCATTATAATAAGCACATTACACATTGATATTTAACCTTCCATAACTTGACAATGCAGTGGTTCCCAAGAGATGCACCCCCTTCCCCAATTTCAAGTGCGGTATACTCACTTGGTTGTTTGTTGGTCTATGCTGGATTTCGTGATGGTGCAATTGGAATATTCGATGTAGAATCTCTTACGTTAAAGTGCAGGATAGCACCCTCTGCCTACATACCATCTTCAATATCCAGGTATGTGGAGTTTCAAGCAGTACCTTTTTTTTGTGGGTGGTAGTTTCAATTCTGGTAACCAACGTCTTGTTTCTGTTACCTCTCTTGTTCCCAGGGATGGTGAAACTGTCTATCCCACAGTTGTCGCTAGGCATCCGTGGAAGCCAAACCAGATTGTAGTGGGCATGAGCGATGGTGCAGTTCTTGTGCTGGAGCCGTTGGATACAGACGACGTACAAGTGGGGTGGGACGTCACCTCAGAACAACATCCATCCCGTGATGTCAGCAGTACCAGACTCAGTTAAATATTTTGGCTTGGCCGCTAGATACATATTCAGTCAAGTGGAACTGATTTTTTATGCACCCATCTAGTTATGTGTACACCATCCATCGTCAGATCTCCTCAAGATCTATATATCTAAGACTAGTGTTTTCATGTCGTTGAGGACTTCCTTATTTTGTAATAAATATGCACGTTGCTAGTGGGTGAGACATTTCCCTCCCCATCTCTCTTCTTCTTCTTTTCAAAAAACTTAATTGGATAGTGGGCATTGTATTTTCTTATCTTATTATATACAACGACCTTGGGACAATGCTGAGTATCAGCCTACCCAATTCTCCAGTCAAGTTGGCTTAGGTTGAATTGCAATTGCAATACTCTCGTTTTGTGAATGATGTGAGATTTCGACATGCATTGTAAAAACTCGTTACTAGTGGAGAAAATTGTCCTTGGATATCGTGACGATATGCAAACTAACTTCACTTGTAACGAGTTAGTTTGCATATCATGACTTACTAAAATAATTATGAGAAAAGCATTCAGGTAAAGAAAAAATACAAAGGGAAATGAGAGTGACAAAATATTTTTTGTTACTAGGATCGTGCCCGTGCGTTGCTACGGGCAAAACAAACAGCGATAATGGCATACACTGTCTAACGCAGAAGTCAAATCATCATCAATAAAAAGAAACTGTTTATATTTCATTTCTAATTAATGCAACCCATCAAATTTTTTATTTGACCTAGATCCATTTGCAAAGGAAAATAAACATAACATATGCAGATAAGATGCCCTCGAAAAAATCTCTTGTATATTAATCAACATGTCAATTGTCTTGCATAGCCATTTTCACGCTTGGCAGGGACATAAGACTCCATGGGGTGTAAGAAGACTATGCATAGCTTGTCTGCACCAGAACATGCACGCTATTCAAATTTTTTACAAAGCCAACTGCGTGCAGACCTGGAGTGAAAGAAACAAAACACATAAAAGTGCTTCTGCAAAAAAGGGTGAATCAAGCGCTGCCTATTATTATTTTTCCAAATGCAGACTTCATGTAAATATGGTGAAACGAAACACAACACATGTAAGTGCTACTGCTACTAAAGTATGATAATCAATAAATTACAATATCTGAAAAACCATTCTAGGCTTCTAGCAGTGTTATTGTGTCTACTGCATCAAAAGTCAAAGCTGTCTTCTGCTTCAAGACAATTTTCAGATAAGTTCACCAAGTCATGATAGCACATCGACTTGCCTCAATGCCTCCTCATCATTGCACACATCCAGGGCATGCCCTGTCCTCATCACACATCTATATATGCATGCAGTTCAGCATGGCACCCTTGTGGCCTAGCATCCAAAGGCGCCATTGCCTCGCCACTCCCATGCCCATGGCCATCCAGCACACCAAGCAGTACACACCACCGGCTGGTGGTCACTATCCCCGTTGCCCATGGCCATCCAGATCCAGCACGCTGAGCAACATGATGGATGCCCATTTGTGCGTATCTTTAGCTTCAGGGCATTCCTTTGACCGGCTTACCTGCAAAGGTCAAGCGCATCAATTCAAGCCCAGGGATACAAGAATGAGACAAAGGAAAATGTCTAGTTATGCTTAAAGCCCAGATTTCCTAAACAGTTACATACACTAAACTGAAGGATCAGTCATTTTCTCAGAGAAATTGTGATTCAGCTTTGGTAATAGACTTCATAACTACAATTGTGCAAAATATAGATGTCACCTCATTTGCCGATCAGACATGTAACAAATTCAAAGTCTCTCTAAGAAAGATTAAGTCCACCCAACTCTCTTTCAAACAGACTTTGCCAATAAAGAATAATGTCTGCAGACACCGCTGAATCTCAGCAAAAGAGACTTTGCGATCATCTTCGATGCAGTCTACCTACCTACTACCTACTCTAATGGTACTCATTTGTCAATGCTCAATATAAAATGGTTTATTTAACTTGAAGGGGGAAGGTGTCCGAGGGTAGCTAAGAAAGTTCAGAGTTCTGAAACTCTGCATCCAAACATTCTGCAGGCACCTAGGATGATTTGAACTCACCCAGGTAAGCTTTCTTGATCTCTACTTGTTGACTGTAAACTAAAAATTATAGTTTAGAAGGAAAAAGACCCGCATGGTATGAGACGTTGTAGCATCATACTGAATATAATCCAAGGCTCAGCATTAATTAAAGGAAATAGCAACCAAAAGAAACTACTTCTGGTTAATAAAAAAGTAGAAAAAAGAAACTTGCCGGTGCTGGTTATATCTCTAAATGCACTGCACCCAATGGGAGCTGCCATCATACTACTGGAGGATTGTTGTTAACCAGAGGCAACCCCTAAAACCAGCACGTCATAGTTCAGGCATATTCCAGTATTGTAGATTTGTGGTCAGACATGTTTTTTCCAGAAAAAGAACATTGCATTACAGTGATTGAATTTTGAGAAGGAGGGTTGTCTTCCAAACATGACTCAGATCCTTCAACATCATATGGGAGAGAATTAGGTGAAGGATGTGCTAAAAGATAACTACCTCAAATATAGGACTCAGACTATATCTTCAATCACTAACAGATGAAAAAAATTCAAGGAAAGTTCCAAATGACCAAATGAGAATCGTATAAACATAAAGGCATGACAAAATAAAAACACACAACAAGTATATATCGACTAATGAATGAAAGGATAAATATTTTAGAAGCTAAATACCACTGTAAAAGTTGGTGGCCTACTGATCTGTAATGCTTGCAAGTTACAGATTATGTGCACTGACATGATACTTGCCTATGAAATAGTTCTATTCTAGATTGAGCTGCCCAATGTTCTATAGAAAAAAAACTTAATTATTCTATTCCAATCAAATTGAAAAGGCTAGTGATCCATGAATAAACATTTTTATATGTAGGAAAAAGTGATGATAAGCCTAGCCTAAGAAAATGTATAACATTGGGGAACAAGAGCAGTCTAGGAGAGGCATGAGTTCCGGTACAAATCCTTAGTGTGAATAGAGAAAGCTGTAGGAAAGCCATCTCTTCCTTGCCTTCTCATTACTCGACTCTGTCAGAGGGCGTGTACCAACTGTCGTGTTGTTGCTTTAATAATAATAATGGGTTTTCTGAACAAGGAATTGATTGCTAGCTGCTTGTCGCTGTTTAACCAGCAACTGTTTTCCGAGCTCCCGTACGTTCCATTCAGTAGGAGAAGCAGTGGACGTGTTACGTTGGTTGACAGTATATATACATACTCCTAATATATTGACAGAGCACCCAACTATGGTACGGTGTAGAGAGCCTTTGGATCGGAGTTTTCCCAAGGTCTCAGGCTCTCAGCCCGTACAAATCACTCATAGTCATAGGTAATAACGTTGATGCTACTAAAATGATACATTAACATGATTGCATTTCCTTCGATCCGTTCCTAAATTACAGTCCATTCTTCTGTCGTTGTCATAAGTCAAATTTCTGTCAAGTTTTGCCACGCTTAGCCAAACTTAATTATTATTGAATATGAGCGGACCAAAAATGTACTAATTAGGAGACCATACATGCAAGCTGGTAGACCAAAAATGATACTAAATCAGTTCCAAATTATAAGACGTTTTGGATTTTCTAAATACATTGCTTTTACTATATATCTAGACATAATATATATCTATATGCATTGCAAATACACCATATCTAGAAAAGCTAAAACGTCTTATAATTTGGAACGGATGAAGTACTAATTAGGAGACCATGCATGCAAAGATCAAACAAAAAAAAATGAGCGGGCCAAAAAAAGGATAGAATTTTTATCTTTTTATTATTAATTAGGTACTAGGTAGCGTGCCCGTGTGTTGCTACAGGACAGCTAAGTTTTTGTACTAAAAATACATGGATCGCACGATAAGATAACAATACTATAAAATTAAATACCAACATTAAAGTGATATTTAATCCAAAATGCAAAGTTTGTGAAATTAACACAGTCACGGAGCACGGCATCGCAAGCTCACAAACTTTACTATATAAACTTTTTCGTGATGCGACTAAGATAATGTTTTATATCGGCAGAAAGAAATCTCCGATATCTATTTCTTTCATACGCCAATAAATCCACGAATAAGTTCTGTCACATCGTCATACCATCATGTACACAAGTTTGAGTATATATGTAAATATTAGTTCGTGTCACATGGGTAATACTGCGTGTCTTAAAAAATCTTTCACAATACCTTAAGTATGCTATACTCACCGTATAAATATGTGGTTTTAGGACTATTTCACGCAGACATATACCGTAGAATAAGGTATCCACTTGAGTGTCTATGGCAAGATTCACCATCAGCAATATATAGAAATAGTTAAATCATATGTATTATTATTGCAAGCGACGGGTAAAAGTAAATTAGAGGTTATCATAATTGTACATTTGATTCTTCCTAGTTTTTAAAGATGATGATGTCCAAGGTAAACTTCAAAATATATCATTTTCATGCATTGTGTCTGGGTGCAAGCTAATTCACTGTAAAATAATAATAGGAATTTTCTCTCTTAGTTCGAAATTATAAGACATTTTAGTTTTTCTAGATATATTGTTTTAATTATGTATATCTAAGCATATAAAAAAGTTATGTATCTAGAAAAGCCAAAGCGTCATATAAGTTGAAATTGAGAAAGTAATTTTCCGTAGATTCATTGGTCCACTCTGAATTAGTTAGAAACACTTTCACAAGGAGAAATTATCTGCTCAGAAAACCAGAAATTCAAGTTTTGCCCCCCTATTCAGAGTGAACATTCTACGTTTCCTGATAAAAGCCGAGTAGTGTTGTGATAGCAAACCGCAGGTGAGCAACTGATCTAGGTGACCTTATCTTCAATAATAAGCCACTAAAATGATGAAGAAGATACATGGGGAGAAAAAAAATTAAATCGTCCAGTCCAGCCTTCTCACGGCTAGACGTGATAATGTCACCAATTTCGGCATCTAGTCCAGTAAGCCCTCCGCACTACAAAAAGCTGAGCTAGATCAATTGTGGTGTTAGCTCTATTAGCCCTCCGCACTACAAAAAGCCTTGGTAGGATCTGAAATTGGGAGAGCCACTTGGAAAGGCCTAGACCTTGCACACAACATCCGATCAAACAGGTTGGCCACGGGGTCTGTAACTGGTCTACAGGGAAAACAAAAGCAGTGAATGAAATCAAAAGTGAGATCAGTAGTGAGTGTTTGCTCATGTAAAATAGAAAAAAACAAAAGATTCAAAGTACCTGTAACACCCTAAAAATTTCGATTTTGAAAATAGGTTTAAAAAGATTAAATTATGAATTTCGGTGCTCATGAAAACGTATAAAAATAATATTTATATTAAATTAAAATTCATCATAAGTCTTAGCAACATTTTTGTGCATTCATGTTGGTGCATGTATTTTATTGTACTATGTGGTTTCGATCAAAAATCCAAAATGAATTCAAATGCTTTTGAAGTGAGTTTGAAAATGCTTTTGAAAAATGATTTAAGAAAAAGGAAAGCCTCACCCTCTCCTCCTCCTCCTTTTTGGCCTGTAGGCGCAGACCGGCCTGCCCCTGTTGTCTCCCCCGCATGGGCCAAATGGTAAGGCCGGCCCGCTCTCTTTCCTTCTTTCCCCATTCCTGGCCGTGGCCCAACTCCAGCTCCACCTGGCCCAACCAGGCCGCAGCCCACTCGGACGCTGAGTCCCCTCTCCTCTCTCTGTTGGATGACAAGCCGGTCCTGCTCCTGCACTCACCGATAGCCCGGGCCCACTGTCGGTCATCCCCTACCTCCGTTCGTGTCGAGCTCGAACTCTGTTTCCACCGCCGATCTCTGAATCTTTCGGGATTTGTCGTGCGCCCCAAGCCCTACGCCCTGTAAAGCCAAGCCCTACGTGCGCGCCACCCCAACTAACTCTGGCATAGCCGCCCTCGTGCCCCAGAGCCCCAGCGCTGCCGCCAAAACCATAGATGCTACCGCTGTTGCTCAATCCGCCGCTTTGCCGTCGCCTCGAGCCGTCAGCCCAGCTTCAGAAGACGGTAAGCAAACCGTCGGTACTTTCCTTTCTCTCCCTCTCACTCTCAGTACCTTGCACGACCTCGCTGTCGAAGCCGAGCCGCGTAAGCAAGTTGTGCGCCATCTCCGTTGACTCACCGCCGGCACAAACACCCTAGATGGACCCGTCGTGCTCTCCTCTCTCTCCCTGTGCTATCCCCACGGCCCGTGACGGACGGAAACGTCGTTCCGATGAAACTCCGGCGAGGAGTAGAGCTTTCCGGCCATGGCGCCGCCGTGACTCCAGCCTTGGCCACTGTTCCGACCGGCGGCCGGCTCCCCTCTCCTTTCCCCATCTAATCTCAACCGTCCGCTCCTGATCCAAAGGCTCAGATGAGCCCGTACCCCTTTGGCTGCTATTTTTGCATAAGAACCCCTCGGGTTCTTAGTTTTCTAACCCAAAGTCCAAAGCGCCCTCTCTAAAATACGTTTTCATGATTTCAAAAGCGTAGTTTAGTTCGGTGTATTTACAAAATTGCCATCCAGAGCTTGTTTTCATCATAACTTCTACGTTTTAGCTCCGTTTTGAGCCATTCAAGTTGCGTTAGGTTCGTAATTTCATAATCTACATGTTCATATTACTGTTAGATATGTTTTCAACTTATAAAATTCGAGGTTAGATTTAATCTAATATTTTATTAAAGGAAATCTTGTTTAACTCATATCTTCTACGTTTTACTCCGACTTGACCTGTTCAAGTTGTGCTAGATTCATTACATTGAGATCTACGCGTTAGTAGCAATATTTATCATGTCACTATTTCTAGAATTTCATAACTTGAATAATAATAATTATGCAACTGGATTTTATAAATAAAATATGATTTATTTTACTTTAGTATTGTAATTCAAATCTAAATTTGACTTAATTCAATTTATATAAGCTTTTACATAGTTAAAACACATGAAGTTTATAGTTTTATATTTTCTCTTATGAGTAGATCTTTCGGTAGCCGTTTCTTTCAAACTGTAGCTCCGATTAGCGTGTCTCTCGCGACTGTGTGTTCATAGCGATGCGTAGAATCGTGTTTCAAACTCTTTTACTTATTTTTCTATGATTGGTGTATTGTTCTAATGCAGACGTAATTGTATGCTATGCATGTATGTGTATAGATGTTTGTGTGGTTCTACGATTACATCTAGTCGGTGAGATATACGTGGTGATCAAGAAGAAGAAGAAGGACGTTGAAGATTAAAGCTTACCAAAGGATCGGTGTTTTAAGGCAAGTATAGCATGAGATCTTCCTTGTTGTCCTATACATCTTTAATCATTTAATTCATACTGCATGTGTCTACCTTGATTACCACTAAGGATTTCCTAGTACTTTGCTACCTTGTACCTTGTCACCTATGGAGTATTGCATTGGATAGTATGATGCTAGTGCTCAATTAAAGACCATGATCTTGTAACTTTACTAATGATATATGCAATAAATGCTAAAAGATGTTTTTTAGCAACATGGAACCACGGGCTAGAGCATTGGGCTATTTTTATGATGCTCTAGATTTCTCTCTAAGAACTTATCTATAAGTGATCATTCAGGACTTATAGTACAACTGTGAGGGCTACATGGCTCTGGCTTTAGCTCAGTATGAGGACCTTTTCTAGCTTGTTAGAGGTTACCATTATTGACGTAAGAATGGCTTGCCAAATCGGGTATAGGACAACCTCTACTCTTATATGTATAGCCGTGATGAAATTGTACCATTCGACAGGGGGTTCCTATATCTGTTTGCTGAGTGAATCTAATGGCCCTAACTTGTTAGACGAACCTTTGAAAGCCTTCATAGTGAACCACGCCGACCTTACTTAGTAGTGGGTCAAGAGGTTGATCACCTCGGGCGAAAGGGTAAATCACAACTCACAGTGAAAGTGTACAACCTTTGCAGAGTGTAAAATTGTTATAATAGCTGTGCTGACGGTCACTAGCGGCCTTGGAACCCTTACGTATAGATGATGAACACTGATGATACGAATGATAAAGATGCTCACTAATGATTACTGTTTATGCTATTCATTACTCATGTTTACCTGACCATGTGTTTACATGGGCTTGTGATAAACTTATTGCCACCCAATTACTAAAACATGACTCATTAAAAGCTAATTGCAGTTAAACCAATATCAGCCTTTTGAGCCTCATGAACCCCATGTTATATTTGTTGAGTACGACATGTACTTACGCTTGCTTTACTTTTTAAATCTTTGGAAAATCCTGGATGGGTCCCAGATTGCTAATGTTTGGAGGAATTAGGCTTGTGATCAACCAGTCAGTTGTCCCTTTGGATTTGGAGTCTTCGCCTGAAGATCGAAGTTGTCTTTCTGCTGTTTATACTCTGAGGTCATATTCTTTCTACTAATACGCTATGTATTTAAGCATTGTCTATTGATATTACCCTTATTTGTAGCTATATGTGAGATTTGACTTTCTGAGCTCACATATGGTGTGTATCTGGTTTTGTTCTTAAAATCGGGTGCTACAAAGTGGTATTAGAGCAATGCTGACTGTAGGAAGCAAGCCTAGTAGAAACTGGTCATTCTAACGTTTAAAAGTTGCTAAAAAACCCTTGCTCTATGAGCTTTGATATCTTCTTCTCAACTATATCTTTACCCTCGTCATTCATCTCTACCTTGGTGCTTATTTTAAAGTCTTTGTTCTCACCACCTTCTTGCGTAATCTGAAGATGAGTCTTAGGATTGTTACCCCTAGTACAATGAGGATGATAGTATCGCAAGTTGAGTCAATGATTGAATTGTGCACCTTTAGTCCTTTGTTGAATTGTCATTATGCTTCTGCTTGTTTTGAATCTTTGTAATGATTGCAATGATCTTGTTGGGTGTTCCCACAATTTCACTTAGTTTATAGGCCTAAGTTATAAGGATCAGTGCAATAAATAGTTGGGTTTTGGTTTCTCCTATTTTCTCTATCTTGTCTTTCGAAGCAACCTGTCTTTATTGGCTTATATATCTATTCTTGGATGACCCAAAATCATGAGAAAATTCTGTACAATAGTGGACTCCAACATCTTTCTCTGAACACAAGAATCACCCTGATAGCTATGTTGGTTATGAAATTATGAAAATCACAGGAAGATGCACCTATGCTGTCTGAAGCCTCGAGTAGATTCTGTTGTACACTATTTTGTACTACATAAACTGCAGAATTTGGAAAAGTGTTCTATAAGGAAGTTGTGGAGGATTCGATAAGCTTTCCAACGGTATAAGCTACAACTTCATTGGACTAACAGAATGAGAGTTACGGCTGTTTTACTACGCTGCTGTTTTTCATCCCGCGAGGAATTTCAAATTTCTTGTCCTTGTCCATACACAAGAGTATCATTGGGATTTTAGAACGTCTTGATACTAGTTAGCTCATCTGGAAGGAGGTGCAAGCTACGCTTTTTGTGTCTCCCGGTTGATTTTTTCTTTTTGGGGGTAGCCAAAGTGAAGGTGGTTTTGAAGATTCTAGCTCTCACTAGGAAGGAATCTTGCCAATTCTAATCCACCGCCATCCAAACCCTCATCGATAGAGCAAGCTTTGATGGCGCAGACTCAGCTATTATGGGTTATTGCTCAAAGAGTGTTCAACAACCTGCATCAAGCGCCACTTATTGAAAAGCATGGTGAATTTATGAAGGGACATCCACCAGCATTCTCTCATACAAGCGAACCACTAGAAGCTGATGACTGGCTTAGAGCTGTGGAGCGACAATTGGACATAGTTCAGTGTGACGACCATGAGAAGGTGGTTTTTGCGTCCGGCCAACTCTAGGGCGCAACACAAGACTGATGGGAGTCTTACCAGTATGGACGTCTCAATAATGTAGGACAAATCACCTAGAAGGAGTTTAGCGAGAGTTTCAGGTCCTACCATATTCCGTTAGGTGTGGTAGAACTTAAGCAAGATGAGTTCCTCAACTTGAAACAAGGATCTATGTTAGTGTGTGAGTATCGTAATCGGTTCACCCAATTGTCATGCTATGCTCCTGAAGAAGTGGATAATGATGCTAAGAAATAGAAACGCTTTTTCAAAGGACTGAATGATGGTTTACAACTACAACTGATGACCATGGTGTATGGCGAATATCAAACATTAGTGGATAGAGCAATTGTAATTGAGAACAAACATCGAGAGATGGAAGAGAAGAAGAGAAAGCGTGATCTTCAACGCCTGTTAGAAAACACTCGTCGTCATTTTGCTACACAAGCAGAATATCAGTCACACCCTATGAATCTGCTTGGAAGTAATGATCAAGATCAATATCATCAACCTAATGATGAAGTGTAGCTTTTTAGCTCTCAAGAGCCATGTCTGTCATCTCCCACTATCACCTTGATAACGACAAATACTTCTACTAGTAAGGAATGTTATGATTGTGGGGAGATTGAATCCTATAAGAACGATTGTCTTGAGAAGTTTGCTAAGAGTAATCAAGGCCAGAGTCAACAGCAGCAGGAGCTAGCACAGAATGTCCATAAAGAGCAAGTGCAAGGAAATAAGTTAAAGCGAAACTACATTCAAGGCAGGTTGAACAATGTGGACCTGATTACCACTCATGGAGTTAAGGAGGTCGTTTATGGTTGGATTGAAGTAAGCTCAGACACTGTTGTGGTGTTGTTTGACCCCAGTGCGTCACATTCATTCATCTCTAGGGAATATGTAGAAGAACATAAGATAACTATGTTTCTAATGAGGAAACCAGTGATGGTTAAGTCCCCAGGAGGAGTAATGAAGGCAAACTGCATATGCCTAAAAGTTAGTCTTAACATAAAAGGGCAGAACTTCAAGGCAAACCTTATAGTTTTGAAGTTAAGGGACATTGATGTTATCCTTGGAAAGGGGTGGTTATCGCTTGTAAAGGAGTGATTAAGTATGTTCAATGTTCGGTACTTCTAACAACACCGTCAGGAGAAAGAATTGAGTATGAGGGTATTCAACCTACACCTAAGGAATATGAGAATGACCTATTAGAAGGTGTATACTTGGAGGATGTATACCACTTGAGGGCTTCATAAGCCAGAGTAAGTATCCTTTGCTCGGTTGATAAGTTATTGGATCATCTACGTGGAATGGATGCATTCGTCAATATGGCTCTACAATTCGAGCTATCCTCAGCTGGGAGTCCAATCTTCAACATACCTAGGACAAGTAGACGTTGATGACATAGGAATGAGATATCTAATAACTACAGATGGTTCTATGGAGTCTCAGGAAATCCCAATGATATACTAAACATGACAAGAAGGTTTGGAATGAAGAAAGTTAATGATGTGATAGAAACCCACTCAAAGATGTGAGAGAAACTCAAAGTCTTTAATAATGAGGTTTGGTTAGAGGTTCAAGGGAGGTTTATCCAAGATCATCAAGATATTGGTAGAGCTACTGAAGAAGCTTTTAAGTTTGCTTGGATCAAGAGACATCAGCTAAGTATTTGAAGGAGTCCAAGAAGAGGTTGAAGTAAAACATATGTATTAGCTTTGCTAGATCAAAACAAGAGTTTTTATATTTACTATGATGCACCTTGTCAAGGCGTGAAATGTGTCCTTACACAAGAAGAAAAGTAGTGGCTTGTTCATTAAGTCAACTAAGGAAGCGTGAGTTGAACTACCTAACATGTTATCTGGAGTTATCCATTATGAAGCATGGAAGTACTATCTTTTTGGAAGTAAAAGTGACATCTAGGTGGATCCCAAGAATCTACCAGACATCTTCACTAAGTTGGTCTTGAGCTTGTGTTATCCACGTTGGAATGAAATTGATTATGACTCTGAAAAATGCTATCACTTCGAGGAGTAAAGTCATGGCCGATGCCTTAGCAACAGAGAATGGTGCTAAGAAGGTTCGGGTGACACTAAGGACTAAGAATTGTATTCCCAGCTCGAGCAACTTGACTGAAATCGTTAATGTTTTGAAGATCGGTAGTAGAATTTCCTTCTGACCAAGAGAATCGTAAGGCTCCATTGGAAGGTGGATATTTTAAGAAAAAGAATTGATAGTATGGGCTAAAAAAGAAATGTGGGCTAGTGATAGGAGATACCTAAGAGTTGTTCAAGGTGCCTGTCAGAATCTTGGAATCAGTTTAGCAAGATACTTGGAGTAAGGTTCTTAGGTTTTGCAAAGTAAAGAAAATCTTTATCAAGAAGATGGAACTAGTTAAGGATGTGAAGATCCAAAGGCAGAATATCTCTATCTCATGGACCACGGTCTTCCGAATCTAGAGGATGAGATTCATCTTAAGGGCGATAGAATTGTAACACCCTAAAAATTTCAATTTTGAAAATAGGTTTAAAAAGATTAAATTATGAATTTCGGTGCTCATGAAAATGTATAAAAATAATATTTACATTAAATTAAAATTTATCATAAGTCTTAGCAACATTTTTGTGCATTCATGCTGGTGCATGTATTTTATTGTACTGTGTGGTTTTGATCAAAAATCCAAAATGAATTCAAATGCTTTTGAAGTGAGTTTGAAAATGCTTTTGAAAAATGGTTTAAGAAATTGAAAGCCTCACCCTCTCCTCCTTTTTCGGCCTATAGGCCCAGACCGGCCTGTCCCTATTGTCTCCCCCGCATGGGCCCAACGGAAAGGCCGGCCCGCTCTCTTTCCTTCTCTCCCCATTCCTGACCGTGGCCCAGCTCAGCTCCACCCAGCCTAACTAGGCTGCAGCCCGCGCGACCGCTGAGTCCCCTCTCCTCTCTTTGTTGGATGACAAGCCGGTCCCCCTCCTACACTCGCCGACAGCACAGGCCCATTGTCGGTCATCCCCTACCTCCGTTCATGTCAAGCTCGGACTCTACTTCCACCGCCAATCTCCGAATCTTTTAGGATTTGTCGTGCGCCCCAAGCCCTGCGCCCTATAAAGCCAAAGCCCTACGTGCGCCACCCCAAATAACTCTAGCACAGCCGCCCTTGTGCCCCAGAGCCCCAACGCCGTCGCCAAAACCCTAGATGCTGCCGCTGTTGCTCAATCCACCGCCGTGCCGCTTTGCCGTCACCTCGAGCTGCCGGCCCAGCTTCGGAAGATGGTAAGCGAACTGTCGATACTTTCCTTTCTCTCCCTCTCGCTCTTAGTACCTCGCACGACCTCGTCGTCGAAGCCAAGCCACGTAAGCATGCTGTGCGCCATCTTCGTTGACTGACCGCTGGCACAAACACCCTAGATGGATCCGCCGTGCTCTCCTCCCCCTGCCTGTGCTATCCCCATGGCTAGTGACGGCAGAAACGTCGTTCCGACGAAACTCCGACGAGGAGTAGAGCTTTCCGGCCATGGCGCCGCCGTGACCCTAGCCCTGGCCACTATACCCCTTCGGCTGCAATTTTTGCATAACCCCTCGGGTTCTTAGTTTTCTAACCCAAAGTCCAAAGCGCCCTCTCTAAAATACGTTTTCATGATCTCAAAAGCATAGTTTAGTTCGATATATTTACAAAATTGCCATCCATCATAATTTCTACGTTTTAGTTCCGTTTTGATCCATTCAAGTTGTGTTAGGTTCGTAATTTCATAATCTACATGTTCATACTACTGTTAGATATGTTGTCAACTTATAAAATTCGAGGTTAAATTTAATGTATTATTTTATTAAAGGAAATCTTGTTTAACTCATATCTTCTACGTTTTAGCTCCGACTTGACATATTCAAGTTGTGCTAGATTCATTACAACGAGATCTACGTGTTAGTAGCAATATTTATCATGTCACTATTTCTAGAATTTTATAACTTGAATAATAATTATGCAACTAGATTTTATAAATAAAATATGATTTATTTTACTTTAGTATTGTAATTCAAATCTAAATTTGACTTAATTCAATTTATATAAGCTTTTAAATAGTTAAAACACATGAAGCTTATAGTTTTATATTTTCTCTTATGAGTAGATCTTTCGGTAGCCGTTTCTTTCAAACCATAGCTCCGATTAGCGTGTCTCTCGTGACTTTGTGTTCGTAGCAATGCGTAGAATCATGTTTCAAACTCTTTTACTTATTTTTCTATGATTAGTGTATTGTTCTAATGTAGACGTAATTGTATGCTATGCATGTATGTGTATGGATGTTTGTGTGGTTCTACGATTACGTCCAGTCGGTGAGATATACGTGGTGATCAAGAAGAAAAAGAAGAAGGACGTTGAAGATTAAAGCTTACCAAATGATCGGTGTTTTAAGACAAGTATAGCATGGGATCTTCCTTGTTGTCCTATACACCTTTAATCATTTAATTCATGCTGCATGTGTCTACCTTGATTACCACTAAGGATTTCCTAGTACTTTGCTATCTTGTACCTTGTCACTTATGGGGTATTCCATTAGGGAGTATGATGCTAGTGCTCAATTAAAGAACATGATCTTGTAACTTGACTAATGGTATATGCAATAAACGCTAAAAGATGATTTTTAGCATCATTGAACCAGGGGGCTAGAGCATTGGGCTATTTTTATGATGCTCTAGATTCCTCTCCCTAAGGACTTATTTGTAAGTGATTATCTAGGACTTACAGTATAGCTATGAGGGCTACATGGCTCTGGCTTTAGCTCAGTATGAGGACCTTTTCTAACTTGTTAGAGGTTACCTTTATTGGTGTAAGAATGGCTTGCCAAATCGGGTATAGAACAGCCTCTACTCTTATGTGTATAGCCGTGATGAAATTATGCCATTCGACAGGGGGTCCCAATATCTGTTTGCCGAGTGAATCTAATGGTCCTAACTTGTTAGACGAACCTTTGAAAGGCTTCATAGTGAACCCTGCCAACCTTCCTTGATAGTGGGTCAAGAGGCTGATCACCTCAGGTGAAAGGGTAAATCGGGACACAGTGAAAGTATACAACCTCTGCACAGTGTAAAACTATTATAACAGCCATGCTGACGGTCACGAGCGGTCTTGGAACCCTTACGAAATAGATGATGAACATTGATGATACGAATGATGAAGATGCTCACTAATGATTACTATTTATGCTATTCATTACTCATGTTTACCTGATCATGTGTTTATATGGGCTTGTGATAAACTTGTTGCCACCCAATTGCTAAAAGATGACTCATTAAAAGCTAATTGCAGTTAAACCAGTGTCAGCCTTTTGGGCCTCATGAACCCCATATTATATTTGTTGAGTACAACATGTACTTACGCTTGCTTTACTTTTTAAATCTTTAAAAAAATCCCGGATGGGTACCAGATTGCTAGAGTTTGGAGGAATTAGGCTTGTCATCAACCAGTCAATTGTTCCTGTGGATTTAGAGTCTTCGCCTGAAGATCAGAGTTGTCTTTCCGCTGTCCATACTCTGAGGTTATATTCTTTCTACTAATACGCTATGTATTTAAGCATTGTCTATTGATATTACCCTTATTTGTAGCTATATGTGAGATTTGACTTCCTGGGCTCACATATGGTGTGTATCTGGTTTCGTTCTTAAAACCGGGTACTACAGTACCTCATGGCAGCTGGGAATAAACTGGGGAAGGAGAAGTCATCACTGGGATCACCCTTAAGTCCGGTCAGTGGGTTCCTTTGGAAGTATGTCAGGTAAAGCCAGCTAACATACATCCTGGACACCAAAGTTGGCAGGAAGTTAGTGGAATTAGGCACGATGAAGGCCATGATACTTGAGAAACATACAACAAAGAATGGCGCCACTGCAGTAGTAAGAGAGAAACAAAGAGATAAGATAACTCAGCATCAAGCTTGTAAGTGTCTGCGGAATAAGTACACTACTACAATGAGTATACAACTGTAGGCTTAGAAATGGCTATTTGGTATACCTTTGCCTTTGTTTTCTAGAAAAAGCACATAGGAAGCTCAAGGTTTGGCAAGAGCTGCTTCAGGGCCACAAGAAAGCCAAGGCAACCGTGGAAACCAGAAAGTGGTGTGACACTACATGTCATGTTATAGGAAAGTCAGGTAATGTCCTTAGATAGTAACTTTATTTTCTCAGGAAGTAGTATGTTGCCATGTAACCTAGTAACTCAAATGACGCAATAACAACTAAAAGTGCTCGTGTGGTATGATTGTGTCTAAATTCCAAAGATTTTTAATTTGTGAATAGAAGAGTAGCCAATTGATATAGTTATTCTGCAGTTCTTACTGGCAGACGTAAGAGTATGATCTTATTCATTAGAAGCAGATGTCAACAAGAGCACATCAATCGACCATTTTGATACTCAACGCAGGCATGGACAGTAAGCACATTAAAACGAACAAGAGCAGTGCCAGGTAATGAGTAATCAGTAATAGTCACATCTGATAGACTGAATGACAGTTTAAAACTTATAGGAAGCTCTCCTTTCCGGTGACATAGAAGAGTCCAATAGCAAAGCAGAACGCAAGAATGCCACAGATGGAGTTGACCAAAATAATGAACTTCAAGAATTCCTTGCGGCCCCAAACTGGTTCAATGTCCTTCCCACAAAAGAGAAGACCAAGAGAACTGCCAATGGCATGTAAAAGGGGAAATTATGTTGTTACCATTAAGAACATAACAAAGAAAACCATTTTATGATGCCAGAGAACTGCCACTCCTTGTCTCTCTAATTTTGGAGCGTAATATGGTGGCAAGCACCTGGCAGTTTCACTATTCTAAAGTGAGGAGCGAATTTTAACAGCATATGTTTGCTTCAGCTTGAACATTTCATTTTGGGGGTTGTTACTACAAGGCTGTGCGCTAGGAAGTTCAGGTTGAGAGATAGCAAATAACCCCCCAAAATTAGGGGCCCCAAATACTGCTTTGCATATAATTGGCAAATTAGAAGCAGGTAACTTGCAGGTTGCAAATGACCAAACGTGTAGCTGTTCTTTCGCGATAAGTCCAGACGGCTATGTTAGTCCTCTCTCTGCACCCCACTCAATCCTTGTTGACTTGCTGCTGCAAATTTCTTTTGACAATCATCGTAAGAATTAATTACTCCCCTCTTAACTCTCATCAGACCCATTCAACCCTTTTTGGGATGCAGGAAGTACTACGCGTTTTCCCCCACAGTAACCCTGTTCTGGTAATATTCATCTATTTTATTCTCGAGGTGAAGGACATGCCAGGAGTCTCTGAAAACACAACTCACAAAGACATAAGCAAAGAAGTTGTTTGTTGCCCAGCATGAATTTAATATATCTATCGTTCAATCTTTAGTTCTGCAAAAGATTATCCACAGAGATAACATTTGAGATTTCATTTTGAAAATACTGTCATGCTTTCTTTTACTGCCTGACATGATATTTTTAAGAAATATGCATTGTAAATGGAAAAGACAGACAATTTAGCTATTATCATTTCTTAAACGTAGGGCCTAACTATGCATTTTGCACCAGGCCACCAAATTCTGCTGTTATGACGGGAGCTCAATATCAGAGGAGGGGGGCTGCTCGTGGCTAGCAGGCCCATGCAAGAGAAGGCCGCACGGCCCAGGACGTTTCCTATTATTAGAGAACTATTATTATTAGCGTATTTCTATTTTTAGAAAAGAGTATTGATATATGGTTGTAAAGACGATTGGATCGGTTTAAGCAGAAACATATTATTGTTTCCGGCTTCCTCAGGGAGCCGGGAGAAACCCTAGCCGCCTCTACTGTTCACGCGTGAACAGTGCCGCCGCTACTGTAGCCACGTGAAGGTTAGGGCTACAGCAGCAGCTGTCCATCCTCTCTTCACGATCGCTGGCTCCTCGCCGCCGATCAGCCTTCAAACCACGCCCACCGATCGTCCATACGTACAACCTCAGATCGGTGAGGGGCAGAGAGCAGCAGCATATCATCTGCACTATGGCCCTGTGTGCCTACAATATTAGATCTCACAAGTGTTTAAAGTCATGGCGTTCAAACTTTGAATCAAAGTAACATAGGAGACAGCAAATCAGGAGAAATTGAGCTCAACCCTGGGAGGACTTACTCGATGTAACCAGCGGTGAAGCGGTGCTCGATTCTAGTATGTACATACTACAGCCGATGTGGCGACATAATTATTCTTTGAATGAAACCTGCAGAGATCACGAATCAACTCTCGCGGAATAACCAAGAATCCTGCAGAGTAGGAAGCACCATTTCCCGATTTGAAAAACACCCCATTTTGTTGCGAGGACACCATGACCGATCGTGCGTGTAGGTTTCTTGAAAATGAAATTTTGGAGACTGCAGATGGGTGGCAGGCCGGATCACGAGTAGGACACGGACGTACCTACGGCATGAGGGCGAGGAGGGGCGAGCCTTGGCCATCCATGAGGAGGAGCTCGCCGGCGAACACCTTCCAGCGACACGAGTAGTTGTGGACGCGGAAGGCGAGCGTGCCGGCGGCGTCGTAGACGGAGAAGCCATCGGTGCCGTGGAACCCCATGCTGGACCGCTTCCACACCGTGTGGTGTAGCGCCGCCGTCTGCAGCGCGTGGTCGCTGGGGTCTGCGCCGCGGCAGGGAGGAACAAGCGGCAGCGCTGGCGCCAGTGGCCGCATCGTCGTTGTCTCCGCGGCCGAACGAGGGGTGGATCCGGCTCGCCGATACCGCCATCATGCTGCCGCTGGTGCTGGAACGGTCAGGGAAGGTCACCGTGATGCCGATCTGGAAGAGAGAGGAGGGTGATGCGGAGGTGGCCGCGTCCTTGTTCCCAAGGGCCGCTGCTGCCGCGAACGAGTCGTTCACCTCGCGCCGGCAGATCTGGAAGGTGGAGAGAGAGAGAGGAGGAGGAGGAGGAGGGCGATGGAAAGAGCGGAGTTGCGGCTCGGTGGCTCTCGACGTGGAGAAGGGGGAGAGGAGGGGCGGACTCACAGGGCAGACAGACGAATTTCACGGGGGCGGACTCGCAGGTACGACAGACGGATGAAGCGAGACATTTGTCGCAGGCGCCGTGGTTTCTGGACGGGGCTAGGACGTCGCACGGACGGGGTAGGACGTTGTAGCGAGGGAGCGGGGGATCGCAGCAGGCAGAATCACGGTCCACGTTGAATTTCGCATAAAAAGAGTTTATTCTTTAGTCTTTTTAGTTATAAGAGGTATATATATGTATAGACATAGAGTTAGTTTGAAGCCATGAAATTAAGTATTGTTCTATCTGTTCAAAATTATAAGACCTCTCGGCTTTTTTAGATATAAAATTTTTACTATACACCTAGATATACACCGTACGTAGATAAATAGCGAAAGTAACGCACATAAATCAAAATATCTAATAAAATAATTTAGAAAGGAGGAAGTACATTTAGAATCTTTCTGGGGTACGACTCTTTTTAGTCTTAATTAAGCTCCACCACTGTACTTAAGATCAGCAGAATCATATTCCCGTTAAGTCCAATGAGCTGGTCCGCATCTAAATTAGTTTACTAGCGACACATCACAGAGGGAGCAGAGTTGTTTTTTTTCTCTCTTGTGTGCAACTTCCTGGACTCTGCGTGACACACACGTTAATCAAGCAATTAATAGAAAGCTCACCTTTTCTCTTGTCATCAATTGGAAAAGTTGTCTGCCAGCTCTCTGGTTATTTTTAATTGTCTTGTCCCGCGGGCTCTTCAACTTGCTCCCATCTCAAGAACACAGAACGGTAATATATACATTTCTCTTTTAATTAATTGGGAGCCACCATTGCGAGGGGCGTGAAGATCCAGCTGCTGCGCGCGCAGCTTCCTCGGCGCCTACATTAATCTAAGCACTTCGCAAAACACCTACGCTAATCACAAAGTGTATCACTAAGCACTATGTATATGGAGAGCACCAAAGTGGTGTATCAACCCCTCTAGTATCTTCTGTCAGCTCTTTCACACTTGTTTTGTTCGGTTGCGGTCATATTTATAAGCCCCAGTCCAAACTACGCGAGGTGGAGGATGCTCTGCGAGCACTGTCGAAGCACCAATGCGCGCAGGACTTGCTCGAGGAGTTCGTGTGCGCAGAGGTGGGTCCGCTACGAGCTGGCCAGGAGTGGTGCACAGTGTTAGAGGAGAAGTACAAGGATAAGGGCTTAAAGTGCCCAGATATTGAACTGAAGGAGCGGTGGGAGAGGGTATTGTCGAAGGCCAAGAGACGAAAGTTGAGCGTGAAGAGGGTGGCGAATCTAGTGCAGCAGACCACGTCAGAGATAGCTCGATACGTGACACTGCAGAGGTGCATAGCATTTGGGAACCCTTCTCGACCGTCAAAGGTTGAACTGGATGTTTGGTCTTCTCAGTGTGGAATATTCGGATATATTGGCCAGTAGAAAACATCGAGAAACCATATTTGGAAACATATTTGCTAGTAAAGCCTCCTAGATCATCTACGAAGCTCATCGAGAAAAGCGCAGAACGACAAGTAATTGGGGTTGGAAAAGTTTAGAGTTTGAAGAAGTAAAAAGTAAGGTAAATTGATTTATTTTAATTGATTGGAGACCTCAATTACCCATGAGTCTATTGTATATATAGAGAGGTGGTTGTCTTAAGCCACTAGGAAACATATTCATATTAAAATGTACATTTTTATAGTTTTTTTTTTGGATTGGGGAAACATGACTTAAGGCAGGTTTATGTTTTGTACAATGAAATAGGAGAACCTGGCCTTGCCGACTTTCAAAGCTGGCCTAACCGTAGGGCTGTCTGACTGAGCCATGTTTTCTCGTTCTTTTAAAAGTTTCGAATTTAGTTTTGAATTGGCATGTTAGAATTTGTTGATGTGAATTAGTCTTCTATATGAAGTCATAATTACTTTGTTTCTATTTCTAATGTGGCAAATAGATAGGACATAGAATGAAAATAAGAAAAGAGAGAAGAATAGGAGCTGATTTAAGGGCTCCTATTGGAATTGAGCCATGAAAACTAGAAAAATAGGACTTTAAAAAGTAAAGAAAAGACACTCAATCAAGCATAGACACCATAATTTAGATGCTAGTGGTAGAGATGCTGTAACAAAGTGACAATGCCCACCCCAGCACCTTCCTAGAGTGAGAACGCAGGACGAAACTGGCCATGACTCGAGACAGAACGGATGGGCACAGCACAGTCCAGGTCCATGCATGGATGGAAATGAGGAGGTTGCTTCCTTGCTGGTACAGTGATATCAAGCACTGTGCACGTCATCATCAAATCAAAATTCATCCACAAAGACCAAACCAAACCAAAAGGCTGCGCACCCATGTGCCCGTGGATCCTAGTGTGTGCAGTGACCACTGACCACTGCTTTTATTTATCACGAGACGAGGTTTCTTCAAAGTAACTGTGGATCATAGTACTACAACGTACAGGCTCCTCGATGACAAAAATCAGAGTGTGCCCCCTTCCGGGAGGGGAGAGCGGACAACTGGAGCTCCCCGTGAACGGCACGCTGCAATCAGATTGATTGATAATAAGTACTCAATCCATCCTAAATTGTAAGACGTTTGACTTTTTTAACACCAAGTTTGACCACTCGTCTTATTCAAAAATTTGTGTAAAATATCACTTCTTTCATCGTGGTTTGGTTTATTAATAAAAATTCTTCAAGAATGACTTAAATTTGACTATATTTGCACAAATTTTTTGAATAAGACAAGTGGTCAAACTTGAGGCCAAAAAAGTCAAACATCTTATAATTTGGGATGGAGTAGTACTAATAAACACGAGAATCATCCACACGTAACACGTTTATCATCATTGGACCAAAAGTAAATTGATTGATTTTTTCTCTCTCTAACGACCAGATAAAATATTAGTTGTAATTCATTCATAACGTACAAGTTAGGGTCTGCTATTCGATACTAGAGCTAATTGCTGGCTACCTAAAAATTAGCTAAAATCACCTCTAGTGTATAAACTAGTGTTTATGAGACCCTCAATGGCACCTCAGGTTCTGCGTGAGAAAGAATTTTTCAGAATTTAACGGCGATGTGCTTTTGGTGGTAGACGACATTTCCATCGATAGCGAGACGTCTGTGGTGACTTCGTCAATCTCGAGAATTTTCTGGCTCAGTCATTGAAGATGATCATAAGGGTAGGGTTTACGTGCGTACGTTCGTAGGGGTGGATGTACGCGCGTTGTGAGTGTCTGTGTTGTACTGTTTAATTCGAAAAAGAAAAGCAGAACAACTAACAGTTAGGCTAATCTTTTAGCCGAAAAACACGCACAAAAATAAAAGAAAGCTAGAATTTTGTATTTTTTTATTTTTTTCATTTAAAAGTCTTTAACTGATTGTTATAACTAACCGTAGCCAAGCTCCAAACAAGAAGATCGGAGTCTAAGGTGGTGCACGCTGGCTGCACAACACCGCTCAATGCCGCCGCTGCTACGAGCTCTCCATGAGAACCCAATCCACCACCACATTTGCGGCACATCATCAATTCGTCCAAAAAAAAGCCTGTCCGCCATGGGCCATGGGCCATGGCCCCATGTGCTCTGTGTTACGGCCTAGCGTGGTGAGTCCAGTGAGGAATGCTTTATCACGAGTCACTGTCTATCCTGGTGCTCCTAGTCTACTGAACGCACCAGTCTAATAGCAGCAAAAAATCAGAGTGTGGCCCAAAGGGCCTCTGGTTCAGTGGTAGGGTTGTCCAGTGAAACGCTAGTTAAAACCTAGTGATTGCATCTTTTTTTATAAATTTTTCAGAATTTTTAAGGTACACACGCGTACGCGTTTTCCACGCACCGAAGGCGTCGTCTTCTTTGTCTGTGTGCGGACACGCACGCGTGTGTGCGTACGGTGTATGTGGAGTGTGTGCGTTCAAGTTATACTGATAAAAAAAAATTATAGTGTGAGCCCCACGGCCCACCGAAAGTGGGAAGGGGGCAGCCTTATGGCTGATTGTAATCAGATCATGTTTAGTACATACTAGTATCATTTGACGAGTTATGAAAACAATGGTTATATCTACCGCACGTTTATCACCATCCGACCAAAAAAAAATCAACACCCAATGGCCAAATAAAATACTCGTCGCAAACGTCACTTGAATGGTGAACAATCGACAAACTACACCTTGTCATAAAAAAACTACACTTGAATGGTGAAGACTCAACAACACTACACTTACTTTTAAAAAAAAACACTACACTTGAATGGTGCTCTACACATAATTATTATTCATTATTATAGGGTGGTACTTGCAGTTTCTCCACAGAGCAGTGCATACCCTATAATTATTATTCATTATAGGGTGGCACATTGGCCAAACAATCTGGCAACAAATCTATCTGACGATGGTGGAATCAAATCAGAATAAGACCCTGTGTGGAACTTTGGATCCTATGGTCCAAAGTTTAGCAAATAAACTTGAGACTCCAAATAGGAGCTCTAAAGTGTTGTCTAAAGCTTAGCCGATCTCACAAAAACGTTAAACTACACAAGTGAGCTAAGTGGTAAAAAGTTTTAGTCATTAACTTTAGCCAACTAAAGTTTAGAACATTGGATCCACAAAGTCCCTTATATATATGGTCTACAAGCAAACACCATCAAGGCTTGAACAACGTATCAACGCACAACGCTGTCACACGTGACCTTGAAAAGAAGAAACTACAATGATGCTGCCAAGATCAACAAGGTAATCTACCAATGCTCCTCCTCTGATGATTACAAAAGAAGTGGCACAACCTCTGATCAGGATGGAAACATAATCATATTACCATCTCCTTTGCAACAGCGCAATAAATACATATCAAATAATTTGAAAGATGTAACGGCGATATGTCAAGGAGGTCAGAGCAATGACTTAATTATGTCGATACATTTATTCACGAGTAAAAGATCAGAAACCAACAAATGTGTCGGGTTCATATACCCAGGGTCCCCAATGGGCCCGCTTCCCAGCAAAAACTCGGCCCAGCGGACGGCGTAGCGACAACGCGCGCCTCCCTGGCTGGCCCAGTTACCTAACGACTGACCGGAAGGCTTGGCCAAGAAGGAGATATAGTCCGACTCCGACCTGATTTTCCGACCGGGAATACGCCGAACCCCTGCTTGTAGCTCTTCCCCGACCGACACGGTCAGAGCCAACCAGGAACGACCGACCGAGGACGCCCGCTAGGCAAGGGCCCCAGGATCAGGCGGAGCAGATAAGGTAAGACGCTCAAGTCAAACAACAATACCAGGGACCATACCCTGTGCACCTGCAGGACAGTGCCACCAGGCCATACCAGATAGGCACTATGCAACCTTCTAGGCATGTCAGAACCCAAATAGTATTATGGGCACCATCGTTTGTCGTACCCTACCATGCCCTGCGCACCTACAGGATGGTGCCATCGGGACATGCCAGGCGAACACGGTAGAGCCTGCCAGACGCGTCTGGGCATGAACAGTATTATGGGCGCCGACAATCGTTTCGTACCCGATGGCGTGAGCAAGCACATGTATGCACTCTCTCTCTCTTTCTCTCTAACTTGTAAGGCCATCCCCTTCACCTATAAAAGGGGATGCGCTTTCTCCCAACAGGGATGGTCATTTAGACTCTCTCTGACTGGCTCTAGACAATCTGAGCATTCAAACAGCTCCATAGAGTTCACGCTCCAATACTTAGCTCACGTTAGAATACCCGTCACTCTCGGCCCTTCGGTTCAGAGTCCGACCAGGCCTTGAACACCCTCCTTCTTATTCCTACTCGTTTGTAACCCCACAGCAAACTTCGAGCACCTAGGCTCAGGAATAAAGTCTCCGACCGACTGAAACTAGACGTAGGGCACGTTGCCTGAACCAGTATAAATCCTGTGTCATTGAGTGCTATGCCATATCCGATCACAATGCACGGCAAAACTACAAATATTTACTTGTTGGTCACTTTTTGCACTGACAGTTGGCGCCGTCCATGGGGAGGACGCCGTGCGTTCACGCTTTTGGTCATCGGATGGCCCATTTTCCAGCATCTTCGACATGGCAGGCTCAAGCGATATGATTCGCTTTGGCTCGCTGGAGTTTCCCACGCTCCCACCTATTAGGATGTGGGTTCCTCCCGTCTTCAAACCGCTCCAGACCTTCCTCTTCGTAAGTCTAGAGTTCATCACCGACCAGCTCGGCGTACTCTGCCTCCGTGAGGAGGCACTTGTCCCGGCGCCCACTGGAGGAGGAGCGCCCTCCGCCGGCCCCGGGCCACTCGACGACCTCAACGTCGAGACACCTGCGCTTTGCTTCGAGCCCACGCTGGGCTCAAACTCCACGATGAGTAACGTACATGTTGTTCTTTACTCGCTGTTTAATATCTTCCGCTGACTCTCTAGAGGGACCCTGTTGTCCCCACCACGACCATCGTGTGACCGGTTCCACTGCGGCTTCATGTCCCCCGTGGAAGTGTACGTGCGGGGGCTCCGAAAGATGCTAACGTCGCCCCCTCTCACACCTGAATTCGTCGGGATGGCGGGCAACGCTCCCGCCTCTTTTCACGACCTCATGGATGACGAGGTCGAAAGTGACGGTTCCAGCATCGGCGACGCCGTGGCACCTGGCCACCCTTTGTCCTAGGAGTGTGCTATGGCGGATGCTCCAGGATAGCCACCAGTGGTAGTGGAGTCTCTACAGACTCACACCCCTCCAGACCCTCGTGCGGAGGCCCTCGCACGTGCGCAGAAGCACGGTGAGGAGTTACGACAAAGGCAGCAGAGCCAGCGGTCACATGCGCTGACGCGCTCGGCCTAGCACGCTGCGCCACGTGCGCGTAACCTAGTGAGAGGTGCCCGGGGTCGCGCTCATCAGGTCCAGCGCAACATCCTGGACGGAGAGAACGATGCCCCATAGTTTGCTCAGGCCGGCCAGAACATCGCTGCTGCGGTGATGCTTCTGCGTGGCCTTCCCGAGCCTACTGACCCCTAGGAGCAGGCAATCCATCGAAACCTCTGGGCACTGGTGGAAACCGCCGTCATTCAACAGGCGAAAAGCTCCACGTTGAGACACGACTTGTGGCCTCTTGCCCCACCGGGGGAATGGGGCCGCACCAGTCGAATCGTTCCATTCGCTCACCACTACAGTTGCCAAGCGTGGAGCAGGAGGCCGTGGCTGCACCACGGCCCTACTCGGCACTGCTCCACACTGACCACCTGTACACGAACGGCTTGGGCCAAACCGTGACGCTCGCAGCATCATCAACAATCGGCGCCAAGCCCGGCGCGATGATGACGTCCATCAAGTGGCGACAAGAGCAGGCAGCACGGGCCTTGGCCTGACCATTGAGGACTACGGGGACATGCATCCTAGGCATGGTTGCCAACCAAACGACCGGAGCCCCAGCCCAGATGGCCTAGGGCCACGGGCCTTTGGTCGTCGCATCCAGAGAGCACCATTCTCGCAGCGCTTTCGACCACCCACCAACATCGCCAGATACACCGGGGAAATGAACCCCAGTATATGGCTCGAAGACTTCTGGCTCACCTGCCGAGCTGGAGGAGTGGATGATGACAACTTCATCATTCAATACCTCCCCATCTACGTGAGGGAGCATGTTCGAGCATGGCTCAAATTCCTCCTGCCTAACAGCATACGTGACTAGGCGGATCTCAAGAGGGTCTTTGTCAGGAATTTCCAGGAGACATATGTCCATTCTGGGAATTCCTAGGACCTCAAGAGCTGCCAGCAGGAGCCCAACGAGTCCCTACGGGATTACATCCGTAGGTTCTCAAAACGGTGCAACTCCCTTCCTGATGTCGTTGACGCAGACATCATCAGCGTGTTCCTCTCTAGGATAACCTGTGAGTCCTTAATCCACAAGCTCGGCTATCTGAAGCCCCGTACCACCCGTGACCTGCTCGACATCACCACGAACCACGCCTCCAGCGAGGAGGCGATCGGGGTGGTCTTCAGCGACGGTCGAGACAAGGGCAAGGCCAAGCGCGAGGACCAAGACAGGGGCCCCTCCACGCAAAGGGGCAAGAAGAACAAGAAGGATCGGCGCCGACCGGCCAACCCAACTTTAGTCGCCGCAGCCGATCGTGCGGGCAAGCAGCCCCAGTAGGGCCAGCCTGACCACTTCGATAAGCTCATGGAGAGTCCATGCACCAATCACGCCTACCCCGTCAAGCACCTCTACAAGGACTGCGAGCTCCTCAAGCGCTTTCTGTGATAGGTCGGCAAGCCAAAGGAAGGGAAGGGCAAGGAGGCAGCGGCCAAGAAAGGAGGCACGGCGGGCAAGGATGATAACAGCTTCCCTGACCCTGATGAATGCCTCATGATCTTTGGAGGATCCGATGCCATCCACTCTAAGCGCCAGCACAAGGTGCGCTATAGAGAGGTGTGTGCCGCCGAGACGGCCGTTCCCTCTTTCCATAGCTGGTCGGACTCCCCGATCACTTTTGATCAGAGAGACCATCCTTCCCACGTCACCTGACCGGGTTGCTACCCGCTCATTGTCAACCCCATCGTCCGCAAGAAGTGCCTCACTAAGGTGCTAATGGATGGAGGCAGTGGCCTCAACATTCTCTACGTCGACACCCTCGACGCCATGCGTATCCCCCTGTCGAAGCTCCGTCCTATGAGCTCTCCCTTTCATGGCGTGATCCCGGGGATGCAGGCGTACCCGCTTGGGCAGATCGACCTGCCCGTCATGTTTGGCGACCGAGCCAAATTCTGCTCGAAGGTCCTCACCTTCGAGGTGGTGGACTTTCCAGGGTCCTACCACGCCATCTTGAGGCATCCATGCTACGCCAAGTTCATGGCGATCCCCAACTACACCTACCTCAAGCTGAAGATGCCAGGACCGAATGGTGTCATCACCGTGGGTAGCACCTTTTAGCACGCCTATATGTGCGACCGTGAGCATTACGAGCTCGCCACGACCGTCATCAACTCAGCTGAGCTCCCGCAGCTCAGAAATTCGTCGACTCCAGCAGTCCCAGACTACAACAAGCTGACCTCCTCGAGTGCTTTCCACCCAATTGAGGAAACCAAGGCGGTGGGGATTGACCCCACCGACCTGACCAAGACGGTGTGAATCGGGACCAAGCTCTTGGCCAAATAGGAATGCAAGCTCACAAACTTTCTACGCGCCAATCGTGATGTCTTCACGTGGAAACCTTTTGACATGCCAGGCATACCAAGGGAGGTCACCGAGCACGCATTACGCCTCGTCCCAGGCTTAAAGCCTTCCAAACAACGCCTGTGTTGCTTTGACGATGAGAGGCGCAGGGCCATAGGCCAGGAGATCGCCAAACCCCTGGTAGCCGGATTCATCAAAGAGGTATACCACTCCTACTGGCTAGCCAATCATGTTCTTGTGAAAAAGAAGACCGGGAAATGGAGAATGTGTGTTGATTATACTGGCCTCAACAAGGCGTGTCCAAAGGATCATTTTCCTTTGCCACGCATAGACCAGATAGTCGACTCCACCTCAAGATGCGAAATCCTCTCCTTTCTGGATGCCTACTTAGCCTACCAGCAGATCATGGTGAAAGAGTTCGACTAGGTCACGAGTTCATTCATCACCCCATCACTCTTGGCCCTTCAGACCAGAGTTCGACCGGACCTCTTGTACCCCCCATCTTTCTCCCTTCCGTTTGTAACCCCACAGCAAACTTCGAGCACCTGGGCTCAGGAATAAAGTCACCGACCGACTCAAACTGGACGTAGGGCACGTTGCCTGAATCAGTATAAACCCTGTGTCATTGAGTGCTAGGCCACATCCGATCACAACGTATGGCAAAACTACAAATATTTACGGGTTGGTCACTTTCTGCACCGATAGTTGGCGCCATCCGTGGGGAAGACGCTGTACGTTCAAATTTTTGGTCAACGGATGGCCCATCTTTCCGCCATCTCCACCATGGCGGGCTCAAGCGATACGACTCGCTTCGGCTCACTGGAGTTTTCCGCACTCCCACCTGTTGGGATGTGGGTTCCACCCATCTTCGAGCCGCCCCAGACCTTCCTCTTCGGAAGCCTGGACTTCATCGCCGACCGGCTTGGCATGCTGCACCTCCACGTGGAGGCACTTGTTCCGACACCCGTCGGAGGGGCGCCCTCCATCGGCTCCGGGACACACGATGACTTCAACAATGAGGCGCCTGCGCTTCATTCCGAGCAAATGCTCTGCTCAAACCCCGCTGTGAGTAATGTACATGCTGTTATTTACTTGCTATTTACTATCTTCCGCCGATTATTCGGAGGGACCGCACTGATCGCATCGCAACCACCATACGACCGGTTCCCCTACGGCCTCGTGTCCCTCACGGACACGGATGCTTGGGGGCTTCGAAGGACGCTAGCGTCGCCCCCTCTCATAAACGAATTCATGGGAATGGCGAGCTATGCTCCCACCACTTTCCATGAACTCTTGGATGACGAGGTTGAGAGCGATGGCTCTAGCATCGGTGACGTGGCACCTAGCCACCGTCCGTCCTGGGAGTGCACTATGGCGGACGCTCCGGGACAGCCACCAATGGTAGCGGAGTCCTTGCAGACTCACACCCCTCTGAACCCTCATACGGGGGCCCTCGCGCTCGCACAAGTGCACGGCGAGGAGCTACGACAACAGCGGCAGAACCAACCACCACCTGCGCGGGCGTGCTCGGTGCAGCACATTGCTCCCCATGCGCGTGACCTAGTGAGCTGCGCCCAGGGTCACGCCCACCAGGTCCAGCGTGACATCATGGACGAGGGGAACGATCCCCCACAATTCACTCGGGCTAGCCAGAACATCGCCGCAGCGGCGATGCTTCTGCGTGGCTTTCCCGAGCCTGTTGACCCCCAGGAGCAGGTGGTCCACCAGAACCTCCGGGCGCTGGTGGAAGCCGCCGCCATTCAACAGGTGGAAAGCTCCGCATCCTGACTCCGACTCGTGGCCTGTCTCCCCACCAGGGGAGTGGGGACGCACCAGATGGATCGCTCCATCCGCTCACCGCTACAGCCGCTAAGCATGGCGTAGGAGGCTACAGCTGCGCTGCGGTCTGACCCGGCGCCTGCTCCACACCGACCGCCGATACACGAATGGCTCGGTCCGAGCCAAGATGCTTGCAGCGTCATCAGCAACCGGCATCAGGCCTGGCGTGGTGATGACGTCCATCGGGCGGTGGTAAGGGCATCTGACACGTGCCCTAGCCGGACCATCGAGGGGAGCGGTGAAACACGCCCCAAGCATGGTCACCGCCCAAACGACCGGAGTCCCAGCCCGGATGGCCCGAGACCACAGGCCTTTGGCCGACGCATCCAGAGAGTGCCGTTCCCATAGCGCTTCCGACTGCCCACCCACATTGCCAAGTACCCCGAGGAGACGAACCCTGGAATATGTCTTGAAGATTTCTGGCTCACCAGTCGAGGCGGAGGAGTGGATGATAATCACTTCATCATTCAGTACCTCAGTACCTCCCCATCTGCGTGGGGGAACATGTTCGGGCATGGCTTGAATTCCTCCCGCACGACAGCATCCATGACTAGGCGGACCTCAAGAGGATCTTTGTCGGAAATTTCCAGGGGACGTAAGTCCGCCCTGGTAACTCCTGGGACCTTAAGACCTACCAGCAGGACCCTAGCGAGTCCCTGTAGGATTACATCTATAGGTTCTCCCAATGATGCAACTCCCTCCCTAATGTCATCGACGTAGACGTCATCAGCGCATTCCTCTCTGGGACAACCTGCGAGTCCCTGATCCACAAGCTTAGCTGCCTGAAGCCCTGTACCATCCACAACCTGCTCGACATCGCCACGAACCACGCCTCCGGTGAGGAGGTGGTTGGATCAGTCTTCAATGGAGGCCCGGACAAAGGCAAGGCCAAGCGCGAGGACCAAGACGAGGGCCCCTCCATGCAGAGGGGCAAGAAGAACAAAAAGGATCGACGTCGACCGACCGACACCGCGTTGGTCGCCGTAGCTGATCACGCGGGCCCCAGCAGGGCCTGCCTGACCACTTCAACAAGCTCATGGATAGCCCATGCACCAACCACGCCTACCCCATCAAACACCTCTACAAGGACTACGAGGTCCTCAAACATTTCCTTCGACTGGCCGGCGGGCCAAAAGAAGGAAACGACAAAGAGGCAGCAGCCAAGAAGGGAGGCACGGCGGGCAAGGATGGGGACAGCTTCCCTAACCCCAAGGAATGCATCATGATCTTCGGGGGATTCAACGCTATCTGCTCCAAATGCCAGCACAAGGTACACTACAGAGAGGCATGTGCCGCCGAGATGGCCGTCCCCTCCTTCCTTAGCTGGTTGGAATCTCCGATCACCTTTGATCAGAGGGACCATCCCTCCCATGTCGCCAGACCGGGACGCTACCCGCTCATCGTCGGCCCCATCGTCCACAAGAAGCGCCTCACCAAGGTACTAATGGACGGAGGTAGCACTGCTCATCCCCCGGTCAGAACTCCGCCTAGCGGGCTGATTGACCTGCCCATCACGTTTGGCAACTGAGCCAACTTCTGCTCGGAGGTCCTCACCTTTGAAGTGGTGGACTTCCTAGGATCCTACCACGCCATCTTGGGGCGCCCATGCTACGCCAAATTCATGGCGATCCCCAACGACACCTACCTCAAGCTGAAGATGCCAGGACCAAACGGTGTCATCACTGTGGGTAGCGCATTCTCGCATGCCTTCACGTGCGATCACGAGCATTTCGAGCTCGCCACTGTGGTCATCAACTCGTCTGAGCTCCCGTGGCTCGGGGAGTCATCGACCCCAGTAGTCCTGGACTGCAACAAACCAACCTCCTCAATGGCCTTCCGCCCACTCGAGGAGACTATGGCAGTGGGAATCGACCCCACTGACCCTACCAAGACAGTGCGGATTGGGACCCAGCTCTCGGCCAAATAGGAATGCGAGATCGTCGACTTCCTACGCGCCAATCGCGATGTCTTCGCATGGAAACCTTCTGACATGCCAGGCATACTGTGGGAGGTCACCGAGCACATGCTGTGCCTCATCCCGGGCTCAAAGCCCGCCAAGCAGCGCCTACGTCGCTTCAACGACGAGAGGCGTAGGGCCATAGGCGAAGAGATCGCCAAACTCCTGGCAGCCGGATTCATCAGAGAGGTATACCACTACGACTGGCTTGCCAATCCTATTCTTGCTAAAAAGAAGACCGAGAAATGGAGAATGTGCGTTGATTATACTAACCCCAACAAAGAGTGTCCGAAGGATCACTTTCCTTTGCTGCGCATAGACTAGATAGTCGACTCCACTTCGGGATGTGAGAACCTCTCCTTTCTGGATGCCTACTCATGCTATCACCAGATCACGATGAGAGAGCCCGATTAGCCTGCAACCTTGTTCATCACCCCGTATGGTTCGTACTGCTATGTAACCATGCCTTTCAGCCTGAAGAATGCTGGCACCACTTATCAGCAGTGAATGCAGCAATGCTTCACCGATCAAATCGACCCACTCGACCAACTTGATCAAGTCGACCGGCCAAAACCAACCATCACCGTCTATGTTGATGACATAGTGGTCAAAATGGCTCAAGCTTGTGACTGGATCATAAACTTGGCCGCAACGTTTGTGAACCTCTGAAGGTTCAACATCAAACTGAATCCCAAAAAATGTGTTTTCGGGGTCCCGAAGGGGAAGCTGCTCGGATATATTATGTCCGAGCGTGGCATCGAGGCCAACCCCGAAAAGATCACGGCCATTTCCAACATGGGCCCTATACGCAACGTCAAGGGCGTACAAAGGCTCACCGACTGTGTGGCTGCCCTGAGCCGATTCATCTCCTGGCTCGGCGATCGGGGAATGCCACTCTACAAGCTCCTCAAAAGATGGATGCCTTCGTCTGGACTGAGGAAGCTCAGCAGGCTCTTAAAAGCCTCAAAGCATCACTGACGTCGGCCCCAATCCTCATCGCTCCTGAACAGGGAGAACCCCTCCTCCTCTACGTCGCAGCAAGCAACCATGTGGTGAGCGCCGCCCTGGTCGTCGAAAGGGAGGAGCCAGGACACCACCTTAAGGTCCAACGACCCGTATACTTTGTCGGGGAGGTACTCACTAACCCCAAGGTCCGGTACCCCCAGGTGCAGAAACTCCTATACGCCGTGCTGATGGCAACCCTGAAACTCCTACACTACTTCACCGACCACGAAGTTGCGGTCATCACTTCATACCCGCTCAAAGACATCGTCCGCAACCGTGATGCCGCGGGATGGATCTCCAAGTGGGCACTCGAACTCATGGGCCATGACATCAGGTATATCCCTTGTACTGCTATTAAGTCTCAGGCTCTCACAGATTTTGTTGCTGAATGGACGGAGGTCCAGCTACCGACCCCAGACGTCACCCACGAGTACTGGACAATGTACTTCGATGGGTCCGTCATGGCGCCTGGCTCGGGGGCTGGAGTGGGTCTGATCTACCCAGACGGGAGTAAGCTCTGCTACGCCATCCGCCTCCACTTTTCAGCCTCAAATAATGCCACGGAGTATGAGGCCGTCATCAATGGACTACGCATCGCCATTGAGCTTGGCGCTACGTGACTCTACATTCGTGGTGGCTCAGAGCTAGTCGTCGATGAGGTCATGAAGGAGTCCTCCTACAAAAGCCCCCTCATGGCAGCATACTGCCAAGAGGTGCACAAGCTCGAGGATAAATTCCAGGGGATCGAGCTGCATCAGGTCCCCCGAAAGGACAACGATGCCGTCGATTTTCTTGCAAAATTGGCTGCCAGGCGGGATCCATCTCCAAGCGGGGTCTTCATCAACGACATCCATGAGCCGTCCACCCGCATCCTAGAAGGTCTGATCCAGACACACCCCGACGCTAAGCTAGCGCTCGGGGGCTCCAACCCTAGTGCCTCCATGACGACGTCGCCTCGCCGATGTCGCCGTGTTGGCACTCGATCAAACCGACTGGCGAGCGCCGCTACTCACCTACCTCCTCGAGGAGGTTCTCCCACCCAAAAGGACTGAAGCTCAATGGATCGCTCAACGCGCCAAGACCTTCGTCGCGCTCGGTGATGAACTCTACAAACGGAGTCCATCGGGGGTGCTCATGAGGTGCATCCCTACCAACCAAGGGAAGCAACTCCTCCTCGAGGTCCATGCCGGGATCTACGGACATCACGCGGCCCCAAGGTCGCTGGTTGGAAAAGCCTTTCGCCAAGGTTTTTACTAGCCCATCGCACTATGAGATGCAGAGGAGGTCGTCCGCAGGTGTGAGGGATGCTAATTCTACGCTCGACAAACTCATTTGTCAGCACAGAAGCTTCAAACCATCCCCATCACCCGGCTGTTCATGGTCTGGGGCCTCAACATGGTAGGACCCCTCAAAAAGGGCCCGAGCGGCTTCACTCACCTGCTCGTAGCGATCGACAAGTTCACCAAATGGATAGAGGCCAAGCCCATCACCAACAACTGCTAGGAAGAAGCGGTCAAATTCTTCCTCGACATCATCTACCGGTTCGGCGTTCCTAACTGTATCATCACTGACCATGGGACTAACTTCATCGGGAAGAACTTCCTGGACTTCAGTGATGGATACGGCATCAGGATCGACAGGGCCTCGGTCAGACATCCATGTACTAACGGTTAGGTCGAGCATGCCAATGGCATGGTCCTCCAAGGACTTAAGCCACGCATCTTTGACCGACTCAACAAGTACGCCGGGCGATGGGTTGCAGAGGTCCCAGCAATCCTCTGGAGCCTGAGAACGACCCCGAATTGATCCACAGGGTTCACACCCTTCTTCCTGGCCTACAGGGTTGAAGCAGTGCTGCCCTCCGACCTCGACCACGGCACCCCAAGAGTGAAGACTTTTGACCACGACCGAGCCATGGAGGCTCAGCAAGACACAGTCGACCTGCTCGAGGAGGCCCGCGAGCCGACCGTCATCCGCTCCGCTCGCTACCAGCAAACTCTCCGCAGGCACCACAAAAGGAAGATCAGGGGGAGGATCCTCGAAGTCGGTTATCTCGTAATCCGGAGGACCCAATCAACGAAGGAGAAACACAAACTCTCTCCACCATGGGAAGGTCCCTATACGGTGACCGAAGTGATCCGACCGGGTGCCTACCGATTGAAGGACGACAACGACAACGTTCTCACCAACACTTGGAACATTGAACAGCTACGTTGTTTTTCCCCTAAATTTGGTCTTACTGCTTTTATTCAACACTTGCTCCTATAAAGCACCCTAGCCTGAACACTTTCAGCCCGGGTCGCTCGGGGGCTCCATAAGGGTACAATACTAAATACTACCTCTCTTTTTTACTATCACATGGTAGAAACTTTTTTGCCCGAACGAAAGGGCATCCCATCCCTTTGATTACCCTACGTGACTTTGTTTTTACTCTCGACCGAGCGCACCCCGCCATGACCTATGGTTACGAGAAGCCGAGCCTCACGGGCCACGCCTAGGTTCTTAAAGTTGCATCCTACGGAATGAACGGGCATGTGCAAAAAAGAAGGGATAAAAACAAAGCTATGCTAGGATAAAAAACAAGGAATGAATAGTGATTCTATCACAAAGTAGAACTGATGTATTCATTGATACAAAAACTATTCACATGAGGGCTCCCCCATGAACTTAACGATTACATTTGCTGACTACTTCTACTCCAAATGCTACTATGGCCGCTCGGTGGCATCGGCTGATGCCAAAGGTGAGGCCACGACCCATGCCGCCGGACATAACCACCACCGCAAGGGCCCCGCCCGGTTCCGCTCCCTCAACTTCGGCGAGCGCAACGGGTACCTCAAGGGTGTCGCACCCATAGATGCTCAGTAGAAGAGCATGGAGCTCTGGACCTTCTCATGCAGTCAAGGCAGCTCCTGGGCAGGGATGCCGCCCGCCGAAGTATGGCCACCGTGGCTGGAGGATGTCTCATCAAACTTTATAAACTAACCAACCTGAGCAACTATAAGGGCAAAACCCCCCACCAGCGCAGTCCTGAGCATCTTCCCCTCCGACAAGACTCGCTCAGAGAAGATTCGCCAGAAGGAGTCCACGTATGGCTCCATCCCAGTGAAAGCCTCACAGACGGTGATGAAACTAGTGACATGCAGTACCCTCTAGTGCGCCACCTCCTTCGACGGAAGCAGCCCCTTCTCGACGAAGGCGGCCAGCACCACCTCATCAACGTTGGATGACTTCCAACTTGACATTATGCTCCGCAATCATGAATGGGTCTATGAGTTCTCCTTTCCCTCTCCCTTCCCCTATTTAAGGAGGAGATGCAGCAGTTACCCGAGCAGGTGCCAGAGCTTCATCTCCTCCTTGTCACGAAGGACGAACCGGGCCTTTCCCGGCTCACTGGGGCAAGGCCACACTAGCTCACGGGTCACCCCCGTCCCGCTGGAAGATCCAGGCATCGTAGTATCATGCGATGACTGGATCATCACCAGCTCCTGGGATGGCAGGATGGTCGGCGGCTCCAACCTGGCACCTTCCTCACTAGAGAAGGGGATGTCCACCGTCGGGACCCCATGGCTTGCCAGCGGATGTTCTACCTCCATCCTGGCCGCATCTCCTCTCGACCCCTCCAGCTCTGACCATTCGGGCGAACCGTGCGCTCCTCCGCCAGGCGAGGCAGGAGCCCGGTTTCCCTCCTCTCCTCCTCCACAGCTATTGGGGGAGGGATCACGAGGGTCCCCTCCGACCCAACCTCCACCATCACCATGGGGATCGCCGCCATCACCGCCACTGCCACTGCCGCCATGCTTGCAAGTGGCCAGGAAGATGCAACCCCCTGTAAGGAAGGTCATGCCGCCACCAGCCTGCTTCCTCCACCGCTCTTCGTGACCTGCTACATGCTAGATCTCCACTATTCTCGCACGGGAGGTGGGGAGACTCTCAGTCCTGCTTGCCCCTGGCTACTATCAAACAAGCGCGGGTTAGTCACACTCAAACAACTCTACTATGAGAACAGGAGGGAGCATGATTGCTTACCTAGATGAAAGTGGCAGAGCCCTAAAGCCCCGATCGGCTGATGATGAGTCGACCGGACGAGGACCGCTCGTGGGTCACGACCCGCGCCCATTCGTATCGACCGAGGCCGTGGCCGCCAGCTTGTGGCAAAACCACCAAAGCAACTGGCGAGGCGTCTCCCCATTGGGGGTCGCGCACACGCGCTGACCCTGAAGACGCAGGGGAACGATCAAGTCCCCCCGACCGACCAGCGTGCTCCATAGCACTCGGAGCAGGGGGGTGTAGAGCCAACGATGCCTCCAAAGGGTGCGGCGACCGCGCCCGCTTCGCCTCTCGTTCGACGGCGGTGTCTTCACTCATGGCGCGCTTCCTTGATTCAGGAATGTTGCCGCGCGTCCCTGTAGCACGCCTGCTGCCAACGGATGCGGCTGCAGGCTCACGGTGCTCCACCGAGGTCACGACAGCGCCCCTGTCTCCTTCGTCCTCAGAAGCACTCGCATCGCCACCCATCTCCATGGGCTCCTCTGACTCGAGTTCTGCCTCCACGTCGCTCCGGCTCTGACCCCCTGGACCCGCCGGCTGATCTCCTTCTCCTTTTCAAACCTCCTCTAGGCCTTCTCGGCTTTCTTCTTCTTCTTGGCAAGCGTCGCCTCCCTCTGAGCAGCTTGCCATGCTTTGACTTCCAGCCCCCTCGGAAGATGCGGCCGGGATTTATAGCCCAAGAGTCCCTTCAAAATGGACAAACTCAAAATCAATCAAAACATCAAAACATGGAGGATATTGTCACGGGAAAAGGGGCATACTAGATTGGATAGCTTTGCGGCATGAAGAGGTCCGGGCATTCCTTCAAGGGAGTCTTTATCCCTCAGTTGCAACACCCGATCGAGTCGACTCCAGACTTTGTCCTTTGGCAACTCCTCCGGTGATGCACGGTTGGGATCCATCGTTCCGATGTATTCCCACATCGGCCGCATTCTTTCCGCCAACGGGGCAACCCGATGGCGGAAGAAGGTGTGGAAGACCCGCAACCCATCGAGGCCATGCTGCACAAACCTCTGAAGCTCCATCTCGATAACCTCCAGCTTGTTCTACCGACCGACGGGGCCTCACGACCAACTTTCCCTCCACTCCGGCCTTCTTCAGGTGAATGTCGGGAATGGCACTTCCGCTAGGTTCCTGATATAGAACCACTCACCATGCCACCCCTGGTTGGAGTCACAGGGGGAGTAAGCAGGGTAGGGGGTCGATGACTTCAGCTTCTTCTGCAAAGTGAATCCCCCAACCGGCGCGATTCTGGGTAGCTTCCCCTCGGACATGGCTCGCCCGCTGAAGATCCACCGGAAGAGGTCCACGTGCGGCTCTATCCCAAGGAAGGCCTCATAGATAGTGACGAAGCCGGCGATGTGCAGCACCCCAGTCGGGTTGAGATGCTGCAACTCCAGGCCCGACTCGTTGAGGAACCCGCGTAAGAACCAGTGCGTGGGATACCCGGGCACGCGCTCATGGAAGGCGAGGAAGGAGACGACCTCATCGGCCCGGGGTTGCAAAACAACTTCCCCCGACACAGGAGCCCTCCAATGCACCACCTCCTTCGACAGGAGCAGCCCCTTCTCGACGAAGGCGGCCAGCACCTCCTCATCCACGTTGGAAGGGATCCAGTTCGACATCGCGCCTCGGATTCATGAACGGATCTCTAAGTCTTCTCCCTCGCTCTACCCTCCTCAATCCTTGAAACTATCGTGGCACACGAACAGATTTGGTGAAAGGGAGGAAGGAGGAACGGTGGCGGTGGAAGGAAGGCGAAAGAATGGGAGGAAAAACCTCTCCCTTCCCTCTATTTAATGCGGAAAAGCGTGCGGCGGGACATCGCCTGGTTAATGGGACATGGCCTGGGCAGGGCCCACCACTAGCGCAACCCGGGCACAGGAAACAAGGCGCAACTACATGCAAACGATCCTCCGCCATCCCAGAAAGGATTTGGAAGGGCCCACCAACAGAATCTCAATTGAGGAGAGACCAACGGGTCACCCGAGTCGATCGAACGGCTCGGGTGGCTGCCGAGAGACAGGTAAGGAGCAGCAGGATGCCTCATGCAGGTTATGCCGACCCAATCATGAACAACGGACACAGATCCCATTCGGACATATCCGATAGGAGCTCCCCAGACCCGTCACTCGAGCCATCGTGGTAACCTTACCAAAAAACTTTTTTTCTTTTCTAATGCATTATGATTCATCCATTCTCATGCATGCATTCATACATTCATCCCATACATCCAAGCATTGAATATGCAGTTGTTGCATCACAACACTTCGTGTTGCGTCACGATGTGGCAGTCGCCTCATTCGATATGAGCGACGACCGACCGAGGTTCGTAGGCCGGCCCACGAAGGGCTCGAGGCCACCTCGCGTCAAACAGAGCTAGGGGAGAAAACGCAGATGAGCCCCAATGGCCCTCGCCCGATCTGCTCAGAAGCAGGCAGGGTCATCTCAACCTTCTTGTTCAATCTTGACCTCGAGCCAAGCTCACAGAATCTCCATTGAGGGGAGGCCAGCGGGCCACTTGAGTCGGTCTCTAGAATGGCTCGGACATCTACCGGGAGGCGGGTTAAGGAGCAGTGGAATGCCACATGAGGGCTATGCCGACCCCGTTACGAATGACGGACCCGGATTCCACTCGGACGTACCCGTTATTAAGCTCACTAAGCGCGTCACTCAAGCCATCGAGACAAGCGACGTTAGCTCTACCCCTCTGGTTGCGGAAACAACGGATGGGGTAATGCACGAAACTAAAACTGACCCCTTGGCCGCGCCTGATGCTTGGGTTGGCGCTCCGTCTCGCCCGACCCCTCGGCTGTGCCCGACGCCTGGGTTGGCGCTCCGTCTCCTTGACCCCTCGGCCGCGTCCGACGCCTGGGTAGACGTTTCGTCTCGACCGACCCCTCGGCCGCGCCCGACGCTTGGGTTGACGCGCCATCTCGCCCGACACCTCGACCGCGCCCGACGGCTCGGCAGTGCCCGACGCCTGGGTTGGCACGCCCAATGCCTAGGTTAGCTCGCCCGACGCTTCGGGTTGGCGCACCGTCTCGCCCGATGGAAACCCATGATCTTACGTCCACTGGGTGCGCTCATAAAACGGGTGAAAACAACCCCTTCACGACTTCACAGAAGTCCCAAAAGGGTTCGGAGGCTCCTATCGAGTTCATAAACCCAGGGTCCCCAATGGGCCCACTTCCCAGCAAAAAATCGGCCCAGCGGATGGCGTAGCTACAACGCGCGCCTCCCGGGCCGGCCCAGTTACCTAACGACCGTCCGGGAGAAAGATCCGGTCTCCGACCGGAAGGCTTGGCCAAAGAGGAGATATAGTCCGACTCCGACCTCTTTTTCGGACCGGGAATACGCCGAACCTCTGCTTGCAGCTCTTCCCCGACCGACACGGTCGGAGCCGACCGGGAACGACCGATCGGGGACGCCCGCTCTGTATGGGCCCAGGGATCAGGCGGAGCAGATAAGGTAAGACGCTCAAGTCAAACCGTAATACCAGAGACCGTACCCTGCGCACCTGCAGGGCAGTGCCACCAGGCCATACCAGATAGGCACTATGCAACCTTCCAGTCGTGTTAGAACCCAAACAGTGTTGTGGGCGCCGTCGTTTGTCGTACCCTGCGCACCTGTAGGATGGTGCCATCGGGACATGCCAGGCGAACACGGTAGAGCCTGTTAGACGTGTCTGGGCATGAACAGTATTGTGGACGCCGACAATCGTTTCATACCCGATGGCGTGAGCAAGCACACGTACGCACTCTCTCTCTCTTTCTCTCTAACTTGTAAGGCCATCCCCTTCACATATAAAAGGGGATGCGCTTTCTCCCAATAGGGACGGTCATTCAGACTCTCTCTGGCTGGCTCTAGATAATCTGAGCATTCAAACAACTCTACAGCTCTAGAACTCTAAGGCTACACAGAGTTCACGCTCCAATACTTAGCGCACGTTAGAGTCTCCGTCACTCTCGGCCCTTCGGTTCAGAGTCCGACCGGACCTTTAACACCCCCTTCTTATTCCTACTCGTTTGTAACCCCACAGCAAACTTCGAGCACCTGGGCTCAGGAATAAAGTCTCCGACCGACTGAAACTGGACGTAAGGCACGTTACCTGAACCAGTATAAATCATGTATCATTGAGTGCTAGGCCATATCCGATCACAACGCATGGCAAAACTACAAATATTTACTTGTTGGTCACTTTTCGCACCGACAAAATGACAAACCAAACATCTATGATATGGACTTCCACATTAACCCCAAAAATTTCATCAGACAGATCAATCAAAGACTACATCTTATGAAAACAATTGAAGGTACGAATCTCAATATTCAAGTCTCGGTTATGTTATTAACTTTTATTTACAGGTCCAGAGAAAAACTAACATTGTAATATTTTTATCCATTCCTAAAAGGGACATCCAATATGTCCATATACTGCACGGAGTCAGCTATACTGGGACACAAAAAAGGGAAAAGGAAATGCCAAGCATTGGAATCAAATTAATGTTACATCATTAGTTATGCCACGATGATCCCTACCAATGTCAACTCTATACATAACCCTGAATTCAAATAAAAGTTAGTTATATGAAGAAATTTTTATTAGTTAATATATATTAAATAGGGTTTTCTATTGCTTATCAATCCATGCAGAGCACGGGTTGATGGACTAGTAGGAGCTAATTTAGGGGCTCTTGTTGGACTTGAGCCATGAAAACTAGAAAAAAAAATACTAAAAAGTAAAAGAAAAAACTCTCAATCAAACATAGACACCATAATTTTGATGCTAGTGCTAGAGATCTTGTGCCAAAGTGACAATACCCACCCCATCACTTCCCTAGAGTGAGAACGCAAGACGAAACTGGCAACTGGCCATGACTCGAGTCGAGAGAACACGGATGGGCACAGTCCAGCTGGTATGGTCCATGGATGGAAATGAGGGGGTCGCTTCCTTGCTGGGACAGTGGGTGGGTTTTTGCCTTTGTCCACTCCTGGAAAGGTCATGGATCGGAGGTGAAGCGTGCGAGGTGGTGCTGCACACGCCATGTGCATGCCTAGTAGGAGTGCTTTTATCACGACAGGTTTCTTCAAAGCCACTGTGTATCCCAGTACTACTCTCTCCATCACGATTTGCATGTCGATAGCGTTAACTCGATTTATACAAAATACGTGCAACATTTCTATCTCTACATAAATTTATTAAAAAAACTAGATTCAAATATCTATCCAATGATAATAATTATGTATCATAGATATTAATATTTTTTAATATATATTTAGAGATAGAAATGTTACACGCATACACAGCGATCGCTCCGATTACTCGCGTTGATAAACTTACTATACACGCAACAGTATTAATTAATTATTCTAATTCCACAAACATAAAAAGCATAAATTGATAAGGGTAAAATATTTTGTTCAAAAAATTAAGGGAAAAGTATAGTGTTTTTCTCTCAAGATAAATCAGCCAACAGTACTTTTCAGCTTGCATTTTCAGCAAAGCGAATAGGGCCAATACTCAATACCACTAACGGTATATATATTATTATTACTCTCTCCGTCCTTAAATAACTGTCGTTTTCGCTTTCCGAGAAACAACTTTGACTAAATATATATAAAAATATTAATATTTATTTTATGGTATAAAATTAATATCATTAGATAGATCGTTAAATCTATTTTCATAATAAATTTATTTGAAAATATAAATGTTGTACGTATTTTTTATAAATCTAGTCAAATTTATGGCACGGAAATCAAAAGCGGCAGTTATTTATGGACGAAGGGAGATATAGGAGTACATATTAATGCCGATGTTTTTCCAAGACGGGCAGTGACACAGTTGAGTTATATAAGTGGTCTCTCGTTTGCCGACGCACGCTCCTGGTCAGGTATGTTATCTAGAATAGAATCTGTTCTCCTGGCTAGACACTGAATGACTGGAACAGAACATGACAGAGGAACAATATACAGAGGGCAATCGATACTCATGTTGATGCTTGGTTTGGCTAGGATAGGATCAGAGCTAGCCCGGTGGCTGTCTCCATGGAGTTGAGCCACAGCTCCCGTTCCCAATGGACCCTGTTCGTCATGTTTGTTGTGGGTGTGGCATAACCGGGCTGCGCTCTACATCTATTATGCCCTGTTTTGGTTGGGTTTTCGAACTTGCTTTTATTTTTGTTAAAACTAAAAACCAATCAAAGGATCTAAAAGCTACACATGTTTTTGTTCAAAGATAGCTTTTGCTCTAGTATAAAACTGAAAGCACCTGAGCAAAAGTTTTATACTAGAGGTGCTTTCAATTTTGTACTAGAACAAAAGCTATCTTTCTGATTTAAAATAAATTATTATGAACTTTTAGAGATCAAACCAGATTTTTTCATTGTTAGCAAATAGAAGACCAAATGTGTATGCTTTCGACACTTCAAGAGTATCCTTTGTCTGGTTTCATAGTTCAAAGTTGTAGAATGTACTTTTCCCTTAATTTTTTGAATAAAATATTTTACCCTTATCAATTTATGCTTGTTACGTCTGCGGAATTAGAATAATTAATTAATACTGTTGCGTGTATAGCAAGTTTATCAGCGCGAGTAATCAGAGCGATAGCTGTGAACAGTGAAGGAACAGTAATGGGAATGCTCAGGACGCATGAATTCCACGCGCATTTAATCGGAGCGGCCAAGGCCCATGAAGTCTATGTGAACAGTGTCTATGAACAATGACAGAACAGTAATCGGAACAATCAGGACACGCCACTTCCACGTGGACAGTACATGTGAACAGTGAAGTGTTGTGGCTGGCTGGAGCATTGCCGCGCCATTCTCCATGGCGCGTCAGTGCCGCGCCCAGATCCGCGGCGCGGCAGCCCCCACCACGTCAGCGTTCAGCAGTCCTAGTTGCTGCCACGTCATCGATCCTACCGCGCCCCATGCATGGCACGGCAACGTGATTTCGCTGCGTCATACGAATAGGCGCGACCAAAAATGTTAGTTTAAAAAAAATAAACAATATCATATTTAAAAATAGTTTTAAAAAAGTGTTAAAAAAAATTCTCCACCACGTCATTGCCCCAGACGGATCGCCTTGCATTGGTGCGGCACCTCGTCAAATCGTCCGACAAACCAAAGGCTGCCCCCATGGGCCATGGGGCTATCCCATGAGTCAATGTGATCCTGCAACGCACCAGTCTCGGCTGACAGAAATCAGAGTGTGAGCCCCCATGGCCCACAGAAAGTGGAGCGCATTGAAAGTGGACAGCATTGTATCCCCTAGGGACAGCATATTTACGAGTATAAATTTATCACCATTCGACCAAAAATAAATTCGATCACAAGTGTGCTCCAGCGACCAAATAAAATACTAGTCACAAACGTACAAGTTAATATAATACTGTTGGTTACAAAAAGTCACACGCGCTGTACATATATATGCTACCAGCTAAGGACGAAAACGGTCGAACTCGGTCGAAAAACTCCTCAACCGTTTTCTACTTTTACATTTAAAATACGAAAACGAAAGCGAAAGCGAAAGCGGACAAGTCGGACACGAAAACGAGCACGAACTTACGGAATATTTAAAATTTTGGAAACGAACCAATTCGAGTGGAATTATGTCGAACACGGTCGGTATGCGAAAATTCAATACGAAATACCGACCCACAGTGCATAGTATTAAACAAGTGCACGACCAAATACATAATAAGTTCACAACTAACAAGTGCATTATCTAGTTCAAGTGCATAGCATTAAACAAGTGCACGACCAAATACATAATAAGAGAGATGAGGCTGGGCGCCATCTATAAGAGAGAGCAGCTAGCCACCAGTAGAAAGAACGCAGCTGCATGGTGAGCAGCCTGTAATTGGGCTGTATGCCCTGTGCAGTTGGCCAAATTCGGTTTAAACCGAATTTTGAATTCGGAATATTTCAAATTAAAAGTAGAAAAGTAGAAAACGGTCGAAAAATGTGTAAACTGTTTTCTACTTTTACATTTGAAATACGAAACATCTCAAATGCGAAAGCGAAAACGGTAAAGTCGGACAAGAAAATACGGATTCGATCGGATTAAATATAGAAAACGATACAGTTCAGTTCGGGATATTTCCGTTCCGTTTTTCATCCTTACTACCAACGTGGATAGATAGAGCTATATATATATAGGGCATAGAGGTGATCAAAGTTATTTCACCGGATCAATTTGGAACGGAGGGTGTACTAATTAGGAGACCATGCATGCAAGGATCAAACAAAAAAAATGAGCGGACAAAAAAAAGACAGAAATTTTATCTTTTTATTATTAATTAGGTATACACATGTATAGGCATAGAGTTAGTTTGAAGCGATGAAATTAAGTATTGCTCTCTGTTCAAATTTATAATGCCTCTCGGCTTTTATACGTACACTGTTAGACTAATTGTAATTAGGCCTACATTTGTGGCATGTAATCACGCTAATTGTGGTAGGCTTGCAGTCACCCATGCGTGTATATATATGTACCTTGTACCTACAGATGGAATACAATCAATATTCCTCAATTTACATGGTATCACGCGGTACGATCCGCACCCGCTTCCGCAACTCACGCGCTGCCGGTCCCTGCTCGCCGCCCCAGCTGCCGATCCCATCGCCTGGAGCGCCGCTGACCCGACCGCCGCGTCTGACCACCTGCGCCGATCCACTCGCCACTCCCTGGCCGCCGACCTCGTCGCCCGGAGTGCCGCTGACCTGATCGCCGCACCGCCTGGCCCCGTCGCTCGTCCTCCCAGCCGGGCGCCGTCGGGCGTCACCACCGACCCTACCTCGCCATGGCCGGGGGAGATGGGGCCGACGCTACTGCCGCGGCCGCGGCGGCCAAGGCCGCTGAGGATCGCCGTCTGGCAGCCGAGGCTGCTGCCCGCGCCGACGCTGCACGGCTCGCTGAGGAAGCGCGCCTACGCCTCGATGCCTTCGAGGCCGCCCATGAATCCGTCTGGGCGCAGGCCACCGCCGTCGTCAACGTCAAGGCCATGATTCCCATCGTCCTCGACAAGGCCACCGGCACGTACACCAAGTGGCGTGGCATGTTCCTCACCGTGCTGGGCAAATATGCCTTGACCCCGCACGTCCTCGACGACGAGACGCTCCCTGACCGCCCCGTCTGGGTCCAGGTGGACTGCGTCGTGCTGTCATGGATCTTCGCCACCGTCTCCAGCGACCTCCAGCAGTCGCTCATGATCTGCCAACGTCGCGCTCGCGAGGCCTGGTGCTACCTCGAGGACGAGTTCCTCGGCCAGAAGGAGTCCCGCGCCCTTCTCCTGGAGACGCAGTTCCGCAATCTTCGCCAGGACTCCATGTCGATCACCGATTTCTGCCGCAAACTAGAGACCATGGCGGCGTCCCTCGCCGAATTCGGCGACCCCATCGGCGATCGCCAGATGGTGCTCACTCTCCTGCGTGGCCTCAGTGGCAAGTATCGCCACATGGTGTCTATCCTGAAGATGCATCGCCCGTTCCCGACGTTCGCCGAGGCGCGCACCCACCTCTTGCTCGAGGAAATCGACATCGACGCTCGGCCTCCGTCTCCGCCCGCGGCCCTCGTCACCACGACGCAGCCACCTCCTGCTGCTCCACACGCCCGCCAGGGCGCGCCCCCTGCCCGCATGGGCCAGCCGGGTGGGCAACCGGCCGGCCAGCGCAACGGGCGCCGGCGTGGCAAGGGCGGGCGCAACCAGCAGGGTGGCCAGCCGGGTGGCCAGGGCAGCCACCAGCAGGCCCAGACCGGCTACGGTGGCCACGCCAGCGGCTACGGTGGCCACGGCGGCGGCCACGGCGCCGTTCCTCCCGGGCAGCACGCTGCTCCTCCTGGGCAGCACCCGTCCTTTGCCCATCCCTGGGCTGGGACACTCCAGATGTGGCCCTACGGTCGCCCCCCGCCGCCACAACCGGCCTTCGCCGCGTTCCCTCAGTACAGCGTGCCCGGGGGCGGTCTCTACGGCACCGGCTACCCGCCTGGCTACGGAGGCAGCGCATCGTCGGCACCGACGTTCCAGGGGGCACCGTCGACACCCTGGAACCCCATCCATGGAGGTGCATGGAACCAGGACTCGTTGGCACAGTCCTTCAACACCATGACCCTTCACCCACCACCACCGTCGGAGTGGTACGCCGACTCCGGTGCCGGTTCACACATGTCCGCGGACGCTGGTAAACTCTCCACCATTTCCCCACCCACTTCCTCCACCCCTTCATCTATCATTGTGGGTAATGGTGCTTTACTTCCTATCACTGCCATCGGATCACACACTTTTTCTTTTCCTCATCGTAATCTAGTTCTTAATAATGTTCTTGTTTCTCCACATATCATTAAGAACTTGATTTCCATTCGTCGTTTTACCACCGACAATAATTGTTCCATTGAATTTGATCCGTTTGGTCTCTCTGTGAAGGATTTGCAAACCAGGAACGTGATCGCCAGGTGCAATAGCTCTGGCGACCTCTACCCGTTTTTCTCACCAGCCACCAGCACGTCCGCATTCCTCGCTGCACCCACTTCGCTATGGCACCGTCGTCTCGGACATCTTGGGCGTGATGCTTTGTCCAAACTCATTAGCTCCAGTGCTATTTCTTGTAATAAAGATGATCATCACAGTTTATGTCATGCTTGTCAGCTCGGTCGTCACACTAGACTTCCGTTCCATTCCTCACATTCTAGAGCTGCAAATAAATTTGATTTGATACACTGTGATCTTTGGACATCTCCACTTGTTAGTGTGTCGGGATACAAATATTATCTTGTTATTTTAGATGATTATTCACACTACATTTGGACTTTTCCGCTCCACCTAAAATCCAAAACTTTTTCTACTCTTTCTAACTTCTTTGCATATGTTCACACGCAGTTCGGCCTCACCATCAAGAACGTTCAGTGCGACAACGGCCGGGAGTTCGACAATTCTCAGGCCCGCACGTTCTTTCTTACTCATGGTGTTGCCCTTCGCATGTCCTATCCATATACCTCCCAACAAAATGGCAAGGCCGAACGCTCAATTCGTACTATCAATGATATTTTGCGTTCTCTCTTGTTTCAGGCGAGTCTTCCTCCGGTCTACTGGGTTGAGGCCCTTAACACCGCCACATACCTTGTCAACCGGCTTCCCACCAAAGCACTTGCCTCTTCCACTCCCTACTTTAATCTTTTGCTTGCGGTACCTACAAGCCACACCCAGTCAGGCCGTGGCCTTGCCCGGTGACCATGTTGGCTGGCCCGGAGCCCAAGACCGCCTTGACTACTGGCCTTGTGGTGACCTGACCCCGCTTCGGGCCACAGAGCCGGCCTGCCTTTGGTCACGACGCCTTGACTCGGTGGCCACGCCCTCGACGACCACGGTAGCCGGCCGGTGGGTCTGATGCCCGGCCCGGTGGCCCGTCTTCGACCACGGCTCGACCGCCCGACGACTACGCTCGACCGACCATGGCTCCGGCGCACCTTCCACTACAGCCGGCACTGCTGCCCCTGCTCCTCTCGGACAGGTTGCTGCCAGCAGTGCCCCGGCTGTCTCCAGCGGCAATGGCCGCACCGTCGACACGCGACCGGTTGCCGTCGTCCCCGTCACCAACGCGCACTCCATGCGGACCCGTGGCAAGTCTGGCATTGCACAGCCCATGGACAGACTCAACCTCCACGCTGTGCCCATGTCGCCTGTGCCCTCATCTGTTAGTGGAGCTCTGTCGGATCCCAATTGGCGCTCCGCTATGCAAGCTGAGTATGATGCTTTGATCGCCAACAACACCTGGACTCTTGTGCCACGACCTCCTGGTGTTAATCTGGTAACCGGCAAATGGATTTTTCGACACAAACTTCACACAGATGGTTCCTTGGATCGCTACAAGGCACGCTGGGTTCTTCGTGGTTTTACCCAGCGACCTGGTATTGATTATGATGAGACATTCAGCCCCGTTGTGAAGCCAGCGACGATCCGAGTGGTTCTTTCTATGGCTCTCTCTCAGGACTGGCCCATTCATCAGCTGGATGTGAAGAATGCGTTCTTGCATGGCACTCTCACTGAGACAGTATACTGCATTCAACCTGCAGGGTTTGTGGACTCCTCTCGCCCTGAATTTGTCTGTCGGCTCAACAAATCTCTATATGGCTTGAAGCAAGCTCCTCGTGCCTGGCACAATCGGTTTGCTTCTCACATTCTTTCTCTTGGTTTTGTTGAAGCAAAGTCAGATACCTCCTTATTCATTCTCCGACGAGGTTCAGCCACAGCTCTATTGTTGCTCTATGTGGATGATATTGTTCTCACTGCCTCCTCTGACAGTCTTCTGCGGCAGATTATTGGGGCACTTCAGCATGAATTTGCTATGACTGACATGGGTCCTCTTCACCACTTCTTGGGTATTTCAGTGACACGTTCTACTGGTGGTTTGTTTCTTTCTCAGCGCCAGTATTCTCAGGACATTTTGGAGCGAGCCGGGATGAGTGAGTGCAAGCCTTGCAGCACCCCTGTTGATGTACACTCCAAATTGTCCGCATATGGTCCTCCTGTCACTGATCCCACACAGTACCGCAGCCTCGCCGGAGCTTTGCAGTACTTGACCTTCACCCGTCCAGACATTGCATTCGCAGTTCAGCAGGTGTGCCTATTTATGCATGACCCTAGAGAGCCTCACCTTGCGGCTCTCAAGAGGATTCTACGGTATCTGCGAGGTACTCTCTCTCTTGGTCTGACCATGCGTCGTTCGTCGCCTACAGAGCTTGTTGTCTACACAGATGTAGACTGGGCTGGTTGTCCAGATACTCGTCGCTCCACTTCTGGCTATGCAGTGTTCTTAGGTGACAACCTGGTGTCCTGGTCGTCCAAGCGTCAGCACACAGTCTCGCGATCCAGCGCTGAGGCTGAGTACCGTGCTGTGGCACACGGCGTGGCTGAAGCCACCTGGCTACGACAGCTACTGGTTGAGCTTCACTGCCCTCTTCGCCGAGCCACTTTGGTCTATTGTGATAATGTCAGTGCTGTGTATCTCTCCAGCAATCCAGTGCAGCATCAGCGAACGAAGCATGTAGAAATCGATATTCACTTTGTTCGAGAGAAGGTTGCACTTGGTCATGCACGGGTTCTTCATGTTCCTACGACATCACAGTATGCTGACGTCTTCACTAAGGGTCTCCCTACCTCGCTGTTCTAGGAGTTCCGGTCCAGTCTGACCATTAGCGATGCCCCTGATTAGACTGCGGGGGAGTGTTAGACTAATTGTAATTAGGCCTACATTTGTGGCATGTAATCACGCTAATTGTGGTAGGCTTGCAGTCACCCATGCGTGTATATATATGTACCTTGTACCTACAGATGGTATACAATCAATATTCCTCAATTTACATACACAATTTTTACTATGCACTTAGATATACACCGTATGTAGATAAATAGTGAAAGTAAAAAAATCAAAATACTATCATTTCTCTTTTAATTAATTGGAGCTGCTGCGCGCGCAGCTTCCTCGGCGCCCTGTCTGGGTTTCTCCTGCTACAGAGCTCAGACCAAGAACAGGCGGTGAGCCCACCTTGCTTCCAACGCAAAAATATCTGCCCCGCTTACTACTGTGTTACCACTAATGCAAGCTGCTGCTTGCAGGCGCCACCCACACCCATCGAGATTGCGGGGCATGGAGCTGGTTTCCGCGAAACCCTCGGGTAGTACATGAGAGGATTTGGGCGAGGACAGGATTACCATAGTTGTTGGAGGAGTTTGTTACGATATTCTTCTTACTATAGATGGCCATTCGGGCCGCCCCACCCGGCCCGGCACGGGCCCGTGCTCGGCGCGGCCCGGAGGTCATCGGGCCAGCATGGCCCGTCAGGTACATCGTGCCGTGCCGTGCTGGCCCACGGGCAGCACTAGCGGCCCAAGCACGGCCCAAAAGGCCTCGTGCCATACCGTGACGGCCCGATGGCCTGACTGGCCCAGCGTGCCCGTGCCAACCCAAGGCCCAACACCCCCAGGCTAAAAAAAAACATGTTGAGCTCAGATTTTTTCACAGATTACAAGTAAACAGGTTTCAACAAGTTCTCAGTTACATCTTTCAACAAGTTCTCGGCTATCTTTCAACAAGTAAACATTTTTCACAGATCACAAGTAACATAAATGTAAACATAAATAACTGATATATTAGCTGCTTAGTGCTACAGAGCCCACCTTGCTTCCAACACAAAAATATCTGCCCCGCTTACTACTGTGTTACCACTAATGCAAGCTGCTGCTTGCAGGCGCCACCCACACACATCGAGATTGCGGGGCATGGAGCTGGTTTCCGCGAAACCCTCAGGTAGTACATGAGAGGATTCGGGCGAGGACAGGATTACCATAGTTGTTGGAGGAGTTTGTTACGATATTCTTCTTACTATAGATGGCCATTTGGGCCGCCCCACCCGGCCCGGCACGGGCCCGTGCTCGGCGCGGCCCGGAGGTCATCGGGCCAGCATGGCCCGTTAGGTACATCGTGCCGTGCCGTGCTGGCCCACGGGCAGCACTAGCGGCCCAAGCACGGCCCAAAAGGCCTCGTGCCATGCCGTGACGGCCCAATGGCCTGACTGGCCCAGCGTGCCCGTGCCAACCCAAGGCCCAACACCCCAGGCTCAAAAAAAACATGTTCAGCTCAAATTTTTTCACAGATTACAAGTAAACAGGTTTCAACAAGTTCTCAGTTACATCTTTCAACAAGTTCTCGGCTATCTTTCAACAAGTAAACATCTTTCACAGATCACAAGTAACATAAATGTAAACATAAATAACTGATATATTAGCTGCTTAGTGCTACAGAGCCCACCTTGCTTCCAACACAAAAATATCTGCCCCGCTTACTACTGTGTTACCACTAATGCAAGCTGCTGTCCGCAGGCGCCACCCACACCCATCATGTGGCTGTCATTCCACACTGCTAACAACCATATTTTTCTTTGGGTGCCAACCACTGCGGATGCCCTTGTCATGTGGCTGTCATTCCACTTCCAGAGTCAAGAGCAGGGGCTGGATCTGGACGGCGGGAGAAGGCGTGAAGCTTCCCCGACGACGATCCCGACGACCTTCTGCTTGAGGCCAAGAGCACCAGGCGGCCATTCTCGATCTGGGTAGGCCTTCGTCCCTCTCTGTCCACGACATGCTGCTCACCTTGTCACCAACACAATCGTCCTCACTTACCAAGCTGCTGCGTGCAGGAGCCACCATCCCCATCGAGCTTGCGGGCCATGGAGCTGGTGACGGGGGCGATGGGGAGCCTGCTCCCCAAGCTGGGCGAGCTGCTCAAGGAGGAGTACGGCCTGCAAAAGGGCGTGAAGAAGAAGATCGAGTCTCTCTCACGGGAGCTCACGATGGTGCACGCCGTCCTCCGCAAGATCGGCGATGTTCCACCGGACCAGCTCGACGAGCTGGTCAGGCTCTGGGCGAGTGAAGTCAGGGAGGCATCCTACGATATGGAAGACATCGTCGACACATTTCTGGTGCGCGTTGAAGACCCTAATGAGGCTACTGAGCCACACGTGCTCCGGCGCCTCCGGAAAAAGGTGGGCAGCCTGTTCAAGAAGAGCAAGGCTCGCCGCAACATCTCTAGCCAGATCCAAGAAATCTACGAGAAGCTTGCGGAGTTGGCAGCAAGGCGTGACCGGTACAAAACACCTGACAGCGTTGTCACCAAGCCAGCAACGACCATCGACCCTCGCATCTTGAATCTGTACAAGAGTGCAACAGAGCTTGTTGGCATTAAGGGACCAAGGGACGAGCTCATAAATATGCTGTCCCTAGGGGATGGCGACGAGGATCTGCCTAGTACTACAAAGATGAAGATCCTCTCTGTCGTTGGATCTGGAGGGCTAGGCAAGACCACTCTTGCCAAAGCTGTCTATGACCACCTCAAACCGCGCTTCGAGTGCCGGGCTTTTGTTCCAGTGGGTCAGAATCCTGACATCAAGAAAGTCTTTGGAGACATTCTCATAGCCCTTGATGAGCAAACTTACACTCATCCCAAATTAATGGGTTTGGATGAAAATCAGCTCATGGGCAAACTCAACGAATTCGTCAAGGAAAAGAGGTACGAGCTAATATGATCACCGATTCATTAATCATTGCTACTCATCACTGGCTCACTGCTAAAAAATAATTATAGCCGCTTTTAGATTATGTAGCTGCACAATTATTGGTTCTTTATATCTTATTTATTTTTAATAAAGGAAAGTGATGAAAGGAACATAACGAAATGGTGATATACGAATAAAAAAACTATAAATGATGTCTCGTATATTTATTTACCATTTCTTGTACTGTCTTGTGAATATGTAGGTGTTTGATTGTTATTGATGATATATGGGACAAGAAGACCTGGAAATTAGTCAGATGTGCTCTGCAAGAAAGTAATTGTGGAAGTAGACTTGTGATCACTACACGCATTTCTGAAGTTGCCGCGTATGCTGATGAACATTACAAAATACAGCCACTTTCCCAAGATAACTCCGAAAAATTATTGTATGCAAGCATAGTTGACGGTGAAGGGAAGTATTTCGATAGTCTTTCGGCTGAGACATGTGAAAGAATTTTGAAGAAATGTGGCGGCGTGCCACTTGCTATCATTACAATAGCCAGTTTGTTGGCTAGTAAACCAGGAGAGGACTGGTCTGAGGTCTACAACTCAATTGGATTTGGGCATGAAGGCAATGATGACGTAGATAATACCAGAAGGATATTGTCTTTTAGCTACTATGATCTGCCTTCACATCTGAAGGCTTGCTTATTGTATCTAAGCGTATTTCCGGAAGATAGTATCATACAGAAAAATAGTTTGATATGGATGTGGATAGCTGAAGGTTTCATCTCTGAGGAACAAGGAGCAGATGCAGGGGTAAGATCATTATTTGAGCTCGGGGAGAGGTACTTTAATGAATTGATAAATAGAAACATGATCCAGGCACAGGAGAGAAGACATAAAGGGTACGTTGATGCCTGCTCGGTTCATGATATGGTTCTTGATCTGATACATCAATTGTCAAGTGAAGTAAATTTTGTCACTGTATTGAATGGTTGTGAGCGACAGAAACTTCAGCGGAGCATTTCTCGCAGGTTAGCCCTACAGTGTGTTGAAGAGCACAGCGTTAGTCAGCTGGCTAATGTAGCTGTGGAGAAAGTGAGATCCATCTTTGCCAGTCGGTGCAATTTTGGTGCATTATGTCCACGCTTCCCATTTTTACGTGTAGTAGAGATGGTAAGATGTTCTGTTCCCAGAGACCGCGGCAAAGATGTGTTGGATCATCTTGAGAGTTTACTTCACTTGAGGTACCTCAGAGTAGGGAGTATCCTTATCACTGAGCTTCCTAGGGAGGTAAGATATCTGAGGTTTCTGCAAACACTGGATTTACGGAACAGCTGGATAGAGGAGCTGCCCGAGGAGGTGGGACTTCTGACGCAACTTGTTTGCCTACGATGTAGTCACGAGACAAGAGTGCCGGCTGGTTTGATCGGTAAGCTGACATCATTGCAAGAGTTGTGTGTATGGTGTGAAAAAGATGATACATTGCAGTTTGTGAATCAGCTAGGTCTGCTGAGGGAACTGAGGGTGCTCAAGGCTAATATTCGTGCTAGGATCAGTAAGAGCATCGAGAGTGCTTTGCTGGACTCCCTGGGCCATCTGCACAACATCCAGGAACTTAAGATTACAGCTCGCTGGAACTGGGACTGGCAGAGCGTCAATGCAGGACGGGTCTCCTGTCGGCATCTCCGTTTGCTGCGTTTGGACTGCTTCGTGTTCTCTGCACTGCCGGCGTGGATTAACTCGTCGCTTGCTCCAAACCTATGCTATCTGGATCTGCTAGTGGTAGCTGTGGAAGACCAGGACATGGAAACCCTTGCCAAGTTGCCAGAGCTCAGTTGCCTCATACTGTGTTCAAAAAGTGACACCAAGTCAGTAGTTAGCATAAAGATTCGTACTGATGAAGGTGTTGTCTACTTTCGCAAGTTGAGATTCTTAAAGATAGATGGTGCATCTATCTGGTTTGATCTGCGCGGCAGCAAGTACTGCAACAGCAGCAGGGTAGCATCATCTAATACTATCATGCCACGTCTTGAATCCCTTGAGTTTGATGTCCATGTGCGGTCCCTAAAAGACGAGAACCTGCAGCTTGGTTTTTACAAGATGCTTGGCTTCCAGAACCTTGGAACAAGTTCGCTCCAGCGAGTCAAAGCCGAACTGAACTGTGAAGGTGCCAGTTTTAGGGATGTGGTGGAAGCAGAGGCTGCATTGGAGCACGTGGCCGCAGTCCATCCAAAACATCCCACCCTTCTAATCATGATGGTAGAGGAAGAACATATGATCTCAGGCTACCAAGAGGTATGATGAACTGATCATGCATGCACATTTGAACTTGCTTTCAAAATTCAAATGCTACTGGCTCTGATTTACTATTGCTAGCTTCCTATCTATCTTGCCTTTCTATCTGTATAATGGTCACAATAAAATGTTTATCTGATACATCGTCTCCTTTGAATTATTATTAGTCCTAGCTCAATCGGGTTCTCCTACACAGTATTCCGGGCAAGGGCAACATAGATTATCTAAATAAATAGTTACTCCGTATTAAGTAAGGGTGGGTGGGCCGTGATAGTTAACGTAAAAATATCCTGATTGCCTTGTTCTCGCTTGCATGCATGTAGGGCCTGTTTGTTTTTGGCTCAGATTCATTCTGAACACCAGCGGCTGGATCTGCTGCCTATAGCTCAGATTCCGATCCAAACACGCAGGATTGCAGTGGCCATGCATGCATGTCACCGAGTTGGCCGTGTTGTCTCACAAATGCCATAGTCTGCCAACCGGTTGGCCGTGTTTGTGTGGCTCAAGGCAGATTCATTCATAACATTATGAATTGGTGTCTAACTACTGAAGGAACGTATTTAGAAATGCAAGGAAAAGCACTCAGTTTTGGAATGTGTATGTTGTACATGTTTCTATGATGATGACAGGGAATTCATGAGTGGCCAGCCGAGTGTGCACGTGCTTTTTTTTTTTTTTTCCTCGCAGTTCAATATATTTGTATTTAATTGATAACCGTGATCGAACAAATGGTAGGCATGTATGGAAATGAGCAAAGCCCTGAGTTAGTAACCAAGGCCTGGAAGTTGGCGGACATCGTTGGCTCGGGACAAATTCAAATACTGCGTATGCCAGATCCGACCGCATCTTCAAGCAAAGTATGTTCAGCAACGTTTGCATGTACATCTTCCATTTAAATTAATGCAAGGAATATCACACATCAATATCTGTTCGTGTGCTTATGATTTTCATGACATAGCACACACCGAACAATTCGGTAGAATTTAAGACTGTTATGGTCATATTCACAGCAGTATATAATTCTGATATATAAGCATTGTGTTTTATTTGTTTTCTTTGTAGGTTATGCGCTTGTTGTACACAGATAATGGGCTGGCACTTTTGGCTCTCAGCTCCAATGCTGTTCATAAGCTGTGGAAATGGGAGCACAGGGACAAGAATCCACGTGGCAAGGTTAGATAGGACCACTAGCTTAAGATTTCAACACTGTAGTTCTGTTTGTTGTTTTCTAAAAACCATCCATCATTACTTTTCGTTAGTCATCCAAATATGTTCCACCTGTACTATGGCAACCGGAAAATGGCATTCCAATGACAAACGACACCATTGATGGCAATGACCCTAAAGAAGCAACAGCCTGCACTGCACTATGCAAAAATGACCAGTATCTAATTTCTGCTTCTAGTGGCAAAGTCTCATTGTTCAACATGATGACATTCAAGGTATGCCTTCTTCAGTTGTCTATAACAATAAGTAGTTAATTCCATGATTGATCTCTTACAAATCATGCATGACAACTTCCGTAAAATAATTTTTATTTCGTAGTTGCACCATGGCCTTTCTTTGGCTTCACTAATCTTGTGCAATCTCTCATATATAGGTCATGACTACTTTCATGGCACCTCCACCTGCTGCAACTTTCCTTGCATTCTACCCGTTAGACAATGACATCATAGCTATTGGAAGGGAGGACTCTTCAATTCAAATCTACAATGTCCGTATAGACGAAGTGAGTATTAAACGTGAATCTATCATCCCCTGTTTCCATGAATCTCAAGTATTGGCAAAACTCATTATATATGGTTCTCACTGGAAATGCAGTAATGTACCCATTGTAAAATAATGTGCTCTCGTTTCAGACTATATATCCCCCTCATGTTTTACTTATGTATTAGGATCATGAGATTGTAAATGTTGTTTTACATATGATCTTTTTGACATAACAAATTATGTACTTTTTGCGGGCTTTGAGCACATACCACAAGGTACACATATTACATAGCAACTTTGTGGTAGCTCCCGTCAACAATATGAAGAGTAGTAAGTACCTCGTGGTATATGACCCAAAAAACCTTCATAAACCATACATATGTTGTTAGCTCGACATTTAGAAATTTGAGAATTTTTAACGATAATGGATTCTTCCTATGTGGAACATTATGCTTAGTGTACTAATTACCGTTTAGCTTATATTTAACATCGACGTGCCAAAATATCAACTTATCTTAATCAAATTGCACAGGCTAAAATTGTGCTCACGGGTCATCACAAAAAGATAACTGGACTAGCATTTTCGCAATCAATGGAGGTGCTTGTATCTTCAGGTGCTGATGCTCAGGTGTGAATTCTAATATATATCAAAATTAGGACTAGCGATTATGTTTTTGCTTATAAATTTAAGGGATGCTGAATTAAATACAGTCAAATGTTATGTGTCGGTGTTTTGTGAACCGACTAGTAAATTTAGTGCTGCGCAGCTCTAGGAATCAATGGAAGCACTCAAGACATGGGGAGATTATACTATTTCAGGCCGAAGCCCTACTGTCTCATAGGGGTTGAGTTCGTGTTTCTCAGTTCAACTGCTCAGTTGGCTTACAATGGGGGTGCTCGTAAGCGTGGGTTCAGAAGTGAGAGGACTCGAGAGAATAGATCGATCCCTCTAGAGCCATAGAGAGTGTTTCCTTTTTTCCATCCGCTAGAATGAAGGCCCGGTTCCCTTATGCTTCCGGGGGCCGAGTGACAATTGAAAGGAAAGGGTTCCCATGACCTCAGTGGTCGAGAGCTCGAGGGGGTGGTGGCGCGAGCCCGGTCCATGGGCCCTTTGCATCCTGTCCCAGCTTCTTTTGCATGCTCGGATGTCGTCACGGGTTCCTGTTCTCCACGTCGAGGTATGGTGCGCCATAGCGGCACAGTGCAGGTCGTGGCTGGTATGGTGCGCCATAGCGACATAGTGCGGGTCGTGGCTGTCCTCTTGTAGTCCTATGGGACGTGGGCGCATACTGCGAGGCATGGCCTTCGTCCTTGTGCCTACTGCCCCTGGGGGCGTCGTGCGCTAGTTTGAGTCTATGGCTGTCGTCCTCTGCTGACCGGCCGCCCTCCTGATCATGAAGGGGGCGGCGAGGCATCATCCCACACATGGGTGGTCGGGGGGCAACTTGTTTGTCCTGTTCTGAGGAGTCAAGTCCCTGGACGTGAGACCCGTGCTCTGTTGCGAGCTTGGCCGTACACCTGCCCGTTGAGTCATACAGTGTTTGGGTGGTCCTGTGCCAAATCCTGACATTGCCTAGCCACGGAGTGGCCTTTTGAATTGGTGGGGGGAGCAATCCTAGGGGTGATGCCTCACCCCGAGACCCTGCGGTATGAAGGGTGGTTGATGCATCCTAAGGCCCCACGGTCCGTTGGGTTGTCATCGTCCTTTTGGTCTGAGTGGGTGTGCGGTGCGTGCACGTCTCGTTGTGGCAGACGCATTGAATGCGCCAACCTCCCCTGGTCATATCCGTTGACGGTCAGCCTAGGCCCGGGGTGGTCGATGTCGTGCCTCGTATCCCGACCCGACTGCGTGGTCGGGTGCAACGAGTGGTCGAGGCGCTACACGGATGATGGGCCGTGGCCTGCTGGACCATGAAGTGCTCTTTGCTCCGGCGTAAGCCGCGCTGTGGGGTAACCGGTTTATGCTCCCCCGACATTACGTTAGTCGCATTTCATACCATCCATTAGTCCATTTTCTAAAATATATAAAGATCTATAAATACACTCCACTTTCTAAAAGGTATAAATATCTAAAAATACAGTATTGTTTCTTTCTGAATCATTCTATTCTTGTTTTTTTGCAATTAAATGAAATTTGCAGCTATGTGTTTGGAGCATTGATGGTTGGGAGAAGAAGAAATCAAGATACATCAAACATCCATCTAATGGTTCCGGTGCTTTAGTTGGTGATACAGTGGTGCAGTTTCACTATGATGGAACGCATCTTTTAGTAGTTCATGAGAGTCAGTTGGCGATCTATGATTGGCAATTGGAATGCTTGTGCTCGGTAAGTCATTCACAACATTTTCATAACAATATATTTGCATCTCTTACTAATCATATGCAGTCTTGTCTATTGAGTTGGAGTACTAACATATTACATGATTTATATCATGCTTGTAGAATGCTCCTAATCGTATCGATGCATTATAATAAGCACATTACACACTGATATTTAACCTTCCATAACTTGACAATGCAGTGGTTCCCAAGAGATGCACCCCCTTCCCCAATTTCAAGTGCGGTATACTCACTTGGTTGTTTGTTGGTCTATGCTGGATTTCGTGATGGTGCAATTGGAATATTCGATGCAGAATCTCTTACGTTAAAGTGCAGGATAGCACCCTCTGCCTACATACCATCGTCAATATCCAGGTATGTGGAGTTTCAAGCAGTTCCTATTTTTTTTTGTGAGTGGTAGTTTCAATTCTAGTAACCAACGTCTTGTTTCTGTTACCTCTCTTGTTCCCAGGGATGGTGAAACTGTCTATCCCACAGTTGTCGCTACGCATCCGCGGAAGCCAAACCAGATTGCAGTGGGCATGAGTGATGGTGCAGTTCTTGTGCTGGAGCCGTTGGATACAGACGACGTACAAGTGGGGAGCGACATCACCTCAGAACAACGTCCATCCCGTGATGTCAGCAGTAGCAGACTCAGTTAAATATTTTGGCTTGGCCGCTAGATACATATTCAGTCAAGTGGAACTGATTTTTTATGCACCCATCCAGTTATGTGTACACCATCCATCGTCAGATCTCCTCAAGATCTATATATCTAAGACTAGTGTTTTCATGTTGTTGAGGACTTCCTTATTTTGTAATAAATATGCACGTTGCTAGTGGGTGAGAAATTTCCCTCCCCATCACTCTTCTTCTTCTTTTCAAAAAACATAATTGGATAGTGGGCATTGTATTTTCTTATCTTATTACATACAACGACCTTGGGACAATGCTGAGTATCAGCCTACCCAATTCTCCAGTCAAGTTGGCTTAGGTTGAATTGCAATTGCAATACTCTCGTTTTGTGAATGATGTGAGATTTTGACATGCATTGTAAAAACTCGTTACTAGTGGAGAAAATTGTCCTTGGATATCGTGACGATATGCAGACTAACTCCACTTGTAACGAGTTAGTTTGCATATCATGACTTACTAAAATAATTATGAGAAAAGCGTTCAGGTAAAGAAAAAATGCAGAGGGAAATGAGAGTGACAAAATATGTTTTGTTACTAGGATCGTGTCCGTGCGTTGCTACGGGCAAAACAAACAGCGATAATGGCATACACTGTCTAACGCAGAAGTCAAATCATCATCAACAAAAAGAAACTGTTTATATCATTTCTAATTAATCCATCCGATCAAATTTTTTATTTGACCTAGATCCATTTGCAAAGGAAAATAAACATAACATATGCAGATAAGATGTCCTCGAAAAAATCTCTTGTATATTAATCAACATGTCAATTGTCTGGCATAGCCATTTTCACGCTTGGCAGGGACATCAGACTCCATGGGGTGTAAGAAGACTATGCATAGCTTGTCTGCACCAGAACATGCACGCTATGCAAATTTTTTACAAAGCCAACAGCGCGCAGACCTCGAGTGAAAGAAACAAAGAACATAAAAGTGCTTCTGCAAAAAAGGGTGAATCAAGCGCTGCCTATTATTATTTTTCCAAATGTAGACTTCATGTAAATATGGTGAAACAAAACACAACACATGTAAGTGCTACTGCTACTAAAGTATGATGATCAATAAATTACAATATCTGAAAAACCAATCTTGGCTTCTAGCAGTGTTATTGTGTCTACTGCATCAAAAGTCAAAGCTGTCTTCTGCTTCAAGACAATTTTCAGATAAGTTCACCAAGTCATGATAGCACATCGACTTGCCTCAATGCCTCCTCATCATTGCACACATCCAGGGCATGCCCTGTCCTCGTCACACATCTATATATGCATGCAGTTCAGCATGGCACCCTTGTGGCCTAGCATCCAAAGGCGCCATTGCCTCGCCACTCCCATGCCCATGGCCATCCAGCACACCAAGCAGTACACACCACCGGCTGGTGGTCACTATCCCCGTTGCCCATGGCCATCCAGATCCAGCATGCTGAGCAACATGATGGATGCCCATTTGTGCGTATCTTTAGCTTCAGGGCATTCCTTTGACCGGCTAACCTGCAAAGGTCAAGCGCATCAATTCAATCCCAGGGATACAAGAATGAGACAAAGGAAAATGTCTAGTTATGCTTAAAGCCCAGATTTACTAAACAGTTACATACACTAAACCGAAGGATCAGTCATTTTCTCAGAGAAATTGTGATCCAGCTTTGGTAATAGACTTCATAACTACAATTGTGCAAAATATAGATGTCACCTCATTTGTCGATCAGACATGTAAGAAATTCAAAGTCTCTCTAAGAAAGATTAAGTCCACCCAACTCTCTTTCAAACAGACTTTGCCAAGAAAGAATAATGTCTGCAGACACCGCTGAACCTCAGCAAAAGAGACTTTGCGATCATCTTCGATGCAGTCTACCTACCTACTACCTACTCTAATGGTACTCATTTGTCAATGCTCAATATAAAATGGTTTATTTAACTTGAAGGGGAAGGTGTCCGAGATTAGCTAAGAAAGTTCAGAGTTCTGAAACTCTGCATCCAAACATTCTGCAGGCACCTAGGATGATTTGAACTCACCCAGGTAAGCATTCTTGATCTCTACTTGTTGTTGAGTGTAAACTAAAAAGTATAGTTTAGAAGGAAAAAGACCCGCAAGGTATGAGACGTTGTAGCATCATACTGAATATAATCCAAGGCTCAGCATTAATTAAAGGAAAATAGCAACCAAAAGAAACTACTTCTGGTTAATAAAAAAGTAGAAAAAAGAAACTTGCCGGTGCTGGTTATATCTCTAAATGCACTGCACCCAATGGGAGCTGCCATCATACTACTGGAGGATTTTTGTTAACCAGAGGCAACCCCTAAAACCAGCATGTCATAGTTCAGGCATATTCCAGTATTGTAGATTTGTGGTCAGACATGTTTTTTTCCAGAAAAAGAACATTGCATTACAGTGATTGAATTTTGCGAAGGAGGGTTGTCTTCCAAACATGACTCAGATCCTTCAACATCATATGGGAAGAATTAGGCGAAGGATATGCTAAAAGATAACTACCTCAAATATAGGACTCAGACTATATCTTCAATCACTAACAGATGAAAAAATTTCAAGGAAAGTTCCAAATGACCAAATGAGAATCGTATAAACATAAAGGCACGACAAAAAAAAAATGCGCAACAAGTATATATCGACTAATGAATGAACGGATAAATATTTTAGAAGCCAAATACCACTGTAAAAGTTGGTGGCCTACTGATCTGTAATGCTTGCAAGTTACAGATTATGTGCACTGACCTGATACTTGCCTATGAAATAGTTCTATTCTAGATTGAGCTGCCTAATGTTCTATAGAAAAAAAACTTCATTATTCTATTCCAATCAAATTGAACAGGCTAGTGATCCATGAATAAACATTTTTATATGTAGGAAAGTAAGTGATAAGCCTAGCCTAAGAAAATGTATAACATTGGGGAACAAGAGCAGTCTAGGAGAGGCATGAGTTCAGCAGTACAAATCCTTAGTGTGAATAGAGAAAGCTGTAAGAAAGGAATGGGTACCGATTACCTTTATATGGCCATCACAATTCAGAAAGAAAGCAATGGATCCTTGATGTTTTCAGTCATTGCAGCAAAATGATGTCACTATGAACATGATAAAGTTAAATCCCATCGGCAACAAAGCTCAGCAATATATGTCCTAGCCATGTCCTCGACGAGGCAGCTGAGGTTCCTGAGGAGGGAGTAGAGATCTCCGCCATTGATGTACTCCATGAAGTCGTCTGCAGAAGCGGAGGGGGATCATCACGAGGATGAGATGAGGTTGGTTCGCGATGGCCTTGTCCTCCATCGCAGATCCCAGTCACATCTCCGCCTGGTCTAGGGCAGAGGAGGGAGGCGGCAGCGCGAAGGGAGAGTCGCCGCACCTTGATCCAATCGGCAGAGAGGGAGGGAGGCAAGCGCTGGTGCGGTGGACGCCCTCGAGGCCCACGTCCTCAGGAAATCACTGCAGAGGAGGCGACATCATGGCGATGGGCGAGGCGCAGCCGATAGTTGGAGGCGGCGTCGGCCGATAGTTGGAGGAGGCGTAGCCTGCTCGGTTCATGATATGGTTCTTGATTTGATACATCAATTGTCCAGTGAAGAAAATTTTGTCACTATGTTGAATGGTGGTTGTCACACCCGATTTTAAGGATAAAATGGGATGCATAATCTTATGTGCGCCCAGAGATCAGTCACACACATAAGCCGACAAATTATAAATAGTATCATCACAAGTGTTTATTACATCACGAATAATAAGACATAGTCATCACATAAATGTTGTGGCTGATAAGCCGGCTTATAATGGCAGCCGAACAGAGCCTACACCTTGTCATAAAAAAAACTACACTTGAATGGTGAAGACCCAACAACAATACACTTACTTTTCCAAAAAAAACACTACACTTGATTGGTGCTCTACACATAATTATTATTCATTATTATAGGGTGGTACTTGCAGTTTCTCCACAAAGCAGTGCATACCCTATAATTATTATTCATTATAGGGTGGCACATTGGCCAAACAATCTGGCAACAAATCTATCTGACGATGGTGGAATCAAATCAGAATAAGGCCCTGTGTGGAACTTTGGATCCTATGGTCCAAAGTTTAGCAAATAAACTTGAGACTCCAAATAGGAGGTCTAAAGTGTTGTCTAAAGCTTAGCCGATCTCATAAAACGTTAAACTAAACAAGTGAGCTAAGTGGTAAAAAGTTTTAGTCATTAACTTTAGCCAACTAAAGTTTAGAACATTGGATCCACAAAGTCCCTTATATATATGGTCTACAAGCAAACACCATCCAGGCTTGAACGACGTATCAACGCACAACACTGTCACAAGTGACCTTGAAAAGAAGAAACTACAATGATGCTGCCAAGATCAACAAGGTAATCTACCAATGCTCCTCCTCTGATGATTACAAAAGAAGTGGCACAACCTCTGATCAGGATGGAAACATAATCATATTACCATCTCCTTTGCAACAGCGCAATAAATACATATCAAATAATTTGAAAGATGTAACGGCGATATGTCAAGGAGGTCAGAGCAATGACTTAATTATGTCGATACATCTATTCACGAGTAAAAGATCACAAACCAACAAATGACAAACCAAACATCTATGATATGGACTTCCACATTAACCTCAAAAATTTCATCAGACAAATCAAACAAAGACTACAACTTATGAAAACAATTGAAGGTACGGATCTCAATATTCAAGTCTCGGTTATGTTATTAACTTTTATTTGCAGGTCCACAGATAAACTAACATTGTAATATTTTTATCCATTCCTAAAGAGGGACATCCAACATGTCCATATACTGCACGGAGTCAGCTATACTGGGACACAAAAAGGGAAAAGAAAACGCCAAGCATTGGAATCAAATTAATGTTACATCATTAGTTATGCCACAATGATCCCAAACAATGTCAACTCTATACGTAACTCCCAATTCAAATAAAAGTTAGTTATATGAAGAAATTTTTATTAGTTAATATATATTAAATTGGGTTTTCTATTGCTTATCTAAAGTTAACCTGTGCGGGAGCACGGGTTGATGGCCTAGCGTGGCGTGTCTGCTTTTGTCATGAGTCAATGTGATCCTGCAACGCACCAGTCTTATGGCTGACAGAAATCAGAGTGTGAGCCCCCACGGCCCACAGAAAGCGGAGCGCATTTATACATGGGTCTCACGGCTGATTGAAATCAGGTGGTATTTATATATACTACTATCATTTGACGAGTAATGAAAGCAAATTTTATCACCATTCGACCAAAAATAAATTCGATCACAAGTGTGCTCCAGCGACCAAATAAAATACTAGTCACAAACGTACAAGTTAATATAATACTGTTGGTTACAAAAAGTCACACGCGCTGTACATATATATGCTACCAACGTGGATAGATAGAGCCATATATATAGGGCATGGAGGTGATCAAAGTTATTTCACCGGATCAATTTGGAGCGGTGGGAGTACTATGGCCCCGTTCGCTTCGCTAAAAAAATAAGCCGAAACACTGTTCCGGCTGATTTGTTAGGAGAGAAAAACACAATTCCAACTGAAAAAATAAGCTGAAAAGTATGGATTATAAGACAAGCGAACATGGCCTATTTAGGAGACCATGCATGCAAGGACCAAACAAAAAAAATGAGCGGACCAAAAAAAAAGGACAAAATTTTTATCTTTTTATTATTAATTAGGTATACATATGTACAGGCATAGAGTTAGTTTGAAGCCATGAAATTAAGTACTGCTCTGTCTGTTCAAAATTATAAGACCTCTCAGCTTTTTTAGATACACAGTTTTTACTATGCACTTAGATATACACCGTACGTAGATAAATATCAAAAGTAACATATATAGAAAAATCAAAATATCTAATAATTTAGAAAGGAGGGAGTACATTTAGAATCATTCTAGGGGCTATGACTCTTTTTAGTCCTAATTAAGCTCCACCACTGTACTTTAGATCAGCAGAATCATATTCCCGTTAAGTCCAATGAGCTGGTCCGCATCTAAATTAGTTTACTAGCGACACATCAGAGGGAGCAGAGTTTTTTTTTTCTCTTGTGTGCAACTTCCTGGACTCTGCGTGACACACACACACGTTAATCAAGCAATTAATGGAAAGCTCACCTTTTCTCTTGTCGTCAATTGGAAAAGTTGTCTGCCAGCTCTCTGGTTATTTTTAATTGTCTTGGCCCGCGGGCTCTTCAACCAAGAACAGGCGGTGAATTTGGGTGACCCACCTTGCTTCCAACACAAAAATATCTGCCCACCTTGCGTGCTGGCGCCACCATCCCCATCGAGATTGCGGGCCATGGAGCTGGTGGCGGGGGCGATGGGGAGCCTGCTCCCCAAGCTGGGCGAGCTGCTCAAGGAGGAGTACGGCCTGCAAAAGGGCGTGAAGAAGAAGATCGAGTCTCTCTCACGGGAGCTCACGGTGGTGCACGCCGTCCTCCGCAAGATCGGCGATGTTCCACCGGACCAGCTCGACGAGCTGGTCAGGCTCTGGGCGAGTGAAGTCAGGGAGGCATCCTACGATATGGAAGACATCGTAGACACATTCCTGGTGCGCGTTGAAGACCCTAATGAGGCTACTGAGCCACACATGCTCCGGCGCCTCCGGAAAAAGGTGGGCAGGCTGTTCAAGAAGAGCAAGGCTCGCCACAAAATCTCTAGCCTAATAGATGACATTAATGAGAAGCTTGAGGAGGTGGCAACAAGGAGAGGCAGGTACACACTTGACCGCATTGTCGCCAGCCCTATAGCTGCAAACACCATCGACCCTCGCATCCTGAATCTATACAAAAGGGCAACCGAGCTTGTTGGCATTGAGGGACCAAGGGACGAGCTCATAAATATGCTGTCCCTAGGAGATGGCGACGTGGATCTGTCTAGTACTACAAAGATGAAGATCCTCTCTGTCGTTGGATTTGGAGGGCTAGGCAAGACCACTCTAGCCAAAGCTGTCTATGACCACCTCAAACCGCGCTTCTAGTGCCGGGCTTTTGTTCCAGTCGGTCAGAATCCTGACATCAAGAAAGTCTTTGGAGACATTCTCCTAGCCCTTGATGAGCAAACTTACACTCGTCCCAAATTAATGGGTTTGGATGAAAAATCAGCTCATGGGCAAACTCAACGAATTCGTCAAGGAAAAGAGGTACGAGCTAATATGATCACCGATTCATTAATCATTGCTACTCATCACTGGCTCACTGCTAAAAAATAATTATAGCCGCTTTTAGATTATGTAGCTGCACAATTATTGGTTATGTATATCTTATTTATTTTAATAAAGGAAAGTGATGAAAGGAACATAACAAAATGGTGATATACAAATAAAAAAACTATAAATGATGTCTCGTATATTTATTTACCATTTCTTGTACTGTCTTGTGAATATGTAGGTGTTTGATTGTTATTGATGATATATGGGACAAGAAGACCTGGAAATTAGTCAGATGTGCTCTGCAAGAAAGTAATTGTGGAAGTAGACTTGTGATCACTACACGCATTTCTGAAGTTGCCGCATATGCTGATGAATCTTACAAAATACAACAACTTTCTCATGATAACTCTGAAAAATTATTGTACGCAAGAATAGTTGACGGTGAAGGGAAGTATTTCGATAGTCTTTCGGCTGAGACATGTGAAAGAATTTTGAAGAAATGTGACGGCGTGCCACTTGCTATCATTACAATAGCCAGTTTGTTGGCTAGTAAACCAGGAGAGGACTGGTCTGAGGTCTACAATTCAATTGGTTTTGGGCATAAAGGCAATGATGACGTAGATAATACCAGAAGGATATTGTCTTTTAGCTACTATGATCTGCCTTCACAGCTGAAGGCTTGCTTATTGTATCTAAGCGTATTTCTGGAAGATAGTATCATAGAGAAAAATAGTTTGATATGGATGTGGATAGCTGAAGGTTTTATCTCTGAGGAACAAGCAGCAGCAGCAGGGGTAGGATTATTTGAGCTCGGGGAGAGGTACTTTAATGAATTGATAAATAGAAACATGATCCAGGCACAGGAGAGAAGACATGAAGCTAGGGTACGTTGATGCCTGCTCGGTTCATGATATGGTTCTTGATCTGATACATGAATTGTCAAGTGAAGTAAATTTTGTCACTGTATTGAATGGTTGTGAGCGACAGAAACTTCAGCGGAGCATTTCTCGCAGGTTAGCCCTACAGTGTGTTGAAGAGCACAGCGTTAGTCAGCTGGCTAATGTAGCTATGGAGAAAGTGAGATCCATCTTTGCCAGTGGGTGCAATTTTTGTGCATTATGTCCACGCCTCCCTTATTTACGTGTAGTAGAGATGGTAGGATGTTCTGTTTCCATAGACTGCGGCAAAGATATGTTGGATCATCTTGGGAGTTTACTTCACTTGAGGTACTTCAGACTAGAGAAAATCTTTATCACTGAGCTTCCTAGGGAGGTAAGATATCTGAGGTTTCTGCAAACACTGGATTTACGGAACAGCTGGATAGAGGAGCTGCCCGAGGAGGTGGGACTTCTGACGCAACTTGTTTGCCTACGATGTAGTTACGAGACAAGAGTGCCGGCTGGTTTGATCGGTAAGCTGACATCATTGCAAGAGTTGTGTGTATGGTGTGAAAAGGATGATACATTGCAGTTTGTGAATCAGCTAGGTCTGCTGAGGGAACTGAGGGTGCTCCAGGCTAATATTCGTGCTAGGATCAGTGAGAGCATCGGGAGTGCTTTGCTGGACTCCCTGGGCTATCTGCACAATATCCAGGAACTTCAGATTTCGGGCATATGTACAGGTAAGGACTGGCACTGGCAGAGCGTCAATGCTGGATCGGTCTCCTGTCGGCATCTCTGTTTCCTTCATTTGGATCGCTTGGTGTTCTCTGCACTGCCGGCGTGGATTAACTCGTCGCTTGCTCCAAACCTATGCTATCTGGATCTGCTTGTGGTAGCTGTGGAAGACCAGGACATGGAAACCCTTGCCAAGTTGCCAGAGCTTAGTTGCCTCATACTGCATTTGACTGGCACCAAATTAGTGAGCATAAAGCTTCGTGCTGAAGGTGTTGGCTACTTCCGCAAGTTGAGATTCTTAAAGACTCGGTTCATTTATCAGGTTTGATGTGCACGGCAGCGAGTGCAACAGCAGCAGGGTACCATCTAATAATACTATCATGCCAGGTCTTGAATCCCTTGAGTTTGGTGTCCATGTGCGGTCCCTAAAAGACGAGAACCTGCAGCTTGGTTTTGACAAGATGCTTGGCTTCCAGAACCTCGGAACAAGTTCGCTCCAGCGAGTCAAAGCCGAAGTGAACTGTGAAGGTGCCAGTATTTGGGATGTGGAGGAAGCAGATGCTGCATTGGAGCACGCGGCCGCAGTCCATCCAAAACATCCCACCCTTCTAACCAACAGGGTATACCCACAATGTATGAAGCCACGCTACCAAGAGGTATGATGAACTGATCATGCATGCACATTTGAACTTGCTTTCAAAATTCAAATGCTACTGGCTCTGATTTACTATTGCTAGCTTCCTATCTATCTTGCCTTTCTATCTGTATAATGGTCACAATAAAATGTTTATCTGATACATCGTCTCCTTTGAATTATTATTAGTCCTAGCTCAATCGGGTTCTCCTACACAGTATTCCGGGCAAGGGCAACATAGATTATCTAAATAAATAGTTACTCCGTATTAAGTAAGGGTGGGTGGGCCGTGATAGTTAACGTAAAAATATCCTGATTGCCTTGTTCTCGCTTGCATGCATGTAGGGCCTGTTTGTTTTTGGCTCAGATTCATTCTGAACACCAGCGGCTGGATCTGCTGCCTATAGCTCAGATTCCGATCCAAACACGCAGGATTGCAGTGGCCATGCATGCATGTCACCGAGTTGGCCGTGTTGTCTCACAAATGCCATAGTCTGCCAACCGGTTGGCCGTGTTTGTGTGGCTCAAGGCAGATTCATTCATAACATTATGAATTGGTGTCTAACTACTGAAGGAACGTATTTAGAAATGCAAGGAAAAGCACTCAGTTTTGGAATGTGTATGTTGTACATGTTTCTATGATGATGACAGGGAATTCATGAGTGGCCAGCCGAGTGTGCACGTGCTTTTTTTTCTTTTTCCTCGCAGTTCAATATATTTGTATTTAATTGATAACCGTATCGAACAAATGGTAGGCATGTATGGAAATGAGCAAAGCCCCTGAGTTAGTAACCAAGGCCTGGAAGTTGGCGGACATCGTTGGCTCAGGACAAATTCAAATACTGCGTATGCCAGATCCGACCGCATCTTCAAGCAAAGTATGTTCAGCAACGTTTGCATGTACATCTTCCATTTAAATTAATGCAAGGAATATCACACATCAATATCTGTTCGTGTGCTTATGATTTTCATGACATAGCACACACCGAACAATTCGGTAGAATTTAAGACTGTTATGGTCCTATTCAGAGCAGTATATAATTCTGATATATAAGCATAGTGTTTTATTTGTTTTCTTTGTAGGTTATGCGCTTGTTGTACACAGATAATGGGCTGGCACTTTTGGCTCTCAGCTCCAATGCTGTTCATAAGCTGTGGAAATGGGAGCACAGGGACAAGAATCCATGTGGCAAGGTTAGATAGGACCACTAACTTAAGATTTCAACACTGTAGTTCTATTTGTTGTTTTCTAAAAACCATCCATCATTACTTTTCGTGAGTCATCCAAATCTGTTCCACCTGTACTATGGCAACCGGAAAATGGCATTCCAATGACAAACGACACCATTGATGGCAGTGACCCTAAAGAAGCTACATCCTGCACTTCACTATCCAAAAATGACCGCTATCTAATTTCTGCTTCTAGTGGCAAAGTCTCATTGTTCAACATGATGACATTCAAGGTATGTCTTCTTCAGTTGTCTATAACAATAAGTAGTTAATTCCATGTTTGATCTCTTACAAATCATACATGACAACTTCCGTAAAATAATTTTTATTTTATAGTTGCACCATGGCCTTTCTTTGGCTTCACTGATCTTGTGCAATATCTCATATATAGGTCATGACTACTTTCATGGCACCTCCACCTGCTGCAACTTTCCTTGCATTCTACCCGTTAGACAATAACATCATAGCTATTGGAAGGGAGGACTCTTCAATTCAAATCTACAATTTCCGTAAAGACAAAGTGAGTATTAAACTTGAATCTATCATCCCCTGTTTCCATGAATCTCAGAGTATTGGCAAAACTCATTATATATGGTTCTCACTAGAAATGCAGTAATGTACCCCATTGTAAAATAATGTGCTCTCGTTTCAGACTATATATCCCCTCATGTTTTACTTATGTATTAGGATCATGAGATTGTAAATGTTGTTTTACATATGATCTTTTTGACATAACAAATTATGTACTTTTTTCGGGCTTTGAGCAGATACCACAAGGTACACATATTACATAGCAACTTTGTGGTAGCTCCCGTCAACAATATGAATAGTAAGTACCTCGTGGTATATGACTCAAAAAAACTTCATAAACCATACATATGTTGTTAGCTCGACATTTAAAAATATGAGAATTTTTAACGATAATGGATTCTTCCTATGTGGAACATTATGCTTAGTGTACTAATTACTGTTTAGTTTATATTTAACATCGACGTGCCAAAATATCAACTTATCTTAATCGAATTGCACATGTTAAAATTGTGCTCATGGGTCATCACAAAAAGATAACTGGACTAGCATTTTCACAATCAATGGAGGTGCTTGTATCTTCAGGTGCTGATGTTCAGAAGTGAGAGGACTCGAGAGAATAGATCGATCCCTCCAGACCATAGAGAGTGTTTCCTTTTTTCCGTCCGCTAGAATGAAGGCTCGGTTCCCTTATGCTTCCGGGCGGAGTGACAATTGAAAGGAACGGGTTCCCACGACCCGAGTGGTCGAGAGCTCGAAGGGAGGGTGGCGGTAGGCAAGCCCGGTCCGTGTGCCCTCTGCATCTTGTCCTAGCTTCTATTGCATGCTCGGATGTCGTCATGGGTTCCTGTTCTCCATGTCGAGGTATGGTGCGCCATAGCGGCACAGTGCGGGTCGCGGCTGGTATGGTGCGCCATAGCGGCATAGTGCGGGTCGTGGCTGTCCTCTTGTAGTCCTATGGGACGTGGGCGCATAGTGCGAGTCGTGGCCTTCGTCCTTGCGTCTACTGCCCTCAGGGGGCGTCGTGCGCTAGTTTGAGTCTATGGCTGTCGTCCTCTGCTGACCGGCCGCCCTCCTGATCATGAAGGGGGCGGCGAGGCTTCATCCCACACACGGGTGGTCGGGGGTCAACTTGTTTGTCCGGTTCCAAGGAGTCAATTCCCTAGACGTGAGACCCATGCTCTGTGGCGAGCGTGGCCGTACACCTACCCGTCGAGTCATACAGTGTTTGAGCGGTCCCGTGCCATATCCTGACATTGCCTGGCCATGGAGTGGCCTTTTGAATTGGTGGGGGGAGCAGTCCGAGGGGTGATGCCTCACCCCAAGACCCTACGGTCCGAAGGGTGGTCGATGCATCCTAAGGCCCCACGGTTCCCCACGGTCCGTACTGGATCAGGCCGCAGAACGCGACTTTCGCGCCGCCGAGGTTGGAGCGCACGACGTCCATGTAGGTGTAGTTGCGCTTCCCCATCTCCGGGTCGCCCGTGCAGTAGCACTCGGCGAGCAGCGTGGCCGTGTAGTAGGTGGCGAAGGTGAAGAGCAGCATGGCAGCCGGGCCGCCACCCACCGAGTTAAGGCGCGATGGATGCGCCGTGAAAGCACCCGGAGCCGATGGACGGCGGTGATGATGCGCGTGCTAGCCGTCTAGAACGTGCTTGCGCTACCGGGCTGGCCATCGTCATCGACCCACGCGGCCTCCCGCCATTCCCGGCCTCCACGGTGACCTCCATCGGCACCACGCGGTTGGTGCCTTCGTGTGCCGCCATGGATCAGCCCAACCGGTCGAGCTCCCTCTCTCGAGCGTGAGGGCGAGGAGGCGCGCATCTCCCTCGAGTGCACGCACCCCCTATGCGCGATCGGGAGGTCAAGTCCGGCGACTACGAGCCGCATCGGCGCCCACGGTGGACGTCGGTGAGCTCTCACGCGGACGAGGAGAGGCACTTCACGCTCTTCGTGGATGTCCGTGGTGGGCCTACTCCATCGATGAGGTGGCCGCGCTGTTCAAAGTCGGTGCACCTACCTTGACACCGCGATCAGGCGGTCGGTTGACATGGCGGCGAGGGCGCCGTGGTCTGCGGCCATTGGAGGCGGCGGAAGTGGTACTTCGTCCATGGAGGTCGGCGGGGGAGCGTGTCTGCGCGTGGAGGCGGCGGAGGACATGGCTCTGGGTGCACCCTACCGACACCACCGACCGGGCGGTCGGTTGACATGGCGGCGAGGACGCCGTGGTCCTGCGGCCATTGGGCGGGCGAAGTGGCGCCATCCATGGAAGTCGAGCAGTGTGTGTGCATGGAGGCGGCGGAGGACAAGGCTCGCGGCGGGCGCGGCCGGCCGCGGCACCTACGCCGAGGGCGCGCACATCCTCGGCGCCCGCCGGGATGTCTTTGAGCCGGTCGACGCCATGCCGGTGCTATCCGCGACCCGTTGTGCAAGGCGCTGGTGAGCGAGCTGCCGCGAGCTGAGCAGTAGCGTGTCCGACAAGAGGGAGTACTGGGAGAGGGGCCGGGCATGCTTCCTTGCCGGCATGAGGTCGCAGGCGCGTGCTCTCTCGCCAAATCCAACCTGGACGCCATGTTGGACAGCCACGTCGGTTAAAAAATTGAAACAAAGGGGTATGGGTCAGGAGTGCGCCACTAACAAAGATTATGGACCCAAAAACCCACTTTCAGAGTTGACTGCGGGTTGACTGCGGCGGCACTATGGATGGCTCACCGGAGCTCCCGGTTTTCGATCTATAGTCCACAACGGCGCAAGGCAAGGACATCAAGAGAGAGAGAAGGAGAGGGCGAACTTACCAAGGCCACAAATGGAGGCGGAAACAGGCCGACGATGACGCACCGCGCGGGACGGCGGACGGCTGGCCGGTGGCTAGGGCTTTGCGATGGCGCAGCGATTTGGCGAGGGTGAAAACTTGCACCAAGACGAGATAGAGAGGCGGCGCGGGCTCGGGCTGCTATTTAAGGGCGCGGGGACTTGAGCGGCACGACACCGAGGCGTGGCAGGGACGGACACGACGGCGTTGGCTGAGATAGTGTCCGAGGTGGACACGGCGCGAGGAAGGAGGTGCGCTTGATGGCTGGGCCCGGCACGTCAGCGGGTAGGAGGGAGAATGCGCGGCGCGACGCAGACTTGGGCCGGGCGCGCGCTGTTGGGCCGCTGCGGGAAGGGAAGCGAGGGACGCGAGCGGGCCGGTGCTAAAACGGAAACGGCCGTCCTGCTGGCTTCGGCCCGAGCGGGGAGGAGAGGGGAGAAGGCCAGCCAGTTGGACCAGCAGCCAGTGAAAGAGAAAGGGGAGGGGGCTGGGCCAGTGAGGGAACAAGGCCGAGCGGGCGAGAAATGAGAGAGGGAGAAAGAGAGGAGTAAATTCCTTTTTTTTCTTTTTCTTAAACATATTTCCAAAGCAAATTCAAAATGCAAATTCAAATCGATTTAGAATCCGACTTCAAACCAAGCAATACAAAATGATATCCAAAAAAAGAACACTAAGAAAAGGTCAATCTCAGAGAATGCTGACTGTCACGTGTTTCAAATGGGGTAGTTCCTTTTATACGACAGTAGGTGTTCCCTGTTTTCGTTCAAAAGAAATGGGAAAAAGGCCTTTTCAAGTGCTTCACCATTCACACGTCCTTTCCTTCCTCAATGCAAATAATATTAGTAATGAATATACAACAACGATGTATCTGTTTCCTGAAAGACCCCACTGTGAAAATCAGACCCACTGATATCAGCTAGACATTTAAAGATCTTGGAATTCTTAGTGATAATTGATTCGTCCTATATGGAGTCTCATGCTTAATGTACAGGCTACCATCCATTTTATGTTTAACATTGACATGCCAAAATATATATACTGATTTATTTATTCGAATTGCAAAGGTTCAAAATGTGCTCAGGGGACATCAGAAAAAGATAACTGGATTGACATTCTCACAATTAATGAATGTGCTTGTATCTTCAGGAGCTGATGCTCATGTGTGAATTCTAGTATTTCGCACAGATTCTTTGAGTGCCAATTTGTTGTCGTTTTTAAAAAAAGGATGCCCAGTTAAATATAAACTCAACGCATGTGAGCAACTGAGCACACCTTCAACCTCCATATTATATTAGTCCCATTATTCGAGGCCACTGTCAGTTCATTTTCCAAAAGATAGCTTTCAAAAAAAATTCCAAAAGATAAAAATGTTAAAAATAAAGTCCTATTGCACAGAAACTATGTATATTATACTTGTTTGTTTCTGAATTATTGGGTTCTTTATGGATTGAAATGAATTTGCAGCTATGTATTTGGAACATGGACGGCTGGGAGAAGAAGAAATCCAGATATATCGAACCTCCATCTAATCGTCCTGGAGTTTTAGTTGGTGACATATCGGTGCAGTTTCATTATAACCAAACACATATTTTAGTAGTTCATGAGACCCAGTTGGTGATATATGATTGGCAGCTAGAATGCTTGTGCTCAGTATGCCGTTCACGAAATTTTCATAAAAATGCATTTGCATCTACTACATGCATCATTCCAATTCTAGCAGCGTGATAATTTTTTTATGCTCCTAATTTTAACAATGCATTGTAATCGACATACTGATATTGTAAATTTCAAAAATTGAGAACTTCGAACATCATTTTGAGATAGTAAGTGATTTCAAATGGAAAAGTCATCAACAACAAAGTTATAGAACTCATTGAGGTCTACAATATTTGTTTTTGGTCATTTCACCATCCGACTTTATTTTAACAATTCGAAATTTGAATTTTTAAAATATAAAAACTTTGAACAGAATTTTGGTATAGTAATTGATTTCAAATGAAAAGTCGTCAACAACAAAGTTGTAGAACTCATCGAGATATACAACTTTGGTTTTGAATCATTCTACATCGAAGTTAGTTTGAGTAATTCGTAATTTCAATTTCAAAATTTTAGAACTTCAAACAGAATTTTGAGATAGTAAATGATTTTAAATGGAAACATCACTAACAGCAAAGTCGTAGAACTCATTGAGATCTACAAATTTTGATTTGGTCATTTCTCCATCCGACTTTATTTGAACAATTCAAAGTTTGAATTTCAAAATTTGAGAACTTCGAAATAATGATGGTTCAAAATTTGTCACAGAATCTAGGCCCAATGTTGGGTCCAAGAGAACCCATGTATGATTCTGCAATTCTGTGATGAAATACCAAAATAGTTACAAAAAAACTGTCATGGATCAACACATTTCTTGTAGTGTTTGTAGTCCATTTAATTTTCAATTGATAGTTCACTTAATTTGATTGTAGATGGATTTTCGTTGATGATGATGACTTAGTTCAGCAATGATGGTATGAAGAGGACTCCAATGATTCTAATTGATTATAGTAACTGCCTATGTTGCCGACCTTGAGTGGAGAAGTTGAAAGAGGGTTCAACGTGGATCAATTCTAGATCAGCAAGTCATCGAGGGACATCTATGGTAGCAATTTGTGTATAGTTGCTGATTATTTCTTTGATCCTCTCTTATATAATGGAAAGTTCTTCAGGAGAAAGTTTTGGATGTCCATAATTTGTTGTTGCGCATTGTGGCACGAGTGGTGCCTCATGATGATTATTTGCGACAAAGAGCAAATATAGTAGGGTTACTTAGAGCTACTGCATTACGAAGGTGGTTGTATCATTCGATATGCTTGCTTATGATGTTTGTGCAGATTCAATGGATGAGGTGATCAGGTTTGTGGGTACCATGATTGTGGCTTCCAGCCACTTTGTCAATGCTATGGTTGATGTGTTTGGAGAGTGATACTTGAGACCACAACCATGATTGTGGCTTCCAACCACTTTGTCAATGCTATGGTTGATGTGTTTGGAGAGTGATACTTGAGACCACCCACTCCTGTAGACATATCAAGGTTGTTGGCTATGAATAATAAGAGAGATTGGCCCATGGTGCTTTGTTGCATTGCTTGTATGAATTATAGGTATAAGAATTGCATAACAACATGGGAAGGGCAGTACTCGGTGCACGTGGATGGGCCAACCATGATACTAGAAGCTATTACATCTCAGGATTTCTGGATTTGACATTCTTTCTTTGGTTTGCCTGGCCCTTTAGATGATATCAATGTTCGCTGAAGGTACCCAACTTTTATCTAGTGCCTGACTTATGAGACTTCTCCTGTTGAGAGGGTTCGAGAGGATCTTATCGATGATCTTTGTTGCATTCATAGCTCTATTAATTGTCATGGATCAACACATTTCTTGTAGTGTTTGTAGTCCATTTAATTTTCAATTAATAGTTCATTTAATTTGACGTGATAGGTTTTGTATGTGAAGCTTCGGTTGTGATGGGACTTTTTCCCCCTTGAGATAACACTTTATATGGATTTTTTAACTTTAAATTTAATTTTGAATTGTAGTGTTTGAATTCGTTGATGTGAGTGTTAGTCATTTATATGAACTCATAATATTTCTGTTTGAATTTAGAATGTATATCAAATAAATAGAGTATATAGAGTACGTAGATAAGAAAAGAGAAGAACAAGGCCCTGAAATTGAGCCTAGAAATTAAAACTAGAAAAATAGAACACCAAAAGGTAAAAGAAACCCTCGTATCAAAAATAGAAACCTGATTTGGATGCTAGTGCTTCGGATGTTGTAACAAAGTGACGGTGCCCACCACTCCGCTGTAGTGAGGACGCGTGACAATGTTGGCAACTGGAAATGACTTGCGAGAGAACGGATATGGGCAGTCCAGGTCCATATGGATGGAAACGAGGTTGCTGCTGCTTAGTGTAGAAGATCTCTCTTGTAATCTGAAACTCGGTTTTCTCAATCCTTGTATAAGATTTTAAGAGAAAACAAAAGGAGGATATGGTGGAGATGCTCAGCCTACATAAGCTGCAACCCCCAATCAATGGCACAGCAAAAGTACGCTACAATCATACTCTCGCCGTCAAAAATTAAAAATATACAATTTTAAGATTCGTATCAGGGAAACTAACTCAAATTTATATCAATAAATACTAATTTTATATCTCCAAATAACTTTATTATAAATTTAACTAAATTTATAGTAAATAAATTCGTATTCCTGTTTGGTCCAGTGAGCTTTGGTATGGGCCGACGATGCCGCTTGCGTGGTTCCCTCCTCTTCGGTGCCTCACGTGTTCCATCGCGTTCCGCTGGTAGTAGTGGCAAGGTACAGAGTGGTACGTGGTGCCCAAGGTTGTTCCATCATCAATACCGTCCCTGTATGTACCGAACCTTTTTTTTCGCTTGTCGATGACACACAGGAAATCAATTTTATGTACGCGTGATGCAGATGAGCCGCCATGCAGCACTGCCGTTGATGCAACCTGCACCCTGTTTAAACTTGGCTTATAAGCCATACTTTTTTCACCAACGAACATTATTTTTCTCTCACAACAAATCAAACAACAAGATCTTTCGGCGATGACTTATCAGCGAAACGAACAAGGCACTGATGGCCGCTCGGCTGGTCCTTCGCAGCGCAGCTGGTCAATGGTCCTGCCCAGCGTTTTTGGCCATCACAACTTGCACGTGGTTTCCACGGTAGTGATGAGCTTATTTGCGTCTGAATTAGTTTACTACCGACACATCAGAGAGGGAGCAGAGTTGTTTTTTCTTTTTCGCTTGTGTGCAACTTCCTAGCTCTGCGTGACACACACACACACAAACACGTTAATCAAGCAATTGAAAATGAAAGCTCACCTTTTCTCTTGTCGTCAATTGGAAAAGTTGTCTGCCTGCTGTCTCTGGTTACTATTTTGCACATATTCATGGTGTTATGAAAAAATGAAAGAGAGTACTGCTCTTCCTATTACATTTTTTAATTTATTATTTGCATTCGAGAACAACGTGGGCATAGTGAATTAGTTATATATGATGAGACCATAACTCATTTCTTTCTCTCACAACTAAAAAGAGTAAAAGGTAGATAAGTGGGCCTCACTACTACAGTAAATTTAACGGAGGCGGGCAAAAAAGATTAACGGAGGCGGGCAAGCCATCCGCCTCCGTCCAAAGGTCACGGTTAATCCGGACCTACGGAGGCACTTACTTTGCCCGCCTCGGTTAATAGATTAATCAAGGCTGGCGCCTTACAACAACTGCCTTGGTTAATAAATATTAACCGAGGCAATACATATTAACCGAGGCGGGCGCCCTTAGCCGCCCACCTCCGTTAAGTTATTAACCGATGCGGGTGCATAAAGCCGTCCACCTCCGTTAAACTATTAATGGAGGCGGCTTTTGTTACTTGCCCACCTCCGTTAATGATTTTCCAGGAAAAAAATACTTTTTTAATTTGAATTTGAATTTGAATATGAATTCTATTTTCGCAAATTAAACACAGACAAAGCAGATAATATGCCTATAGAGGACAAACATATATTACATTTATTCGTGTGTCGTCCTCCACGAACCAACATTAATTTATTACATTACATGCATGTTTTCTTATCGTACCACAAACATATATCACATTCATACTTGTGAAACTAAGATCACCATTTACATGAATGTGCTTGTATCTTCAGGAGCTGATGCTCATGTGTGAATTCTAGTATTTCGCACAGATTCTTTGAGTGCCAATTTGTTGTCGTTTTTAAAAAAAGGATGCCCAGTTAAATATAAACTCAACGCATGTGAGCAACTGAGCACACCTTCAACCTCCATATTATATTAGTCCCATTATTCGAGGCCACTGTCAGTTCATTTTCCAAAAGATAGCTTTCAAAAAAAATTCCAAAAGATAAAAATGTTAAAAATAAAGTCCTATTGCACAGAAACTATGTATATTATACTTGTTTGTTTCTGAATTATTGGGTTCTTTATGGATTGAAATGAATTTGCAGCTATGTATTTGGAACATGGACGGCTGGGAGAAGAAGAAATCCAGATATATCGAACCTCCATCTAATCGTCCTGGAGTTTTAGTTGGTGACATATCGGTGCAGTTTCATTATAACCAAACACATATTTTAGTAGTTCATGAGACCCAGTTGGTGATATATGATTGGCAGCTAGAATGCTTGTGCTCAGTATGCCGTTCACGAAATTTTCATAAAAATGCATTTGCATCTACTACATGCATCATTCCAATTCTAGCAGCGTGATAATTTTTTTATGCCCCTAATTTTAACAATGCATTGTAATCGACATACTGATATTGTAAATTTCAAAAATTGAGAACTTCGAACATCATTTTGAGATAGTAAGTGATTTCAAATGGAAAAGTCATCAACAACAAAGTTATAGAACTCATTGAGGTCTACAATATTTGTTTTTGGTCATTTCACCATCCGACTTTATTTTAACAATTCGAAATTTGAATTTTTAAAATATAAAAACTTTGAACAGAATTTTGGTATAGTAATTGATTTCAAATGAAAAGTCGTCAACAACAAAGTTGTAGAACTCATCGAGATATACAACTTTGGTTTTGGTCATTTCTACATCGAAGTTAGTTTGAGTAATTCGTAATTTCAATTTCAAAATTTTAGAACTTCAAACAGAATTTTGAGATAGTAAATGATTTTAAATGGAAACATCACTAACAGCAAAGTCGTAGAACTCATTGAGATCTACAAATTTTGTTTTGGTCATTTCTCCATCCGACTTTATTTGAACAATTCAAAGTTTGAATTTCAAAATTTGAGAACTTCGAAATAATGATGGTTCAAAATTTGTCACAGAATCTAGGCCCAATGTTGGGTCCAAGAGAACCCATGTATGATTCTGCAATTCTGTGATGAAATACCAAAATAGTTACAAAAAAACTGTCATGGATCAACACATTTCTTGTAGTGTTTGTAGTCCATTTAATTTTCAATTGATAGTTCACTTAATTTGATTGTAGATGGATTTTCGTTGATGATGATGACTTAGTTCAGCAATGATGGTATGAAGAGGACTCCAATGATTCTAATTGATTATAGTAACTGCCTATGTTGCCGACCTTGAGTGGAGAAGTTGAAAGAGGGTTCAACGTGGATCAATTCTAGATCAGCAAGTCATCGAGGGACATCTATGGTAGCAATTTGTGTATAGTTGCTGATTATTTCTTTGATCCTCTCCTATATAATGGAAAGTTCTTCAGGAGAAAGTTTTGGATGTCCATAATTTGTTGTTGCGCATTGTGGCACGAGTGGTGCCTCATGATGATTATTTGCGACAAAGAGCAAATATAGTAGGGTTACTTAGAGCTACTGCATTACGAAGGTGGTTGTATCATTCGATATGCTTGCTTATGATGTTTGTGCAGATTCAATGGATGAGGTGATCAGGTTTGTGGGTACCATGATTGTGGCTTCCAGCCACTTTGTCAATGCTATGGTTGATGTGTTTGGAGAGTGATACTTGAGACCACAACCATGATTGTGGCTTCCAACCACTTTGTCAATGCTATGGTTGATGTGTTTGGAGAGTGATACTTGAGACCACCCACTCCTGTAGACATATCAAGGTTGTTGGCTATGAATAATAAGAGAGATTGGCCCATGGTGCTTTGTTGCATTGCTTGTATGAATTATAGGTATAAGAATTGCATAACAACATGGGAAGGGCAGTACTCGGTGCACGTGGATGGGCCAACCATGATACTAGAAGCTATTACATCTCAGGATTTCTGGATTTGACATTCTTTCTTTGGTTTGCCTGGCCCTTTAGATGATATCAATGTTCGCTGAAGGTACCCAACTTTTATCTAGTGCCTGACTTGCGAGACTTCTCCTGTTGAGAGGGTTCGAGAGGATATTATCGATGATCTTTGTTGCATTCATAGCTCTATTAATTGTCATGGATCAACACATTTCTTGTAGTGTTTGTAGTCCATTTAATTTTCAATTAATAGTTCATTTAATTTGACGTGATAGGTTTTGTATGTGAAGCTTCGGTTGTGATGGGACTTTTTTCCCCCTTGAGATAACACTTTATATGGATTTTTTAACTTTAAATTTAATTTTGAATTGTAGTGTTTGAATTCGTTGATGTGAGTGTTAGTCATTTATATGAACTCATAATATTTCTGTTTGAATTTAGAATGTATATCAAATAAATAGAGTATATAGAGTACGTAGATAAGAAAAGAGAGAAGAACAAGGCCCTGAAATTGAGCCTAGAAATTAAAACTAGAAAAATAGAACACCAAAAGGTAAAAGAAACCCTCGTATCAAAAATAGAAACCTGATTTGGATGCTAGTGCTTCGGATGTTGTAACAAAGTGACGGTGCCCACCACTCCGCTGTAGTGAGGACGCGTGACAATGTTGGCAACTGGAAATGACTTGCGAGAGAACGGATATGGGCAGTCCAGGTCCATATGGATGGAAACGAGGTTGCTGCTGCTTAGTGTAGAAGATCTCTCTTGTAATCTGAAACTCGGTTTTCTCAATCCTTGTATAAGATTTTAAGAGAAAACAAAAGGAGGATATGGTGGAGATGCTCAGCCTACATAAGCTGCAACCCCCAATCAATGGCACAGCAAAAGTACGCTACAATCATACTCTCGCCGTCAAAAATTAAAAATATACAATTTTAAGATTCGTATCAGGGAAACTAACTCAAATTTATATCAATAAATACTAATTTTATATCTCCAAATAACTTTATTATAAATTTAACTAAATTTATAGTAAATAAATTCGTATTCCTGTTTGGTCCAGTGAGCTTTGGTATGGGCCGACGATGCCGCTTGCGTGGTTCCCTCCTCTTCGGTGCCTCACGTGTTCCATCGCGTTCCGCTGGTAGTAGTGGCAAGGTACAGAGTGGTACGTGGTGCCCAAGGTTGTTCCATCATCAATACCGTCCCTGTATGTACCGAACCTTTTTTTTCGCTTGTCGATGACACACAGGAAATCAATTTTATGTACGCGTGATGCAGATGAGCCGCCATGCAGCACTGCCGTTGATGCAACCTGCACCCTGTTCGCTTGGCTTATAAGCCATACTTTTTCAGCCAACGAACATTATTTTTCTCTCACAACAAATCAAACAACAGTACTTTCAGCGATGACTTATCAGCGAAACGAACAAGGCACTGATGGCCGCTCGGCTGGTCCTTCGCAGCGCAGCTGGTCAATGGTCCCGCCCAGCGTTTTTGGCCATCACAACTTGCACGTGGTTTCCACGGTAGTGATGAGCTTATTTGCGTCTGAATTAGTTTACTACCGACACATCAGAGAGGGAGCAGAGTTGTTTTTTTCTTTTTCGCTTGTGTGCAACTTCCTAGCTCTGCGTGACACACACACACACACAAACACGTTAATCAAGCAATTGAAAAATGAAAGCTCACCTTTTCTCTTGTCGTCAATTGGAAAAGTTGTCTGCCTGCTGTCTCTGGTTACTATTTTGCACATATTCATGGTGTTATGAAAAAATGAAAGAGAGTACTGCTCTTCCTATTACATTTTTTAATTTATTATTTGCATTCGAGAACAACGTGGGCATAGTGAATTAGTTATATATGATGAGACCATAACTCATTTCTTTCTCTCACAACTAAAAAGAGTAAAAGGTAGATAAGTGGGCCTCACTACTACAGTAAATTTAACGGAGGCGGGCAAAAAAGATTAACGGAGGCGGGCAAGCCATCCGCCTCCGTCCAAAGGTCACGGTTAATCCGGACCTACGGAGGCACTTACTTTGCCCGCCTCGGTTAATAGATTAATCAAGGCTGGCGCCTTACAACAACTGCCTTGGTTAATAAATATTAACCGAGGCAATACATATTAACCGAGGCGGGCGCCCTTAGCCGCCCACCTCCGTTAAGTTATTAACCGATGCGGGTGCATAAAGCCGTCCACCTCCGTTAAACTATTAATGGAGGCGGCTTTTGTTACTTGCCCACCTCCGTTAATGATTTTCCAGGAAAAAAATACTTTTTTAATTTGAATTTGAATTTGAATATGAATTCTATTTTCGCAAATTAAACACAGACAAAGCAGATAATATGCCTATAGAGGACAAACATATATTACATTTATTCGTGTGTCGTCCTCCACGAACCAACATTAATTTATTACATTAAATGCATGTTTTCTTATCGTACCACAAACATATATCACATTCATACTTGTGAAACTAAGATCACCATTTATTTACGTTCCCAAATCCAAAGATGTCCGGCAACTTGTAATCCATGAGTTCTATCTTGGTGCTCCGGTTTCTTATCCTCTCGTGGTTCTCCACCCTGGCTAGCTCGCTCTCCTCGTTGAAGAACGTTTGTCCAACATGAATGCAGGAGTCCGTGACAAATTTACATATGTCCGCTACTGTTTGAGTAAAGTTTTTATGGTTGCCCTTTTCCCTGTCCCACCAACGTTGCGCTTTCTTGAGCTGCCACCAGCTGTGGCTGAATTTGCCGCACGCTCTGAGGTACTCGCAAGCGTAGTATCCACATAATATTGTTCCAAGATGTTGTTTGGCACACTGCACGATATATATATAATACACAAGTGCTGTGCATGTTGCTGAGGTCAAGTGCTGCACGATAGATGGTGAGGATGACCGGCCAAGTGCTGTGCAAGCTGCTGAGGTCACCGAACGAATTCATCCCGTCGGTGCTCAGTGCGAACCTGACGTTCCTCGCCTCGTTGCCAAACTCTGGGAACTTGGCGTTCAAAGGCTTCCACTGCTGGCCATCGGCGGGGTGTCATCCTTCGTGCGATCATTAGATGCATGCCAGGACATCAGCTTGGCATCCTTGGGGTTACCGAATATAGCACGCAGGCGATCGATCACGGGCAGGTACCACATCGACAGGGCAGGACTTTTTCTCTACGTGTAACCCTCTTCTTCCTCGTCCTAATAAGACGGGATCTGCTTCGCACTACTCTTCTTAGTCATATTTTTCTTCGGCCCACTCGAGGCTCCCTCATCGTTCGCATCCACGCGAGAACCGACATTCCTCTTGTATCTACTCGCACCACAGTGCGGACAGCTCTCCAAGTTCTCATACTGGCCCCGATATAGGATACAATGGTTAGGATAGGCGTGGAACTTTTTAAGCTTCAGCGCCACTGGCCGGATGAACTTCTTCACCCGATAGGTATTGGCGGGCACCTTGTTATCCTCTGGGTATGTGGAAGCAAGGATACGTAACAGCTCATTGAAGCTAGTGTCGGACCAGCCGTGGCGAGCCTTCAGCATCAACATCTGGATGTTAAAACGCAGTGCCGTCCACTGCTTCAGACAGTCCTTATAGTGGGGATCAATTGTCGCCTACTTTATCTCTCTGAAATTCTCCAAACACCTCGGGTTCCTAAACAAAACATCATTGTGGTCGAGGCGATTAATTATTTCCTCAAAAAGCTCTACATCCTCGGGCTCCGTCACAGCACCTACTCACCATCCCCATCATCGCCCCCACCGCCATCGTCGGCCATGTCTTGGAGTAAATCATCCATTGTGATGTAATCATGACCAGCATTGTCGCTAGCAGCAGTGTTGTGCCCTCCTACTGCTGCTGATGATGATGAGGGTTGTTGTCCTCCGTCATGTTCTGCAATCATCGCCGCCATCGACGTCGATGAGTTTCCTCCAGATGCACTGGCACTCGCATTTAGATCTGCTTCGTCGTGAAACATCCAGACGGTGTAATCCTTGACGAAACCATACCAGACCAAGTGAGATTGCACCACGTCATCTTTTTGGGCAAACTTGTTCTGGTAGTAATTACATGGACAAATGATGCGCAGCTGCTTCAGACTCAGACGATGCTTTTTTGCAGTGGCAACAAACTTTTTCACCTGAACGAAATAAGACGGATCCAGCCTCGATGTTTGGTACATCCATTCTCGCCTGTCCATACCCGCGAACCTTGCATCCACAGTGAAAAAAGGCATATAGGCAGAGCTGTATTAAAAAACTATAGCCGGTAGCTCTAGATCTGTTTTCTCTCTCCTCCATGTAGATCTAGAAAAAAAGCACCCAAATGTTGAAAAAGAGAGAAGAATAAGGATTAGAGAGCGTGTAGCAACCTCTTGCGGTGCTCCCTTCAACAAATCCAAAGGGCAAAACTTCTCCCCCTTAGAAATGCTCAATTTTTTGGGTTTTTGAGCTCAAAACCAGCAAAAAAGGAGCAAAAGCCGTGAGGAAGAAAGGTTGGGGGCGGTTGGACGTAGCATTTATAGCCATATACTTAACTGAGGCAGGCAACGTAATGACGACCGCCTCCGTGAATGCATTATTAACCGAGGCGGTCGCCTTAGGCCAACCGCCTCGGTTAATCAATTAATCGAGGTGGGCGCCTTATCACAACCGCCTCAGTAATCGAGGCGGGCGCGTAAGAATACCCGCCTCCGTTAACAATTATCCGAGGCAGGCACTGGGCCGACAGCCCGGCCACCGAATAACAGAGGCGGGCCACCAGCGTATCTATGTCGGAGTCCAATCTAGAAACGCTGCGAACAAGATTTTGTGTAGCAGTTCTTGCTGCCCCCGTGCAATCCCATGCCCGCGCACTCCCACATCCTCCATCTCGCGCTCTGATTGAGGGAACAAAGCCCGAGATTTCCCTTTCACACACGCCCGGCCTCCGCCATCGCCATCGCCCTCGTAGTCTTGCTCGGCACGAGTGCTGCTGGTGGGCTTCGACGAGGACTGCAGCGGTCAAGGCAACCCCGCGCCTGCGCCGGAATACTACGCCTTCATCGACGTCTTCCACTACGCCGCCGAGCCCTCGACTCGTCGACGTGAAGGCCGCCGCCGCCGCCCTTCGCCATGCCGACCCCAACACCCACAAGTAGCCGTGGCCAGTCCTGCACCAACCCGCCAAGCCCTCGCCTCGCCGACGCCGAGGCCGCCACTGGCGCCCTTTGCCACGCCGACCCCAACAACGACCAGCTGCCGCGGCCGGGACCACCCTCGGTGCGCCGGACGGATCTGCCCCGGCCGCGCCTCCTGCTCCTCCTCACCGCATCCACAGTGCTGAGCCGGTGCATATGCATACAGCACATCTTCTCCCAGCCATCATTGCCGCTATTCAGAACTTGATTTTGTTTGTCCCTTCCAAATATCTGTAGCAGAAAGGGCTCCCACAAGATCGTGAACAACAATAAAGGTATTAATTTTGTTTGTCCCTTCCAAATATTTGTAGCAGAAAGGGCTCCCACAAGCTCCTGAACTGGTATTAAGACACATGAACTTGCAGAAATTCCAGTGATTTCAAATAGGTAACAAATGCTTGTTCTATTATGTCCTGTAGCAGCATAGCAGCTCAGAGTAACGGTTTGGCTCAGGGCCTGCAGAAAGAAGACCGTGAACATCTAAACTCTTCTAGGTGAAGTTCTATTGCTGCCCATTTGCTCCATAAGTTTATCTGAATTTTGGACATCCTCTGTACCTTTGCAAGAAATATTTTAGATAATATTTCTATGTCGATTTTTGGACCCAGGTGAAATTAGCACATCATTAGGCAGTAGGGATAGGTATTCTAAAAAGAATCCAGTTTATACATTGTCACTATAGTCATCTGGCATGTTAGTTTGGATGACATAAGTCGAGAACCACCCAATATTAAGCAACATCAAATGGGTGATGTAAGCCATCAACAAACATGTGTCATGTGCTTTGTTGCTATTATTTGCTCTGCTCTTAATACAAAGCGGTGGTGTTGTTGTGATGATGGGTTTTTCACAAGGATGCTGAATTCCAAGACTTATCCAACCTCTTGAACTGGAAATTGTGATATAGGACACTGCTTGCTATGCCTGTTCCAGGCTTACAGTGTGCCAATTGAACTGGAAATTATGGTAGTTAGGCCCTTTGGTTCTTTTAGCTTCATATCTACTAAATTGATGTGCTAAGTTAGCAATCATCTGCAGTAGTCAAATAGTTTCTTATACTTAGACTTTTACCATGGGAGCTTTTAAAAAAAAACTGTATATGATCACTACATCATGATTTATTTTTAGTATTCATGCATCTTGGATATAGATATGGTCTCTCTTGAATTTTTGCTTGCTTCAAGTTGAATTCGTCCTCCCATTACTTATGATGATGTCTAATTAATAAAGGGTAGTATATGCTTATTTCAAATAGATTTACATTTATTCTTGTGCTGGGAGCTGTAATTTTTTTCTCACGTGACTAGCCATAGTCTCACTTTGCATCTTTAGAGATTGGAGCATTTATCCCATTATAATGGTGTGCCCAGCACATGTTTGTCGAATTTATGGTTTAGCCAAAATTTGCTAATTTGTTGCTAGCATGAAAAACACTATTAGAAATTTCCTTGGCGTTTTTTCATTCGGTTTGCAGAATATGTTTCCTTTAGTGTGTTACTAGAATTTCTTGGCAATGTTAGTTCCTTGTTCAACGTGTAGCCAAATAATAAATCTTTGGCTAGGAACCATGCCCAAATGTGTGATAAGCAGAAAAATGAATTACATTGGTGAATGATCTAATTAACCTCTCCTTTTCTTTAGTTAATGTGCTGCTGGAAATATAAAGTTCCTTAGAATAAAGATGCTGTAATTTTTTGCCATCTGGCTTTTATGTACATGTATGACCTTTGTTTTTTTATACATTCATATATGGCATTTTTCTTCAAACCTTTGCAGTGACCAAACCATCGCGAATGCCATAGGCTAATCCTAGATTTCTCTTGTTTAGTTTCCTAATCCATCCAAATGACAACACAAGCAACTTCCTCGATTACCTCTAAACTTACATTAAAAAAACATTTTTGGCGTTGACAAATGTCCTGTTGTTGATTTGGAGGATTGCCATTGGAAGGAGAGGTGTGGAGAAGGGAGGGTGCATTTTTAAAATATATTTGTAGTCTGGGCACTTTTTTCCATTGAACCTTGCTGCTATCAAACTTTCTTGTGTTGATGCAGCTACAGGCACTTGTCTACTAGGTTGGGTTCCCTTGTGCTGTTTATAGTAAAAATGGCTCTTGTTTCGGTGAGTTCCCTTCTCTTCTTGGCTTTCACACATTAAATATGCATATATACTTTCTGTTGTGGAATTATACAAAATTATTAGATTCCAAAACAACATCAAGAACTTTCTTGCCCGTGATGCCTTTGCAGGTTTGCTCATTCTAAAGTCTGAAGTACGCACTTTCCTGCAGACAATTTTGTCTCAACACTAGGTGCATTATCATCTTTCTGGTGGATCCAGTATAGTTCAGACGATGTATGTGCCATCCTGTGATGTTCAATCAGGCGAAACTTATGCACAGGTCGCTTAGCTTCCACAATGGCACCAATGCTTGTTCAAGAATAAGCTTTTCAACATAGGCAATGGATCTGGTAGTTCTCTTGAAATGATCTTTGCACTTATAATATGTCTGTAATGTGAAATTTGAACTGGCAAATGGATGTTTGACTTTGATAGTAACCCGTGCAGTCAGACATGAAGCGGGCTGAATGAAATGTACTGCATAGGCTGGGGCGTTTTGTAGTTCATAGGACAATGAAGGCGTAGATCTTAGACCTACGTGATCAGTGCAGCTAATTTCTTTGTTCTTTTCTCACATACATTTGTAATTTGACTTTGTCTTATATTTCAAAGTATGTCTTTTGCGGTATAGTTGGCCTCATCTAGGTATCTATGTTTTATGCATTGTGTTTTCCAGATCTATGATTGTTGCTCCGCAGAACTTGTTTGAACATTCATACTTGCTTTTTAGGACTTCATCTGTTAGTTTATCTGCAATCATATTTTCTCATTGTCATGGTACACCACATGTGCAAAGTTAAATTATCATGATCACAATTTTGGCTTGACTATCTGACATCTTATGAAATTTTTTGCTGTTTCCGTTGCAACGCACGGGCATTTACCTATCGAAAGAAAAAGGGGGAAAGCCATCTCTTCCTTGCCTTCTCATTTCTCGACTCTGTCAGAGGGCGTGTACCAACTGTCGTGTTGTTGCTTTAATAATAATAATGGGTTTTCTGAACAAGGAATTGATTGCTAGCTGCTTGTCGCTGTTTAATTAGCAACTGTTTTCCGAGCTCCCGTACGTTCCATTCAGTGGGAGAAGCAGTGGACGTGTTACGTTGGTTGACAGTATATATACGTACTCCTAATATTGACAGAGCACCCAACTATGGTACGGTGTAGAGAGCCTTTGGATCGGAGTTTTTCCCAAGGTCTCAGGCTCTCAGCCCGTACAAATCACTCATAGAGTCATAGGTAATAACGTTGATGCTACTAAAATGATACATTAATTCATGATTGCATTTCCTTCGATCCGTTCCTAAATTACAGTCCATTCTTCTGTCGTTGTCATAAGTCAAATTTCTTTCAAGTTTTGCCACGCTTAGCCAAACTTATTCAAAGTTAAAGCAAGTTTATTGGCTTATATGAAGAAGAAAAAAAGAGAGTTAAATGCATGGGTGGTCCATCAACTTGCGCTCTAGTTTCACTTAGGTCCATCAACTCTGAAAGTGAGTTTTTGGGTCCATAATCTTTGTCAGTGGCGCACTCCTGACCCATACCCCTTTGTTTCAATTTTTTAACCGACGTGGTTGTCCAGCGTGGCGTTCAGGCTGGATTTGGCGAGAGAGCACGCGTCTGCGACCTCATGCTGCGCCTGTGACCTCATGCCGGCAAGGAAGCACGCGCGGCCCCTCTCCCGGTACTCCCTCTCGTCGGACACGCGCTGGCTCAGCTCGCGCAGCTCGGCCACCAACGCCTTGCACAACGGGTCGCCGGACAGCGCCGGCACGGCGCCGACCGGCTCAGTAGATCCCGGCGAGTACCCGGCGCTCGCCAAGGCCGCGGCGAGCGACGGGTTCGCGGTGCTCGTGCACGCCAAGGCGCCCGCGGCGGCCGTGGCGGCAGAGTCGTCCTCGGCGCGCGCGCCGCTGGATCTCGTGACGGTGCTCGACGTCAGCGGGAGCATGGAGGGCCACAAGCTGGAGCTGGTGAAGCGTGCCATGGGGTTCCTCATCGACAACCTCGGCTCCGGCGACCGCCTCAGCGTCGTCGCCTTCTCAGACGACGGGCGCCGTGTCATCCGGCTGACACGCATGTCCGAGGACGGGAAGGCCGCGGCCAATCGCGCGGTGGAGTCTCTCGTCTCGTCCGGCTCTACCAACATCCGCGACGGACTCGACGTGGCCGCTATGGTGCTCGACGGCCGCCGGCACAAGAACGCCGTCGCTAGCATCCTCCTCCTCTCCAACGATCAAGACAACCAGAGCAGGCAGCATGCCGGCTTCCGCCCTTACAATAGATTCAACACGGCCAACACCTACGACGTCCTTGTGCCACCGTCTATCAGGCCCACCGCCGGCAGAACACCTGGTACGCGCCGACGAGGTGCACGACGATGGCGACGTTGGCGACGTCGAGCAGCCAGAAGGGCTCGTAGAAGCCGAATCCCGTGAGGAGGTTGTCCGGCGCGGCGTTGCCGAACGCTGCGTACCCCATGCACCCGCACAGCATGTAGAAGATGGTCGTGGTCGCCACGCTAAGACCGATGCTGATGCCGGTCAGGCTTCCCTTGAACCCACCATTAGCTGCAACAGTTGAAACAACCGTTTAGTAACTGAACTGAGCAACGAAATGACACCATGAATTAATATTTCTTGACAAGCCGGATTGACGGAATGAAGGACTTACAGATGGTCTGTGCGATGCCGAGGGAGAGTCCGATGGAAGAATAGGTGAAGGACATCACGGCAGCGACGATGGAGAGCCACGAAATCTGATCGAAGTCCGGTATCTGCGAGAAGACGATCTGCACGGCGCCAAAGACGATCATGTACGGGGTGCTGGAGCTGCTACACGGTTCAGCATGCCCGTGGGTGTGGAAGCATCCAGCCCTCCTGATGGCCTTCATGCTGATGGACGACGCGATGGTGTACCCGATGGCGACGCCGACGAGGTTGGTGTACTGGATCACGCCGCAGAACGCGACTTTCGCGCCGCCGAGGTTGGAGCGCACGGCGTCCATGTAGGTGTAGTTGCGCTTCCCCGTCTCCGGGTCGCCTGTGCGGTAGCACTCGGCGAGCAGCGTGGCCGTGTAGTAGGTGACGAAGGCGAAGAGCAGCATGGCGGCCAGGCCGGCCACCCAGCCGAGCTGCGCGATGGCCCAGGCCAGGGAAAGCACCCCGGAGACAATGACGGCGGTGATGATGCGCGCGCTAGCCGTCCAGAACGTGCCGGCGCGCTGGGGCCGGCCGTCGTCGTCCAGCCACGCGGCCTCCCCGGCATTCCCGGCCTCCACGGTGACCTCCATCGGCGCCACGCGGTTGGTGCCTTCGTGTGCCGCCATGGATCAGCCCAACCGGTCGAGCTCCCTCTCTCAGAGCGTGAGGACTGAGGAGGCGCGCATCTCCCTCGAGTGCCTGCACCCCGGCGTGCGCGTCCCGGAGGTCAAGTCCGGCAGCTACGAGAGCCGCATCGACGCCACGGTGGACGTCGGCGAGCTCTACGCGGACGAGGAGAGGCGCTTCCTGCTCTTCGTGGATGTGCCATGGGCCTACTCCATCGACGAGGTGGCCACGCGCCTGTTCAAAGTCAGGTGCAGCTACCTTGAAACCGTGATCGGGCAGTCGGTTGACGTGGCCGGCGAGGACGCCGTGGTCCTGCGACCATTGGAGGCGGCAGAAGTGGCGCCGTCCATGGAGGTCGAGCGGGAGCGCGTGCGCGTGGAGGCGGCGGAGGACATGGCTCTAGGTGCACCTACATCGACACCGCGACTGGGCAGTCGGTTGACGTGGCCGGCGAGGACGCCGTGGTCCTGCGGCCATTGGAGGCGGCGGAAGTGGCGCCATCCATGGAGGTCGAGCCGGAGCGCGTGCGCGTGGAGGCGGCGGAGGACATGGCTCTGGCACGGGCCACAGCCGAGCGCGGCACCTACGCCGAGGCCGCGCGCATCCTCGACGCCCGCCGGGATCTGCTGAGCCGGTCGGCGCCGCACCGGTGCTGTCCGGCGACCCGTTGTGCAAGGCGCTGGTGGCCGAGCTGCGCGAGCTGAGCCAGCGCGTGTCCGACAAGAGGGAGTACCGGGAGAGGGGCCGGGCGTGCTTCCTTGCCGGCATGAGGTCACAGGCGCCGCATGAGGTCGCAAGCGCGTGCTCTCTCGCCAAATCCAACCTGGACGCCACGTCGGTTAAAAAATTGAAACAAAGGGGTATGGGTTAGGAGTGCACCAGTGACAAAGATTATGGACCCAAAAACCCACTTTCAGAGTTGATGGACCTAAGTGAAACTAGAGCGCAAGTTAATGGACCACCCATGCATTTAACCAGTTTTACACTTTGCAGAGGTTGTACACTTTCACTGTGAGTCGTGATACCCAAATGCTCGGGTTAATTACTCCCAAAACACTTCCAAGGTGAGCAGGCAGGGGTCACTATGAATCCTTTCAAAGGTTCGTCTAACAAGTTAGGGCCGCTAGGTTTCTGTGGCCTACGAATGTAGGGCTCCCCTTCCGACAGGCACAATGACTCGTAGCCTATACACTGACGGATAGAGGCCACACTATATCCAACCCGGAACACACCCCTCTTGTGCCATAAAGATAACCTCTAACAAGCTAGAAAATGTCCTCATACTGAGCTAAAGCCAGAGCCATGTAGCCCTCACAGCTATACTATAAGTCCCGGATGATCACTTACTGATAAGTCCTTAAGGAGAGGAATCCGAAGCATTTAGAAAGTAGCTAAATACTCCAGCTCCCTGTTTCCAAGTTGCTAAAAAGTCATATTTTAATGTTTATTGCATATACCATTAGTCAAGTTACAAGATCATGGTTTAATTAAGCACTAGCAAAGATACCCAATGCATAACCCGTAGGTGACAAGGTAAAAGTTCAATTCTAGGGAATCCCTATCAAGGTGACACGTGCAACATGAATTTAATGAATTAAAGTGAATAGGAAACAAGGATGATCCCATGCTATACTTGCCTTGAGCAAAGTACTCCTGCTGGTCCTACACGTCAAAGTAGTACCCTTGATTTCCCACAAATTGCTCACCGTCTATACTCGATAATCACAGCAACATACAAGCATCCAGGAGCAATCATGCAAAGCAAATAAAGCTATAGATTAGAAAAGTACACCAACAGCATAAAATCAAGATGAAAAGTTTGGAAAACGAATCTACGTCTCGCTACAAACACACAGACGCGAAGATCACAAAAATCAGAGCTAAAACGAAGAAGTTATGAATTAAACAAGATTTCCTATAGTAAAATAATAGATTAAATCTAACCTCAAATTTTAAAAGTTGAAAACCTACTTAACAGTAGTATAATCATGTAGATTACTTAATTATGAACCTAACGCAACTTGAACGGATCAAATCGGAGTTAAAACAGAGAATTTATGGCTAAAATAAGTTGAGTGGCAAAACTGTAAATAGCTGAAAACGTATTTTCAATCTAACCGAACAAAAGTACGCTTTCAGCTTTCAGAAGAAGGAAACGAAATCTGAAAAGATGCTATGGACGACGGGTTAATACTGAAGTAATTATAAGGGCTCTGTTGCAAAATTCCAAAACAAAGGGTTATCCTTCATCCTGGACTGCCGGATTAGATTTGGACGGCCTTGATGGAAGCGGAGGGAAGAGAGAGGGCCTGACTGGCCGGAATAGGACCGGCAGCGGGTCGACTGCGGCGGCGCTATGGATGGCTCACCGGAGCTCCCGGTTTTCGATCTATAGTCCACAACGGCGCAAGGCAAGGACATCAAGAGAGAGAGAAGGAGAGGGCGAACTTACCAAGGCCACAAACGGAGGCAGAAACAGGCCGAGGATGACGCACCGTGCGGGACGGCGGACGGCTGGCCGGTGGCTAGGGCTTTGCGATGGCGCAGCGATTTGGCGAGGGCGAAAACTTGCACCAAGACGAGATAGAGAGGCGGCGCGGGCTCGGGCTGCTATTTAAGGGCGCGGGGACTTGAGCGACACGACACCGAGGCGTGTCAGGGACGGACACGACGGCGTCGGTGAGATAGTGTCCGAGGTGGACACAGCGAGGAAGGAGGTGCGCTTGACGGTGGGGCCCGCACGTCGGCCGGTAGTAGGAGGGAGAATCTGTGTGGCGCGACGCAGACTTGGGCAGGCCAAGGCCATTAGGCTACTGGGCAGCAAGGGAAGGGAAGCGAGGGACTTGAGCGGGCGGGTGCTAAACGAAGCAGCCATCCGGCTGGCTTCGGCTGAAAGCGGGGAGGAGAGGGGAGAAGGCCGGCCAGTTGGACCGGCTGACCAATTGAAAGAGAAAGGGAGAAATTTGGGCGTTGAGGGAACAAGGCCGGCAGGGCGAGAAATGAGAGAGGGAGAAAGAGAGGAGTAAATTCCTTTTTTTTCTTTTTCTTAAACATATTTCCAAAGCAAATTCAAAATGCAAATTCAAATCGATTTAGAATCCGACTTCAAACCAAGCAATACAAAATGATTTGCAGCGGCATGAATGCACATACATGATTGTGACCTTATATTTGATTTTATTTTTAATAAAACTATTATTTTCCTAAATTCAAATGCCCACAAAAATGCATAATTAATGATTTTCTCCTATTTCAAAATTATGCAAATTTTAGGGTGTTACATTGATGCTTAGGACCTCCATGACCACCGGTAACCAAAAGACCCCTAAACCTATTGATGCTTGGGACCATAAAAAAACCATGAGTTTCAACTTGATTTATGCCTTATGTTGGAGACAAATGAGTGCCCTTCTAAATATTTGGAGTTTGTCCAAAAAAAGAACACTAAGAAAAGGTCAATCTCAGAGAATGCTGACTGTCACGTGTTTCAAATGGGGTAGTTCCTTTTATACGACAGTAGGTGTTCCCTGTTTTCGTTCAAAAGAATTGGGAAAAAGGCCTTTTCAAGTGCTTCACCATTCACACATCCTTTCCTTCCTCAATGCAAATAATATTAGGCCCTGTTTGGTTGGGCTTTTGGCTTTGGCTTTTGGCCCCAAAAGCCAAAAGCCCAACCAAAGGGGCTGCTTTTGGAGGGTGCTTTTTTGAAGCATTTGCTTTTTTCAGAGATTCATTTTTGAAAAGCTGGTTTGACCCCGCTTTTGGCTTTTAACTTTCGCTTTTGAAATTGGTGGAATAAAAAGCTCTTTCATAGTTGTTTCAAGAGAGATAAAGATAAAAGGTATATTTTATACTTGTTTTAACAAAACGACTTTCAGACTTTTCTCACTCACGTACCCACAGTAGCTTTTCCACAGCTCACAGCCCACAACAGCTTTTTCCCACAGCCACAGCTCAACCAAACAGGGCCTTAGTAATGAATATACAACAACGATGTATCTGTTTCCTGAAAGACCCCACTGTGAAAATCAGACCCACTGATATCAGCTAGACATTTAAAGATCTTGGAATTCTTAGTGATAATTGATTCGTCCTATATGGAGTCTCATGCTTAATGTACAGGCTACCATCCATTTTATGTTTAACATTGACATGCCAAAATATATATACTGATTTATTTATTCGAATTGCAAAGGTTAAAAATGTGCTCAGGGGACATCAGAAAAAGATAACTGGATTGACATTCTCACAATTAATGAATGTGCTTGTATCTTCAGGAGCTGATGCTCATGTGTGAATTCTAGTATTTCGCACAGATTCTTTGAGTGCCAATTTGTTGTCGTTTTTTAAAAAAGGATGCCCAGTTAAATATAAACTCAACGCATGTGAGCAACTGAGCACACCTTCAACCTCCATATTATATTAGTCCCATTATTCCAGGCCACTGTCAGTTCATTTTCCAAAAGATAGCTTTCAAAAAAAATTCCAAAAGATAAAAATGTTAAAAATAAAGTCCTATTGCACAGAAACTATGTATATTATACTTGTTTGTTTCTGAATTATTGGGTTCTTTATGGATTGAAATGAATTTGCAGCTATGTATTTGGAACATGGACGGCTGGGAGAAGAAGAAATCCAGATATATCGAACCTCCATCTAATCGTCCTGGAGTTTTAGTTGGTGACATATCGGTGCAGTTTCATTATAACCAAACACATATTTTAGTAGTTCATGAGACCCAGTTGGTGATATATGATTGGCAGCTAGAATGCTTGTGCTCAGTATGCCGTTCACGAAATTTTCATAAAAATGCATTTGCATCTACTACATGCATCATTCCAATTCTAGCAGCGTGATAATTTTTTTATGCTCCTAATTTTAACAATGCATTGTAATCGACATACTGATATTGTAAATTTCAAAAATTGAGAACTTCGAACATCATTTTGAGATAGTAAGTGATTTCAAATGGAAAAGTCATCAACAACAAAGTTATAGAACTCATTGAGGTCTACAATATTTGTTTTTGGTCATTTCACCATCCGACTTTATTTTAACAATTCGAAATTTGAATTTTTAAAATATAAAAACTTTGAACAGAATTTTGGTATAGTAATTGATTTCAAATGAAAAGTCGTCAACAACAAAGTTGTAGAACTCATCGAGATATACAACTTTGGTTTTGGTCATTTCTACATTGAAGTTAGTTTGAGTAATTCGTAATTTCAATTTCAAAATTTTAGAACTTCAAACAGAATTTTGAGATAGTAAATGATTTTAAATGGAAACATCACTAACAGCAAAGTCGTAGAACTCATTGAGATCTACAAATTTTGTTTTGGTCATTTCTCCATCCGACTTTATTTGAACAATTCAAAGTTTGAATTTCAAAATTTGAGAACTTCAAAATAATGATGGTTCAAAATTTGTCACAGAATCTAGGCCCAATGTTAGGTCCAAGAGAACCCATGTATGATTCTGCAATTCTGTGATGAAATACCAAAATAGTTACAAAAAAACTGTCATGGATCAACACATTTCTTGTAGTGTTTGTAGTCCATTTAATTTTCAATTAATAGTTCACTTAATTTGATTGTAGATGGATTTTCGTTAATGATGATGACTTAGTTCAGCAATGATGGTATGAAGAGGACTCCAATGATTCTAATTGATTATAGTAACTGCCTATGTCACTACTGGAAAATCGAATTGTTCTGTGGGTGACGAATTTTTCTGTGGGTTTTTTTCAGCATGCACAGAAAAATTATGATTTTTCTGTCGGTTTCAAAATATCCCGACAGAAAAATACGAAAACCCACAGAATAATTGTATAATTTTTCTGTGCGTGACAATACACACACAGAAAAATTCAACACTCACAGAAAAATGAAAATTATTCTGTCGGTTCTTTAAAAACGCACAGAAAAATTTTATACACGAACAGAAAAAATTTTATTATTCTGTCGGTTATTTTAAAACGCACACAAAAAAACATACGCACGCACGGAAAAAATTCATACGACCAGACCCTTCTTCCTACCCCAGCGCCCCCTCCCCCTCCCCCTCCCTTCTCCCCCTCCCTTCTTCTTCCTCCCAGACCTGCGTCTTCCTCGGCGTCGGAACCCAGGCGCCCCCCCTCCCCTCCCTTCTTCTTCCTCCGCACCCAAACCCGGCGCCCCCTCCCCTCCTTCTTCTTCCTCCTTTTTGGACCCAGGCGCCCCCTCCCTTCTTCTTCCCGGCACCGGGGCCCAGGCGCCCTCCCTCCTCCCTGCCCCCCTCCCCTTCTTCCCTGGCGCCGCCCCTCCCCAGCCTTCTTCTTCCCCAGCGCCGCCCCTCCCCGGCCTTCTTCTCCGGCGCCGCCCCTCCTTCTCCCGGATCCGGCCCTCCCTCTCCCGGATCCGGCCGATGGCGGCCGGATCTGGGCTGTGGTGGTGGCGGGCAGCGTGGCGGCAGGCTTCGTGGTGGTGGTGGTCCCCGGCGCCGCCCCTCCCCGGCCTTCTTCTTCCCCGGCGCCGCCCCTCCCCGGCCTTCTTCCCCGGCGCCGCCCCTCCCTCTCCCGGATCTGGCCCTTCCTCTCCCGGATCTGGCCGGTGGAGGTCGGTGGCAGCCAGATCTGGGCTCTGGGCTCTGGCGGTGGAGGCCGGTGGAGGCCTTTTTTTTAATTCTGGATATAGGCTTGTTGTGTGCTCCAATGGTAAGATATCGACTCCATGTAGTTTGAAGTTTTTTAGTGTCAGATTCGTGTTGAAGGCTAAGATCACTGTCAAAATTGGCAATTATCCCATCATATTGTCAATCTCATTTTAGAATTAGATGTGGTATGTAATGTGCAGTCAACATGAATTCTTTATTTCTCCAATAGCACATGATTGTCGTCCTACATGCATTTTTTTCTACTGCCTATAGTTAGCCACTTTATAGCTGCTCTTAAATTGTTGGTTGAATTTTTAGAGCTGCACATGAATGATTGTTCCATTATATATCCTGATATGGGCTGCAGTAGCAAGTTCCATGCATAAAAGTTGTCAAGTGTTAGCTAAAACAGCACTGAAAAAAATATTTGGTTTGATAAGATTTGGGAGGCTAGCATGTTGTTTAACTATTTATTTGCATGAATCTTAATTCATTGTTTACACATGTCTTTAGGACCATTTTAGTGTTTTACACAACACTATAGATATGCTTTAGAGTTTCAGGAGTATGCTTATTTCAAGTTCCATACTAATCTGGCTTCGAAAACTGTTTTTAGTGTTCATTGTGTTAGAGTTGAATTGATGCTTGATGACCAATCCAGCATATCTATTTCTTTATAATAGTCAAAACCTCGATCAGAACTCCTCATAATTCTTGGGAGGTAATTTTATATCTGAAATGTCTCCACTACTTTTCTTTCCCCTGTACTAATGACATCATTTCTCCAATGGCAGGGCTGCAGACAACCAGGTATACTGCGCTTCTTTGTGTTACATTGTCTCATTGTTCCAAGTGAGTTCCTTCTCTCAGGCTTTTTTGTTACATTGTTTCAGATGGGAAAACTGAGGTGACACATTCAAAAATATTTTGGTGGTGCATCCTGCAGCTTGGAGATGCTATGAAACCCCAGTCTCGTGCCGTGCTGCTCTCCCCTTCCCTAACTATGCCTTGTGACTTTTTTTGTTTTGTACTACTCTTTAGTGGTTGTGATGAATCAAGTTTCCATTAGAGAACTTCTGCACTTTAGCACCTTATGAGCTCGTACTTGGGATATTTTGTTCTGTTTGCTGCTTAACTAGGATGGCTTGTACCAGTACAAGCAACCAGTTTTGTGGCTAGTTCAATTCCCATTAGAGAGAGGGAATTAAATTAAGCTCCAGGTGAAATTAAGTTGCAGGTGTCATGCCGATAATGGGTAAATCTGAGCCATTTCTCGAGTTATTTTGCTCTTGATAATGGGTAAATTTCTGGAGATGGTCACTGTCTTGTGGTATTTCTTCTGTGAAATTTTGTTAATTATATACTTTCAAATGTGAAATTTCTGGAGATGGTCACTGCCTGCCTGTCATTTCTTTTGCACTTGTAGATTTGTAAGTTCTTCCTGTCTCTTGCAACTGTACTGCTTTGTGAAGGCTAGAAGTAATTATGGGCAGCATGTATTATGAAAACTTGAGTATGTGTAAGAACTAAGAAGCTTGTATGCTATGGCCACTGCTTTAGGCTCTTACCATAGTCCCAACACTGCATGGTTTAATATTAATTTTGTTTGCTTGACTGGACCGAGCTGGAACTTTTGTCTTCTTCCGTTTGTAAGTGCTTCGTTGCTCCTCCCATTGGCAGTTACCATCAGTTATCTGTCTTTTTACGTTAGCAAAAGGAAAAGGCAGCAAGTTTACTTGTTTAGCTTGTGTAAGCTTCTGTAGCTGGTTCACTATTTATTTTAATTGTATCTTGTCTGTTAACGAGCTTGGAAACAATATGATGCATGTAAGTTGTCTAAAAGGAAGCCCACAGTCCACCAAAATGTTTGTAAGATAACATAGCTCTCAGTACTTGTGTTTCTATTATGCATTATTAAGCAACATAGATATTTTTGTGCCAATGCTGTCATTATTTCTGATTCCCTATATAAAGATATTTCTCTTTGTAGGTATAATAGGTGCATCAAATGATTTAAACTTCTTATTATGATTTGTGAAGTAATTTTAGTTGAAATGATGAACGGATGAAGCAATCCAACATTTTTCTCAAAACTTTGGATAGGGAATTTACATCGTTAGTTACCTATGGGATCCCTCCTAAGATGTTGGCTTTACAGATTTTTTTTTTTTTTTTTGGGGGGTCTTCCTGTTGCCAACAAGAACTAAAATTAGTGCTTTTGGGATGCATTGCTTGTTCATTTCTATAATATGTTTGGATCTGATTTGTCTTTTGTGCTTCGTGGAAACACTGTCAATTTTCTGGCTGACACCTGTTGTGTTGTGATTAGCAGCCTGTACCTTTTTCTCTAAATTTTCTATGAAATGCTGAGCTGCGATTATATCGCCAGCCATCATATTTATGATTGTTTCTGATTCCTTAGGGTTTGTTGGGAATGTTAGCTAATGTAAAAGAAGCATAATGCACACATCTCCAAATCAATATTAAAGTTTAAGTTCATCATTGCTAGATTTATGCAAATTTTTGCTTGTGAAACTGGCAATAGATACTAAGCACCTATTGGCACACTCTTTTGTCCAATTTCAGTTTTTTCAACCTAGGCCAATGTAACTGCAGTATAAGCAGTATGAATTGCCTGTGTGCCACCTATTACATTACCACATGTTTTATACCTATAATACTTTCCCTTTCTGTCGCTCCAGTTAACTTACGTATGCTTGCCAGTCAGGACCTGACGAAAGGACTATTCCTGGAAATACTATTGCTGTTCAAGCTGACATGCCTTTTAGCGGTCTTACAACATTTGGGACTGCATTTTTATCCAAGTTTGTGTCTTAACTCGTGATGGGACATTTTTCTTTGTTTTGCTCTACATATTAATAGTCCTTTTCTCATTGACATGCAGCTTATGAGAGTTTATGGTGCATTGATGTGGTCTCTTGGGAAAGTATTGAATACACCTGAGGTTTCACGTGTTTATATTTTGTAACTTCTGATACCCTGATCTTCTTTATTTCACTATTTGGTATTTTATGATAGATTACATAAGATCTTCAAATTGTAACTTCAAAATGACTAGTAGAGTATTGATGTATTTCATTTACTTTATTAAAGCTTGACTCGGGTATTACTGGATTTCTCCATTACTTAAACAATAGTATATTTGAATCTTGTTCTGGTATTGACCTTAGATCATTCAAGTGCCTGCAAATCATTCAAGTAACTTCCATGTTTGTTTGTAGATCATTCAATGACAAACCAGTAAATGAATCAGCTGTTGGTCCACTTGGAAAGGAACTATTTGAGAGAGAGCAAGATGATCTCCTTTCTGATCTCAAAGATTTCGTCTCCCCTTTGCTGGTACATACTGTATTCCCATTTTCTAGATACTTTATGAAACAGAAATGACTACTTTCCTATATAATTATTGTAGTATTCATGTTGACTGTTCTTACAGGTAGAGATGGAGTGCAAGGTGAAGCAGTTTACAATTGGTTGAACAAGAAAAAATAGTTTGGTTTCTTTTTCGATATCCATATTTGTGAATTCATTGTAGTATTCATGTTGAACATGTAGATGACTAGATATCATATCTGTATATATGATATATGTGCTGATAGATCACACTGATTCTATTTTTAACATAAGTGTTGACTCCATTCACGATGAACTACCGATTTGTGTATTATTTGAATGAAACCTTGTTGGTCATGCACAGAAATTACTGTATGGAAAATATATATTTTAATATGTTGTTGCTATTGTTTTAAAATATTTTTTTGTGTGTTTAACTCTTTTTTCCTATGAGGCTGGCTACACAGAAATATTATTTTTAATCTGGGTGAAATGAATTTTTCTGTGAGTATACCTAGACCGACAGAAAAAACGTGTTTTTCTGTGCGTTTATTTCTTTTTTTCTATGTGGATTAACACATAGAAAAATTAGTTTTAATCTGGGCGAACACAATTTTTCTGTGCGTGTGAGACCCACAGAAAAATTGTTTCTGGCGGTGAACCGACAGAAAAATTCGATTTTTCTGTCATTATATTTCTGTGGGTATTTTTCTGAGGGTACACCGTCAGAAAAATATTTTTCTAACGGTATTCGTATTTTTCCGTGGGTTTTTGCACACACAGAAAAATTCAAGATTCCAGTAGTGTGTTGCCGACCTTGAGTGGAGAAGTTGAAAGAGGGTTCAACGTGGATCAATTCTAGATCAGCAAGTCATCGAGGGACATCTATGGTAGCAATTTGTGTATAGTTGCTGATTATTTCTTTGATCCTCTCTTATATAATGGAAAGTTCTTCAGGAGAAAGTTTGGATGTCCATAATTTGTTGTTGCGCATTGTGGCACGAGTGGTGCCTCATGATGATTATTTGCGACAAAGAGCAAATATAGTAGGGTTACTTAGAGCTACTGCATTACGAAGGTGGTTGTATCATTCGATATGCTTGCTTATGATGTTTGTGCAGATTCAATGGATGAGGTGATCAGGTTTGTGGGTACCATGATTGTGGCTTCCAGCCACTTTGTCAATGCTATGGTTGATGTGTTTGGAGAGTGATACTTGAGACCACAACCATGATTGTGGCTTCCAACCACTTTGTCAATGCTATGGTTGATGTGTTTGGAGAGTGATACTTGAGACCACCCACTCCTGTAGACATATCAAGGTTGTTGGCTATGAATAATAAGAGAGATTGGCCGATGGTGCTTGGTTGCATTGCTTGTATGAATTATAGGTATAAGAATTGCATAACAACATGGGAAGGGCAGTACTCGGTGCACGTGGATGGGCCAACCATGATACTAGAAGCTATTACATCTCAGGATTTCTGGATTTGACATTCTTTCTTTGGTTTGCCTGGCCCTTTAGATGATATCAATGTTCGCTGAAGGTACCCAACTTTTATCTAGTGCCTGACTTGCGAGACTTCTCCTGTTGAGAGGGTTCGAGAGGATCTTATCGATGATCTTTGTTGCATTCATAGCTCTATTAATTGTCATGGATCAACACATTTCTTGTAGTGTTTGTAGTCCATTTAATTTTCAATTAATAGTTCATTTAATTTGACGTGATAGGTTTTGTATGTGAAGCTTCGGTTGTGATGGGACTTTTTCCCCCTTGAGATAACACTTTATATGGATTTTTTAACTTTAAATTTAATTTTGAATTGTAGTGTTTGAATTCGTTGATGTGAGTGTTAGTCATTTATATGAACTCATAATATTTCTGTTTGAATTTAGAATGTATATCAAATAAATAGAGTATATAGAGTACGTAGATAAGAAAAGAGAAGAACAAGGCCCTGAAATTGAGCCTAGAAATTAAAACTAGAAAAATAGAACACCAAAAGGTAAAAGAAACCCTCGTATCAAAAATAGAAACCTGATTTGGATGCTAGTGCTTCGGATGTTGTAACAAAGTGACGGTGCCCACCACTCCGCTGTAGTGAGGACGCGTGACAATGTTGGCAACTGGAAATGACTTGCGAGAGAACGGATATGGGCAGTCCAGGTCCATATGGATGGAAACGAGGTTGCTGCTGCTTAGTGTAGAAGATCTCTCTTGTAATCTGAAACTCGGTTTTCTCAATCCTTGTATAAGATTTTAAGAGAAAACAAAAGGAGGATATGGTGGAGATGCTCAGCCTACATAAGCTGCAACCCCCAATCAGTGGCACAGCAAAAGTACGCTACAATCATACTCTCGCCATCAAAAATTAAAAATATACAATTTTAAGATTCGTATCAGGGAAACTAACTCAAATTTAACTAAATTTATATTAATAAATACTAATGTTTATATCTTCAAATAACTTTATTATAAATTTAACTAAATTTTTAGTAAATAAATTCGTATTCCTGTTTGGTCCAGTGAGCTTTGGTATGGGCCGACGATGCTGCGTGCGTGGTTCCCTCCTCTCCGGTGCCTCACGTGTTCCATCGCGTTCCGCTGGTAGTAGTGGCAAGGTACAGAGTGGTACGTGGTGCCAAGGTTGTTCCATCATCAATACCGTCCCTGTATGTACCGAATCTTTTTTTTTCGCTTGTCGATGACACACAGAAAATCAATTTTATGTACACGTGATGCAGATGAGACGCCATGCAGCCCTGCCGTTGATGCAACCTGTACTTTTTTCGGCCAACGAACAGTATTTTTCTCTTAAAATAAATCAGCCAACGGTACTTTCAGCCATGACTTATCAGCCAGCGAATAGGGCACTGATGGCCGCTCGGCTGGTCCTTCGCAGAGCAGCTGGTCAATGGTCCCGCCCTGCGTTTTTAGCCATCACAACTTGCACGTGGTTTCCATGGTAGTGATGAGCTTATTTGCGTCTGAATTAGTTTACTACCGACACATCAGAGGGAGCAGAGTTGTTTTTCTTTTTCGCTTGTGTGCAACTTCGTAGCTCTGCGCGACACACACACACACACGTTAATCAAGCAATTGAAAAATGAAAGCTCACCTTTTCTCTCGTCGTCAATTTGAAAAGTTGTCTGCCTGCTGTCTCTGGTTACTATTTTGCACATATTCATGGTGTTATGAAAAATGAAAGAGAGTACCGCTCTTCTTATTACATTTTTTAATTTATTATGTGCATTCGAGGACAACGTGGGCATAGTGAATTAGTCATATATGATGAGACCATAACTCATTTCTTTCTCTCACAACTAAAAAGAGTAAAAGGTGGATAAGTCGGCATCACTACTACAGTAAATTTAACCGAGGCGGGCAAAAAACATTAACGGAGGTGGGCAAGCGATCCGCCTCCGTCCAAAGGTCATGGTTAATCCAGACCTGTGGAGGCGGTTACTTTGCCTGTCTCGGTTAATAGATTAATCGAGGCTGGCGCCTTACGGCAACCACCTCGGTTAATACATATTAACCGAGGTGGGCGCCCTTAGCCGCCCACCTCCGTTAAGTTATTAACCGATGCAGGTGCATAAAGCTGTCCACCTCCGTTAAACCATTAACAGAGGTGGCTTTTATTACTTGCCCAACTCCATTAATGATTTTTCAGGAAAAAAAATACTTTTTTAATTTGAATTCAAATTCGAATTTGAATTTGAATTTGAATATGAATTCTATTTTCGCAAATTAAACACAGACAAAGCAGATAATCCGCATATAGAGGACAAACATATATTACATTTATTCGTGTGTCGTCCTCCACGAACCAACATTAATTTATTACATTACATGCATGTTTTCTTACGTACCACAAACATATATCACATTCATACATGTGAAACTAAGATCACCATTTATTTACGTTCCCAAATCCAAAGATGTCCGGCAACTTGTAATCCATGAGTTCTAGCTTGGTGCTCCAGTTTCTTATCCTCTCGTACTTCTCCACCCTCGCAAGCTCGCTCTCCTCGTTGAAGAGCGTTTGTCCAACATGCACGCAGGAGTCCATGACAAATTCACATATGTCTGCTACTGTTTGAGTGAAATTTTTATGGTCGACCTTTTCCCAATCCCACCAACGTTGCGCTTTCTTGAGCTGCCACCAGCTGTGGCTGAATTTGCCGCACGCTCTGAGGTACTCGCAAGCGTAGTATCCACATAATATTGTTCCAAGAGGTTGTTTGGCACACTGCATGATATATATATATAATACACAAGTGTTGTGCGTGTTGTTGAGGTCAAGTGCTGCACGATAGATGGTGAGGATGACCGGCCAAGTGCTGTGTGAGCTGCTGAGGTCACCGAACGGATTCATCCCGTCGGTGCTCAGCACGAACCTGACGTTCCTCGCCTCGTTGCCAAACTCTGGGAACTTGGCGTTCAAATGCTTCCACTGCTGGCCATCGGCGGGGTGTCGCAGCTTGCCATCATCCTTCGTGCGATCATTAGATGCATGCCAGGACATCAGCTTGGCATCTTTGGGGTTCCCGAATATAGCACGCAGGCGATCGATCGTGGGCAGGTACCACATTGATAGGGCATGACTTTTTCTCTACGTGTAACCCTCTTCTTCCTCGTCCTCATAAGATGGGATCTGCTTCACACTACTCTTCTTAGCCGTCTTCTTCTTCGGCCCAGTCGAGGCTCCCTCATTGTTCGCATCCACGCGACAACCAGCATTCCTCTTGTATCTACTCGCGCCGTAGTGCGGACAGCTCTCTAAGTTCTCATACTGTCCCCGATACAGGATACAGTGGTTAGGGTAGGCATGGAACTTTTTAAGCTTCAGCGCCACTGGCCGGATCAACTTCTTCGTCCTATAGGTATTGGCGGGCCCCTTGTTATCCTCTGGGTATGTGGAAGCAAGGATACGTAATAGCTCTTTGAAGATAGTGTCGGACCAGCCATGGCGAGCCTTCCGCATCAACATTTGGATGTTAAAATGCAGTGTCGTCCACTGCTTCGGACAGTCCTTATAGAGGGGATCAATTGTCGCCTACTTTATCTCTCTAAAATTCTCCAGCCACCTCGGGTTCCCAAACAAATGTCATTGTGGTCGAGGTGGTTAACTATTTCCTCAAAAAGCTCCGCATCCTCGGGCTCCGTCACAGCACCTACTCACCATCCCCAACCGCCCCCATCGCCATTGTCGGCCATGTCTTAGAGTAAATCATCCATTGTGACGTAATCACGATCAGCATTGTCGCTAGCAGCAGTGTCATGCCCGCCGACTGCTAAAGATGATGATGAGTGTTGTTGTCCTCCGTCATGTTCTGCAATCATCGCCGCCATCGACGTCGTCGAGTTTCCTCTAGATGCACCGGCACTCACATCTAGATCTGCTTCGCCGTGAAACGTCCAGACGGTGTAATCCTTGACGAAACCATATCGGACCAAGTGAGTTTGCACCACATCATCTTTCTGGGCAAACTTGTTCTGGTAGTAATTACATGGACAAATGATGCGCAGCTATTTCAGACTCAGACGATGCTTTTTCGCAACGGCAACAAACTTTTTCACCTAAATGAAGTAAGACGGATCTAGCCTCGATGTCTGGTACATCCATTCTCGTCTGTCCATACCCGTGAACCTTGCACCCATAGCGAAAAAGGCATATAAGCAGAGCTATATTAAAAAATACAGCCGGTAGCTCTAGATCTGTTTTCTCTCTCCTCCATGTAGATCTAGATAAAAAAGCACCCAAATGTTGAAAAAGAGAGAAGAATGAGGATTAGAGAGCGTGTAGCAACCTCTTGCGGTGCCCCCCTTCAACAAATCCAATGGGCAAAACTTCTCCCCCTTAGAAATGCTCAATTTTTTGTGTTCTGGAACTCAAAACCCGCAAAAATGGAGAAGTCGTGAGGAAGAAAGGTTAGGGGCTGCTAGACGCGGCATTTATAGCCATAGACTTAACCGAGGCGGGCAACGTAATAACGACCACAAACCGCCTCGGTTAATCAATTAATCGAGGCGGGCGCCTTATCACAATCGCCTCGGTAATCGAGGCGGGCGCGTAAGAATACCCGCCTCCGTTAACGATTATCCGAGGTGGGCACTAGGCCGGCGGCCCAGCTACCGAATAATAGAGGCGGGCCACTAGCCTATCTATCTCGGAGCCCTATTTGAAAACGCTGCGAACAAGATTTTGTGTAGTAGTGCCTACTGCCCCCGTGCGATCCCATGCCCGCGCGCTCCCACATCCTCCATCTCGCGCTCTGATTGAGGGAACAATGCCCAAGATTTCCCTTTCACACACGCCCGGCCTCCGCCGTCACCATCGCCCCCACAGTCCTGCTCGGCGGGAGAGCTGCTGGTGGGCCTCGACGAGGACGGTAGCGGTCAAGGCAACCCCGCGCCCATGCCAGAATCCTACGCCTTCATCGTCGTCTTCCATCACCGCCAACCCCCTTCGCCACGCCAACCCCAACACCCACAAGCAGCCATGGCCAGTCCTGCACCAACCCACTGAGCCCTCGCCTCGCCGACGCCAAGGCCGTCGCTGGCGCCCTTCGCCACGCCGACCCCAACAACGACCAGCTACCGTGGCCGAGACTACCCTCGCTGCGCCGGAGGGATCTACCCCGGCCACGCCTCCTACTCCTCCTCACCGCATCCACAGCGCTGAGCCGGTGCATATGCATACATCATATCTTCTCCCAGCCACCATTGCCGCTATTCAGAACTTGATTTTGTTTGTCCCTTCCAAATATCTGTAGCAGAAAGGGCTCCCACAAGCTCCTGAACAATGATAAAGGTATTAATTTTGTTTGTCCCTTCCAAATATTTGTAGCAAAAAGGGCTCCCACAAGCTCCTGAACTGGTATTAAGACACATGAACATGCAGAAATTTCAGTGATTTCAAATAGGTAACAAATGCTTGTTCTATTATGTCCTGTAGCAGCTCAGAGTAACGGTTTGGCTCAGGGCATGCAGAAAGAAGACCGTGAACATCTAAACTCTTCTAGGTGAAGTTCTATTGCTACCCATTTGCTCCATAAGTTTATCTGAATTTTGGACATCCTCTGTACCATTGCAAGAAATATTTTAGATAATATTTCTATGTCGATTTTTGGACCATGGGGCCCTGGAGATAATCATTCTTCTCGATACCGAGCATGTAGTCTGTGCGGTTGAGCCATTTGCTCATCTGAATTTACATTGCATCATGTAGGTGAAGATTAATGTAGCACCTGGCTTTAAGAACAAAACCAGATACACACCATATGTGAGCCTAGGAATTCAAATCTCACATATAGCTACAAATAAGGGTAATATCGAAAGACAATGCTCAATATATAACGTACTTAGCATAAAGAATATAACCTTAGACAGCAAACAGCGGAAAGACAACTCCGATCTTCGGGTGAAGACTCCAATTCCACAGGGACAACTGACTAGTTGATCACAAGCCTAATTCCTCCAAACTAGCAATCTGGTACCCATCCGGGATTTTTATCCAAATATGTGAAAAATAAAGCAAGCGTAAGTACATGTCATACTCAACAAATATAACATGGGGTTCATGAGGCTAAAAGGCTGACACTGGTTTAACTACGATTAGCTTTTAATGAGTCATCTTTTACCAATTGGGTGGCAACAAGTTTATCCTCAAGCCCATATAAATACATGATTAGGTAAACATGAATAATGAATAGCATAAACAGTAATCATTAGTGAGCATCTTTATTATCAGTATCATCAGTGTTCATCATCTATTCCGTAAATGTTCCAAGGCCACTCGTGACTGTGAGCACGGCTGATATACCAGTTTACACTCTACAAAGGTTGTACACTTTCACTGTGAGTCATGATTTACCCTTTCGCCCGAGGTGATCAGCCTCTTGACCCACTACCAAGGAAGGTCGGCAGGGTTCGTCTAACAAGTTAGGGCCGCTAGGTTTCGGTGGCCTGCGAATGTAGAGCTCCCCTTCCGACAGGCACAATGACGCGTAGCCTATACACTGACGGACAGAGGCCGCACTATATCCAACCCGGAACACACCCCTCTGACGCCATAAAGGTAACCTCTAACAAGCTAGAAAAGGTCCTCATACTGAGCTAAAGCCAGAGCCATATAGCCCTCACAGCTATACTATAAGTCCCGGATGATCACTTACAGATAAGTCCTTAGGGAGAGGAATTTAGAGCACCATAAAAACAACCCAATGCTCTATCCCCCTGGTTCTATGTTGCTAAAATCATCTTTTAGTGTTTATTGCATATACCATTAGTTAAGTTACAAGATCATGGTTGTAGTTGAGCACTAGCATCATACTACCCAATGCAATAACCCGTAGGTATCAAGGTACAAGGTAACAAAGCACTAGGAAATCCTTAGTGGTAGTCAAGGTAGACCCATGCAGTATGAGTTAAATGATTAAAGGTGTATAGGACAACAAGAAAGATCCCATGCTATAGTTGCCTTAAACTTAGATCCTTTTTCAAGTATAAATCTTCAAAGATCTGCTTCTTGATTCACCACATATATCTCACCGACTGGACAAGATCATAAAGCACCACACAAGCATCCATGCAATCAAACACGAAGCAAATAATAGATCTAAATTAGAATAGCAAACCAAACATAAAATCAAGATGAAAAGTTTGTAAAACGAATCTACGTCTTGCTACGAACACACAGACGCGAAAAGCACGCTAATCGGAGCTACGGTGAAAAAGATACATCTACCGATAGATTTGTTTTAAAAAGAAAACTGCAGGCTTTATTTATTTTAACTATATAAATTCATATATATAAGATATTTTATAAATATTATAAATTGAATTAAGTCAAATTTAGATTTGAATTATAAAACAAATCATATTTTATTTATAAAATCTAGTTGCATAATTATTAATCAAGATATGATTTAAACCATGAAATTTTAGAAATAGTAATATGATAAACATTGTTACTAACGCGTAAATCTCGTTGCAGTGAATCTAAGACAACTTGAACGGGTCAATTCGGAGGTAAAACGTAGAAGATATGAAATAAACAAGATTTCCTTTAGTAAAATAATAGATTAAATCTAACCTTGAATTTTAAAAGTTGAAAACCTACTTAACAGTATTATGAACATGTAGTTTATAAAATTACGAACCTAACGCAAGTTGAACGGGTCAAATCAGAGTTAAAAGGGAGAAGTTATGGCTAAAACAAAATCAGTGGCAAATCTGTAAATAAGTGAAAACGTATTTTGGATCTAAACCGATCAAACTACGCTTTCCAAAGAAGAAGACGGATTCTGAAAAAGTGCTATGGACTGCGGGTTAAGATTCAATTAATTGTAAGGGGATTTTTGCAAAAGCGCCCGCAAAGGGGTACGTTCTAATCTGAGCTCTTGATCTCCAATGGACGACCGAGAGCAGAGAGAGGGAGATGGGAGTCGCCGGTGTGCTGCTTCAGGCGGCGGTGCCATGGCCGGCATTGAGAAGCTTGGCGGCGAGCACAGGAATTGACCTACCGGCCACGAGAGAACAAACTGGGAACACTGGGAGAAGGAGAAGGAGATTGCGAACTCACCTAGGGCAACTTCACGGCCTGAGATGGCTCGGAGATGGCGTGCGGCTTGGCGGCGTCGAGCTCCACCCGGCGGGAACCAGGCGACAGCATTGCGGCTTGGTATGGGATTGCGGCTAGTGCTCTCAGGTTCGGGGAAAACGGCGCGGGTGCCGCTGCTATTTAAGAGGAGCAAAGGCGTGGCGCGCAAGGCAACGGCGGAGGATGGGGGCAGCACGGACTCCACTCCGGTAGTCTCCGGCTCGAGCACGGAAGCAAGATAGAAGAGAGCCCTGATAGGTGGGGCCTGTTGCCAGCGAAAGGAGGGAGAAGGGACGGCTCGGCTGGGCTGTTGCTCACAGCTGGGCCACGCAGGGAGGAAGAGCTGGGCCTGCGCGGATGGAAGAGAAGCAGGCCAGGGAGAGAAGAGAGAGTGGGCTACGGCTAACTCGGCCCACGCAGGAGAAGAAGAAAAAGATGGCCTTCGGGCCAGAGAGAGGGAGGAGAGTTTTCTTTTTTTTTCCAAATCCTTTTTCTTTTCTTAATTCAAAACAAATTCAAATATGAACTGAATCAAGTATAAATATGATTTAAAATACAATTTTCAATTCAATTCAAAATGAACAATTTTGGTAGGCTTTCAAAAATAAATTTTACAACTTTTTAAATTCCTTTATTTTCTAATTCTATTTTCTTTCTTTCAAAGTCATTTTTAATTTCATTTGCAAAAGCAATTTCAACAATTTTAAATTTTTAATCAAAACCACTTAACCAAATAAATCAAATACAATGGCATGTATGCTCAAACATGTTGCTACCTTATGATGAATTTTAATTTAATGAAAAAAATTTATTTTTCTATATTTTCATGAGCACAAAAATTCAAAATTACCTCAATTTACACCTATTTCAAAAGGAGCAAATTTTAGGGTGTTACAATTCTACCCCCCTTAAGATGAATCTCGTCCCCGAGATTCGAATGACATTGACTAGGAGATAAGGATACACCGTCTTTAGATTCTCCTTTACTTCCTCGTGTAGTCCCATCGTCTTGATAAGGATCCCACTTTACTTTGCATACCTGTTAACTTTACTCCAAGTATCTTGCTAAACTGATTTCGAAATTTTGACAAATACTACAAACAATACCCAGGTAACTCCAATCACTAGGCTACCTTTCCTATAATACCAATTCTCTTCCTTAAAATATCCACATTCCAACCAAGCCTGACGAATCTCTTGGTTAAGTTGCTCGAACTTGAAATACCATTCTTGATCCTTGGTGTCATCCGAACCTCCTTAGCACAATTCTCCATTGCTAAGGGCATCGGACCTGACTGTGCTCCTTGAAGTAATAGCACTTTTCCAAGTCATAATCAATCTCATTCCAACGAGGATATCACAAGCTCAAGACCAACTTAGTGAAGATGTCCTGTAGATTCTTGTGATCCTCCTATATGTCACTTTTACTTCCAAAAGACTATACTTCCATGCTCCACAATGGATTACTCCAGATAACATGTTAGGTAGTTCAACACATGCTTCCTTAGTTGACTTAATGAACAAGACACTACTTTTCTTCTCGTATAAGGACACATTCCACTCCTTGACAAGGTGCATCATTGTAGATATGAAGCTCTTGTCCGGATCTGGCATAACTAATACTTAGGTTTTATTCCAACCTCTTCATGGACTCCTTCAAACACTTACCTGAAGTTTCTTGATCCAACAAGTAACACATCCTTAGCAAAACACTTGCACTTGATAGTAACTTCCCATCCAAAGACAGAACCTACACTTTCAAGTGAAGCACCTGAACGCATGAGACCTTCATCTTGGAACTTCTTTTACTTGGCTACCCCCCTTAAGAAAAGATAAACTAGGGGACACCAAAGTATAGCTTGCATCTCCTTCTAGTTGAGCTAACTAATGTCAAGACATTCTGTCATCCCAATGATACTCTCGTGTATAGGCAAGAACAAGAAATATGAAGTTCCTCACGAGCAGAAAAACAACAGAGCAGTAAAATGGGTGTAACTCTCATTCTATTAATCTGATGAAGTTATAGCTTATACCGTTGGAAAGCTTATAAAATTATCCACAACTTCCTTATGGAACACTTTTCCAAATTCTATAATTAACTTGGTCGAAAACAGTGCACAACAGAAACTGCTCTTAGTTCTAAACAGCACACATGCATCGCATTGTGATTTTTGTATCTCCATAACCAAAATAGCTATCAGGCTGATTCTTGCGCTCACAGAAAGATACGGAAGTACACTATTGTCCAAATTTTTCCATAATTTTAGGTCATTCAAGAACAGAGATACAAGCCAAAGAGTGCGGACTGCTCCAAAACGACAGGATAGGGGGAACAGAAGAAAACCATAACCCAATTATTTATTTCATTAATCCTTATAGCTTAGGCCTATAAACTAAATAAAATTGTGGGAACACCCAACAAGATCATTGCAATCATTACAAAGATCCAAAACAAGCAGAAGCATAATGACAATTCAACAAAGCACTAAAGGTGCACAATTCAATCATTGACTCAACTTGCGATACTATCGTCCTCATTGTACTAGGGGTAACAATCCTAAGACTCATCTTTAGATTACGCAAGAAGGTGATGAGGGAAAATTTTAAAAGCATATCAAATCAAGGAGTGAGGATGAGAACAAAGACTTCAAAATAAGCACCAAGGTAGAGATGAATAACAAGGGTAGACATATAGTAGAGAAGAAAATATCAAGGTTCATAGAGTAAGGGTTTTTGTAGCAACTTCTAAACCTTAGAACGACTAGTTTCTACTAGGCTTGTGTCATACAGTCAGCATTGCTCTAATACCACTTTGTAGCACCCGATTTTAAGAATAAAACCAGATACGCACCATATATGAGCCTAGTAAGTCAAATCTCATATATAGCTACAAATAAGAGTAATACCGAAAGACAATGCTCAATATATAATATACTTAGCATAAAAAATATAACCTTAGGCAGCAAACAACGGAAACACAAATCCGATCTTCGGGTGAAGACTCCAATTCCACAGGGACAACTGACTAGTTGATCACAAACCTAATTCCTCCAAACTAGCAATCTGGTACCCATCTGGGATTTTTATCCAAATATGTGAAAAATAAAGCAAGCATAAGTACATGTCGTACTCAACAAATATAACATGGGGTTCATGAGGCTCAAAAGGCTGACACTGGTTTAACTACGATTAGCTTTTAATGAGTCATCTTTTAGCAATTGGGTGGCAACAAGTTTATCCTCATGCCCATATAAACACATGATCAGGTAAACATGAATAATGAATAGCATAAACAGTAATCATTAGTTAGCATCTTTATCATTAGTATCATCAGTGTTCATCATCTATTCCGTAAATGATCCAAGGCCGCTCGTGACCGTGAGCACGGCTAATATACCAGTTTTACTCTCTGTAGAGGTTGTACACTTTCACTGTGAGTCGTGATTTATCCTTTCGCCCGAGGTGATCAGCCTCTTGACCCACTACCAAGGAAGGTCAACAGGGTACACTATGAAGCCTTTCAAAGGTTTGTCTAACAAGTTAGGGCCGCTAGGTTTCTGTGGCCTGCGAATGTAGAGCTCCCCTTCCGACAGGCACAATGATGCGCAGCCTATACACTAACGGACAGAGGCTGCACTATATCCAACCTGGAGCACACCCCTCTTGCGCCATAAAGGTAACCACTAAGAAGCTAGAAAAGGTCCTCATACTGAGCTAAAGCCAGAGCCATATAGCCCTCAAAGCTGTATTGTAAGTCCTAGATGATCACTTATAGATAAGTCCTTAGGGAGAGGAATCTAGAGCACCATAAAAACAACCCAATGCTCTAGCCCCCTGGTTTCATGTTGCTAAAAGCATCTTTTAGTGTTTATTGCATATACCATTAGTCAAGTAACAAGATCATGGTTGTAGTTGAGCACAAGCATCATACTACCCAATGCAATAACCCGTAGGTATCAAGGTACAAGGTAACAAAGCACTAGAAAATCCTTAGTGGCAGTCAAGGTAGACACATGCAGTATGAGTTAAATGATTAAAGGTGTATAGGACAACAAGGAAGATCCCATGCTATACTTGTCTTAAACTTAGATCCTTCTTCAAGTCCAAATCATCAAAGATCTACTTCTTGATTCACCACGTATATCTCACTGACTGGACAAGATCATAACGCACCACACAAGCATCCATGCAATCATACACTAAGCAAACAATAGATCTAAATTAGAATAGTACACTAAACATAAAATCAAGATGAAAAGTTTGTAAAACGAATCTACGTCTTGCTACTAACACACAGACGCGAAAAGCACGCTAATCAGAGCTATGGTGAAAAAGATATCTCTACCGATAGATTTGTTTTAAAAAGAAAACTACAGGCTTCATTTATTTTAACTATATAAATTCATATATATAAGATATTTTATAAATATTATAAATTGAATTAAGTTAAATTTAGATTTGAATTATAAAACAAATCATATTTTATTTATAAAATCTAGTTGCATAATTATTAATCAAGATATGATTTAGACCATGAAATTTTAGAAATAGTAATATGATAAACATTGTTACTAATGTGTAAATCTCGTTGCAATGAATCTAAGACAACTTGAACGGGTCAATTCAGAGGTAAAATGTACAAGATATGAAATAAACAAGATTTCCTTTAGTAAAATAATAGATTAAATCTAACCTTGAATTTCAAAAGTTGAAAACCTACTTAACAGTATTATGAACATGTAGTTTATAAAATTACAAACCTAACGCAAGTTGAACGGGTCAAATCAGAGTTAAAAGGGAGAAGTTATGGCTAAAACAAAATTAGTGGCAAATCTGTAAATAAGTAAAAACGTATTTTGGATCTAAACCGATCAAACTACGTTTTCCAAAGAAGAAGATGGATTCTGAAAAAGTGCTATGTACTGTGGGTTAAGATTCAATTAATTGTAAGGGGATTTTTGCAAAAGCGCCCGCGAAGGGGTACGTTCTAATCTGAGCTCTTGATCTCTAGATGGAAGATCGAGAGCGGAGAGAGGGAGATAGGGGTCGCCAGCGTGCTGCTTCAGGCGGCGGCGCCATGGCCGGCAGTAAGAACCTCGGCGACGAGCACAGGAATTGACCTACCGGCTATGAGAGAACAAATTGGGAACACTGGGAGAAGGAGGAGATTGCGAACTCACCTAGGGCAACTTCATGGCCGGAGATGGCTCGGAGATGGTGTGCGGCTTGGCGGCGTCGAGCTCCACCCGGTGGGATCCAGGCGACGATGTTGCGGCTCGGTATGGGTGGCAGCTAGCACTCTCGGGTCGAGCAAAATGGCGCGGGTGCCACTGCTATTTAAGAGGAGCGAAGGAGTGGCGTTCAAGGCAACGGCGGAGGACGGGGGCAGCACGGACTCCGCTCCGGTAGTGTCCGGCTCGAGCACGGAAGCAAGGTAGAAGAGAGCCCTGACAGGCGGGGCCTGTTGTCAGCGAAAGGAGGGAGAAGGGACGGCTCAGCTGGGCTGCTGCTCACTACTGGGCCGCGCAGGGAGGAAGAGCTGGGCCTGCGCGGGGAGGAAGAGCTGGGCCTGCGCGGGGGGGAAGAGCTGGGCCGTTGTCAAAACAAATTCAAATATGAACCGAATCAAGTATAAATATGATTTAAAATACAATTTTCAATTCAATTCAAAATGAACAATTTTGGTAGGCTTTCAAAAATAAATTTTACAACTTTTTAAATTCCTTTATTTTCTAATTCTCTTTTCTTTCTTTCAAAGCCATTTTTAATTTCATTTGCAAAAGCAATTTCAACCATTTTAAATTTATAATCAAAACCACTCAACCAAATAAATCAAATGGAATGGCATGTATGCTCAAACATGTTGCTACCTTATGATGAATTTTAATTTAATGAAAAATTTTATTTTCCTATATTTTCATGAGCACAAAAATTCAAAATGTGAGTGCAAGATTGAGTTCTTGATAGTTCAAATGCTGATTAATAAAAGATAGAGGGATTTTTTATATCCATCTTGTGCTGCTTAGGTTCCTATTTTTTTTATAAAAAACGAATCTAGGTCCAACTTGATGGAATGGGTTCATTAGTATACACCGAGAAGAATTATCTGGGCACTTATATTCTTTGTAGGGGATGGGCAAAAGTGAGGCTTATATTCTTCTCGTTGCTGGTCAAGCCAAGCAAGTAGGTGCATGCATGTTTATTCTCAAAGCTCAAGATTTTGCACTTTACACATTGCTTGCGCATTTAGTTGCTTGAGTGGGAAACAGAGTAGGTGGTGGATTAAGATGGACCTGCAAACTATTCTTAAGGCCATATTTTCCTTTTGCAATCTCATTTCTCAAACTGCAGCACAATTTTTTTTCAGATGATCTTTTGGATACACACATGGGGAACCATGGAATTGTCTTGCAGGTAATTCTCTATTTCGATATCTCTGATTTCATTTGTTTCCATTATCCTTCGTTCTTCCATAGTTGTACCTCTCGCTGCATGCAACCTTTTCTTATCAAGGATGAATGCGTTGAAGTGCTAAACTTTACTTAAATGCAAACATTACAGGTTGCTCAAAATTTGGATCCAGGTGAAATTAGCACAACATTAGGCAGTAGGGATAGGTATTCTAAAAAGAATCCAGTTTATACATTGTCACTATAGTCATCTAGCATGTTAGTTTGGATAACATAAGTCAAGAACCACCCAATATTAAGCAACATCAAATGGGTGATGTAAGCCATCAACAAACATGTGTCACGTGCTTTGTTGTTATTATTTGCTCTGCTCTTAATACAAAGCTGTGGTGTTGTTGTGCTGATGGGTTTTTCACAAGGATGATAAATTCCAAGACTTATCCAACCTCTTGAACTGGAAATTGTGATATAGGACACTGCTTGCTATGCCTGTTCTAGGCTTACAGTGTGCCAATTGAACTGGAAATTATGGTAGTTAGGCCCTTTGGTTCTTTTAGCTTCATATCTACTAAATTGATATGCTAAGTTAGCAATCATTTGCAGTAGTCAAATAGTTTCTTATACTTAGACTTTTACCATGGGAGCTTTTTTTTAAAAAAAAACTGTATATGATCACTTCATCATGATTTATTTTTAGTATTCATGCATCTTGGATATAGATATGGTCTCTCTTGATTTTTTTCTTGCTTCAAGTTGAATTTGTCCTCCCATTACTTATGATGATGTCTAATTAATAAAGGGTAGTATATGCTTATTTCAAATAGATTTACATTTATTCTTGTGCTGGGAGCTGTAATTTTTTTCTCACGTGACTAGCCATAGTCTCACTTTGCATCTTTAGAGATTGGAGCATTTATCCCATTATAATGGTGTGCCCAGCACATGTTTGTCGAATTTATGGTTTAGCCAAAATTTGCTAATTTGTTGCTAGCATGAAAAACACTATTAGAAATTTCCTTGGCGTTTTTTCATTCGGTTTGCAGAATATGTTTCCTTTAGTGTGTTACTAGAATTTCTTGGCAATGTTAGTTCCTTGTTCAACGTGTAGCCAAATAATAAATCTTTGGCTAGGAACCATGCCCAAATGTGTGATAAGCAGAAAAATGAATTACATTGGTGAATGATCTAATTAACCTCTCCTTTTCTTTAGTTAATGTGCTGCTGGAAATATAAAGTTCCTTAGAATAAAGATGCTGTAATTTTTTGCCATCTGGCTTTTATGTACATGTATGACCTTTATTTTTTTATACATTCATGGATGGCATTTTTCTTCAAACCTTTGCCATGACCAAACCATCGCAAATGCCATAGGCTAATCCCAGATTTCTCTTGTTTAGTTTCCTAATCCATCCAAATGACAACACAAGCAACTTCCTCGATTACCTCTAAACTTACATTAAAAAAACATTTTTGGCGTTGACAAATGTCCTGTTGTTGATTTGGAGGATTGCCATTGGAAGGAGAGGTGTGGAGAAGGGAGGATGTATTTTTAAAATATATTTGTAGTCTGGGCACTTTTTCCACTAAACCTTGCTGCTATCAAACTTCCTTGTGTTGATGCAGCTACAGGCACTTGTCTACTAGGTTGGGTTCCCTTGTGCTGTTTATAGTAAAAATGGCTCTTGTTTCGGTGAGTTCCCTTCTCTTCTTGCCCTTCACACATTAAATGTGCATATATACTTTCTGTTGTAGCATTATGCGAAATTACTAGATTCCAAAACAACATCAAGAACTTTCTTGCCTGCGATGCCTTTGCAGGTTTGCTCATTCTAAAGTCTGAACTACGCACTTTCCTGCGGACAATTTTGGCTCAACACTAGGTGCATCGTCATCTTTCTGGTGGATCCAGTATAGTTCAGATGATGTATGTGCCATCCTGTGATGTTCAATCAGGCGAAACTTATGCACAGGTAGTTTAACACCAAAAAATTTGCTCCTTTTGAAATAGATGTAAATTGAGGAAATTTTGAATTTTTGTGCTCATGAAAACATAGGGAAATAATAAATTTTCATTAAATTAAAATTCATCATAAGGAGTAGCAACATGGTTGTGCAGACATGCCGGTGCATTTGATTTAATTGGTTGAGTGGTTCTGATTAAAATTCAAAATGGTTTAAATTGCTTTTGAAAATGGATTTGAAAATGGCTTTAAAATAAAAGAAAAGAAACGGAAAATAAAATTTGAAAATAAAAGAATTTAAAAAGTATATAAAATTATTTTTGGAAAACTTACCAAAATTTCTCATTTTTATTTGAGTGAAAAGTATATTTGAAACTCTATTTGAATTTGATTTGGTTTTGAAAACAAAATAGAAAAGGATTTGGTAAATGAAAAATCTTTTCCCCCACTCAATCTGGCCCACGGCCTACTTCCTCTTGCCCTGCCTCCCCTCCGCAGCCCGAAAGTCGCTTGGCCTTCCTTTCCTCTCGCTCGACCTAGCTGGCCGTTTCCCCGAAGGCCCATCTTCTCCTCTTCTCTCGCAAAGCCAAGCAGGCCGGCCCAGCTGAGCAGCGCGCCCGCGCCGTGCGTCTCCTCCCCTCTCTCGGTCGCTGACATGCTGGGCCCATTATCAGGTGCTTCTCCTACCTCGTGCCCGAGTCGAACAGCGCCGCCGGTAAGTCCGCGTCCGCGCCGTTGAAAGCTCTAGTTTGGTTTTGGTGAATTGATGAAACCCTAAGTGCTAACCTAGTTTATCAAAGTGATCATGAGATAGGTAGCACATTTCAAGTGGTGAAGCAAATGAAGATCATGACATGATGATGGTGATGCCATGGTGATGATCAAGTGCTTGGACTTGAAAAGAAGAAAGAGAAAAACAAAAAGCTCAAGGCAAAGGTATAAGTGGTAGGAGCCATTTTGTTTCGGTGATCAAGACACTTAGCGAGTGTGATCACATTGAGGTTCGATAGCCGTACTATTAAGAGGGGCGAAACTCGTATCGAAATACGGTTATCAAAGTGCCACTAGATGCTCTAACTCATTGCATATGCATTTAGGATCTAGTGGAGTGCTAACACCCTTGAAAATATTTGTGAAAATATGCTAACACGCATGCACAAAGGTGATACACATTGTGTTTAGCACTTGGGAGCAAGGGTTCAAAACTTCACCGGCGAAGTGTACAAAAAAGACAGGGTTTCAAAGAGTGCACCGGACACTGGCCTCAACTGGACTGGTGCGTCCGGTTAGTGGAAGCAGTGAAGACGCTGGCGTCGGTCTTCAACCAGACGCTGGGTCACTTCGTGACCGAACGTGGGTGGGGTGTGTCCGGTCCTGCTGATGTGGCAGCACAGAGAAGAGGAGAAAGGACCAGACGCTGATGCCACGTCCGATGTGACCGACCGAACACGTCCGGTTGCAAATTTCCACCTCTAGAAGCTTACTGGAAGTGACCAGACGCTGGGGTCCTACGTCTCCGGTCTCGACTGGAACCTTACTGGAAACGACCAGACGCCAGTGTTGGTGCGTTCGGTCACTTCGAGCAGCGCGTCCGGTCACAACTTAAGTGCACTGATGACCATTGAGATCGGGCGATCAACATTTGAAACAGGGCCACGTGGCGTGCATCACGCGACCGGACGCTGGGGTCCTATGTCCGGTCGATCTGATCGGCGCGTCCGGTCGCCTTATTTTTCAGTGGACTAGGGAGCCAACGGCTCTATTTCATGAGGGCTTCTATTTAGGCCCCATGGCCAGCTCAAGCTCACTCTCTTGGTCATTTGCATTGACATAACAACCTTGTGTGCTTAGCCACAACCCTTCCACTCATCTCCTTCATTGATTCATCATCTTTGTGAGATTGAGAGTGAATCCAAGTGCATTGCTTGAGTGTTTGCATCTAGAGGCACTTGGTGTTCGTGCTTTGCTGCCGGATTCGCTTTGTTACTCTTGGTAGTTGCCATCACCTAGACGGCTTGAAGCAGCGAGGATCGTCGAGCGGAGGTTGGTGATTGTCTCCGGCTCCGATCGTGATGATTGTGAGGGGTTCTTGACCTTTCCCCGACGGAGAGCCAAAAGGTACTCAAGTACATTGCTGATGGCTTGTGTGATCCTCATCTTGTGTTGGTTGTGCGGCACCCTATTGAGGGTTTTGTGATAGAACCGCCCAATTTATACAAGATCAAGTACGGCTGTCCCCGCTAACACGTTGACATGCGCATACTTTCACTTATATAAACCTGGTAGTCCGCCGAGTGTCACAAAGGACCTTGGTAAATCAACATCACAACCAAGATCATATGATTAAGCAAATACACATCACATACACAGAGTTGCAGTGGAAATAATATTACAAATGGGTTCACAAATAATAGTACAAGTTTGGGTTACAAAACCGATTAGTGAAAACAACATAGCTTTCAAATGATTACATTAATATAAGTTCCAAATACATTGCTAGCATAAGTGACATCCTCAGATAAAAGCATATAGATAAGAAATAAATATAGAGTCACCGAGCCCACCAGCAGTTAGCCACCATCTTCAGCAGGCCAAGAACTTCACCTGCAACATGGTGGGATAAACCATGAGTACTCAAATGTACTCAGCTAGACTTACCAGTCATAAACCAAAAATAAAGTGACCCAAGGATTATGCAAGGCTTTATAAGTGGAGCTAGCTTGACAACATTTTGCATAAAAAGCCACTAATTCAGCTATACATTTTATAACTCGATCATCAAGTTAATTATAGCTATTCATCTCTAGATTAGCAACTAACCTGTGCCAAACATGTGGTATAGCATTTAGTAGTATAACCATAATAACCATAGCCGGTGAAATAATTCCATGTTCATCATAACTATCATATTCCATAATACAGTTACTATGATGTTGGAGCTGGCCAAGTTTCTCACTGTCCGTGAGAGACGGCGATTCAAATCGATTTCAACCAGTTGGGAATTTATTCCTAACACAAACCTAGGTCTACCAGGCATGGTAGCCTTAGGTCACCTTTGGTACAACTCAGGTACACATTTCGCGGGTTCGACCAACGCCGCACAATCAAGGACAACCAGCTGCCAGGACGATCAGGACTACCCTGCCCTTGGGCTCAAGGCTGGCGCCCCGCACATCCTTACTACCATCCAGAGTGCGCACTTTTATAGAACAGGGCATGACCTGAGTTGAGCTACTTGGCTTCGTGGTCAGAATGAGTTATCTGGCCAGCTAAGTGATAGGCATGCGTTCAACTTGTCAGAAGGTCCAACAACGGTACGGTCCTTAATCGACACAGACGAAATCACATGAGTCAACCTACACATAGACTTCGCTCGGCCTCCATTTACATTACCCCATGGTTCTTTTCCACGATAGCAAATATAGCCAACCATGCTTCGGTATCCACCTATATCTCGTAGGTGACAGGAAATCACCCGACTTCTATCGGTCTAAGCATGGCTAAGCATATATTCTATCCTGGACCTACATAGGGTTAAAGATATGTGTATCTAGACAAGGTAGTACTATGCATCAAGTGTTTCCATTCAACTCTTATAACCTAATGCATCAAACATAAAGGGCTCAAGTAGTATTTTGTAAAACATGGGAGACATAGAATGCTCCGAGCCTTGCCTGTGATCCAACACCAGGTCAGTGTTTGTTAGATGACACTCGCTTGGCGAGCATCTCCTGTTCAGGCATGTACTCTAGGGGTCCTTCCATCTTCGGGAAAGGTCCACCAACACCGTCTTCTGGTTCGATTCCATCATCACATCCTTCATGTGGTGCATCTAACGTACCTAGATGAGATGCAAGATGCAAGTGCATGAATATTAAGAATGGTAATATGAGATACATCACATAATAGTATTCAAGGCAAACATAAGATCATGCAAGACATAGGCACCTAGAGTTATTTAACTAAACATCACACAACCTATTATAGAGGGATAGCAAGCATATTAGGCATGGCACACAAGTGAACTTAAGTTCACATATTGCACCCATGAATTGATCAAGAACTAACCAACATGTTTAGCCAAAACAAGAGCAAGCTAAAGCAACCACCTAGCATGTGTATAGAAATCGGGGCAGCAGCACAGCAGTCACTTGTTTTAACCATAACTAGAGATGCTGACATCCAAAGAAGGTGATCCTAGACTTTCTGAAAAGCTAATGAAATTTCCTACAACATTATTATTATCACCAAAAGCTTATTACAAAGCTAACCAGGTCAAACATGCCAATGTTTAAGTTCTACACAAAACGAGGACAAAAAAGTAGTAGTAATATTAACAATGCATAACTGGAGTTATTGTAACACCCTAAAAATTTCATTATTTTAGAATAAGGAAATTGATTTTGTTATGCAATTATGTGTGCATTTCAAATTTAGGAAATAATATTTGTATCAAAATTAAAAGTAAATATAAGGATAGAAACATGTTGATGCATTCATGCTGCTGCACATTTGTTTTTGTAATGATTAGCTTTGACTAAAGTTTGAATTGAATTCAAATTCAAATTGAAAATCATTTGAAAAATTGATTTGGAAAAAGATAAAGGAAATATTTTTCCCTCCCTTTCTCTTCCTCAATTCGGCCTGTTGGCCATCCTTTCCCCGCCGGCCTGGCTGGCCTGCTGGCCCAGCTCCCCGCGGTCCGCTCGCCCTCCCCTCTTCTCTTCCTGGGCCGGCCCAGCTCGGCCGCAACTGCCTCGGCCTGCTCGGCCCAGCACCATGCGCCCGTCGCCCGCCCTCAGCCGCTGCCAGCCCGGGCCCGTACGTCAGCGCCGTCCCCCTCCTCCTGCAACCGCACCGCGCACATCAGCCGAAACCGCCGCCCCGCGCCCGCTCCTCGCGATGTGGGCACATCGCCCGCTCCTCGGTCTCGTTTAAAAGCGAGCCGTGACCCCCGCGCGCACCCCTGCTGCCTATCCCCGCTCCCATTTTGCACTCGCACGAGCCGTGGACGCCGAAATCCGCCGCGCCGAGGTCGCTGGGATCCGCCGTTCGCCCCTCCACGCGAACCGCCGTCTCCGAGCCGCCGCCGACCTGTTTCTCCCCGTTGTGAGCCTCGCCGTACTCTCCTCTCTCCTCCCGTGTATTTTATTTCTCATTTCATGGCTTCTAGAGCCTTAGCCGCGTGCGGCCGTGTGCTCCTTGCTGCCGGCCATGGCTGCCACCTCGCCAACCGCGTCCTCCGGCCCCGTTCTTGGCCAGGACGGGTTCGCGAGAACCCCCTCTACTCTCCGGTGCTCTCGGTTCTTCTAACCGTGGCCCGTAGGCCCCTAACCGCGCGCACCGGTGACCTCCACGCCGCCGGCCATGGAGCTTGCCACCGGCGTCACTGTGCCGGCCGGACCTCCCTTGTCTTCCTTCCCCAGAACTGATCCAAGCCATCCATGTCCAAATCTGTGGCCAGGATTAGAAGTTACCCTTTCGCATGTAAATTTGCTAAAGAGACCCCCTATTTTCACCAAATTGAACCCGCCGTCCCTAGCGTAGTTTCCAGAGTATGCTTTCTCATTTTAAAAACGTAAAGTGCACTGTTTTAGTTCAAAATACGTTTTCAGTATTTACAGAAATGCCACTAGATTTGTTTTGCTCATAAAAACTTCGTTTTAGCTCCGAATTGACCCGTTCAAATTGCGTTAGTTTCGTAATTTCATAATCTACGTGTTAGTACCACTGTTAATCATGTTTGCAACTTTTAAATTTCATGGTTAGATTTAATTAAATAAATTGCTATAGGAAACCCCGTTTAATTCATATCTTTTGCGTTTTAGCTCCGTTTTTGTGAACTTTGTGTTGACGTGATCGTAGCGAGACGTAGATTCTTTTCATAAACATTTTATCTTGTTTTCTATACTGTTGGTGTACTGTTCTAATTATAGGAATGTTTGCTTTGCATGAATGTTTTTGGAATGTTGTATGTTGCCGTGTTGGTCGTGTTCAGACGGTGAGGAGAACGTTGGAGACCAAGAGTTCTTCGATGACCAGCAGGACCAGCAGGAGTTTGCTAACCAAGGCAAGTATAGCATGGGATCTACCTTGATGCCTATTCACCTTTATTAATTACTCATTTGCATGTGTCTAATTTTGATACCCGTAAGGACATCCTAGTGATTGATTAACCTGTTCCTTGTCTCCTATGGGTTATATGCATATGGGTAGTTTGCTAGTGCTCAACATAACTGTATATGATCTACATATTGAACAATGATTCTATGGAAAGAAAAGGTAAAAGTTGCTTTTAAACATCTGGATTATAGGGCGATGGAGCAAATGACTTTTGATCATGATGCTCTCAGCCCTCCATAAGGACTTATCTGTCGGCAAAAGCTGGGACTGACAGTGCAACCGTGAGGGTCATATGGCTCTGACTTTAGCTCAGTAATAGGACCTTTTCTAGCTTGTTAGAGGTTACCTTGATGGCGCAAAAGGGGCTTGCCACGTTGGGTATAGGACTGCCTCTGTTCCTATGTGTATAGCCGCGATGGATATGTGCCATAGGAAAGGGGGGTTCCTGCATCTGCCTGCCAAGGAATCCTAGAGGCCCTAACTTGTTAGAGAAACCTATGAAATGGCTTCATAGTGTACCCTGCCCGCTCACCTTGGCAGTGATTTGGGAGTAATTAACCCGGGCATATGGGAATCATGACTCGCGGTGAATGTGCACCACCTCTGCAGAGGGTTATAAACTGTTATAACAGCCGTGCTCACGGTCACGAGCGGCCCGGAAAACTCACAGAATAAATGGCTACTTATAATGTTGTTTATATATGATGACTATGATGAAATTATGATGATGTTTCATGACTCAATTGGTTCTGATATATGATTATGTGGGTTGAAAAGGGAGCTTAAGCATAACTTGATAATACTTGATAATAAAATCTTAACTTACTAAAAGTGCTAACTGCAGTAAACCAGTGTCAACCTTTTTCAGCTTCATAACCCCATGTTATCTTGTTGAGTATGGGACATACTTATGCTTGTGTACTTTCTATATTTGGATAAAAATCCCGGATGGGTAACAGATGACAACGTGTATGAGGAGTTTCCGGAGGATTATTAGGCTTGTGGTCAACCAGTCGACCGTCCCTGTGTTGGAGCTACCACAAGAGAGCTATCTTTTTACTTTCCGCTATGATGTGTAAGACTATGTGATGCTATTATTCGTTATGTAAGATACACCGTGATGATACTTTTTATAATTTGTCAACTTAAGTGTGTGACTGATCCCTGGGCACACATGAGTTTAGTGCATTCAATTTTATCCTTAAAATTGGGTGTGACAGTTATGGACATCAAACAAGCGTGAAACTTAACTTTCTAAAAATCTTATTAAATTATCTAAAACATGTTTATTATCATCACAAGGTGATTCCATAATTAACAAGGTCAATCAAGCACAATTGAGCACCTCTGTCCAGACTTGGATAGATTCTGCCATGCAATTTCTCAAGCTTATAACTGGAGCCCTACAACACCAAAAGGGGTGATCTAAGATAATTTGAAAAGCTTAAGGAAATCACTATAACTATTATATTATCCCTAAGACCTGATTTTATACTTAACTGGGTCAAACAATGAAATCTTTCAAATCTGCACATAGCATAGACCAAACATGACAAATCATTTGTCAAATTCATAACTCCTAAACTATTAGGCCTATGTTCATGCAATTTGAACACAAGCAATATTATGAAATTAGATACAACTTTGGTATTCACTACAACCACATCAAACATAATTTACACTACGAAAATAATTGCACAAGCAAAACTGCCCATGCAACCCAAACAGCAGTGGTACAGAAAACTGATAGGAACTTCAGAGAAGCATAACTAGAGTTCTAGACCTCCAACAAACATGAATCATAAATTTTTTAAAATCTTATGAAGTTACCTACAACTTTCACATTATCATCAAGTCATGATTCATAACAAAACTGAGCCAATTAAAACAAACATGCATGCCTATTCAGAATAGGAGCAAAGCAACACAGGGCATTTGTTATTTTTTATAGGTCTTAAACTATCAAGACTAAGCTCCTGAAATTTTTTACACAGCATACACATAGCATCATTAGCCTACCATAAAAATTTCACATTTATTTGAAGACAACAACTGCAATTATGAAAAAGACAAGACACAACTAGTATTGAAAACCTAACTTAATAAATTGATTTTTTTCCAGCAAAAACTTTAAACTAAAGCATGCCATATTATAGATCTAATGCATATATAATTTCACAAGGATTCCAAAAAGTCCTAATTTACTATTTTACTATTTTTCTACTAATTACTATGAATTTGCAAAGTTGATCATCCAAATCTACAAAAACCAAAGAAAAGGGATGTAGATCTTGCATCGGGGACCCTGAAGTTTTCACAAATTAAACTCGAACAAAAAGATCCTTTCCGGCGCTATTCAACTGAGTCACGGATTCTTCACTTAACCCCTCCCTTCTTCGTTATTTGAGCATGAGGCCCCTGCTTGCAAACTGGAGCAGAGGAGGCCGGAGCTCAGCCAAATTTCCGGTGGTCCGGCGCCGGTGACAGCAAGGGCAGGGCTGCGCGATCGCCCTAGGACCTACACGCACCAGTGGGTGGTCACATCTAGACCCGTGGTGTCCCGAGGGGGGCAGGCCCTGAGCGCCAGTGGTCGGATGGCCATGGAGCCTGGCGGCGACGAACTGTGCACGCGAGGGCGAGCGCGCTGGGGCTTGGCCGGTTGGCTGCAAAGGAGGGCCATGGCCGCGTCGGGGCATCGGCAAGTAGTGGTGCTCAGACCGATGGCCATGTTGAGGGAGTTAGGGAATGGGGCGGCCATGGTGCTCAGCTCGGCGGCAATGGTGGTGCTCGACGTCCGTGCCCGGCAGAGAGCGACAGGGCGAGGCGGGGAGCGGCAAAGCGAGAGAGGGAAACTCGGTGTCCACTTCAGTAGGGCGCAGGGATGAGGCAATGGTGGGAGCGCGCTCTCGCGCATGGACGACGCGTCGGCGTTTCACCGAACACGTGGCGTGCAGCGAGGTGGGCAAGGTGGGAGCCGAATTGGGCCAGATCTGGGCCGAATCAGACATTGGGCCCAAAACGAAGTTTGATCTACACGGACTGCTCTACAATCTTCATTTAGGTACCATGGTCATTAGGACAGTAGAGTAGCGGTTAATGACACTCCAATATGGCATTGTCAATGCATTAACGGTGATTAACAAACTCCAAAATTGATGGTTAAAATGAAGTCAACTGAGTGCCATCTTTATACATGCTCTTCTCCATCATGTATACTCCAACTTTTATTTTGGGACCCAGTCATGTTGCTTAACAAAACCATGAGAATGCGAGATGCCAAGGTCGATGACGATGAATTCCAAACTTAGCAAAATTTTAAGTACTAAAACAGCTGCAGATTCAAAGTTCGAGCCTCGGTTTGACTGGCTTACAAGCTGATCTAGCTCTTGGTCCAAAAACAAAGTTTGTTCTACTCCACTCAAACTTCAACTTTGATTTAAGGTGCCACTCCATGCAAGCACTGTAAGTGATTGGCCAACACAGGTCAAAATAGCATCACGGTAAAGCTTAAATTAGAGTTTTCGATCGATTGAGGCATTTTCTTGACCTTAGCTCAACATGAACCCTTCATGACTTTTGTTGTAGAGTTCAATTAGAGTCATTTGGGAAAGGTAGCAAGGTTTGGTAGGCATCTCATATTCTCATTTACTTAATAAAGGAATCCAAGAAAGAGTATAACTTATCATTTCATGTGACTTCTTGATTCCAAACTTTATGAAACTTTTCCACTGGTCAAGATGGATGCATGTTGATGTAATGTACATGAAATGAGCATGTTTAACATTACTCTTGCATAATCTTGATAAGGGTACACATGTACATAAAGGTGTGTTGTCCAAGTTTAAGTTGGAGCTCACTCTTGTAGATTTGATCTTGACACCTTCATCACCACTGAACATGTCATGTTTGAGCTCAAACCCATTGCTTAACTGGTGACAAACACCTGGGGTGTTATAGGTTTGGCGTGTGATGCCAATTAGCGCATGAACCTCCAAGTGAGTGTATCGCCACAACGAGCACTAGCTTGCCGGCAAGCAAGTGAACCTCGGTAAAAAATCATTGTGTCAATATTTGATTCCGAGGTGATTGGTATTCATTGGTATTCATCCTTGTGATTGATTGGTTCATTCCTCGACTCAACGGTATATCCATCTTGCTCTATCTCTTTACATTACCTCGAACTAGTTGTCAAGCTCTTTAGTGTAGATAGTCGTGAGAGCTTGTTAGTTTGGTTAGTATGGCTCTTTAGTTAGCCTTTGAGAGCACACTAACTTAGTGTAGCAACATAGCCATTGTGTGGATAAAGACTATACAAAATAGAATTGGGTAGGTGGCTTGCAACCCCAAGTATAGTGCTAGCGCAAAATTCACTTCGCCATCTTATTGACTAATCATTCATTTTAGTGTTGTTGTAGAAAGTTTTAATAGGCTATTCACCCCCCTCTAGCCATTAGGACCTTTCAGTTGTCTCCTCCCTTGCCTTGCGCCCCACGCCGCTCCGCGCCATAAATAGTAGCTGCCCGCGGTCGTGCCTCCCCATCCCAACCCTCGGAGTCACAGCCACCTCACCAAATCGCCGTGTGCCACAACCCTAGTGCCGCTTTGCGCCACCACCTCGTCGTTGTTCCAAAGCTCACCGTCGTCAATTGGATGCCTTCCGAGCTTTGCAGAAGGGTAAGATACCTCTATGAACTTTCATTGGGGTTTCTACTATCCTCCGTCGCATCTTAGTGCTCGTCAGAGATGCGCCACCACTCCCATGCCGCCTTGCCGTCATCACAACCCTCTCCAGTGCCCTAGAGACCTCGATGACTTCATAAATGAGTCCATCGTAGCCTCCTCTGCCATCCCGACCCTTTCCCGTAGCCTATGGATGTCTAGGTTAGGAACCCGAGCGTCGTCGGCGACCTATCCGCCATTGGCCATGGTGCGCCACCGTGCCAGAGCACCGCCCCGATGACCAGCTCTCCCAGTAAGCCCGCAGCCGTCCATCTCTCCACCGACGGCCAGGATTAGAAGATACCTCTTCGGTCCATGAGCACAGTGTAGACCAAGCGCACCATCCATGTCAGCAAGCCACATCAGCAGTTCAACGTAGACTAGCCACTCAGAGACCGCCACCTGTCACCACGTGTGCGCCACGCCAGCGACCGCGCTGATTGCGCAGACATTTTGCTAAAGAGACCCCAGATTTTCCAGAAATCAACCCGCCGTCCTGAGTAGTTCAAAAGTAATTAAAAATATGTCCCTAGTTTTTATGTTTTGAAACCTGTGTTTTTCCAAAAATGACGCTCGGTCCACAGGACTATTTTAATTCGATTTTTAATTATTTTTAATACGAAATTGATTTCAAAATATTTACAAAATTGCCACTATCTTCATTAGGCCAAATCTTCTTCGTTTTAGCTCCGATTGGACCCGTTTAAGTTGCGTCAGTTTCATAATTACGTAATCTACAAGTTTATCATAATATTAAATATATTTTCAGCTTTCAAAATTTGGGGTTAAATTTAATCTATTATTTTATTAAAGGAAATCTTGTTTAGTTCATAACTTTTTAGTTATAGCTCCGATTAGAGTGCTTTTCGCGTCTGTGTGTTCGTAGTGAGACGTAGATTTGTTTTATAAATTTCACATCTTGATTTTATGTTTGGTGTTCTATTCTAATTTATTCCTATTGTTTGTTTCGTGTATGATTGCATGGATGCTTGTGTGGTGCTTTATGATCTTATCTAGTCGGTGAGCTTTACATGTTGATCAAGGAGTTTCTTTGAAGTTTTTGACTTGAAGAAGGATCAGAGTTTTAAGGCAAGTATAGCATGGGATCATCCTTGTTGTCCTATACACCTTTATTCACTTAATTCATATTGCATGTGTCTACCTTGATTACCACTAAGGATTTCCTAGTACTTTGTACCCTGTGTCTTGATACATTTGGGTTATTGCATTGGGTAGTATAATGCTAGTGCTCAATTAAAGCCATGATTTTATAACTTGACTAATGGATTATGCAATAAATACTAAAAGATGTTTTTAGCAACATGAAATTAGGGGGCTAGAGCATTGGGTTGTTTATGGTGCTCTAGATTCCTCTCCATAAGGACTTATCTGTAAGTGATCATCCAGGATTTACAGTACAGCTGTGAGGGCTACATGGCTCTGACTTTAGCTCAGTATGAGAACCTTTTCTAGCTTGTTAGTGGTTACCTTTATTGGCGTAAGAATGGCTTGCCGAATCAGGTATAGTGCGGCCTCTGTCCCCTTATGTATAGGTTGTGCGTCATTCTGCCATTGAGAAGGGGGGCTCTACATCTATTTTTCGAGTGAATCTAATGGCCCTAACTTGTTAGACAAACCTTTGAAAGGCTTCATAGTGAACCCTACCGACCTTCCTAGGTAGTGGGTCAAGAGGCTGATCACCTCGGACGAAAGGGTAAACCATAACTCACAATGGAAGTGTACAACCTCTGTAGAGTGTAAACTATTATAACAGCCGTGCTCATGATCACGAGCGGCCTTAGAACCCTTACAGAATATATGATGAGCACTGATGATACTGATGATAAAGATGCTCATTAATGGTTAATTGTTTATGCTATTCATTATTCATGTTTACCTGATTATGTGTTTATGTGGGCTTGTGAATAAACTTGTTGCCACCCAATTGTTAAAAGATGACTCATTAAAAGCTAATCGTAGTTAAACTAGTGTCAGCCTTTTGAGCCTCATGAACCTCATGATATATTTGTTGAGTACGACATGTACTTACGCTTGCTTTATTTTTTAATTATTTGGATAAAAATCCTGGATGGGTACCAGATTGCTAGAGTTTGGAGGAATTGGGCTTGTGATCAACCAGTCATTTATCCTTATAGAATTGGAGTCTTCACCTAAAGATCAGAGTTGTCTTTCCGCTGTTTGCTGTCCAAGCTTATATCCTTTATACTAAGTACGTTATATATTGAGGATTGTCTTTCGATATTACCCATATTTGTAGCTATACATGAGATTTGACTTCCTGGGCTCACATATGGAATGTATCTAGTTTTGTTCTTAAAATCGGGTGCTACAAAGTGGTATCAGAGCAATGCTAACTGTAGGATGCAAGCCTAGTAGAAACTGGTCGTTCTAGGGTTTAGAAGTTGCTACAAAAACCCTTGCTCTATGAACCTTGATATTTTCTTCTCTACTATATCTCTACCCTTGTTATTCATCTCTATGTTGGTGCTTATTTTAAAGTCTTTGTTCTCATCTTCACTCCTTGATTTGATATGCCTTTAGAACTATCCCTCACCACCTTCTTACGTAATCTGAAGATGAGTCTTAGGATTATTACCCCTACTATAATGAGGTCGATAGTATCGCAAGTCGAGTCAATGATTGAGTTGTGCACCTTTAATGCTTTGTTGAATTGTCATTATGCTTCTACTTGTTCTGAATCTTTGTAATGACAGCAATGATCTCGTTGGGTGTTACCATAATTTTATTTAGTTTATAGGCCTAAGGTATAAGGATTAATGAAATAAATAGTTGGGTTATGGTTTTCTTCTATTTTCCCTATCCTGCCTTTCGGAGTAGTCCGCACTCTTCGGTTTATGTCTCTAATTATGGATGATCAAAAATCATGAGAAAATTATGGACAATAGTAGACTTCAATATCTTTCTCTAACCACAAGAATCACCCTAAGAGCTATGTTGGTTATGGAGTTATGAAAATCACAAGGAAATGCACCTGTGCTGTCTAAAACCTAGAGTAGTTTCTGCTCTGCACTATTTTTTACTACCTTCACTGAAGAATCTGGAAAAGTGTTCTATAAGAAGTTTTGGAGGATTTGATAAGCTTTCCAACGGTATAATCTACAACTTCATTGGATTAACATAATAGGAGTTACAGCTATTTTACTATGCTATTCTTTTTCTATTCGCAAGGAATTCCAGATTTCTTGTCCTTGCCCACACACAAGAGTCTTATTGGGATGTCAGAACGTCTTCATACTAGTTAGCTCATCTAGAAGAAGGTGCAAGTTACCCTTCTTGTGTCCCCTAGTTGATCCTTTCTTATCGGGGGTAGCCAAGTTAAAGAAGTTGCAAGATGAAGTTTCATACGTTCTAGATATTCATTTGGAAGCATCGATTATCTCTGTGATGGTTGCTACCATGAGAAGGTGTTTTTGTGTCCGGCCAACTCCAGGGCGTAGCACCAGACTGGTGGGAGTCTTACCAGTATGGATGTCCCACAATGTTGGACAGATCACCTAGAAGGAGTTTAGTAAGAGCCTCAGGTCGTACCACATTCCCATAGGTGTGGTAGAACTTAAGAAGAGTTCCTCAATTTGAACCAAGGATCTATGTCAGTGTGAATCTAGAAAAGTGTTCTATAAGGAAGTTGTGGAGGATTTGATAAGCTTTCCAATGGTATAATCTACAACTTCATTGGATTAACAGAATAGGAGTTACAGCTATTTTACTGTGCTGTTCTTTATCTACTCACGAGGAATTCTAGATTTCTTGTCCTTGCCCACACACAAGAGTCTCATTGGGATGTCAGAACGTCTTCAGACTAGTTAGCTCATCTAGAAGAAGGTGCAAGTTACCCTTCTTGTGTCCCCTAGTTGATCCTTTCTTAAGGGGGGTAGCCAAGTTGAAGAAGTTGCAAGATGAAGTTTCATACGTTCTAGATATTCATTTGGAAGCATCGATTATCTCTGTGATGGTTGCTACCATGAGAAGGTGTTTTTGTGTCCGGCCAACTCCAGGGCATAGCACAAGACTGGTGGGAGTCTTACCAGTATGGATGTCCCACAATGTTGGACAGTTCACCTAGAAGGAGTTTAGCAAGAGCCTCAGGTCGTACCACATTCCCATAGGTGTGGTAGAACTTAAGTAAGAAGAGTTCCTCAATTTGAACCAAGGATCTATGTCAGTGTGTGAGTATCGTAACCGGTTCACTCAATTGTCGCGCTATGCTCTAGAAGAAGTGGATAATGATGCTAAGAAATAGAAATGCTTTTTGAATGGACTGAATGATGGAGTTCAATTGCAGTTGATGACTGTTGTGTATCCTGATTTCAAAACATTGGTGGATAGAGCAATTCTAATTGAGAACAAGCATCGAGAGATGGAAGAAAAGAAGAGAAAGCTTGACCTTTAATGCCAGCTAAGAAACACTCGTCTCTGTTTTGCTACACAAGCAGAATATCAGCCACACCATATGAATCTGCTTGGAAGTAATAATCAGGATCAGTATCAGCAACCCAATGATTAAGTATAGCATTTTAGTTCTCAAGAGCCATGTCTGTCATCTCCCACTATCACCCTGATGAAGACAAATACTCCTACTGGTGAGGAAGATTATGATTGTGGTGAGATTGAACACTATAAGAATGATTGTCATGAGACATTTACTGAGAGTAATCAAAGTTAGAGTCAGCAGTAGCAGGAGCCAAAACAGAATGTCCATAAGGAGCAGGTGCAAGGAAATAAGTTAAAGCTAAACTACATTCAAGGCAGGTTGAACAATGTGGATATGATTACCACTCATGGAGCTAAGGAGGTCATTTATGGTTTGATTTCAGTAAGCTCAGACACTGCTATGGTGTTGATTGACCCCAGTGCGTCACATTCATAATTAGGGAATGTGTAGAAGATCATAAGATAACTATGCTTCCGATGAGGAAACCAGTGATAGTTAAGTCTCTAGGAAGAGAAAAGAAGGCAAACTGCATATGCCCAAAAGTTAGTCTTAACATAAAAGGGAAGAACTTCGAGGCAAACCCTATAGTTTTGGAGTTAAGGGACATTGATGTTATCCTTGGAAAGGGATGGTTATCTGCCTGTAAAGGAGTGATTAAGTATGCTCAATGTTCGGTGCTTCTAACAACATTGTCAGGAGGAAGAATTGAGTATGAGGGTATTCAACCTGCACATGAGGAATATGAGAATGACCTATTAGAAGGTGTATACTCAGAGGACGTATACCACTTAAGGGCTTCATCATCCAAAGTAAGTATCCTTTGCTCAGTTGATAAGTTGCTTGGATCAAGAGACCTCAGCTAAGTGTTTGAAGGAGTCCAAGAAGAGGTTAAAGTAAAACCTAAGTATTAGCTTTGCCAAATTAGGACAAGAGCTTTATATCCACTAGGATGCACCCTGTCAAGGTGTGGGATGTGTCCTTATATGGAAAGAAAAGTAGTGGCTTGTTCATTAAGTCAACTAAGGAAGCATGAGTTGAACTACCTAACATGTTATCTGGAGTTATCCATTGTGAAGCATGGAAGTACTATCTTTTTGGAAGTAAAAGTGACATCTAGGGGGATCACAAGAATCTATAGGACATCTTCACTAAGTTGGTTTTGAGCTTGTGTTATCCTCGTTGGAATTAAATTGATTATGACTTGGAAAAGTGTTATTACTTCAAGGAGCAAGTCATGACCGATGCCCTTAGCAACAGAGAATTGTGCTAAGAAAGTTCGGGTGACACCAAGGATTAAGAATTGTATTCCAAGTTCGAGCAACATAACCAGAATCATTAATGTTTTGAAGATTGATGGTAGATTCTCCTTCTGACCAGGAGATTCGTCAGGCACCGTTGGAAGGTGAATATTTTAAGAAAAAGAATTTATATTATGGACGAAAAAGGAAAGGTAGGCTAGTGATTAGAGATACCCGAGAGTTGTTCAATGTGCCTGTTAAAATTTTGGAATTAGTTTGGCAAGTTACCTGAAGTAAGATTAACAGGTATGGAAGGTAAAGAAGAATCCAAAGGAGGAGAATCTACATCTCTTTTGTCACCACCTCCGTGAATCTCGAGGACGAGATTCATCTTAAGGGGGATATAATTCTAACACCCTAAAATTTGCTCCTTTTGAAATAGATGTAAATTGAGGTAATTTTGAATTTTTGTGCTCATGAAAACTTAGGGAAATAATAATTTTTTATTAAATTAAAATTCATCATAAGGAGTAGCAACATCGTTGTGCAGACATGTCGGTGCATTTAATTTAATTGGTTGAGTGGTTCTGATTAAAATTCAAAATGGTTTAAATTGCTTTTGAAAATGAATTTGAAAATGGCTTTAAAAGAAACGAAAAAGAAAATTTTAAAATAAAAGAATTTAAAAAGTTGTAAAAATTTATTTTTGGAAAACTTACCAAAATTTCCTATTTTTATTTGAGTGAAAAGTATATTTGAAACTCTATTTGAATTTGATTTGGTTTTGAAAACAAAATAGAAAAGGATTTGGAAAATGAAAAATCTTTTCCCCCACTCAATCTGGCCCGTGGCCTGCCAACCCTCCGCAGCCCGAAGGTCGCTCGGCCTTCCTTTCCTCTCGCTCGGCCCAGCTGGCCGTTTCCCCGAAGGCCCATCTTCTCTTCTCTCACGAAGCCTAGCAGGCTGGCCCAGCCGAATCGCGCGGCCACGCCGCGCATCTCCTCCCCTATCTCGGTTGCTGACATGCCAGGCCTGTATGTTAGGCGCTTCTCGTACCTCGTGCCCAGGCCGAACACCGCCGCCGGTAAGTCCACGTCAGCGCCGTCTCCTCCCTTGCCTTGCGCCCCATGCCGCTCCACGCCATAAATAGCAGCTGCCCGCGTTCATGCCTCCCCATCCTAAGCCTCAGAGTCGCAGCCACCTCGTCGAATCACCGCGTGTCACAACGCTAGCGCCGTTTTCTGCCGCCACCGCGCCGTCGATCCAAAGCTCGCCGTCATCAATTGTATGCCTTCCGAGCTCCACAGAAGGGTAAGATACCTCTACGAACTTTCATTAGGGTTTCTTCTATCCTCCATCGTGTCTTAGTGCTCGTCGGAGATGCGCTGCCGATCCCGTGCCACCTCGCCATCGTCATAGCCCTCTCTAGTGCCCTAGAGACCTCGATGACTTCATAAATGAGTCTATCGTAGCCTCCTCTGCCATCCCGACCCTTTCCCGTAGCCTATGGACGTCTAGGTTAGGAACCCGAGCGTCGCCGATGACCTATCCGCCATCGTCCATGGAACGCCGCCATGCCAGAGCGCCGCCACGGCGACCATCTTTCCCCGTAATCCCACAGTCGTCCATCTCTCCACCGACGGCCAGGATTAGAAGATACCTCTTTGGTCCATGAGCATAGTGTAGACCGTTTCTGCAGGCCACGTCAGCGGTTCACCATAGACTAGCCACTCAGAGACCGCCACCTATCACCACGTGTGCGCCATGCCAGCGACCGCGCTGACTGCGCGAACATTTTGCTAAAGAGACCCCAGATTTTCCAGAAATCAACCCGCCGTCCGAGAGTAGTTCAAAATTAATTAAAAATATGTCCCTAGTTTTTATGTTTTGACCCCTGTATTTTTGCAAAAACGACGCCCGGTCCACAGGACTGTTTTAATTCAATTTTTAAGTATTTTTAATACGAAATTGATTTCAAAATATTTACAAAATTGCCACTATCTTCATTAGGCCATATCTTCTCCGTTTTAGCTCCGATTTGACCCGTTCAAGTTGCGTTAATTTCATAATTGTGTAATCTACAAGTTTATCATAATATTAAATATATTTTTAACTTTCAAAATTTAAGGTTAAATTTAATCTATTATTTTATTAAAGGAAATCTTGTTTAGTTCATAACTTTTTAGTTATAGCTCCGATTAGAGTGCTTTTCGCGTCTGTGTGTTCGTAGCGAGACGTAGATTTGTTTTACAAATTTCACATCTTGATTTTATGTTTGGTGTTCTATTCTAATTTATTCCTATTGTTTGTTTCGTGTATGATTGCATGGATGCTTGTGTGGTGCTTTATGATCTTGTCCAGTCGGTGAGCTTTACATGTTGATCAAGGAGTTTCTTTGAAGTTTTCGACTTGAAGAAGGATCAGAGTTTAAGGCAAGTATAGCATGGGATCATCCTTGTTGTCCTATACACCTTTATTCACTTAATTCATATTACATGTGTCTACCTTGATTACCACTAAGGATTTCCTAGTACTTTGTACCCTATGCCTTGATACATTTGGGTTATTGCATTGGGTAGTATGATGCTAGAGCTCAATTAAAGCCATGATTTTGTAACTTGACTAATGAATTATGCAATAAACACTAAAAGATGCTTTTTAGCAACATGAAATTAGGGGCTAGAGCATTGGGCTGTTTTATGGTGCTCTAGATTTTTCTCTCTAAGGGCTTATCTATAAGTGATCATCCGGGACTTACAGTACAGCTGTGAGGGCTATATGGCTCTGGCTTTAGCTCGGTACGAGGACCTTTTCTAGCTTGTTAGTGGTTACCTTTATTGACGTAAGAATGGCTTGCCGAATCGGGTATAGTGCAGCCTCTGTCCCCTTGTGTATAGGCTGCGCGTCATTGTGTCATCGGGAAGGGGGGCTCTACATCTGTTTACCGAGTGAATCTAATGGCCCTAACTTGTTAGACGAACCTTTGAAAGGCTTTATAGTGAACCCTGTTGACCTTCCTAGGTAGTGGGTCAAGAGGCTGATCACCTCAGGCGAAAGGGTAAATCACGACTCATAGTAAAAGTATACAACCTCTGCAGAGTGTAAAACTGTTATAACAGTCGTGCTCACGGTCACGAGCGGCCTTAGAACCCTTATGGAATAGATGATGAACACTGATGATACTGATGATAAAGATGCTCATTAATGGTTAATTGTTTATGCTATTCGTTATTCATGTTTATCTGATTATGTGTTTATGTGGGCTTGTGAATAAACTTGTTGCCACCCAATTGCTAAAAGATGATTCATTAAAAGCTAATCGCAATTAAACCAGTGTCAGTCTTTTGAGCCTCATGAACCCCATGATATATTTGTTGAGTACGACATGTACTTACGCTTGCTTTATTTTTTAATTATTTGGATAAAAATCCCGGATGGGTACCAGATTGTTAGAGTTTGGAGGAACTAGGCTTATGATAAACCAGTCAGTTGTCCCTATGAAATTGGAGTCTTCACCCGAAGATCAGAGTTGTCTTTCCGCTGTTTGCTGTCTAAGGTTATATCCTTTATACTAAGTACGTTATATATTGAGCATTGTCTTTCGATATTACTCATATTTGTAGCTATATGTGAGATTTGACTTTCTGGGCTCACATATGAAATGTATATGGTTTTGTTCTTAAAACCGGATGCTACACTTTGCTTCCACAATGGCACCAATGCTTGTTCAAGAATAAGCTTTTCAACATAGGCAATGGATCTGGTAGTTTTCTTGAAATGATCTTTGCACTTATAATATGTCTGTAATGTGAAATTAGAGCTGGCAAATGGATGTTTTACTTTGATAGTAACCCATGCAGTCAGACACGAAGCGGGCTGAATGAAATGTACTGCATACGTTGGGGCGTTTTGTAGTTCATAGGACAATGAAGGCGTAGATCTTAGACCTACATGATCAGTGCAGCTAATTTCTTTGTTCTTTTCTCACATACATTTGTAATTTGACTTTGTCTTATATTTCCAAGTATGTCTTTTGCGGTATAGTTGGCCTCATCCGGGTATCTATGTTTTATGCATTGTGTTTCCCAGATCTATGATTGTTGCTCCGCAGAACTTGTTTGAACATTCATACTTGCTTTTTAGGGCTTCATCTTTTAGTTTATCTGCAATTATATTTTCTCATTGTCATGGTACACCACATGTGCAAAGTTAAATTATCATGATCACAATTTTGGCTTGACTATCTGACATCTTATGAAATTTTTTGCTGTTCCCGTTGCAACACACGGGCATTTACCTATCCAAAGAACTGTCGTGTTGTTGCTTTAATAATAATAATGGATTTTCTGAACAAGGAATTGATTGCTAGCTGCTTGTCGCTGTTTAATTAGCAACTGTTTTCCGAGCTCCCGTACGTTCCATTCAGTAGGAGAAGCAGTGGACGTGTTACGTTGGTTGACAGTATATATACATGCTCCTAATATATTGACAGAGCACCCAACTATGGTACGGTGTAGAGAGCCTTTGGATCGGAGTTTTCCCAAGGTCTCAGGCTCTCAGCCCGTACATTGGCTTATATGAAGAAGAAGAAGAAAAAACTAAAATGAACGAATGAGTCTTTCATAACACCATGAATATGAGCGGACTAAAAATGTACTAATTAGGAGACCATACATGCAAGCTGGTAGACCAAAAATGGTACTAAATCAGTTCCAAATTATAAGACGTTTTGGCTTTTTTAAATACATTGTTTTTACTATGTATCTAGACATAGTATATATCTATATGCATTGCAAATACAACGTATCTAGAAAAGCCAAAACGTCTTATAATTTAGAACGGAGGGAGTACTAGTTAGGAGACCATGCATGCAAGGACCAAACAAAAAAAATGAGCGGACCAAAAAAAGGACAGAAATTTTATCTTTTTATTATTAATTAGGAATACATATGTATAGGCATAGAGTTAGTTTGAAGCGATGAAATTAAGTACTGCTCTCTCTGTTCAAAATTATAAGACCTCTCGGCTTTTTTAGATACACAGTTATTACTATGCACTTAGATATACACCGTACGTAGATAAATAGCGAAAGTAACGTACATAGAAAAATCAAAATATCTAATAATTTAGAAAGGAGAGAGTACATTTAGAATCTTTCTAGGGGGTATGACTCTTTTTAGTCCTAATTAAGCTCCACCACTGTGCTTAAGATCAGCAGAATCATATTCCCGTTAAGTCCAATGAGCTGGTCCGCATCTAAATTAGTTTACTAGCGACACATCACAGAGGGAGCAGAGTTGTTTTTTTTTCCTCTTGTGTGCAACTTCCTGGACTCTGCGTGACACACACACACGTTAATCAAGCAATTAATGGAAAGCTCACCTTTTCTCTTGTCAATTGGAAAAGTTGTCTGCCAGCTCTCTGGTTATTTTTAATTGTCTTGGCCCGCGGGCTCTTCAACTTGCTCCCATCTCAAGAACACAGAACGGTAACATATACATTTCTCTTTTAATTAATTGGGAGCCACCATTGCGAGGGGCGTGAAGATCCAGCTGCTGCGCGCGCAGCTTCCTCGGCGCCCTGTTTGGGTTTCTCCTGCTACAGAGCTCAGACCAAGAACAGGCGGTGAATTTGGGTGAGCCCACCTTGCTTCCAACACAAAAATATCTGCCCCGCTTACTATTGTGTTACCACTAATGCAAGCTGCTGCGTGCAGGGGCCACCCACACCCATCGAGATTGCAGGCATGGAGCCGGTGGCGGGGGCGATGGGGAGCCTGCTCCCCAAGCTGGGCGAGCTGCTCAAGGAGGAGTACGGCCTGCAAAGGGGCGTGAAGAAGAAGATCGAGTCTCTCTCACGGGAGCTCACGGTGGTGCACACCATCCTCCGCAAGATCGGCGATGTTCCACCGGACCAGCTAATGAGGCTACTGAGCCACACATGCCTGGTGCGCGTATATGGAAGACGTCGTCGACACATTCCTGGTGTGCGTTGAAGATCCTAATGAGGCTACTGAGCCACACATGCTCCGGCGCCTCCGGAAAAAGGTGGGCAGGCTGTTCAAGAAGAGCAAGGCTCGCCACAAGATCTCTAGCCTAATAGATGACATCAACGAGAAGCTTGAGGTGGTGGCAACAAGGCGAGGCAGGTACACACTTGACAGCATTGTCGCCAGCCCTGTAGCTGCAAACACCATTGACCCTCGCATCCTGAATCTATACAAAAGGGTGACCGAGCTTGTTGGCATTGTGGGACCAAGGGGCGAGCTCATAAATATGCTGTCCCTAGGGGATGGCGATGTGGATCTGTCTAGTACTACAAAGATGAAGATCCTCTCTGTCGTTGGATTTGGAGGGCTAGGCAAGACCACTCTTGCCAAAGCTGTCTATGACCACCTCAAACCGCGCTTCGAGTGTCGGGCTTTTGTTCCAGTGGGTTAGAATCCTGACATCAAGAAAGTATTTGGAGACATTCTCATAGCCCTTGATGAGCAAACTTACACTCATGCCAAATTAATGGGTTTGGATGAAAATCAACTCATGGGCAAACTCAACAAATTCGTCAAGGAAAAGAGGTACGAGCTAATATGATCACCGATTCATTAATCATTGCTACTCATCACTGGCTCACTGCTAAAAAATAATTATAGCCGCTTTTAGATTATGTAGCTGCACAATTATTGGTTGTTTATATCTTATTTATTTTAATAAAGGAAAGTGATGAAAGGAACATAACGAAATGGTGATATGCTAATAAAAAAACTATAAATGATGTCTCGTATATTTATTTACCATTTCTTGTACTGTCATGTGAATATGTAGGTGTTTGATTGTTATTGATGATATATGGGACAAGAAGACCTGGAAATTAGTCAGATGTGCTCTGCAAGAAAGTAATTGTGGAAGTAGACTTGTGATCACTACACGCATTTCTGAAGTTGCCGCGTATGCTGATGAAGCATACAAAATACAGCCACTTTCTCATGATAACTCTGAAAAATTATTGTACGCAAAAATAGTTGACGGTGAAGGGAAGTATTTCGATAGTCTTTCAGCTGGGACTTGTGAAAGAATTTTGAAGAAATGTGGCGGCGTGCCACTTGCTATCATTACAATAGCCAGTTTGTTGGCTAGTAAACCAGGAGAGGACTGGTCTGAGGTCTACAACTCAATTGGTTTTGGGCATAAATGCAATGATGACGTAGATAATACTAGAAGGATATTGTCTTTTAGCTACTATGATTTGCCTTCGCATTTGAAGGCTTGCTTATTGTATCTAAGCATATTTCCGGAAGATAGTATCATAGAGAAAAATAGATTGATATGGATGTGGATGGCTGAAGTTTCATCTCTGAGGAACAAGGAGCAGATGCAGGGGTAAGATCATTATTTGAGCTCGGGGAGAGGTACTTTAATGAATTGATAAATAGAAACATGATCCACGCACAGGAGACACAATATGAAGGGTACGTTGATGCCTGCTCGGTTCATGATATGGTTCTTGATCTGATGCATCAATTGTCAAGTGAATTTTTTTTTGTCACTCTATTGAATGGTGGAGAGTGGCAGAAACTTCAAGGGAGCGTTTCTTGTAGGTTAGCCCTACAGTGTGTTGTAGAGCACAGCATTGGTCAGCTGACTAATATCGCTGTGGAGAGAGTGAGATCCATCTTTGCCAGTCGGTGCAATTTTGGTGCATTATGTCCACGCCTCCCATTTTTACGTGTAGTAGAAATAGTAGGATGTTCTGTTTTCAACAAAGACTGCATCAAAGATGTGTCGGAGAATCATCTTGGGAGTTTACTTCACTTGAGGTACCTCAGAGTAGGGAGTATCCTTATCACTGAGCTTCCTAGGGAGGTAAGATATCTGAGGTTTCTGCAAACACTGGATTTATGGAACAGCTGGATAAAGGAGCTGCCCGAGGAGGTGGGACTTCTGACGCAACTTGTTTGCCTACGATGTAGTTCCAGACAAGAGTGCCAGCTGGTTTGATCGGTAAGCTGACATCATTGCAAGAGCTGTGTGTATGGTGTGAAAAAGATGATACAATGCAGTTTGTGAATGAGCTAGGTCTGCTGAGGGAACTGAGGGTGCTCCAGGCTAATATTCGTGCTAGGATCAGTGAGAGCATGGGAGTGCTTTGCTGGACTCCCTGGGCCATCTGCACAATATCCAGGAACTTCAGATTTCAGGTAAGGACAGGCACTGGCAGAGCATCAATGCAGGATCGGTCTCCTGTCGGCATCTCCGTTTCCTGCATTTGGATCGCTTGGTGTTCTCTGCACTGCCGGCGTGGATTAACTCGTCGCTTGCTCCAAACCTATGCCATCTGGATCTGCTAGTGGTAGCTGTGGAAGACTAGGACATGGAAACCCTTGACAAGTTGCCAGAGCTTAGTTGCCTCATACTGCATTTGACTGGCACCAAATTAGTTAGCATAAAGCTTCGTGCTGAAGGTGTTGGCTACTTCCGCAAGTTGAGATTCTTAAAGATACTCGGTTCATTTATCAGGTTTGATGTGCGTGGCAGCGAGTGCAACAGCAGCAGGGTACCATCTAATAATACTATCATGCCAGGTCTTGAATCCCTTGAGTTTGGTGTCCATGTGCGGTCCCTAAAAGACGAGAAGCAGCAGCTTGGTTTTGACAAGATGCTAGGCTTCCAGAACCTTGGAACAAGTTCGCTCCAGCGATTTAAAGCCGAAGTGAACTGTGAAGGTGCCTGTACTTGGGATGTGGAGGAAGCGGAGGCTGCGTTGGAGCACGCGGCCGCAGTCCATCCAAAACATCCTCAATGTATGATCTCACTCCACGAAGCGGTATGATGAACTGATCATGCATGCACATTTGAACTTGCTTTCAAAATTCAAATGCTACTGGCTCTGATTTACTATTGCTAGCTTCCTATCTATCCTGTCTTTCTATCTGTATAATGGTCACAATAAAATGTTTATCTCATACATCCTCTCCTTTGAATTATTATTAGTCCTAGCTCAATCGGGTTCTCCTACACAGTATTCCGGGCAAGGGCAACATAGATTATCTAAATAAATAGTTACTCCGTATTAAGTAAGGGTGGGTGGACTGTGATAGTTAACGTAAAAATATCTCGATTGCCTTGTTCTCGCTTGCATGCATGTAGGGCCTGTTTGTTTTTTGCTCAGATTCATTCTGAACACCAGCGGCTGGATCTGCTGCCTATAGCTCAGATTCCGATCCAAACACGCAGGATTGCAGTGGCCATACATGCATGTCACCGAGTTTGCCGTGTTGTCTCACAAATGCCATAGTCTGCCAACCTGTTGGCCATGTTTGCGTGGCTCAACGCAGATTCATTCGTAACATTATGAATTGTGGTGTCTAACTACTGAAGGAACGTAATTAGAAATGCAAGGAAAAGCACTCAGTTTTGGAATGTGTATGTTGTACATGTTTCTATGATGATGACAGGGAATTCATGAGTGGCCAGCCGAGTGTGCATGTGCATTTTTTTCTTTTTCCTCGCAGTTCAATATATTTGTATTTATTTCGTAACCGTATCGAACAAATGGTAGGCATGTATGGAAATGAGCAAAGCCCCTGAGTTAGTAACCAAGGCCTGGAAGTTGGTGGACATCGTTGGCTCAGGACAAATTCAAATACTGCGTATGCCAGATCCGACCGCATCTTCAAGCAAAGTATGTTCAGCAACGTTTGCATGTACATCTTCCATTTAAATTAATGCAAGGAGTATCACACATCAGTATCTGTTCGTGAGCTTATGATTTTCATGACATAGCACACACCGAACAATTCAGTAGAATTTAAGACTGTTATGGTCATATTCAGAGCAGTATATAATTCTGATATATAAGCATTGTGTTTTATTTGTTTTCTTTGTAGGTTATGCGCTTGTTGTACACAGATAATGGGCTGGCACTTTTGGCTCTCAGCTCCAATGCTGTTCATAAGCTGTGGAAATGGGAGCACAGGGACAAGAATCCAGGTGGCAAGGTTAGATAGGACCACTAGCTTAAGATTTCAACACTATAGTTCTGTTTGTTGTTTTCTAAAAACCATCCATCATTACTTTTCATAAGTCATCCAAATCTGTTCCACCTGTACTATGGCAACTGGAAAATGGCATTCCAATGACAAACGACACCATTGATGGCAATGACCCTAAAGAAGCAACAGCCTGCACTGCACTACCCAAAAATGACCAGTATCTAATTTCTGCTTCTGGTGGCAAAGTCTCATTGTTCAACATGATGACATTCAAGGTATGTCTTCTTCAGTTGTCTATAACAATAAGTAGTTAATTCCATGATTGATCTCTTACAAATCATGCATGACAACTTCCGTAAAATAATTTTCATTTCGTAGTTGCACCATGGCCTTTCTTTGGCTTCACTGATCTTGTGCAATCTCTCATATATAGGTCATGACTACTTTCATGGCACCTCCACCTACTGCAACTTTCCTTGCATTCTACCCGTTAGGCAATAGCATCATAGCTATTGGAAGGGAGGACTCTTCAATTCAAATCTACAATGTCCGTATAGACGAAGTGAGTATTAAACGTGAATCTATCATCCCCTGTTTCCATGAATCTCAGAGTATTGGCAAAACTCATTATATATGGTTCTCACTGGAAATGCAGTAATGTACCCATTGTAAAATAATGTGCTCTCATTTCAGACTATATATCCCCTCATGTTTTACTTATGTATTAGGATCATGAGATTGTAAATGTTGTTTTACATATGTTCTTTTTAACATAACAAATTATGTACTTTTTGCGGGCTTTGAGCAGATACCACAAGGTACACATATTACATAGCAACTTTGTGGTAGCTCCCATCAACAATATGAAGAGTAGTAAGTACCTCGTGGTATATGACCCAACAAACCTTCATAAACCATACATATGTTGTTAGCTCGACATTTAAAATTTTGAGAATTTTTAACGATAATGGATTCTTCCTATGTGGAACATTATGCTTAGTGTACTAATTACCGTTTAGTTTATATTTAACATTGACGTGCCAAAATATCAACTTATCTTAATCAAATTGCACAGGTTAAAATTGTGCTCACGGGTCATCACAAAAAGATAACTGGACTAGCATTTTCGCAATCAATGGAGGTGCTTGTATCTTTTGGTGCTGATGCTCAGGTGTGAATTCTAATATATATCAAAATTAGGACTAGCGATTATGTTTTTGCTTATAAATTTAAGGGATGCTGAATTAAATACAGTAAAATGTTATGTGTCGGTGTTTTGTGAACCGGCCAGTAAATTTAGTGCCGCGTAGCTCTAGGAATCGATGGAAGCACTCAAGACATGAGGAGATTATACTATTTCAGGCCGGAGCCCTACGGTCTCAGAGGGGTTCGAGTTCGTGTTTCTCGGTTCAAGTGCTCAGTTGGCTTACAATGGGGGTGCTCATAAGCTTGGGTTCAGAAGTGAGAGGACTCGAGAGAATAGATCGATCCCTCTAGAGCCATAGAGAGTGTTTCCTTTTTTCCGTCCGCTAGAATGAAGGCCCGGTTCTCTTATGCTTTCGGGGGCCGAGTGACAATTGAAAGGAAAGGGTTACCACGACCCGAGTGTTCGAGAACTCGAGGGGAGGGCGGCGGTAGGCGAGCCCGGTCCGTGGGCCCTCTGCATCTTGTCCCAGCTTCTGTTGCATGCTCAGATGTCGTCACGGGTTCCTGTTCTCCACGTCGAGGTATGGTGCGCCATAGCGGCATAGTGCGGGTCGTGGCTGGTATAGTGCGCCATAGCGGCATAGTGCGGGTCGTGGCTGTCCTCTTGTAGTCCTATGGGACGTGGGCGCATAGTGCGAGTCGTGGCCTTTGTCCTTGCGCCTACTGCCTCCGGGGGGCGTCGTGCGCTAGTTTGACTCTATGGCTATCGTCCTCTGCTGATCGGCTGCCCTCCTGATCATGAAGGGGGCGGCGAGGCTTCATCCCACACACGGGTGATCATGAAGGGGGCGGCGAGGCTTCATCCCACACACGAGTCAAGTCCCTGGACGTGAGACCCGTGCTCTGTGGCGAGCATGGCATACACCTGCCTGTCGAGTCATACAGTGTTTGAGCGGTCCCGTGCCATATCCTGACATTGCCTAGCCACAGAGTGGCCTTTTGAATTGGTGGGGGGAGCAGTCCGAGGGGTGATGCCTCACCCCAAGACCCTATGGTCCGAAGAGTGGTCGATGCATCCTAAGGCCCCACGGTCCGTTGGGTGGTCGTCGTCCTTTTGGTCTGAGTGGGTGTGCGGTGCGTGCACGTCTCGTTGTGGCAGGCGCATTGAATGCGCCAACCTCCCCTGGTCTTATCCATTGACGGTCAGCCTAGGCCCGGGGTGGTCGAGGTCGTGCCTCGTATCCCGACCCGACTGCGTGGTCGGGTGGAGTGAGTGGTCGAGGCGCTACGCGGATGATGGGCCGTGGCCTACTGGGCCACAAAGTGCGCTTTCCTCCGGCGTAAGCCGCGTTGTGGGGTAACCGGGGTATGCTCCCCCGACATTATGTTAGTCGCATTTCATACCATCCATTAGTCCATTTTCTAAAATATATAAAGATCTATAAATACACACCACTTTCTAAAAGGTATAAATATCTAAAAATACAGTATTGTTTCTTTCTGAATCATTCTTTTCTTGTTTTTTTTGCAATGAAATGAAATTTGCAGCTATGTGTTTGGAGCATTGATGGTTGGGAGAAGAAGAAATCAAGATACATCAAACATCCATCTAATGGTTCCGGTGCTTTAGTTGGTGATACAGTGGTGCAGTTTCACTATGATGGAACGCATCTTTTAGTAGTTCATGAGAGTCAGTTGGCGATCCATGATTGGCAATTGGAATGCTTGTGCTCGGTAAGTCATTCACAACATTTTCATAACAATATATTTGAATCTCTTAGTAATCATATGCAGTCTTGTCTATTGAGTCGGAGTACTAACATATTACATGATTTACATCATGCTTGTAGAATGCTCCTAATCGTATCGACGCATTATAATAAGGACATTACACACTGATATTTAACCTTCCATTACTTGACAATGCAGTGGTTCCCAAGAGATGCACCCCCTTCCCCAATGTCAAGTGCGGTATACTCACTTGGTTGTTTGTTGGTCTATGCTGGATTTCGTGATGGTGCAATTGGAATATTCGATGCAGAATCTCTTACGTTGAAGTGCAGGATAGCACCCTCTGCCTACATACCATCTTCAATATCCAGGTATGTGGAGTTTCAAGCAGTTCCTATTTCTTTTTGTGAGTGGTAGTTTCAATTTTCATAACCAACGTCTTGTTTCTGTTCCCTCTCTTGTTCCCAGGGATGGTGAAACTGTCTATCCCACACAGAACTGATCCCACAGTTGTCGCTACGCATCCGTGGAAGCCAAACCAGATTGCAGTGGGCATGAGCGATGGTGCAATTCTTGTGCTGGAGCCGTTGGATATAGACAACGTACAAGTGGGGAGCGACGTCACCTCAGAACAACGTCCATCCCGTGTTGTCAGCAGTAGCAGACTCAGTTAAATATTTTGGCTTGGCCGCTAGATACATATTCAGTCAAGTGGAACTGATTTTTTATGCACCCATCCAGTTATGTGTACACCATCCATCGTCATATCTCCTCAAGATCTATATATCTAAGACTAGTGTTTTCATGTCGTTGAGGACTTCCTCATTTTGTAATAAATATGCATGTTGCTAGTGGGTGAGACATTTCCCTCCCCATCTCTCTCCTTCTTTTTTTCAAAAAAAACATAATTGGATATTGGGCATCGTATTTTCTTATCTTATTATATACAAACAACCTTGGGACAATGCTGAGTATCAGCCTACCCAATTCTCCAGTCAAATTGGCTTAGGTTTAATTGCAATTGCAATACTCTCGTTTTGTGAATGATGTGAGATTTCGACATGCATTGTAAAAACTCGTTACTAGTGGAGAAAATTGTCCTTGGATATCGTGACGATATGCAGACTAACTCCACTTGTAACGAGATAGTTTGCATATCATGACTTACTAAAATAATTATGAGAAAAGCATTCAGATAAAGAAAAAATACAGAGGGAAATGAGAGTGACAAAATATTTTTTGTTATTAGGATCGTGCCCGTGCGTTGCTGTGGGCAAAACAAACAGTGATAATGGCATACACTGTCTAACACAGAAGTCAAATCATCATCAATAAAAAGAAACTGTTTATATTTCATTTCTAATTAATCCATCCCATCAAATTTTTTATTTGACCTAGATCCATTTGCAAAGGAAAATAAACATAACATATGCAGATAAGATGTCCTCGAAAAAATCTCTTGTATATTAATCAACATGTCAATTGTCTTGCATAGCCATTTTCACGCTTGGCAGGGACATCAGACTCCATGGGGTGTAAGAAGACTATGCATAGCTTGTCTGCACCAGAACATGCACGCTATTCAAATTTTTTACAAAGCCAACTGCGCGCAGACCTCGAGTGAAAGAAACAAAGCACATAAAAGTGCTTCTGCAAAAAAGGGTGAATCAAGCGCTGCCTATTATTATTTTTCCAAATGTAGACTTCATGTAAATATGGTGAAACGAAACACAACACATGTAAGTGCTACTGCTACTAAAGTATGATGATCAATAAATTACAATATCTGAAAAACCATTCTAGGCTTCTAGCAGTGTTATTGTGTCTACTGCATCAAAAGTCAAAGTTGTCTTCTGCTTCAAGACAATTTTCAGATAAGTTCACCAAGTCATGATAGCACATCGACTTGCCTCAATGCCTCCTCATCATTGCACATATCCAGGGCATGCCCTGTCCTCGTCACACATCTATATATGCATGCAGTTCAGCATGGCACACTTGTGGCCTAGCATCCAAAGGCGCCATTGCCTCGCCACTCCCATGCCCATGGCCATCCAGCACACCAAGCAGTACACACCACCGGCTGGTGGTCACATCCCCGTTGCCCATGGCCATCCAGATCCAGCACGCTGAGCAACATGATGGATGCCCATTTGTGCGTATCTTTAGCTTCAGGGCATTCCTTTGACCGACTTAACTGCAAAGGTCAAGTGCATCAATTCAAGCCCAGGGATACAGGAATGAGACAAAGGAAAATGTCTAGTTATGCTTAAAGCCTAGATTTCCTAAACAGTTACATACACTAAACTGAAGGATCAGTCATTTTCTCAGAGAAATTGTGATTCAGCTTTGGTAATAGACTTCATAACTACAATTGTGCAAAATATAGATGTCACCTCATTTGTCGATCAGACATGTAACAAATTCAAAGTCTCTCTAAGAAAGATTAAGTCCACCCAACTCTCTTTCAAACAAACTTTGCCAATAAAGAATAATGTCTGCAGACACCGCTGAACCTCAGCAAAAGAGACTTTGCGATCATCTTCGATGCAGTCTACCTACCTACTACCTACTCTAATGGTACTCATTTGTCAATGCTCAATATAAAATGGTTTATTTAACTTGAAGGGGAAGGTGTCCGAGAGTAGCTAAGAAAGTTCAGAGTTCTGAAACTCTGCATCCAAACATTCTGCAGGCACCTAGGATGATTTGAACTCACCCAGGTAAGCATTCTTGATCTCTACTTGTTGTTGACTGTAAACTAAAAATTATAGTTTAGAAGGAAAAAGACCCGCATGGTATGAGATGTTGTAGCATCATACTGAATATAATCCAAGGCTCAGCATTAATTAAAGGAAATAGCAACCAAAAGAAACTACTTCTGGTTAATAAAAAAGTAGAAAAAAGAAACTTGCCGGTGCTGGTTATATCTCTAAATGCACTGCACCCAATGGGAGCTGCCATCATACTACTGGAGGATTGTTGTTAACCAGAAGCAACCCGTAAAACCAGCATGTCATAGTTCAGGCATATTCCAGTATTGTAGATTTGTGGTCAGACATGTTTTTTTCCAGAAAAAGAACATTGCATTACAGTGATTGAATTTTGCGAAGGAGGGTTGTCTTCCAAACATGACTCAGATCCTTCAACATCATATGGGAAGAATTAGGTGAAGGATATGCTAAAAGATAACTACCTCAAATATAGGACTCAGACTATATCTTCAATCACTAACAGATGAAAAAATTTCAAGGAAAGTTCCAAATGACCAAATGAGAATCGTATAAACATAAAGGCACGACAAAATAAAAACGCGCAACAAGTATATATAGACTAATGAATGAAAGGATAAATATTTTAGAAGCTAAATACCATTGTAAAAGTTGGTGGCCTACTGATCTGTAATGCTTGCAAGTTACAGATTATGTGCACTGACCTGATACTTGCCTATGAAATAGTTATATTCTAGATTGAGCTGCCCAATGTTTCTATAGAAAAAAAAACTTAATTATTCTATTCCAATCAAATTGAACTGGCTAGTGATCCATGAATAAACATTTTTATATGTAGGAAAGTAAGTGATAAGCCTAGCCTAAGAAAATGTATAACATTGGGGAACAAGAGCAGTCTAGGAGAGGCATGAGTTCAGCGGTACAAATCCTTAGTGTGAATAGAGAAAGCTGTAAGAAAGCAATGGGTACCGATTACCTTTATATGGCCATCACAATTCAGAAAGAAAGCAATGGATCCTTGATGTTTTCAGTCATTGCAGCAAAATGATGTCACTATGAACAGGATAAAGTTAAATCTCATCGGCAACAAAGCTCAGCAATGTATGTCCTAGCCATGTCCTCGTTGAGGCAGCCGAGATTCCTGAGGAGGGAGTAGAGATCTCCGCCATTGATGTACTCCATGAAGTCGTCTGTAGAAGCGGAGGGAGATCATCACGAGGATGAGATGAGGTTGGTTCGCGATGGCCTTGTCCTCCATCGTAGATCCCAGTCACATCTCCGCCTGGTCCGGGGCAGAGGAGGGAGGCGGCAGCGCGAAGGGAGAGTCGCCGCTGCTTGATCCAATCGGCGGAGAGGGTGGGAGGCAAGCGCTGATGCGGTGGACGCCCTCAAGGCCCACGTCCTCAGGAAATCACTGCGTAGGAGGCGGGGTCACGGCGATGGGCGAGGCGCAGCTGATAGTTGGAGGCGGCGTCGGTGCATCGCGACGACACGGGTGTGACGGGGAGGGAGAGGAGGAGGCGACACGGCGGCGTGGGCGAGCGCAGCGCATGTGCGACGGGGAGGGACAGGAGGCGGCGGCGCGGGCGAGCGTGCGGACGTGGCAGCGCGGGTGCGGGCGCGGCGGCGAGGGCGAGCTCAGGGAGAGGGATCTCGCGAGGGGAGTGGCGCACGCGATGTAGCCGGGCGGGCGGGTGAGCGAGCGAGCAAAGCGCCGGTTGGGCTGCGAGCGACGTATGTTTTAGTTGTATAGAGAAGAGAGAGAGAGATTTAGTCCTCTAAACACGCTATCATCATTCCTGAGTAGTTATCAATTTTCATAATTTGTAACGATGATCTTGTTTATCTTTAAATAATTAGATGGTATATCTTCAAGCTAACATCAAATACATTAGATTCAACCTAAACCTATTGATGCTTAGGACCTCCATGACCACTGCTAAGTGCTAACCAAAAGACCCTAAACCTATTGAAGCTTAGGACCACGAAAAAACCCATGAGTTTCAACCTGATTTATACCTCATGTTGGAGACAAATGAGTGCCCTTCTAAACATTTGGAGTTTGCCCAGAAAAAAAATCATAAGAAAAGGTCAGTCTCAGAGAATGCAGACTGACACTGTTACAAATGGGGAAGTTACTTATACACGACAGTTGGTGTTCCTTGTTTTCGCTCAAAAGAAATGGGGAAAAGGCCATTTCAAGGGCTTCACCATTCACACATCCTTTTCTTCCTCAATGCAAATAATATTAGTAATGAATATACAACAATGTATCAGTTTCCATAAAGACCCCACGGCGAAAATCAGACCCACTGATATCTGCAAACAAGAATTCCAATTCCTCGTACAAAATGGGGAAAAGAAAGGCAAAGTGGGCAAGCCATACATCTGCCAAAAAAAGCACACCCAAGCAGCCCCACTGCAAGAAGGACTATTACCAAACTAGTTATCAACCCTGACAAACCCAAAGTGTGCAGGTGATACAGACGACGTACAAGTGGGGAGCGACGTCTCCTCCGAACAATATCCATCCAGTGATGTCAGCAGTAGCAGGGGTGACAGCCAACTCTAGACGTCTGATTGACTGATGACAAGGTGACACGGCAATGCTTGTCTGGCCTAGAACGCCAGATTCAGTTAAATATTTGGCTTGGCTGCTAGATACATATTCAGTCAAATGGAACTGACTTTTTATCCACCCATCCAGTTACATGTATACCATCTATTCCCAGACTAGTGTTTTCATGTTGTTGAGGTCTTATTACATGTGTTGTAATATGTGTAAAGTAATATACTGCTATCTCTCTGTACGCGCGGCAGGGGCAGACGCCGAAAGGGCTCCCCTGCTGCTGCACTATACCCGTGGCAGGGCAGGTGCCGAAAGGCTTCCCTGCCGCACTATAGCCACAGCAGGGGCAGACGTCAAAGTTAGTCCTGATGTCACATCTAGTCACTGTAGCAGCATGGCAGTATGGCATGTCTGTATACTAGGATTAGATGGGTAGAGTTGTGTATATAGCTTCCTACTACAACTCAGTGAAGGGAGAGAGTTCAGTTTTGCCATCTCCTCTGCAGAGCTCTGGCCAACGCTATTGCTTGTGTTGTGTGTGTGTGCGCGCTCTGTTCTCCCTCCCTCTTCTACCTCCAGCCCTAGTCTGTGTGCGAGAACACCGGTGAGCGGTTGGCTCACCCTTGCAGGAGATCTCGGGACCAACAAGTGGTATCAAAGCCGTATAAGTGTCGTCGCAGGACTAACCGCTGGCGATTACGGACGGTTTGGAGATGGGCGACAGCAGCGGCGCTGCTGTGGCTGCCCAGCCACGACAGGAGTGCGGGAGGTCAGCGGCACCAGTTGGCTGACGCTGACCCTCACCAACTATGGCGAGTGGGCGGTGACCATGAAGGTCAAGCTCAGAGCCCGACGGCTCTGGAATACCATTGACAAGGGCACCGATAATGAAGAAGACAACATGTCAGCATTGGAGGCTATCCTTGCTGCTGTACCAACGTAGTACAGGGAGCCATTGGGGGCGAAGAACTCTGCTAAGGACGCGTGGGAGGTCATTGCAGCGATGCGCGTCGCCTCCCACCGCGCAAAGAAGGCGATAGCCCAGCTGCTGAAGCAGGAGTACGCCAACCTCAAGTTCAAGGATGGTGAGTCGGTGGAGGACTTCTTCCTCCGCCTACAGTCGCTCATCAACAAGCTAAGGAGCCACGACGTCACCATCGATGAAGAAGAGGCAGTCTCCAAGTACCTCCACTCCGTGCCGGTGAAGTACATCCACATCGCTCTCTCCATAGAGACGATGCTAGACTTGTCCACCCTCACCATTGAGGATGTGACAGGCCGTCTGCGGGCGGTGGACGAGCGCATGGAGCAGGCCACAACAACGATGGACAACGGTAAGCTACTGCTGATAGAGGAGGAGTGGGCTGCCCGGATGAAGGAGAAGAAGTCCAGGGAAGCCTCCTCCAACCGCGGTGGCGATAGCAAGAGCCGCGGCAAGGCTTCTTTGGAGAAGAAGAAGAAGGTCGACCCCAACGCCTGTCGGTGCTGCGGGAAGACGGGCCATTAGGCAAAGGAGTGCCCAAATCGCAAGTAGGAGAAGAAGGCAAGCAGGAGAAAAAGGCTGAGGCTCATTTAACGCAAGCTGATGAGGATGATGAGGCCGCTCACCTGATGGCGATGTTCTATGCACTGCACGACGTTGAGGCCAAGGAGAAGGGAGAGGTGATGGCGGTGGAAGGGCATGGCAAGGCTCTGAAGGCTGTTAACCTTGACGAACCGCATGCCCAAGTCCACCTCAGACATGTGGGCGGCAAGCAGGAGTAGCGGTGGTACCTGGACTCTGGCGCTAGCAACCACATGACGGGCTCCAAAGAAGCCTTCTCTGAGGTCGACGGCAACGTGACCAACACGGTAAAGTTCGGTGACGGCTCAAGGGTGGCGATCCGAGGGCGCGGCACCATCATCTTCAGGTGCTAGAACGGCGAGCACTGCGTGCTGACGGATGTATATTATATCCCACAGCTGCATTTAAGCATCATCAACATTGGCCAGTTATATGAGCGCGGCAGCGAGGTACTGATCAAGGACAGCATCCTTAGGATCAGGGACCAGGAACAGCAGCTTCTTGCCAAGGTGAAGAGGTCCCAGAACCGGCTGTACCTGCTTGACTTGAAGGTGGAGCAGCTGTTGTGCTTGACAGCACGTCACACCGAGGAGCCGTGGCTGTGGCATGCCCGGTTTGACCATGGAGTGCACGGAGGCGGAGAGCGGCAAGAAGCTAGGCGTACTGTGGACTGACCACGGCGGCGAATTCACTTCAGTGGAGTTCACTGCGTACTATGTAGATCAGGGTGTGGTGCGACACCACACCGTGCCGTACTCGCCATAGCAGAATGGCATGGTGTAGCGGCCAAACCAGATGATGGTCGGCATGCATGGCTTGATCCATGATGAAAGCTAAAATCATCCCGGCAAAGTTCTAGGGAGAGGCGGTGACCAGGCAGTGTTCATCCTCAACCGCGCGCCCACCAAGGCCCTGAAGGGCAAGACGTCGTTCGAAGCTTGGTATGGGCGCAAGCCGAGCGTGTCTTTCCTCTAGACATTTGGCTGCATCGGCCACATCAGGAAGATGAAGCCGGTCCACACCAAGCGGAGGACAGGAGCACACCGATGGTGCTCCTAGGCTACGAGGAAGGTACCAAGGCGTATCGGCTCTACGAGCAATGGGGAGGCAAGGCGGTTGTCTCACGTGACATCATGTTCGATGCGAAGGCGGCCTAGGACTGGGACAGTCTAGGCACGGGGGAAGCTGGCGGCTTCACCAGCACCTTTGTCGTCGAGCACTTGGTCATCCACGGTGGTGGAGACGATGGAGAGGAGCTGTCGACCACTCCAGCAACAGAGCCAAGCACTACTGGGGCACTACCGAGTACTCTAGGATAGATGCCGAGCGGTCCAGGAGGGGTGCCGAGCACTCTAGGAGTGGTGCTGAGCGGTCCTGCAGTGGTACCGACCACTCCAGGATGGGTGCCGAACGCTCCCGTAGCGGAGCCGAGAGGTCTTACAGTGGTGCTGACCACTCCAAGACTAGTGCCAAGCACTCCTGGGGTGGTACCGAGCACTCCGGGAGGGGTGTCGAGCACTCCAGGAGTGGTGCCAAGCACTGCAACCGGAGTACCGAGCACTCCAGGTGTTGTGCCGACCACTCCGGCGGAACAGGGAACTCCATCGACGTCGATCGAGTTTGCCTCACCTCCAAGTGACATCATTGAGTTCGTGGATGCCTTCCACAACGGTGAGGAGGTGTGGTTCCGCAGGCTAGACGACATCATCGGTAGCACAGGATCCTCAGGTCTGGCAGGTCGGCTGCTCAATGATCCAGAGCTGCTTCTCGTCAGTGCTGAGGAACCACCCACGTTCGTGCTCACCGAGCGTGATGCAAATTGGCGATGGGCGATGCTAGAGGAGATGAAGGCGATCAAGGACAACAAGACTTGGGAGCTCGTCGATCCACCTCCAGGATGCCGTTCAATCGGCCTAAAGTGGGTGTACAAGGTCAAGCGGGACGAGCGCGATGCCATTATCGAGCACAAGGCGTGCCTCATCGCCCAAGGCTTTCTCCAGCATGAGGGCATCGACTTCGAGGAAGTCTTTGCACCGATAGTGCATATGGAGTCTATCCGACTGCTGCTGGCTTTGGCAGCAGCGAAGGACTAGCGCGTCCATCATCTGGACATAAAATTGGCCTTCCTCAATGGCGAGCTGGCGGAGACAGTCTTCATCAGACAACCTCCAGGTTTCACCATCAAGGGAGCAGAGCATAGGGTGCTCCAACTGCGCAAGGCGCTCTATGGGCTGTGGCAGGCCCCGCGAGCGTGGAACGCCAAGCTTGATGCCACGCTGGGTGAGCTTGGGTTCACACGGTGCACAACTGAGCACGTGCTCTACATGTGGTGATGGGGGAAGGAGGAGCTCATCATCGGTGTGAATGTGGACGACTTCATTGTCACTAGCGCGCGTGCGGAGGACATCGATAGCGTCAAGCGCGAGATGGTGGCTCATTTTTGAATGAGCAATCTCGATGCGCTCTCCTACTACCTCGGCATCAAGGTGAGACAGGGGAAGGAGGCGCTCATGCTGGGTCAGAGCACCTACGCCTCGAAGCTGTTGGAGCAGAGCGGCATGGCTGAGTGCAAGCCGTGCGTGACTCCGATGAAGGAGCGGCTGAAGCTGACGAAGGCCAGTACCATGGTGAAGGTAGATGCAACACTCTACCGGAGCATTGTCGGCGGTCTACGCTACCTAGTCCACATGAGGCTAGACATTGCATTCGTCGTGGGCTACGTTAGCCGCTTCATGGAGGATCTCCGAGAGGATCACTGGGCCGCAGTGAAGCGGCTGCTGCACTACGTCAAGGGGGCGGTGGATCAGGTGATCGTCTTCCCCAAGACCGGTGGAAGTGGGCTGCAGCTCACTATATTTAGCGATGCAGACATGGCGGGGGACATCGACAGACGGTGGAGCACCTCTCATGTGCTCGTCTTCCTACGGTCGGCTCTAATCTCATGGCTATCGCTGAAACAGAAGGTGATGGCGCTGTCCACGTGCGAGGCAGAGTACGTGGCGGCGGCGACAGCGGCCTGCCAAGCATGTGGCTGCGCCGGCTGCTGGGCAAGCTGACTGGTGTAGAAGCTCACCCACCAGCACTAATGGTGGACAACTAGCCCACCATCGCCCTCGCGAAGAATCCAGTTCTGCACAATCGGAGCAAGCACATCGACGTCAAGTTCCACTTCCTTAGGGACTGTGTCGATGGAGGGCAGAACGTCATCAAGTTCGTCAAAACTGGTCGACAACTCACGGATGTCCTCACCAAGCCGCTCGGCCGTCTTCGGTTCACGGAGCTAAAGAAGATGATCGGCATGGTGGAGGTTCTAGGGTTAGCAGCAAGATTAGGGGAAGAATTGTAAAATAATATGTTGCTCTCCCTCTATACGCGTGGCAGGGGCAGGCGCCGAAAGGGCTCCCCTGCAGCTGCACTGTAGTTGCGGCAGGGGCAGGTGCGCGAAAGGCTCCCCTGCCGCACTGTAGCCACAACAGGGGTAGGCGCCAAAGGTAGCTCTGCTGTCATATCTAGTCATTGTAGCAGCATGGTAGCCTGGCATGTCTGTATACTAGGATTAGATAGGTAGAGTTATATATATAGCTTCTCACTGCAACTCAGTGAAGGGAGAGAGTTCAGTTTTGTCATCTCCTCTGTAGAGCTCCGGGCAACGCTGGTGCTTGTGTTGTGTGTGCGCTCTGTTCTCCCTTCCTCTTCTACCTCCAGCCGTAGTCTGTGTGCGAGAACGCCGATGAGCGGTCGGCTCACCCGTGCGGGAGATCTTAGGGCCAACAATATGCATGTTGCTAGTGGTGGGTGAGACATTGTCCTCTTCATCTCTCTTCTTTGTTCAAAAGACATAATTGGATATCGGACAATATATTCTAACCTTGCGGACAATCTCTTAAGTCAAGTTGGCTTAGGTTGAATCGCAATACCCAATTCTTAAGTGTCATGTTGGCTTAGGTTGAATCGCAATACTCTCGCTTGGTGAATGATGTGAGATGTCAACATGCACTGTAACAACTCGTTCCAAGTGGGGAAAATTGTCCTGGATAAAAGTATATAGAACATATATATGCGAGTTAGGTTGCATATCGTCACTTACTAAAATAATTATGAGAAAAGCATTTGGGTAAAAAGAATACAAAGGGAAATGAGAATGGAAAAAACTTTTTTGTTATTTAGTCTTCTAGACGCACTATTATCGTCCCTGAGTAGTTATCAATCTTCATAATTTGTAAAAATCATCTTGTTGATCTTTAGATAATTAGATGCTACTCCCTCCATCCTAAATTATAAGTCATTCCAAGAATCTTAAAGAGTCAAAGCATCTTAAGTTTGACCAAAATTATAGAAAGAATTATAAAGATTTATGACATCAAATAGATATATTATGATATTATAATTAACGAAGAATCTAATGATATTTTGTTGGCATTATAAATGTTATTATCTTATCATATAAATTTGGTCAAACTTGAGATGCTTTGACTCTCCAAGATTCTTGGAATGACTTATAATTTGGAACGATTGGAGTATATCGTCAAACTAAAATCAAAATATTTAAATTCAAGCTAAACCTATTGATGCTTAGGACCTTTATAACCACAGCCAACCAAAAGACCCATAAACCAATTGATGCTTAGGGTCACGAAAAAACCATGAATTTCAACTTGATTTATACCTTATGTTGGAGACAATACTGTGCCTTCTAAATATTTGGAATTTATCCAGAAAAAAAAGAACACCGAGAAAAGGTCAGTCTCAGAAAATGCTGACTGTCACATGTTTCAAATGGGGAAGAAGTTCCTTGTATACGACAATAGGAGTTCCCTGTTTTTGCCCAAAAAGAAATGGGGAAAAGACCATTTCAAGTGCTTCAGCATTCACACATCCTTTCCTTCCTCAATGCAAATAATATCAGTAATGAATATACAACAACAATGTATCTATTTCCACAGACCCCACGGCAAAAATCAGACCCACTGATATCTGCAAACAACATTTCCAATTTCTCCTCATAGAAAATAGGGAAAAGAAAGAAAGGCAAAGTGGGCAAGCCATACATGCATCTGCCAAAGAAACACACACCCAAGCAGCCCCACTATAAAAAGGACTATTACCAAACTGGTTATCAACCCTGACAAACCCAATGTGTCCAGGTGAGGTGATATCAACCAGGACCACGCCCTCAACATCAAGACCGCCCTGAGCCACTCCCATGTGTCTTCTATCACTACCTTGCTTGGGCCTAGCATTTACTGGAGGGCACAGGACAAAACAACTAATAGACCACAGTTGAGCTCCAAGCAATCAGATTACCAGGCAAAAGGCCAGAGCCATTGCTGATCATACTATCTGGAAGGTTTCTTACGGCTAAGGATCTCTTGCTCTTTGAGGCGGTGCTGGAACCGTGCCAAGCGTGCTTGGAGGCTGACCAAGCCTGCAGCCTTGCGTGACAGCAGAAAGCTCAGTTGGGTCACATAGTTGTCAGTCAGGCTACCTGGTTGATCAACTTCTGCCAAAAGGTTCATTTCGTGAGACAAATAAAGCATATGTTTAAGCAGCATGGCAAAATGAATAATATTGTGGAGTAGCAGTATTATCAACAGTCAACCAGTGACCTTACAACAAAAGAACAAAACAAGTTAAAGCAAATAGACAGCTTAAAGTTGATTCGCAAAATATACGGTCCCCTCTTTATGATAAGAGGACATATGTGTATTTGTGCTAGCTAATCACATTTCTTCTGAGGAACACACTAATTTCATCATCATTATAATAAGGCGCGTTATGATTAGAAGAATCTATCAAGGTATGATTTGACCATTGATTCTCTTACAATATAATATCAATTACTACAAAACTATATTTATAAAAGGCATGTAAAATACTACTACCTTTGTCCCAAAAAGGACACAATTCTATGTGTGGTCAAAGTGAAACTATCTTAAGTTCGACAGAGTTTATAGAAAATATTATCAATAAATAGATATATTTTTAACTAATTGATGGTCAAAGGTTACAGTGTCTGGCTTTTTCGAATTCTAATCCGCCCTACATTCTGAAATTGAGGGAGTAGCATACAGTAAGATGACTTATTCTATACAGCAGTCAATCTAAGAACATTATCATGGATGTTATTCAGTAGATTAAGACTTACTTCCCGTAGGATCTCCATAGTATTATCGATCTCCTTCCTGTGAGCAGCAATGAGGGCCTCCTCTTCCTAACATACAAAAGAGAGTTTATCACCACAGCTCGATGCAGGATAAAATGAAACAGCAGTTTCATGAATTGTTCTTTACCTCAAGAATTGCATCAATTTCTACATCATCACAATAACTTTCCTTTTCAGATTGCCTTGATGAAGCTGAAGCAGATGCTGGCCTTTGCTGCTGTTGCAGCTGCTTTGCCTGCTGCACCTTATACCCAGCCCGACCTTGTTAAATAATCTGTCGCTTCCCTGTGTGAACACACGGCTGGGAAAGGCGGCGCCGAAAAGGCTCCCTGCTGTGGTACTGTAGCCACAGCAGGGGCAGGCGCCGAACGGCTTTCCTGCCGCACTGTAGCCACAGAAGGGGCAGGCGCCAAAGTCAGCCCTGCTGTCACATCTAGTCACTATAGCAGCATGGCAGCTGTACTAGGATTAGATGTATAGAGTTGTATATATAGTTTGCCACTGCAACTCAGTAAAGAGAGCGAGTTCAGTTTTGCCATCTCCTTTGTAAAACTCCGGCCAACGCTGGTGCTTCTGCTGTGTGTGTGCTCTGTTCTCCTTCTCTTCTTCTACCTCTAGCCATAGTGTGTGGTCGGCAATGACAGTGCATGGTCGGCAACGGTGGTGAGTGGTCGGCTCACCCGTGCCGGTGATCCAGTGGGCTAACAAGTGGTATTAGAGCCGTACAAGCACCGTCGCCAGACTAATCGCTGGCGATGACGGACGGTTTGGAGTTGGACGACAGCAGCGGCATTGCTGTGGCTGCCCAACCACGACAGGAGGTCGTTGTGCGCACAGTGTGGGAGGTCAGCGGCACCAGTTGGCTGACGCTGACTCGCATCAACTATGGCGAGTGGTCGGTGACCATGAAGGTCAAGCTCAGAGCCCGACGGCTCTAGAATGCTATTGACGAGGGCACCAACAACGAAGAAGACGACATGTTAGCATTGGAGGCTATCCTCGCTGCTGTGCCGGCGGAGTACAGGGAGCCGTTGGGGGCGAAAAGCTCTGCTAAGGAGGCATGGAAGTCCATTGCGGCGATGTGCATCGGTTCCGACCGCGCAAAGAAGGCAACGGCCCAGCTACTGAAGTAGGAGTACGCCAACCTCAAGTTCAAGGATGGTGAATCGGTGGAGGTCTTCTCCCTCCGCCTGCATATGCTCATTAGTAAGCTGAAGAGCCACGACGTCACCATCGACGAAGAGGAGACGGTCTCCAAGTACCTCCACTCCGTACCGGCCAAGTACATCCAGATCGCTCTCTCCATAGAGACGATGCTGAACTTGTCCACCCTCACTATTGAGGATGTGACAGGCTGTCTGCAGGTGGTGGACGAGCGCCTGGAGCAGGACACAGCAACGAAGGACAGCGGCAAGCTGCTGCTGACAGAGGAGGAGTGGGCTACCTGGAGGAACTCTGGGGTAGCCTCCTCCAGCCGCGGTGGCGATGGCAAGCGCCGCAGCAAGGCTTCTTTAGAGAAGAAGAAGAAGGTCGACCCCAATGCCTGCTAGCGCTGCGAGAAGATGGGCCATTGGGCAAGGGAGTGCCCAAATCGCAAGCAAGAGAAGAAGGTTGAGGCTCATCTAGCGCAGGCTGATGATGATGATGATGAGGCCACTATCCTGATGGTGACGTTCTGTGCACTGCATGACATTGAGGTGGAGGAGAAGGGAGAGGTGATGGCAGTGGAAGGACATGGGAAGGCCCTGAAGGTTGTCAACCTCGACGAACCGCACGCCCAAGTCCACCTCGGATGTATGGGCGACGAGCAGGAGCAGCGGTGGTACCTGAACTCCGAAGCCAGCAACCACATGACGGGCTCCAAGGTAGCTTTCTCCGAGCTCGACAACGACGTGACCGGCTCGGTGAAGTTTTGTGATGGCTCAAGGGTCGAAAACCGAGGGCGAGGCACCATCATCTTTAGGTGCCAGAACGGTGAGCACCGCGCGCTAACGGATGTATATTACATCCCATAGTTGCGTTCAAGCATCATCAGCATTGGCTATCTGGATGAGCGTGGGAGCAAGGTACTAATCAAGGACAGAGTCCTCAGGATCAGGGACAGGGAATAACGCCTTCTTGCCAAGGTGAAGAGCAGCCTATGTGCTTGGCAGCATGGCACACTGAGGAGCCGTGGTTGTGGCATGCCTGGTTCGGCCTTCTTAGCTTCAACGCGCTTGGTCGGTTGGAGAAGATGGTCCGAGGGCTACCCCACATTAAGCACGAAGGCGAGCTGTGTGACAGCTACCTGGCTGGGAAGCAGAGGAGGCTGCCATACCCAAAGGCAGCCAAGAATCGCGCGGTGGATGCTCTCGAGCTCGTCCACGGTGATCTCTACGGGCCAATCACGCCAGCCACAAACGGTGGTCGGCGGTACTTCATCCTGCTCATGGATGATTGTAGTCGCTACATGTGGCTGCAACTCCTGATGAGCAAGGACGAGGTGATGACGGCGATCAAGAAGTTCAAGGCGTGCGCAGAGGCGGAGAGCGGCAAGAAGCTGCGCGTGCTTTGAACTGATTGCGGCGGCAAATTCACTTTGGTGGAGTTCGTTGCATACTGCGTGGATTAGGGTGTGATGCGACACCACACCGTGCCGTACTCGCCACAGCAGAATGGCATGGTGGAGCGGCGGAACCAGATGGTGGTCGGCTCAATCCATGATGAAGGCCAAGGGCATGCCAGCAAGGTTCTAGGGTGAGGCGGTGACCATGATAGTGTTCATCCACAACCGCACGCCCATCAAGGCCTTGACGGGCAAGACGTCGTTCGAAGCTTGGTATAGGTGCAAGCCAAGCGTGTCCTTCCTCCGGACATTTGGCTGTATCGGCCACGTTAGGAAGACAAAGTCGATCCTCACCGAGCTGGAGGATAGGAGCACACCGATGGTGCTCCTAGGCGACGCGGAGGGTACCAAGGCGTACTGGCTCTACGACCCATGCAGAGACAAGGTGCTTGTCTCGCACGACGTCATGTTCGACGAGAAGGCGGCCTGGGACTGGAACGGTCCGGGCATGGGGGAAGCTGGCGGCTTCACCGGCACCTTCATCGTCAAGCATTTGGTCATCCACGGTGGTGGAGATGCTGGAGAGGAGGTGCAGACCACTCCAACAACAGAGCTGAGCACTCCTGGGGCGGTGCCAAGCACTCCAGGAGGGGTGCCGAGCACTCCAAGAGTGGAGCCGAGAGGTCCTATAGTGGTGTCGACCACTCTAGGACGGGTCGAACACTCCCGTAGCGGAGCCGAGAGGTCTTGCAGTGGTGCCGACCACTCCAAGACTGGGGCTGAGCACTCCTGCAGTAGTGTCGATCACTCCAGGAGTGGTGATGAGCGGTCCAGGAGTAGTGCCGAACACTGCAACCGGGGTGCCGAGCACTCCGGGTGTTGTGCCAATCACTCCAGCGGAACCGATCGAGTTCGCCTCACCTCCAAGTGGCATCACTAGGTTTGTGGATGCCTTCCATGATGGTGAGGAGGTGCGGTTCCGCAAGCTGGACGACATCATCGGCGACACAGGGCCCTCAGGCCTGGCGGGATGGCTGCTCAATAACCCAGAGTTGTTTCTCGTTAGTGCAGAGGAACCACCCATGTTCGTGCTGGCCGAGCGCGATGCAAATTGGCAACGGGCGATGCTAGAGGAGATGAAGGCGATCGAGGAAAACGAGACTTGGGAGCTCATCGATCCACCTCCAGGATGTCGTCCGATCGGCCTAAAGTGGATGTACAAGGTCAAGTGGGATGAGCACGGCACCATTGTCAAGCACAAGGCGCGCCTTGTCGCCCGAGGCTTTGTCCAGCGCAAGGGCATCGACTTCGAGGAAGTCTTTGTGCCGATAGCGCGCATGGCGTCTATCCAACTACTACTGGCTTTGGCAGCAGCAAACGACTGGCGTGTCCATCACCTAGACGTAAAATCGGCCTTTTTCAATAGCGAGCTGGCAGAGATGGTCTTCGTCAGACAACCTCCGGGTTTCACCATCAAGGGAGCGGAGCATAGGGTGCTCGACTGCGCAAGGCACCCTACGGGCTGCGGCAAGCCCCGCGAGCGTGGAACGCCAAGCTTGACTCCATGCTAGGCGAGCTTAGGTTCACACGGTGCGCAACTGAGCACGCACCCTACACACGACACACGGCGATGGGGGAAGGAGGAGCTCATCGTCGGCGTGTATGAGGATGACTTGATCGTCACCGGCGCGCGTGCGGAGCACATCAACAACCTCAAGCGCGAGATGGCGGCTCGTTTTCGAATGAGCGATCTCAGCGTGCTCTCCTACTACCTCGGCATCGAGGTGAGACAGGGGAAGGAGGCACTCACGCTCGGTCAGAGCGCGTATGCCTCAAAGCTATTGGAGCAGAGCGGCATGGCTGAGTGCAAGCCGTGTGTGACTTCGATGGAGGAGCGGCTGAAGCTGACGAAGGCCAGCACCACGGCGAAGGTAGATGCATCACTCTACCGAAGCATCGTCGATGGTCTACGCTACCTAGTCCACACAAGGTCGGACATTTCGTTCGCCGTGGGCTACGTCAGTCGCTTCATGGAGGATCCCTGAGAGGATCACTGGGCTACGATGAAGCCGCTACTGCGCTACATCAAGGGGACAGTGGATCAGGGGATCGTCTTCCCCAAGACCGGCAGAAGTAGGCTGTAGCTCACTGTGTTCAATGATACATACATGGTGGGGACATCAACGGACGGCGGAGCACCTCTGGCGTGCTCGTCTTCCTCGGATCGGCTCCAATCTCAAGGCTGTCGCTGAAACAGAAGGTGGTAGCGCTGTCCACGTGTGACGTAGAGTATGTGGCAGCGGCCACAACACCGTGCCAAGCTGTGTAGCTGCGCCAGCTGCTGGGCAAGCTGACCAGTGTGGAAGCTCCCCCACCAGCACTGATGGTGGACAACCAACCTGCCATCGCCCTCGTGAAGAATCCGGTTCTCCACAACCGGAGCAAGCACATCGACATTAAGTTCCACTTCCTCAGGGACTATGTCAATGGAGGGCAGATCGTCATTGAGTTTGTCAAAACTGTTCGGCAACTCACGGTCGTCCTCACCAAGCCGCTCTGTCGTCTTCGACTCATGGAGCTGAAGAGATGATCGGCATGGAAGGGGTACTAGGGTTAGCAGTAAGATTAGGGGAAGAACTGCTAAGTAATCTGCTGCTTCTCTGTGTGAACACACGGCAGGGGAAGGCGACGCCGAAAAGGCTCCCTGCTGTGGTACTATAGCCACAGCAGGGGCAGGTGCCAAAGTTAGACCTGCTATCACATCTATTCACTGTAGTAGCATGGCAGTTGTACTAGGATTAGATGAATAGAGTTGTATATATAGTTTTCCACTGCAACTCAGTAAAGAGAGCGAGTTTAGTTTTGCCATCTCCTCTATCGAACTCCGGCCAACGCTGGTGCTTCTGCTGTGTGTGTGCTCTGTTCTCCCTCCCTTCTTCTATCTCTAGCCATAGTGTGTGGTCGGCAACGACAATGCGTGGTTGGCAACGGTGGTGAGTGGTCGGCTCACCCGTGCCGGTGATCCAGTGGCCTAACAGACCAGTCTCAGGACCATTATCCTTTTTCATGTAGTTGCTTTGCCTATCAGATTTGTCTTCTCTATAAGCCTTTCTATGAGGAGGTGAGACTTTTGTGACTTTCTCCTCCTCCTGTGTGTTCGCTGAAGTCTGAACCAACTGTGCCTTTGTGTAAATAGTTTGGGTGGACTTCAAATCATACCTCTCCCTGTCATTACCAGATGTTGCACCATTTTCTTCTCTCCATCTATTAGAATAGCTTCGAATCATACAAAAGGAATTTCAGTCAGGCTCCGTGGAAGGGTTGGAGATCAAATTTTCAGTGCCCTTCCAGTAAGTATCAACTGGGGTCTTCTCTTGAATCTGATTAGGAATTTCTTCAGCTTCAGCCGGCAGTGGATATGATGGAGCTGACAAGGACTCCCAGGTAGAAGCTGTAGTCGGTCCTGTGGTGAAATTGTTAGCCCTGTTGAGTTGGCTTTCGGCCTGATGGTGAACTACTAGTTCACTGGAGTTTATGTTGAATTGTATGATTTGATTCACCCAGAATAGGTGATAGATGAGCGTGAGGTTGCAGAAGAGAGAATAGTGTCAGCGACTCGCTGCCTGATGAAAGCATCCAGGAGAAGACTGAAGCCCAGGGCGGGTCCTCCCGAGCCGAGTTGTCCGCGCCTAGAAGTAAGAGAGACCACAAGCCCAGTGTGCGCACTTCCGGTCCAGAATGGTCCAAGTAATGTAATGAATATATAGGCTTAGTCTGTGAGACGAGGGAATCATCATGTAAGAACCAAAACCTCAACAAACTCTGAACTCGGCCGAGAGCCGTCCTCATTCTTCCGGCTGCTGGCTACCCCGAACTCCTTCGTGCTACCTACCCTGATTCCTTGCTTCCCCAATCCCTCCAATCTATTGCTGGTTCTTACGATTGGTATCAGAGACTCGTCGATCTGGACCACCACCACTTTACCCGGCTACAATGAGCTCGAGGCGCCTTGGATCCGGCTCTGCAGCTCGTCCTCGACACCATGAATCAGCGCTTTGACGAGCTCAACACCCGCTTCACCGATCGGGACCACGAGATCGCCACCCATGCCGCCGCCATCGAGTCGCGCTTCACCAAGATGGCAGACACCACCACGGCGCTAGAGGAACGCGTTGTTAGGCTGGAGTCGATCCACGTCGACCCCATCGCTATGACCATTGAGCAGCACCTCACGTCCCTAGAGGCAAACTATGTTGACCACGACGCCGACTACGCCCAGCGCATCGTGGATCTGGAGGCCATCGTGTCGCCGACGCCAAGGACGACTGTGATGACCGCGGACCTCATCGTGTGGTGCCCCGACATGGAGGGTGTGCTAGATGACATCAAGTTCACCAACCCGCGCGACCGCCAGGTGTTCAACGCAATGGCGCACCACCCTGAGATTTTCGCGGCATCACCCACGGTGGCCGCGCCATCCTCGGCGGGACTCGCTACCAAACCGCCCGACGGGCACTGTGCCGAATCGACTACACGAGATGTGGGTTCCGGGGTCATCACGACCTAGACACACGTCCCGGCCAAGGGTACGTGTCCTTCCACGCCTCTTCATACTACTCCGCCGATGTTTGTTAACCCAAAGCCTCCTCCACCTCCCCTTCCGGCCTTTAAACAGCCAGCCCATCCTTTTCATCAACTCTACATGATTCTCACCAACTTGGTGTGAATGGATTTCAAAAGTCATGTCTAGAGGGAGTGTTGTGGTAAAGGTCAATGATAATATAGGCCATTATTTCCAAACGAGGAAACGAGTGCGTCAGGGGAATTCATTATCTCCAATCCTGTTTAATATAGTGGTTGACATGTTGGCTATCCTTATTTAATGAGCTAAAGAGGCTCAACAAATCCAAGGGGTTGTTCCGCATTTGGTAGATGAGGGACTTTCCGTCACACCCCAAAATTTCTGATTTTGGGTTGTGCATAGAAAACACTAAATAAAATAAATCATTTCAATGTTGATACAAAATTTCCCAAGTTTAGTTTATGGTAGTGCAAATTTAGTTATAGAAAATGTGAATTTTCAATGTTTTCTCAATTAATTTGATGGGTTTTGCTTGATGTGATGTTTCTTGATGCATGAATTTCTATGGTGAGTGAGTAAAATTTTCAAGACGCGTTTAGTAAGGTTTATCTTTAATCCGGTCTGTCCCCGTCTTTTTCTGAAATCAAATTCATTGTTTCCCAACTCCATCCTCTCATTTGGAGTTTCTCAAGATCCTTTTTCTTGTGCTCCAAATCACTTCTTTGAGTTCATAATCCATCTGCCTATCTCTAAAAACTTCCTAGGATTTTTTTTGACTTTTTCTGAAATCTTTTTCCATTTTTCTGTAAGCATAATCTAATTTTTAGATGCTCCAAAATATCTTTTCATGAGCTTCAAATACTTTATTTGGGTTCATCATGTTCCAAAGTGTCTCTAGGAATTTTCCCCAAATTTTTGGAGGTCTCGGAGTATTTTTCGTGGCTTAAATATCAATTCTAGACTTTTCTAGAATTATTTTCTTTTTGAAATTAGTTAATTCCGAAAATAAATAATATATCTCATTTTCCAACCAATCCTCAAAGCCCATGTGCAATAATCCTAATAAATCTCAAAGACCCATATATTTATTTACTAATGGGTTTTAATGATTATTTAGGCCCATTAGCAAATGTGGAGGGTGCAACATCAATTAGTACCATATTGTTAGTTGATGTAGATGTTGGGAGTTTTTCTCCCTTTATATATGCATCAACCTCTTTTGCAAAAGCACACCAGAACTGACGTAAGGGGAGCCTCTAGTTTGGAAATTCCTAAGATAGTAAATTATATTTTTTTCCTCCTTTTTCTACTACGTCATCTTCAACGTCTCGCCCGCTGCCCTAGCCCTAGCCGTCGAAGTTCCTATTCTCGGCGCCATCGATCTTTCGTTCCTACGATGTTGAAGAGTCGACGCCGAGCAAAGCATGGAGAAAATCATCGAGTACCACGAGCCCTACCCCTGACCGAGCCGCTGCCGTTCGTTGCTGGCGAGGTGAGGCTAGTCCTGCTCAAAGTGATCCTATATTGCTGTTCGGCCCTGTATTCATGTTTGCCTCCGTGTTCTCTCGTTGCTGACCGTGAACCTTGCTGCAGCAACGCCGAAACCCAAGCCTGAGAAAACCATGTCGTGAAGAAGCACCGTCAAGCTGTCGTTCTCATCTCCTGGCACCCGATCGAGTTCGTTGCCAGCGTGGAGTCCGGCCGGCCTCCAATCAGAACGGTCACCATTGTTTCGTCTGCCGCACGTACATCTGCCTGTGGTGAGGACGCCTCTTCTTGACCCCCTCTTCTTTCTCTCAGGTCTTTGTGTGTTCTCTACAGTGCATTCGTTTATTTCATCACGGTGTATCTGTCTGCTTGCAAGGAAATCAGCTTCTACATGTCGCCGTTGCTTGCTATGCTGCACGCCGGCCATCCACCTCAGGGAACCAGCGTCCTTATTGCCAGCTGCTGCCCCTCTTCCCAAGCAAGCTAGGCTCATGCCTCTATCCTCACCATAGCAAGCAGCTCCTGCACGTTTCTTCACTGCCGGAGGTAATCAAGACACGCCTTCTGTACAACGTGCAAGGTTTGTGCAGTAAATGCACCAAGTGCATATGCATGGATCTGTACGTATCTCCTGCCCACCTGTACTTTTTGCACATTCATCGTCTAGAGAACACAGCTCGCCATGCAATGCAGAAGTGCAAAGCAAGGCAACCCTACGTGCACTTGTCCTTCACATCTTATCTGTTTTAGATCAGTTTCAGTTCCTTTGCCGCGTTAGTTTCAAATCACTGTGATCTACGACATATCAGCGGCGCTTATCATGTCACATGTCTATATGTTCATAATTAGATATTAATTTTATTAATGTTCAATTAAACTAGTTTTATAATTAAAATCAATATAGGTTTTATTTTTGGAATTTTATACATAAATATTAATGTGACTAGTTACTAACATTAATATGCTTTTAAATTATAATTTACTTTGTTTAAACACGCTACATATAATAGACTAGTATAGATGCTCTCATATGTTACTTTGCTTTTGCAAGTTAAAGTTTAATTGGCATAAATGATATTGGGATATTTGTAAATAAAATATGACTAGCTTAAACTCCGGTTCTAAACTAAATTATGATTTGTCTCATCTGAACTAATAATTTCTCCACGACTTTGTTTAATTAAAATAAATCAAGCTCGTAGTTGCCTCTTTTATAATATAGTAAAACTCCCGATAGTCGTTTCTTTTTAACGATAGTTTCGTTATCGGCGTTTCTTGCGTTCTCTCGACCATAGTAACGAGCTCTCTTTAGTACGTTGTTTTGTCTCATGTGGTGTAATGTTCTTAGTTGTTTTTATTTATTTGCTTGTATGTTTGTCTATCTGAGGTTCGTGGTACGAGTAGACGAGAATTGTTTGTGGGTGTCGATGATGAGAAGGTGATGACCGAAAGATGATGGCGTGAGAGTTGAGCAAGTGTTTAAGGCAAGTATAGCATGGGGTCATCCTTGTTACCTATTCACTGTTTAATCACTATTAATTAATGATGCATGTGTCTACCTTGTTACCTGTAAGGATATCCTAGCTATTTGATATCTTGTACCTTGACATCATGGGTGAGTTAATTAATGATGCATGTGTCTACCTTGTTACCTGTAAGGATATCCTAGCTATTTGATATCTTGTACCTTGACATCATGGGTGATTTGCATTGGGTAGTATTATGCTAGTGCTCAAGATAAATAACCATGATCTTGTAACGTGACTAATGGTATATGCAATAAATGTTAAAATATGCTTTTATAGCAACATGGAATCAGGGGGCTAGAGCATTGGGCTGTTTTTATGGTGCTCTAGATTTCTCTCCCGAAAGACTTATCTGTAAGAGATCATCTGGGACTTATAGTGCAACCATGAGCGCTACATGGCTCTAGCTTTAGTCAAGTATGAGGACCTTTTCTAGCTTGTTAGAGGTTACCTTTATGGCGCAAATGGGGTGTGTTCCAGGTTGGGTATAGTGCGGTCTCTGTTCGTCAGTGTATAGGCTGCGCGCTATTGTGCCTTTCGGAAGGGGAGCCCTACATCTACAGGCCACAGAAACGTAGCGGTCCTAACTTGTTAGACGAACCTTTGAAAGACTTTATAGTGAACTCTGACGACCTTCCTTAAAAGTGGGTCAAGAGACTGATCACATCGGGCGAAAGGGTAAATCACGGCTCATGGGTAAAGATGTACAACATCTGCAGAGTGTTAAAAACTGTTATAACAACCATGCTCACGGACAAGAGCGGCCTGGACTCCTTACTAAATAGATGATGAACACTGATAATAAAGATGCTCACTAATGATTACTATTTATGCTATACATTATTTATGTTTACATGATCATGCGGTTATTTGGGGCATATGCTAAAATTGTTGCTACTCAATTGTTAAAACTTGACTCACTAAAATCTAATTGCAGTAAACCCATGTCAAACCTTTTGAGCCTCGTGAACCCCTTGTTATATTTGCTGAGTACGACATGTGCTCACCCTTGCTATTTCCCCACACCCCTAGACTGTTGTAAAGTTGCTTAGAAGATTGATGAGGACACATAGGAGTTCCTAGAAGGCTGATTGAAGCGCTTGTCATACGGAGCCCCCAGTTAGCCATCCCTAAGAAGAATGGAGCCTGAATATTAGTTATCGTTTTGTGATATTTTGATGTAAGTGTTAATATAGTTATATATAACATTGTTTCTGATATTTTCTATTCTGTTGTTGTATGTGTGGACTTCCTGGGCACACATATGGCGAGCTTGGTTTTCTTTGGAAAACTGGGAATGACACTTTCAGTCCTTCAGTAAGCGGATGACACTGTTATCTTTATGGACAATGATCTAGAGAGGGTCAAAAACATGAAGCTCTTGCTTTGTGCTTTTGAAAAGTTATCAGGACTCAAGATCAATTTCCATAAGAACGAAATGTTTTGCTACGGGGCAGCCAAAGCCAATCAAAATGAGTATGCACAAATTTTTGGGTGTAACGTGGGGTCGTTCCCTTTAGATACCTAGGAATTCCTATGCACCATAGAAAACTCATGAATAAGGACTGAAAACATGTTGAAGAACGATTTCAAAAGAGACTGAACCATTGGAGGAGTAAATTGTTGTCGGTAGGAGGGAGGCTTGTTCTAATTAAGTCTGTTTTGAGTAGTCCTCCCATGTTCATGATGTCCTTTTTTGAAATACCTAGAGAGGTTTTGAAGAAGTTGGATTATTTTAGATTACAGTTTTTTTGGTAGAGCGATGAACACAAGAAAAAATATAGATTGACTAAGTGGGAGGTAGTATGTACACCAAAAGACCAAGGAGGGTTGGGAGTCCTAAATTTAGATGTTCCCAATAAGTGTCTCTTAAGCAAATGGCTTTTTAAATTGATGAATGAAGACGGAGTTTAGAAACAATTGCTTAGAAATAAATATCTAAGGGACAAAACTTTGACATAGGTTCAATATATGCCCGGGGACTCTCAGTTTTGGGCATGTTTGATCTAGGTAATAGGTCTCAAGTGCAATTTTGGGAGGATTCGTGGATAAGACCGTGCCCACTAAAATCGCTCTTTCCTGCACTATATAATATTGTGAGGAGAAAAAGTGCGTCTATAAGATCAGTGTTGTCTATGACACCGTTAAATAATGTAGCTTTCGGGAGATCTCTGATGGATGTTAACTTGCAAGCGTGGCACGATGTGGTCGCTATGGTTGCAGATGTACAACTAACAAACTACAGAGACCGCTTTGTGTGGGGGCTACATCAGAATGGGTTGTTTTCAGTCAAATCCATATACAAAGCCTTATTAGAAGCAGAAGCTATACCATATAACACATTAATCTGGAAACTTAAACTACCTCTTAAAATCAAAGTCTTTATGTGGTATTTGTACAAGGGAGTAATCTTAACAAAGGATAATTTAGTACGACGGCAATGGCAAGGAGATAGGAAGTGTTGTTTCTGTTCTTCAAATGAGTCTATACAACATTTACTCCTTGACTGTCATTTTGCTAAATTTATGTGGAGAACTATTCATGTTTCCTTTAATCTAATACCTCCAACTAGTGTACATAATTTGTTTACAGGCTGGTTGGAAGGGATAAATAGGAAACTGAAATCTCATATATCTTGTGGGTGTAAGTGCAATTTGTTGGGCGATATGACTAACTCGGAATGACATCGTGTTTGACAAGGTTCTAGCACCATCTTATTTGCAGGTTATCTTCAACGGGCTTACTGGACCACGTCCTGGTCCCTGCTACAGAAGGAGGAGGATCGCCATGGGATGAAGATGGGATGCATGACTATTGAGATAATCGCGATGGAGGTGTTTGCAAAACACGGCTGCCGATTTAGCAATAGACTTGCTTTTTAGTTGTGGTTTTTGGAAACGTTATTTGTTTTCACTATGCCTCAAAACTTTATTTTTGAGATTCCCTGGACCGTTTACTCTTGTTTGTAATAAGGAACAACCATATGCATTGGTCGATGCAGAAGCTGGGACATTAATATATTCCTTTTTCTAAAAAAGGCTGCCGTCAGTTTCTACTATTCCATTGTCTGCGTCGGTTCAGATTGCCGGGGGTGGTATCCTTCAGTGTTCCCAATTGCTTCGTCAGGTCAGTTGGTCTGTAGGACCGTGCTCTTTTCGGTCGGATTTCAAGGTGCTGCCACTCGAAGTATTTGATGTGGTGGCATGGACTGGCTCGAGCCTTCCAGCCCCATGCATGTACACTGGGGACAGAATTGGCCAGACTCAAGTACTGCCGGGTCTTACTGAAGACGCTCCTGAACATATGTTGCTTCATGTTGACACGGCTGCATCATCGGACGCATCACCTGCTGACAGTCTGTCCTTGCCACCTGAAATTCAGGGTCTGCTCCATGAGTTCGAGGACGTGTTCAAACTACCTACAGCCCTGCCTCCGTCCCGGGCATGTAACCATGAGATTCCTCTCATTCCAGGAGCACAACCCGTGTTCATCAGGCCGTATCGTTACCCGCCTAAGTTGAAGGACGAAATGGAAAGGCAAGTACAAGAGATGCTGTCCGAGGGTCTGATTCGTCCCAGTTCCAGCTCCTTTTCTTCCCCTGTGTTGTTGGTTCAAAAGAAAGATGGCACATACCGTTTCTGCGTCGACTTCCGTCACCTCAATGCATTGACAAGGAAGTCCAAGTTCCCTGTACCTGTCTTCGATCAGCTTATGGATGAACTCACCAATGCCAAGTGGTTCTCCACTCTTTATCTGCGGGCTGGATTTCATCAAATTCTGTTGAAGCCGGGCGAAGAGCAGAAAACGGCATTCCAGACTCACCTGGGCTAGCACGAGTTCACAATGATGGCGTTTGGCCTCACCGGCACGCCAGGCACATTTCAGGGGGCCATGAACATCACGCTTGCACCCGGTCTGCGGAAATTCGTCATTGTGTTCTTTGACGACATTCTAGTGTACAGCGCTACCTTCGAGGAGCATATCGCTCACCTCAGTCAGGTTCTTCAGTGGTTGCGCAAAGTCCCGTGGCAGCTGAAATTGTCGCAACAGTCCATTCACTACTTGGGGCATGTGATTAGTGGCAAGGGCCTGTCTACCGACCCAACAAAGATTCAAGCCGTCCGTGACTGGCCAGTTGCCTCCTCTGTCAAAGCACTTCGTGGTTTCTTGGGGCTTGCTGGGTACTACAGGAAGTTCGTGCAGCACTTCGGCATTATTGCTAAGCCCTTAACTGACTTGCTCAAGAAGGACCAATGCTTCGTCTGGACCACTGAACACCAACATGCCTTCGATCTGCTCAAACAGGCGCTCTGCTCTGCATATGTGCTGGCTCTGCCTGACTTCTCATTGCCGTTCCATATTGAAACTGATGCCTCCGGAACCGGCGTGGGAGCTGTCCTCCAACAGAACGGGCACCCTATCGCGTTTCTGAGTAAAGCTCTGAGCCCTCGGAACCAAGGCCTTTCAGTACATGAGAAACAGCATTTGGCGATTCTCATGGCAGTTGATCATTGGCGGCATTACTTGTTGCAGGCTGAGTTCGTGATTCATACATACCATCAGTCCATCACAGTTTGGTTCATCTTAACGAGCAGCGGCTGCACACAGCTTGGCAGCAGAAAGTGTTCTCACGACTTCTCGGTTTGCAGTACAAAGTGGTTTACCACAAGGGCTCTGACTGAGGTGAGCGATATGCTCCTCGAAGGTCACTCTGATGTGCTTGCAGCAGTTTCCACTATACAGCACCACTGGCTTTCAGAGGTGGTTGTCGGCTATGAATCCGATCCATGAGTCTATTGTATATATAGAGAGGTGGTTGTCTTAAGCCACTAGGAAACATATTCATATTAAAATGTACATGTTTTATAGTTTTTTATTCGGATTGGGGAAACATGACTTAAGGCAGGTTTATGTTTTGTACAATGAAATAGGAGAACCTGGCCTTGCCGACTTTCAAAGCCGGCCTAACCGTAGGGAGGGTGTCTGACTGAGCCATGTTTTCTCTTTCTTTTAAAAGTTTCGAATTTAGTTTTGAATTGGCATGTTAGAATTTGTTGATGTGAATTAGTCTTCTATATGAAGTCATAATTACTTTGTTTCTATTTCTAATGTGGCAAATAGATAGGAGACAGAATGAAAATAAGAAAAGAGAGAAGAATAGGAGCTGATTTAGGGGCTCCTATTGGAATTGAACCATGAAAACTAGAAAAATAGGACTCTAAAAAGTAAAGGAAAGACACTGAATCAAGCATAGACACCATAATTTAGATGCCAGTGGTAGAGATGCTGTAACAAAGTGACAATGCCCACCCCAGCACCTCCCTAGAGTGAGAACGCAGGACGAAACTGACCATGACTCGAGAGAGAACGGATGGGCACAGCACAGTCCAGGTCCATGCATGGATGGAAATGAGGAGGTTGCTTCCTTGCTGGTACAGTGATATCAAGCACTGTGCACGTCATCATAAAATCAAATTCATCCACCAAAGACCAAACCAAACCAAAAGGCTGCGCACCCATGTGCCCGTGGATCCTAGCTAGAGTGTGCAGTGACCACTGACCACTGCTTTTATTTATCACGATACGAGGTTTCTTCAAAGTAACTGTGGATCCTAATACTACAACGTACAGGCTCCTCGATGACAGAAATCAGAGTGTGCCCCCTTCCGGGAGGGGAGAGCGGACCACTGGAGCTCCCCGTGAACCGCACGCTGCAATCAGATTGATTGATAATAAATACTAATAAACACGAGAATCATCCACACGTAACACGTTTATCATCATTGGACCAAAAGTAAATTGATTGATTTTTTTTTTTTTTGCTCTAACGACCAGATCGATAAAATATTAGTTGTAATTCATTCATAACGTACAAGTTAAGGTATGCTATTTGATACTAGAGCTAATTGTTGGCTACCTAAAAATTAGCTAAAATCACCTCTAGTGTATAAACTAGTGTTTACAAGACCCTCAATAGCACCTCAGGTTCTGCGTGAGAGCGAATTTTTTAGGATTTAACGGCGTTGTGCTTTCGGTGGTAGACGACGTTTTCCGTTGACAGCGAGACGCCTGTGATGACTTCATCAATCTTGAGGATTTTCTGGCTCAGTCTTTGAAGATGATTATAAGGGTAGGGTTTACGTGCGTACGTTCGTAGGGGTGGATGTGCGTGCGTTGTGAGTGTCCGTGTTGTACTATTTAATTCGAAAAAAGAAAAGCAGAAGAGCTAATAGTTAGGCTAATCTTTTAGCCGAAAAACACACACAAAAATAAAAGAAAGCTAGAATTTTGTATTTTTTTTCTTTTAAAAGTCTTTAACTGATTGTTATAACTAACCATAGCCAAGCTCCAAACAAGAAGATCGGAGTCTAAGGTGGTGCACGCTGGCTGCACAACACAGCTCAATGCCGCCACTGCTACGAGCTCTCCATGAGAACCCAATCCACCACCACATTTGCGGCACATCATCAATTCGTCCAAAAAAAAGGCTGTCCGCCAGGCCATGGGCCATGGCCCCAAGTGCTCTGTGGTACGGCCTAGCGTGGCGAGTCCAGTGAGGACTGCTTTATCACGAGTCACTGTCTATCCTGGTGCTCCTACCCCTACTAAATGGACCAGTCTAATAGCAGCAAATAATCAGAGTGTGGTCCAAAGGGCCCGTGGTTTAGTGGTAGGGTTGTCCAGTGAAACACTATTTAAATCCTAGTGATTGCATCTTTTTCTATAATTTTTTCAGAATTTTTAAGGTACACGCACGCGTACGCATTTTCCGCGCACCGGAGACGTCCTCTTCTTTATGTGTGTAGGGACTAGCACGCGTGTGTGCGTGTGGTATAAGTGTGGAGTGTGTAGAGTGTGTGCGTTCAAGTTATACGGATAAAAAAAATTAGAGTGTGAGCCCCACAGCCCACCGAAAGTGGGAAGGGGCAGCCTTATGGCTGATTGCAATCAGATCATGTTTAGTACAATCAGATCATGGCAGATCATCGCTTCCTTGCTGTGACAGTGGGTGGGTTTTTGCCTTTGTCCACTCCTGGAGAGGTCATGGATCGGAGGTGAAGCGTGCGAGGTGGTGCTGCACACGCCGTGTGCATGCCTAGTAGGAGTGCTTTTATCACGACGGGTTTCTTCAAAGCCACTGTGTATCCTAGTACTACTCCTACCGTCTCAAAATGTTAGGCGCCACTATTTACGTGTCGATAACTTTAACTCGATTTATAAAAAATACGTGAAATATTTTTATCTCTAAATAAATTTATTAAAAAATTAGATTTAAATATCTATCCAATAATACTAATTATGTATTATAATTTATAAATATTAATATTTTTTAATATATATTTAGTTAAAGTTATTTATTGGAAAACTAAAACGACAGATATTTAGGAACGGAGGAAGTACCACGCACAGGCTCCTCGATGACCAAAACCAGAGTGTGGGCCCCGGGAGGGGAGAGAGGGCCACTGGAGATCCGTGAACGGCACGCTGCAATCAGATAGTATTTAGGGAGTAGCATTTGATTGATGAGTACTAATAAAAACGAGATTCATCATACCTAACACAGGTGACATGTTTATCATCACTGGACCAAAAGTAAATTGATTGATTGCTCTAACGACCAAATAAAATACTAGATATTGCTAACGTACAAGTTAATAATTTAGAACCTATTTGATACAAGAGGTAATTACTCAGGCGGCCAGGTGACCGGGCCGCGGGCGTCTCAGGCAGGCGTACGAGCAGGCCTCAGGCGGTGCGCAGCCAGGAGATTACCCATGAGAAGCGGGGGGGCTCTGGGGTGCTAGGGTTAGGCCACCGGCGACTTACTGTGGGGACATAGAGTCCCAGACGGCGTGGGGCGGCCTCAGTGCCATGATGGCAGCAGCCTCAAAGCGGTGCGCCCGTGGCAGATCAGCCCATGAGAAGACAACCGGAGATCGGGGGCGCTAGGGTTATGCTACCGGTGACTGTTGTGCGGACCGAGAGTCCTAGGCAGGCGGCAAGGCGTCCTCTAGGGAAGCCGCAAGGCCGCATCCCTAGGTGGGTGCGCGTGTTGGCCTTAGGCGGCGGCTTGTGGTGTCACCTCACTTGAAGCGTATAAAGATGGCAGCAGTAGAGGTTCGCAGCGATAGTACACTAGGGGCGGCGGTGACGACGACTTCTACTTACCGAATCTGGCCGTTTCAGGATAGAATGTCGGGAAGCAGGGATGCGTCGAGGTCATAGTTTCTTTTTTCCTTTTGTGTTGTGTGTTCTCCTCTTTGGCCATGTTCGCTTGTCTTATAATCCGTACTTTTTGGCTTATCTTTTCAGCCGGAACAATGTTTTTCTCTCACAACAAATCAGCCGGAACAGAGTTTCAGCTTGTTTTTTCAGCGAAGTGAACAGGGCCAAAAAGACGTGAGACTAAGTGCTCTTGTATTCTTTTAGTTGTGTATATCCTTCGTGCATACAGAGGCCAGGTTATTGAATCCATTATCTAAAAAAATAGCTAAAATTATATCTACATATCTAAATAGAAGAGCTAATAGGAATGTTAATATTTTAGCTAAGTCTTTGACTAGTTATTAACCAATTATAACCCATCTCCGAAGCGGAGTCTGACTACCCAATAGAGCTCAATGTCACCACTGCTAGGAACTCTATGAGAAACCAATCCACCACCACGTCATTGCCCCCAGACGGATCGCCTTGCATTGGTGCGGCACCTCGTCAAATCGTCCGACAAACCAAAGGTTGCCCCCCATGGGCCATGAGTAGGGGTGAAAATGGTACGAATATTTTCCGACCGTATTCGAGACCGAATTCGTTTAGAAGGGTTCAGATCTGTCCATATCCGAATCCAGGTATTCAACATCCGACACCGTATCCATATCCGAATACTCAAATCGCATATTGATAATGTCGATATTAAATCATATCCTATGCGACATGGTTGACACTATCCGTATTCGAATCCGAATCCGGACAGAAATATAAAAACAAATGTAATATCAACGATATCCATCCGTATCCGATCCGTTTTCATCCCTAGCCATGGGCCATAGCCCCGTGTGCCCCGTGGTACGGCCTAGCGTGGCGTGTCCAGCGACGAGCGCTTTTATCATGAGTCAATGTGATCCTGCAACGCAACAGTCTCATGGCTGACAGAAATCAGTGTGAGCCCCCACGGCCCACAGAAAGTGGAGCGCATTTATATATACTACTATCATTTGACGAGTAATGAAAGCAAATTTATCACCATTCGACCAAAAATAAATCCGATCACAAGTGTGCTCCAGCGACCAAATAAAATACTAGTCACAAATTAACGTACAAGTTAATATAATACTGTTTGTTACAAAAAGTCACACGCGCTGTACATATATATGCTACCAACGTGGATAGATAGAGCCATATATATAGGGCATAGAGGTGATCAAAGCTATTTCACCGGATCAATTTGGAACGGAGGAAGTACTAATTAGGAGACCATTGATGCAAGGACCAAACAAAAAAATGAGCGGACAAAAAAAAGACAGAAATTTTATCTTTTTATTATTAATTAGGTATACATATGTATAGGCATAGAGTTAGTTTGAAGCGATGAAATTAAGTACTGCTCTCTCTGTTCAAAATTATAAGACCCCTCAGCTTTTTTAGATACACAGTTTTTACTATACACTTGGATATACACCGTATGTAGATAAATAGCGAAAGTAACATACATAGAAAAATCAATATATATCTAATAATTTAGAAAGGAGGGAGTACATTTAGAATCTTTCTAGGGGGTATGACTCTTTTTAGTCCTAATTAAGCTCCACCACTGTACTTAAGATCAGCAGAATCATATTCCCGTTAAGTCCAATGAGCTGGTCCGCATCTAAATTAGTTTACTAGCGACACATCACAGAGGGAGCAGAGGGTTTTTTTTTTCTCTTGTGTGCAACTTCCTGGACTCTGCGTGACACACACACGTTAATCAAGCAATTAATGGAAAGCTCACCTTTTCTCTTGTCGTCAATTGGAAAAGTTGTCTGCCAGCTCTCTGGTTATTTTTAATTGTCTTGGCCCGCGGGCTCTTCAACCATTGCGAGGGGCGTGAAGATCCAGCTGCTGCGCGCGCAGCTTCCTCGGCGCCCTGTCTGGGTTTCTCCTGCTACAGAGCTCAGACCAAGAATAGGCGGTGAATTTGGGTGAGCCCACCTTGCTTTCAACACAAAAATATCTGCCCCGCTTACCACTAATGCAAGCTGCTGCGTGCAGGCGCCACGATCCCCATCGAGCTTGCGGGCCATGGAGCTGGTGGCGGGGGCGATGGGGAGCCTGCTCCCCAAGCTGGGCGAGCTGCTCAAGGAGGAGTACGGCCTGCAAAAGGGCGTGAAGAAGAAGATCGAGTCTCTCTCACGCGAGCTCACGGTGGTGCACGCCGTCCTCCGCAAGATCGGCGATGTTCCACCGGACCAGCTCGACGAGCTGGTCAGGCTCTGGGCGAGTGAAGTATGGGAGGCATCCTACGATATGGAAGACATCGTCGACAAATTCCTGGTGCGCGTTGAAGACCCTAACGAGGCAACTGAGCCACACATGCTCCGGTGCCTCCGGAAAAAGGTGGGCAGGCTGTTCAAGAAGAGCAAGGCTCGCCGCAAGATCTCTAGCCTAATAGATGACATCAACGACAAGCTTGAGGTGGTGGCAACAAGGCGAGGCAGGTACACACTTGACAGCATTGTCGCCAGCCCTGTAGCTGCAAACACCATCGACCCTCGCATCCTGCATCTATACAAAAGGGCGACCGAGCTTGTTGGCATTGAGGGACCAAGGTGTTAGTCATTAAGCGTTGCAATCGAGTCATGTAATTTCGTGTTAGTCAGGTCAGGATGTCATGCTAGAGGAGTCTTAGCGTGGTTGGAGTTAGATGTAGCCAAAGTCATGCTTGGGTACGTCAAGCTTGAGTCGGAGTCTGTAATCGCCACGCCGTGGCGTTCTAGGCGCATGTAACGGGGGTCGCAAGGAAACGGTGTCCCGTTCCTATGCGACACGGCGTGGGAGCTTCATGGCTATATATATCAAATAAAGATGACATGAGGGGCGGTGGTTGGGAAGTAACTTCATACCGAATTTTCTGTGTTTCGTTTTCTCTAGTTTCAATCTGTTAAGTGGTGATCGCAGTCACCACGTCGCCGGCAAGTACGACGTTCCACGGCGTTCTAGTGTCGTTTGGATCCAACAAGTGGTATCGGAGCCTGGGGGGTACGTACCGTGGAGGCGAGAGGTTGTAGAGGAAGAAGAAGCAAGCCGTACATCTCGAGACGCAAGGGGCAAGGTAGAACGAAGTGTGATCACCATGGGCGACGGCAAGACTGATACGGACAAGACGTTCACTCCGACCGCAAATTTGACGTGGCCGGTACTAACCCGATCAAATTATCAGGGTTGGGCGTCTCACATTCAGTGCAATCTTGAAGGGTTGAATCTTTGGGATGCCATCGAGAAGGGTGAGAATGCGGAGAGACGTCAAGATCGGTTGGCGTTGGGTTCTATGCTCCGGGGCGTGCCAACAGAGATGCACTCCATGTTACTCAACAAGAAGACGGCTTAAGAAGCTTGGGAGGCAATCAAGACTATGCGTCTTGGGGCGGATCGCGTAAAGGAAGTCAATGCACAAAAGCTCTTAGGCGAGTTTGAGGCGATGGCATTCAAACCTGGGGAGTCAATTGACGATTTCGCGCTTCGCATAACCAAGCTGGTTACCGATCTGCGCGGTCTCGGTGAGGAGAGCGTGACTGATGCAAGGGTGGTGAAGAAGTTTCTCCGTGTTGTGCCAGCAAAGTACTCTCAGGTAGCAGTGGCTGTTGAGATGGTAAAAGACCTCGAGACTCTCACCATTGAAGATCTGGTGGCACATCTCAGGGCGGCTGAGGAGATATTTGAACCATCTGCAGATCAGGTTGCAGAGAAGGCCGGGAAGCTTTTGTTGACGGAAGATGAGTGGGTTGCGCGAAACAAAAGTCGGATGATGTCCGATTCATCTGGATCAAGTTTCAAGGGTGGAGGTGGTGGTCATCAGGCCCATGACAAGAAGCACTGGAAGCGTTCCAACAAAGATGGCGCTGGTGAGGCGAGGGACTCTGGACCCTCTTCTCAGGACACGCCAAAGAGGAGGGGCAAGTGCGGGAAGTGTGGGGTCTATGGTCACTGGCGCAAGGAGTGCCCGAGGTAGCTCACCACGTGAACAATGATGGGGACAATGGAGCACTGTTGGTTGCTCAAGTGTGCAATGTGGTACGCACCACCGCGGTAGGAGGAAACAGCGTGTTTCTAAATCAAGTACGTGTGTTTCCATCCACCTACGATGCAGGAGCCTGGGTGCTTGACACTGGTGCCACCAACCACATGACAGGGTGCTGAGAGTCATTGGCATCCTTGGATGAATCAGTGAGAGGAGCTGTCAGATTTGGGGATGGCTCAAGGGTGGAGATTTGTGGGATCGGGGCGGTCACGATCGCCGGGAAAAATACAGATCATCGTGTTCTCACTGATGTATATTACATACCCTCACTCCGATGTAATATTGTCAGCCTCGGACAATTGGAGGAGGCTGGATGTCGAGTTGAAATTGATAGAGGCGTGATGACGGTGTATGAGCGAAGTCAAGGGCAGTTGAACTTACTGATAAAGGCTGAAAGGAAGAATCGGTTGTATGTCATATCAGTAAATCTGACATCCCCAATCTGTTTGCTATCAAAGATGGATGAAGCGGGATGGTTGTGGCATGCTCGGTTCGGGCATCTTAACTTTAGGTCACTTCGTGACCTAGGCTCAAAGAAGATGGTGGAGGGCATTCCGTTGATACAGCGAGGTGAACAAGTCTGTGATGGTTGTGCTCTCGGCAAACATCATCGCAAACCGTTTCCACAGGCGACTGCATATCGGGCCACCACAGGGCTCGAGCTGGTGCATGGAGATCTCTGCGGGCCGGTGACACCGCCAACCCCGGGTGGTAAGTTGTACTTCTTGCTAGTAGTTGATGATTTCAGTCGCTACATGTGGGTGGAACTCTTGAAGACGAAAGATCAGGCGTTTGAGAGTTTCAAGAAGATACAAACGGCAGCAGAAATGGAATCAGGTCTGAAGCTGAGGGCGTTCAGAACGGACCGAGGAGGGGAATTTAATTCAGGTGTGTTTACAGTCTATTGCAATGCTCATGGCATAAAACACAATACCACTGCACCCTATACACCACAGCAAAACGGCGTTGTTGAAAGAAGGAATCAGTCAGTGGTGGAGATGGCGCGTTGTTTGCTCAAATCAAAACAGGTACCGGGGTGTTTTTGGGGTGAAGCAGTGATGGTGGCAGTGTATTTGCTGAACCGAGCACCTACTAAAAGCCTGAATAATGTGACACCTTATGAAGCTTGGTATGGGAAGAAACCAAGTGTGCGACATCTGAGGACCTTTGGTTGCGTGGCCTATGCAAAGAAGGTTGGACCGGGTGTGACCAAGCTCGAAGACAGGACAGTACCTGGTATTTTCCTTGGGTATGAACCGTGCTCAAAAGCCTATCGGGTCTATGATCCGGTGAAGAAACGACTCATGATCTCGAGGGATGTTATTTTCGATGAGAAGAAGAGCTGGACTTGGGGGGTGAGTGGAACAAATGCAGATGCAGACGATGTACAAGAATCGGAGGAAGCAATGTTCAGTTGGCCTGAAGACGTTACTGTTGCCGATCCGACAATAGGCGGGGCGGCTGATTCAGACAGTGCAGTTTCAGACGCAGGAGCTGCGGGCGGTTCTCCTGTTCCACCAACTCCATCTCTTGGTACTCCATCATCGATGGTTGGCACTCCACGTACCTCGACAAGTGGTGTGCAGACACAAATTCAATGGGCTTCGCCACCCACTGGTGCTGAGGAAGATTCAGAAGGAGTACCACTCCGGTATCGCACAATACCGGATTTACTAGACTCAACTGTACCCTTTCAGTTGGAGTATAGTGGTTTGTGTCTCGTTGCAGCTGAGGAACCAAACTCAGTGGAGCAGGCTCTGACAGAGAGTTGCTGGAGAGATGCAATGCAGGCCGAGATGAAGGCTATCGAGGCAAACCGGACTTGGGAAGTCAGTGAGCTCCCAAGGAATCACAAGGCTATTGGTCTCAAATGGGTGTTTAAGGTGAAGAAGGACCCAGAGGGCAATGTTGTGAAATATAAGGCGAGGTTGGTCGCAAAGGGCTATGCACAGCGCCATGGTGTGGATTTTGACGAGGTCTTCGCGCCTGTTGCCAGAATAGAGACAGTGAGGGTACTGTTGGCTCTTGCAGCGCACGATGGTTGGGAGGTGCATCATATGGATGTCAAGTCCGCATTCTTGAATGGAGATCTCTCTGAAACCGTTTTTGTACAGCATGACCTCTGGGTTTCATTGTTGGCAAGGGAGATAAGGTGTTGAGATTGAGAAAAGCACTATATGGCTTACGGCAAGCACTGCTGCGTGCATGGAATTTCAAGCTCGATAAAGAGTTGTCTCGCTCTTGGTTTTGTCAGAGTAAGTTTGATAATGCCGTGTATAAGAGGAGTAGCAAGGATTCTCTTCGATTGTGGGTGTGTATGTTGATGATCTTATTATCTTGGGGCCAAAGATTGAGGACATTAATCAATTCAAGGCGGAGATGAAATCAAGTTCAAAGCATGAGTGATCTCGGTCTTCTCGGCTATTACTTGGGGATTGAAGTAAAGCAGGAAAAGGAGGAATAACACCGAGCCAAGCAACTTATGCGGTTAGGATACTTGAGTATCTGGTATGGAGCAATTTGTAATCCATCCGACACGCCTATGGAGCCTCGGTTCAAACTCACAAAGGGAAGAGAATCGAAGCTATGAATGTGACGACATACAGGAGTACAATTGGAAGCCTTAGGTACCAGTAAACACCGGATCGGACTGGCTTATGCGATTGGGGTGGTGAGCGGTACATGGAAGCTCCTAGAAAAGCTCCTTTGGGTCTCTTTGTCAAACGAGTGTTGAGATATGTAAAGGGCACCACAGGCTATGGATGCGATTATGAGAGAGGGGCTGAATTGAAACCGATCTTGCTAGGTTTCAAATGATGATGTGATTTTTTGGAGATTGAGAAGATAGGAAGAGCACCTTTGGTGTGATCTACTTTCTCGGCGAGAGCACGGTAACTTGGACATCTCGTAAACAAAAAAAATCGTTGCTCTATCCTCGTGTGAGGCGAGTATGTGGCGGCAATGATGGCTGACTGTCAAGGCGTTTGGTTGAGCCGACTCATGGTCGATCTACTTGGAACGAAGGAGACACCGGTGAAGTTGTTGATGGATAACATGTCGACAATTGCGTTGAGCAGAATCTGGTTCATCATGATCGTAGTAAACATATCGACACGAGGTATCACTTCATACGTGAGTGTATTGAGGAAGGCAGGTTGAGGTTGAACATGTTGGTACAATTTGGACGGTTGGCGGATATTTTCACGAAGCCGCTCGGTCGTGTCAAGTTTGTTGAGCTCTGAACCGCTCTTGGTGTCGTTGATGTGCATGACTTAGGGGTGATTTGTTAGTCATTAAGCGTTGCAATCGAGTCATGTAATTTCGTGTTAGTCGGTCGAGGATGTCATGCTAGAGGAGTCTTAGCGTGGTTGGAGTTAGATGTAGCCAAAGTCATGCTTGGGTACGTCAAGCTTGAGTCGAGTTCAGAATCGCCACGCCATGGCGTTCTAGCGCGATATAACGGGTCGCAAGGAAAGCGGTGTCCCGTTCCTATGCGACACGGCGTGGGAGCTTCATGGCTATATATATCAAATAAAGATGACATGAGGGGCGGTGGTTGGGCAGTAACTTCATACCGAATTTTCTGTGTTTCGTTTTCTCTAGTTTCAATCTGTTAAGTGGTGATCGCAGTCACCACGTCGCCGGCAAGTACGACGTTCCACGGCGTTCTAGTGTCGTTTGGATCCAACACAAGGGATGAGCTCATAAATATGCTGTCCCTAGGGGATGGCGACGTGTATCTGTCTAGTACTACAAAGATGAAGATCCTCTCTGTTGTTGGATTTGGAGGGCTAGGCAAGACTGTCGATGCGTGACCCACGGGATACCCCGTAAGGAAGGGAGAAGATCTAGTCTAACTATAATTCTTCCCATGTAATCTTAGTAGTAGTATTATTCTGTAATCCTACTAGCAACTCTCATTGTAAACCGACTAAAACTCTGGCCTCCTGACTATATAAAGGAGGGCAGGGTTCCTGGAGACGGGAGACTCTTCAGACGATCAATCCAACGCAAAGGCTAACGTCGACTGGACGTAGGGCTATTACTCGATCACGATCGAGGGTCCGAACCAGGATAAATCGACTATCTCTTGCGTTTACCGTCGAGTTCTGCATACACTAAAGCCCAAACAAACTGCCCCGGGTACCCCCGTGGCAGGCTATCGGTGGTCAAACATCGACAGCTGGCGTGCCAGGTAGGGGCTTTCGGCGAATTTGCATCCGAGAGCTCGACGGACCTCGACAACATGATCTTCTCGACGGGATTGACCTTCATCTTTGGCTCATAGATCTGCGAGGCGGACGACAATGGCAAGCTCCAAAGCCGTCTCCTCGAAGATTCGGATCACCATGAAGACATTTCTATTTCGGCGACTATGACAGATCAACTCGCCGAAATATTCGCGCAGCTCGTGATGTCCGATCCAACTCAGATTTCGCGGCTTTGTGCATCCGATTCAAACTCAGGCTCCGCATCCGAGATGGAGTTTTATCCGAGTTCTTTCAAGAAACCGAGTTCTTTTCCGATGGGACTCCAGAACGCGGCCTCGGCCTATCAAGAATACAACTCAGAGTACACTCAGAGTCTTTTCAAGAAGTTAGACCCTTTTCCGTTCGGACTCCACAACATGGCAAAATCTTACTAGGCACGGCTCGAAGGGTCCCTCGATCCGGTGCTCAGAATGCCACTGAAAGGAGCTCAGGAAGGTCTCGTACTAACTATAACATCTCAAGACTGCATCGTCGACTGGTCGGGTTCTGTTCCTGAGGATAGCGGTACCCGACTAGTCGGCACGACGACAACAGCAATTCTACCCTACCAAGAAGGAGACTCAATCTACGACCTTGAAGCCTCTACTAAAATTATCAACAACTCCGACAATGTGGAAACCAACGCCGATAACAGAACAATTCACGCACGAGAAGTATTCATGGTTCGCCATCCTCAATCACCACTGGTCCCCCCAGAAGCACCCGACATCAGGTCATCGGATGAATCTGAGTCCAACATATCACCCTTCATCCAGGGGCACGATGGTGAGACCGAGAATCAGAAGCAAGCCAGAGAAAGAAGAAACAAATTGAAACAAGGACGCCAACGCCGTGCTAGGCAGCGCAAGGAAGCTTGGATCAGATATGAGTCAGATCTGGCCGAGTACAACAGAAGAAAATCAGAACAAGAAGTCGAAGAAAGACGCGAGGCAAATACACCCTACAATAGGATCCGAGAAGCACTAGAAGAACTCGAAGCAACATCACATCCCAGGGAAAAACAGGAACAGCTCCGGGACCTTCTCCGGTCAGTAGCCCTAAGGACACACGACGGAAGGACCCGCTCAAGACTACCTGCTATGTAACATCTCATAGGAAGGAAGATCAAAATCAAAGGAAGCCCGCTTTCGAGAGACTTGGACCAAGTGGAAGTCACAACAGAGAAAGTAGAAGGGACCACAATCAAAACTACTGAGTCGAACAACCAAGAAAGATCAGAAGCGAAGCACCCATTTAGACAGCCCCATAGAACTACTCTCACCAAAACAATAGTTGGCTAGAAGGAGGTGCTGAATCTGAATACAAAGAAGCTAGAACGCACGATAGATTCCCCTGTTTTGCAAACATACTTGCTTCAATACGACTACCTCACAAGTTCAAGCCGTCCAACCACTCTAAATATGATGGCAAGACCGAACCAAGGCAGTGGCTCAGGATTTACTCGCAATCGATTGAACTAGCCGGAGGAGACGACGATATCAAGACCTTGTTCTTTCCCATGGCCCTAGAAACCATGCCCCTCTAATGGTTCGATAAATTGAATCTAGGGTCAATCAGAAATTAGGAGGACTTGCAAAGAGTTTTATGTGAAAATTTCACAGGTATCATTACGCACCCCATCACCCACGTAGAATTAAAAGGACTCAAGCAGAAAGGGGGCGAAAGTCTCAGAAATTACTATCGATGATTTGGCTAACTACGTGCTCAAGTACATGACATCACCGAACGAGAAATAATCGAAGCTTTCTCTTACGGAATCATGGCTAGGTGGCAATTTCAGGACTTCTACAAAGAAAACCCGAGAAACAATGAAGAATTCAGACGCACAGTAGAAAAGATGATTACTACAGAGGAGAAGACACGAGAAAGGTTCCTGGATAGAAACAACCGAGGCAACCCAGACAAGCAAAATCATCGAAACATCAGACATCAGAAAAGAAAACGTGGACCAGACAACACCGTAGCGGTGGCTGACAAATCAAGGAAGTTTTCCAAACCTAGAAGATATGACGACATCAAAAACATGCAGTGCATCTAGCACCCTAAAGGAAATCACACCATCGGAAATTGCTTCACCTTCAATGATCGATACATAAGAAAAGATAGTAAGCGAAACATAAAAGAAGACAATCAGAAAAAAGATGAAGACAACCACGAAGACAAGAGATTCCAAAAATCCAGGGGGACAGTAGCAGTGATCTTCGCCGGGGCCCCAGATTCTAGAAGCAAACATCAAGAAAAGCTAGCTCTATGAACCATCATGGCAACAGAACCGGCTACTCCAAGATATCTCAATTGGTCACAGTATCCATTCCAGTTTTCAAGAGAAGACCAATGGACTAGCGTAGGAAACGTAGACCATTACCAACTGGTTCTAGATCCAACTATCGCCGGTATGACTGTCACAAAAGTACTAATTGATGGATGAGCCGGACTCAACATTATTTTTTCAGAAACGCTAAGGAAGATGGGACTACAACTCATCGGGATGATTACACCAACGAGCACCCCTTTTTATGGGATAGTACCCGGCAAGGCAGTCATGCCGCTTGGACAAATCACTCTACCGGTTACTTTTGGAACTCCCTCAAATTACCGTACAGAGTTCATCAAGTTTGAAGTTGCAGACTTCGATTCACCATATCACGCAATCCTCGGACGCCCAGCACTAGCAAAATTCATGGCTATACCACATTACCCGTACCTACTGCTTAAGATGCCAGGGCCTAACGGTGTCCTTTCCCTTCTAGGTGATTTGAAGTGCGCTTTTGACTGCGACGTTCAGGCAATCCAAATTGCAGCCAAAGCACAAGCCGCCAATGGTAGAAAAGAGATAGCCACTATTGCCGCAGAAATTAGCCCAGAAGAACTAGAGATACCAGCTAAAAAGCCCAGCATCCTCGCACTACCAAAAGAAGCCGACGTCAGGCAAATCGACCTGGGCACCGGTGATCCCTCCAAAACGGCAACCATCAGCGCCCACCTCTCGGCAAAATAGGAAATCGCGCTCACCAACTTTCTTTGGGAAAATAAAGATATCTTCGCTTGGAAGTCGGCCGACATGCCAGGTGTCTCAAGAGAGTTGGTTGAGCACAAAATCGATATCAATGATGGCTCCAAGCCTATGAAGCAACGGCTACGACGGTTCTCACCCGACAAGAAGGCAGCAATTAAAAAAGAAATCACAAAGCTAATGGCAGCCGGATTCATCAGAGAAATCCTTTATCCAGATTGGCTAGCAAACCCAGTTCTAGTACAAAAAAAGAATACAAATGAGTGGCGCATGTGCGTCGACTACACAGATCTCAACAAACACTGCCCAAAAGATCCATTTGGGCTACCACGCATTGATCAGATAGTTGATTCAACAGCAGGATCTGTCCTATTATCCTTTCTTGATTGCTATTCAGGATATCACCAGATCGCATTAAAGGAACAAGACCAGAGCAAGACATCTTTCATCACTCCGTTCGGTGCCTACTACTATAAGACCATGTCGTTTGGACTCAAGAATGCTAGTGCCACTTACCAAAGAGCTATCCAAACGTGCCTTGGCGAATAGATCGGCGAAAACGTAGAGGCATATGTGGATGACGTAGTAGTAAAAACAAAGAACCCGGACACACTAATTGAAGACTTAAAGCAAACCTTCGAAAACCTAAAAAGGTGGAGGTGGAAATTGAACCCAAACAAGTGTGTATTCAGAGTTCCTTCAGGACAACTACTCAGATTCTTGGTCAGTCATCGTGGAATCGAAGCCAGCGCCAAGCAAATTCGAGCCATAACAGAGATGGGCCCTCCTCGAAATATCAAAGATGTGCAAAAACTAACAGGCTGCATGGCGGCCCTCAATCGTTTCATATCAAGACTCGGTGAAAAAGGGTTACCTTTCTTTAAACTACTAAAGAAGATAGACAAGTTTGAGTGGACAGAAGAAGCCAACGAAGTTTTCAAAAGACTTAAGGCATACCTCACTTCTTCACCCGTTCTCACACCTCCAAAGAAATACGAAGACATGATGCTGTACATTGCGGCAACTTCCACTGTGATCAGCACAGCGATAGTCGTAGAAAGAGAAGAAGAAGGGCGCGTATATAAAGTACAATGTCCCATATACTACATCAGCGAAGTACTGTCAGAATCAAAAATCCGGTACCCGCATGTGCAAAAACTACTCTACGCCCTCCTGATAACTTCATGCAAGCTTTGCCACTATTTTGAAAGCCACAAGATTACCGTGGTGACAGATTTCTCACTCGGAGACATCCTACACAATAAAGACACAACAGGGCGCATATCTAAGTGGGCAGTTGAACTTGGTGCTCTCAATATCGATTTCACCCCACAAAAGGCAATTAAATCTCAAGCTCTTGCCGATTTTGTGTCCGAGTGGACAAAAATTCAACAACCTATGTCAAATACCATCCTTGACCATTGGAAGATGTACTTTGATAGATCACTCAAGCTAGGCGAAGCCGGTGCAGGCATTCTCTTCATTTCTCCAGACAGAAAACAACTCAAATATGTCCTTCAGATATTATGGCAAGCTACAAACAATGAAGCAGAATACGAAGCCCTCATCCACGGGCTCCGAGTAGCAATTACCCTCGAAATCAAACGATTGCTCGTATATGGCGATTCGGCAGTAGTCATCAACCAAGTCAACAAAGATTGGGACTGCACCAAAGAAAACATGGGCGCTTACTGTGCTGAAATATGAAAACTCGAAAAACATTTTCAAGGATTAGAAATTCTACATGTCCTGCGCGACTCTAATATTGCTGCAAACGTCCTCGCCAAGCTCGGATCGGACAGGGCGAAGGTCCCACCCGACGTATTCATTGAGGAGTTATCAGCTCCCTCTATCAAATAACTCGGTGAGATAACCCCTGAACCCCCAGCTAAAGGCACCCAGATTCTGGTAATCAACACCTCATGGACCCAGGTTTTTATTGATTATATCAAAGAGAATAAATTGCCAACAGATAAAGAGGAGGCTACCAGAGTTGTTCACAGAAGCAAGAACTACGTCCTAGTAGGGGACAAGCTGTACAGAAGAGCCACATCATCGAGAGTACTCCTAAAATGTGTCTTGTTTGAAAAAGGTAAAGAGATCTTAGATGAAATACACTCAGGTTACTGTGGAAATCATGCCGCTTCAAGAACACTAGTAGGCAAAGCATTCCGCACCGGATTCTACTGGCCAACCGCTTTGAAAGACACAGAAGAACTCGTCAGAAAATGCAAAGGTTGTCAAATGTTCGCAAGACAAGCTCATGTACCGGCTCACAATCTCATCTGCATCCCACCTGCTTAGCCTTTCTCCTGCTGGGGGCTGGATCAAGTAGGACCTCTCAAGAAAGCAAAGGGCAGTTTCAAGTACATCTTTGTAGCAATTGACAAGTCCACCAAGTGGATTGAATACAAACCACTCGCAAAATACAGCACAGCCAAAGCAGTTGAGTTCATCCAAGACATTATGCACCGCTTCGGCATGCCCAATCGAATCATCACAGATTTGGGTTCTCCCTTCACAGCTACAGAATTGCAAAGTTGGGCACAGGATTGCGGCTTCAGTATAGATTATGCATCAGTCGCACATCCAAAAGCCAACGGACAGGTAGAAAGGGTTAATGGACTCATACTAGTCGGATTAAAACCAAGATTGTTTGAAGAACTAGTGGACTATGGATCCAAATGGATTGAAGAATTATCAAAAGTAGTATGGGGGCTACGAACTCAAATGAGCAGAGCCATCGTATACTCACCTTTCTTCCTAGTTTACGGATCAGAAGTCGTACTACCTGTCGACTTGATCTAGACGTCACCAAGGATAGAACAATATGACGAAGGAGAAGCAGAACACACCCAAAGATTAGAACTCGACAGCACAGAAGAAGTATGAGTAAACGCTACCCTTCAATCAGCCAGATACTTCCAAGGTTTAAGACGCCACTACAACAAGAGTACCCAGCATCGATCACTCCAAATCGGGGACCTAGTACTAAGAAGAATACAAAAAACTGACAGACGCCATAAACTGCTCAGTCCATGGGAAGGTCCCTTTATTGTCACAAAAGTCATCGGACCAGGCACGTACAAGTTGATAATTGAAGATGGAAAACAAGTCAACAATACATGGCACATCAGCCAACTAAGAAGATTCTACGCATGAAAACAACTCAAGGAAGAATATATATATACAAGTCATAAGAGATCAACATTCATGATCAATAAAGATAGTGTTCATCGACAACATATGTATTATTATGGCTTATCAACATTCATGATCAATAAGGATGGTTTTTCTACACAACATATGTCTTATTATGGCTTTCCCCGAGTTGTTTTCACTTAGCTTACCGGTCGAGAGCAAAAGAGCTGAAAAGATGCTTGAGCCCGCCGATGAGGGTAGCTAATAAGCTAACACCCGAACCAAAAAGCAAAATGGCTAAAATTATGCCTGAGCATACCGGCCAAGAGCAAAAGAGCTGAAAAGATGCTTAAGCCCGCCGATGAGGGTAGCTAATAAGCGAACACCCGAACCAAAAAGCAAAATGGCTAAAATTATGCCTGAGCATACCGGCCAAGAGCAAAAGAGCTGAAAAGATGCTTGAGCCTGTCGATGAGGGTAGCTAATAAGCTAACACCCGAACCAAAAAGCAAAATGGCTGAAAATTATGCCTGAGCATACCGGCCGAGAGCAAAAGAGCTGAAAAGATGCTTGAGCTCACCGATGAGGGTAGCTAATAAGCTAACACCCGAACCAAAAAGCAAAATGGCTGAAATTATGCCTGAGCATACCGGCCGAGAGCAAAAGAGCTAAAAAGATGCTAGAGCCCGTCGATGAGGTTAGCTGATAAGCCAACACCCGAACCGATCCAAAGATGTTTTTACAACCAGGAAAAGAGCCAGATGCTGGCCACATCTCGAGTTAAGCAAAAAAGCTAAAAAGAAGAAGCTTAAGATACTTGAGATCGCTGGTCCTAAGACTTTTCAGTACTAACAAGAACAAAAAGGTTGTAAGGACAAAGAACTACTTACCCCAAGTTGTTTACAAGGCAGCCAGACAAGCACTCGACAAATCAAGAAAGTTTGTCAAGACAACAATCTACAGATACCGAGTTGTTTACAAGGCAAAGACATCCATGCAAAGAAGACATCAACAAAAACAAAGGATCTTCATTCAAAAAGAAGTATAATGTCCTATTACAGAGGCTGGAGTACAAAGGTCAATTACATCAAGCATCGTCATCAGGAGAAGAAATATCAATATTAAGATTATCTTCAATCCTCCTGGCTAAATCTTTGACCTCAGGCTCCACCTTTTCAACAGCATCCAGCTATTCTTGACTCTCGGCTTCCTCTGCAATCTCGGACAAAGGGAACTTCGGAGCAAGAACCCGGACCTGGGCAAGAACATTTCTGGTACATAGTTGGGCACACCTCTTCACGAACTCCTAGAAACAGGTCGGAAGTTGGGGAATAAACTGAGCCCAAGATTGACCATCATCTGTTGGAGTCCGGAGAAGGTCGGCTACTGACCAAAAAGATTTCCACAAAGCATTCCAGTTCTCATTAGCCATTGCCAACTTGCCAGTCAAGACTTCAACGGTTTTTTGGGCCTACATAAGATCCCTGTCAGCTCCATGCCTAATCAATTTGGCAAGCGTGAGTTCTTCTTCAGCACGAGTAATTACCTCCTCAGCCCTGTTGTGATTATTGCGAACAAGTACCTTCATTTCCTCAATACCCTCCGAGAGCTTCTATTTTTCAACTCAGAGAGCTAGACCAGGCACCAAAAAACAAGTCAGCAGAAAGGGAAATTTGAATATAAAAGGAAACAAAAAGGAACCCGCAATACCATCACACTCTTTCTTCATGGCCTCCACATTCTTCAAGGCCTCCTAGACAGCAGCATCCCTCTGCTCTTTTGCCTCAGCAACCCAGGCACGGAGAGCCTTTTCCTCCTTTTGATGCGTTTGACGCTCGGTCTCCATCTCAGCCCGACAGAGGTCAAGCTCTGTTTTTAGGGCACTAACCTCAGAAGACAACTTTTTCTCAGTTTCAGACAAGAAAAAGAAGCCGGTATGATCCCGAGAAAAAGACTAAACAAAAAGGAGAGAGAGAAAAACAAGACATAAGAATAGAAGAAAAACGAGCATCCAAAGAAAGAACTTCAGAAAAACTTACCTAGAGTTTTTCCCCAAAAGAAGTCGCAAAGGTCGCAAAGTTTCCCTAGGCAGCGGTCAGCTCTGACAACCGATGAGTGGCATCGAATTGTTGCAACACATCATCATCCAAATGCTGAGCACTAGTACCAAGAGGAGCAGAAGGAGAAGTCGGCTGATGCAAAAAAGGCAAGGCCAGGGCCGTATCCTGGGAAGTCCCGGCTACCTCCTTAGATGGATCCACCCCCACGGACACGGCCACCCCTGGAGTTAGCAGATCTGCAGCAGCGTGATCACCAGGGAACCCTGTTTCCCTCACAGCCACCTTGCCGACCGTACATTCTGAGTCCTTTGACTCAGTAGACGGGGGCGCACCAGAAGATTGACAAGAGGTCGACTGAGGATTAAGAGAAAGCGAGGGTCTGCAAGATAATAAGGAAACTCGATGATAAGAATATGAATCAGAAAAAAGGAAAATACAAGCAAAGAAACATAACCAAGATTCACTCACTTAGCTATCTTCTTCTTAATAAAATCCCTAAGATGAACAGGAGATCTCAGAGGGGGAACTATAGCAGCAAAAATATCACCACCACTCTGCGACAAGAGTGGCGTGGTCGGTACCAGAGCCCCAGAAGAACTCAAGTTTGACGACCGCTTGCTACAAGAGAACAAGGCCAAAAGTTAGAACAAAAAGAGGTGTTTCAATGACAGAAAAACAAGAAAACAACTCACCGACGCATGACAAGGGCCGCATCATCATCCTCATCTTCCTCATTCTCAGACATGGCAACCACAACGCCATCTGAAAAAGAAGAAAAATACTCGGTTAAAGGCACAAACAAACAACAAGAAGACAAAGCGTATTAATATGCTCACCTAGGAGCATGCTACCTATAACTTGAGTACCTGGACGAATACTCGACTGGTGAGGCTTCTTGGTAGCAGACAAACCAGAAGAAGAACAATCTGCTCGTCCCCTTTTTCCGACACTACGAGGAGCTCGAGGAACTAGACAAGGAACATACTCTACATATACGTCAAGAACTATGGAAGAAACACCAGGAAACATCATGGTGGTTTGAAACTTACTGGTTAAAGATGCCCTAGCAAGACTATCCCCAGTCTCCACAATGGTAGGGCAGTCATCAAGGGGGATCGAATCAACGAAGTTATGCCCCAATTCCTATAAAAGAGTAAAACAACCAGACAAGAAAGATTAAGCAAAAAGTGGAGACAGCAAAGGAATTACAAAAAGTACCCGCATAAGAAAAAAACAACTCATAGCAGGAGGCGGGTTGTTAGCACAATACTCAAGGACAGCATGCGGAACGATGCTTACTCCTTTCAACATCTTCTAAAGGTGCTCGAGCACCTCCTCATCAGTCAACTCAAGGGCAGGGACCATACGAGAAGGATCCTCTGCCCTAGAGTACTCAAAACCATAATTTTCTCGCTCCTTCAGAGGCTGAACACGACGGCGAAGAAAACTGAAAATGATACCGAAGCCAGTCAAGCCCTGCTGTTTTAGAGTACATATCCTCTCAAGAAACGGCTTGATCGCCTGGAGCTCATCCATCATCAGGGGATTCTTTTTCCATCGGTCATTAACTATGGGACCAGAACCAGAATGAACAGCAAGAGGAGGAATCAAATTGGCGGCATAAAACCAGTCAGCACGCCAATCCCTCACAGAATCAACCAAGTCATAATCAAAGAATTTACTCTTAAGGCCCTGACGAAACTGAATCCCGTAGCCACCAAGAACATGGGTGTCATCGCGGTGGGGTTGTGGTTTCAGACGGAAGAAGTAACGAAAGAGAGAAAGAGAAGGAGGAATTCCAAGAAAAGTTTCACAAAGATGAACAAAAACGGAAAGATGAAGGACATCATTGGGAGCAAGATGGTTCAGGATGATCCCAAAATAACTGAGAAATCGGTGAAGAAAAGCAGAAGCAGGAAGGCAGAGTCCGGCATGGATAAAGGAGACAAAAAGAACAATCTCACCAGGACCTGGAGTTGGGACCCGATGCTCGCCTAGAGCTCTCCAATCAGCAAACTCCTTGCCCTAGATCAGACCATCACTGACAAGCTCGCGCAACTGATCCTCAGTTGTAGTCGGAGCCAGCCAGATCTTCTGAGCAGCCCTCATGGCCATGAATTCTTGATTTTCAATCACAGAAAGCGAAGCCTCCTCGTCTACAAAGGTTGCCTAGGACTTGCTCGTTGATTTCTTCCTACCCATATACTAGCGAAAGCAATAAAGCACTAAGAAGCAGTGAGGCTCGGACGGCGGCGCTCAGGGGACGGCAACAATGGCGGCGGCAGAGTTTTGAAGACTAGGGTTTCAAGGCAAAAGCAGGGCAGCAAATAAAAAGAAGAAAGGCCTTTAAATAGATTTTACAGCAATAAAAACGTGGCCCACCAGGCCCGTTTAAACACGGCATGAGAATGCAACGATTCATTTCTCACAACAACTGACACACCTGAAATGACGGACGGCACACATCTACACAACGGTATAGTTCAACGGGCAGATTTCAGACTTATCCATCCAGCACAACGGCAGAGTTATCATATTACTACAAAAAGAACTCATCAACCATGAAGCAACGAAGGGTTACCTCACAAGGAACACAAGAACCCGATTCTTATAGAAAGAACTCGGGAATCTCATAAACAACCAGGACTTCAGCAGGAAAAAGAATGACAACTCAGAAGACAAGATTCTTTCCATTATAAATGGCTTCAAAAAATATAAGATTACACATCTTACAAGACCCAACGAACTCAGAACTATGACAAGCAAGGTAGCAAAGAGGAACCCGGACACAACTGGCTTTGGAACGACTACGTGTTCCAAATTGCTACTCAGTAGAACAAACCGCACTCGGCTACACTGTTTTCTTCAAAGGAAGAACGCATCACATCCAAGGCGGAGATCAGCAGCACGGCGGGACAATATGGACCAAGAGAAGCATGTAGGCATCTATCTACCCAAGTCCAATGTGATACCGGATATGGTGTTGATCTGCACCGGACAGTCGCAGAGCAGGCAAGGAAGATCAACCCAGAACTGCTGGATGAAGGAACGTATCCTACATCACAAGACTTCCTCCAACTACCGCCACATACTTCCCGGTACAATGCTGCTGTGAGATTAGTCTACCTCTAATCCCTATCACAAGACTTCCTCCAGCTACGACAAGATATACAAGAACTACAAAATACGCACGGGGGCTGCTCTACTTCACAAACTATCATATTCATGAATATGGAGATTTCAGACCACGCAACAAAATGCTTGATGAATCAAAACAACACACCAGGAGGGTATTTATAGACCAAAGAAGCGGTGCACATGGACCGGGAGCACCAATAGAGCAAACCTAACAAAGGACACAGTGAAAAGATAGAATTCAATGAAAGAGGACTCAGGCGTGAAGGAACAGTACGCAAGAACGAGCATATTCGAAAGAATATACCAACACTGTACAACTCGTGAACAAACAATATTTACTCTCAACCACCACCATACAACTACATCTGACAAAAGCAGGCTACCAGAGAACATGCCAAGATCCTGCATCCGAGTTCTTTTTGAACAAAAGAACCCAGGTATATGCTCGGGGGCTGCAACAGGAGAGGTTTTCAGTTCTTTGAACAACTCATATTCAAGACCCTCCAACTCTTTGTTTCAAATAGCAAGAGGCTCGGGGGCTACACTCAGTGAGTGCACTTTTTTCTTAGAAAAAGTGCACGTCACCAAGAAGACTTCTTCAAGACAAGCAGTTTTCAAACAACATAAGATTCAAGACCCTCAAACTTTTTGTTTCAAATAGCAAGAGGCTCAGGGGCTACACTCAGTGAGTGCACTTTTTTCTTTGAAAAAGCGCACATCACTAAGAAGACTCCTTCAAGACAGACCATTTCAAAAGCTCACGACAAAAAGAACCTGGACCGAACTATATCTTAGTTCTTTTTGATAAAGAACCCGGGTATATGCTCGGGAGCCCTTTGACGAAGAATCAGAGCAATTTGAAGACAAGACCCTCCAGCTCCTTGTTCCAAAAAGCATGAGGCTCGGGAGCTACACCCAGATGGGTATACTTTTTCTTCAAAAAAAAGCACAAACCACTCGAAGATCCCAAGAAGCGCTACACGGTTTTGCTCAAGAAAGCACTTGGACGACGCTTGTTCCTACTCGGCAAGACCTGAAGGAACAAGACGAGGCTTCCGGAGCTCAACCATGAAGTGCTCGGGGGCTTGTCGATGCGGGACCCACGGGATACCCCGCAAGGAAGGGAGAAGATCTAGTCTAACTAGGATTCTTCCCATGTAATCTTAGTAGTAGTATTATTCTGTAATCCTACTAGGAACTCTCATTGTAAACCGACTAGGACTCTGGCCTCCTGACTATATAAAGTAGGGCAGGGTTCCTAGAGACAGGAGACTCTTCAGACGATCAATCCAACGCAAAGGCTAACGCCGACTGGACGTAGGGCTATTACTCGATCACGATCGAGGGTCCGAACCAGGATAAATCGACTGTCTCTTGTGTTTACCATCGAGTTCTGCATACGCTGAAGCCCGAACAAACTGCCCGAGTACCCCCGTGGCAGGCTATCGGTGGTCAAACATCGACAAAGACCACTCTTGCCAAAGCTGTCTATGACCTCCTCAAACCGCGCTTCGAGTGCCGCACTTTTGTTCCAGTGGGTCAGAATCCTGACATCAAGAAAGTCTTTGAGACATTCTCATAGCCCTTGATGAGCAAACTTACACTCGTCCCAAATTAATGGGTTTGGATGAAAATCAGCTCATGGGCAAACTCAACGAATTCGTCAAGGAAAAGAGGTACGAGCTAATATGATCACCGATTCATTAATCATTGCTACTCATCACTGGCTCACTGCTAAAAAATAATGATAGCCGCTTTTAGATTATGTAGCTACACAATTATTGGTTCTTTATATCTTATTTATTTTAATAAAGGAAAGTGATGAAAGGAACATAACGAAATGGTGATATACGAATAAAAAAACTATAAATGATGTCTCGTATATTTATTTACCATTTTTTGTACTGTCTTGTGAATATGTAGGTGTTTGATTGTTATTGATGATATATGGGACAAGAAGACCTGGAATGTGCTCTGCAAGAAAGTAATTGTGGAAGTAGACTTGTGATCACTACACGCATTTCTGAAGTTGCCGCATATGCTGATGAAGCTTACAAAATACAGCCACTTTGTCATGATAACTCTGAAAAAATATTGTATGCAAGAATAGTTGACGGTGAAGGGAAGTATTTCGATAGTCTTTCGGCTGAGACATGTGAAAGAATTTTGAAGAAATGTGGCGGCGTGCCACTTGCTATCATTACAATAGCCAGTTTGTTGGCCAGTAAACCAGGAGAGGACTGTTCTGAGGTCTACAACTCAATTGGTTTTGGGCATAAAGGCAATGATGACGTAGATAATACCAGAAGGATATTGTCTTTTAGCTACTATGATCTGCCTTCACATCTGAAGGCTTGCTTATTGTATCTAAGCATATTTCTGGAAGATAGTATCATAGAGAAAAATAGATTGATATGGATGTGCATGGCTGAAGGTTTCATCTCTGAGGGACAAGGAGCAGATGCAGGGGTAAGATCATTATTTGAGCTCGGGGAGAGGTACTTTAATGAATTGATAAATAGAAACATGATCCAGGCACAGAAGACAGAATATGAAGGGTACGTTGATGCCTGCTCGGTTCATGATATGGTTCTTGATCTGATACATCAATTGTCAAGTGAAGTAAATTTTGTCACTGTATTGTATGGTTGTGAGCGACAGAAACTTCAGCGGAGCATTTCTCGCAGGTTAGCCCTACAGTGTGTTGAAGAGCACAGCGTTAGTCAGCTGGCTAATGTAGCTGTGGAGAAAGTGAGATCCATCTTTGCCAGTGGGTGCAATTTTGGTGCATTGTGTTCGCGCCTCCCATCTTTATGTGTAGTAGAAATGGTAGAATGTTCTGTTTACCAAGACTACGACAAAGATGTGTTGGATCATCATGGGAGTTTACTTCACTTGAGGTACCTCAGAGTAGAGAGTATCTTTATCACTGAGCTTCCTAGGGAGGTAAGATATCTGAGGTTTCTGCAAACACTGGATTCTGACGCAACTTGTTTGCCGGAGGAGGTGGGACTTCTGACGCAACTTGTTTGCCTACGATGTAGTTACCACACAAGAGTGCCGGCTGGTTTGATTGGTAAGCTGACATCATTGCAAGAGCTGTGTGTATGGTGTGAAAAAGATGATTTAACGGAGGATAAGGAACAAGAGGAGAAGACGACGAACTCACCTAGGGCCTTCTTGGGGTCAATCGAGGATCTACGGCGTCGGGCAGCGCGGCGGCGACGACGACGGCGAGAGGAGGAGAAAAATGTAATTTACTACACGAGGGATTTCCCAAACTTGGGGCTGTCCTTACGGTAGTTTTGGTGTGCTTTGTCCAAGGGGTTAGTACATATTTATAGGGAGAAAAACTCCCCACATCTACATCAACTAACAATATGATATTAATTGATGTTGCACCCTCTATATTTAATAATGGCCCTAAATAATCATTAAAGTCCATTAGTAAATAAATACAAGGCCCTTTGAGATTTTTTAGGATTATTGCACATGGGCTTTGAGTGTTGGTTGGAAAATGAGATATATTATTTATTTTCGGAATTAATTAATTCCACAAATAAAATAATTCTTGAAAAAGTTCATAATTGATATTTAAGCCACGAAAAATACTCCGAGATCTCTGAAAATTTGGGAAAAATTCCCAGAGACACTTTGGAACATGATGAACCCAAATAAAGTATTTGGATCCCATGAAAAGATTGTTGGGAACTTGGAACATAAAGATTAAGGTGAAGGAGGTAGGAATTAAATTCCAGAAAGAAGCTGAAAATTTCTAGAGATAGATATTCGTCTCCAAAACGTATTTAAAAAAAACACATTTTGCAAATAGAAACACAAGGTACGACCGGCATGAATGTAACAAACATGTTTCTACCTTAACATAAATTTTAATCTAATGAAATTTATTATTTCCCTATGTTTTAATGAGCATAAAAATACAAAATTAAATCATTTTAGCTCTATTTCAAGATAAGCAAATTTTATGGTGTTAAAATGACGCGCAACCTATATACAAGGGGACAGAGGTCGCACTATACCTGATTCGGCAAGCCATTCTTACGCCAATAAAGGTAACCACTAAAAAGCTAGGAAAGATCCTTATACTGAGCTAAAGTCAGAGCCATGTAGCCCTCACAGCTGTACTGTAAGTCCCGGATGATCACTTACAGATAAGTCCTTATGGAGAGGAATCTGAAGCATTTAGAAAGTAGCTAAACACTCCAGCCCCCTGTTTCCATGTTGCTAAAAAGTCTTGTTTTAATGTTTATTGCATATACCATTAGTCGAGTTACAAGATCATGGTTTAGTTGAGCACTAGCAAAGCTACCCAATGCATATCCCATAGGAGACAAGTTATAAGTTCAATTCTAAGGAATCTCTATCAAGGAGACACATGCAACATCAATTAAATGCATTAAACTTGACAGGAAATAAGGATAATCCCATGCTATACTTGCCTTGAACAAAGTGCTCCTGCTGATCCTGCTCGTCAAAGTAGTACTATTGATCACCCATCAATTGCTCACCGCCTATACTCGATAATCACATCAACATAAAAGCATCCAGAAGCAATCATATATAGCAAACAAAAACTATAGATTAGAACAGTACACCAATCAGCATAAAATCAAGATGAAAAGTTTGTAAAACGAATCTACGTCTCACTACGAACACACAGACGCAAAGATCACAAAAATCGGAGCTAAAACGAAGAAGTTCTGAATTAAAAAAAGATTTCATTTAGTAAAATAATAGATTAAATCTAACCTCGAATTTTAAAAGTTGAAAACATACTTAATAGTAGTATAAACATGTAGATTATGGAATTATGAACCTAACGCAAGTTGAACGGATCAAATCGGAGTTAAAACGAAGATTTTATGGCCTACAGAAGGTAGTTGTAGTTTTATAAATAGATGAAACTTAATTTTTGAATTTAAAATAATTAAAATCTGATTTTAAACCGAAATAGGGACTGCAGGCATGAAAACAAAGAAATATAGGGGCTCTTTTGAAAAAATGCAGGGACGGTGGGTTGAGATGCAAATAATTATAAGGGCCTTTTTACAAAACGATAGGCGAAGGGGTATCGGGCTCTGTCGGTAGTTGGATCTAACTTGGACGGCTGAGATAGAAGAGAGGGAGATGGGGTCGCCAGAGCGGCGCGCTCGTGGCGGCGCCATTGACGGCAATGGCTTGGCCTCGTCGGAGTTCGTTGAATCGGTGACTCCGGTCACCGTTGGACACGGGAATGGCACGAGAAGCAAGAGGAGCTCAAGACGAACTCGAAGGAGGGGTCTAGAGCTGCTGCGATGGCACGGTGGTGGCACGGTGCTAGATTTGGCGGCTCAGGAATCCAGTGATGCAACGGTGAGCTCGTGTAGGCACAAAGGAGTTAGAGGGGAAGCATGCAAGATACCGGCGACTTTCGTACCTTCACACATAGCTCGGGAACACGGTCGCAGCGATAGAAGAGTAGCAGCGATGGAGATCAATGCGACGGCGACGCTTCTAGGGTTTCGGTGGAGTGGTGAGCTCAAGCGAGGGTGGCGGCTGGCGATGCTAGGGTTGAGGGAGGGCAGTGCAAGCTTGGGCTACTATTTAAGAGCAGGGCGTACTTGCGTGTCATGCCACCATTGCGGAGCACGGCATAGTAGCGGACTCCTCCGGTGGAGTCCGGAGCGGACACGGGAGGAAGAAGAGACGCGTCTGACGAGCAGGCCTAGCGCGTCAGTGAGACAGGCGAGTAAGGAGAGCACGGTGTGGCTGCACGGCTTGCTGGGCCGCGACTGGGCTAAGCAAGGGGAGAAAGAGCGGCCGCGTGAGGAAGCAGGCCACGCGGGAAACTAGGCCGAGCTAGGCCGCTCGGGCCAAATTCAAGGGAGGAAGAAAAATCCTTTCTCTTTTTCTTTTCTAATTTTCCAAACAAATTTTGAAAGACAAATTCAAATCAATTTAAAGTTTGATTTCAAATCACACCATTCAAAAATAATATGCAGCAGCATGTATGCACATACATGTATGTAGATCTATATTTGATTTTAATTTTAACAAAGTTATTATTTTCCTAAATTTAAATGCTCACAATATGCATAATTAAATCATTTTCTTCTATTTAAAATCATGCAAATTTTAGGGTATTACAATTCTACCCCCCTTAAAATGAATCTCATCTGCGAGATTCGGACGATGCTTACTCAAAAAGCTGTGGGTATGTTTTCCTCAAATCCTCTTCTCTTTCCCTAGTAGCATCATCTTCTCTATACCGATTCCACTGAACCTTACACATCTTTATAACTCGGCTTCTTGTAACTCTTTCTGCCATCTCCAATATCTTTACCGGAAATTCCTCATAAGTGAGATATTCCTTAACTGTAAGCTCTTCTAACGGTATCTGCTCCTCTAGTATATGCAAACATTTCTTTAATTGAGACACATGGAACACATCGTGTACACCTGACAAACTCTCAGGCAATTCCAACTGATAAGCTACCTCTCCACGTTTCTCTAAAATCTTGAAAGGCCCAATATATCTTGGTGCTAACTTTCCTTTCATGTTAAACCTTCTCACACTCCTTATAGGTGATACTTTTAGGTAAACATAATCCCCTATTTCAAAAACCAATTCTCTCCTCCGAGTATCAGCATAACTCTTCTGTCGAGACTGTGCCACTCTCAAGTTATCTCTAATCATCCTTACTTGCTCTTCTACGTCTCTTAAAACATCCGGTCCAAACACTTGAGTTTCTCCCGTTTGATTCCAAAACAACGGGGTTCTACACTTTTGTCCATACAAAGCCTTGAAAGGTGACATATTGAGACTCTTTTGATAACTGTTGTTATATGAGAACTCTGCATAAGGCAAGCTCTTGTCCCAACTTGTACCATACTGCAATGCACAATCTCTCAACATGTCCTCTAATATCTGATTAATCCTCTTAGTTTGCCCATCGGTCTGGGGGTGATACACTGTACTAAAATTCAACTTTGTTCCCAATGAGGTATGTACTGTTTGCCAAAAGTGTGACATGAATTGAGTACCTCTGTCATACATGATCTTCTTTGAAACACCATGTAGACATACTATTCTTTCCATATATAATACAACCAATTGGGGTCCAGTATAGGTAGTCTTGACCGGTAAGAAGTGAGCAACTTTAGTTAACCGATCCACTATCACCCAAATTGAATCATAACCTCTCCGAGTGCGTGGTAACCCCACAATAAAATCCATACCAACTTCTTCCCACTTCCACTCAGTTATCTTCATTGGTTGTAATAATCCTATAGGTCTTTGATGCTCAGCTTTGACTCTCTGACATGTATCACATAAAGCAACATATTCAGCCACAACCCTCTTAAGTCCGTACCACAAATACTTCCCTTTCAGATCCAAATACATCTTGGTACTCCCAGGGTGAATAGAGTAAGTAGACTCATGTGCCTCACGAAGAATTGCATCTCGTATAGCCTTATTCTCAGGCACACATAGTCTTTTCCCAAACCACAGAGTTTCATTATCATCCATACGAAAACCTAGTGCCTTGCCAATCACTTGTTTTTTGCTATCTCTTTCAACTTCACATCCTGTAACTGGCCCTTACGTATTTCTTGCTCCATTGTAGGTTCTATCACCAACTCCACTGCATTAGTGACAAAGCCCAAGTTTAGTTGCTCAAATTCAGCACACAACTCACTTGACATAGCTGCCACTTGCACCTCCTTGGCATAACTCTTCCTGCTAAGAGCATCGGCAACAACATTCGCCTTTCTAGGATGATAGTGTACCTCCAGATCATAATCTTTAATCAACTCCAACCATCAATGGTGTCTCATATTCAGATCTGTCTGAATGAAAATGTACTTTAGACTCTTGTGATCAGTATAAATATCACTCTTATGTCTAATAAGATAGTGCCTCCATATCTTCAAAGCATGAACCACTACTACTAACTCCAAATCATGAGTAGGATAGTTTAGCTCATGCTTTCTCAACTATCGGGATGCATAGGCCACTACTCTTTCTTCTTGCATAAGAACACATTCGAGACCTTGACGAGATGCATCACAATAGATAGAAAAGCTCTTGCTCAAATCTAGCAAAACCAACACTGGGGCGGTAGTCAATCTTTTCTTAAATTCCTCAAAGTTAGCCTGGCACTTCTCGGACCACACAAACTTAGCATTTTTCTCCAACAAAGTTGTCATAGGCTTGGCAAGTTTAGAGAAACCTTCTATAGTATCCAGCCAATCCCAAGAAACTACGAATCTCTCCCACATCAGTTGGTGGTTTCTAATTCAACACATCTCTCACCTTGCCTGGATCTACTGCTATCCCACCATTATAGACAACATGGCCTAGGAAAGAAACTTCCTTCAACCAGAACTCACACTTGCTTCGCTTCGCATACAACTTGTGTTCTCTGAGCTTTTGCAAGACCAACCTTAGATGTTCAGCGTGCTCTTCTTCTGTTTTGGAGAATACCAATATATCATCGATAAATACCACCACAAACTTATCCAAAAACTCCATGGACACCTTATTCATCAAATACATAAAGTATGCAGGTGCATTGGTCAAACCAAAGGACATAACAGTGTACTCGTACAAACCATACCTCATAGAAAAAGCTATCTTGGGTATGTCAGTTGCACGAATCTTCAACTGATGATAACTAGAATGAAGATCAATCTTAGAGAAAACACAAGCACCTCTCAACTGATCAAACAAGTCATCAATTCTAGGCAACGAATACTTGTTCTTGATAGTAACCTCATTTAGGGACCAATAATCCACACACATCCTCTGGGTACCATCCTTCGTGTCAACAAATATAACTGGTGCTCTTAATAATTGTTATTATAACTGAACTCGGCTAAATGTAACCGTGATTCAAATGAACTTTTTGAAGATAATACACAAGCTCTCAGCATATCTTCTAGCACTTTATTAACACCCTCGGTCCGGCCATCAGACTGTGGGGTGGTTAGCAGTACTACGAATCAAACTAGTACCCAAACCTTTATGCAAATGTTCCCAAAAATGAGCGGTGAACTATGCCCCTCTATCAGACACTATCATTTTTAGTATACCGTGAAGTTGAACAATTTTGGCAATATATCTTTCAGCATATTCAAGCGGTCGAAATGTTATTTTGACCGGTAGAAAGTGAGTTAACTTTGTAAGATGATCCACGATTACCCAAATTGAAACATTTCCTTTCTGAGTGGTGGGAAGTCCGGTAATAAAATCCATACTTATATCTTCCCATTTCCAATCTAGAACAGACAACGATTGTAACAAACCTATAGGTTTCATATGAATGGCCTTAACTCTACAACACGTATCACATCTAGCAACATAAGCTGCAATCTCTTTCTTCATCTTCATCCACCAATAATGAGATCTCAGTTCTTGATACATTTTGCCACTTCTAGGATGGATGGATAACTTAGAAAGATGAGCTTCATCCATGAGTTAATTTTTGAGTTCCTTGTCCTTGGGTACGACAAGACGGTTATCGAACCATAACACACCTTGTTCATCCACTCTAAAATGTTTAGTTGGCTCCTTTTTCATCCTCTCTTTGATATGGAATATTCCCTTATCCATTTTCTAGCCTTCTATAATCTTACTTTCCAAAGTGCAACTGATCTGAATATTATGCAGCACAGCAGGATGCATCAGGTTGAACCCATCTTCGAACAATGGTTGCAAGACATTGCAATGTGACTTCTGACTCAAGGCATCTGCCACTACATTTGCCTTGCCCAAATGATAGTGCACATTTAGGTTATAATCCTTGATTAGCTCTAACCATCTTCTCTGTCGCATATTCAACTCAGGTTAAGTGAAAATATACTTGAGACTTTTGTGATCCGTAAAGATATTGCACACGTTTCCAAGCAAGTAGTGTCTCCAAATCTTCAAAGCATGCACAACTGCAGCAAGTTCTAAATCGTGCATTGGGTAATTAACTTCATGCTTCCTTAACTGGCGTGAGGCATAAGCAATCACCCGTCCTTCTTGCATAAGAACACAGCCTAAACCTATTTTTGATGCATCGCAAAACACTTCAAAAGGTTTCTCTATGTCTGGTTGTGCTAGAACAAGAGCAGTGGTTAGCAATTTCCGCAAAGCACGGAAAGTTGCTTCACACTCCTCGGTCTAGGCAAACTTTTTATCCTTCTCTAACAAACTTGTCATAGGCTTAGCAATTTTTGAGAAATCTGGTGTGAAACGACGATAGTACCCAGCCAAACCAAGAAAACTCCGAATCTCATGGATTGTAGTCGGCGCCTTCCAATCCATAACCTCTTGCACTTTGCTAGGATCTACCGAAATTCCATCTTCGGACAGAATATGACCAAGAAAAGGAACTCTCTTTAACCAGAACTCGCACTTGCTAAATTTGGCATATAACTTATGGTCTCTGAGCCTATTCAAAACAATTCTCAAATGCTCGGCATGATCCTCTTTGTTCTTCGAATATACCAGAATGTCATCAATGAACACGATCATGAACTTATCCAATTCTAGCATAAAGACCGAATTCATAAGATACATAAAGTATGCAGGAGCATTCATCAAGCCAAAAGACATGACAAGATACTCGTACAACCCATATCTAGTAGAAAAAGCGGTCTTAGGTATATCTTGCGGCTTGATCTTGATCTGGTGGTATCCTGATCTCAAATCTATCTTAGAAAACACCTTGGCCTTGCACAATTGATCAAACAAGATATCAATTCAAGGTAAAGGATACTTGTTTTTGATTGTCACAGCACTAAGTGGCCTGTAGTCCATGCATATCCATAAAGAGTTATCCTTTTTCTTCTTTACGAACAGTACGGGACAACCCCACTCAGACTTACTTGGTCGGATGAGACCCTTGTCCATCAGTCCTTGTAATTGGACCTTCAACTTGGCTAACTCATTGGGTGGCATCCGATAAGGCTTTCTCGAGATCGATGTGGTACTAGGGATTAATTCAATAGCAAACTCAATATCCCTATCCGATGGAAGACCGGGTAACTCCTCCAGGAACACATCCGGAAACTCACATGCTACAGGGATCTCAGTCAGAGGGGTGACTTGGACTGCATAGGTCGTACTTGCAAGATCTATTCTTTGAGGCAACACTACTTGAAAAGTACCTTCTCCAACAGGTTCCTTGAGTGTAAGGGTTCTACTCCTAGTATCAATCACTACCCCCATCTTATTCATCCAATTCATCCCCATGATTACATCAAATACTAAACTGGGCATAACTATTAGGTTTATGCGAAACCTCTTATCTCCTATATATAGGGTTACCCCCTGAACCATCTGATTAGTCAATAAATCAGCCCCAGCTGAACTTATCCGATAAGCACATTCTAGTTCAACTATCTTTTGTTCATGCTTTCTTGCAAATGCTTAACTCATGAATGAATGCGATGATCCAGAATAAAACAAAACAACGGCAGGATGTTGGTTGACAGAGAACATACTAGCAGTCACGGGCTCTCCTTCAGGAATGTCATCCATGGTGGTATAGTGCACGCGAGCTTGATATTGGTTCGTTGACTTCTTGGGATACGGGAAAAACTTCGCAAAGTGCCTAGATTGATTGCAGTTGAAGCACGGTCCCCTTACTGGAGTAACAGCTCCAGATGAACTACCTTGTCCTCTCTTTGCCTGCGGTATTACCATCTTGAAAGGCTTCTGGTTCCTCTACTGTGATTGGTTATTCTGGTTCCTCTTCTAAGGCGGTCTGAACCTTACACCAGGTGCTGGTGAACGATACGGAGGACGACTTATCATAGGAGCTCTTGCTTGTGAAGGACCTGACTCAAAAGCTCTCTTGCGGTTCTTGGAGGCGGAGTAAGCATTGTTGTTGTTTTCTTGGGTCAGACAATCACTGATGAAATCATTGAACAGTGTTCGTCTAGAAGTACCTATGGTTTTCAGCATCTTGGGACTCAAACCTCTCTTAAAACTTGCGATCTTCTTCGCGTCTGTGTTCACAAACTCCGGTGCATAACAGGAAAGGTTGTAGAATGCATGTAGATATTCCTTCATGGTTCTAGTGCCCTGAGTGAGCCTCATAAATTCTGTGACCTTCATAGCTATCATGCCAGGTGGAATGTAATTTTCACAAAAGGCGGTGGTGAACTGCGTCCAGGATATAGGAGCATTAACTAGAAAAGTGGTCCGATATTGCGACCACCATATCCCGGCTAGACCTTGCAACTGATGAGCTGCATACTCTATCTTCAGCTCTTCTGTCATTCTCAGCAACCGGAACTTCTGCTCCATGGTATTGATCCATTCATCAGCTTCCAAAGGTTCTACAGCTTCCTTGAATATCGGTGGCTTGGTGTCCATGAAGTCCTTGAAGGTACTGTATCGGTTCACTTCATGACCACCTGGATTATTGCCAAGATGGGTGTTGTCGGCAATGTGGCGCAAAGCCTCTTCCATGTTCCTTTGCATACCCTCCATGTTGCGCTGGCTTCCCAAAAATTGTGCGAAGAATTGTTCTGCGGTGTACGGGGAGGAGGTGGTGGTGGCGGGTCGCGGTTCTCATTTCCTACGCCACTACCACTTGCCCCGGTGGCACCAGCAACGGTACGATGTGTATCCACCATCTGCATATTTTAGCAACAAGTACGTATTAGGCAATGTTGCAATATCTAGAGGTGAATGTAAAATTTTGCCATACTAAATTTACTGAAGAGAATAAATTCATACAATAAAACAGAGGCACAATAATTCAATCCACAACACAACATCTCTAACATTACTTTATGGCATCGCATAGCGTACACATACAACCAAAATTGCCAGCATACAAGCACTGGACTTTAGACGTTCAGATATCGCCACACAAGCATCCAAAGTTCCACTTTCCATCAAGGTCTCAACATCATACTTAGGTTTACATGCCCTACACAATATATCACAAAAGAAATAACTAGAGACTACGGAAACATCGACTAGTCTACTCGTCGTGGTCGCTATCTATTTCTAACACGTTGCCATCCTCATCCTCACTCTCATCTTCCTCCATCATAGGACCTTCCGCAGCCTCCATGTCATCATCAGCCAAGATGACACCAGGCTCCATCTCAGCTGCTCCACGAGGAACAAAAGGGTGCAGCTGATTGTGCAACTAGTGCACCTCCTCATGAAAGTTGTCATTATACTCCTCTACAGCCAACAATTGCTGCTCCATCTCGACCTATCGAGCTCTTAGAACGTCTTCCTCATGCCAGGCTTCATTCCTCTAGTGGAGCACATGAATCAGCATGCGCTCACTGTTCCTATTGGCTATAGTCAGCCTCTAAATCTCTTGCCTAGCCACCTCATCCCTATGGATGGCCTAATCTCTCTCTAGAGCTATCTGAGCCAGCTCTGCCTGTAGTCTCTCCATCTCACTAGCGTGGGCATGCTGTAGCTAACGACGGTCATCATGAGCCTAGCTAAGTGCACTAGACACGCATCTAAGGCTACGCTCTAGTCCATCATAGGTCTTCATTACTACAAACATGGTACTCATCGCCATGTTGTCACTATTCTGGCTCTCACCTAAACCTTTCTCTAGAGCTCTTCCCTCGGCCTGATCCCACACAGTAGTAGCAGGATCACCCCTCGGAAAGACTCTAGCAATTGCGGTGGCTAACTCTTGTGGAAACCTTTCCATGATGTCCCCCAGTATGGCAAAAGCAGCTCTACCGACAGCTTCCTCAAGAGTCCTGCCCTAAGACTCATAGAACCAACATCCCTAGTTGGGGTCGTCTCCTCTAGCGAGAACAACTGCTTCCACTGAGATCAACGTCCCATCACCCAACTGTTCGTGGTTCCAATAGTAGCGAGGTTCCTTTCCTTCAGGGTACCCCATATAATTCAGCACCCTCCACAACAGTGTAGGCATGCCAAACTCTCCCAAAAACTTGCTCTTGCGGCGAGGCTCCCTAGGGGCTAACTGGTGACGTGGAGCTCTACCTCTAGTGGACTTGCGAGCAGTGAGCTTCGTATGGGCCATCTGTAACAAGGTTACCATTTACTGTGAGAACGGAGATTAAGTTGTACACTTTATCCAAAAGAGATAATCAATTTATAAGGGGAGGAACAATACCATGTAATGAGATGAACATATAACATGATGCATGCACGTTTCTTACGTCCTCACAATCCTAGAAACAATAAATAATTTCTAGCGATATAGACGGTGGCATACACACGTTCTCTCATATATACGAAACTAATTCGTACTACACGATTGCGCTGTTAAGTACCTGCAGAAAATTTATTTCAGCCCAAACCCCACAATATGTATATCATGCATTGCGGAATTTAAAATCTACGTACTTCCATATATGCATATTCCCAATATACATACATGTAGCACTTACTACCCAAACCATCGTCCTATCGACGGCATCGTCTCAACTGATGGAATTTCCCACACATGCGATACCTTCATACGAACATGCGTATAACATGTAAGTATTTCAGCATCAGATAAGCACTTCCCTAGACTGGCTGTGTGTCCGATCATGCTCTCACAACTCATACTTACCGAGTCATAGAGGCAATTGATCCATACATTATCATTCAAGCAAATGGCACCCATACAATAGCACGTTGTATGAGCAACGAAATAGAAATATGATGCAAGAAACCCCAAGTTAGTACTTAAATAAGTCACCTATTGTCCTTAATTGGGCATAAAGGATATGACCACTGGCATACTCTTAAGTTTTAAATCAGAGGTTTAAAACACATATATAACTATAAGTGGGTAATTAGTTTTGTAACACAAAAATCCTTTCGTTTTAAATACACATGTGAACAGTAACATGCTAAACCTTGCTCTGATACCAGTTGTGGCAGAACCGACCAATTCATACAGGCTTAAGTAAGAAAATCACCTACCGACGCAGATAAATTAACATACTTAAGTCCATACGAACCCGGTAGTCCGTGAAATCACGAAGGATTTCAAACCATCCAACATACAAGCCAAGATCATACAAGTTTAGCAGCCACCATTCACATGTTACATAGAGTTCGCAACTTCATTCAAATACATCAAAGCTTAGAACATAAGTTATTACAAACCAAGTTCATCATAAGTAGCGGAAGCAAATAGTTTTGAAACCACACGAACACACTTAGTGCAGATACAGTGCCATATAGTGATCAAGTCCCACAAAAGCAGTAGATAAGACATAAGGAATGACCACGCCCTTAGTCCTAGTTGTCGCCCATAGCTAGGCAGAGACAGTGGATGCAGTAACCATAGTACATCTGACCATCTGCAACAACAATAGGAACAAAGCCCTGAGTACGAGAATGTACTCAGCCAGACTTACCCGACTTAAACAGAAAAAAGCGACACCAAGGAGTATGCAAGGCTTTCTTTAGCTGGGCTAGCTAGACTCATTTGCGAAAAGCATAAGTTATCATGAATGAACTATTTTAAGTACTTTTGTATCAGTTTCATATAACCTGTTAATCTAGATAAGCACATATGCTAAAGCAATCACTTGATTAACCATTAACATCAAGTTACCATCTTAGGTTTAGCATTTCCAACATATTCCACATAACCATCCTTGTTCCATCATCATTACTATGATGCCATAGCTCGAGTCAAGTGCTCACTATCTAGGAGCGATGGCGATTCGAATCGATTTCTAACCAGCTGGTGATTTATTCCTCACATAAACCATGCTTCCCCCGTCAGGGTCGCTTAGATCACCAATGACACTTTCTAGGTAGCCTCAGGACAAATAGGGACCGCAGTACCCAGGGGTCGTCCGACTGCTAGGAATCAAGGCGCACCTGCCCTTGGGCTCACTCTTCGCGCCCCTATCGTCCCCCATTCAGCTCCAATACTCGCGCCCAGCGGGTCGATCCTGGCCCGAATAGTGCCACTAGCTTCGCGGTCGGAATGACTTATCCGGCCAGCTAAATGTGAGGCATGCGTTCAACATGATAAGAGGGACAAGCAACGATCGGTCCTTAACCGACACAGGTGGAAACTACGAGCACCCTAGAACCCTGTCTGGTTGCCCATTTATTCATCAACACTTGGTTATTTCTATTATAGTGTCCATAGCTAATTATCCAAGTAACCACCTATAATTGCCGGTGATCGGAAATCACCGACTGCTACTAGTCTAAGTAGGGCTAAGCATTTAACTTGGTCCTAGACCTAGCAGGGTAAGATATAATAAGGTGGACAAGGATATAATATATAAATCAATGGTTTCACTCAACTCCTATAACTTAATGCAACAATATATATAACTTATATAAAGTTAATTGCTTTATAAAGTAGGAGACTTAGAATGCTCCGAGGCTTGCCTCTTTCGAATGAGCTAGGCTGGTGGTCCACGCACTCCAGGAGTTCCTCTCCTGGTTCCTCGGCCTCGGGCACCTCCTGCGCCTAGATCTCCTGTGGATCTACCCCGGCCTACTCTTTTGACACTGCTATTAGAACTTCCTCCTGTGATCCTGTATGATGCATAGGTATGCGTGATTATAAAAGTCGTGCATGGGATGAAATGAGGTATGATGAGTATGAATGATTTCATGTAGATGAACAATTTCATTTCTATTTTACCGAGTAGGTGCAAATCTCCTCTCCGGTAAAATAGAACATACAACAAACAAGACATGCACACATGTCACACACCACTCACATGTTAATCATACCAGCAGGTTATTTAGTGCTTCAAAGATACACCAAAGCAACACATTTTGACTCGACATGCATTAAGGAATTTAATTTAACGCCAATTTAAACAAAGGCTATAACAGCAACATATAATTCCTAAGCTCATAAAAATATGAGAAAATTACAGTAACATCCTCATGTCTACTGGAGTCTATCATAAAATTTTCACTTCAATTTGATAAGTATAACAACCTATACTAAAAAGGAAAAAAGCATATCAATTAAGCACATGAAAATACTTTGTACTATGAAAAGTGTCAAACAACAGATTTCATAATTTTCCCACAATCTACATAGTATAGAATCACTATAAAAAAGTTCCATATACTTGTATTATTCATATTTTTAGCCCTAGCAATTTTACAAGAAAATAGCAATTAATACACATAAATTACCTAGCCATATTTTTCCACAGAACATGCATGTCATATATTTTCATAGCAAGTACATCACATGAATAGATCCACAAAATTAGAATCACATTTTTCTAATACATATATGATTTACTATTCATTTTACAAGATATCAGCAATATAAAGAATTAAATAAAGCTCTACATAAAAGTATCTCAAAAATGACATGCAACATTTTTAACATGTAGATCTGGTAACAAGGAACACAACAAAAATTCTTTCAAACTTTTTGGACCATTTTTCACCTAGATATCAATTTTCAAAGCTTTCAAATTTTTTTTGGAAATCATTTTCTTTTAAACTGAAAATCCACCGAACCCTAATCTGCTAGGTGCACCCAGTGCAGTGCACCCAAAGGCGCTGCCACACGGGACCCGCGGTCAAGCCAGACCCACGCGTCAGCCGGAACCGAGGCAGGGGTCGCCGTTGACCGGCTGGCTCTCGCCGCTGGTGAGCTCGCTGGCGATGAGGTCACCACCAGAGGCTTCCCCGCGACGAGGCGGACCCGATGCGCCAAGAGCGGGCACCGGAGGAGCTCGGGAGCGAGCTCGCCGGTGCGCATGGTGACACGACGATGTGGCATGCCGGCGTGCGGGCCCTTCCCGGCCACGACAAGGCACAGGGAGGCGCGTACGAGGGTCGCGAGGGCAAGGCGGTCATGCTCCGGCCACGGCAAGGCACAGGGAGTGAAATCGGAAGGAGAACGAGAGCGGAAGGGGGAGGTCCACGGAGCCGTGCTGCTCCGGTGAGGTCGGTCATGCTCCGGCGAGCAATAGCGACCGGCTCGAGCCTTGCCACGTCGAAAGGAGACGAGCAACAGCTGCACGATGCCAGGGCGAAGGCATGGCAAAGATGGAGCGAGCTCCGGTGGTCAGGCGTGGCCGGGACGGCTAATCCGGCGATGGCGCGTGGCGGAGCGAGCGCTGCTGCGGCTGCTGCTTGCGCTGGAGGAAGAGAGGGTGAAGTGGAGGAGTGGGAAAGGGGCGTGGCTCGGCAGCGACTTAAGGCAGGCACGTGTGGCGTCGTACGGCCCGCTGGGGTGCCACCCGTACGCCATCGCCAGCGAGCGGCGGCCACACGGCCGCCGTCCTCTGCGCGCGGTCGACACAGGTGCAGCGTGTAGGAGCGGGAGCGGCATGGGGCATAGGGCGTGGGGCAGGCCAGGCTGGCTTCGGCCGTGGGCTGAGAAGAGAGGCGACGGCCCGCTTCGTTGCTTTCTTTTTTTAATTTAAATTAAAATAGCCTGAATTCAACATTTTGAGCAACTTAAAAGCATTTTCAAGATTTGGTGTAAAAACAAAAGTTGTTCCAAATTTTATTCTCTACAACTTTGCTTTAATGACCAAAGTTAAAATCCTAATATATTTTGAATTAGAGAATTAAAGTCAATTAAATTCCAAAACCCTTATTTTGAAGATTTATTTTAAAAGCATAATTTGGCAAAACTTTAAATATAAACTTTGCTCCAAATTGCATCCTAAATATTTCTAAGTTATTTTAGTGATCAAAACAAGAAATCATGGCATACAAACATGAGCATGGCATTTCACATTATTTTAAACAAGATGAATTTCAATTAATTGAAGCACCACATGAAATGATACTTCATTTCTTTCAAAATGAAATGCAGGAATGATGCTTATGCATGATGTGATGAAGATTATGCTCATGAGATGAAATGTTGATGCACGCTTAACACTAGGGGTGTTACAAAGAAGAAAAAGGATAACTCTTTATGGATGTGCGTGGACTATAGGCCACTTAATGCTATGACAATTAAAAACAAGTATCCTCTGCCTCAGATTGATATCTTGTTTGATCAATTGTCAAATGCCAAGGTGTTTTCTAAGATCGATTTGAGATTAGGATACCATCAAATCAAAATTAGACCGCAAGACATACCTAAGACCGCTTTTTCTACTAGATATGGAATGTATGAGTATCTTGTTATGTCATTTGGCTTAACGAATGCTCCTGCATACTTTATGTATCTTATGAATTTGGTCTTTATGCCAGAATTAGATAAGTTCGTTATTGTGTTCATTGATGACATTCTGGTATATTTTGAGAATGAGGAGGATCATGCCGAGCATTTGAGAATTATTTTGAACAGGCTCAGAGACCATAAGTTATATGCCAAATTTAGCAAGTGCGAGTTTTGGTTGAAGAAAGTTCCTTTTCTTGGTCATATTCTGTTAGAAGATAGAATTTTGGTAGATCCTAGCAAGGTGCAAGAGGTTATGGATTGGAAGGCCCCGACTACAGTCCATGAGGTACGAAGTTTTCTTGGTTTGGCTGGGTACTATCGTCGTTTCATACTAGAATTCTCTAAAATTACCAAGCCCATAACCAGTTTGCTACAGAAAGATCAGAAGTTCACTTGGACCGAATAGTGCGAAGCAGCTTTCCATGCCTTGCAAAAACTGCTAACGACTGCTCTTGTTCTAGCGCAACCCAACATAGAGAAACATTTTGATGTGTTTTGCGATGCATCAAAAACAGGTTTAGGTTGTGTTCTTATGCAAGAAGGACGGGTGATTGCTTATGCCTCACGCTAGTTAAGGAAGCATGAAGTTATTTACCCAACACACGATTTAGAACTTGCTACAGTTGTGCATGCTTTGAAGATTTGGAGACACTACTTGCTTAGAAATGTGTGCAATATTTATACGGATAACAAGAGTCTCAAGTACATTTTACCCAACCCGAGTTGAATATGCGACAAACAAGATGGCTAGAGCCGATCAAGGATTATAACATGAATGTGCACTATCATACAGGAAAGGCAAACATAGTGGCAGATGCTTTGAGTAGAAAGTCACATTTTCATGCTGTACAGCTGTTGTTCGAAGATGGGTTCAACCTGATGCATCCCGCTGTGCTGCATAATATTCAGATCAGTTACACTTTGGAAAGTAAGATTATAGAGGGCCAGAAAATGGATAAGGGAATATTCCATATCAAAGAGAAAATACAAAAGGAGCCAAATAAACATTTCAGAGTGGATGAACAGGGTGTGCTATGGTTCGATAACCGTCTTGTTGCACCCAAGGACAGGGAATTCAAAAATTAACTCATGGATGAAGCTCATATTTCTAAACTATCCATCCATCCTGGAAGTAGCAAAATGTATCAAGAACCGAGACCTCGTTATTGGTGGACGAAGATGAAGAAAGAGATTACAGCTTATGTTGCTAGATGTGATACGTGTTGTAGAGTGAAGGCTCTTCATATGAAACCCGCTGGTTTGCTACAACCATTATCCGTGCTGGATTGGAAATGGGATGATATAAGTATGGATTTCATCATAGGTCTTCCCACCACCCAAAAAGGAAATGATTCAATTTGGGTAATCGTTGATCGTCTTACAAAGTCAGCTCACTTTCTACTAGTCAAAACCGTGTTTCGACCACCTCAATATGTTGAACAGTACATTGTAGAAATTGTTTGATTGCATGGTATACCAAAAACTATAGTGTCTGACAGAGGATCACAGTTCACCGCTCACTTTTGGGAGCATTTGCACAAAGGTTTGGGTACCGGTTTGATTCGTAGTACTGCTTACCATTCACAGACAGATGGCCAGACAGAGAGAGTTAATCAAGTTCTAGAAGATATGCTGAGAGCTTGTGTGTTATCTTCAAAGAGTTCATGGGAATCATGGTTACCTTTGGCCGAGTTCACTTATAATAACAGCTACCAAGAGAGTATCAAGATGGCTCCATTTGAAGCATTGTATGGCAGAAAGTGCAGAACACCGTTGAATTGGGTTAAGCCTAGGAAAAGAAGGTATTATGGCATTGATTTTGTTAAGGAGGCTGAAGAAAAGGTCCGTATTATCTAGCAAAACATGAAAGCTGCACAGTCGTGTCAGAAAGGTTATGCGGATAGGAGAAGGAGACCGCTCGAGTTTGAAGTAGGTGACTACGTCTATCTAAAGGTTACACCAATGAAGAAGGTGCAATGGTTTGGGGTAAAGAGAAAGCTTGCTCCTAGGTTTGTGGGACCGTATAAAATATTAGAAAAGAAGGGTCCAGTGGCTTACAAATTACAGTTGCCAGAATCAATGGGTTCGATCTTTCTAGTCTTTCATGTTTCACAATTGAAGAAGTGTTTGCGTGTTCTTGAGGAAAGGATAGAACCCTAAGACCTTAAGATTGGGTCAGACTTGGAGTATCATGAGCAACCGTACAAGTTTTGGATATTAAGGACAGAGTCACTCAGAACAAAGTAGTGAGAATATACAAGATACAGTGGAGTCATCACAATGACAGTGATGCGTCTTGGGAAACAAGAGATTACTTAATAAAGGCTTACAAAAACTTTTATAATCAATGGTTAGTAACTTAAAATCTTGGGACGAGATTTTTATAAGGGGGGAAGGGCTGTAACACCCTGGTGTTAAGCATGCATTAAGCATTTGCAAATCATGAGCATAAGCATCATTATGCATATCATTTCATGTGAGTGCTTGTTTTAGTTAATAAAATGCTATGTTGTTTAGTACCTTGCGTAAAGTAGCACAAGTGCTTGATGTTTGACCACTAAAATAACTTAGAAAAATTTAGGATGCAATTTGGAGCAAAATTTATATTGACTATTTTCTCAAATTGTGCTTTTAAAATAATCTTCCAAAAATGAGGGTTTTTGAATTAAATTGACTTTAATTCTATAATACAAAAACTATTTGGAATTTGACTTTGCTTCTTTTGGCAAAGTTGTAGAGCATAAAATTTGGAACAACTTTTGTTTTTGCACCAAATCCTGAAAATGATTTTATCTTGCTCAAAATGGAGTTTGGAGGCTGTTTATTTAGAAAATAAAAAGAAAATCTTTTCATTTTGAAAACGGGCTGCCGCCTCGTTTTCGGCCCAACGGCCGGGGTTGGCCCAGCTCGGCGCCCCGCTCCCACGTGCCCGCGACAACGCTCGACCGCGCGAAGGGCTCGCATGCCGTGTGGCCGCCGATGACCGGCGGCGAGGAGCGGTGTCGTCCCAACCGCGCCCGACGCAGCACCTTCAAGACGCCTGTCTGAGCCACGCCTCCCCCTCGCTCTCCAATCTCTTCTCCACGCCTTGCCCCGCTCTCACGCTCACGACAGAGCCGCAGCTGGCAGTAGTGCCGCCGCACCATTCGCCGGCGACGTGCTCCCCCATCCGCGCACCATTCTTCGATTCTTCCCGCACATTGCTCCGCCTTGCCTTCCTCTTCATCATCGACCCACCTGTGCCTGCTGCAATCGAGGGTAAGGGTCGATTCGACCGCTTCTTCCACCGCCCACCATGGTCGAGCTCGCCGGCGCTCGCGCTCGTGTAGGCGACTTGCTCTGCTCCCCCTTCTTCTCTTCCTTTCGCTTGCGCTAGCGTCGCCTTGTTTTAGCGTAGCTGGTGCGCTCCTTCTCGCATCTCGCCGTGGCTGGAGTCGGCGTTCCTGCCGCCTTACCTCGCCACTGAGCCGCCATGGGCAACGGCGAGCTCGATTTCAAGCTTCTCTGGCCCCGCCGCTTGCACTGCCACGTCCGCCTTGGCATGGTGGTCACGAGGGTGGTGACCTCGTCGTCGGCAACCTCGCCGACGGCGAGATCTTGCCGGTCAACCGTGAGCCCTGCTCGGGTTTGACTGACCGGTGGGGTCAATTGACCCGCTGGGTCCCGCCTGTCTATCTCTCAAGAGCGGTTTTGGGTGTAGATCCGGGTGCATCTAGCAAATAGGGCCGGCTGGATTTTCAGAAATGAGGAAAATGATTTCTAAAAAATCTTTTAAATGCTTTGAAAATGCATATCTTGTGATATATTGCTCCAAAAATGATGAAACAAATTTTGTTGTGTTTCTTGTGAGTATATCTACAGTATAAAAATATTGCATGTCAGTTTTGAGATACTTTCATATAGAGCTTTATTTAATTCTTGAAAATGTTGTTATCTTAGGAAATGCATAGTAAATCATATATGTATCAGAAAAATGTGATTCTAATTTTGTTAGTCTAGTTTTGGGATGTACTTTTTGTGATAAATATATGACATGCATGTTCTGTGAAAGAAAATGGCTAAGTATTTTATGTGTATTAATTGCTGATTTCTTGTAAAATTTCTAGGGATAAAAATATGAATAATACATGCATGTGAAACTTTTCCTACAGTGATTACGTGATGTGTAGATTGTGGGAAAATATGAAATCTATAGTTTCACACTTTTCATAGTACAAAGTATTTTTATGTGCTTAATTGCAATGCTTTTTGCCTTTTTAGTATAGGTTGTAATACTTATCCAATTGAAATTAAAATTTTATGATAAACTCCAGTAGATATTATGAGGCTACTATAATTTTCTCAGATTTTTATGAGCTTAGGAAATATAGGTTGTTGTTCAAGCCTTGTTTAAAATAGAATTAATTAAGATTCCTTAATGCATGTTTAGTTAAAATGAGTTGCTTTGGTGTATCTATGAAGCACTAAATAACCTGCTGGTATGATTAACATATTAGTGATGTGTGATATGTATGCATGTCTTGTTTGTTATATGCTTTATTTTACCAGAGAGAAGATTTGCACCTACTCGGTAAATTAGAAATGAAATTGCTCATCTACATGCAAGCATTCATGTTCATCATACATCATTTTCATCCCATGCACATTTCTCATAGTCACACATACCTATGCATCATACAGGATCTCAGGAGGAAGTTCTGGTAGTGGTGCCAGAAGAGCAGGCGGGAGCAGATCCGTAGGAGATCCAAGCACAAGAGGTGCCCGAGGCCAAGGAGCCAGATGAGGAACTCCCGGAGTACGTGGACCACCAGCTTAGCTCATTCAAAAGAGGCAAGCCCCGGAGCATTCTAAGTCTCCTACTTTATAAAGCAAATAACTATATATATGTTATATGTATATTGTTACATTACGTTATAGGAGTTGAGTGAAACCATTAATGCATATATTATATCCTTATCTACCTTAATACATCTTACCCTGCTAAGTCTAGGACCGAGTTAAATGCTTAGCCCCACTTAGACCGGTAACAGTAGGTGATTTTCTGTCACCGGCAACTATAGGTGGTTACCTGGATACGTAGCTATGGATGCTATCATGGAAATAACCAAGTGTTGAGGGATAAATGGAGACCGGGCAAAATAAGTAGTGAGCAACCAGACAGGGTTCTGGGGTGCTTGTAGTTTCCGCCTGTGTCGGTTAAGGACCGATCGTTGCTCGTCCCTCTTGTCATGTTGAACGCATGTCTCACATTTAGCTGCCTGAATAAGTTGTTTCGACCGCGAAGCCAGTGGCACTATTCAGGCCGAGATCTACATGGGTGCGCGTATTGGTGCTGATGAGGGTATGATAGGGGCGCGAAGAGTGAGCCCAAGGGCAGTCGGGCGGTCCTTGGGTATTGCGGCTCCAGTTTGTCCCACGACGTCTACCGGAATAGTGTCATTGGTGACCTGTAGCTCACTTGATCGGTGAGTGTGGTTTGTGTGAGGAATAAATCATCAGCTGGTTAGGAATCAATTTGAATCGCCATCGCTCCTGGATAGTGAGCACTTGACTCAAGCTATGGCATCGTAGTAGTGATGATGGAACCCGAATGGTTATGTGGATTATGCTAGAAATGCTAAACCTGAGATGGTAACTTTGATGTTAATGGTTAATCAAGTGATTGCTTAGCATAGGTGCTTACCTAGATTAACATGTTATAACAAAGATGATGCAAAAGTACTTAAAATGATTTATTCATGATAACTTATGCTTTTCGCAAATGAGTCAAGCTAGCCCCCCTAAAAAAAGCTTTGCATACTCCATGGTGTCACTTTATTTCCGTTTAAGGCGGGTAAGTCTGGCTGAGTACATTCTCGTACTCAGGGCTTTGTTTCTATTGTTGTTGCAGATGGTCAGCTGTACTATGGTTACTATATCAGCTGTCTCTACCCAGCGATGGGCGACAACTAGGACCAAGGGCGTGGTCATTCCTTACGTCTCATCTACTGCTTTTGTGGGACTTGATCATTATATGGCACTGTATCTGAACTAAGTGTGCGTGTATGGTTTCAAAACTATTTGCTTTCGCTACTCTATTTGAGAACTTGGTTTGTAATAACTTTATGTTCTAAACTTCGATGTATTCGAAATGATGTTGCGAACTTTATGTAATATATGACTGTGGCTGCTAAACTTGTACGATCTTGGCTTGTATGTTGGTTGGTTTGAAATCCTTCGTGATTTCACAGACTACCGTGTTTGTATGGACTCAAGTACGTTAGTTTATCTGCTTCGGCAGGTGATTTTCTTACTTAAGCCCGTATAAATTGGTCGGTTCTACTACAGGACTCAGGAGCGACAGATGTGGTCCTCCGACGACCGGATCCGGTCCCTTTGTGCTGGATCTGCGCGGTTGGTGGGTCTTTTAGTGGCGGCGGCCCAACAGCGTCCCTCGCCGCGAAGGATTGCGTGGTGGCAACAGCGGTGGCCCGTACATCTTCGTCATGGCCGTGCTCTAGAGAATGGCGGGGGCTGCGGTGTGGTGGCTGACCATCGACGACGGCGGTCTACAGCGGCGGTGGACAGTGGTGACACTGTCTTGCTGCCCGAGACACTTGTTGCGGCTGCCCTGAACTCCAGGGATGGCAATGACGGGCGACAACCTACGTTTGGCAACAATAGCACTGAGGCCCGTGTAGGGGGTTGGGCGCGTGGCGAAAGCCGAGCCCTTTCGGGCCGATGATAGTGACGCCTCTGGGCGCCGCATACTTCCTTGGAAGCATCCATCGATCAGCACTTCCCCTTGTGTGGCGCTTTGTTCCTGGGTGTAAAACCTTAACCTTTTGGTTAGGCGACGGCGGTGCTCGTGGCGTCATTCCCCTCGCGGTGGTTGCTGACAAGGTGGAGGCCTAGTTGAGGATTCGAGGTCCAATGTCCATGGCATTAGAAGGTGGCTAGGAAGAGGCGATGGCACAGCGATTGGAGGGCTTGGCATCTGCTTGGTGGAGGGCGACGGTTCTAGAGGGATTGGGCGCTAGTTGCGCCCACGAAGATGGCGAGGAGGCCGTCGTGGGCGGCACCCATGAAGCCGGTGAGGAGGCCGGCGAGGGAGGTGTGGCCAACAGTTTTGTGTTGCCGAGATGACCTGCGTGGTTGGCGGAGGATGGTCCTGCTCAGCGGCGGCCTTTCCGGCGTAAGGAGCCTTTCTGACTAGCAGCTGGATGACTCAGGTGGCACTTCTACCTTCGATGAGGCAACTAGGTTGCTAGAAACCACAATGTACGCGACTAGATCTCGGTGGACGGGATCGGCTTGGTGAGCGCCTGACTGTGTTTTCGCCCTGACATCCTTAGTCGTACGGGGGTTGGCGGTGCAGCGTGGTGGTTTGGAGTTGGTAGTGGTTCTATTATTTTTCTTTTTTTGAGTTGAGCTTTGTGTCGATGTCCGAATCTGATTGAGATTGCGTGGACATGGGTGCTTCAGTGTGTAATAAGGAACAGCTACATGCATTAGTGGATGCAGAGGATGGAATATCAATATATTCCCTTTTCTTAAAAAAAGAAAGCAAGCTTCGTTCAGAAATCACACGTAACGACAACGGTCGCGCATGCAGTCGCGCGCTGTTGCTGTGAACGTCCTGGCACCGTGACGTCAGCGTATCCATCCGGTGAAGTTCGTTGGAGCGAGCTGACCGGCGACGCCGCCAGCGGGTACGTACGCGCGTGAACCACGAAGCCGGCCACGCGTCGACTTGAGGAATCTGCTGGCGTCACACTGTCAACGGGGCTGGCGCAGACGACGTCTGACTCTGACAGTCTGACATCAGCGACACCAGGCACCAGTTCCATTTCGTGCTGGCGCGCTGGCCGCTGGGTTGTGGCCGGCCGTACGTAACGTAACACGCTCCGATCCAGGCTCGTCGTCTCCGTGCTGCCTTGTGGTACCCGTAGCAGTAGCCGGCCCCGTTCCCAAACAAACGTACGCTACGCACAGACACTGCAGGGAGGACGCACGTACTCCTACGGAGGAAGGCTTCCAATTCGCTGCCGTTCGTGCAGCCGTTGCACGTTTTGCCCTGCACCCACGGGCATGTGCGGCCGGCGTCGATGACCACGCACAGGTCAGGTCGGCTCGATTGTGATTTTGTCGCTGGCGGTGCTTTACAACAACCGCCTGTGCAAATCTCTTATCACCGGCGGTTTCTTAGGTGGACCGTCTGTAAAAATAAACTTATCAGAGGCGGTTCGTTTAAACTAACCGCCTGTAAAATTCTTTTTTTCCACTGGCGAACGCCACTGGCGGTGCCGACTGCCGCCAGTACAAACCCCTCTGGAACCGCCAGTGCTCCGCTGTACTAGTGAAATTACCATCTGCGGAGCTACTATTTAGATTGATCTGGACATGAGTTGCAAACGTCGAGTCTGAAGCTACTGGACATGCTGAAGAATTGGGAAGCCAAAGCTTGTAATGATTGCAGATAACTCCATGCACTTATTGCGTCATACCCCGCGCCGTTTGCGCGCGAATCACCTTTTCCCCGCTAAAACAGCTGCAGCATTTTGTTTTGCTGGACCGAATGAGCAAATCAATGGAGGCCGCTGGTTTTCTTTTTTCTTTTTTTTTTTTGGTTGCGACTATGAGGGCCGCTAGTTGGAATTGGACCATATAGGACATGAATGAAAAGAACTAAAAAGGCTGGAATGTCAGAAACGAGCTACGAGATCAAACAGCCCAGGTAAGGCTGGATAACGAGCGGGCTTGGCTCGTTTCGGCTCGGCTCGTTCTGACTCGTTAAGATAATGAGCTAGCTCGGCTCGGCTCGTTATCCTAACGAGCCAGAAAGTCAGCTCGGCTCGACTCGTTAAAAGCTCGAGCTGGCTCGTTAAGTTCGCGAGTCAGGTATAAAAAAATACACAAAATATAATATTTGCATTTATCTAATGTTTGAGAATAATAATAATACAAAAGAAATGCATCTAACAACCTTAAATCGAATAAAAAAATTAATATGTGCTAGTATATATACAAGTATAATAAAATACTATAGTATTCATGCATCTAACAACCTTAAATGATACTTTTTTCCTAGAAACTTGGCTCGTTTAGCTCGCGAGCTAGCTTGAGTTGGCTCGTTATAGCTAACGAGCTAAAATCTTGGCTCGGCTCGGCTCGGCTCGTTATCATAACGAGCCGAGTTGAGCCAGCCACGAGCCGAGCGAGCTAACGAGCTTCAAGTTTTTCGTCCAGCCTTAAGCCCAGGTGGCCCAATTTACGGTCCGTGTGAGGCTCAACAACAATGGGAGTACTATGGGACACGGGCTACCGGCCAGGGCCAGGTAAGGTCCAGTTTAGTTCCAGAAAATTTTGCAAAATTTTTCAAGATTCTCCATCACATCGAATCTTTGGACACATGCATGAAGCATTAAATATTGATAAAAAATAAAACTAATTACACAGTTTAGCCGAAATTCACTAGACGAATCTTTTAAGCCTAATTAGTCCATGATTGAACACTAATTGACAAATAACAACGAAAAGTACTACAGTAGTATTTTGCAAAAAATTTCGCCATCTAAACACAGCCTAAGTCTTTGTCCTTCGTTTTTGCCTATCGGTTCCAATGTCACGTCTTAAAAAGGTTCATTGGTTTTCCCTTCACAAAAAGTTCTTTGGTTTTTATTGCTTTCTGATTTTTGTATTTTGTATTATTCAACATTATTAATAAATTGTTTCGACATTTTGAATGACTTGATTCAACATTGTCAAAGATTTTAAGAACAATTGTATCAAAATGTTTAAATCGAACGAACATTTTGGAATACTGGTTTCAACATCTCTTCCAACATAGTTCAATATTCCACATACACTAGTTCTATTTTCATATAAGGGGCCGTTTGGATCATTTCATTTCGAGGAATTAAAATACATATAAGACTATATTAAATTCATAGGGTGGGAGATGGAAATTGATTCTATAAATCACTATTATATGTTTCTACTTTGCAACTTATAACAAGCTCTTCAGTTCGTGCCGCTACGATAGAAATGCAACACATAAGTATTCCTCTCGTATAACCAATAATAATATAGAAATATAATCCATATACAACCATATTAGCTTAGTTAATATATGTTTAAATTATGATTATTAAAATAAATTTAATTCCAAGGATCCAAATGGGGCCAAGTTATTTGCTAATCCAGATGGTAAAAGATGCAGGGATACCAAATACAACCAATGTCTTGTCAAATTTTCAACTGTAGAGTGTTTGTGCAATTCAAAGCCCATTGGATCCCATTAGAGCAAGTATAATAAAGGGCGACAAGCAGGCTAAATGTTGAGGTGGAAAAGAGAGGGAATGAGAGAGAGGAGAAACGGGCTATAATCTTACAGAACCAAGAAACTCTGTGAGACATACAAGTGGGCCTTGTATTAATAGTGAAGACTGTAACTACTATATGGGTGGGCTGAGAGGTAAGCTATAAGAATTCATACAGCTAACGGCCGACTGTATTATTAGCCTTGCTTTTAGCCTAGGCTGGAATATAAAAAAATTTCTAAAAAAGGCCCCTTTGGTCACCACCGATGTAAATAGAGATGGTGGACAAGGCATTGGGATGCGGGTGGCGGCACCTTGGCCATCTTTTAGTTTTAGTTGCTATCAAGTTCAATGATCTCAGAAAGCAAATGGACTACTGTGGCTGATCAGTCTGTCCATACGACAATGACACTATGATTTTTAGTTCTTGTGTGATCAAAGCCTTCAAGGTAGCACCGATTTTTATCTATTATCAGCAATAACTGCTCTGATATATCTAAGGTGTGGTATGGCCCTTACTAATTCCGAGCAACACAAAAATTTTGCTTATGAGTTGGCTTGGGGACGAGCTAAATTTTGAAGAGGGGATGTGATGGACCTACGGATCTTTTGTCAGTGGACTTGACGAAGAAGTGGGTTGGGCTGGACCATCAGACTTGGTCGACTTTAGGAGGCAAGTTACCCAAGTGCAGTACAGACCATGCGACAACTATATTTCGTGGACTAAATATGAACACGGCGGCGGTGAGCGATAGCTCGAGGCGCGCTTCAACATCCACTACAGTAAACATGTTTGATACTATTTAGAGTATTAAACATAGACTAATTATAAAACTAATTGTATAGGTTGAGACTACTTGCGAAACGAATTTTTTAAGCCTAATTAGTCTATGATTTGACAATGTGGTGCTACAGTAACATGCGTTAATGACAAATTAATTAGGCTTAATAAATCCGTCTCGCGGATTAGTGAAGGATTTTTTAATTTGTTTTTTTATTAGTATCGACCCCCCATGTGACATCCAATGTGACACCTCTTAACTTTAGTCCCTATATCCAAACACCCCAAATCTATACCTTATTGAGTATCCAATTGTTGAGTAATATATGTGGGCACATTTTTCTTTCTCGAATATAGAAAATGTTTGCGCATAATTAACATTAAGGTAGAAGAGTTTGAACATATATATATACACACAACGCGCTTCGGACACCCTAGGTGGTCTAGAGTTACGTACAGCAAAAAGCCAAACCTCCCTAGTTTCTAAGTTCATGCTAAGCTATTACACATGGGCTAACACAACGAGAAAAATGGTGATGGCGATGTGGCCAAAGTTGTACCCTTTGCATCGCCTGCGAGACCCTAGTCCGCAAGGAAGAGCTCTCTCAGTGCTTTGACATTGGAAGCGCTTCGATGTGTTTGGTGTTGAAAGCCCTTGGTGATACATATATGCTACTCCTTCCATCCCAAATTATAAGTCATTCCAAGAATTTTGGAGAGTCAAAGTTTTTCAAGTTTGACCAAATTTATATAACAAAATAATAATATTTATCATACCAAGTAAGTATCATTAGATTCTTCATTAGTTATATTTTCATATTATACTTATTTGATATCATCAATCTTTGTGTTTCTCTTTATAATTTTAGTCAAACTTGAAAAAGTTTGACTCTCTAAAATTCTTGGAATGACTTACAATTTGGGATGGAGTGAGTACATGATTAGGACTTTGACGTTAGCACGGAGGAGAGGCTCTGTCCCGCTAGGTGCAACGGAAGCACCCACTGATCAGTGGCTCCCAGTTGTTTGGGAGGCTGTCATGCCACGTCACGTGCGTTTTCCGGCCGTTCGATCGGACGCGCGGATGGCTTAGATTGGACGAACCACGGTCTTTTTGTAAAAAACACCTTAAACTTTAGTCGAATCAACCCGCAGTCTAGGTCTCCTCTCATATTTATTTTCAAAAAAGTTCTCAAACTTTACCGAAATCAAGCCTCAGTCCAGGCCGGCCTGCCTTCCGCTCGGGCTTGACTTCGATCCAGCCTTCCGTGTCGTGCTCCCCCGTTCCCGAATTCCGGCGCTCCTCCTCCTCCCATAGCCCCATGCCGCGCCGCCGCAGCTCCCGTCCCCGCCGAGGGCTGCCCCCGTCCTAGCCTCCACTCAGGCCGGCGCGAGTGGGGCCATCCACGCCCACTTGCTCCCGTCCTCCCCGGATCCTTCCAGGAGGTTCCTCGCCCATCCATCCCCGCACCGGCCATCCAGCCTCTGCTGCTGCACCCCCCGCCTGGCCAGCGAGCTGCACGACGGCGACGGCGCCACGCATGCCCGCCCACTCCGCTTCTCCCTGGCTCTCTTCCAAGTGCTCGAGCTCACAGCCACGGACGCTGAGACGAGTGTCTCCGTCTCCAGGCACCCGCGAGCAGCGGCCACGCGCCCTCCCCGCAGGACACCGTTTCCGATTTCGATGAGACACCACACCAGTGCTGAGACAGTGGTGACGGCAAGAGCTAGGCTCTGTGCAGACGGGTGGCCAACTCAGGAAGCTGGATAATACCTGCCCAGTCTCTCTCAACTCTGCTTGTCTTGCCTCTCCCGCCTCCTAGCTGTTCAATGAAATGCCCCTGTGCTGTGTGCTTGTATGTCGATGGAAGTAATACTTACTGCATATTTTTTTAACCGGTATTTACTGCAGATTCTTGCACAGCAAGTCAAACTACTTCATCATTGGTGTACGGTTGTATCCTAACTGAAGCTGTGAAAGTATTTTTTTTTTGGCTAGAAAATCAAATCTAATTAAGGAGCCTTATTCTACTGGACAATTGATAATTTGAAATTGTAGATACTATGATGTTTTAGCTTATCCATAGTCTTAATTGTTGTGGAAGAGATATTTCATTCCGCTGCTCCTACATTTGATCCATTGTTACAAGTTCTATAAGAAGGGAACAGGTTGGTGATTAAACAACTTTTTCGAGAACTTCTCACAATATGTGGTAATCACTTGATCTTTTGTCATGATTAAAACTCCATTGCTATTGCCCATTGATTGATTCCTTGTTTTTAGATGGTAATGGAAATTTCTCTGACACTTTACCTTTCTGATCTTGTATAGAGGAAACGCACTGAATATTTGAACTGTCATTATGCTGTGCATTAGCTCTCTAAAATGGAGAATAAGTATTTGAGATTTGTCAAATAACCCATATTGTAGCAAGATCAGTTTTCAAGTGGTACAAGAGTCTCGCTGGTACATCAACCTCAATGTTATTCCTGAATCAAAGCATTTCAAAAATAGGCAAAAAAACAAAAAAAAAAAAAATCTCAATGCCATTTCTGAGTTGAGTATCCCAAGCTGCATGCCTACCATGTTGTAACTGTTCCACAGTTCTAATCTCAAGATCAACCTATTTTTTTGCATGTTTTAGATTTTATTTCTACTATAAGACTGTAATAGTTCACTGCAGGAAAAAACTACAAGAGTTCTCTGGTAAAGCAAAATGTAACCTTTCTATGACTTTGAGCAGTGCATTCATTTGTGGCACAATATTATCTATTTTTTCTGTTGTATTTTTCTCGATTATATAAAAAATACTGAACACTATTGTTGTTGCATCTTTATATTTGAAACAAGTTTAGAGCCCTAGACGCAGTGGTCTGCTATTGTCCAGAAAGATCCAATTACAAATGAGTTTGCTGCTTTAGTGGAGCACTAGCTAACACTGACCAAATTTCTGTACCTCCGATAATTTTTCTTACATATTTGGCTTTGTTCATGTACATCTAAAATGTTTTTTTGGCACTGTAGTGAGGTTTACGTCAGGGGCTGATAGTATTGGAGTTTCTATTTCAGCTCATGAGCATGTATGTTCTATCATATATTTTTGCTCCTATTGTGTATGTTTATCTGAATGTTTGATTTTGCAGGCAAGAGCTGACGATCAGGCCATCTACATAATCAAGCCTAGCCATATTTTTGCTCCAGATCTACCCAATCATTGCTAATCTAGATGATCTTATATTTGTTCTCTTATCCCCTGTACTTTAGTTAGACATTCTCTGGATGTGGTAACGGATAAGGCTATGCCTTTTCACGCAAAAGATCTTATATTTTCTGTGAATGATATAATAATTCAAATGTATGCTCTATATAATACTCTCTCTGATATACTCGTTTCTCATATACAGATTATTGCAGACATAGAAAAAATCATGGCGACCGGGAAAGAGCCAAGCGATGAGTTCGATGTCATTGACATCCATCATCGATCTAATGTCCCTTTTCCAACAATGTCATATTTATTAGATGCACATACTAACAGGTTCAGCTAAACATCATTCTTTGTTTTTTTCGAAATCACCATCATTCTTCGGTCTTCTGCAATTATCAAGCTCTACGACATTGTTGCATCAGACCTACTATATTCTATTGAGCATTGATCACAGCTGTTCACAGTCACAGCCACTCCATATCCCACCTAAAGCATAGATGTTGGAGAACATGTCTTAAGATCATTGCAATGCTCAGACTCGATTAATATGAGCAATTTCCCTACACGCCTTCCTCCAAACAATTACGAAAGTGTTGCTAGGCGACGCCGCCCCTACGGGCGCTGCGCCAGCGCGAGTGGCGCCCGACGGCCCTTCTACCTCTCCCCCATCCTCCTCGACGTCGAGCCTCGCGAATCTTCTCAATGCGTTGTCCCATCCGCGCAATCGGCTTCGATGAGCAGGGCAGCAGCGCGGCTACGCAAGTAACCATCGAGGGCCACCAATGCGGGCATGGTCGACCGGAGAGGTGGCGAGCTCACTAGCGCAGCGGCACATGTGAGCCGAATGGCCATTTTGCCTGTCCGACTGAGCCGCGCTGTAGCCTTCGGCCCTCCGCCCGCACCTACGCCGGATAAACGCCTTGTCCCCATGTTCGGCCGCCCTTGCCCGTACCAAGGGAGAAGGGCCGCAGACGGGCTGTGGCACGGCGGCGCACGGGGCGACGCGCCGTTGTATCTGCACCTGGCCGCCGCAGATGATTCTCGCCGGCGGCCATCGACACAGAAGTTCCACGGTCTCCACCTGGATAGAGCCTCGCTCGCTCGCCGGCCTAGCTTACAAAATAAAATTTCCCTTCCTCTCAATGTTTAGACCTAAATCTCCTATGTTATGGTAGTATAATAAAATTTCTTATTGTACTGAAAATTAATTTATACAAATCACTATCACACCTAGAACTGCAGCAATCGGAAGAGTACCGGTTCTAACATTAGCGACTCAAGGGACGAATGCAAATTTCAAAGGCCTCAACGCTTCCTATGACCCCGTATCGACACCATAAGCATCATCGCTAAGTTTAAATTATATACTCGCCAGTCTCGTGGAGGATCCGCATTGTGAAGCCCTCACTCGCTGAGGCCATCCACGGTAGCAAAATAAATTACTCTCCCATTCCTTTACTGTTGCTCCACGTGTCAGCCTTCCAATGGTCAATAGCAGCCAAAATATCTCCTTGTCGATCCATCTCTCCCTCCGTAAAAAAAAAAAAATCCTTTCCCTCTGTCTCTCCGTCTCTCCCGATGTGGCGCGCAGCGGGAGGGCCGGTCCGCGGCCATGGCGAGGCGGCGCGCCGGCGCCTCCACCCCTCCCTCTCTCTCCCTCTCCCTTCCTCTCTCTCCCTCTCTCTCCCGACGTCGCGGCATGCCGGCCGGGCCCAGGGCTGACGCCTCCGCGCGAGGCGCTGGCGGATCGACGGCGGGTGGGCCCCGGCGGTGGCCGTCCCTGTCCACGGCGCGGCGCGACCGGGTCCCGCCGGTGGCCACCGGCGTCGCTGCGCCTCGGAGCTGTCTCCTCCCGCCGGTCTGCGTGTGCTCCTGTGCTCTACGAAACCCTAGCTTCCTGTGCTCGTCGACCCCGGCTGCGTCGCGAGCTGCCAATGGCGGAGCGTGGCCTCTTCCTCGACGGCCGGATCTGGCGGTACTTCATCCTGTTCTCCTCCCTCAGATCCTGTGTCCCGTCATCTTCCCTTTTGCGCAGGTGCTTGTTGGCTATGCTGGTAAGCTTTTGATTGGCCTTGTTGTTGTTCATATATCATGATTTTTATGCATATAGTCTCATGTTCTAGGTTAATACCCAATGTGTGTCACCAGTGGCGGAGCGTGCTCCAAGATCAAGGGGGGGCTAATTCAATACTAGAAACATTATTGTCCTAATTTTAATTGTACAAAACACCGTCATCGATTCACCTAAGTAAGTAGTATGGGCCTGAGAGTATTGTAGACCAGTGGCAATAAGTGAGATGGCATAAGTATTCGCACTTGGGAACTGAAATACTGAATGCAAAAGTTCGAGATGACTCCTAAAGTCCATGTTTAGCTCTCTGCTGCCCTTCAACTGGTGACAGGCTTTATCTATTTTAAGCTTCAGCAGCTGGCATGCATCTATTGGAGCTAAGTGCCCTTCGTATCTGTTGGAGACAAGCAGGGGCCGGAGCCCAGTTTGGCCGCCACTGAGCTCCGCCCGTGTGTGTCACTATCCTGTAAATATGGCTTCCACTAGAAAATATTGTGTTCAGTATATTGGGCATGATTACATGATATTGATCCCACCGAACTTCGTCAGCCTTGTGAAAAATGGTTCCATGTTTACAGATTATTTGCATCAGGCTTGTGAAGAATGGTTCCATGTTTACAGATTATTTCCATCAATACTCTATGCAGATCTAGCGCTGCGCCAGTGAAGCACGCAGATTAGAATTCATTGTAATGCTTACACATCGATTCTCATACCACCTCACCACAAGGCGGCAGCTGCTTCTTGTACATTTGGATCAAAATATTTGATGCCATTGCTATTAGACAGAAAATGGAGAGTAGGTGTTATTAATGTAATCTTTTTAATTTGGCATGTGTATTCATTCTAAATTTCCTTTTTCTCACCATGGTACAGTCAATGGGTCTGGACCATAAAGTTTTCTCAGTTTGGACATCTTTTTCCTGTTTCATATGCTGCAGAGATAGATGAGTATCTCAATCATGGACAGATGATGGGACGAAAGACAGCAAGCTAGGACAATAGGTGGCGAGTTCTTGTTGAACCCAACCACTTCGATTAATTCTTCTTCGAAACATGATAACCTGGTGTGTCTGGATTTAATTTTCCATTCATTTTGGTTTGCTTTGCAGGAGCAAATAATGAGATATGTCTTTGATTGCTCGGACTCAAATGGTGTGGTCTATTGTGCTGCGATTGGTGTTGTGCTTCTGTAATATATGCCAATGCCTTTGTCGTGCTAATTTTGTATATGTCAAGTAATAGGATGCATGAAGATCGACTTCTCTTTTTGCCTAGCTACACTACTGCTCCTAATGTCTCTATTGCGTTCCTGTATCATGTTTGTTCGATGAGTCACTATCAGAGCCATGTCAATGTTAAAGGTATCCCCCCCTCCTTGCTTTGGTCCTTTTGGTCTTTTTTCTGCGGATTGGGCCACACTGACTGCTATTATGTTGCGATTGGTTTTTTGTTTCACCTGAGGCCATGCCTAGAGTTTGGGTTCTATGTTGCTAGCTACTGTTTTGGTTGTCGCAGCTACTGATAAGTTTTTGGATTTTTTTTGTGCAGCTTCAGGGCCCTTCTCATGGTGTAGCATGGTGGCTACTTTTTTGGTAAGCCCATTCAGATCCTGCAGGTCCTTTTCCTAATACACAACCTTGCTCTTTGCTTTGCCCTTTGAATGGAGTAAAGCCGGATCTGTTTGAGAGATCTCTGCTTGATGATAAGTTGCAAAATTTTGTTCTGCTGTAGCGCTGTTATTTAGCCTATGAGGCAGAAATAACCTGCAACTCTTCTACAGCACGGCATGTGTTCTTCAGAGCTATACATGCCTGTCCATGATATGATGCTGGCATGTACCATTCTAATTTGATGTTGCTGTGGTTTTCTGTCTGCCTTGTAGCCTTGTTCTAAGCATTGTTATGTAGTCAACTGTATAAAAAACAAGTTATTTTATTGCTATGTCATTTAATCTGAAATCTCTCCTGATACTGCACTATGAATGTTCATCTTATTAGAGGTTGATGTGTCCTTTTCCATCTGTTCATATCCACTCAAATGCAACCTGCTCTTTCGATAAAGTTCGTGTATAAGAAAATGCAGTGACTATTAATTTATGTTCTCACAACACCTGAACAACTTATGAACTATTTGCTAGGGGATATATTGCAGCTTTTGTATTCCTTCCCATGTGATTTGTGCAAAATCTTTTGAGGATAACAAGTGCATTTTTGTTTCACCATGTTTACAAATTCTTTTGGCAGCTGTTATTATCTTATATTGACTGTTCCTTTATCTATATTTTTTTTGGTTATGTTCACATCTGCATGATTGTTGGGTCCTTCTGTGCCTGCTCATTTTAGTTTCTACTGTCTATTCCTTATCAGCTTTAACACTTTAAATTTTGAGGTGTGAAAGATTATGGCTTGGTAGGTTCCAACGGTCAGGCTTAGTTCTGCCACTGAAGGAGGTGTCAGATCTCCGGGAGGTCTATCATTTGTGAGTGTCTTCGACTTCAATATGCATGCCGTGTGAGCTCTGATTCAGAATACGTTGGCTCATGTACCCTTTTCTCTTTCACTTCAATACTGTAGTCTGGCTCAATTTTTTTTGTTAGGACCGCGATGCCGGCTAGAGGCTCGACTTTGCAAAATTAAAGATTGATATCCTATTACTATGCTAGGTTTAGATTACTATGCTATCCTCAACTTTACATGACTGGTAACTTTTTATAGTGGTCTAATTGGAACTTTATTCTACAGAGAATGTGCGTGCTCTCTTTTATTTATCCAAGTCTGAGACTTGATCTGGAGTGTTCATGACGACGGACCGATAAGAGAAACATGCATGGGCGAAATGGTTGCAGATCTCAGACTGGGGAGGTGGATGTAGATCTCAAACTGGTTATCAAGCAATGGGAGGTAAACAAAAAGCAACCATTTTCTACATGATCTACTGTAGAGATTATGCTTTCATCTTTGACAAAAAAGATAAACTGAAGAAAAACCATTGCCCCAAGATTCACATGTCATAGGAATTTAGATGTGTTGCAGCCCTCATATTTCCTAATTAACTACTTCAGTTATTGCCATTTAATGTTTCAAGACATGTGAGTAGCTTCATGGATAGCTAATAATCTTATTCAACTGAAACGACGTTAGACCTTCCCTACTAAGACCACTCAAATGTTTATGCACATGGTAATTTAAAAATCCTGCTAAAAATGGATGAAATTACTCTCTTTTTGAAGGGATATATATTTATAATGCACTGTGTAACCATGTTTGGCTATTTGCAGTTCTGTTGAACGTTGGTCCTTCCTCTACAGCAACAAGAGCAATAGAAGTGAACCTTTTGGCATTTTCTGAAGAATTTGATCTGGAGCATCAGGTAATCTCTAGATTCATTGAAAAAATAGTTTCTCCATGTCACCTTGTTTGTCTATAACTGTACAAATTGTGGTGGCAGGCAAGTAAGGGCCTGTCATGAATTGAGAGAACTAAAATGAATAATTAAGAGACAGTAACTCCCTCAAAGTGCTAATAAATATGTTGCTTGGTGGTTCGGAGGGTCTAAATTGAAAGCACAAAAAATGTTTTCTGCCATTTTTTTGCTTGCAGTATGACAAGACCATAGAAGATGTTGACGGATTGAAAGCGATACCTGAATATCTAATGAACTATTTGCAAGCTACATTCCAGGTGATGAAAGCTGACTGGTTGCTGGTTTCTCTTTTTGCCTCTCAGTGCCAATGCCGTTATTATTAGAATTAAAGTGCAAGATTAAAAAGTTTTGGCACAATTGTTTATGTTTAATTCATCTAGCACATTTCATCATATTACCATGTGTGATCTTGCCATGCTTTGGTGCTGCTTACAACATGTCTTTTCTGTTTTGGAAAATTAAATAAGTGCGAGAATAGAATAGTCTCAGTACAATTTTTTATTTTTCACTGATGAGATATTTTATTGCCACTCCATAACAGTGGCTGATTTGTGGTTTAGTACTTCATATTAGGCACAAGTCTACTTTGCTTTGCCATTAGCTATGTTACACGGATACGTCCCTGAAGCCACGTATCATGTATCCGATACGTATCGGATACGGATACGTGTCCGATACGCCCCGGATATGTATCCTCGGAGTATCTGATTTTTTATTATTTTCGCAAATGTTGGATACGCCGTCAGATACGTATCTGGTCTGCCGATACGGCCCAGCCACGAACAGAGTGGAGGCCGTGCAACACGAAGGGGAGCAGAAGGAGATGAGTCCTGCGTGGGCAAGGTTGCTCGCGTCGGCCGCCGAGCCGCTGTCGATTCGGGCACCGCCGCCGCCGATTGGAGCACCGCTGCCGTCGGATCGACCCCGCCGCCCCGCCGCCGCTGATTGGAGCTCCGGCACCGCGGGATTCGACCTCCGCTGCCGCTGATTTGAGGTCCGCCACCGCCGGATCGACCTCTGCTGCCGTCGATTCGAGCTCCGCGGCCGCCGAATCGACGCTCTGACGCTGCCGGAGCGAGCTGCGAGACGAAGCAAGGCAGGCAGCGGCAAGGGATCCAAGCAGAGCTTCAATCGCGGGCGAGGCGAGGAGAGGCAAGCGGGTGAGGCGAGGCGACCAGCGGCAAAGGATCCAAGCAGGCTCGAGGTTGCTCACAAGCGGAGCGGAGGTGGTGTGCCATGGAGCAAAGGGCGGACGGGGATGCGGGCGGTGGAACAGATGGGGATGGGGTGCGGGGAGCGGAAGCTGCTGTGCGCCTGTGCGAGAGCTGAACTGGAGACGGATGGGTGGCAATCGATGGAATGGTTTGGTTGTTGGACAGGGCACTGGTAGGACATACTACGTGTCACATATGGTGCTTAGATGGGCCGTGGGCTTTCCTAAGACAATGGTCGTCAGACCTGCATTATTATTATTTTTATTTTATTTTTTAAATAGTAAACGTATCCGCGTATCGGGTTTTTTAGGAAATTGCCGTATCCGCATATCCGTATCCTTCCGATACCGATACACATATCCGTATCCGTGCAACTTAGTTATTATTTTCCTGAAATTTTGTGACCTCCTTTTTCTATCATGAGAGGTACTACAAGTAAAAAAGTGGTAATCTGGCTGCTTCAAGTATCATTTGTGTTGCTTCAAGTAATTTAGGACTACGTTTTCTAATGTATCCCCTGCATCTTTTCTGGTTACGAATCAAACATCACTGATGTCGCCCTTTAGGTTTACACTCGATGAAGGCTCCTCTGGATCTAAAAAGCCTTCTAGATGTCAACAGGGGCTGCTAAAAGTAAGTGGGAAAGTTCTTCCTGGACACCACACGACCCACATGCGAGTCTTCTTTTGGTGGAGCAAGCAGTATGTAGACTACAATGGCAGTTTAGGATGAAGGACCATGAGGTTGTGCTGCACTTTGTACTGCATCCATTTTATATAGATGGATATCAAGCCTCAAGGCTTGAGAAACATCAAAGTGTATTTAATCATCTGCCAGGTAGCGTAAATGAGTCATATCCAAATCAGCCTTGAATGCTTGCTATAGTACCTATAGTTAGCAACAAATTTAGAGATCAATAATTCAGATATCTATGGAATGCTTTGGACTACAAAGTTTACCTGTTGATTTGTCCCATCATTAATTTTTTAGCTATTTATTCTCACCTCTTCTCCTTATCTTTATTACAGATGTAAGAAGGTTTTTGTAATGAATGGGGACTTGCTAAATCACTCAATTTCAGAGGTTTGTTTCACTTCTTTTATTTGATGCAGCTTAGTTGCTGCTCTATTTTTAGAAGTTTTATTTGATGCTTTTATTTGTAGAGATACCGGTTGACATATATACAAATGTCTGTGCCATTTCATAGCCTAAAGCCTCAATCGCCTTCGGTTTCAAAAAATGGTACCATCTTCGTTTTCACTCCCCAAACTGCTGGCCATAGAAGGATGGCAACAAGAAGCGGCCTCCCAATCCTCAGGAATGTACACAGAGGCAGCCTCCCATTCCCAGTTGGATACTGCGCACTGCAATTGGCACATTGCATTTGATGGTGCCAATACAATGTAGTGCAAAGAATAAAGCTGGAGTGACTTAGTTTATGGCTTGGTCTTTTATTTGTAGTACAGATTATTTTGCTATTTTTTGACCAAATTATAGAGGACAAACTCAGTTCCACATATATTTGGTTATCTGTTATGAACAGAATGGTGTCCTCAAGAATAATTTTAGTCTATTGCCTGAAACGCACTTACCATGCATTATATGGTTGTATATCTCATTCTGCTTGTGCTCTTTTTTAATATATATTTAACATATCTGATTATCCTGCCTTGGAAGTTCTGAAGTTACATTTTCTTTCACGAAAAATAGATTCTTGGATAATATCTCTGCACCTCCTTAGCCTTAATGATGAATATTGTTGTTAATATTTTTCTAATCTAGCTATTAGCCTACGCGCGCAACGAACTAGTGACTATTACTCGCTATGTAAGCAGAAATATTTCTATATGATATTATTTATATGTTTTCCTGTAGAGGGATAAGAGATATAGACACTTCCTCCACATTCTGAATTGCTCACGGATTTCAGTGGCTTAACAAGTTGATTACATCTCAGCATACAAAGTTGTTTTTGTTATGTATTCATTCAAATATTGCCTCTAAATGTACAATATGTTCAGTTTTCAAATTTCCATTTGACTAGTGAGACAAAGGTGGTGCCGTGATCCGTATAGCAGCGTGGTTAAGGCTTGATGCTATATGCCTACTATAGTGTACATGTCACGCTGAATGCATATTAGTGATCTTTAGCAATAAAATGCAGTTCTTACATTAAGACTTTAAGAGTTATTAAAACTAGTTTTAAAAACAAATGAATCTAAGAAAAAATAAAAATTGTTGCATGATACATTCTTCATTCTCATTTGAGTAATGAGCACCTTTTTAGTATAGAAAAAATAACAGCTGCAATGCATGGGCGCTTTGCTAGTACAGAATAAAAACAATAAGAAAGGTGAGAATTGAAGGTGGCCTTGCATTGCTACCCAACACAAACATAGGGTATAATTAAATTAAACTAGGACAAAGAATCAAACATGGCTAAACTTTCTATTCAATTGATCCCTCCACAGCTTGTACAAATTGTGCTAATTTTCAATTGGTGCTTGCAAACTATTTTGTGGGAAATCCTCCATCCAGCATGGTGTGTATATGAAAGAGGTCTCAATAGCAGCCACAAGGCCAGCGAGGTCAAGGTAATCTTTCGGACATATGTTGCCCAAGTCCTGAAACTTTGAGGTATTCCAATCATAGGCTACTGCTCTAGACAAACCTGCATTCAAGAAGACAACCTCTCTGTAAGGATGAAATCCGAGTAAACTTATGGTATATCCTGCAGTATAGCGCCCTTCAACCATATCTTCAGTGCTAAGAACATTATCATCATCAGAGTTCCATTCAAAGTTGTCTTCCACTACCATTTTATGCTCATCATTCCCACAATAAGAATATTTGTAGTACTTGATATCCTCTAATATCCAGGGTCCATTTGGTTGATCACCGTACACCTTACGTGCTTCCAACTTACGTGCAAAGGTCTTCAGATCAACACCGTGCCTCAACTCCCACACTATTTGACCACATGATTCGTTGAGAAGAAAAATTCGAAGTTGATGCCAGTCATATTCAAATGCACAATATACCCCCTTCTCTGATCTTCCCAACGAAAAGAATCCAGGATACCAATCGAAGTGATCAACACCTGCTGGGGTTGGAATCAGTCTGTAATTTGCATTTGAGATGGATATCCTTCAACAGGAAAAAAAAATTGAGTCAGTGACACATGGTCAGCATGTAACTTTAAGAGTCCATATATATAGAGAGAAGTTCACTTCTATATTTCAGGTGCCTGATTTTCAAGATGATTTACAACACTTCTGTACAAGAAACAAGTAAAGTAAATTGTTATTTTTGTGATTTGTTTTTTTTTTGTCTTTGTATCATAACATATCAATTTTTTGTCCTTGTCTGACTATATAGAATAGAAACAATTGTAAATAGTTAATTGTCTTTGTGCCAATTCAGATCATATTTTGTCAAGTTTGTAGTTTGTCTAACGGATTTTCTTTAATTCTCCAAACCAAAAATTTCAGATTTTAAATTGCAACAAACTAAAACTATAATTTTAATAAAAAAATATATGCAATCGTCGCCTGAAAGGCAACTAAAATTCAGGTACCTGAATTTTAGCAAATCCCTTTTCAAGATTGCTGTAACTGATCCTCCAAAATAATTTTACTATAACATTATGATATATATTATTATCAGTTATAGTAATACAGTTATCGTAAATGTGTATTTACTTTATTGTAGTTTAGTATAAATATTATAATAAATAGACGTGGCTATAGAATAAGTTATTGTATGGTTGACCAAAGCTAGACTAAGAATAATGCATTGACAAGGAATACCTCAGAACAAGACCATTTTCGCAGAGAAGGTAGAGCCTTCCTCGCCAATAGACTTTGAGTCGCATGTAATCATCAACAGCAATGGTCGTTTCTACCACAGGGACTTCCGGAGCAAACCACCTCTCCTCCCACCGCCCGGTTTCTGATGAATATACATATACTTGCAGAGCAGACTTGTGCTGACGATCTTTCTGATCGAGGGAAGAACCAATCAAGAACACATGGTAATGCGGTGACACAGTGGGATCGTACACGAGGCATTGCTTTAGGCGAAAGCCCTGCTTCCTCATCTGCTGCGGGGGCAGCGGCAGCCATGCCCACTGCCTCGTTGCAGGGTTAGCGACGCAGTCATCGTCATGGTCGCCTATGGTCTGTGTGCAAAGCAAGAGGCCGTTGCAGTGGTCCATGACTTCAAAGATCCCAGGGATGAACTCCAGGTCGCTGGAGATGGAGGGTCCCGTCGTGGGGCGGGCCAAGAACTCCGAGACATAGTGCGAGCAGTAGTTCATGAAAAGGCCGCCCACGGTGCGCGGGAGCAGGTCCTTACGCAGCAGCCGCCGGTCGTCGATGAGGTCACGCCATCTCCTGCAGGCGCACTGGGAAACAGCCAGGCAGCGTGGCGGGAGGTGGCGCAGGACGTCGGCGACGAGGTCTTCCGGCAGCTCCCGTCCCAACGCCATCACCGCACCTCTCGTTCCTGGTCGACGGCGAGATCGCAAGGGCGGTGGACGGGATACAGATCTAGTAGAGAACTTGTAGTCGTCAGGAGTCCGGAACGGGCACGATTTATCGCGAGCATATCACGGGAACAGCCACGCAAACGAAGCCGTACCCGTAACCCAAGAATCCTACGCCAAAACGGAATTCCTTGGTACTGGGTGTCGTCCGGACGGCTCAATGTTTCTACATTTTCTTTTCAAAACAAATATATTTTTATGATTACTAATGCATTTTATTTATATTGTTTAAATATTATATTACTAGATATATGCCCATGTGTTACACCGGAGCGTCGATTTTTTGAATTGACAGCCGCGGACAAGGATTTCGTATGATACACAGACATGTGGATCCTGTGCCCATGTCCGCATCTAAAAATCGAAGAAAAAACAAAAACGGGACCGTTGAACCCGGCATCGAGCCCACTGTACCGAGACGTCAAGCCCGCTAGCTGCCATGGACCCACTGTGCACGATGCCGCCTCTCCCCACAGCTGATCCTAGTGGTTGTTTTGGACAGCCGAGGACTATGCATCCTCTGTCCACCACCGAGCATGTTTTCCGCTGTGGACCTACAAAAATGAGTCTGCTGGCGGCCATGCATGACCACGTTATTTTCTCCCAGATCCAGCCTGCACTAGATCTCTGCCTGAGAGGGAGAGAGGGTAAGTGGATTGAGAGAGAGGAGAGGGAGAGTATGAAGGTATCTCCATACCCGCTGATGTCGTCATAAGAGACGTCTAATGCCAATTGTCTTCTACAACATGCAGAGTGGTGTCCTGGGCTCCTGGCATTCCTCCACCAGAGGGGCTCACCCCTGGTCCATGCGCAGCCATCGGAGGAGCTCACCCGCTTGCATCGCTTGTGTTGTCATCGGAGGGGCTTGCCCCAGCCCCCTTCGCCACCTCTAAGGGGCTTCTCCCTAGCCTGCGCGCTACTGCCCTCGATCTGCTAGCACTCGGCATGCGCGACCTCGATCTACCTGATCCACCTCACCGCCACCACTCAAACACGATATGCCACCGGAGGATGGGCCCCTTGTGTCACCGAAGGAGCTATAGGCACAGCCACCGAGAAGGACGTGGGGATTTTGCACGTGACGCCACCGTCGGAAGATGGGATGTGGATCGGGAGATGGCAGAGAGAGAGAAGTGAAATCAGGGTGGCGGTGGACGATGTTCTAGGATATGGGAGGAAATGAAATGAGAAGTTAGGTTTTCTTACCCTTTTTTTAGCAGAATTAGGTTTCCTTACCTTATATAGTTTGATATGGAAAGTAGGTCGAGATGGGCCATGTATTCTGGTAGCGGGTTGGGCATGTTAATAGTGGTGGGCCTCTTAAGAGTCCCGTCTATATGTTAATAAGCTTTTAGAGGCAAACCGTCTACAAAAATGGTGTGACGATATCTGAAAATTGTTATCTATTTTTGGAGTTCGTTTCACTTTTTGCCCCGCCTCTGTTAATCAGGATGCTTGTCTTCTAAAATCTTTTTTGTGGTAGTGGGAAATGAGGGAGAGAGAGAGAGTGGTGCCTAGAGTAGGGGTAGAGATGGATGAGTATACCACGTGCAAACATTCTAACCCGTTGGGCATCGCACGGATCAGAGGGGGCGGAGCAAAGGTGTGGATGACCTCTTCTGTATTTATTAGTAGTGTAGAGAAACTACCCGCAAAGTTCCGTGCTTGCTCCAATACGTTTGAGCAAATTGGTTCCTTGGCCCTAAAAAATCAGCTTAGTTCCTTGGCCCTATTTCTGTTGAACTTAGTTATTTGGCCCTAAATCGAAATTTGTTTAGTTTTTGGCCCTTCCGTCCATCTCTACTGTCAACCAGCTTAGGAGTCGTGCACGAAAAGACGAAAATATCCCCGTACCCTTTCGCACAGGCACGTGAGTATTCCCCGTACCCCTTCGTCGATCTGCAGTCGGAGGCGTCGGGATTTTGGGCGACCTCCGTGCAAACCCTAGACACCGGCGCTGGAGATGGACGGCTCCGACGAGGCTCCACCGACAGATCCACCTGCGCCAGCGCTAGACCCACTGCATTCGTGGCACAGCAGGGCGGCCCGGCTGGTGTCGGGGCTGTTCGCCCCTGACGTGAGGCAGGGTGCAGCAGGGCGGCCCGGCTGGTGTCGGGGCTGTTCGCCCCTGACGTGAGGCAGGGTGCCGTGGGTCTGGGCGGCGGCGGCGCGACACAGGGCGCAGCGGGGCAGGCCGCCGGCCGCACGACCCAGGGCACCACAGGGCAGTCCGCCGGCCGTGCGAATGAGGCTGACGCAGAGGAGGCTAAGGAGGGCGAGGATGCGTCCACTCTTACTATCAGGTGATAAATGTGTCTACTCTTACTATCATTTATTTTTTTTCTTTCTAAAAACATAGTGATTTGATGGTTTGTTCTTGTAGGAGTCCACCAAAGAAGAGGGCCAAATCTGCCCACAGTTCTATTTTTCCTTTGAAGGAAGATGCACTGGCTGCATCCATGTCTTTTCCACCAAGGTTTGCAATTTATTACTTTCTCTAATTGTTGTTTGAAACTTGTCATAAATTCTAAATATGACTTTGCCCCTCTAGTCAAAACTTGGAAACAACAACTAGCAAAAAGAGAAATAGCGATGATTGTACTCCCGAAGCATCTAGAAGGTAATTAACACTAGTGCTGAAATTTTGTGTTACTATTAACAGCCACTTGGTTAGGAAACTAAATAGATGCTCTCTATCATCACAACCAAAGCTTGGAGATTTCAAGTAAGACTAAGGGAAAAACAAATAAATCTAGCTCTGGGCTATCAAAAAGGTATTTTTCCTAACTCTGATTTTTTTTCATTTGACTATTACATATTAAATTAACAATATCTGTGACTAAAAATGAACGTTTGAAGGTCAAGAAGTAGCTCAAATCAGCCGGAAGCACTTTCCATCGAGTATCCCTCACACATGGAACAACCTGTAAAGGCTAAGGTTACAAAGAAGGTAAAACCCATAAAGAAGAAGAAATTGCCAAGTACTAATAAGGATGTTAACACTTCATCAGTGCCACTTGACAGCCCATCCATGGGTACTAGAAGCAAAAAAATACAACCACCAAGCCCTGTAATGAGTACACCAAGCAAGAGAAGACTTAGCCTTTGATATGCATGTTCTCATGTTTGATGCCATGTACTGTATGTTTGCTTCACTTGGTTAATATGAACTTATTTGTGAACTTAGACATCTCTTATATGTGTGAACCTTGTTCAAGTATGACCTGAACCTATCCCCTTAATGTTTTCATCCATTTGATTGAAATCATTATGTACGTGTGCACTTGGAGTATGAATTTATATGCATTTGAAATGGTCATTGTGATGTCATGGGCAAATATATATGAAATATAATAATTTCATGCTTGAAAAAGTATTTTACTTATTTTGGAAGATTAATGATAATAGACGGCCACTAGTACAGAAAAGATCTTTAGGAACGCCTCCCTTTTTTATCAGAGGTGGATAAACTAGCACGCTGCCTATAACGTCGCCGGGGAGCACTGTAGCTCCATGACCGTCGCTGAAAATCCATTTTCAGGGGCGGTTCCATTAAGAAAATCCGCCTCTAAAAATGTATCCATTTTTAGGTGCGATTCTGTTAAGAGATCCGCCTCTGAAAATGCTATTTTCAAGGACGGTTGCTTATGTCAACCGTCTCTAAAATGAGTGATTTAAAACTTTGTTGTTGAAAGTTTTATCATTTAAGATTATTTATGAGCTAAAATATTGATTACAAGATTCGTATATATTAGTACAAATAGACAATATCATAGAACTAGACATAAGTGACTGCATGGTGCGGTGGTAGGGGAGGTATCGCGAGAGGGAGAGGTTGTGGGTTCGAATCCGGGTGTCGACACTTATTCAATATACAAGTGAAAAATATATCGTGTGAGATGTGGCTGGTCCCGATCCATTCGGGCTATATTAAAAATATTTTTTCTTATTTTTATTAGCCTCCAAATGATTTTTTTTAAAAAATGAAAATTATTTTTAGGGACGATTGACTTAAGACAACCGCCTCTGAAAATCACTTATCTTCACAATCGCTGGCATTGCAGCGGTTGGGCTGACCGTCTCTGAAAACCTATTTTACCCGCCTCTAAAGATGTTTTCTGTAGTAGTGAGCCTGAGATGCATGTACGACTCTACTGTACATTGCAGAAATGTTACATTTTGCTCTAGGGGTAAAAAAGTCATTTCACCTTGCTGTTAACACCGTCAACCTATGAAACTAACGGAAGGGCCAAATTCCCAAACAAAATTCAATTCAAGGCCAAATGACTAACTTCAATAGAAATAGGGCCAAGAAACTAAGCTGAACTTTTTTTAGGGCCAAGGGACTAATTTGCTCAATACGTTTTGCCTCTCCCATGTTACGCTCCTCTCTCCCACTCTTGTTTTAGTTACCTCCTCTCTCCCTCTAGTTTTCCTCCCCATCCAAATTTTGTCCCATGTCAATTATTTCCCTAAACCAAAAACCCCGTGATATTCTCACTTCCTTAGCCTAGAGATGGCAAGCATATTGTTTCCTTGATTTATTTCCTCTTGGATTCTTTCCTTTCAGCATGTTCCTAGTTTTCCTCCACACATCATTAACGTGAAACTAATGATCCATCCCAAAGTAATAAAGCCAGGTATCGTGGTTGATTGCTTTTTAGAGATTAGAAACTTAGTGAGTTCGCAAGGTTTCCTATTCATTCCTCTCCATTTCACCCCTCCCATTTCGCCCTATCAACAAGCTCCCCCACACTTAGCTCTTTGCTCGTCTAAAGTTTTAGGGCTAAGGTAAAGATCATGACCTTATTGATATGAAGCTAGCATATAAGTTATTCCACAACGTACCTAAAGATGTGAACTTTTTATAATGTCTAGCCTTTTCAACTTTCTCAAATGGTTCTCTCGAATCGCTCAAAGATGTATCACCCCTTACGAAGGCATATTTGTATTGCCTCTTCTTGATCCTACCATCTAAAAGGTTTTTGTGGAGTTCAAGGTATGGAATCATGAGGTGTACAATCAAATCTAGATGTACAAGTGTGTGGAATCATGTTTTGCAATGTAAAAAAATAGATTCTGTTGGAGAAAAAATAGTCATACAATCAAATCTAGATGTACAAGTGTGTGGATAAGTGGGTGGTGTATGAAGACTATATGAAATACTTCTTTTTGGGTATGATATTCCCCTCTTTTTATTTTGGAGAGAGTGGCTATCTTTTCTCATTCTTTCTTCTCTTTTTTTAATGCTGAAAGGAATGTTTTTCCTTGTGTTTGATTGGAGCATGTTACTTTATCCTATTTTGCATAGCTCATGCCTTTCTCCCTTTTGAATACATATTTGGAGGGTAATCAACTGGCATCATGGGGTATTTTATTTATTGAATGTATAGTGGATGGACGGATGGCATGTTTTTGCTTACTTTTAGTGTAGAATTATAGCTTATTTTTGGTGGAGTATTCATGATCTCGATTTTAAAAACAAGAAAAGAATCTAGCAAGGGTCACAACAATTAGACAAAACTCAATGCAGAAACAAGTAGCATATGTCGGTGTTTATAGCATGCAGATCACGTGGCTTTGGTATGTGGTTTCTCACCATCGAGGAGTTGTCTAACTATATATTTGTTTTTAAGCTTTTCAAATTAAAATCCCCAAGTGCTTACTTAGAAATGAATTAGCCTTCTCTTGTTTTTTAACTGCTCTTATCATGTCATATCTCGAGACTCAACAACTTAGATGTCATGATTTTCCTAGTGAATGTGTTCATAAGCAACGGGCAAATATGCTAGGAATAAACAATACGCAGGCCAATAATGTAAGTTCATGTTTCAAGAGATCAGGGGAGTTGTCTTTGTTTATAAAGGAGCTCAAATTTTAAGATTGTTTAAATCTGAACAGTTTTGAGCTTGGGATTCAGGGAGATTATTAAGAGTGAGCACTGATCATCACGTGTTCAACGCAGCTGCCATGGATCTGGCTCTGGCCTTGCTATATTTAATTCTTGTAAGGATGTTCTACTTTGCCATGTAAAATTACATGCCACATGACCTAGAAATTACATGTTACATTTGAATTCTACTGGATAGGTTGACATATATTAATGTTTACTTTGCCTACATGACCTAGAAATTGCATGTCACATGGTATATTTAATTCTTGTAACAATGTGCTACATTGCCAAGTAAAATTTCCCTGGTTACATTATCAGTCTTTTCATGAGGGAGCAACAATCCTTCAAGGATGGTGGAGGAGTGGAGTCACTTTATGTTTCCTATGATAATGATATTAGAGATGTCTGAGCACTCTGCTAAACATGCTTTAATGAAGTATATAGAGGTGAGACTGTAGGACAGACGGTTGTGAAGGTGAGAATAATTCCAATTGCTTAGTAAGCTTATAAGAATATTTCCATTTACAATTAATGTACAGTCTCCAGATAAACTCATCAATTACTGAAATGTTAAATAACTTTTCACTGGATAAATTTGGGTATTCCCTGGATAAATTCACGAGCTCATTTGCAAGCGCAAATGTTAAAACAATGAAAGTGTTGAAACATTATAATAGGTTGAGTTCTACATGATACATGTCAACAATGTAGACCTTTTTTTGTCTAGATAATTAAGTTAGCAAAGAATTTGGATCAGAGATAAAGCAAATTATCAGCAAACTCATTAGCTGCATGTGGTACCACTATATAGAGCATACATCACAGCAAAAACATTATATAACCTCAACTAGTGTTTTGACATATACAAACAATTAAGTGATTGTAAATCAGAACTCCACAATCATGCCATTATGGCTCAAGAATCTCATGCTGAATGAATAATCAAAGCAAAATAAAAAAAAACTTTCAGAAAAGAAGAGTAAAGGGCAAAACTGATCAATGAGATGCTACTTAAAAAACACGGTTAAAATAAACAAAACGAGAGGAGCCAAAAAGAACAATTGGTTAATAAATGCCTTTAAGGTCTGACTATGTTCTAAGCTATTCCCATGTGATCTGTGATGCTCTCCTTTCTTTCTTAAAAGGTATATCTGGAGCACAATTTCCAAATTTATCATGTAAAAACTAAAAAGCAATTTGCCAATTCAAATTGTGGGTCTACGTTTTTTTAATACAAAAATTCATATAAACACCCAAACTAACCAACATGCTAGCCTGCTACTAGCAACCAAATTAGAATTGTGAAATATATTATTGCCTATTATCTTCAGATTATGTGCTCATTTAGCCCTTGTTAAAGAAATTACTGAAAACTAATTTAATGAACCTATCGTTAATCATTGGCACCACGTAAAAAACATTTTTTAGCAATGGTTCGAATTTTTTGTAGGGGCGGCTGGTAATGGAGCCGCCCCTACAGTGGCGTGCTCGGCTGCCCAGACATCAGCCGCCCCTACAAATTGAACAGCAGGGGCGGCTGGTATTACGAGCCGCCCCTACAAATGGGGTCTGATTTGTAGGGGCGGCTCAATCACCAGCCGCCCCTGGAGTTGCTATTTGTAGGGGTGGCTGGTGATTGAGCCGCCCCTACAAATGACCCCGTATAAATGGCTCCGATTTGTAGGGGCGGCTCAATCACCAGCCGCCCCTACAAATGCCCCACATATATAACAACATCAACATCTTCTTCCTCCTCGGGTCACTCACTCCAACACATGAAAGAAAGGTGGGGAGGCTTTGGGCACCTCCCAAAAATTGCTCTACTAAGGGGGGAAGGTTTTGGTCTCAAATCCTTTGGTGGAGAGGTTGTAGAAGGTAAGAAAATGCTATGTCACACTTTTTTTAAGTTTTAATGGTTGGTTAGTGAGTAATTAGAGTTTTGTTTTTCTCTCTCTTCTATGGTGCTTGAGCTACTTATGAAGCAAATTAGACCCAAGTTTTAAATGTACTAGGGTAAATTGGAGAGGGGAACAAGATCATACCCTTATTTGGTCCATGTTTCTTGATTTTAGTGAACAATTAGTTAGTTTTATGGATGTTTCATGTGCATGTGGATCTAGATCTAGGGTTTGGTTTTTTATTAATTTCGTTTTTGTAAATTTATGTTTGATGAAATTGGACTAGGGTTTGTATGAAAGATATTGGGTAAAGTATAATTATTGCTAATTGTTGTCTTTGAAATTGTTTATTGTAATCAATAAATATCTATTTTAATTATTTATGGATAAATGGGTCATTAATTAATTTTCCTCTACCATGATGTGTTTGTATGCTTCATGTAATAATATTAGATTTATATTCATATATATCTGAAGTATATACAATTATTCTCAAGTAATTATTAATTTGATTCATTTTTATATATATCTGAATAAGTAGTCCTTTAATGTTTGTTTTGTTGTTGTTGTAAAAGATGGAGTATAGGAACTCTTGGATGTATGGTTCGTTAAGGTTCAAGGCAGGTTTCCGTGAAGAGGTGGATAAATTTATTGAAGCCGCAAAGAAGCATGCAACGATATTGAAAGAGAATAAGGATACAATTATTTGCCCCTGTAAAGATTGCAAGAACCATATGGCATGGACAGATGTGACTATCATCAGATCACATTTGATTATGCGAGGATTTGTTGAGGACTACACAGTGTGGATTCATCATGGTAAAACGGTTATTGTTAACGACGAGGATGAGGAGGAATACGACGACGAAACCATAGAATCCCTGTCCCAATATTCAGCAGAGCTTGATGCACGAATGGATTTCGAGTTTGGTAATGAACAAGGTGGTGATGCTGGTGGTTGGGATGGTAACGACGAAGGTGATGCCAATAATGATGGTGGAGCACGTGTCGGGGATGAAGATGATTTGGAGGACATGATTCGAGCCCTTGGACCAGAGATTTTACTAAATAGCCCGAAAGGTCTAGAAAATTTGGAAAGGGTGACAAAAGCATCGAAGGAGACTATGTATGGTGTTGAAAAGGGCTGTCCAACACATTGGACATTGCTACGTTTTGTGCTTGAGCTGCTCATCTTGAAGGCTAAGTACGGCTGGTCAGACTATAGTTTCAATGATCTATTGCATCTCCTGTCATGGGTGCTGCCACAACCAAACTCAGTTTCCACCAACACATACCAAGTGAAGAAGGTCATAAGTCCATTGACAATGGGGGTTGAAAAAATCCATGCATGCCCCAACCACTATATACTTTTTCATGGTGAAACGTTAAGTCACTGGATAAATGTCCCCGGTGTGGGGCCAGCCGGTACAAGAACAATGACCTTTACGGTGGGGACGAACCCTCCACGGGGAAAAAGAGGAATAAGAAGGGTACAAAAAGGTGGTACAAGAATCTCAGTCCCTAGAGGACACTCCATTAGGCAATGATGCAAAGCAGAGAAGAATTCCTGCCCTGGTAATATGGTACCTGCCAGTGACCGACCGCTTGAGACATATCTTCCTAAACCCTAAAGAAGCCGCACTCATGACATGGTGGGATGATGAGCGCAAGGTGGATGATGATAAGATTGCACACCCGGCTGATTGTAGTCAGTGGCAAAGGTTTGATGAGAAGCACAAAGAATTCAGCGATGACCCAAAGAATGTACGGTTTGGCTTGAGCACCGATGGAATGAATCCCTTCAATGAGAGGATGAGCGACCACAGCACATGGCCAGTGATCTTGACCATGTACAACATCCCAACATGGTTGTGTCAGAAGAGAAAGTACCTTCTCCTCACTATTCTTATTTCTGGCTCTAAACAACTAGGCATTGATATAGATGTGTTCCTCGAGCCCTTGATGCAAGAAATGGAGAGGCTATGGAGGCATGGGGAGCAGATGTACGATGCATTCCGAAAGGAGGACTTCATATGTAGAGCAATAATATTTGTTACTACCAATGATTACCCCGTGTTGTTTGCTTTGTCTGGACAGATCAAACGGAAGACGGGATGCTTGGTTTGCTTGGATGGTACTACATGGGTTTACCTGGATGCATCCAAGAAGATAGTTTACCTAAGGAACCGATGCTTCTTAAAGACAAGTCCAAGTACCGCAGCAAATTGTTCTTTAGATTTTATGACAACGCCCTAGAGATTGAACCCCCTCTGAAGAGACGTCATAACGGAGAACACGTGTACAGAATGGTGAAAAACATACGTGTCGTCTATGGAAAGAAGAATACGGATGGGACGAATAAAGATAGAAGCACACCTCCTGTCGAAGGCGTACCTTTCAAGAAATAATCGATCTTCTTTCAGTATCTGCCTTATTGGCCAAACTTGGAGGCCCCCCATGCCATTGATGCTATGCACGTGTAGAAGAATGTCTTTGAGAGTCTCATTGCTACCTTGATGGACACAGGCAAGTCAAAGGATGGTCTGAAAGCACAGAAAGACATGGTGCAGCTAAACGTGATGCCACAACTTCACCCGGTATCTGAGGCTAATGGAAAATACACTCTGCCTGTGGCATGCTTCAACCTAACACCAGACGAGAAGAGAGATATATGCACTTTCCAGAGGGGGATCAAAGTCTCGACTGGGATTTCAGCAAATGTGAAGAAGCTAGTGTCGATGAAGGACTTGTCAATAACACACTGTAAGGCTCACGATTGCCATGTGATGCTGACAGTGTTTCTACCTATTGCAATCAGGGCTATAAAGCCAGAGTTCTTGAAAATGGCCATCACCTGCATGTGCTACTTCTTTTCGAAGATCTCACAGAAGACGATTAGCAAGGAAGAGCTGAGTGACCTACATGAATTTGTGGTGGAGACACAAAATCAACTGGAGATGTGTTTACCTCCTGCTTTTTTTGATATAATGCCACATCTCATGATTCACATGGTTCATCAAATACAGGCGCTTGGCCCTTGCTACTTGCATGAAATGTGGTCCTACGAGCGGTTCATGTCGGTTCTAAGTCGATACGTGCATAATCGAGCATACCCAGAGGGCTCCATAATAGAGGGTTATAGTACTGAAGAAGTCATCGAGTGCTGTCAAGAGTACCTAAAAGTACAGAAAGCGATTGGTAAACCCGATTCTCATCACAAGGGTAGGCTGGCTGGGAAGGGCACCAGTGGTAGAAAAGTGTTCATCGACCATGATTACAAAGAGGTGAGTCGGGCGCATTACAGTGTCTTGCAGAGTACACAACTGATGCAACCGTATATTGATGAACACTTGGCTATCATTATGGTGGAGAGAAATGGCTGTTCGGATGATTAGGTCATGAAACAACACAAGCAACGACTAACTACATGGTTGAAGGACCAAAACATACCGCCTGGAGAAACCATAGACTCTATTACCATCAGTAGGTTGGCGGATGGGCCATCGAGACAAGTGACATCTTGGAATGCTTATGACATCAATGGGTATACGTACTATACCCACGCAAAGGATAGTAAATATGTGAATCAAAACAGCGGCGTTCGAATAGAGGCTCTCAATGGATTAGGGCGAAAGATCCAATACTTTGGCATCATTGAAGAGATATGAGAACTTGACTATGGAAGGGATATAACAGTGGCCTTGTTTCTATGCTGCTGGATCAAATAACACCAACTGAACGAGATCGGATTGAGAGTCCTGGACCTCGAGAATCTAGGCTACCAAGATGACCCTTGGGTGCTTGCTTCACGTGTCGCACAAGTTTTCTATATGTCTGACCCACAAAGTAACCTCCCCCAAAGAAGAAGACAAAGCACGTGGTTGCCTCCGGGAAACAACACATTATTAGAGTTGATGGCGGGGACGATGTTGAAGCTTACAATAACTACGATGAGATGCCGCTATTCACAGACTTTCTTAAGAAGATCAGTGTTGTGGAAAAGAACCTCCCCAAAGACATAATGCCATGGGAACGAAAAGGTGTCAAAGGGAAAGTCGTTACAGCGGGCTAGCTAGTTGTTGAACGTGGAGTGTTTGTGTAAGTGTGTGTTTGTAAGACTTCATTTATGCATGCGTGTGAGACTATATATTTATGTACGTGTGTAAGACTACATATTTTTGTATGTGTGTGAGACTACATTTTATGCATGTGTGTGAGAATACCAAGATTTTCAACCATTAAATGATTTCAGCTGAAAAAGTGTTGAATATCAAAGTTGTATAACTCATCAAGATCTACAACTTTTATTTTGATCATTTCTTCATCTGACAAAGTGATAGTAAACATTGTTCACAAATCAATGTTTCTCGTATAGTTCATGAAACTATGAGTCATATGTGAATTTATGAACAATGTTTCCTAATACTTTGTCACATAAAGAAGTGACCAAAATAAAAGTTGTAGACAGTGAGTAGTTCAACAACTTTTATGTTCATGACTTTTATTGTTGAAATCATTTAAGGTTTCAAAATCTTGTTTGAAGTTGCCATTTAGTGAAATTCAAAATTTCAACTATTCAAATTTGGTCAAATGAAAATATGATGAAAATAAAAGTTGTACATATTGATGAGTTCTACAACTTTGGTATTCATGAGTTTTTCATCTAAAATCATTTACTCTTTCAAAATATTGTTTCAAGTTAAAATTGTTTGAATTTCAAAATTTGAATCGTTCCAACAAAGTCACATGACAAGATGACCAAAATAAAAGTTGTACATGTCAATGAGTAATACAACTTTTGTGTTTACAACATTTTTATTTTATTTCATTTAATGTCATAAAATTGTAGTCGAAGTTTTAAAATTCAAATTTTTAATTTTTGTTTTTTTGTTTTCTATATTGTTTTGACTATAATTGTTTATATATATATATATTTCTTCATATATAGAATAATACAAAATATTATATTTGTGCATATACACAATTTTTTATATTAATTTGTGTTTTTATGATATAAAAAATATAGAATTTATAATTTAAAAAATAGAAACTATTTGTAGGGGCGGTTGGATCAGGAACCGCCCCTACAAATGCATTTGTAGGGGCGGTTCCTATTTGTAGGGGCGGCTAGATTAGAAACCGCCCTTACAAATAGTCCCAAGTATAAATAGGAGGGCGCACGGGAGTCAGACTATCTAGGCATTGTCTTCTTCCTCCGACGCCGTCAGCTGCCCCTCTGCGCCTTAGGGGTTTCCGCCCGCCACGCCACGCCTCCCGCACCGCCCCCCGCCCACACCGGCACCCGGCGTCCCCAGACCGGCCCGGGCGCCGCCCCGGCGCCTAGGGTTTCCGCCGCCACGCCGCCACATCGTCCCGCGCCCAGACCTGCCCACGGCACCCGGCCATGGCGTCCCTCCTCAGAGACGCCGACGACCAGGCTCCCGGCGCAAGCGCCCGGCCCGGCGTCCCGCCCAAGACGCCGACGACGACGACGCCTCGACGACGCCCGCGCCCGCCCCCCTTCACGCACCAACGACACACAGTGCGGTGAGAAGCGGTGGAGGATTGCCACGATGGCCAAGTCGGTGATCTCCCGCTCTCTCCTCGTGCCTTTCCCTCTCTGATTTATGGATTAGAAAGTAGCAAACAAAGTAGCTATTCTCATGTGATACTGTTATTTACTTTTGTTGGTTATCATGAGATTGATTGCCTGGGTTGAGTCATCCTGGATTGCACAGTGGGTTGAGTCATCCTGGTTCAGTTTCATTCCTTTGCCCTTGTTAGTTTCTTGCGGATGTGCTTGTTGGATTCTAATTTGTTGTCTTACTTATCCTGATGCTTGGGATCACCAAGATTTGGTATTCCTGATAAGTTTTATCATGATGATGACCAATAATGTGTATCTGTCTTGGTTATTTACTAGATCTTAGTATCTCACCTTGCTGGTTTGCACTTGATGCTAGATGTTTGTTGACATCTGAGATTTGAGATTGGTATGTTGGCTTGTTTAGGATTTACGTTGCATATGGGAATTGTTGCAGTAAATATGGTTTCTGGTAAAATGTGTACCTATATTTATTGTTTTTTTGTTAGAAGCCTTGGTTTACTTTGATTGCTTTGTCAACAGATGCATTTCAATCTTCTTCGCTAGTTGGTCGGTCCTTTTTATTTGCATCTTTTTTTACTCATTCTTATTATCATTGAGTCTTCACTGTTATTAGTGGTGTGTAGAATAACTGTTATTTATCTGTGCATGTTTTCCAGTATTCATGTCATTGATACAAGTACCTTTACTCCTATTTGGTACTTGGGCATATATCATCAGAAATATGCTTTGACCCAATTTTTACTGCCTACATATATTTAATTGTGCTACAATAATATTCTGCAATCTTCGTACTGAACTAAATAATTATGCGATATATTTGCACTTAAAGGTTTGCAAGATCAGTGTGCAGTTATCAAAACTGTTATACTTGATATTGCAATACTCTGAAAAAGAATATAGTCTCTAAGTTTAATAGTTTATATGCTTTATGTATTAAACATCATATGTTGTACTACATATGCCTGTGCTAGATGCCTACCTGCTTCTTTGAGATGCGCTTGCTCTTAGCATGTTCTGCTAGGCTGTGAAATTTGTAATGAAACTGGGAATCACGGTACTATCTTGTTTTTTGAATGCACACATTTCACATATTGACCAACTGCATCACAAAGGGCTAGCTATACTATATGCATGGAACTTTTCAACTGCAGCTAGTACTGTTTGGTCTTAGTTCTCAACTCTGAAGGAAAGCCACCTTTCAGTTAGCTTGCTTTGTTAAGTTTATTAAACAGTTCTGACCCCCTTCCTATTGGCATTAAATTTCTTTGCTTTGTTCTGTTTACCAAGCTGTTTCAGGTGTCGATCTATAGCATGTTTTTTAGTACTCAATTACACATGAAAACTGAGCACATTTTACTGCTCAAAACAATGAATTTGACACAGATTTAATTTGTCTTTCTCATTCTGATTCTGCTAGACCTAGATGTATACATATGTCACCAATTTCTCCTGAATATGGTAGAACTGTATTGTTAGTTCTTCTCCAGTTCATGCATAGTTCAGTGATGAGAAACAGGAGGTGTTCAGTTCATGCATAGTTCTAAGCTACTTAATAAAACAAAAATATAGTTCTTCTCCAGTTCATGCATAGTTCTAAACTAGTTCATGCATAGTTCTAAGCTACTTGATAAAACAAAAATATAGAGCTGCCCCAGGATTTATTACACGCTTTTGCTGCTTTGCGGTGATCTGGCTGGCCTGCCCCTCGCCCTTTGGCTTGCCTATTCAGCTCTGGCCACATCAACTCGCTGCTACAACGAGCACCATCTACGAGAACCCTAGAGCACAGCCCTCTCCCCCACATCCTACTCCATGGTGCAACTTGAGTCAGTTAGTGCAACTTGCAAGAAGGCTCACTGTTTTTAGAAATGCCCACTACTTTTAGATATGTGCATTGTTGCTTGAGCTTGTTTAGATATGACAGTGAAATAGTGGGCAATGCAGCCATCAGCTTGTGTGCTTATTTGCTGTATTATTAATTCCAGCATGAAACTTAGATGGCTCTTGAACTCTTGAAAATAGACTGTTTTATATATGCCAACTCTTTTAATATATGCTTATATATGCCCACTGTTTTATATATGCACAGTGAGTCTTCTTGAAAGTTAATAAATCATATTTCCTCCATTGCTCATTTAAACTGTCAACAAATTGGCTTTATTTCCTATCACATTGTCAACATGGTACTACTGATGCTTGTATTCTATCACATTGTTCTTATTAATGGCTTTATTTCCTAGAACACATTGGCTGTTCTACTACTACTATACTACTGTCCTACTACTACTGCTATTCTACTACTACTCTATACTACTCTAGTGTTGACTGCTGCTCTGCCCTCTTCCCTATACACTTAGAAACTACTACTGGTACTAGCTGGCTGCTAGCTACTCTACTTGCTGCTAGCTACTCTCCTACTACTACTAGCTGGCTATCTAAGTTACCAGATTTTGATCTGCAGGGGTCTTCCAACCATGTGGCAGCAGTCAACTATTTTTTGGCTATTTTTCCTATCCTCTATGTTTGGGAAGCAGCAGCTGCTTGTTTTTACACCTTTTCCTCTCTATGTTTGTTAAGCAGCTATTGCTTTCTTTTTGCCAAATCTCCCCTCTCCTCTCCTCTCCTTTGTTTTGCCGATGATGAAATTGTCTAAGTTCATACATTATATGGAATATGAGCTGATGATCAAGAACTTGTGAGGAACTTGGCATCATTAGCAGCCGCCCCTACATTACCTTCTCCTCTCTTCTCTGTTATGATGCCTTGATGCTCTAAGTTCAAGATCAGACGATGATTGACATGTTTCTGAGGCCTCTACTACTGCTACTTCTCATTTTTTTGGCATATTGTTGTTTTATAGGACTACTTTGTTTTATAGACATTTTTTATTTCTTATACCTTCTAAGGCTTTTTCCCTAAAGCATACTTTCTTGCATCTATTAGAACAAAGCGCGAAATAATGTCGTGGACACCAGACAGTGTAGCTCGATGCCCCGAGCATGATGAGCAGCCAACCCTTGAGGAGCAAGCACTAGAGGACCAGCTTACTCAGGAACAGTTTGATAATGAGGTAGAAAAGGATCTAGAAGTGATGCTTACTCAGGAGCAGTGTGACGAGGAGGAAGGCCCTGAAGGAGAGGCTGCTGAAGGCGAAGAAGAAGAGGATGATGATGATGACTCAGAAGAGGGATATGTAAGTCCCAAGGATCCTTTCCCACGTGAAGCCAGAAGGAGGCCAACGGAGGAAGATTTGGACAAGGACTTTGACCCAAACGAGGAGGTAGGGAAAAAGCCTTAGCTTGTAAATTTTGCTAAAGCTTTGGCTGTGTTACCTCTGCTAACACTTTGACATGTCGTATATATAGGTCCCTCCTAAAACTCGGAAAAGACAACGTCGACGTCCGCGACATCTCGCTGGACAAGACGGGGTAGAGGAAAGGAGAGCAGAGGCAATAGCCACAGAGACGGATCACGATGCCTCTGCTCCACAACCTGAAGACACAACCACGACTACCAAGCCTAAGAGGAAATGAGGGGATAGAAAAGGAAATCTATATCTAGATAAGGCATGCTATGTGATAACAGAGGTCAGGCTAGCAGGGGAGGTCCTTGAGCCAAAGGAATTAAGAGGATGATTCCATAATGTGATTGGGGCCCTAGTAAGAGATAAATTGAACCCAGCAATCCCTAACTGGAAAGAGGTACCACAGAACAAAAAGAATGAACTATGGGATAGGCAGCTGAGGGTCAATTTTAGATTTCCGGAGGGTAAGCACGAACTGGTAAAAAATGCTTTCAGGATAATGGGAGAGGCATTCCGACGTTGGAGGTCGGAGCTCAACACGAAGTATATCCAAAAGGGGTTAACTCCCTTCAAAGAGTTTGACAAAATAACTCCTAGTCAATGGGAGGAGCTCGTGCTCAAAAGACTAAACTAGAGGCATTGGAGTTCAGTGCCCGTAACACCGAGCTAGCGAAGAGGAACAAACACCACCATCATCTAGGCCCCGGTGGCTACTATGCCAAGGAAGAGCAGTTTAGGAAGATGGACGAAGAGGCCGTAGCTGCTAGGAATATCGATGTGACGAATTTGAAGGTATGCTCAAGGAACTGGATATATGCGAGGAGTACAGAATCATCCGGCAGTAATCTTAAGTTTGATAAGCCGGAGACCCAAGAGGCGGTATCAAGGATACTGAAATATGCTGAAGACAAGGAGAAGGGCTCATTCAATCCTTCTAGAGAGAGGGACGAGCTTAGCCTTGGCTTGGGAAACAAGGAGCACACAGGACGCACCAGGGGGCTAGGGAAAAGGATGACCTAGAATCAAGGATTCGAAGAGGACAGGCACATGTACAAGAAACATGGCCGAGACTGAGAGACTAGTCTTGAGCTCCAAGTGAAGGCTCTAATTGCGAAGGCGCTGGAGGAGCAAGGATTGTCTACGGAGCCACGAATATTAGTGATGCCGCCGAGAGAACTGGCATCAGTTGGCATCCCTCCGAAAGTTCCTAGCAGTCAAGGTTCCACTACAGCCACAACCCCCGTCGATCGCATACGGGAACCAACTAGTTGCACCTTGGTGTTTCTCAGCGGCCGGCAAAACACTGTGATGGAGGTGGCAATGGGTGTGGCACATCCTCCTGGTGGCTTACACCGCAATAATAAGATATCGCCGGACTACAATAGGGTCGAGGTGCATACCGTGAAGCCCGAGTTCATGCAGTGGAGGATAGACTACACAACTTCCGAGGGGCTGGTGTTACTCGGAGACGTTATTGGGTAGTTCATCCTCTGGCACAAACGGGACATTATATTGACTGCTTCTTCGCCGCCTCCCCCTCTCCCAAATTTGGAGTGAGTTGTTGAGGTTAGGGAGATATTTTCACCGTCTCGTGACCACCACATACCTGAGATGCCACATTCTTCCCCGCCTCCTAGCAAGCAAGTGCCTGATGAGATGCCACAACCTTCTCTAGCTCGTACCAAGCAAGTGCATGATGAGATGCCACAGTCTTCTCAACAAGCACAGCCGATACATGAACAACGAGTGCCTCCTGAAGAAGGTGATGCACAAGAAGATGAGGACAAGCCTGAATGGAAACTTTGAAAGAAGATTCCAATCAACATAAGGCCAGTTTATGTTCTAGTGAAAGACGTCTTGTCGGTGTCCAAGTGGTATTCCCATGACCAGTTCAAGCCTAAGAACCAAGTTAAAAAAGTCCCATCACGGGGTTCTGAGGAGGCCGTAACTAGCAAACTCCACCAAATTGCAAAGCAGTATCCAAATGTTGATGACATCAAATGGTCAAAGGATTGCCCAAAAACATATGAAAGAGGCAAGCCCTTCCTACCAAATCAGGACATCCAGCGCCTACCACTTGGAATGAGAAGGTTCCATGATTGGTACTTGCGTGTTCTCCCAATGAGCATAGATCTCGTACAAGCATGCTTCCCCACCGGCACATTTGGAAGCCCAGCCGGGAAAACTGTCTTTGACTTCAATGACATGCACACATGCTTTCACCTAGGAGAAATGGAGATGAATCTAATTCGCACGTGGTGCCTTTAGTCCTTGTCCTCCCGATATGATATGAATGTAATCTTTGAATTTTGTTGTAACTAACCCACGCCGTGATTTGTAGAATGCAAGTGCACATTGTCAAACAAATGCCAAGTGTGAAAGCCGGGTATGTAGACCCTCAAGCTATAGCCCAAACAAATTTTAATTACCCTAAACGGTGGACACTAGATGCCAAAGAGCCAACTGCTGCAAAGACTCTTTGGGAGAAAGAGCGCATCCGTACGGCGAAACTAAAGGAAGAGTCCCTTAAGGTTGCGGCACACATTGCTCTGGCTTTCAAAAATCTACAACAGCACTCTACTATATGGCTACCATACAACTTCGAGTAATGTCAGGTACCATAAAAAGGGGTCCCCTAAGCAAGAGCCAAAAACATCGCTTAGACCCCGTAAAAATCGAAGCCAAGGGACAACTACCGACAAACCCCCACCTTATCCAAGGCTCGGCTAGGCCATCTGGCCCACCTCGAACAAACATCCAAGCTCACTCGAAGTGGGCTCAGCCCAAAATGGAACTACGAGGCCTCGGACGAGGTACCGATTCTCCGCCTCGCTTGAGGCCCCACTCGTAAGGCCTCGGACGAGGTACCGATTCTGTGCCTCGCTCGAGGCCCCGCCCATAAGGCCTTGGCCGAGGTACCGATTCTCCGCCTCGCTTGAGGCCCCGCCCGTAAGGCCTCGGACGAGGTATCGATTCTCTGCCTCGCTTGAGGCCCCGCTCGTAAGGCCTTGGACGAGGTACCGATTCTCCGCCTTGCTTGAGGCCCCGCTCGTAAGGCCTCAGACAAGGTACCGATTCTCCGCCTAGCTCGAGGCCCCGCTCGTAAGGCCTCGGACGAGGTACCGATTCTCCGCCTCGCCCAAGGCCCCGCCCGTAAGGCCTCACACGAGGTACCCATTCTTCGCCTCGCTCGAGGCCCCGCCTGCAAGGCCTCAGATGAGGTACCGATTCTCTGCCTCGCTCGAGGCCAGCTTGGCAACAACCCCGTCACCTCCGCCTCGATCGACTTCTCGGACAGGATGTCACGTCCAACTAACACGTTCAACCACTCCTGCGACATTAGCCGAATGATGGCTCGACACAGCAGAGTGGCCGACGAGACATGCGTAACATCGACACCATGCCGCCCAAGACGAGACGAGGCAGGGGTTACCGGATGCTGTGCTCGGCATTGCGCCATGACTGACGCCCGTGCTTTACTGTGCTACCTAACCCCTGCTCCGAGGACAGCACGGCGTGGAGAGTTAGGCCCGGGTCCCTGTAGCCTCAGAATCAGTGTACAGGACCAACTGCTCCCTCCGAGCTTCGGCTTTCCGCTTCGGGGTCTCGGCAGCCTCGGGGTTCATGCCCGCTGAGCCCCCCATAATGGTTTGGCCTCGGCACTGACTGGGCCTCGACTCTCTTCGTCGACAACATACAGCGACCAGCACGTCGTCTGCAGTATGCACCATATCCTGCGCCAAGCCATAGGAGCTTCCACGTCACATAGGATCGGGCGTAACCGGCGCGTCGCTCCAGTGCATCAAGGACAAGACCGCTCCATCAACCATGCCACCACAGTGACGAGCTACATGGCTTGGCATACCGCCTCCGCTCACAAGACGCCGCGTAGCGAACACATGTATCGCCCCTGTCCCCCTTCAACTATAAAAGGGAGTGACCGGGGCCATTTCTAGAGGGGCAAAACACATAGACGCTCACACGAGAAACACACGCGCAAGCAACGTGCAACACTCTGTAACACGCATGCTCCCTCGCTGCCTGAGATCAACATCTCAAGCAACACACGCGCTCCACGCAGAGACTTGGGACTAGCTCCCTCTCTCGCCTAGCTTGTAAACCCCTACTACAAGCACCTCGGTGCAAGGAATACAAGATCGATCTCTTAGACTAGACGTAGGGCACCTATTGCCTGAACTAGTATAAACCTTGTGTCTCTTTGCATTACCATCTGGAACTAGGGGCACGCAGTACATTTTCACTTGTTGGTTGAGGGCTCACTGGTCCAAAACACCGATAGTTGGTGCGCCAGGTAGGGGCGGTACTGCGTGTCAGCTTCATCATCCCAACAAGTTTCGAATGGCAGACCCCATGCGACCACTTCGTCTCGGCACGGTGATCTGGTTCAGGAGCCTAGAGTTCATGTCTCTAGGATCTTAGTATGATATGGTACTCCTCACACCCAGAGCCCCACCGATCGACGACAACATCACGGACCAGCAGCCTAGGTACAGGCGGTGCCCAAGCCACCGCTCTCGTCGCGCTAGCCAAGCACGATGCGGGTGGAACCACCCCAACACCGCGTGAGCTCAGGGCGATGCACCGCGCTCCGATGGTATCCCATGCCCGGCTGTTGGTACGGAGTCCCTGGTTGGGGACATGTCTAGCTTAAGCCTAGGCAAGGGAAAGACGCCGGTGGCACGCAGCGACGCCCCATCATCAAGCTCTGTCCCGCCACCTCCTGAGGAATCGACTCTGGCAAAGCAAAGCCCGGTGATGGCACCATCCCCGTACCCCTTCGGGTTTGGCAACACTGTCGCCGCCTACGCTTCTGCCTATGCTTCTGCTCACGCGGAGCCCTCAGGATGCCACCAACGCTTCGCCCTCGACCTCGACGCCACGATCTCGACCCACACCCACGCGGACTCCTTAGAGGAGGACAAGGTGTGGGCCGGAGCGGACTTCTCCGGGCTTCATGACCCTAAAGCCATGTGCCGCTTCCTGGCCGCGAGCGACTACTGCTTCGGCTACTCCGACTCTGACGACGAAGGCACTTACGATCCCACTCGTGAGTGCTTCTACGTTGAGTTCGGGATGCCGAGCGTGGGCGATGAGGACGAAGGGGCAGGTAGTCGCTGCCCACCCTGCGAGGGGGTAGGCGACCCCGCACCTCCATGCATCGAGCCTCCGACAGCGTGGGACAAGAACCCCGCCCACGAGGAACTTCGACGCCTTGACCTAGAGCAGCTCTGTGAGCTCTAGGCCAAGGTCGAGCAGGACCGACTCCTTCTGCAGCAGCTCCGAGACACCCTCGAGCAAGAGCAGCGGGGTCGCGGTGATGGCGGACCAGCCCGGCGGAGGGCTCACGACGTCAACCACTGCATCATCAACGATGTAGGGGGCGAGCAACCCCCTATCTTCAATCGCGCTAGCCAGAACGTCACGACAGTGGCGATGCTACTCCGGACTATGCCCGAGCCCTCTACCACAGAGGGGCAACTAGTCCACGGAGAGCTCTGAGACCTCCTCGAGACCACCACGGTACAGCAGGTCGAAAGCTCCACCTCTAGACGGCGTGGAGGCGCCTCAGAACTACCCACGGCATCGCCTCGGCAGGGTAGAGAGGCCTTGGTTCATCCTGAGCCTGCTCGGGCACCAACGGCCAACATGGCCCCCTCGGTGCACGATCGCCTTAGCGACCGACGCGAGGCACAAGGCGACCACGATGTGGTCAGCAGGCGATGGTGCCACGACAATGAGGGGCCCACCCGAGGCTACCACCCGCATCGAGGCGGTCGCTATGATAATGGGGAGGACCGCAATCCTTCTCCTGGGCCACCTGGCCCTCGGGTCTTCAGCAAGGCCATCCGCGGCGCCCACTTCCCAGCCCGGTTTCGCCAACCGGCTAACCTCACAAAGTACAGCGATGAGACCAACCCCGAGCTGTGGCTGGCCGATTACCGCCTGGCTTGTCAGTTAGGCAGCGTGGACGATGACCTGCTCATCATCCGCAACCTCCCCTTATTCCTGTCAGACTCGGCGCGAGCCTGGCTCGAACACCTCCCTCCCTCACAGATCCACAACTGGCGTGACTTGGTAAAGGTCTTTGTTGGGAATTTCCAAGGCACATACGTGCGCCCCGGGAACTCCTGGGACCTCAAGAGTTGTCGCTAGAAGCCGGACGAGTCTCTCCAAGACTTCATCCGACGCTTCTCCAAGCAATGCACCGAGTTGCCCAGCATCGGCGACTCAGAAATGATCCAGGCATTCCTCTCCGGTACCTCCTGCCGAGACCTAGTCCGAGAGTTAGGCCGGAATGTGCTGACCTCGGCGGCCGTGCTCCTCGACATTGCCACCAACTTCGCCTCGGGTGAAGAGGCTATCGGGGCCATCTTGCCCAACAACGACGCCAAGGGAAAGAGGAGGGACGAGGTCCCCAGGGCCTCAGCCCCCCACCACCCCAAGAAAAAGAAAAAGGGTCGCCAGGGGAAGTAGGAGGTCCTCGAGGCCGGTCTCGTCGTAGCCATAGATCGCAAGAATCCCTGAGGCCCTGTCAGAGGCCCCAGGCTCTTCGATGACATGCTGAAGAAGCCCTGCCCTTACCACCAGGGCCCGGTGAAGCACACCCTCGAAGAGTGCACCATGCTCCGACGTTACTATGCCAAGCTCGGGCTCCCCTACGATGATGCCAAGAAGAAGTGCACCGGCGACAGGGACAACGATAAGGACGATGGGTTCCCCGAGGTGTACAACGCCTTCATGATCTTTGGCGGGCCTTCAGCGTGCCTCATGGCATGTCAGCGAAAAAGGCTAGCCGAGCCACGAGACGGCCTACGCCTCCGGGCTATGGCACTCCCTCACCACCTTTTCCCCGAGGGGCAGCTTAGGTTCCGAGGAAGTTTTTTGCAAATGATATGTTCAGGAACGAAACAGAGGGCAAAGGCTTGGAAATAAAATAAAAAATGATTAAAAAGCGTATACACACGAGTACTTTAAAAGGCCTCGACGGCCACCAGCGTTATGATATGGTAACATAAGTCCTAATCTATTTACATGGCCCCTTTCGCCCAGGTCAGAACTCAGGGTCGCCAGTGTCGGCGGTCGGCGCAGGAGGAACCACCTCCTCTTCGAACAGCTTCGCCAGCGCCGCGCCGGGGCCCTCAGCCGCCTCCACCAGCTTCGTGACCTCCTCATCGGCCTCCTCGTCGTCCTCGGCCAAGACGTAACCGTCGCAAATGGCCTCGAGGTCGATGCCAGCATAGTGCGAGGAGACGACGGCTAAGGCACGCTTGACACCCGTGTGCAACGCCCCCCAGAGTCGCTCGTGCACTTGGCCGCTCAACGTGATCAGGCAGCTCCCAAGGGAGCTGCCCGACTTGACCCCCTCAACCTCCAGGGCCTCACAGGCAGTACGGGCGGTGCTCTGCAGCGCATTATGCTCACCAATCTCGGCCTCAAGCACCGCCTGTACTTCAATAGAGGCCTCAGCTGCCCGGGAGACCTCCTTCTCCAACCCTGCGCCAAGACAAGCGGGATGGGGTTAAGCACAAAAGGAAATAAGCCGAACAGGGGCGAAGGCCTACGGGACTCACCCTTGGCTTTCTCTTTCCATCCTTGGACCTCGACCTGGTAGGCCACGGCCACCTTGAGGGCCTCCGCTAAGGCACCTTTCGTCAGTAGGTGCGTGCCCTACTCCGCCCCTAGCTGTGCGGTGATGGCCTTGGCAGAGACCTCCGCTTGTTCGGCCCAGGACCTGAAGGTGTCCCGCTCACTGGCCACCCGAGTCAACTCCTCCTCCAGCTCCTTTATCCGCGCCGCCAAAGGGGTGGCCTGCTCCCGGGCAGTGACCGCCTCGGCCTTCATGTCAGCACAGCGAAGGCGGAGGTCCTCCACCTCCACGCTCCGCGCCGACAGAAGCTCGTTGGCACTGGCAAGCAGGTCCTTCTACTGCCGGAGCTAGTCCCAGACACCCCTCTCCCACCGAAGGAACAACGACTTCCTAAGGGACCGGGCCTCGAGCTCCTGGATAGGAAGAACAGACGTTAAGCACTGCGAGAAAACTCAGGAAAAGACAACACAGTACAATAAAAGGAGGCGCGTACCTAGGCAACACCGGGCAGGTCATCAGCCACAATGAACAACGCTGTCTGCAGCGATCGCTCCGCCAGCCGGCGGTATTGCTCGAAGGAGTCCCAACGCCCCCCCTCGGCCGCGTCCTCAAGGGCAAATAGAGGTTCCCCTCAGGGTTATCCCAGCTTCGCCACAAGACACGCGGGCTATCCCACTCGCGGGGCTTGGATTCTACCCAGACGAGGGCCGAGTTCCCTCGCCAGAGGTCGGAGCTGGCTGCTCCGCGGTGCTAGCCGCCTCGACGTCCGCCACCTCCTTCCCCCGGGAAGTATCGTCGGAGGAGATCGAATGGACCTCCACCTCCCGGGTGCCCCCCTACGACGACAACGGGTCTTGGACCAGGGGCGGTCCTAAAGCTCGCCCCGCCTCCGTCTCTGCTTCCTGGGCCGCCGGCTTCGCCACGCCCACGCCGGCCTCCGCCACCGCAGCCTCGGTGGTCTCGGGGGCTCCAGCCTCTGCCACCTCGGCCTCGGTCCTAGATGCCCCGGCCTCCGTCGCCTCGGCCTCGGAGGTTTTAGAGGCCTCGGCCTCACCCTCGGTGGCCTCTGCAACTGAGGGTTCCTCGGCTTCGTCTGACTCGTGGGCCTCGGCCTTGCGGGACGTAGGCGCCTCGTCCCCCGCTCGCTTCATGGCCGCCTCAGTAACCTCTCCTTGGGCGGCCGCCACCCATTGGGCGGTGGAGCTCGTGCTCACCTTGAGCGCCTTATGCGGCGCCAGGACAGGCACTTCCGCCTGACGCTTCCAGCTGAAGGCAAAACACTCACTTGGTCAGCATACGACCAGAAAATGAGCAGGAGACGCTACGAACTCCGCTGAAAAAACACTCACCTCGAACGGGGACACAACTGCTTCGGCACTGCGTCCCTCCTCCTCTGCAACGGTGGTGGCGGCGGTGGTGGCATGGCCTCTGTGTCCGCCGGTGCTGGCCGGCCTTCACCGGACTCCGGCGCCCCCTCGACCCTCTGTGGAGGTGGTTGCGTCGCCCCTGCCGTCGCCTACTCCACCTCCGCCATCGAGCCCACCGGGCTGACGGCGCGCTTCCCTAACGCCTATACCTCGGGCGTGTTGGCCTCGGCCCCGGGGCGGGCGATCGCTGGCCCTGAGGCGTCCTCTCCTCCTCCTCCTGGAAACACCGAGCTACTCGCCGATGCCCCGAGCACCGTCCCCCAAACGTCAGGGAGATGGTCCAAGGTACCCCACCCCGCCTCGCTCTCGTCGTCACTCGAGGAGTCCGACAGCGACGGTGACAGAGATGGCTCCACCGGGAGGCCATCGTGCCTCTACTGCTGGCGACGCTTCTCGAGCTCTTCGCGCTCAAGGTTCTTCCTCTTGCGCCTTGCCTCCTCGGCATCCTTCTGCTTCTTCTGCGCCTCGGCATGCACCCAGTTCACCGTCCACCGCTCTGCGTCCTCAGGAATGGGCGGCGGGGAGGCTCGCACATCCCTCATCCCCTATAGGAACGGCGAACGCCAATGAGGGAACAGGAAAATGCAAGGATCAAGGAGGCCTCGAGGGCCGTAGCAGCGCGTGACTTACCAGAGAGAGGTACCCCCACGATGGGCGCATCACGAACGGGGTCAGACCACTGCTCCTCAACCGCCCCTCCACCGTATCTCTCACCTGACGTAGAATCTCCTCGTCGGAGAGGGCGACGGCAGACATCCGGATGCCCTCGATCGGCTCATCCGGTGTCATGTCGAACAGGTGCCGCCACCGAGCCATCAGCGGCAGCACCCTCCGGTGGTGGAAGGTTGCCACGACCATAGCTGTCGTAAGGCTGCGGCTGCACAGCCTCTCTAGCCCCTCCAAGGGCGGCTGCAGCTTGGGTTGATCGACCACTAGGACGCCGTACCTCCACTTCTCCGGCAGGCTCTCCATGACCCACCCGGTATAGGGGGGAAGCCCGCCATCATCGTTGTAGAGGTAGAACCAGCTGTTGTACCAGCAACGATTGGACGACGTGAGCTAGGTCAGGATGTAGAGGAGCTACCGGTCTTGGCGCACTTGGAGAGTGCAGCCGCCGGCCCTCATCGCCTTCCGCGTGCCCATCATTCCCGTCGGCTTGGTGGTGAGCCCCACCCGGAAGAGGTGGAGCCACAGCTCCTAGTGGGGGGGCAATGCCCAGGTACCCCTCGCAGACGGCGACGAAGATGGCCGCCTGCACAATGGAGTTGGGGTTGAAGTTGTGGAGCTCCACGCCATAGTAGTGCGGGAGCGCCCACATGAACCGGTCCGCCGGCAGGCCAAGACCATGCTTGTGAAAGGACATGAAGCTCACAATGTAGCCATCATGTGGCCTCGGCTCCGGCTCGCCCCCCGGAGCAATCCACTCTGGTCTGTTGGGGTTGGTAACCGGGCGGAGGAGGCCGTCATCGACGAGCGACTGCAGCATCTCCACAGACATGTCGGACGAACCCCAAGGGTCTGCCTAAATGACAACAGCGCCGCCAGCCATGGATGCGGTGGAGAATGCGGCTACAGTGGTAAGGCAAGCTCTCACTATCCCTCTCTCTCTCTCTCTTCCTCCCCCTTCTCCCTTCTTCTCCCCGGCGCTCTCTGTTCGTAGCGATGACTCGAGGGCAGAAAAGGCAAATGCACGCAAGGTAAGGAGGAGAGGGGTGAGGGTTGTCACGTATTTATGAGGGAAGGGGCGAAACGGACGGGCGATGAAACCGGGGAAGTTTCCCTTAGATCTGGCGCAGTTAATCTGGATCTGATTAAACTGCCCATGCGCCCACCTTTTCCTTATTAATCGCGCGCGCGGTAACGTCCCATCCACAGATATCACATCACATCTAACCACTACAATAGCAGGTGCCGTTCCCTCTCCCCGAGGAACCACCTCAAAAGGCGCAACCACCGTCGCCAGCCGATGGGAAGGGAATATCCCCCACCCGATTCCTTTTAGACGAAGGAACTGGGCACCGAGCCCACTACGATCCAGGGGTTCGAAGGCTGGGCCCCCGAGGGTCTCGACAGCCGCCCCAGGACAACAGAGTCAGGGATGACTATGGGTGAGCCCGTACATGGCTAAGGCCTAAGCAAGCGATCGCTTGGGATGCCCTAAGTTGTGTCCGAGACCGGTAGGGAGGTCTCTGAATGGGATCCCACCGTAGGGAGGCACCGAGCCCCCGGGGCCAATCGAACGGCCTTGGGACCCACTAGAGAAGCCCTCTGGTACTTTTGGAGGGCGTCTCTGGACCACCAGCCGACCCCTATCGAATGGGGCACGGGCCTCCACTTGGACTTACCTGGTAACAGCTCACCGGAGGTGTCACTGCTCGCGCCCACCGAGGGTAGCCTAGCATACTCCACCCCTCATTCCAAATGAAAAGGATGCACGAGGGTCGCACAAAAAAAGATAGGAAAACACCTAATCACCCTCTCGCTCCGTGCAGAGGCTCAGCGGCTCTTCCTGCAACCAAGCCAAGACCTAGCGACCCAAACTCGCACTCGAGGGCTCGGCAAACAACCCCTCCTTCCGAACGAAAAGGATGTGCGAGGGTCACACAAAAAAGACAGGGAAACTCCTGATCGCCCTCTCACTCCGTGCAGAGGCTCGGGGGCTCTTCCTGCAACCAAGCCGAGACCTAGCGACCCAAACTTGCACTCGAGGGCTTGGCAAACAACCCCTCCTTCCGAACGAAAAGGATGCGCGAGGGTCGCACAAAAAAGACAGGGAAACTCCTGATCGCCCTCTCGCTCTGTGCAGAGGCTCGGGGGCTCATCCTACAACCAAGCCGAGACCCAGCGACCCAAACTCGCACTCGAGGGCTCAGCAAACAACCCCTCCTTCTGAACGAAAAGGATGCGCGAGGGCCGCACAAAAAAGACAAGAAAATGCCTGATCGCCCTCTTGCTCCGAGCAGAGGCTCAGGGGCTTTTCCTGCAACCAAGCCAAGACCTAGCGACCCGAACTCGCACTCAGGGGCTCGGCAAACGCGATAAAATCCTTCGCTAACCTTGAGAAAAGCCCCTGGAGGAATGAAACCACTCCTCCAGGGCCTCAGGGGCTACACCCGGCGGGTGCGCTCGCACGCACCCACCGAGACCTCGAGTATGAAATACCATCCCGCCAGGAGCTGTCGTGAGCCAAGTCTCGACAAACCCTCAGGAAGAGCGCTCACACTCTCCCTGAGGCTCGGGGGCTACTATCGGGTACCGTAAAAAGGGGTCCCCTAAGCAAGAGCTGAAAAAATCTCTTAGACCCCGTAAAAATCGAAGCCAAGGGACAACTACCGGCAAACCCCCACCTTATCCGAGGCTCGGCTGGGCCGTCTGGCCCACCTCGAACAAACATCTAGGCTCACTCGAAGTGGGCTCGGCCCAAAATGGAACTACGAGGCCTCAGACGAGGTACCAATTCTCCGCCTCGCTCGATGCCCCGCTCGTAAGGCCTCGGACGAGGTACCGATTCTCCGCCTCGCTCGAGGCCCCGCCCGTAAGGCCTCGGACGAGGTACTGATTCTCTGCCTCGCTCGAGGCCCCGCCCGTAAGGCCTCGGACGAGGTATCGATTCTCCGCCTCACTCGAGGCCCCGCTCGTAAGGCCTCGAATAAGGTACCGATTCTCCGCCTCGCTTGAGGCCCCGCTCGTATGGCCTCGGACGAGGTACCGATTCTCCACCTCGCCCGAGGCCCCGCCCGTAAGGCCTCAGACGAGGTACCAATTCTCCGCCTCGCCCAAGGCCCCACCCGCAAGGCCTCAGATGAGGTATCGATTCTCCGCCTCGCTCGAGGCTGGCTCGGCAACAACCCCGTCGCCTCCGCCTCGACCGACTTCTCGGACAGAACGTCACATCCAACTAACACGTTCAACCACTCCCGCGACATCAGCCGAACAATGGCTTGACACAGCAGAGTGGCCGACGAGACGTGCGTCACATCGACACCATGCCGCCCAAGACGAGACAGGGCAGGGGTTACTGGTCGCTATGCTCGGCACTACGCCACAACTGACGCCCGTGCTGCACTATGCTACCTAACCCCTGCTCCGAGGATAGTGCGGCGTGGAGAGTCAGGCCCGGGTCCCTGTAGCCTCGGAATTAGTGTAAAGGACCAACTGCTCCCTCCGAGCCTCGGCTTTCCGCTTCGGGGTCTCGGCAGCCTCGGGATTCACGCCCGCCGAGCCCCCCATAATGGTTCGGCCTCGGCACTGACTGGGCCTTGGCTCTCTACGTCGACAACATACAACGACCAGCACGTCGTCTGTAGTACGCACCATACCCTGCGCCAAGCCATAGGAGCTTCCACGTCGCACAGGATCGGGCGTAACCGGCGCGTCGCTCCAGTGCATCAAGGACAAGACCGCTCCGTCGACCATGCCGCCACAGTGATGAGCTACAGGGATCGGCATACCGCCTCCGCTCACAAGACACCGCGTAGTGAACACATGTATCGCCCCTGTCCCCCTTCAACTATAAAAGGGAGTGACCGGGGCCATTTCTAGAGGGGCAAAACACATAGACGCTCACACGAGAAACACACGCGCAAGCAACGTGCAACACTCTGTAACATGCACGCTCCCTCGCTACCTGAGATCAACATCTCAAGCAACACACGCGCTCCACGCAGAGACCTGGGACTAGGTCCCTCTCTCGCCCAGCTTGTAAACCCCTACTACAAGCACCTCGGTGCAAGGAATACAAGATCGATCTCTCAGACTGGACGTAGGTCACCTATTGCCTGAACCAGTATAAACCTTGTGTCTCTTTGCATCACCATCTGGAACTAGGGGCACGCATTACATTTTCACTAGTTGGTTGAGGGCTCGCCGGTCCAAAACACCAACAAGTAAGTTCAACTCTATACTTAAAGCTTTGTTCGATATATTTTATTCGATGCAAAAGAGCTTATCTAGTTCTATGATTAAATCCATGCAGCAACCACTGGATTTGTATAGCTGTCGATGTCGGGAGGAGCATGGCATGGGTCTTTGATTCAATAGATAGGGACCCGGCGACATACAAAGACTTCATAACGATTCTCAAGACGTATACATATCGACAATCCTCATTAGCTTATATGTTTGTATACATACTTGTAACGTTCACTTTTGGATACTAACAAGTTGTATTTGCTAAAATAATTCGAACAGGGCATTTAGGTTCTATGTCACTCATCATCATGGAAGGCATGATCCAGTAAGAAAGGAAAGCTGGCTATAAAAACACTATGTGCGGTAAGTGTAACTTACTTCTTCAGTACTCCGTTACATGGCTGTCAAAAGCATTACCTAACATTTTCATATGCAAAACATACAGTGCCCCAAGCAGAGGCCTAGGAGTGTACATTGTGGATACTATATATGTTCTATGATGAGTAACACTAGTGCCTACGGGCGACACCCCTTAAGGGTAAGTTTGAACCTCTTCATTAGTAGTATAAAAACTTCGTACATGGTATGAAATACTAAACCGAAACTTGTTCTCTTGTAGTGGAGAGAAGAGAAAGGAATGAAAAAAGACCCATACAAGGATGACCAACTCTTAGAGCTCGTCGGCGACCTTTGCAACTTCATATTGGACCAGATTGTACACGTCAGAGGTGCCTACCATGACCAAGAGTCTGACTTAGGTACAAATCCTCAGTACCAACACCTTCGTGAGACTAAAAGGCTAGCTCTAGGACATTGATAACAATGTGTATGGAATTTGTATATTTAATGATGGATTGTATATATTCTTATGAATTGGACTTGTAATTGTAGTTTATATAATACTATTGTGCTTGTAGTCGTGTTTGGAACGTTGGTCGCGGGGCGTTCGGCAACGCAAACGCGGTTCGAAACGTTGGTCGTGGGGCGTTCGGCAATGCGAATGAGGTTCAGAACGTTGGTCGTGGGGCGTTCGGCAACGCGAACGCGGTTCGAAACATTGGTCGTGTGGCGTTCGGCAACGCGAACGCTGGATGGAATACGCGAAAACAAACAGTTCTGGTCGAATTTGAATTGTAAATTTGAATTTTTTTTTCGGGAAAACATACTGTAGGGGCGGTTCTACAGTCTGTTCGGCTGGGGCTGAAACGATCGTATACGATTGTGGATTATTACTACTGGCTGGTTTGGTGTGAGAGAAAAATACTGTTCTGGCTGGAAATTTACGATCGTTTACGACCAAGCGAACAGGGCGCTAGATTGAACCGCCCTTGTAAATAGGAATTCTAGAGGCGGATGGAACACCAGCCACCCCTACAAATTGATTTGTAGGGGCGGGTGGTGATTGAGCCGCCCCTACAAATTGATTTGAGCCGCCCCTAAAAATCGATTTGTAGAGGCGGCCTGGGAACCGCCCCTACAAATGCGTGATTTGTAGAGACGGTTCGGTAGGGGCGGCTGGCCAAACCACCCCTAAAAAGGGTTACCAGCCGCCCCTAAAAATGCTTTTTGTAGTAGTTTGGATCAAAGATGAATTAAGAACATACCACACAGTCCCTATGCTAGCCTTCATGGCCTTGGCATTCTGCTTATCAATCAAAGACCGGATGTGATTGATGTAGTCATCCCAGTCAACGTCACTATCATATGTCACTATCATATAGACACTGGCACTCTTCCTCGGTCCAGTCCGTAGGATGGTTTGTGATGAAAACGGCTCCACTTGGGTGAAATAAACTCACGAGTGAGTGTAACTACTCCAGATCTGGACAATACTACCGGTTCAAATCCCCTCATCACTACCAGATTTTGAACCGGCACAACCATACCGACAGTGATGAGGGTTAGCTATCACTGTCGGTTCCTACCAACCGGCACTGTTCTGCAACTTTACTGTCGGTTCTTTACACTACCCGGCAGAGTTCAGTTCAACCAACACTGTCGGTTTGAAACAAGACCCTACAGTGATCGCTTGACCATCACTGGCGGTTTGTGGCTCAAACCGACAGTGATGGCTTGATCATCACTGCCAGTTTGTGGCTCGAGCCGACACTGCTGGCTTGATCATCACTGTCGATTCGTGGCTCAAGCCGACAGCGATGGCTTCAACATCACTGCCGGTTTGAGGCTCGAGCCGACAGTGTTGGCTTGATCATCACTACCGGTTTGTGGCTCAACCTGACTGTGATGCTCAAGACATCACTGCCGGCTTATTCCTCGAGCTGGCAGCGAGAGGTTCAGCAACACTACTGGCACCAATCTGAATCCGGTAGTGTTGTTGAAGCCATCACTGTCGGCTTGGTGCTAGCCGACAGTGATGTATCTTTTGGTGGAATCGGTATTCGCGATTTATATTACAAATGAAACATTAGAAATCTGTCAACATTAAACATTACAAGAATGACTTTACAAAAAATGACAAGATTTACATGATCACAAGTCCATCAAGATGAGCTATTACAATAATCTATTGGCGGCAAGTTTTGCATATTCCTTGTTTTGCTTGGTCTCGGCCCGCCAAAGGGAGAATAACCCTTTCTTGCTACACACCTCGTCCAAGATGAAGGCTGCTAGCGCATCCTGGAATCCTCGGATCTCACCTTCTTGTAGCCAACGGTGGTTCAATTTTTTCGCTGTCTCGGAATCAACAAATGTTAGACAAAACGTACAATAGTTTGTTTTATTGAAATACATGAGATGGGAAGCATACACACAAGTTCCGCTGAGTCTGTTGTTTTCCCGCCGATGTAATGGTACATTGCCCACATTACGTAGAACCCGCATTCGTTGTTCCCCATCGGCTGCTGTAGGATATCCATTTTCATGCGAGAAACCTCGAATGGTGGGGTCGGGAGCCCATCCACTCGTGCCTTGACACTGTCATATAATGTGTAAAATAAAAAATATGAGAGTCTGCTATGTGATTAAAAAACATGTTATTGGGTTCACTTACTCATTTAGCACTGCGCATAGGGGATCGACACAAGAAAGTGGCTTCATCTTGGAGTCCCACACCTCGATACGTGGAGGCTAAAGTTTGATATCGACGAAGATGAAATGGGAACTGCAATCATAAAGTCCTAGCTAATCAAAATCTTAAAAAAAACAACAGTGATGACCAAAATAAAGGATGAGAACACATACTCGCAATTGTAGGCTAGAAAGATGTTCTTTTTGCCCTGTTCGACGAAACCTTTGACAGTCGTGGTCACCACGTCTGTCATATGGGCCTTGTCATACCTGGATCGCCTGTGCATGTTCTCTCGTTTACTATCATTGGGTCCAAGAATCCAATGTGAAAAGGTTTTTTCATAGCGTAATATGCAGCCACCCACCTACATAAAGCATGTGATATGTTAAAACATTGTTGAAGTGGTTTATTATAGCATCATACTGGAATGGTACTTACAAAGTCCACAACATCATGATTTGGCTGTCGAGGTCGCGCTTGTTGAATAACTGAAACAGGCAATCATATCCGATGTGATGCAGTGTTTCTTCTGGTCGATTGAACACCACTTTAGACAAGATGAGAGCTTCAAAACCACTGTACTCTCAGCTCTTGGTATCAATCATGTAATACTCATGTAGTTGACGCATATTTGTTGGCAAATCATTTATTTCCCTATCAGTTTCCAACAAAGGATGCCCAAGTGTATATTTGTATGCGACGCTCGCCATTTCAAACTCCCCTTCTTCTTGTAGATAAACTAACTCAGCTTCCTCTCTGCTTATGCCCCTATATTCAACAATCTTGTTTATTTTTCTCGTATATTCAAATTGTTGGATTCGGGCTCTCTCTTCATTGTACATGCTCTTGTCTTGCCGCTCTATATCGCTGACCTGCATCCACCTAGGTAATGAGGCGATTATGTTAAAAAAAACTAACGCATTTCGGCGTGCAGTCAGGCTTGACAGGCTCTGCCTTATCCATTGTATTCCTCCTTTTAGCCTGTCTTGGAACTTTATCTACCGAAGTAGATGACACTCTCTTCGAGGCTGACCGTGCCCTTGTGCTTTGTCTACGTTAAGATGGCACTTCTTTGGATCTTGGCGGGGAATCACGAGGAGGAGGACGATGAGGAGAATCCTGTTTTCTCTGGGGTTGGGGAGAGGGAGACGGAGAGGTATGACATTGAGGCAGAGAGTGATAGCTAGGTTCATGATCTCTCGGGGGCGATTCATCGTCGTCCTCCTCCTCATCATCATCCAAAGACAACTGGTCATCAAGCTTAATGAAGCGCTTGCGCCAGGCCACATGAGCACCCTTGTTCTCAACAAGGCATTTCCTATCTTCATGTGCGAGGTAATCAATGTGGATCTTGTTGTACTTCTTATGAACTATACTACCAATGCTGACACGGGCATACCCCCGTGGAATTGGGCGGCCATTGATTACCCCATCTCCCATAGGACAGGCCTGGCCGAGCACCACCTTGTCAGTTGTCCATTGCTAACGGACGTACAACTTGACACTGATTGGCTCAGTGATGTTGTCAACCGGATAAGGCGCATTCACCTCTACATTATCGAGCGGGGTCGATCCGCAACTGCTGCGAGCCAGGACCGAGCTAGTCGGAACAGGTTCTTGTGCTACACTACCTGATCTCCTGGATGCTAGAATTTCACTGACTCTTACTTGAACCGTCTCTTCAAGCTATTTTTGAAAATTGGCTTCCATCTCTTTCAGAGCCCGATTAAACTCTGCCTCTTTTGCCGCTTTACCCCTAGAGCGGCTTCGATAAGTGGTCGAATCTCCCTCGAATGCAAGTTTCCAAGGAACAAGACCGCCTCCTCTAGTACGACCAGGGTGCTCCTTGTTTCCAAGTGCATGGGTGAGCACATCATTCTCCCTGTTAGAAGTGTGGGTCCCTTGCATCACCTCTTCATTTATCTTGGAGATCCTCGTGACGAGGCTGCTCATGGATGGTTTTTTAGAGGTCAAGCTCCCGTCCAGGCCGTGGCGTGCCACCCTTGCCACAGCATAAGACAGCGATCTAGGCTCCCAAGTGGCAGTCTTAGGCTCAACGCCACGTTGTTCCATCCCATCAAGATCAGCTTGAAATTCATCCATCTTACCGGTGTAGCCTCGAGAGCCAAGGCGGTGAGGATCTGTCGCTTTGAGCGAGTTCTCCTTATTCTTCCTGCTCACTGCCAAGTGCTCCTCGGTTAGCCTGTACTCCTTGAAAGCCTCCCAGAAGTTCCTCTGGCTGGCGTACTCATCACCATCCCAATTTGGCTCTTTATCCTCGAGGATAAAGTTCTTGTACAATGTCCCCTTGAAATTCTTGAAACATGTCCCCATGATTTCTTTTGTTTTTTCTTGATTTGCTTCCTGTCACAGTCCTTTGGGAAAGTGAAAAACTTCAGGATCCATTCCTCCCATATGGCATCCTTCACACTTTCAGGAACCCTCCACCAGTCATTTTGTTTCCCTTTCCAGTTCCTGTACGATATCGGGATGTGCTCCCTTACAAGTACCCCGATGACAGTCTTGTATTTGGCCGTAGCTTTTTTAGGTTCGAGCGGCTCACCCGTGTGGTCAACCAGAGTGATGATCCAGTGTGATTTAGGACGTACTTCTAGAACCTTAGACACACCTCGCTTGGTTCTAGCCCTGCGGCTGCCAGAACCTTCTGGCTACTTGGTCTGCTGAACCTCCTGCTAGAGACACCAAGTAAGCTAAGACCGTCTGAATTAATTAACATGTATGGCTACCTAGTAAAATGATACATAAGTTACATGGTCATCTCGATCCAGCTGGAGATAAGACGTAGGGGTCCATGGTACCTCGTTCTCATCGCCCTGATTGTCACCGCCACCATTTGTCGGATCATGCGGCTCTCCCGTCCCACCAATATCAACCCCTTTTGCTTTCCTATCTTTTCTTGGGTGACGGGTTACGGGTAGTTTACGAGTCATGGCTGAGACATGATAGAGGTGAGTTTTGGCTACGTACAACTACTAGTAGCACATGTGTGTTCAAATATAGCATGAAAAGCTTATTAAGTGACACAGTGGTACAAACAGAATTGTAAATAGACATTCCATAAGATGGATTTCACATTTTTAAACATCTGACGAAACAAATAAATAAAGCATTGAGGGAACATAAGCACTTGATATTTGATAGGCCTTCAGTTTTGCGTACGCGTGCAAAGTGACATGTTGGTTATTTATCCAACTCATATTTAATTGTGGCAAAAAAATGCCTACAATACATGTGACATTACAACTGTGCATGAGCACAAACATATGGCTAGAACTCAACAACATTGACTGAAAATATCATAATCAGATGTTTGATGTTTTTTTATAACTTTTTGATGCTTGGTTTATGTCCAGGCAACAAATACATTATTGTTATTTGGCAACCTCTAATCACATGCTTAATTAACACACTTTAGAGTGTAGTGAAGAAATAAGCTGATTGGAATAAAACATGACAGTAAATTATGCATCATAACAGCCTATATTTGACTGGAAACACATGGCGTAAGCACAAGCAAATGGCTAATACTCCAACCGAATAACATTGACAGGAAACATCATAATCAGATATTTGATGCTTCGTTTATGTACAGTCAACAGAAAACATTATTGTAATTTGGGAACCTCTAATCACATGATTTAAAATGTGCCAAGTAAAATGTAGCAAACTAAATAAATATATATTGATGCATATACATATATCTAGAATATGGAAGAGGAGAACATATCTATTGTATTATACCTAATAACATTCAAGAAATATGAATAGAAATATATATTGCATTGTAAAAAATATGCTAAGTAAAATATCGCAAACTAACTAACTAACTAACTATATATATATATATATATATATATATATATATATATATATACACACACACACACATTGATCGATGCATATACATAGCTAGAATATATATAGAAGAGAGGAGAGAACATTTATATAATACCCTGTGGAAGCGAGAAAATCCCTTGAATGCCATCAAAATCTATATCAATCCCTTATATGCCATTAAAAAATGTAAGTTTCCTTGGTTGCCATTAGTTTAAATTTTGCATCCCCTATGTGCCATTGTTGTCACATGCACGTTAGATGACTGTTAAGTGACACTGAAAAGACAAATTTGCCCTCTAGATGCGATGAAGTAATTTTGCCTGCTTCCCTTTGCTGCTGGTGGTCGCGGGCGGGGCGGCCGCGTCGCACTCAAGCTCGAGCTCGAGCTCGTCGTGCCCCGCGACGCCGCCGGACGCCGGGAACACGATGCAGGTGTCGCACGCGTTCGGTCCCTGCTCGCCGCTGGGCCCGGGACGGCGGCGCCGTCGTGGGCGGGGTTCTGGTAGACCAGGCGTCGCGCGTGAGCGTCGCGGCTGCTGTACCTAGACTCGCTGGAGGCGCGTGGCTGCGCCCGTGCGTATGCGCCCATCGCGTCGGGGCGGCAGCTGCTGCAGACGCCCACGTACGTGGTGCGCACCCGCCTCGGCATGCCGCCGCCGCAGCTGCTCCTGGCCGTCGACACCAGCAACGACGCCGCAGGGGCTGCTGGGGCTCGGGCGTGGCCCGCTGTCGTTCCTGTCGCAGACCAGGGACGTGTACCAGCCACCTTCTCGTACTGCCTCCCTAGCTTCAAGTCGCTCAACTTCTCCGGGACGCTCCGGCTCGGGCGCAACGGCCAGCCGCAGCGCATCAAGACGACGCCGCCGCAGCCAAGCGAGAGAGCGAGCACCCAGCCACCCCCGCCGGCAGTCTCCACCGTCGTGACCCTGGCTGCACGCCACCGTAGCCGTCAGGTTCGGCATCCTCGTCCTCATCCTCTACCTCATCTTCAAGCTGCGATGCATCCTCTCCCAGGCTATCGGACGCGTCGTCGCCGCCGCGCTTGTGGCAGCACTCGAGGCGCGCCCAGGGCTCCCAGGCGTCGTTGCCTGCTCGCGCGCCCGCGTGGCCGCGGCAGCGGCTCGCCAGGGCGCTCGCAGCGGTGGCTCGTATGGCCGCGGCAGGCCTGCTCGTGCGCACGGCTGGTAGGCCAGCGCGAAGCAGGCAAGCCCACGCCCACGCCAGCGAGCGAACTGCGGCACGAACTAGGTCTACGTCGTCCAGATCCAATCCGTTGCTGCTCGCTGCTGATCTGACTCCAACAATGGAAATGTTCGTTCATCCAGTTCTCCTGCTCGTCTACGTTTTCCTGCATGGATGGATGCACGCACGCACGCAGGGAGCCGTCGTTGGTGCCGCCGCCGGAGGAGACGCCCAGCGGCCTCTACTACCTCTCTAACCTGGACCAGAACATCACCGTCATCGTGCAGACCGTGTACTGCTTCAGGGCGACCGACGGTGGCGGCGACGGAATCAGCGCCTGCGACGTGCTGAGGGAGTCGCTGACGAAGGTGTTCGTCCACTACTACCCGCTCGCCGGGCGGCTGGTGATCTCAGGCGAGGGGAAGCTAGTCGTGGACTGCACGGGCGCCGTGTTCGTGAAGGCTGGCGTGGACTGCGCCATGGCAGGCATTGTCGAGATGCCGCTGCTTGCAGCCTAGGTACGTACGAGGCGCTGGAGGGCCGCGTGTGCACCACGTTCGAGCCGCTGGCCGGGTTCGTGTTGAGCACGTGCCCGCCGGGCGCTAAAGCGGGAGTTACTTTTGTCTCGACAAGCAAACCACAGACGAGGACGAGGGAAACTGATCTGCACTCTGCAGACATTGAAGGCCAGTAGGCCACACACACCGTGCTTGGGGTAGAGGCTCCACTCGCAGATGGCGAGGACATGCTGCATGCAGACGGCGAGAAGCTGTTGCATAGCCCGTGACCCGAGTTCGTCCATGGCGCAGATGGTGCGGGCGTCCCTGATATTGGCCAGGCCCTGAGAAGCAGACAGCAACAAGGTTGAAGAGCGGCGAGGAGCGGACCTGAGTTCCATCTAGGTCTGCATGGCTGCATGCCTGCGTGGTCCCCACTCTTTATCCAGCTACTGGACTGGTTGATGCGGTGTGGGTCCAACGTCAATTGACGGGCGCTGGCTTCGCACGGGCTGATGGCCTGATGGCTGATGCGTCAGACACAGACCCAAGGAATGGGTGCTATGCCTAACAGACAGCAGCGCTAGGGGTAAAAGAAAGGATCAGAGCAGGTGCTATCGAACGGAGTTTTAACAGCGTTAGCTGTTGACTCTCCCAAAAATAGCAGTAATGGCACATAAGGGAAGAGAAATCTATATCAATGGCAATGAAGGAAAACTATATTTTTGAATGGCAAATAGGGGATAGTTATAGCTTTCAAGGAGTCATCCTACGCATAGACTCCGCCCGGCCTCGATTTTCTTTTACCCCATGGTTCTGTTCCACGATAGCAAATATAACCAACCGTGCTCCGGTATCCACCTATATCTCGCAGGTGACAGGATATCACCCGACTTCTACCGGTCTAAGCATGGCTAAGCATATATTCGATCCTGGACCTATACCGGTTAAAGGTGTAATATCTGGACAAGGAATTTATATGCATCAAGTGGTTCCATTCAACTCTTATAACCTAATGCATCAATCATAAGTACTTAAGTAATCATTTGTAAAGTACTGGGAGACTTAAAATGCTCCGGGGCTTGCCTGGGATCCGACACAAGTCAGTTCAGTTAGCTTGCACCAACTTGGTGACATCTCCGGTCCTAGCACTTGCTTAGTCCTTCCATCTTCGGGATAGATCCACCAAACACCATCTTCGGGTTTGACTCCACATCACATCCTTCACGTGGTTTATCTAGCGTACCTAAATGAGATGCAAGATGCAGGTGTATGAATACATGGAAGTGCAATAGATAATGCAGCGCATGCAGTAAGTAAGACAAGCACAAGGTTACGTTAACATGCACAAGCACTTCGCATTGCTTACTTTAAATATCGCACAATTTATAATGCCACGATAGCAAAGAAGATGACAACACCAAGCATGACACAAGTTTCCTAAGATCTCAGGTACTCTAACTCAACCATCGTCAAAGGTATGAGCCACACTTAGCAAAATATAAGCAAACAACTGTAATTGGAATCTGTCAATTTCTGGACATGCAAACAGCAGCTACAAGATTTAGCTATAACTAGAGTTACACAAATCCAAATGACTTGAAAGAAGACATTCTGGAAAGCTTATGAAGTTATCTACAATTCATATTTAATCATCTTAGCATGATTCTCAAGTTAATTAAGTCAAATATACCCATTTACAGAAACTGGTCTAAACAAGACAAAGAGCAGCCATTTCTGAAACCCAACTTTAAACAGGCATAACTCATAAACCACAAGGCCAAATACCACCAAATTTTAACAGGAGCTAGATACATGAATTATCTACAACTTTGTTATTATCCCTAAAAACTCATTCAAATTCTAACTAGATCAAACACTAGCATCTTTCAGATCTGCTCAGAATAAAATCAAAACCTGACAGAAGACTTAAAAGTCATGTAACTCCTACACTATCTGGCCTAAGGCCTTACAATTTGAACACAAGCAAGATCATGAAATTTGCTACAACTTTTGTATTCACTACAACCATAGAAAACATCATTTACACCACGAAAATAATTGCACAAGCAAAACTACAAATCCAGCCCACCAGCAGTGGTATAGAAAACTGATAGCATCTTCAGAGAAGCATAACTGGAGTTCTAGACTTCCAACAAACATGAACCATAACTTTTTGAAAAGCTTAGGAAGTTACCTACAACTTTCTTATTCTCATATTAAGATGATTCTACAGTTAGAAGGGTCAATTAATCCAATAATTGCATCTCTGTCCAAAACATAGACAGAAACTGACATGCCACTTTAAACAGCTATAAAATGGAGTTATACATGTCCAATAAATGTGGTTCTAGACTCTTTAGAAAGCTTAGCAAATTCTAAACAACTTTGTTGTAAACACCTAAAGCTAATTCTACTACTAAGAAGGCCCCACAGTAAGAACAAGGAAACCCTGTCTGGGTTTGGGCAGAAACAGCCACAGAGATTTAAGCAAGCATAACTCAAGAGCTACTTAGCCAAAAATCATAATATTTAACTTTTTGGAAAGCTTAAGAAAAGTACTAAAACTCATGTATTGTCATCAAATCATGATTCATAACTTAACTGAGCCAATTAATTCAAACATGCAGAACTGTTCCGAATAGGAGCAAATCAAAACAGGGCATTTGTTATTTTTATAACTCTTAAACTATAAATCCTAAACTCATGAAATTTTTACCAGACAACAACAATCACCTTAGTAGCACTCCACAAAAATTTCACATTTATTTGAGCACATCAACTGCAGTTATAAAAAAAACAATTAAGACTAGCATTCAAACCCTAACTGCACAAATCCATTTTTACAGCTACAACTTTAAACTAAAACCTGACATATTATAGATCTAGTGCATAGAGAATTTCACAAGGATTCCAAAAAGTCCACATTTGTTATTTTACGATTTTTCTACTAATTATTACGATTTTCCAAAGTTCAGCACAGAAATCTGCAAAAGAAAAGATTAATCCGAAAAAAGGAAAATACTTTTGCATTAGAAACCCTGGAAATCTTAGAAACCAACAAAGCCCATATATGTAAATATATGTGTCTGGCATTTATGCAAAGTGAACACATGAAAGAGCTTCTATTTCTTATTTACTCCTTCTTCTTCCTCTCAAACGGGACGCAGGAACAAAAAAAATGACGGCTGTGGCCGGTGAGGTCGCCGGGGAGGTGGCCGGGCTGTCCGGTGGGGAGGAGCAGGCCAAGGTCGAGGTGCTCCGGTCGACGAGGCATGCCGGTACGGCGTGCTATTGTATGGATGCCATTCACTTGAATGGTAATGTATGGATCAAATGCCTCTACGCCAAGGTAAGATGAGTGTATGACCGCAAGATGTGAGCATGCGGTCGGGAAGAGTAGCTTTGGTACGGCTATGTATGCATGCTTGCATGTGTATATGGTACGTATTTAATTGTGGGTTAAATTATTGTCGGGTAGATTGATACGGAAGTATATGTATGGGTATACATATATGGAAGTATTTATGATTACATTCTGCATATTCATTATGGGTTTAGGGCTGAAATGAGATCTTATGCAGGTACACTAACAGCGAAACGTGTAGCTCGACTAGTTACGCTATTTATGAGAGAACGTATGTATGCCACCGTGTCTACCGCTAGAAACAAAATTTTCCTAAGTTTGTGAGGACGTACGGAACGAGCATGCATCATGATAATTACCATTCACATAATTACATTGTTCCTCCCCTTATAAAATTCTTACTCGGTTATATAACTATTATCCATTATGGCATTGTCTCACCAAGGGGTACATGTTAATGGTGCAGATGGCACGCACCAAGCAGACTGCTCGCAAGTCCACCGGAGGCAGAGCTCCCCGCCGTCAGCTTGCTCCACGTACCCGTCAACGTCACACGTTCCTTGGAGAGTTTGGGATGCCTACACTCTTGTGGAGAGTGCTCAGTTATGTAGGCTATCCTGATGGAATGGAACCCCGCTATTTCTGGGCGAATGAGCAGTTGGGGGAAGGTCTCTTAGTTACTGTGGAGGCCGTTGTTCGTCCCCGAGGTGACGATTCTGAGTGGACAGGCTGGTGTTATGAGTCAACTGGTAGGACTGCTGAAGAAGCAGCTGGCAGGGCAGCCTTTGGGATCCTGAGGGACATCATGGATCGTTTTCCTCAGGAGCTGGCAGCCGCTTTGGTGGGAGTCTTTCCAAGAGGTAACCCCTCCACTGACTCATGGCAGCAGACAAGAGGAAAATCTTTGGAGATTGGTGCAGCAGAAAGGCAGAACAGTGATAACCCTTCCATGAGCGCCATGTTCGCAATGATGAGAGTGTTGGATGGAGTTGAAGGTAGCCTCAGACGTGTGTCTGGTGCTCTTGGTCATGCCCGCGAGGACCGACGTCAGCTTCAGAGGGAGCACGACGCCGAGATCGAGAGGCTCACTGAAGAAATGACTCGGTTAACTCACCAGCGGAATGCAGCCTGGTCCAGGGAAGATGTCCTAAGAGCTCGACAGTTTGAGCTAGGACAGCAGCTGGCTAATGCGGAAGAATACAACGATAATCTGCATGAAGAGGTTCATCTTCTGAACAATCAGCTCCACCCTTATGTCCCACCTGGAGCCGCAGAAATGGATCTAGAAGGGTACGAGGAAGGAGAAGAAGAAGTGGAGCCTGAAGAAGAAGTAGAACCTGAGGAAGGAGATGATCTTGCGTCTGACCTCGATAGTGACCATGATGAGGATTAGATCGCTTAGCACTTAGTGGAAGGACTAAGATGACGCGTACCCATGCTGGAGCTGGTAGCAGTCACGATGGCAATGGTGATGACTTACCACCACCGCCGCCGCCGTCTGCTCAGGAGTTCTTTGCTCAGTTCTTGGGGAGCCAAAGGACAATGGAAGAAGCTTTGCGCCTTATCGCGCAAAACACTGCTCGTGGCCACCCACACAAGCAACTGTGGGTCGAGCCAAATCAAGACAAGTACATTCAAGGAGTTTCGGACACGAAGCCTCCAATCTTCAAGGTGGGTGAGGAACCACCGCAGCCGATGAGTGGTTGAATATCATTGAGCGAAATTCCGTCTGTTGAGGGTCACGGAGCATCTGAAAGCGTAGTATGCTTCTCACCAATTGCAAGGACCAAAGCAGGATCTGGTGGACACACACTTCCTATCTCTCGCGCCGCTAATGCGCGCGAGTGACACGGGAACAATTCAAGCTGGCTTTTAGGGGACATCATATTCCCGGGCCCGATGCGCATGAAAGCGGCCGAATTTATGAGGCTCACTCAGGAACAAAGTCACTCTCGAGTATATGCACGCATTCAACAACTTGTCAAGATATGCTCCCGGTTTTGTGGATATCAAGAGAAAAGATAGAGAGTTTCAAGCGAGGGTTGGGTACCAAACCGATGAAGACTATGGCAAATTCTCGATGTACCACATTACAACGAGTTTATTAGTGATGCCTTGACCCAAGAAAACCACAACAACATGCATGCAGTTGTTGCTAAAGGTCGCAAGAGGGCCTATGAGGCGGTGCATCCGGATCTTTCAGTCAAAAGCGCCTATCGCAGCTAGGCCACAATTCCGCCCACTGCACCCAAGTTTAGGCCTCCACCAGCAAAGCTCGAATAACAAAGCCACGAAACCATTCCGTAAGGCGTTCACTATTGCCTTACCAAAAGGAAATGGCAATCAGGACAGCTCCATAGGATTCAGAAGTAATCAACCATGTTTCAACTGCAACCAACTGGGTCATTGGTCCAAGGAATGTCCCCACCCCAAGAGGAATGGCAACCCAAATCCTAGAACAATAGAGGCAGGTGAATGCTAGGGCACATCAAGGACAAGTGCATTATACCGCTGTGGAGGAAGTGCCCCCGGAGAAGTTGTCACGGCTGGTATGTTTCTTGTCAACAAGCATCCCATTTGTTGTTTTATTTGATTCGGGAGCTTCTCATTCATTTATGAGTCAAGCATTTGCATCTAGACATGGTCAGAAATAATTGAAGTAAACAAAGGGGTTTCAACATAAGTTCAAAGTAGGGGTACTGTTACTACCAAAAAAATAGTCAAAAATGTACTCATCGTGATACAAGGGAGGGAGTATACCACAGATTTGATAATATTGCCGGGGTTGTCAATAAGTGTAATCTTAGGCATGAGTTGGATGAAGTATCATGGTGCTCTTATTGACACTAGCACCCGCACTATTATGTTGAGAGAACCCACGGGAGGGAATGCTTTTCTAGTCCCACTCTCCCGCGATTTCAAACCCCAACATTTAGCCTGTGCTATCCAAACCACCACAATATGTGATATCCCAGTGGTTTGTGAGTTTCCGGATGTATTTCCAGAGGAATTACCAGGTCTACCACCGGATAGGGACGTGGAATTTAAGATTGAATTAGTGCCAGGTACCGCACCCATATCCAGAAGGCCCTATAGAATGCCACCCAATGAGTTAGCGGAACTTAAGGTCCAATTGCAAGATCTATTGGACAAGGGTCTTATCCAACCTAGCTCATCTCCGTGGGGATGTCCAGCCTTGTTTGTGAAAAAGAAGGATAAGTCACTGAGAATGTGTGTAGATTACAGACCACTCAATGCTGTGACCATCAAAAACAAATATCCATTGCCCCGCATCGACATCTTGTTCGATCAGTTAGCGAAGGCAAAGGTATTCTCCAAAATTGATTTGAGATCAGGTTATCATCAGATAAAGATCAGACCGGAGGATATACCTAAAACTGCTTTCTCTACGAGGTACGGCTTATACGAGTATTTGGTTATGTCTTTCGGACTAACAAATGCTCCAGCCTATTTCATGTACCTGATGAACTCGGTATTCATGCCCGAACTTGACAAGTTCGTGGTCGTGTTTATTGATGATATATTGATTTATTCAGAAAATGAGACCGATCATGAGGAGCATCTGAGGATTGTCCTATCCAGACTGAGGGAGCATAAGCTATATGCCAAGTTTAGCAAATGTGAATTTTGGATGAGCAAAGTACCTTTCTTAGGTCACATTTTATCAAGAGATGGAATCTCAGTAGACCCATCCAAAGTACAAGAGGTCATGGATTGGAAAGCCCCAACTTCGGTTCATGAAGTTCGGAGTTTTCTAGGGTTAGCAGGATACTATCGTCGGTTTATTCCAGATTTCTCAAAGATAGCTAAGCCCATGACCAGACTACTTCAGAAAGATGAGAAATACAAATGGACACCAGAATGTGAAACAGCTTTTCACACCCTCAGAACTTTGTTGACTACAGCACCTGTGTTAGCACAACCAAACATTGAAAAGCCTTTTGATGTATTTTGTGATGCATCAGGAATAGGTTTGGGATGTGTGCTTATGCAAGAAGGGAGAGTAATTGCATATGCCTCTCGGCAATTGAGAAAACATGAAGTCAACTACCCTACACATGATTTGGAACTTGCAGCCGTTGTCCATGCACTAAAGATATGGAGACATTACTTGTTGGGCAATGTATGTCATATCTATACTGACCACAAAAGTCTCAAGTATATCTTTACCCAGCCAGAGCTGAACATGAGACAACGAAGATGGTTAGAATTGATTAAGGACTATAATTTAGAAGTGCATTACCATCCGGGTAAAGCAAATGTAGTAGCCGATGCACTTAGTCGGAAGTCCCATTGTAACACTGTGGAAGCATTGCTGGAAGATGGATTCAACTTGTTACATCCTGCTGTACTACACAATATCACAATCAGTTGTTCACTTGAGGGCAAAATCATAGAGCTACAACAGACAGATGTGGGAATAAGTCACATCAAGAGAAAAATGCAAGAGCAAGAAACCAAACATTTTAGATTGGACGAAAGAGGTGTATTATGGTTCGAGGACCGACTAGTGGTGCCAAAAGACCGTGAGCTAAGGAATCAAATTTTAGAAGAAGCTCACTCATCAAAATTGTCTATCCATCCGGGTAGTAGTAAAATGTATCAAGATTTAAGAACCCGTTTTTGGTGGACTAAGATGAAGAAAGAGATCGCAGCCTACGTTGCTAGGTGTGATAACTGCAGTAGAGTAAAAGCTGTCCATATGAAAACTGCTGGATTACTTCAGCCATTGCCTATTCCAGGATGGAAATGGGAGGAAATCAGCATGGACTTTATCACAGGCCTTCCAACGACACCACAAGGTCATGATTCAATATGGATTATTATTGATCGTCTCACCAAATCAGCACATTTTGTACCAGTTCACACCACATATCACGTGGGGAAATACTCTGAGTTATATGTTTCCCAGATCGTGAGATTGCATGGAGTACCCAGGACCATAATCTCAGATAGAGGACCATAGTTCATAGCTCGTTTCTGGGAGCACTTACACCAGGCCTTGGGAACCAAGCTAATCAGAAGTTCAGCTTATCATCCGCAAACTTCAGGACAGACATAGCGAGTGAACCAAATCCTAAAAGATTTACTTAGAGCTTGTGTTATATCTTCAAAAGGTTCATGGGAGAAATAGTTACCTTTAGCTGAATTCTCCTATAACAACATTATCAAGTTTAGTATCAAAATGGCTCCATTTGAAGCCTTGTATGGCGAAAAAGTGCAGAACTCCTTTGAACTGGATTGAGCCCGGTGAGAGGAGATACTTTGGTATTGATTTTGTCAATGAAGCCGAAGAGCAAGTACGTATCATCCAACAACACATGAAGGCAGCTCAATCAAGACAGAAAAGTTATGCCGACGTAAGCGGAAGAAGAAGACCACTAACTTTTAAAGTGGTGACTATGTATACTTGAGAGTGTCACCCATGAAAGGCGTGAAAAGATTTGGGATGAAAAGAAGCTTTCACCAAGATATGTAGGGCCATACAAAATTTTGGAACGAAAAGGGAAGGTTGCATATAAGTTACAACTTCCACCAGAGATGAGTGCAATCTTTGATGTGTTCCATGTTTCTCAACTAAAGAAATGTCTTGAGTACCGGAAGAAGCTATTGCACCCACCAACGTGCAAACTTCAATCGGATTTGACCTATGAAGAAAAACCAATTCGGGTATTAGAAGAGATGGAGAGAGTGACAAGGAGTAAGATTATCAAGTTCTATAAGGTGGTGTGGAACAATCATAGTGAACAAGATGCTACGTGGGAAAGAGAAGATTATCTACGAGAAGTTTATCCCGCCTTTTTCCAAGAATGGTAGGTCTTGCAAATCTCGGACGAGATTTTTATAAGGGAGGGGCTGTAACACCTCGGGTGTTAGCCTTGCATAACTTGACTCGCATAACATGAGTATGAGCATCAAGCATTCATAAATCATCACTTACAATTGAAACATTTGATCGAAACATATGAAACATTGCTTGTTATCTCGTGTTTCTTGGAACATAGGCATATGATCATGTGCAAATGAATGCAAGTGGGTAATGTTGGTCACTAAAACACCTTAGCTACACTTAGGTTAACAAAAGGAACCTTGTTCATGAAGGCCACATTTCATGATCAAGCACTTAAGTGATATTTCATGTGTTGACCTGAATAGCTATATGAGTGACTACTACATGAAATGCTTAAATGACCTTGCAAATTGTTTAAACATGCTTAGGATATCATTAGGAACAACTTTGGTATTTAGTGCTAAGGCTAGTTTGGTCATTTAGCCATGGTTTGTGTATGTATCATGTTTTCAAAGTGACATGTTTGACTAAAGTTGAACTAGGTGTTAGAGACCTTGCATGGAGGAGTTCACTAAAGCAAAGTTGTAGTGTTTGACATAAGGAACAACTTTTATTTTCGGGTCATGGACTGATTTAGCTTCTAACATGCTTGAATGGGTCCCACAAAAACCAGAAAAATCCAGCTTCCCACACTTAGCAAATTTTCTAAGTGGTTGATCGACTAACCGACTGACAGCCGATGTTGAGCACGATATTACTCCGTCTCTGTTGCGAATTAGAACAAGGTGCTTGAACCAAAGTTGTAGCTGGTACTTCGGGCTACAAAAACCATGTAGATCGTTTTCGCTGAGAAGCTACGGATTAGCGGTTAAAGGAGTGTCAAAACTCATCGTCAGGCACTGCATCGCGCGACTGACGAACTGAATCGACCGGCACAGTGGCCGACCGGTTTCAGACACCGCGCGCCGCGTGGCGCGGGAAACGGCCGCGCGTCGCCGCCGGTCTGTCCGCGCAGGCCACGCCGCGCCTGGGCACGGCCTTAACCCCGCCAGCGTCCGCCCGACACCCTTCCACGCTCCATTTTTCGTTTCCTCGGCCTTCTTCCTCGCCCGCCGCTGCAGCCATTCCCGCACCAGAGCCGCCAGCGCCATTGCCGACGGCAGCTCGTCCTCGCTGCTCCTCCGCCACCGCAATAGCACCACCGACACCCCAGCAACTCCCGACGTCCCCCATTGCCCGCTGTTCAAGCTCGGTAAGCCGCAGCAGCGCACACGCTTTTGCCGGAGCTCGCCGCCGTGATCCGTCATCGTGGCCACGCCGTTGTAGTCTACCTTTCCGCATGATAGCTGGTGCGCTAGGTTTGCCGTAGTACCCTGGTGCTCGTCCGAGCCTTAGATCGGGCCACCGAGGTCGTCACCGGCGTTTTGCCGTGGTCCAGCCCCGCCGTTCCGCCATGGTCACCGCCGTCAGCTCTAGGGTCGGCAATAGGACCGCCAAGTGGCTCAATCGCTTCGCTAGGTCACGAGGTCGTGTAGTGAAGACGTTATCGCGCGGCAAAGCTCGCCGTCGACGAGCCGCAGCCAGCTTGTGAGTGCCCAGCCAAAGCAGCTGCTCTGCTCTCTCCGTGTCACTGACGCGTGGGGTCCCCGACCAGCTGGTCCCACCGGTCGGCAACGACACATGTGTGTTGTAGGCTAGTTCAAATGTTCCAGCTTTTTGATTTGTTTTATGAATTTTGTATCATCAGTTTGGGAGCTCCTAAAATTTTGAAATAAATATGATTGTGTTGCTTAGGAAGTGTAGTATTTAAGAAAAATATGTTCTTGGATTCAACAGTAGAAATTTCTGGAGATTTAAATAGGGATTTGAAATGTGCTTTTGAATGCATTCAAATTTGTTTATTTTATATCTATAGTTCCTGTGCTCCAAAAATTATGAAATTTTTGTGGTGAACTAATCTTAGCATGTGTGAACTCTGGTAAAAATTTGAGGACCAGTGCATGGGTAGATTTAAAGTTATATATTTTTCTTTTATGACTAGTTAATCCTTGCATGAATTTTCATAAATTAAGTATGAGTCCAAAATTCATGAAATTTGTTGGAGGTAATCCTAGTACCATATGGATGCTAAGAAAAATATGAAATCTGTTGCTTGACACTTTTCAATAGGATTTTCCATTTATGCTATTTCAAGCCTTGCTGCCTTGTCATTTTTGTATAGAATGTTCTACTTGATAAAATGACATGAAATTTTTACAGTAGTCTTTTGATAGCATTAGTAAGGCTCTGTAAATTTTTGAGAATTTATTAAGCACATCTGATATATATTTATTATTTAACCTAGATATCTAAATAAAATAATAAAGGCAATTTAATAAATAGTTTGGGCTTCACCATTATATCATCTTAACTGTATTTGGTATGCTTAAACTATTGGTAGGTTCTAGGTTGTCAAATTTTGAATGATTACCTGAAGTAGAAGTATTCTTACTTTATATTGCATGTTAAATCATTTCCGGACTGATTCTAGAGTGTGATGAGTTGCATGTTGAAACTGAGGTGTACTATAAAAATGGTTAATAGCAAAGTTGTAGAGAATTTGATAAGCTTTCCAGAAAGTCCAGGATCACTGGATTTGGATTTATAGAACTCCAGTTATGAGTGAAACAAGTAGCTACTGTTTGTGGCATAGTCGATGCATTGTAGAGGTAGTTAAGTAATAATCGAGAAGAGATATGCACCTACTCAAACAACGTGATGCACTTGTTAACATGTATGCATTCGTAATACTTATACCATACTCATGCATCTAGGATCGGAGGAAGAGATCACGTTGCTGGAATTCGAAGAAGCAGAGGAAGGGAACCCGCAGGAGGATCCGCAAGCCGCAGCTTCCGAAGGCGTGGAGCAGAACCCTGAAGAGCTTCCGGAGTGCCCTGACCATCGCCCTACTTCCTTTCTGCGAGGCAAGCCCCGGAGCATTATAAGTCTCCTAGTAAATTATAAATGTTTATTTAAGTACTTATGATTGCTGCATTAGGTTATAAGAGTTGAATGAAACCACTTGATGCATGTACATTCCTTGTCCAGATATTACACCTTTAACCGGTATAGGTCCAGGATCGAATATATGCTTAGCCATGCTTAGACCGGTAGAAGTCGGGTGATTTCCTGTCACCTGCGAGATATAGGTGGATACCGGAGCACGGTTGGTTATAATTGCTATCGTGGAAAAGAACCATGGTTAATGTAAATGGAGACCGGGCGGGATGTCGATAGAGAAGCAACAAGACATGGAGGTCTTGGGTGTGAATCTATCCCCGTCTGTGTCGATCAAGGACCGTACCGTTGTTGGAACTTCTGACAAGATTGAACGCATGCCTCTCACTTAGCTGGCCGGATAATTCGTTCCGACCGCGAAGCCGAGTAATTCAACTCAGGCCGGGAATCGATTCATTAGCGCCCCTTCCGGGAACGATCGACCGAGCCCAAGGGCGAGCTTGGCTCGAGCATCCTGGCATCTGGTGTTCCAGACAGCGGCGCAAAGACGGACCCATGAAATGTGTACCGGAGTTGTACCAAAGGTGACCTAAGGCTATCGTGGGTGGTAGACTGGGTTTGTGTTAGGAATAAATTCCCGGTGGTTGAAATCGATTGAATCGCCGTCTCTCCGGGATAGTGAGAAACTTGGCTAGCTCCAACATCGTAGTAAGCTGTATTATGGAACATGATGGTTCGGATGAAAATGGAATTTCAATACCGCTATGGTTACTATTGTATGCTTCTAAATGATACCACATGTTTGGCACAGGATAGTTGCTAATCTAGAAATGGATAGTTATAATTAACTTGGTAAAGGAATCATAATTGTACAACGGATCGGTTGCCTTTTTTCGCAAAATGTTGTCAAGTTACGTCCACTTATACTGACCTTGCATACTCCTTGGAGTCATTTTATTTCTGGTTCATGATGGGTAAGTCTAGTGAGTACCTTTCTCGTACTTCGTGGTTTATTTTCCCATTGTTGCGAGATGGCCTTGTGTATCATGGTTATTGCAAGAGTTGCTTCTATCCCGCTATGGATGAGGAGTAAGCCTTGGGCAGGCTTCTTTAGTAATTCCTATCCTTGCTTTTGTGGACCGTGATCTAGCTTAGCACTGTATCAAACTATGTTGGAAACTTTATCTTCGAACTTATTTGCTTCTGCTTTATTTATCATACTCGGTTTGTAATAACTTTTATTCGTACTCTGATGATGAAAAGTATCTGTGAACTTTATGTAATATGTGGCATGTATGTTGAATCCTGTACGATCTTGGTTGTTGTAAATCGTTTATCGAGACCCGTCGTGGTACTCGACGGACTACCGGGTTTATATGGGTTCAAGTATGACAGTGCGACCGCTTGCGGATTGCCATTGTACTTGTATTCTTGAGCCATGAGCAAATCTGGTAGACTGAAAAGAGTAGAAAAGAGTGAGAAGTGAGAGCTGAGAAATGAGACTGAAGTGAGGGTGCGTGCGTGTGTGTGGATGAGCCGGGTGGTGCCATTTAAAAGGAGAGCAGGCACATCACTGTCGGTTTTTTCTTAAAACCGACAGTGATGTTACGTTGTTACTGTCGGTTTTATACTAAAACCTACAGTGATGTAGTTGCCACCACGCACTTCAATGCCTGCATGCATGCAGCACCTAATGCAGTGCATGCACGCTGCAATAAATAAAGGACATTACACAACGGTCACTATTTATGAAAAAATATTAATGCTCTTATCTTTATTTAATGCTCAAATATTGACTAAAAATAACAGAAAATTTAGAATAAAATTATATATACGATAACAAAGACCTAACACTAGAATTAAATGTACGATAACAAAAACCTATTACAGTCTAGGTTCATGTTACCATCGAAGTGTACTAACACATTATAATAGAACCATCTCATAAGCATTCTTCTAGCACCCGAGCTAGGGTCGAAGAAACGCAAAGAAGGCCACGGAGATGGTTGGTGAGAGCTACGCCGAGAGACGATCGGGGAGGTTGGCGGACACTTTTGAACCCGTGCCTCCGATGAACCAATGCCTCTTCGGACGGACAGGCCAGAGCACACCGCATAGGATAGCTCGGTCAAGCACGTCGCACTGTCAAGCCTCAACGTGCTCTATCTTCATAAATATTCTTCTAGTACATTTTGTATGCACCATCCTTGCGGATGACCACGCTTGTTGAAATTTGTATGTGGAGGGTTTTCTCCCACAGAGAGGTCATAGCTGTGAATACTAGCTAAGAGAGAACGAAGTGAGAAATAAGCAGCGAAAGGGTGACAAGACTCGGCCGCTGAGAGGCTCCTGGCCGAGGACCATTTTATAGGGGCTAGCAGTAGTCTTGCTAGGTTTTTTTTTGAATTAAAGCTGTCGTGGTAGGTGGGAGCAGTGCTCCTACTGTGGTGGTCAGCGGGAGCACTGCTGGCCCGTGAGGAGCATCTAAACATCACTGTCGGTTTTGGCTCAAAAACCGACAGCAAAAGTGGCTATCTGTGCCGGTTTAGCAAACCGACAATGATACCTTATATCACTGTCGGTTTGTAAGACAAAACCGACTGTGATGCCTGCATGCTGCTGCGGCGCAGCAGCAAGGGCTCAGCCTTTGTTAAAAGCAGCGCCACGCACAGCCTTTTTTAAAAAAAATAGTCCCGGCTTTTTTTTATAATGCAGCAGTGATAAAAATTTTCAATAAAAATAGGAAAATATATTGTGGCCCGACTCGGCAGTTAGTTTGATTTTATTTTTTTTCATTTTATCCCGTGTAGTAAATAATAGAAGAAAAAAAATTGGCCGGACTGGGATTCGATCAGGGGTGGGCGGGTCTAGAGTGTCTGGCTTTAACCGCTGGGCTAGGTAGAGTTCTTATACTTTTGTTTCATTTTTTCTTATATGACAATAGCACTATTAATTAATAAAACAAAACACAAAAAACTGCTTAGCTAGTTAGGGAGTTCACGTAGGTTTGTTTTTTATAACTTTTATTATTTAGCCGCTGAGCTAGGTAGGAAATACTTTCCTTTTCTATTTATTACTAGACATAATGCAATTACTTTATGTTCTAAAATAATACATAAATTTATGTCTTTATTTTTTTGATTCTATGATAATTAATTAATGGTCTATAATTAATCCATACAAACATAATTATGATGTCCATACAAATAAAAATCTAATGAAACATAATTAACTTGTTCATACATACGTAACTAAAATATCCATACAAATAAACCTAATTATTTGAATAAACCTGATTAAACATAACAGTACGAATAAACCAACATAGATCCTAAAAATCGGTCTGATCCCTAGTCTGTCTCCACTGCCAGTAGCGTATGTCTTCGATGGTGTAACCACGCTCATTGTCTATGTAATGCAAGGCCCACACTACAACACTCTCCATTGCCTCACAACGCCGAGCATATGGCATCCCATAGATATAGCCTAATGATGGACTATGGATGGCCTAGCTCTGCATAAATCTCACGCAATACTAGATGCCAGTTGTCGTCCTCTGGCCCATCGCGTCCACGAAGTCCCAGGCGTACCCCCAAGACGCTTAAGAGCTTGTGAGAGAATGGGCTGCAAGCCTAATATAGCATAGGTGAAATCATAGGGCAAAACCTACAAGTGGACAAACCAAAAGTATCAAGAAGCGCTCATATAATAATAAGAATAAATAAACATTACTCTCATATCATACACGACGTACCACATCCATATAGTTGAATGTCGCGTGCCTCTCGCTTACTCACGGCACGTCCACACTCTGCTGCTGTAAAGCTTGTATCTTCAATGCCGACCAATCAGGTATATGGTAGACAATTCGCTCAATTGCCTGCAAAGAAGACAGCACGGCATCGATCTGCGCGCCTACCTTGGTCAGCGTGGGTCGTCCAACCTGCGTAATGTCCTGGCGCACCTCATTATTGTTCCTAATGGGGATCTCGAAGCTGAGACTATACTTCCATAGCTCGTCTCCTTCATCATTCATGACCTCACTTGTCGTGTTCTCGAAGATGTTCCACACCCCGAGCAGCCATAATGTTGTTTCCAGCCACTTGACCGGTTTTATAGTCTGTGACATATGCGACAATCATATTATGAATGAATGTATATATGCAAAAATTATATTAGCACGTCAAACTTAAAATATTACATACTATTGATGGGTCTGGGTAACACGGGACGGCCCATGTAACGGAACCGCCCAAATTATACGAGCACAAGTACAAAAGCTATCACCGAAGTGATCAAACCGTCATACTTGAGCCCATATAACTCCGGTAGTCCACGAAATCACGAAGGATTTCAAACCAACCAACATACAAGGCAAGATCATAGTGATTCAACATAACAAGTCACATGTTACATCCATTTCGCAAGTAGTTCAACATACATCAGAGTTCAACATAGTTATTACAACTAAGTTTAAAAGTAGCGGAAACAAGGTAGTTTGAAACTAACATCACCCTTATTTCAAATACGTGCCAGTACCAAGGTCAAGTCCAACAAAAGCATCATAGACAAGATAACTAAGAAGGATCATGCCCATGATCTTTCTCCTCCACTGCGGCAGGAGTCATCCAATTCTTGCAGTAGCCATGACACATCACCACCTGCAACAAGTGAGAAATAAACCCTGAGTACGAGAATGTACTCAGCTAGACTTATCTGTCATAAACCAAACAAATGTGACTCTCAAGGATTATGTAAGGCTTTATCAGTGGATCTAGCTTTGACAACATTTTTGCATAAAAGCTTAAGTGATACAAGAGAACATTTTAATTAATTTTTTTGCAACAGGTTACCATTATTATTAAACCTATCATCTAGATTAGCACATGTACTAAAGTAATCACTTGATTAAGATTAAGCAATCAATAATAACCATATCATATTTGGCTTTTCATCATTATAACCATCATCAAGTTCCATAGTAACATTACTACAGTGCAGGCGACCAGTCTAGTTTCTCACTATCTAGGAGAGATGGCAATTCGAATCGATTCCTAACTAGCTGGTGAAATTTCCTCACACAAACCACACTTCCCCCGTCGGGGTCGCTTTAGGTCACCGTTGGTACTATTCGAGATCCCTCGCGGGTCTGAGCTGGGTCGCATACTCAGGGACCAACCGGTTGCCAGGTAGCTCAAGCCATGCCTGCCCACGGTCGCAATGCCAGGTAGCTCAGATCATGCTTGCCCACGGTCAAATCTGTGTCCCCACACATCCTTCCTTCCTCCGGCATGCGTGAAATACATACCAGATTCTCGGCTCGAACAGAGCTACTAGGCTTCGCGGTCAGAACGGCTTATCCTTCTAGCTAAGTGTGAGGCATGTGTTCAATCTCGACTGATGTCCAACAAACCTCTCAACCCTTAAAATGACACAGACAAGAATATCAACAACACATCCCGCCCGGTCTCCATTTACTCATCAACATATGGTTATTTTCCACGATAGCAAATATAGCCAACCGTGATCAGGTATCCACCTAAAGCTCGCAGGTTATAGGGAATCACCCGACTTCTACCGATCTAAGCATGGCTAAGCATTAGTTTCGATCCTGGACCTAACAGGGATTATAACATATCATGGTGGACAAGGAAAGTATATATATGCAGCAACGGTTTCATTCAATTCCTATAACGTAATGCATCAACCATAAAGGATTCAAGTTAAAGTTTTGTAAAGACATAGGGGACTTAAAATACTTCAGGGCTTGCCTGGGATCCAACACTCAGGTTAGTGTTTGTCAGATGACACTCGCTTGGCGAGCATCTCCCATCCTGGCACTTGCTCAGCCCTTCCATCTTCGGGTTCGACTCCAACATCTCATCCTTCATGTGGTTCATCTAGCGTACCTAGATGATATGCAAGATGCAAGTGTATGAATACATGGAAGTGCAATAGACAAAGCATTGCACACAGTAAGCAAGACAAGCACAAGGTTACACTGAACACACTTAAGCATTTCACGTTGCTTAACTTAAACATCACACATTATATCATGCTAAGATAGCAAAGAAGGCAACACCAAGCATGACACAGTTCACTAGATCTCAGGTACATTAACTTAACCATCATCAAAGGCATGAGCCACACTTAGCATCATACAAAGCAAACAACTATAACTAGAATAAGTCATTCAGGCAATTTCAGCAAATCTGGGAACATAGATAGCAGCTGAGTAAATAAATCATAACTGGAGTTCTACAGATCCAAATGACATGCAACAACACATTCTGGAAATCTTATGAAATTGTCTACATTTCATCTTTAAACATCTCAGCATGATTCCCAAATTAACAGGGTCAAACATACAAAATTACAGAATCTGGTCCAGAGATTCCAGAGAGCAACCATTTCTGGAACCCAACTTGTAACAGCTATAAGTCACAAACCAATTAGCGAAATGCCACCAAAATTTAACACAAGCTAGATGAATGAATTATCTACAAGTTTGTTATACATAAGTTTCCCCAAAAACATCATTATCAAGGTGTAATTCATGTAGCCCCAAAAACTGTCCAGAGTGGACCAAAACATGAAAATAAAAGTTCACTTATGTTTCAAACATACACCTGAGCAAAACCAAAGTAACCAACATATTGCACATATCAAATAAACACTAGAAAACATAATGACCAACCCTAAATAAATTCTTCTCATGCCTTTATTAATTTATTTAGATAATTAGGTGGAATTATGAACACATATCAAAAGTGTAAAGTAAATTCTAAGAAAATTACAGTAGCTCACATATTCTCTCAATAGTCTACTGTACAAATTTCATGTCGTTTGAACCAGCATAGCAACCTCTACGGAAAATACAAAATGCTAATGCAAGAAATCATGTGAGAGCAAGATAAATCTAAATCTCAACATTTTCTATAAACATATGACCATATTATGTATCAACATGGCATAATAACATCATACCAAGGTACTGGAATAACATTTTCCATTTTTACACCCTCATAATTAATTATAACTGATTTAAAATCATTTATCAAGCATCAAGCAAGCTAAATCAATAACTCAAGCATACTGCATCCAGTGACCATGCAATTTTTACCACAGTACACACATATTATCAGTAGCCTACCATAAAAATTTCACTGCAATTGGAGCATCACATCTTTAGATATGAATTTATCCCTAATTATCAAAGATAAATAAAAACAGGAAAAACCTTCTACTAACATATAATATATTATGACTCTACTGCATAGATCTATTCTCAAGGATTTCAAAAAGTCCTAATTTTATATTTTTGGATTTTTCTATGATTTACTATGCATTTTCAAAGTTTTAGCCATTTAAATGCACAACAGAAAAAGAAAAGGAAAACACTTTTGCCTCGAGGTCCCTGTACTTTTTACAAATACGGATTCCAGCAAACAGGTCCCTACAAACACTATTCACATGAGTCATGCATTTCACAACTGGACCCAAGAAAAGGCTTCTAATTCATTTTCTTCCCTATCTTCATCTTCTTCACGTTGCCGAGCAAAGGAGTCGTCGGGGCCGGCGGCTTGGGGCTCGGCGGCGGCGGGCAGGGGCCGAGGCACCCCGTGTGCACCCGTGGGTGCCCGTGACGCGGCCTGGGATGGCCTGTCTGGAGGCCCACAGTGGCTCGACCGCGGCGTCCAGGCGGCAGCGGCGACGGCCTGGCTTCGGCGGCGGCTAACCCTAGTCTGGGGCATGGGAACAAGAGGGGCGCAAGGTGTGCAGTAGGTGGCCGCGGCAATGCGCATGGCGTCTGGAGGTGAGAAGCTCGGGTGGTAGTGGGCTCTTCTGGCGGCCATGGCTGCAGCCGCCCGTGGCGGGCGACGCCGGCGCGAGCGGCAGAGCGAGGGGGAGCACGGCGAGTGAGGGCGCTCTGGTGCTCTCCATCACGAGTGGAGAGGCAGTGGGCACGCATCGGCATGGAGTAGGGAGGTGGGCGCGTGGTGCTCGTGCATGGTGGACGCGTCGACAAATCGTCGAGCACGTGGCGGGCAGCGAACGGGGCAAGGTCGGCGTCAAATTGGGCCGGATCTGGGCCGATTTTGGACCTAGGACAAAAACGAAGTTTAGAGCCCACAAACTGCTCTACATTTTCTATTTAAAGTGTATAGTCATTAGAGTTGTAGATTAGTAGTTAATAAAGTCCAAAGTTGATAGTGTCAACATGTTCACAGCGGTTAAGTAAACGCAAAATTGATCGTCCAGCCAAAGTCAAACTGGTGCCATCTTTTTGCATGCTCTTCTTCAATGAATTAGATTCAAATCTTATTTTTGGACCAACTCAAGTTGCTTAACAAAAACTTGAGAACACGACGTGCCAACCATTATCAACATCAAAATCTCGGACTTAGCCAAATTTCTGAGATCCAAATCAGCACAGGGTTCGGTTTTGAAACCTCAGTTTGACTAAGTTAAGGGCCAAACTAGCTCTTGACCCTTAAACAAAGTTTCTTCTACAAAACATGAACTACAACTTTTATTTAAGGTCCAACATCTAAACTAGTATAGAACCTACAGTTCTACTTTGACCAAAGTAGTATCACGGAGGTTGAAAGGCGGCAAGGGCCGGAGGAGCTGCCGGCATGGAGGCGCTGGAGCATGCCGCGGAGGAGGCCGAGGACCTATTGAGCGGACCTGCTGGCCCGCGAACACGACGGAGGCCCAACTCCGGGAAAATGTATATGTGGTGGGCCATAGACGGGCCGGGGGGACGTGGATCAAAAGGACAACTGGGTGTTGGGCCCCGGCGTAGACTTGTTGTGGCCTTGTGGTTGTGGTCCGTACTAGTTAATTCGTATGACTTGCATTTTTTTACAATAAAAAAAGTTTGATCTGATACAAATGCCGACCATTTTTATACTATTATATGGTCAATTAAATGTCGTTCTCGCTCGTTCCAAGGTGTGACTCGCTGACTCATGACTGATTCTCTCTATCAAGTCCTTTTGTTTGATCATTAAGTAGGGTGACAACAATTTAATCCACTAGGGGTGTCAATTACTTCTTCGTGATCGTGAACATATATAGTGCATCACGTAATGGCCTTTTTCACGCACCTCACCTCGCTGGTGGGTAAGTCATATAGAGGTACGTCGACATCATGCGTCTAAAAGAACACTATATTCACTATGCCAGAAAACCATATTAGTGACGCATCTGAACAGTAATTAGTGACGCGGAAAACACGCGTCACTTATGTTGCGTCTGTGATGTGAACACATTAGTGTCACTGATTTGAGTTATCAGCGACGCGTCTAGCCAAACTGCGTCACTAATGTGAGTTACCAGCGACACGTGTAGCCAAAAACGCGTCACTGATGTGAGTTACTAGCGACGCGTCTAGCCAAAAACGCGTCACTGATGTGAGTTACCAGCGACGCGTATAGCGATGCGTTCCTGATGTGGGTCTCATCAGTGACGTGTATAGCCAAGACGCGTCACTGATAACAATTCAGAAAAACAAAAAAAAAAGAAAAACCCCTACTTGGGTCCTATATACATCAGCCATGTTTCATCTGTTCCAGCAATCAAATTCTTTATTACAAACTTTAGATACAACTTATGAAACAATCAAATTCTTTACAAACTTTAGATACAACTTATGCTACAACTCAAGGAGCTGTTATCTAGAAGACTCCTAACAGTACATAAGCAGATAATACATACTATAAGGATAACAGTACATAAGAAATGACCGAACTAATTCCATGAGGCAACCTGCTTTAGCCAAACAGAACAAAAGACATGCAAGTCTCCAAAGGCACCTCTATTAAACTTACTTTTTTTTTTCTATGGTACTCGATGACAACCTGCATTAGAAAAAAATGATGCATTAAGTTCAAATGATCACAAACACATAGGCATTCTAATATAAATTTCTTGTTACTTGTTCTTTATGGCTAAACTGTATTCTAAAATGATCGGAGAGGTGTCCAAGCTGGATTAAGCTACTTGCCACTTGTTCTTTATGGCCCATAGCAATATAGAATTTCTTTCTAGCAACATAAGTTCCCTAATAGTAAGTGTTTTGATCATTAACTAGCACTGAGTTGCAATAGAAATAATAATTAGATTACGATACCGAAACATGATATGCCACTGTTACAAAAAGTTAACTCTGTTACAAAAAATTCAACTATGGGAATTAGTACTCTGCTTTAACACATCATCATTGTGAATTAGTACTTGTAAGTTCTAACTACCTAAAGAGAAAAGGCAACCTGCACTGTAAATCACTTTAGTTTAACTGAAGGAAAGATGCACACTGCATTATGAATTCGATTGATAACTGAAAGCCTAAACAGAAGAAGTTAAACATATATAACTAGATAAAGAAATAAAAATCTGCATTTCAAAAGTACTGTTGTTTGTAGCAAAGCAGCATACCTTGCAAAACGAGTGGAGTTCTGCTGCTGCCCACCTCAGCTTCCGTCACTGTAATGCTGATAACAAAATCCTTCTTGTTCTTATCAGCACTAGTAATGCTCCCTACCTGAAGCCTGCAACCATACACAAATGCAAAATGTGTAAAATCAACCATACACAAATGCAATCCTGCTAATAATCTTAAACACATACTTTTTTCCAGTCAGCTATTTGATTGTAGGGTTTTTGTTAATATGGTATGGAACTGAATGGCAAATTTTATTTTAAAAATATTCATCCTCAAAGCTTCCAGCTATAAGCTCCAAAAGAAGCGAGTATTCTTCATCCTGAGAAGAGGCTATCATTTCCATGTCGTTTCCAGATTAACCATTTGAAAGAGATTTAATTTCATACAACATAAATAAGTAGTGAAGCAATTACCATTAGCAGTGTCCCAATGCCAATAGCAGACTTCATCCTTCCATCTTCACCCTCTCCAGCTTCTGTAACAGCAAATTGCAAGGGATAATCCCATCCTAGGTTATACATTTCTGCCACAAGCAGGTGATATGCTTGGACCATGACAACAGGGTTACTAGCTTTCATCAAAAATACAAAGTTGTGGAAGTCCAACTTCCGACATATCCTAGCAAATTCCAAAGCAGACTCAACCTGCAACATTGTGTAGAAGATGTCAAACTTTTATGTACTACTATTTAAATATTTCCTCGGAAATGAGATAATCACCATTCCCCGTGGAGAATCACCATAGTAGATCATTATGCGGTCAGAAAGACTACCATGATTTGTTCCTATACGCATTGCTCTTGCATACTGCTTGCATTTCTCAACTAATGGAGAAAACACCTGAGACAAAATTAATATGGCTCTGTAAGATAACATGCCATATGTTCACACTGATTGAAACAAAACTAAGAGTGACAATTTTTCAACCTTCTCAATATGCTCAAGCTCTTTTTTGTAGTCATCGTCAGTATATTCCAGCTTTTCGAATTGAGCACGACGATCAGCTGCCAGTACAGTTCTCAGCATTTTACAATAATAAAAACATGACAGACCAAAATGAGGGATGTAAAGATTTCACTCACCAAAATTTCCTGGGTTCACACGAATTTTGTCAAAGCATTCTGCCACCCTAAGAGCTACTGTAGGAGCAAAATGAATATTGGCCACTAGTGGAATGTTGTAACTATACAAACACAATGAAAAGGGTGAGGACGCATACATGTGAACTCAGTGAATGTGAAGAAAATGACACCTTACTTCTTCTGAACCAGAGTGTTCTTGATCTCAAAGCAGGCATCAGCTTCCTTCCTACCCTGGACGGTTATTCTGACAATATCAGCTCCTTTATCTGGTATCCTCATCACCTGAAATAGTGCAAGTGATATGTTCATTAGTTAAATATACACAAAATAGAAATCATCTGAAAAAGGCTGAGTAAAATCTCCTGCATTCAAACTCTGTAGAGAATACTAGGAACAATCAACATGAATTTCAGATGGGATGCACCTCCCCTACTGTTTTTGCAACATCCTTGGTATCTGCAGTCGTCATGGTTTTTTCCTTATGGGATGATCACTGCCAAGTGGCACATTCCCCACCATCACAGTTCGGGTTTTCCTCCTCCTTGTCTGGTGTATTGATTCACAGTACTTTTGCCTGGGTACTGAAGGACGCAGAAAGGACAGTTCATTCAGTTAGGAAAAAGGTGCATAGATTAAATCTGGGACAGATCTCTTGAGTTGAAAAATACACAGCTACATAAAAATATATACATGCAAGGACACAACTATATGTGTCATCACAGTCCTTAATAATCGTCCATATATATACAATGATTCAACAAATGAGGATGAGTTTAAATTATCCAAGCTGAATAATGGAACTTTAGCCTACTGTTTTGAGCTTTCTAGGACGCATAACTTCTAGACAGGTTGTACAAAAGAGAAGATAGTTTTGGGATAAAAAGAAAAAGAAAACTCCAAGCTTGGTTATCCTGATATTTATGTACCAACCTTACAGAGGACATAAGAATTCTAGAGCATGTACAAATAGTACAGCCTCTTGAGTCATTGTATCAAATATACTTGTAACCTAGTAAAACTAACACTAAAGATAGCTATGTTTCAAATGAGAGCACCCTATTGAAGTCAAATGTTACAGAGAGCATAATAACTAAGGTGCTATGGCAGTTATCATTTTACAAAAAGCATCCACAATACACATATACAATGAATAATTATTTATAGATATAATCTTGCAGAGTTCAGTGCTTCAGTATTTCACCAGAACACACAATGCATCAATGACACAATACTTGACTACTTGCACACATGTAAATGACATTATCAGAATATATTTTTCTACCGTCTGTTGTATTCAACCAGACACATCATTTTTTAAAACTAGCAGTGACCCAGAAATTCTTTTACAGATAGTTAAGACTCTTCCAACTTTTCGAACTAACTGTAACCCAAATACACACTAGCAGTATAGTTTCTACCGAGAAGACCAATCATAAAATTTAGCCCCATCCTATTAGGCAGCCACTTTCATTCATTAGACAGATTCAGTAGACAGTACAAGGAGATCTTGTGCATAAATTTAGTGAAACTCAATTCATGTGAGGCACTAAATCCAAATGAAAAAATGTACTGCTAGCTACCTTTCAGATGAAATATTAGGTAGTAAACATGTGCATGTGCACCACGCTTGAACTACAACAACAACAACAACAAAGCCTTTAAGTCCTAAACAAGTTGGGGTAGGCTAGAGTTGAAACCCAGCAGAAGCAATCAAGGTTCAGGCACGTGAATAGCTGTTTTCCAAGCACTTCTATCTAAGGCTAAGTCTTTGGGTATATTCCATCCTTTCAAGTCTCCTTTTATTGCATCTACCCAAGTCAACTTCGGTCTTCCTCTGCCTCTCTTCACGTTACTATCCTGGCTTAGGATTCCACTACGCATCGGTGCCTCTGGAGGTCTCCGTTGGACATGTCCAAACCATCTCAACCGGTGTTGGACAAGCTTTTCTTCAATTGGTGCTACCCCTAATCTATCACGTATATCATCGTTCCGAACTCGATCCCTTCTTGTATGACCGCAAATCCAACGCAACATACGCATTTCCGCGACACTTATATGTTGAACACGTCGTCTCTTCGTAGGCCAACATTCTGCACCATACAACATAGCAGGTCTAATCGCCGTCCTATAAAACTTGCCTTTTAGCTTCTGTGGTACCCTTTTGTCGCATAAGACACTAGATGCTTGGCGCCACTTCATCCACCCTGCTTTGATTCTATGGCTAACATCTTCATCAATATCCCCGTCTCTCTCTGTAGCATTGATCCAAAATATCGAAAGGTATCCTTCCTAGGCACTACTTGACCTTCCAAACTAATATCTTCCTCCTCCCGAGTAGTAGTGCCGAAGTCACATCTCATATACTCAGTTTTAGTTCTACTGAGTCTAAAATCTTTGGACTCCAAAGTCTCCTGCCATAACTCTAGTTTCTGATTCACTCCTGTTCGACTTTCATCAACTAGCACTACATCATCCGCGAAAAGCATACACAAGGGAACTAGTGCATAATTTCCAGAGTGGCACAAGAACAGAAGCAGAGAAACAAGCTACTTACTATAGAATTTTTTTCCTAAATCATGTTGAGCATGTGCACTATGCTACAACTAGTAATGTCAGACTAAATAGGAGGGGTCAGCATGAAGATCACAGAAAAACATCACAGGAACAAAGGGATTCGGGATTTTACCTAGAAGCAACCTCCTTTGGACGAAAGTGCAGGCGACCATATCCTGATTGATGGAGGGGAACGACCTGGATTTGGGTGCTGCGGAAGGGATCAACCTCTCGACCTGATGCTACTGTGCCATGTTGCCGACCTCTCGACTTGCTGCTACTACTGCTCTGATGAGGGATCAAATCAAGAAATCGAGGGAGATAGAGAGTACGTAGGACAAAATCACCATTACAGAGGGAGAGAAAGAGACTGATGATGTCACCTCAACAGATCCCGAGCGCTCATTGATCTCGCCGTGGGGATGGTGGTGGTCGGCACGGAGGGATCAGGATGGACCAGCCTCGTTGGATCTGCCTGCCACTCGCTGGGATGACGGGGGTGGACGCTAGGGCGCCGTCGAGAACGGAGATCTGGTGCGGGATCCCCGCCGCAGCAACCTCGTTTCCCATCTCCCTCCCTCTAGATCTCTCCCGTCGAGGGCCATGCCCAGCGCTCGCTCTCCAGCTGGCCTGCCTCCTCACCAGATGTGGCCTCCGTGGAGCCGTAGTGGTTGGGGGAGGGGGAGGCGCGATGGCAGCGGCTGAGGAGGAAGAGGAGACGTGGCGGCGGCGGAGGGAGCGGAAGGGCTGCAGATCCGGCCGGCGCAGCCATGGATTCGCCCTTGTCGAGGGAGAGGGAATGGACCGGGGAGAGAGGAGAGAGGGGGGGACGACACCGGGGGTGGGGGCAGAAGTGACGACGGGCTTGGGATGGGTGTGGACCTGACCCGTCTAGTTTCACCGGATTTGATAATTTTTTCGGGTCCGTGCTCTTCTAGCAGCGACGCGCTCCGTCAACACGAGTCACTGCCAAGGATCTTCTTATTAGAGATGTGTCTAACTCGTTATTGGTGACGCGTGATTCTTCAGTGGCAGTGAATGACTCCTACTCCGTAACGCGTTGTGTTTACCCGCGTCACTGATCTCATATCAGTGACGCGTTTTAGTTTCGAGTCATTGATTAAGGTGTCTCCTTTGTGCTGTTCTGACATAGTGATTGTACGTTTTCGCGAGATAAAAAATATGACACTTTATGTTGCTCCATCCAAGGATGGTCAAGCAAGTTTACTAGTGTTTCTTGTTTGAAAATATGAATTTGAAAAACATTTACAATGCATAGTCCCTAAGGCGACATGGGCGGTGAGGACCCTGCTCCCTCCCCTCGGACTCCACCTCGCTGCTTCTGGAGATTTGCTTGGTAGCAAAGGAAGGAAGTGGCGGGACACCATCTCCTTTCAAAGAAACTAAGACAAAACTTTTACTGTCCTTTTTAATAAATTGTATTATAATACTAAAGATTTTGTGAAAACCTGTATTGCAATACTAATCAATAGTCGCCGAACTTACTTCTATTCTCGACAACTTTAAGCTTGGTCCTTTGAACTATCCACACAAATATCAAAATTATTAGAATATGTATGTTTAGCTGGAGTAGCTCGGTTGGTTAGAGCGTGTGGCTGTTTTTTTTTTTTTTACAACAAGCAACTTTATTATCAGCTGCAACGTGCTGAGGTAATGTTTACATTGTTCAAGTCTACAGCTTGTAGAGCTTGTAAAAGAGAGCACTGGAGTACATGGTGCTCATAAGAGCAAGTAGACTCTAAACTTGAGTACTGAGAGGCTGAGACTGATAGAGCCTGACGAGCCAGTGCATCCGCAGTGGTGTTGAGTTGCCTTTTGATCTTGAAAATCTTGGATTCCCTGCTTCTTGCATAGTTTGAGAACATTTGAGTAAATGGTTTGATTCTCCAGTCCGGAGGATTGGATTGGTCAACTGCATTGAGGAAATGAACCAGCTGCTGACAATCGGATAAGAAGTTTATGTTACTGAGATTCAGGGTCTCGGCGACAGTAGCTGCAAAGTCTAGGCTGACAGCTTCAGCCATGAGGACCGAAGTACATTCAGCAAGCTTTGCCTGTATGTAGATCGTCTGCGTTGGTTGGACCTGCACGTTAACAACATAGTTGTTAAGGCGTCGCTATACCGTCGCCATATCGCCGTGGCGTTTTTCTGGCTCTCGCCACGGCGGCGCCACGGCTCCGGCGTGTATGGCGTCCGCCATAGCGCCGTGGCGTCCCCGTGGCGCCGATTTGGCGTCCTATGGCGCCTTTGTGCGCTGTGGCAGGCGCAATAGACGGTGAGGGTGAGGGTGAGACCGTGAGGGTACCTGTATAGGCCGAGTGGCTGATTGGAGCCCTCCGAGACCGAGCCCGAGACGCAACCGCAAGCAGCCCTCCGTCGGCCTCCCCCTTTTGCAGGGGGCCGTGCGCTGTCGACGGTCCAGCGGAGGCGGGAGGGGAGAGGGAGGTGCGTACGCAGGGTCGCCAGCCGGTGTGCGGAGGATGGAGGCGAGGGCGCTAGGTGACTGGCGAGAGGCGGGAGGAGGAGCCGCTGACGCCGCCGCCGAGCCTGGGACTGCCCGCCGTCGCTGAGAGCCCGAGCCTGAGTAGGAAGATAAGAAACGGCGGCGGCTATCAGGCTGTGTGCCTTAGTGCTAGGGTAAAGACTATGCGGCGGTGCGTGGGCTTTTTTAGATGGGCCACTAAATAAAAGCCCATACCATCTCTTTTCTTTTTCATTTCTTTTTTCTTTCTTACATATTTTGACAAATTAGCACATAATCTATATATTTATATTCTACAATAACATATTTACTTGCGATTTCGTGAAGCCACATCGATCTCCATTATCCTCTATTGATCCCCATGTACTTGTAATTAAAATTCCTTGCTACATTTACATTGCTATTTTGATTTGCTAATATTGTAGACTATACCTTTTAAGCTACATTTGCATTACCATTTGTCAATATAATTTCCTAATATCCTAGACTATAATGTATGTATTCGCCACGCCGATGTGTGTATGGCGTCGCCACGCTGCGTGCCATAGACGCTGTAAAGGTGTGAAGGTGGTGGGTCGCCGCGCCTCGCCACACCGCCGTAAAAACTATGCTCTGGAGCATGTTAGCTTTGTACCCAAGCCACCCCCCTAGGTAGACTCCTCCAGCCACTTGCATCCCCTGGTACACGTCATCAGAAACCACCACATTCTCAAATTCCCTGTGATCTCCATCATCGGCAGGGGGATTAGCATTGGCATAGAGTGGGCCATTCATCAACTTGGCACACACTTCAACGCTGTAGGCATGCCGGTGTCCAGCATTATCCATTGAATAAGCCAAAGATTCTGGTCCATCGAAACCATGAACATCGAAGCCTGCCCACTGCAAAATAAAAGCCTCACAATATAAGAAAAAGCAGGTCCTACCTCAATCAATAACAAATAAAGTTTATAAACGTAAACATAAACAGTAAATAAAACATATATAGCCTTCACAAGTACTACAATATACCAAACTTCTAGACTCTAGCCTGGAACGAACATAAACTACACATAATTGGTTAACAATATGTTAAACAACAGAGGAAGATTAATCACAAACAACAAAGCCATCAAATAATTAGAGGTACAATCATCACAGATTCATTAACAAAAAAAAATCCGTGGATTATAACCACATTAACAAAACAGAAATAACTTTTGTGTAGAAGGAAGATAGCTCCCAAATTAAATATAGCATAAACAACTAGTCTTCAAAAACTCAGTATTATCACATGGACAGTAGAACACGAAGATTGATATACCACATGGAAATTGCACTTATGGTTCACAGATATATTCACATATATTTAGAGATATAAGATAATTCGAATAATATTAATATTAAATGAAACATCACCAAGAAATGATTTGTACAGCTAGATTATTATCTCAAATAAAATATTTAAAAGCTTCCTTAACCCAAGGTATTTCCTTGATTACCCAAAGAAAAAAAAATACAAGGGATTCAGGTATGTTAGAGCAAAATAGCTCTAATATTAAATAGTTATGCCCCGTAAGTCAACATCACAAGATAACAGCGTCACATCAAAGTAAGCAAACAAATATCAAAGACCACACATGACAAATATGTGATGGCCATACCTGATGAGCCCCAGCCATCGTCTTGCTCGCCTCCCTTTCTGATCTTCCCTAGGTTGTTTAAAGCAGCCAATTAGTCCTGGAAATAATTAGGACTGGCAAGGAAATGGAACACAAAGTGGAAACAAGCAACTACGAACAAATATGAATTCAACGAATTAGCACTCTAAACTAACAGGTATAAGCATGCATATCTGAAGGATATAGAAACGGCAAAATATATCTACAATTAACTAAGCATAAATTCTTCCATTAACTTAATTATGAACATACATGCCAGCAGATTCAATTTTAATAACCCCAAAAGATAGTTAAGAAGATCTTATTGTATTTTAATCTGACTACAACCAAACCAGAAACATAACTAACAAAAATCAATCAAACGAATCAGGCACATAGGCCTAGCTAACACCATCTAACCAAATCAGAGATGCACATGTGTCTAGAAAGATGAACAGATACAAAAGCAAGAACTACACCATCAGGAAGGAACAAAAGCATGAGCAGATCTAGCTAACCCTAGGCAAGTACCCGGCAAATCATTACAACAGCCTCATCTACGAACAACCCAAAAGCACTCCTGCAATTCCCGGATCGACGACCTAAAAATCCCACAAATCGCATGAGCACGGCAAGACAAGCATGAGTCCTAACCATTCTTCCAGTCAATCAGAGCAGGCAACTAGTGAACCGATCGATGCTGTGTAGTGTGGGTGCGTGCACCCCGGGAGTGGGGTGGGGTGGGGGGGCTACCAGCGAGCACAACGATTTAGATCAGGTAGTGTGCTCGAAACTGATTGGGGAATGAGGCGAGGGTGGGCAATTTATGCGTTGGGGAAGGAGAGGTGGGGAAGGAACTTAACAAAGGTCTGCATCTACAGAACAGCCAGGTAACACAGTAAGTATCTAGCAATAGACCAATGAAATGAAGCAAAATCAACAACATAGGCGGACAGATCCTAATAGGTCAAGTTTATCTCATCGGTACGACTACAAGATCAAAGAACTCTCAACACAATTAACAATAGCATGCATGATCATCAGGTATGCTAAAGAATTATAAAACTTAGCAGTATATATGTACAACTATATCTAGCTAAGAAACAAGAAACATGTGAAGGACTACAGATTCATAGAGAAACAGAATCTACAACACCTATCTAAGCAATTCAAAATCAAACACATATGTGACACATGCAGATTCAAATTAAGTTGCTACTCTGATCAACAGATCAACTCATTGAAACTTAACCAAAGCATCCTAACAAAATCAATAGGATGAATCAAGTGATGAACTTAGGAAGCACCATTGAACAACATTAACAGTGCAGTATCTAGGTAACACAAACTGATGGGTCATGTGTGTTCATCGCATAGGTATATCAATGAACAGCAGCAGCACTTCATCCAAATATGTCAAAACACGTAACATAAGCATACATGGTCATCGAATCATCTAACAGTAGCAGTATTTATGTCATAGAGAAACAGCAGCATACATCTATCAACTATCTAAGCATTTATTCATCCATTCATCTTAATTATGAAGATACATCATGTTCCACAAGCAGATTCAATTTTAATAACCCCAAAACATAGTTGAAAAGATATCATTCTACCCTGATCTACAGCAACATCTGAATCAGACTAAAACCAAACCTTGTAATCTAACAAACAAAGATCGGACGGACCTGACGCATAGACCTAGCTAACACCACCATAGATGCACGTATGGAGAAACGCATTAAGGTTAACTGCATCATCAGGAACGAAGAAAAACATGAGTAGATGTAGCTAACCCTAGGAAATTAGCCAGCAAATCATGAGGACGGCCTCAACTACGAACAGCCCAAAAGCACCCCATGCAATTCCGAGATCAACAACCTAAAACACCCCCACAAATCGGACGAGCACCGCAAGCTAAGCAGCAAAACCTACCAGATCTACACAAAATTCCACCTGAGCATTAAGGGCTACCTCACTAACCATCGGGCCAATCAGTCCAATAAATCACGTCGATCAACTACTGAAGAGGAAGGAGGCATGAGCCCTAACCATCGGGCCAATCAAGGAAATGAATCACGGCGATCAACTACTGAACCGAATCGTGAACCCTAACCATCGGGCCAATCAGGGCAATGAATCACGGCGATCAACTAAACCGAATCGATCTAGAGGAAGGAGGAGGATCGAGGAGGATGATCGCCGTACCTTGAAGCGGGGGAGGGGGAGGGATTTGGGATCGGGTGGTGCGCTCCGAACAATACGAGACGAGACGAGATGAAATGAGACTCGGAATCTCTTATTATCGAAGCAGGGAGGTTTAGCCACGTCGCCGAAATTCCTCTGGCCGTCCGATTCTTCGATAGACGGCCCGTGTAGGCTCCACCACCTGCTACAGTACGCCCTGCCTGCAACGAAGCCCTCGGCGGCTCTCCCTGGCCCCGACGCCCTCCTCCTCTCCGCGCTCTCTCTCTCTCTCTCCCTCCCTCGCTACCGGCTCGCGATGCGGCTCAGGCGACGGCGTGGGACGACCTCGGCGGTGGCCCGCCCTCCGTGTGGCCGCGGCCTCCCTCCTCCTTCTCCTCCTCCTCCTCCTCCACCACCACCACGCCACTTCCTCCTCGCGACGCAACGCGGCGGGTCGCGCGGCCTAGGGTTTCGCCCCTCCGTCGCCAGTCATCCCCACGGCCGCGCCGCCAGCCAGCGGAGGCCATGAGGCGTCGGAGGCCTCTGGCGGCGGAGAAACCTCCGTGGTGGTCGTGCATGACGACGGGGAGGTCACGTCAGCAACCTCGGTGGTGGATCTGGAGCGGCCGCTCGCGGGGCCCCTCCCGGTGGCCGATCTGAGGCTGGAGCACGGCGTCGACCTCGCGCAGCCAACGGAGGCGGTGGATCTGCGGCGAGCAGCCGGATCCAGCGCGAGCCCTCCCCGTCTCCACTAGATCCGCCTGCATGGCCTCCACCGATGGCCAGTGCGCGGCCGGCACGGTGGCGCGCGTCCCCGAGCTGGCCCCCGCTGCCCCCCACAGCTGGCCGGGATGCAGCTCCTTCGACATGTATGTGTTTGATTCAGAGGTTACATATCTTTCTATTACAACAACTATTTCTTAGCTTACAAAAATAATGGCCTTCATATCATGTATGTGTTTGATTCTGATGAGAGAACAAAGCCCGATGAAACTTAATAATTTGATTTGTTCATACACGGTTGGCCCCGGGCAGTACCCCATTCAATGCATTTACGTTTTCCTACCCATTCATACTGCATAATTATGGTTATGATGTAATCTACTTTGCTACACTAAACTCCCTCTGCTGCTACTCATGCAGTCATGCTATCAAAATGTTTACAGGTTCCGGTTAACCTCTTTTAGCAAAATATTCCTGCTCCAAAGACCCTCCTGATTGCAATTTTTCCCATTTTGCTAGGTTACCTTTGTAGGGTTTTGTTATCAACTGGGTTCTAAGATCGTTGTTTCTGCCATGCTTTATTTAATTTTCCACCTTGTGTCGGCTGAATGCTCCACAACATTATTGCGCAGAGTTAAGGGATTTGCAATTTCTTTGTATCCTTGGTGTGATCGTATAGAGCAACTGTTGTGGTATGATCACTCTACTACTCATTTGCTCACAGGTTCGGCTGAACACCCACCATTTTTTGTTGATTTTCCTTATACAATGTACCATGTCAAATGTGTGTGATCAAGGCAGGTTGCGTACGTCTCCATTTATCCGGTATCTCTCCTCCATCCGATTTAATCCATTTAGTCTTTTCAAATACTTCTTGCTACAGCTTGTGACTGTGTGCAACAGTGATGTAGATGATGCCTAAAAATGTGTACATTTACGGTGTATGTCAGTTATGATTAAGAGAAATCATCTTTTTGCGATAATTTATTAGAGTCAGCTCGTCAACCATAATGGTAATTTGTTTAGTATGAAATATCATGGTTGCTGATAACTCCATATTACTGATTATAGAATTCTTTGTTTCTTTACATCTCATTATACATCCACAGTCCCATTTTACGTTCAGTTAAACTAGCAAATATGTCCACTGCTTTTTCAATATGGTTCTACTTTATATAGTTGCATCAAAACTCTATACAGAACTACTGCTCCACCGATGAAGCAAACTATATTATGCCATTCCCATTAAATAAAAATGGAATATTTTAGACTGCCGTGTATATACGCTCATTCTAGATTTCCTTGTTCCAGCAATTCGGTGCGTTACATGCTCGGACAAATAAGATATGGCCTCAATCCTTCCTAGGGCCAGGCACAAATTGTGCAGCCTATTCTGCTGTGATTAGTATTGTATTTTAGTAATGAATGCTAGTGCTTTTGTTTTGCTAATTTTCTACGTACCCAACATTCGGCTGCACAAAGATCGCCTTCTTATTTTTCCTTGCTCGAGCACTGCTCCAGCTTTCTCTGTTGTGCTGCCATGTGACATTATCCTTTATTTCTTAGGCATCATGCACTGCCACTAATTCATTGCTTGCTATTCATTCAGTAACGTTGATTTACCTAAATTTAGTTTCCTTTATTAATTTCTATGTAATGTGTATTTCAGGTGATACAATATATAAATATGTGGTTTACAAAAAAGAAAACCTGGATTTCCAACGTCGATATTACTTTGCATTATACTGGTAGGCATGCTTACCAATTTCGTGATTAAACGTTGCCTTGGTTTCAGCGGTAACCTGCCATCATTTTTGTTTTTTTACTACTAACATGATTAGCATCTACATGATCGACCGTGATCTATGAGAAACACAGTAAACATTTAGAGGCCAGTATTTGGCTCTCCATTCAGCTCCCTGCTTACCATCACTGCAATTTGTTCAGTACCCAAAATGGTTTTACAAGGTGATTCTGTTTTGTTGCATGTTATGTTTCAGGTTTGCATCATCACATTGTTCTATAGCCTGAGCTATATGAATTGAGTCAATTCAGAAGTTACATTATGCCAGAATCATTCTATAATCTTGTACCTCCCGAACATATATGTAGCCAGGCGTTTATCGCCTCTGCGTGCAATGGAACACCAAACTCTGCAAGGTCAGATATGTCTGCTATTTATTGATTCCAAAATATAAAGTAGAAAACCTTGGAAAACTATGCAGGTTGGGCGAAATATGTGGACGCCAAAGCTAAAGATTTTAGATTGATTATTACATCACCGAGCTACAGTACTGTCATTCTACTGATCCAAGCATACATCACTCTTCATTTTCGAATAGTCTTACCGTATTAAATATAAAAAGAGCTTCAATCTTTAAGTTTTTGTGTATGACTGTATCTACATTAGACTCCTAATACTATTTCTGTCCAAATTTTAAACTTATTTTTTCCCTGCACCTTAACCGGGTGATTTGCCGGCGCGCGCGATGGACTAGTGCCATTACAACGGAAGACACCTCCTCAAACACTCTTAAAATTGTCCATACATATTTACCACCGGAGAGAGAACAAACACTAATTTCTTGCCATTTTTTTTTTTTGACGTGCCATGCCAGCTCAGACCTCCGGCGTGTCCGAGCCATGGGAAATGACTCGAATGCCGCTGACTCTCTTCTTCTTCACCTCTCTGTTCTTCAACATCAGTTCCCTTCCCGGCCTACGAGCTCACCGTTGCGGCAAAGGGCGGAGCTCCGGCGAGCTAGGGCGCAGATTGGAACTCGTCTCGGGGCGAGCAGTGGTACAGCGGCGAGGAGAGGAGCAATGGCGGTGCAGCTGGCGGGCGGTGGTCTGGGCGGCTCGGAGATCGCCTGCAGCGGACAGCGGAGCTTGCACCCTGCGTGGCCAGTGCGAAGGTCGCCGCCCGCACGGCTTTGGCCGAGCTCGCCGGTACGAACTTCGCGGGGCTCGCAGGTCGCGCGGATAGTGGGCGCGAGCAGGGGAAGCTGGCCCGCCGGTGCTGGGGATGTGGGGCCTCCACCGGCGAGAAAAGCGGAGCAGCGCGCCTGTGGCCGCGCGAGCACGAGGAGGCCGGGGCCGCCATGTACGTCTCCAGCGCTGAGGAGCCGTGCTCCTACGCTCTCCAGGTGCCACCATGTTCGCCGCCGGCGTCGGGCACGGCCATGGACCTGCAGGCCGTGGGGGCTCAAGCCGCGACGGCGCTTAGCGCGGGTGCGACGGCGGGGCACTGCCGAGTCATGGGAGCTCTAGCCGTGCGGGCTCCATCGCACTCACGGCAAGCCTAGATCCCAGCGTGCGAGCTCGAGGTAGTGGCGTCCGTCCCTGGTGGTTGGGGCGTGAGCATGTGGGCCGCCGCTGCAGAAGATGCGGAGCTAGGCACCCGCACAAGGGCAGGGACGGCTTGGCGCGGATGAGGCAGCGCGCAGGCCGGGATGCTTCTTCCCCATTGCCAGCCATGGCCGGAACTCGAGCGAGGATGGGACGGAGGAAGAAGAAATAAATGAGGAGCAAAAATGTTCTCATGACCGGTCCATGCTGTTAGGTCGAGTTGGCGAGTCACGTCGACGAAAATGGAAAAAACGTAGGAAACTTCTTCTCTCTGATGACAAATGTGCAAGGATAATTGTAAGAGTGATATCGAAGAGTTGCCAACTGAAATAATGGCAAATAGTTAAATATCCACTGGGAAAGGAGGCTGTTATGGCGTCGGGGACCCGAAGGGCGAGAGGTCGGGCCGTGGACTCGTGGGGAAGGAATCCCCGTGCCGTGACGGTTCCGTCTCTGGTGGCGTGCGACCCACGCAAGCTCCGGAAGCCGGCTGCGCAAGGAGAGCCCGACGCGAACGGACTGGTGGATCGCTGGTACGTGGCCGTTAGGCTGGTCGACGCCGTTAATGCGCTCCTCATCTGCCTTTTCGCGTCGCTGACATGTATGGCCCACCCCTCGATTTGGAGAGCCACGTATTCAGAGCGCTAATGTATATGATTAGGCCACATCGATGCACACACAACTAAGAGGATGTCTATGTTACACTAGTGAACATGCACGTGCAACGCGTACGTGTTTTTGAAAAATATATATCAAGATGGATCAGTATATAATTTAAATGGTTAACAAGCCTATTACTATATCATACAAAAAATATTCCTTCTGTAGCACATGTTTGTCAAAAAAAATCATATATGTATAGCAGTTAATTTTTTAGAACACAACTCATATGCTTGACACCGTTCCCCACATGTACACCTAATTCTTGCCCTTGGTCTTGGTTAGGAAAAAAAACTTTATAGATGTATAACAATTATTTTTTTGAGAACACAATTCATATGCTTGATTGCTCCGTTCCCCACATGTACACCTAACTCTTGCGCTTGCTCTTGGTTAGGTCCATGTTCACATCAACAATCTTCCTTTGAATATCTTTGCCACCATGGTATTTGTCAGCAAACAAGGAATAACATAAATTGATTAGATTTGCATCATTTTGGGAAATATAGTGAATCAATTATAGTGCATAATTGTGGCATGATCAGAATGATTTCAACTATCATAAAATCCCTTAAGATATCATTTTATACAATTGTTTGGCCTGGTTGAGTAAAAATGAAGAATAAAAACAATGGAAGAAAATTGCATTCCATTGCTAGCTCCTATAGGGTGAAAAAAGAAAAAAATCATTGACAATATTAACCTTGAAATTTTGACTCATGTAAGAAAATTTCAATGGAGAAAGTTACGGAATCAATGAGAGGAGACATACCAAACTACGGTTATCTGGTCAGCCTGGTATAGGGAGTCAGGGAAGCATTGGTAGAGTTGGCTCCTACAGGGTGAAAAGAATAAATCATTGGCAATATTAACCTTGAAATTTTGACTCAGGTAAGAATATGTCAATTAAGGTTTTGGATTATGGTAAGTTACTTTAATCAGGTTGCCAGGACAAACAATACCTTGGACAAATTTTGCACAAATCTTTGCAAAGGAACACGAGATGAAAAAGAGTCATGACAAATTGTTTGGGAGAATTGATCGAAGACCCTTAATCAAATTATGGAATCCAAATTCATTTGTTGTTTCTGTTATCAAGGGTGTGCCAACTATGGAGGAATTAGAAGTCCTTATCGTATTGACTCTGGTTTCAAATAAACTGATGAGCTATATTTGAAATTACAATATTACCTCATGAATAAATGTCAACGAGACAGGCTCTAAGCAGAAGTTAGTAGAGCACGCCTCCAATAATTGAAACCAATGATTAAAGGGTCAAATGGAGTGGAGTATGGAGCGACTGAGTGGCAGACTTACACATTGCAAGCTTTTCTCGATATTAGTTTATTTAGTTTTTTCCTTATTAACTGCATACAAGCTTTATAAAACAAATACATACTGTAATATTTTAAGAAAACCATGGTGTCACATTATTAACAAGAGAAAACAAAGATGCTGCCAATACCATAGACACGTGCGTGCCGCACAATTACTTTCCACACTATCCACACAATCCAAGGGAGATGCTTGCACAAGCGCTTCGCATAGATTTTCCTCAGGAAGAAGAGCTTCCATAGTCAACACAAGAAGCACAAGCAACAACAGCGGCCCTATTTCAAGACAAAAATATATATATATTTTAGAAGTATTCACAACATATAAAACTGTAACTCAGTAAGCTTCACAAAATCACCATCCGCCAGCTTATTCTGACAGACACAAACCTGCAAGATGGAGAAAATATAGAAGAAAACAACAATCTCTACATAAACCCATGAAATAAATAAAGGAGATACACTACCGGACTCGGTGGCTTTGCCGAGTACCAGGGCACTCGACAAAGCCCAATTTGCACTCGGCTTTGCCGGCCACTCGGCAAAAAATGGGCCGGCAAAGGCGTCTTTGCCGAGTGTCTTTTGTCGGGCACTCGGCAAAGTTGGAACCGAAAAAAATGGGAATTTAAAACCCGAAAAAAATGGAATTTTTTTATCGGTGGAGGTCCCCACCGGCCAGCTCCCGCCCATCTCCGGCATTTTTCGCGTAAAATTCGTGGCTACGAGACCGGCGGGATTCGAACCGGCGACCTCTCCCTCGCGCGTCCCCTCCTGTAACCACTGCACCACACTGCCACCTATGTCTAAATTCTGTTTTGGTTCTCCACATATTATATTAAACCGAGTGTAAATTGCTTGTTTGAGGCCCTAAAGGAATTCAAATAAAAAAGTTGTAAACTACAAAGTTTCATAACTTTTCGAGATCTACACTTTTAGTTTAGGAAGTTTTTCCATCTGATGTTATTTACAAAATTTGAATTTTAAAATTTTGAAATTCAAACACAGTTTTGCATGACAAGATGATTTCAAATCAAAAAGTTGCCAACTACAATGTTTCATAACTTTTCGAGATCTACAAAGTTTATTTTGGTTGTTTTTCCATCCGAGGTCATTTGAAAAGTTCGAATTTTAAATTTTTGAAATTCAAACGCAGTTTTGCATGACAAGATGATTTCAAATCAAAAAGTTGCCAATTACAAAGTTTCATAACTTTTCGAGATCTACAAAGTTTATTTTGGTTGTTTGATCATCTGTTCATCCGACATGGTCGTTCTAACATTGTTCACAAATCTTATCTCTCTCTTGTAGTTTCATAAACTATAAGAGAGATATGTTACATTTGTGAACAAATTTATTTTCACTTTGTCATCTGAAGAAAAGACAAAAACAAACATTGTACATCTTGATGAGTTATACAACTTTGCAGTTGAAAACTTGTTCATTTGAATTAATTTACTGCTTCAAAATGTGCTTTAAAATTTTCTTTGCCTAGTGTCAACAAAAACACGGCAAAGAAGCTTTCTTTGCCGAGTGTCAAAAAAACACTCGACCATGTAGAAAAAATAGTATAATCTAGGATCCCATTAGCCAGCTCTCACTCTCTTCACACATTTAATTTCTACTAATATAATGTGAAGCCTTTCTTCACATGCCAAACATGGCTTGGTCGGAGCTTCACATGCAGAAGCTTAGGACGTGTTTGGATCTGGCTACTAAAATTTAGGAGGTGTGTCGGGAGGATATTACATGGGGTGTTCGGATACTAATAAAAAAACAAATTACATAATCCATCAGTACTCCACGAGGCGAATTTTTTAAGCCTAATTAATCCGTCATTAGCACATGTTACTATAGCAAAACATTATCAAATCATGGGCTAATTAGGCTCAAAAGATTCGTCTCGCAAATTAGTCGTAAACTATGTAATTAGTTTCGTAATTAGTCTATATTTAATACTCCATACATGTGTCAAACATCCGATGGGACAGCGACTAAAATTTAGAAGGGCAACCAAACAAGACCTTAGTATGGGCCCACTGCCCATGATAAAATAGTGAAAGCTGCCTTACTCAATGACGATCATTTCATCATTTTGACATGTACTGGGTTGAGCTGTTTCAAGGCCATAAACGAATACAATTCAGGCCTTAGTTTGGATGTTGTTGGATTCACCTCAATCTACATGTGTTGGGGTGGATTGTGGTGGAATTTAGTTCAAGTTCTACTCTAATCCATCCTAACACATGTGGATTGATGTGAATCCGATTACATCCAAACAATTAATTCCTCCTCACCCCCCTGTGAACAATTTAAAAAAATAGTGAAACCTAGCACTGCATGCGGCAACCGAGGACCAACGGGCAACGAAGCAGCCTGAAAATATATATTTAATGCCACTAAGTTGTTAGAGAAAATATATTGATAACATGAACACGCTTGCTTAGAAAATGTTGATCAAGGCATATATTTAGTAAAAAAAATTGATATTGTCAACATTCATGCATATTTATATAGACATGGTAAAAATTTGATAGAAGTTTGACTTATGACAAGGTTAAAGTGAACTACAGCTTGAAAAACACATGAGCATGTGATGTGCCTTCTTCCCGTGGTCACCCAGCATATATATCATCCAATACAAGTTATGATGTCACGAATCGGTAGCAAGCCTACTTCCCTCGTGGTCGCCTACTATATATCTCGTGGCATCACTAGCTAGCATGTTACCCGGCCCAAACTACATACAAAAGTAGAGCAATAGCTACAAACGGAAATAAACAAGGACTAGTAGTAGCTCAGGATCGATCTGAAGCTAGCATCCACAACAAGAATTGTTGGGAATAGGAAGTATCAGGAAACATCTCTGCTGTGTTGCTGAAAGCCTTATTAGTTCAATCAACCGGCGTTGATGCATGCGCATGGTTGTAGATGATCCATCAAGGCACAGGATCTCTGCTCCCTCGAACACTAGTGCAGTGGCCCGTGATGCAGTAGAAAAGCATGCTCTCCATTTGTAAGACAGGTGTGGATGAAGCGTCTTGGATCAGTGTCATGCACAAACTGCACATCTCCACAACATTGAGTACAAAACCACAGCTAGATCATGGTTATTAGGCCCTGTGTTTGGTTTGGTGACGCATATGGAAGCTCTATTTGATTCCTATCAGGTAGTACTTAGCTTGCCAAGAGTTCAGTGTATTCTCCTGTACGTGTAAATCCTGTGCCAATTTTTGCCAAGACTTTGGCTCTTGTTTTGTTGGCATGAGCGCTCTATGTCACGTACAGCATCTCAAGAACTTCTTAAAAACTCAGGATTGGTAGTCTACAATCATTCGGGAGATAATACATGATAAAAGTCATATCATTTGGGAGTACCGTAAGTCCCTACATAATCTGTAGGCTTGAAGTTTAGGCTTGTGGGCCAGATGTGCTTGAAAGTTTGTCAAGAGAGGGAATGATGGTTAAGCAATGTATTTACAATGTTATTCGCTTATTCCATTCAAATTGTTCAAAAAAATAAACAACCATTCGTTGTTCCCACCAGTATCTCCACGGTTTTGCACCTCTGCTCCTTCTCGCTTCTCCCCCAATTCCTAACAAAAGCAATGCATTAGCCATTTAGTCACAGATGATTTTGAGGTGCAGTGGTAAGAAGTAAGCAAGTGAAGGTTGAGGTTGGGAGTTCAGAACATTGGTGGTCGCAGGGTTTTGAGATTTTTGAACCTTTGGGTTTTGAGATTTTTGAACCTTTTTCATATTCTCTGGGTGGTTGAAACACATTTCTTTGGGGACTTGTGGCACTAAAGAAATTATATATACTTGGTGGTTCAAGAATTTCCTTGACGTTTGGTAAATTTTGCCATGACCCCATTTTCCTTGGTGGCCAAAACGCCAAAAAATTGATCCTTGGCGGTGGAGCGTCAAGGAAATTGAATTTCTCTTGCTCTCTATATCTGGCGGCCATTGCTTGACGGTTGCCCCTCAAGAAGCATTTCTTTGGTGTTTTTTTTTCCATTTTCTTTAGCAGTTTTTTCCATTTTCCATGGCGGTTTTTGACCCTCAAGGATTTCATTTTGTATAGGTGGTTTAATTCCGTTATTTAAATGAAAAGACAACGCCTTTATGAATTGGATTCGGGAGCATCCCTATCTTGTCCTGTGCTCTCCCTTATGAACCATCAAGCATGTAGTAAAGAGATATGATCCATATGATTATTCACTCACTATGTCTGTTCAAATTGATGTCAAGGCACACATGAGGTGGATACATGCGGTTTACAGTGAACAACATTAATTTGCTCCATTAACCAATCTCTCCACCCTTCTTAGCATATGGTACAGTACCAGCTGTCTTCCAAATTAAAAATGCACCCCATCTTTCCTCTTGTGAGCAATTTTTTTAATTAATATAATTACCCCAAAACACCAGCTTCCCTTTTATATCATATACATCAAATCTCATTATATATGTCATCTGAAGCATACTAGTACTTAACGTATAGTGTTGTTATCATCCATGACCACCTGTCGGCGCACCATGTCAGCCTTCAATATATATTAGCTACCCACGCACATCATGGCGCATCAAGCAGCCCCAAATCTGTCCCATCTACATAGTCAGTAGTCACTAGAAAGATAAGGCTGGAACTCTGAGAACCTACTATCAGAAAGGAGCTAGAGCATGACAAACTCGTTGGGAGTATGAGGCATCCGGAACATTCTTCGAAGTGCAGCGTTGAGAAGAATCAGCAACAAGCTATTCGAATTTAGGCGCAGTCAGTCAACCATTAGTGGATTCATCTAGATAGACGATAAAGGCAGTTCATGCTTGCCATGGACACTTGGAGATCCATAGATTATTATCCTCTTGGTCACACATATATGTTGACTGTGGAGGTTAACTATCCGTGCAGTGATGAAAAGTGATCCAGCAGTGCACTCAAACCAACAATAAAAGGGGCATCACTTCAATATATCGCCTTTTATTTTCTTGTCTCATTGTAATAACATCCAGCGTGATATATAAACCAGTAGCCTTCCTGTTCATGTGGCATCCTGTGTCCAGTGTAGCTAGCGAGTCTCAGGTGCAGCTATTGAGTAGACACTAATCACGCAACCACATATCATCATTTTTTTAAATACCACTTCTCGTGGATGAAAGAAGAATGACATGGAGCCGCAGCACTGGAGGGAGGGGGCAAACGCGCGGCTCTGTGCTCAGGATGAAAGAGAGGAGGGAGGAGAGGACGGCAGCAGCTTTTTGTATTGTCAAATTATCACCGTCGGTTCTTGGCTTGAACCGACAATGATATCTCCATATCACCGTCGATTCTTGACTAGAACCTACAGTGATATGTGAACGTCCACTTACTACCGGTTCTAATCGAAATCCGACAATAATGAGACAGTAATGATGCCGGCAGTAATATTCAATTACGTAGTAGCATGTGGGTGTGGCGGCGTCGATCCGTTGCTGTGGTGCCCCGTGCCGCCCTGTGCCGAGAAAGTTTGTTGTATTTTAGGTCGACAATGGATTGTGCAGAGACCCGAACAGGTCCATATTGGACGGTCTATATAGCAAACTGGGCTGATTGAACAGTTTGTGGGTTAACGGGTGACATGGATATCATACCCACCCAGGTTTCTCCAGCAGTTTCTGTTAAGAAGACTTGAAAACAGCCTCCGTAGATCCAGGCAACCTGATTTTTGCGGATTGTATTTTCCAAATGCAGCTTGAGACTGAATTGCAACCGTCACTCTGCTGCAGAAAGGGCCATGAACTGATAAGTGTCTCCTGTTGTGCATACCTGAATTCAATAGTGAACGGACGAGGAAATAAAGAAAATTATACTCCTCTGTTGAATCTTGTTTTTTTTTCAAATTATCAGACTGGATTACATCACCCAGACTGACTATAGGGGAGCCAAACTGCATTGTATAAAACTTTCAGTTTGAATATATCATATATTCCCTCCGTCCTAGATTATAAGTTATTCCAATTTTCTTGGAGAGTTAAAGCATCTCAAATTTGACTAAATTTATTTGATAAAATAATAACATTTATAATATCAAATATGTATCATTAGATTCTTCATTAATTATATTTTCATAGTATACCTATTTGATGTCATAAGTTTTTATAACTTTATTTATAATTTTGGTCAACTTGAGCTGTTTATAGTAGCGCCAGAGTCACCTCGCTCCTGTTCATTTTCTCTTAGCACTAGCCAGTTATGAAACGGCACCTTTGACAGTATTTATAGTAGTGCCAGAGTCACCTCGCTGTATTTCTAGCCATAGATATAAGGCCCAGTTTAGTTGCCGAAAATTTTGGCAAAACGACACTGTAGCATTTTCGTTGTTATTTGGTAATTAGTGTCCAATCATAGTCTAATTAGGCTTAAAAGATTCGTCTCGTGGATTTCGTCTAAACTGTGTAATTAGTTTTATTTTTTATTTATATTTAATGCTTCGTGCATGCGTCCAAAGATTCGATGTGACGGAGAATCTTGAAAAAATTGACGTTTTGGAGGAGAACTAAACAGGCCCTAAGTTCAGTTGAGTCATCTTGTGTTGACGCATGTGCTTGTAGAGTCGTACTTGAATCATGAAAGTACATACAGGAGCTCGGTATTAACCTCAGGCAGTACATGCGGAAATTAATACATCAACTAATTGGTTATAATATTCCGATCCAGTAGATGTGGTGGCACTAGCTAGCATATAACCTCAAACTAACCCCTGTGGAAGTCATCACAAAGGCAGAGCAACAGCACCCAATGATGAACTACTGGTATTAGTTTGGAGTCGACCAAAGCATGCATAACACAAAGGAATCGTTGGGGGATAGGAAGTATCCAGAAACTCCTCTATACAGTCGTGGCAAAAGCGTTCATTGATTCATCCTTCTCTGAAGCATGGGTGTTGACTTCTACCTGAACCATCAAGCAGTAGGAGCTGGCCTACCACCCTTCTTCAGTGAAGGAGCCATATGCCAGTGCCTGTTTGGAGTGAAGAGCAGAGCCAGGCCGCTCATTATGTCAAAAGAATGGGTGATACTAGCGTGTATGATGTGCCGCACATGTGAGGCTTGAAGATTGCTCTTTGAAATTAAGCAAACAGTCAGCTACAGTGATGAATTAGGCGAGGCTACCTAACTGACCCTAATTGATTCAACACATAAGCCTAGAACATGGTGGAGCTGCAGCATAGCAAGGTCACTTAGGAATAGAAGGCATCTGGGACGACATCTCCGACAGTCTCTATGTGCGAATGAATGAAGAAAAACAACTGTCTCAGCAAGCCAAGATGAGTTCTGTTTCAAATAAAAGATGCAGTGGCGAAAAAGAGAAACTACAACATGGGACCAGTAGCATGATACTACAGCATATCACTACTACAAAACAAGATATTGTAACACATTCTTGTAACACATTCATTGATGTGTTCCAAAGAAATTTCATAGTAACACAAAACTGTGTGTTACAAATATGAATTGTAACACAAATGACTTGTTTTACAAAAATATGTTACTAACAACAATTATAGTAACACAAAATTAATGTTACAAGTAAAGTGTTACAATAGTGGTACTATATTGTAACACATTAATGGAACACATGAAATGTGTGACAAATATGCACCCTATAGTAACACAAAATAATGTTACCATTAAATTGTTACCAAGAAATATATACATGTGAACTTCCAATTCCTAAGCTGCAAGGACGGCGCATTGTGTGTCGAGTGTCTTCCTAGCTAATAGGGCATCACATCGTGGTCCTCACATGACACTAGAGTAGGAACGGGTAGGCAATTAAGAAGGTCGTAATCGAGCAGAACCAATGTTCTGAAATGCCTAAATTAAAAAAAAAAGGTATTTCAGAGTGTCTAAGAACCAACTTGTTAGTCTAAGAACAATACTTGAGGCAATTTAAAAAAATGCCTTCACAAAAGAATGAGGTTATTTGGAGACCCCCTTCAGTGTGTTTTGAGGTGATATCAAGAATACTATGAACCATCATGTAGACCATTTACATATAGCATATGAATTCATAGAGTTCGAGACAAATAAATATCCATGTATGTTCTTCAACTATATGACCATGCATCCATCATACTTGAGCTCTGGAACAAGGTGACAAAATATTAATCTGCAATGATAGAAAAAATGGACTATTGTAAGAATGTTGCTATACTATAATTGGAAAAATAATAATAAAGCATCTAAAACTAAGACAATTTCAATTTATGTTGTGCCATAATTACTATAAATAACTATGTCAATGTAGCTGCGAGTACTGACTAAAAGTGAACAGGAGTGGACGTAAAGTGGATTCAAGCAGATTCTTTTCATCTCTTAACATGGGAAAAATATATTGGGTAGCTTATAATGTCAAATAATGTTTAAGTAACCAGCCATATGTCCATTATCTTGTTCTAAGTACTTCCGTATGACCTAGCAATATAACCACAGCAATAATAAGCCAATGATTAAGAGAAGATGCACTGCAAAAATATTATTAATATTAGCTTACAATATTTAGAGAAGAATTAAAAATCTCACTTCTTAAATCTACGTACGTACCAGAGCTAGATGTATCTTTCATCTTTTCCCAAAGACAACTTTCAAAACTATTATTATGCCTAAACAAAGATTCACAACGCCCTAGCTCTAAGAATGGGCTGAGGTCCAAACCAAAACCACACCAAACCATGTCCACCTTGCTATGCTATTTAATCCATACCAATCCATTCATCCACTCGATGTAAAACCAACCCATCCCTAGCTGTAACATGCCCCCTACACCAAATTAAACCAATGTCTCACCTGTGGGTTGAGCCCATTAAAGTCCATTTGCCAAACCATGGGTTCAATTCGCTTCTAATATTAAGCCAACAGACAGTTTCGGTGCATCAATGTTGGCAACAAGTTCAGCACCACCTGCCAAAGCAATGTTGGCAGGTGTATGTGTATCTAAACCAGTCAAAACAATGTATATCAATTTGTTTACCGCATTGATGAATTTGTGATGTGTCCATACTGCCATACTGCCATGGCTATCTGGTGTGGGTATGGCACCCATCCAAGCTCCATATGGGGAAACAAATGATCTGTGTTTGTGGTGATGGTGCAGCCCACCAACCTGCATAAAAAAACAAGATTACTAATTTAACTAGTATATTGCCCGTGCTAACGCTACGGTAACATCTAGGATAACACACATTAAATAGTAATTCATAGAATTTCATGACTGCTGCTGCCATGGTTAGAACAGCGACCCAACTACTTGTTTACTGAAGGTGAACTGAATGTGTACCGAAGAATCAATGAACAACAATGTACAGAACTGTCCCTTAACCTAAAAAAATGTACAAAACAACAATCGGCGCTAATATGGATTGTACTCAATGGCATATCTTAAAAAAAGAATTCAGCATAATATAAATGCCTTTCCAAACAACAAAAACAATGAAGCTCATGGTCTGTTTCCAATGATAAGCTATGTCCACTGATAAGCTGCAACATACTACATCTCCAATGAACTGAACATGAAAAAAAATCATAGATCATGTGTTGTTGCACTGATAGTAATTTTTGCCAATGCCAGTTAACATATAAAAAATAAAAACATTTTGAATTTCTCACATTCATAAGATCCATTGTCTCATCTTGCATGTTCTGTAGATAACAGAAGCTAGGGTATATGGTTAGACAAATAAATTTAAACAAATAAAGTTACTAAGTATGATCCCTATGGCATTGTTCCTAACACGAAATGGGCCCTTATACGCATACCATATCTCGTACGTTTTTTCTCGTTTCGTGTAAAAGAGCTAACCGCTATGTTTAGAACAACAAGAATTATATGATGACCCTTACTTTTCTAAACTTTTATGGTGATACTAAGCGCACCAATCACAACTGCACGTAGGTTATATGGGTCAACTACTAGCTATTAATGGGCTGGTGCATTATACAATGTATATGATGGAGCTGATAGACTCCTGCCTAGAAGTAGTAGTTGTCCTATGGACTGCTCTTTTGTTCTGTTTCTGTCCTTGGAAAGACTTTTGACCCTGTTATTATTTAGTTCAAGTTAATGACACGAAGTATTTTTAAACAAACAAATCACGTATATCACTCGTTGTAAAGGTTTATCCGAAGGTTTTGCCTTTACCATAGGACCGGAAGAGCAAACTAAGAGCAGTTATCCTAGCGCCCAGACGTCCGGCGCGCAAGATGCGTCCGGATGCCGCTCCCCTTCCCAAACGTGCCTGCCCCCGCAACGCAAATAGAAAGCAGATCGGAATAGAATGGAATGGAATTACGTCCACCGTGCCCCTGTCCTCCGTTCCCCACGCGCCCCTGTCCCCATTCCCCAGCGCAACCCGTTCCCCCACCCGCTCCCCTGTCCCAAAGAGCACGAAACACTTCAAGTGCAACATCGCAAACATATGGAAAAACTATGTAGTGCAACATCGGGATATAAATACTGCAGCATCGCAAAAATATGTAGTGCAACATCGAAAACATGTACTGCAACATCGAAAAATATGTATTGCTACATCGAAAATTATGTATTGTAACATAAAAAATTATGTACTGCAATATCTTAAATAGTAGTATTGCAACGTCAGAAAATCAACCATGAAACATGGAAATGGAAACATTCGAAAATCATCTGTTGTAACAACCCAAAAATCCCATTGCAACATTCAAAAATCATCTGTTGTAACATCCCAAAAAAACTCATGCAACACGGAGAAACAGCAAGGATGTACAAACAGCAAGGGGATGGGTTCGAGGTGCAGGCTGCTCTAGCCCTGACCCATCACCTTCGAGCTCGCCGGAGGGAGGAGGGAATTGGACCCCAGAGCTCACCGAACCCCTAGCCACCGCCGCGTCCCTCAGATCCAGAGGAGGAGGAGGACGAGGGCTCAGATCCAGAGGAGGAGGAGCACTCAAATCCAGAGAAGGACCGGCCTACCTCGTCAGAGCTGCCGCCGTCGTCCTCGTCTCAGGTTGGGGAGTGGGAGCCGGGTCACTGGGGAGCACGTGGTGCAATGGAGGTCGCGGAGGGGGAGGGAGGGAGGGAGAGCGGGTGGGCGGGACTGCAGCGAGCGGCCGGGGGCACACGGTGATGGATGGGGAGCAGCGGTGTTGGAATTGTGAGGTCAGAGGAATCGATGCGGGCGTCCTCCTTTTGTGTTCGGCATGAGCGTCGTTCTATTGGGCCGCAGGCCCAGGCGCGCGGAACCCAAACGGGACAGACACTCGCACAGTATCATTATCAAAATGAGAGACAATATGGTAGAGGTGGGTCGTGGGCTCCTCCCGGCCCGCTTAGCGTACTATTGGTCCTGTGATCTAGGACCATGACAAAAACCTTACCATTAGTTATGGTTGCTCTTGTTGCACCATCTATCTTACGAAGTCCTGAATATAAATTTTGATTTTTCAAATTTTATTCTTATTGACTGCTACAGATTCTTACTCTCAAGATTAGCTAAAACTCTTTTGCTTATTACATCTTTTATTAACTCTCTTTTTGCATCTTTTTAAAATAAGGATTTTAGGTCATAGAGTACATTCTTAAATACTACAATATACCATAAGCAGCCATTTAAGACCTACACCATGCCACTAAACATAAGTGATAGAGCTTGAATTGAGATCTCGGATGGGGTACTGTTAGTATTTCTTAACGTATGTAGAAATAATCTGCAAATGCACAGATATACCATTGTAGCATTTCACTCGGAAATATTCAGGGTGTTGTTAATTTATATTTTCCCAAAGGAAGGCATGGTGTAAAAATCTCTAGTAGGGACCTGAACAAGATGACATGACTGTATAGTATACCAATGTCCATAACAGGGGTAAGCCAGGATAAATAGCTAGATAGTGTGACACACACACAAGCCAATCTCAAGGATAAAATAAAGAGTAAAGAATAAAGAATAAAAGAATATTCCTAAACAGGAGCAAGCATATCCTAAAGTTGCTATGCTAAGACTAGCAGATGATCATACAAATATATGTTTAAGACTTAGCTCTAAGCATACAGATGGACGGGGAGACCACCGAGCACTGGTCTGCTAGAAAGCGCGAGAGGCATTTACGGACTCTTACACTGTACCTGGACTTGGAGGATTATAAGGGACGGATAGGGCTGTCAACACCTGCCGCCTATTCCTCAACCGTGGAACACCATCATATCCGTAGGTTCCGTGCACCCGGGCACCACGCCCGTGTACAAAGAAACTACCCAAATCCCCCCGGAACTTCGACCCTACGGATCGACGAGCATAGAACTTGGGCAAACCTGAAGGCATAACGAACCGCCACTTCAACTTAGATCATAGTCTAAACATATATGTTGCATGAATGGTTAAGCACTAGAAAGGCGCGTGCTGTTGCCACGCAGGGCCTGTATTATGTTGTGGTATTATACTTAATGCAGACTTTATTTGTATGCATATGTGTCATGGTTTGCAGCCTGTTGGTGCAGTTGTTATATATTTTGGAGGCTCCGTTATCATGAAGATATTATGTAAGTAATATATTATTTTGGGTATTGAAATGGAGCTATCACATCTTTTTGACTATATTTATTGTGGAGAAAGAAGGGGTTAAATTATTTATTAAGGAGGGAGGAGCATAAGTAGCCGGAAGCTTAATGTAATTGTGAAATGAGGAGTTGCCGTGATGTTATTTTCTTTAAGGAAGTAGGGGTGTAGAGCTAGCACGAAAATATGTAGAAGAACAATGGTATGTTTTTTTATAGCAAAATTAGATCTTAGGTTGTTAGGGTACTTTCCTTATGAAAGTAGTGTTAGTGTTAAAAATGACGCGTTGTTGTAATAACTGTCGATATGATTTTACCCCTAAAAAGCATAGGAAAAAAATACAGCAAAAACTGTCTACTAAAACATGTCATATTATGGATGCAGTATCTACTCATGAAGATTCCAGATTGATTTTCTATTTTTTCGATTTTTCTGTGGTTTACTACGCAATTTCAAAGTTTCAATAAATTTATTCATAAAAGAAAAAAGATTAATAGATAAGGAAAGACACTTTAACAGCTAGTACCCCGAACTTTTCTCTATATTAGCAACACTATTCATATGAGTCTACAAATTTGCATCTGGAATCCTGGAAAAAGTTCGTAATCATTTTTTTCCTTTCTTCTTCAGGAAGACGCAGAGCAGAGCAGGGCAACAGCCGGTCCCGGCCCGATTCCAGCCTACTAAATAGTGTTAAGTAAAATTTACTTAAGTAACACGTTAAACAAGTAGAATAGAAAACACATATTAACTCTAATCTAAACATCTATTAATCTTAATTGCTTAATTAAACATAAACACTTAAAAAGAGTAGATTTAAATCTACAGCAAAAAATTATACTAAAGCATATAATATTGTATCTCTAATACATAGATCTAGTTGTGTGGAGTGCAGCAAAACAAGTTTGGCATTTTTTTATTTTTCTACAATTTTATATGAATTTTAGAAGATCACTGATTTAGAAAGGAAAAGAACAAACACAAAGAAAAGAAAAAGCCCGCGATGCGCCAGCTCCGGCCCACTCGGCACGGTCCAGCGGCGATGCAGCCCAGCGCGGGGCAACCGGCGTGGCCCAACCGGAAGCAGGCCGACCTACGCGCAGGTTGGCCCAGGCACAGCCATGCATTTTTTGAAAATGCCCCTGCGCTTTTTCGAAACTAACCCGCACTCTAATATTCTATTCAGCACTATTCATATGAGTCACGAAATTTACATTGGGAACCTTGAAAAACTTCGATTCCTTTTTTTCTTCTTCCCCATCGTTGCCGAGCAGAGGAGGGCCGCGGCAGGACCGATTCCAACCGGAGGGGCAGCTCCCTGGCGGGTGCGGGGGCAGCAGGAGTGCCGGCCGCACCCGTGGGTGGGGCGGCTCACCCCTTCGTGGCCCGCAGGGGCGCGGTTGCACACAACGCCAGGCGCGGCGGTCGGCGGCTAGCGGCAGCAGCGTGGCGGAGCACGGCAGCCGGCGAGGGCAGGCTGCGCGGCACCGGTGGCCAAGGTGTGCCCGCGGCTGAGCGAGCTCAGCTCGGCTCGCAACCATACGCAGCGACGAGGACGGGCGGCGGCGTCCAAGCTCGAGCCCGATGTCTGCCGTCCATTGCACGATCTGGGCCGTTCGTGAGCCCGATCCGACGGCCGAGAAAGACGGGCGACATGGCCATGCTCGCTGGCCTTCTTTTGCTGCGTGAATCGTATCAAGAGATAAGGGTTCATATGCTAAACTAATAACATAAGAACTTTGCTCTAATTCTATAGCATAATTACTTTGATAGAATGAGAGCAAAACCATAAAGGAACCAAATATATTTCTCATACCAAGTATCTCCTAGATGTCCAAGCTCTTCACCAGCTTTGCCTAGCTCCAAAGTACTACTAAAAGGAAAAGTACAAGTGTAGAGCGAGAGAGGCTCTTCAAGTGTGGTGTGTGAGTGAGGGGGGAGCCTCTCCCTCTTTATACTAGTCTAAAGGCAGTTTAGATGGAATATTCCGTGGAGATGCACCTTGAACTGCCATAGGGAAGCGCCCAGGAGCCCCCACGTGGAAGGAGGAGGGAGGGCGGTGAGCTAGGGGTGCGGCCGCCCCCAGGCTATGCCTCCCCTCCACCGTCCTTCTCTGGTTGGTTGGGTGTTGGGCCTGGGCCGTGTTCCCGTGCGCTTGAGGCCCGGAATTGCCAAGTAGGTGGGCGCACCTTTCCTCTAATTCTTTGCATGAGTCTGCTTTACGCTTTGTCTAGTTACTCACTTCTGACCATAATTTTCACGTTTTTCATCTATGTGTCCGGCAAAACACTTATTCTCCAATACATGTGCAAATGCATCAATATATGGTGTTCAAAAGGTGAAGATGATACAATGCAGTTTGTGAAGGAGCTGGGTCTGCTGAGACAACTGAGGGTTCTTGAGTGAGAGCGTGGAGAGTGCTTTGTTGGACTCCCTGGGCCATCTGCATAATATCCGTGAAGTTCAAATTTGGGACACATCTCCAAGTAAGGACTGGGTGGTCATTGAAGGATCAGTCTCCTGTCGGCGTCTCCGTATCCTGTATTTGGACGGCTTGGAGTGTAAAGATAGTGTCGGCGTAGAAATCTTTTCAACTTGACCTGTAAGATAGCCTAGAAGATCTGCTTAACTCCAATGCAGCTCCTGTTAGGAGGCAAAGGATATGATGGAGCTGACAAAGACTCCCAGCTAGAAGTGGTAGTTGGTCCTGTATACTGCTCTTTTCTTGTGTTTCTACCCTTGGAACATAAAAATCACGTATATGGCATAAATATACACTACCGGAGACCGGATCTTTGCCGAGTGCCAAGTGGTTTGCCGAGTGTTGTTTTTTGGGCACTCGGCAAAGACGCCTTTGCCGAGCGTTTTTTTTTACACTCGGCAAAGAAGCACTTTGCCGAGTGTTTTTTTTGACACTCAGCAAAGAAGCTCTTTGCCGAGTGTTTTTTTTACACTCGGCAAAGAAAATTTCAAAGCACATTTTGAAGCAGTAAATTAATTCAAATAAAAAAGTTTTCAACTACAAAGTTGTATAACTCATCAAGATGTACAATGTTTGTTTTGGTATTTTCTTCATATGACAAAGTAAAAATAAATTTGTTCACAAATCTAACATATATCTCTCGTAGTTTATGAAACTACAAGAGAGATATATAAGATTTGTGAATAATGTTAGAACGACCATGTCGGATGAACAGATGATCAAACAACCAATATAAACTTTGTAGATCTCGAAAAGTTATGAAACTTTGTAATTGGCAACTTTTTAATTTGAAATCATCTTGTGATGCAAAACTATGTTTGAATTTCAAAATTTTAAAATTCGAACTTTTCAAACGACCTCGGATGAAAAAACAACCAAAATAAACATTGTAGATCTCGAAAAGTTATGAAACATTGTAGTTGGCAACTTTTTGATTTGAAATCATCTTGTCATACAAAACTATTTTTGAATTTCAAAATTTTAAAATTCGAACTTTTCAAACGACCTTGGATGGAAAAACAACTAAAATAAACTTTGTAGATCTCGAAAAGTTATGAAACATTGTAGTTGGTAACTTTTTGATTTGAAATTATCTTGTCATGCAAAACTGCATTTGAATTTCAAATTTTGTAAACAACCTCGGATGGAAAAACTTCCTAAACTAAAAGTGTAGATCTCAAAAAGTTATGAAACTTTGTAGTTTACAACTTTTTTATTTGAATTCGTTTAAGACCTCAAACAAGCAATTTACACTCGGTTTAGTATAATATATTGGGAACTAAAACGAAATTCAGACACAAGTGAAAGTGCGGTGTAGTGGTAGAGGAGGTTCGCGCGTAGGGGAGGTCGCGAGTTCGAATCCCGCCGGCCGCGTATACGCGAATTTTACGCGAAAATGCCGAAGATGGGTGGGCGCTGGCCGGTGGGGGCCTCCACCAATTAAAAAAAAATTCATTTTTTTGGGTAAAAATTCCCATTTTTTCGGGGCAAAGGCTTTGCCGAGTGCCCGACAAAAGACACTCGGCAAAGACGTCTTTGCCGACGAGTTCTTTGCCGAGTGCAGCACTCGGCAAAGCCTTTGCCGAATGCAAATTGGGCTTTGCCGAGTGCCCCTGACACTCGGCAAAGCCACATATTCCGGTAGTGTAGCATTGTTAGCTATCAGCGTATCTCAAGGTATTTAGTATCGATTCACATGAGCCTGCGTTTGGGGAAATGCAAGAAATCATCACCGTCCTAGATACTTCCTCTGAAAGGAATGTGTATCCGACAGTTTCCCCAGAAGCCTGAATGCATTGCTTGAGAGCTAACAGATTTTTATTATCTCTGCTCCATCAATCCTGATATATAGTAAAAACTTCATGGTTAAAATAAGTGAGATGGCAGAGGAGCCTGAGAAAATGGACAAAGGGGTGCAAGTCTAATCTATAAGAGACATAAGCAACACCTTGTCTGTCTATGATTGTCAGTAGTGTATCAGCACCACACTGACTTCCAGTAAGATCAATAAATGGTATTTGGCCACAGACTTTGTATTTTAGCTTCAATAGCATCACGAGCTCTCTGTCTCCTGGTAACTTTTATGGTAATAGGCTTCGCCCATGAAAATAGAAGTATCTCTAGGGACGGCTGTCTTAAGCAAACCGTTTCGTAAAAATTGAATTTTAAGGGTGGCCGTTGGCTACAGTGTTCCTCGTATGAGTTAGCGTCAGTTTCCTACGTGCACGATCCCCGGAAGCCGAATGTAAAAACCATTTGCGCTGTAGTGGAACTGCAACAACCTGTTTAGTAAATCAACTTGATCAGTTTTCATGCGGGCTTACATCTATCAACAACTGAACAAAGGCGATTATTAGTTTTCATGCAGGCAAACGTGTACGAGCAGATGAGAGACGCAAGACACAGATGCGACATTCATGTGTTGAAATTATATGATCCCGGACACGGCAGCTACTCCAATATACAAAGGGGCTCGAGAAGAGGACTGCTGGCCGTCCGGCAGTGGGAGCGGGTGAAAGAAGAGACAGAAGTATGGCTGCTGGCCTGTTATTAGTTTCCTGAATGGCGGCTAAGGGAGTGGGGAATTCAATTTATGTATTTGATTGACTCGGGGACCACAAGCACACAGTACAGTTAAAAGAAAGAAATGAAGCGTGCAGTGCTCATGGTCATGGGCCATGGCCGCCGAGAAACGGTATACATACTACAATTGTTTACATGTAAAGGAACGCGTAACCTAACGTGATGTAGATGGCTTTTGTAATAATTTTATTACCAGTGACAGGGAATCTAAAGTTTTCTAGCTCAGCGACACATCACCAAGCAAGGAGCCAGAATTTCTCTTTCATTTGCGTGCAATATATGCTATGCGTGACCCACACGGCCACATACAGGTTAATTAATCTATCTATATTAGCGGAATGGCATGTAGTCTACTCCCTCCGTCCCGTAATATATTGCATTCAAGCATTAAAAATTTATCCTCAAATATAATGAATTCTAGAGGACAAAAACTAATTTTTCATTAAATATTTTTTATTTATCAACCAATCACCATTAATCATATTGATGATAGCGTCTTATTAGGAAATAAAATGAGAGTACATGTGTCTTTTATGTTCTCTCTTAATTTGTCTTAAAATTTTTAGAATGCACTATATTACAAAATAGAGAGAGTAGTGGTTACAAGAGCCTCAGTAGCATCTCAGGTCTTGGGTTTGACTCCCCATAAGAGTGAATATCATAGGGTTTAACGGTGTTGTGGGCTCAGTCTTTAAAGATGCTCATAGCGGTAGGGTTCGCGTGCGTGCGTTATTAGTGTTTGAGTTGTACTGTGTAATAGAAAAAAAATCTATCTCTATTATTATAAATAGTAAAAAAAATGCACTAACTAAAGCTAGTAACTTTTCTACTGTCGTCAACCGGAAAGTTGTGTACTTGTGTGTGCTTCTCCGTGTTTTTCTTATTGTCCTGGCTCATGTCTCCATCTTGCTATACTTATTTCTCTTTGATGGCCACCATTGCTGATTGTCGTTCCACTTCCACCTCAGGACTGGCATGCCATCCACTCCGGCTGTCCGGCCGGCCTCACAGAAGCCACCCACCCCTGTCGTCGGTCCCTTCCAGTACCAGCATTTAGCTAGCTTTTTTTTCGCGACCGTGCCTTGGCACGCTGCATCTAGCTAGCTGACAGCGAGCGGCGCCAAGATATCCGCTGATGCTGCACAACTTCCTCGACCTCTGATCCATCCTGCTTCAGACCAAGAGCAGCCATCGAATCTGCTACTAGGTGAGCTTTAATTCCTCTCTATCTACCGGCTGTTGACGCCGAAAATCAACACAGGAGTCGCTGATGTATAGATTACCTCACTTTCGTAGAAGTGTACACGATTAGTTTTCGAGCAAACTAGTAAAGAGATAACTTCTTCGATTACGGCGAAGAACCATCGGCTGCTTTACGAGCAAGAACATCAAACGCCCGAGCACGCGGCTTGTTTGCAGAAAACTAGCAAAGCATGGCTACTGACCTGATGCGAAAAAGTAGAAGAAAAGTAAAAGAACGATAATAATAAATTTGTTTTGTGTCGATTGTTTAGGGACTTTTCCAATCGGCCATCACCTTTAAATAGGCGGCTGGTCTTTGCCGTAAAGTATTAGGACTCTTATATATAAACAGATACGTACTAGTATTACTAGTGCATATACATCAAATAAAATAAAATAATAATATCTCTTGTAGTCCTACCTGATTCGTTTCCTTGATCCGTTTGGCCCTGCATGGTTGCACCTGGGACATGCGACACGAATAGAAACTGCATCCTTTAGCCAAAGGATTAATCCGTGAAAAGCCTTTGCATGATCTCCTTTTCCGGTTTCTCTATTGCTTTCTTTTCTTCACACGTGCACTCCAGCGGGCATCAAATAAATTGGCGTCCGACCTCCATGTTGTGCATATTCTTGATCTGTAGCATGCCAACTAATTGAGACTAATTATCAATAACCTATATAATTTGGCCAATCATACTCTCCAGCCAAATTACACTATCAACACATGCCCCCCTGTTTTCGGTACAATTGCATTTACCGAAAACACTGTAGCAACCAGTATTGTACCTTAAGACATGTCAATCGTTTCACTGGCCACACCACCTCTCTTAGGGCAATGTCTCCATAATACATCGGCCAAATATTTTGCTTGGGCGAACTACAATCGGCCAAATATTTTCCTCAGCCCGATATTTGATCAACATATCGGCCATAGTACTATCAAGCAGCTTGCCAAACACTAGGATATCACTTATTCACCTGGAGATATGTTCCTATACACCGTATATGTCTCTCTCTTCGTGGCAGACAATAAGATCCTGAAGCCGCTGAAAGCTGCATGCACCTGATGCATGCACGAGCACTTAAAACAATAATCCAATACTGATCTTGTTTATATCTATTTTACCCTTCGTCTCATGCTTTTGTTAACTGATCAATCCATTGTTCACCAGTTGAATAATTAATCGGCAAAGGGCCATGAACACAATTATATAGCAGCCGAATTAATTAAAATAATGCACAAAGGATAAGCCTAACAAGATTGTCAAATTTGGCAATTAACAATTGAAAATGAAAATACGACCTGAGCCAAATTTGAGTGCCAAAAAATACGTATCCTTCACTCTAAGGACGATGTCAACACATTCATCCACCATATTTATATTTTTGTTCTAAGGACGATCACAGAATATCGGCCATACTTATAATTGTTCTAAGTGTGATAACAATTTACCAGCCATATGTTTGTTCTGAGGGCGATAACAATATATCGGCCAAGCTCATATTTTTTAATGATGATAAACAAAATACCAGTCATAAGTATTTTTTCTAAGGACGATAGTTAAAATATCGGCCAAACCATTTATTTTGTAAATAGCCCAAAAGAAACTAAACAGCCGAATTACCTAATAAACAAACCAACACTAATTACTCGGCCATATTGACTGACATGTAGTTTGAAGAACTAGCCCATAACAAAAGAGCCACACTAAAAACTGCTCAGCTAATAGCATTTTTACATGATGGCAAATAAACCATGGGTGAAATATCACTATATCCTCAAAAATATGTATAGCCGAAATAAATAAATGCAAGAATAGAAATAACTTTAACCCCTAAATATTTCGGCTTTTAGTTTGATAGCAATAATAAGTCAAACATGTATCCCTCCATGATATAGCGACTGCACCCAGGGATCATAGTCAGACCATGAAGGATAACCAAACATACCTGAGGACGGACTCCATGGCATTAGTGTTAATGGCATGGCTAATGAACATAGATGATGCGATGGCCAAAGACCTTGATGATTGGATGTACACTTCTGATAACATAAACGTCTCCTAGCCCCCTTCTTTTTCCTTGTCGACACCATAAGTTCATTATCTTTATCAACATGAATCCGCACTATTCCTTTTGGAACCCATGCCATATTCTTCTTTTGTGCACTGAGCCTCTGCAATTTCTTCTCTTGCCAACTTGATAAGCCGAGTGGGCATCTCGGCTGTGATTTTGATTTAAGCAGTGGCAATTCTTTCTTGATCTCGTATCCTGTTGCTTCCATTAATTAGAATAGATGCTCGACCATCATCCAAATCTCGTATTTGAATTATCCTTTGGGAACCCACGCCACGTTCATCTCCTTTAACTCTTGTTCACTAAGCTTTTGCAACCTTCGCTTTTGTGAATGCGAAAGCCCGAGTGGACACCATCTCGGCTGTGGTTTTGTATCAGACAACAAGGATAATTTCGGGACAATCTTTTTATTACCGGAATCATTGGTCGATTCGGTCAAAATTACTGTCTTAGGTTGTCTGATATCTGCATGCATGGCAGCATGAGCGGACGGAACCATAGCCGACGTACTAATCACACTATGTACCTTTTCTTCATTGCTGTTGTTTGCTCCTGCAGCTGTCCTGCCATTTTTCTTGTTCCCAGATGGAACAAACTGCTCGGACTCAATTATTTCTCCACTCTTGCCAACAACAGTATCATTGAGCACCACATCCTTTTGTCCTTTTTTTATTTGATAAACCTGTTTAACCACTTTGCCTCTTCTCTTTGGACCAGACCGATTTTTTTGATTAAAACGGTCGTTATTAGAATATATTCCGTGCGTGGATCTTCTTGGAGCAGCCCAATCCGAACAAAAATAATCACCGTGCATAGGAGGATATGACATCCATGTATATTATAATAACTCCAAGATGGATAAGAATAAGACGTACCCGGAGGACACTCCCATGGCATATGCATCACTGGTCCAGGTTGAAACGGCGTTGATGTATGAAAATTCTCCTGCTGCCGATTCAGACCATCAACCTTCTGTCTTGAATATGAACTTGCTTGCCTGAAATTTTTGGACTGACTAGCAACTTTTGCATCTGCTTCTCTTTGGTACTTAGCCAGAAGCTCTTTAAAGGTAAGCTTCGGCTTTTTAAGAGTCTTTGGTTTAACTTCAGTATGCCCCCCAGTGCTTGATGCAATCTTGGTGCTTTCCACAAAAACCTTTGGGTGCTCATCAATAGTAGCCGAATGTTTACAATTTGCAGCAACTGAATTCCCTGTCATTTTAGACATGTCTGAACTATTCAGTTCGGCCATAACTACTGCTTCCGCCTTGGTCAAATAGACAACCGAACTGTCATTGTGGTCATCTGTAGCAGCTGTTTTTGAAGCACTAATACTCATATCTGAAATAAGATGGCTTTGTTCAACTGACGCTTGAGCGAGCGAGCCAGTACTTGAATCCGAACAAGACAACACTTGTTCAGCTTTCTCTTTTGCTGTACAGTTTTTCTTTCTCATCAACATGTACACTAGCCGAAGCATTACTGCCTTCGGCTGTACTGTTTTTTAGCATAGGACTACTATTGACATTAATGTAAAGAATGACTTTAGAATCTAATTGACTCATTGGTGCAGCAGCAGCTACTGTTACTTCTCCCAAAACTAAATCAGATTGTCTATTTTTGCTATTTCTGCTCGTCGACTTCTCAAAATTGATGACAGGATTATTAGAGCAATCTTGAGAGCTTGGGAATTTCAATCGACCTTTATCAATAGCTGATTGTATTTTTCGACGAAATATATTGCAAGCATTGGTGCTATGATCAAATGAATTATGCCATTTATAGTATATACATTCTTATAAACATTTAATCAATGGCATGACTTGGTGATCAGTTATTCTAATATACTGATTTTCTAACAAAATATCAAATATGTGATCACACAAAGTCATATCAAAAGTGTACTTCATTTTCTTCGGCCGATTCTTTTGTGGAGACGGCTTTAATGCTAAGCAAATGAATGGTTTAGATTTCTCATCTATCCATTCGGCTATACATTTAATTTTATCCAATGTTTTAGAATTGACCATAATACTAGCATCGGCTTCCTCAACGTTTTTCAACCTCGGCTTTGCATCTTTGAATCCAAAATAATTATAGCACATATATCTCATTTGAGACTGAGTGTAAACCGAGTGTAAAACAAGTAAAGCTACCCATGTAAATATCAAATTTGGAGAAAACAATGGGCAAAGCTTTAGCTCTAATAAATTGCTACTATCGGCCTCTCTAGGTTGCTCAATATATTGGCCGATATGTTTTGAAATATTGCTAGTAAGTAAACTACCATTCTCAATCGATCTCTCATAATTATTCTTAACAAAATCACTAATGCATGCAGTAATTGCAAATTTATGATCTGATTGAAAAGTAGGTAAATTACTTCTAGATAGTACCTTCTGAGATAAGTTGGAGAAGCGCGGTGGTTGCTCTACTTGAATGATATCTTTCCTTGCCTTATGACTCCCCAACACTATCTCCTTGACTTTAAGATCCCGTGCTCTATCATCTGGATGCATCTTGTCGACCGAATTTTGTTCGGCTTTATGTTGTGCTTCATGAAAATCATCGACTGGGGCACGGAACTCAGATGACAAAACAAAAGGTCCATTGATTCCAATGAAATCAAGCACAGCCACCTTGTTGCGCTTGGAACGTTTTTGCAAAGCTAAGCTTGACTCTTTTGATATGATGGATTCAGAACAAGTATGATTTTGTTCGGCTTTAGTAACAATCGAACTATTGTCCACATCTGTCACTATTATTTTGCCTTTGCTAATTTCATTAAGTAGCAGAGCTTCTTCCTCTTTCTCACTATTAGCCGACAATTTAATAACAGCCGGCCTTAGTTCTTGTGAAAAAACAGATTTTCTTCCCATACTTACAAGACAAGCATCCAAATTCTTCCTAACATCCTTATGTACTTGAGCTATAATAGTTTCCATGGCAGATCTTACCTTTTCATCAAGTTGCCTACTGCTGTTAAGCTCTAAATGTTGCTCTGCTATAGACTGACTAGATGTGGAACCAACTTGTAACACCCGTTGGTCATTAAGATGAGTTTCCGAAAATGAACATAGGGTATTTCGGCAATTTGGGGTGTTGTAGGAAATACACTGACTCGGTCATGATTTGCAAATGTGGCCGAATCATGTGTGTTAGGTATTGCATACGAGGACGAAAATCCAAACGGTAGACCCTCCTCTAGTCTATTAGTATTTGGTATACCAACTGATGGTTCAAAGTAATTGACCGAAACCGCATTATTTCGGTCATACGTATTATCCATCGGCATGAATTGTTGACTAATCAAATGACTTGAATATGTTGCCGATGGAGTAAGAGGTACTTCTTGTTGTGTATTACTAAAATTATTAATACATGAGTGGCTGAAGTCATTAACTGAACCTATCCCACTAATTTGGCCATGTTGGTTAGTCATCGGCATGCTAATTTGTGGTAAGCTATATTGATACCTTGTTACCGATGAACTAAGATGTGAAACATCTTGTTGCAAATTTGCAAAATTATTATGACATGATGCTTCAAAGAAATTGGCCGAATTCATCATGTTAGTTTGGCCTTGCTGACTATACATCGGCATTTGGGATTGCGGCAGTGCCGATGTATGAGAAAACATGTATGCATGATTTGTATCGCTAGGGGCATTATTAATATTAGGGTAAAGTCCAATTTACACCCTCCAACTTTCACCAAAGCCCGGATTTCAACCTCAAACTTCAAAACCGGATAACTTTGGCCCTCCAACTCTTGAAACCGTTCAACTTTCAACCTTCTGGGCGGTTTTGCGGATGAACAGTAACTTTTGATATTTGGGGGGGCGCCGAAATTTTATATTATTTTTTCGAGAATATTAACGTCCTCAAATGAAAAAACTCAAAACTACGAAGTTGTAGATCTTCAGCGTCTACAATTTTTTATATAAAAATATCTTCACGTGACAGATTCAAATTTCTAAAATAGAAAACTCATTCGAAAAACCCTTCATCAATACATCGGATGAAGATAATTTTTATATGTAAATTGTAGACCTCAATGAGATCTACAACTTTATAATTTTAATTTTTTTTCATTTGAGGACGTTAAGATGCTCGAAAAAATAATATAAAATTTCAGCACCATATTTTGTCGCGTGATGAGACTCAAATTTCAAAAAATATAAAACCCTTCAATACGATGTCGGATGAAAATAATTTTTATATGTAAATTGTAGACCTCGACGAGATCTACAACTTTGTAGTTTTGAGTTTTTTTGATTTGAGGACGTTAAGATGCTCGAAAAAATAATATAAAATTTCGGCGTCTCCCGAAAATATTAAAAGTTACCGTTCACCTGTAAAACCGGCCAGAAGGTTGAAAGTTGAACGGTTTCAAGAGTTGGAGGGCCAAAGTTATCTGGTTTTGTAGTTTGAAGTTGAAATCCGGACTTTGATGAAAGTTGGAGGGTGTAAATTGGACTTTACCCTTAATATTAAAAGCATGCATATTATTTGATATAGGATTTTGCATATAATTATCAGATCCATAATTTGCATATCTAAAACAATTATCTGAATAATTACCAGCCAATACAGTACGTTCATTAAAAGTAGGCCTAGCATGGTTAAATATATCCATCTTAAAGCAAGGTAGGAAAATTGATGACGTACGTACTAGTTGATGTTTCCTCTGGTGCAGTCGCGTAGCACTTTCACTGAAATCAATCTTTCACGCCGCTTCTCTTCACGTCGGGCCGTAAAGTCGTAGGCGTAGATTCACTCTGGCGCAGCTTCCGAGTTGGATTAGAACAGGAACCACGCGAATCAATACAGCCTTTTGCTAAACCACGTATGCAAGCCACCGATCAATCAGCATGGAAAACGGCGCCAATTTTATTGCTGGCTGAATTCCTTAGCAATTCGTGGCGGCGATGATAGACACGAACACACGACCGGCCTTCCTGATTCGTCAATAGACGTCGGGAGAAATAGATGCAATCAGCCTTGAGGCCAGATGCTACGGCGATTACGTGTAAAAATAGGATCAATTTAAGAGTTGGCTAGGTAAAATAATTCGGTCGTAGATAGCCGAATCGATCGAGATCCCTAGCAGAGTCGCCAAATTGTGTTGACGCCGAAAATCAACACAGGAGTCGCCGATGTATAGATTACCTCACTTTCGTAGAAGTGGACACGACTAATTTTCGAGCAAACTAGTAAAGAGATAACTTCTTCGATTACGGCGAAGAACCACCGGCTGCTTTACGAACAAGAACAGCAAAGAATGATACTCCGATGACGCCGGAGCACGCGGCTTGTTTGCGGGAAGCTAGCAAAGCATGGCTACTGACTTAGATGCGAAAAAGTAGAAGAAAAATAAAATAAAATAATAATATCTCTTGTAGTCCAGCCTGATTCGTTTCCTTGATCCGTTTGGCCCTGCATGGTTGCACCTGGGACATGCGACACGAATAGAAATTGCATCCTTTAGCGAAAGGATTAATCCGTGAAAAGCCTTTGCATGATCTCCTTTTCCGTTTCTATATTGCTTTCTTTTCTTCACACGTGCACTCCAGCGGGCATCCAGTAAATTGGCGTCCGACCTCCATGTTGTGCATATTCTTGATCTGTAGCATGCCAACTAATTGAGACTAATTATCAATAACCTATATAATTTGGCCAATCATACTCTCCAGCCAAATTACACTATCAACACCAGCACAAATATATAAGCTCTAGTTACGAAGCTGTGCTGCACTGCTGCCTGCAGGAGCCACAGCCATCCACCGAGCTTGCGAACATGGAGCTAGCGGTGAGGGCGATGGGGAGCCTGCTGCCCAAGCTGGGCGAGCTGCTCAAGGTAGAGTATGGCCTGCAGAAGGGCGTGAAGAAGAAGGTTGAGACTCTCTCACGGGAGCTCCAAGCCGTGCACGCCGTCCTCCGGGAGATCAGCAACAATGCCACCGGACCAGCTCAACGAGCTGGTCAGGATCTGGGCGCGCGATGTCAGGGAGGCATCCTACGACATGGAAGACATCGTCGACACATTCCTACTGCACATTGATAGCCCTAAACCTGCCGATCCAAACATGCTCATGCGCCTCCGAAGGAAGGTGGGTACACTCTTCAAGAAAAGCAAGGCTCGACGGACCATCTCTAGCAAGATCCAAGAAATCTACAAGAAGCTTGAGGAGTTGGCAGCAAGGCGTGACAGGTACAAAACAGTCGACAGCGTTGTCACCAAGCGAGCAATGACCATCGACCCTCGTATCTTGAATCTATACAAGAGTGCAACAGAGCTTGTTGGCATTGAGGGACCAAAGGATGAGCTCATAGATATGCTGTCCCTAGGGGATGACGACGGTGATGTGCCTGATAATAAGAAGATGAAGATAGTCTCTGTTGTTGGATTTGGAGGATTGGGCAAGACTACGCTTACAAAAGTTGTCTATGACCGGCTTAAATCACATTTCAAATGGCATGCTTTTATTCCAGTGGGTCGAAACCCTGACATCAAGAAAGTCCTTAGAGACATTCTCTTTGGCCTTGATAAGGAAAAGTTCATGAATTTCAATATGACGATGTTGGATGAAAAGCAACTCATGGACGAACTCAAGGAATTCATCAATAAAAAGAGGTACGAGTTTAATCACTTGACTCAATGCTGGTCACTGCATACAAACTTTTAACTATATTTCAGATTTTCAGTAAGTACAAAGCCGTAGAATTCTTTCCTTATATGTTCTTTATTTTATATATTACATTAAGGCTGGAAGGAGCTGGCATGTTCCACTTCAAGTCTATAGGTATAGTAATCAAGGATCCATACACAATTGATTTGAAAGAGCCATAAAGAAGTCAATTTGTATTTTCAGCAGCAAGCATAAACGGTTGTATAAAATACAAATATACAGCCACCTGTTCTTTTTTATGGTCGATAATGCCACTGCTCTGTTCTTTATATGCTTTCGCATTTTAATTTCCAACTCATGAAGGCAATTGCGCTGTCATGTGAACGTGTAGGTGCTTCATTGTCATTGATGATATATGGGACAAGGATTAATGGGAATTAATCAGATGCGCTCTGCAAGAAAGTACCTATGCAAGTAGATTTATCATAACTACTCGTATTTCTAAAGTTGCCACACAGGCAGATGAAGTTTACAAAATAAAGCCACTTTCTCGTGATAACTCTGAAAAATTATTGTTTGCAAGAATATCTGACAGTGAAGGGAAGTATCTTGGTAGCCCATCAATTGAGGCATGTGAAATTTTTTTGAAGAAATGCAGCGGTGTGCCATTCGCTATCATTACAATAGCTAGTCTATTGGCAAGTAGACCAGGGGAGGACTGGTCTGAGGTCTACAGCTCTATTGGATTTGGGCATGAAAACAGTGATGATGTCACTAATACTAGAAGGATATTATCTTTTAGCTACTATGATCTGCCTTCACATCTAAAGGCTTGCTTATTGTATCTAGGCATATTTCCAGAAGATGATGTGATAGAGAAAAATAGTTTGATATGGAAGTGGATAGCTGAAGGTTTCATCACTGAGGAAGAAGCAGCCGCAGCAGGGGTCGGATTATTTCAGCTCGGGGAAAGGTGCTTCAATGAATTGGTAAATAGAAGCATGATCCAACCACAGGAGACACAGTATGAAGGGTACGTTGATGCATGCTCTGTTCATGATATGGTTCTTGATTTGATACATCATTTATCGAGTCAAGAAAATTTTGTAACTGTATTGAATGGTGGTGAGCGACAGAAACTTCAGGGAAGCATTTCTCGCAGGTTATCCCTACAGTGTGTTAAAGAGCACAACGTTGGTCAGCTGGCTCTGGCTAACATCTCTGTGGAGAAATTGAGATCCATCATCTTTGTCAGTGACTGCGATTTTTGTGCATTATGCCCACGCCTCCCATTTTTACGTGTAGTAGAAATGGTAAAATGTTTTGTTTGTTCAGACTGTTGCAAAAATGTACCGGATCATCTAGGAAGTTTACCTCACTTGAGGTACCTCAGAATAGAGAATATGAGTGACACTCCCACTGAGCTTCCTAGGGAGGTAAGATATCTGATGTTTCTGCAAACACTGGATCTACAGAACAGCTGGATGGAGGAGCTGCCGGAGGTGGTGGGACTTCTGACGCAACTTATTTGCCTACGACTACCAACTCATTTGGGAACAAGAGTGCCGGTAGGTTTGATGGGTATGCTGACGTTATTGCAAATTTGCAAGAGCAGTTTATAGTGCCTAGAAGTGATCAGGATGCTGCAATGCAATTTGTGAAGGAGCTGAGCCAGCTAAAGGAACTGAGGGTGCTCAAGACTACCATTTCCGTTAGAAATGAGAGCATCGAGAGTGCTTTGCTGGAGTCCCTGGGCCATCTGCACAATATCCAGGAACTTCAAATTTCGGGCTCATCTCCAAGTGAGGACTGGGTGATGAGCAGCGATGGAGGATGGGTCTCCTGTCGGCATCTCCGTTTCCTGCATTTGGACTACTTGGTGTTCTCTGGACTGCCGGCGTGGATTAACCTGTCCCTTGCTCCAAAGCTCTCCTATCTGGATGTGAAAGTGGTAGCTCTGAAGGACCAGGACATGGAAACCCTTGCCAAGTTGCCAGAGCTCAGTTGCCTCATACTGCATTCGAAAAGTGACACCAAGTCAGTAGTTAGCATAAAGATTCGTAACGAAGGTGTTGGCTACTTTCGCAAGTTGAGATTCTTGAAGATATTCGGTCCATCTCTCTGCTTTGATCTGCGCGGCAGCGAGTGCAACAGTAGCAGAGCAGCATCTAATACTATCATGCCAAGTCTTGAATCCCTTGAGCTTGGTGTCCATGTGCGGTCCCTAAAAGATGAGAAGCTGCATCTTGGTTTTGACAAACTGCTTGGGTTCAACAATCTCGGAACAAGTTCGCTCCAAAGAGTGATCGCCAAAGTGAACTGTAGAGGTGCCGGTACTCGGCGGGTGGAGGAAGCGGAGGCTGCGTTGAAGCACGCGGCCGCAGTCCATCCAAAACATCCCACACTTGTAAGCCGGAGGGTACATGAAGAAGATATGATGTCTTGCTACCAAGAGGTATGATGAACTGATCATGCATGCATGCGCATTAATATTGTTGACCGAGTAATCCCGAATCCGTGCTTTCAAATGCTACTGGCTCTCTGATTAACTATTGCTTCCTAAATTGCTCTATCCTGTCTTTTCTTTATAATAGTCCCAATAAAATGTTTATCTCTACAGTACCTACGTTGGTTATTCAAGCGGTACAGGACTACAGGTCCTAGGTACTCCCCCCTACTATTGTACCTGAACTCAATCTAGCTTGCTGCTGCCAGTTTCTCTTCTTTTAGTCATTATTAGTCCAAGCTCAATCTGGTTCTCCTATACAGTATTGTGGACAAGGGCAATGCCCTCCATTTCAAATTATAAGTTGTTCTGGCCGTTTCGAGATACATAGTTTTGCTATGCACCAATATATAACATTATGTTTAGATATATATATTAAAAACCACAACGACATATCTATACCCAAAACATGTAACAAGGGCATGCCCATATAAAAAGTAAAAAAAAGAGATCCTGTTTATCTTGTTCTCGGTTGCATGCATGTATTGTAGCGCCTTGGCCCACACGTATAATTTTTCTAATGGCTATTGCCTGGTCTTATTAAGCTTATTAATATTCCATCCATTCCAAATTATAAGCCATTCTAACTTTTTTATAGAGTCAAATCATCTCAAGTTTGACCAAATTTATTTAATAAAATAATAACATTTATGATACTAAATAAGTATAATTAAATTTTTCATTAATTATGTTTTCATAGTATACCTGATGTCATAGATCTTTACGATTTTTTATAATTTTGATCAAACTTAAGATGCTTTGACTCTCCAAAAAAGTTAAAATGACTTATAATTTGGGATGGTGTACCCACCTTTCTACTTCCACAGTGGTAAAGTAGGCGATAAGTTTCCTTCTTTATTGATTTTTCATCCCCTTGTGGACGCAAAAAAAAGAATAGTATGGATTTTCCATCACAGGAGTTGTCTCACAAATGCCATAGTCCACCAACTTGTCAGTCGCGTTGCGTGGCTCACTCTAGATTCATTCAAGATGATTTGATATCCAATAGACTAGTGACCCAGACTTTGACATATAGAAAAATACCAAAAATTAAAATTATGAAGTGTTATGTCTAACTACTAAAACTGAAGGACCGTAAAAATGTAAGGAAAACGACTCAGTTTTGGAATGTGTATAGGGCCATGTGTATACTGTGTTCCTATGACGACGGGGAACTCACGAGTGGCCAGCTGAGTGTGCATGTGCTTTTTTTTTCCTCCCAGTTCAATATATTTATTTCCTAACTGTATGAAACAAATGGTAGGCATGTATGGAAATGAGCAGAGTCCCTGAGTTAGTAACCAAGGCATGGAAGTTGGCGGATATCATTGGCTCAGGACATATTCAAATACTACGTATGCCAGATCTAGAAGCATCCTCAAGCAAAGTATGTTCAACAACGTTTGCATGTACATCTTCTATAATATCACACAGCAGTATCTGTTGATATTCTTATGATTTTCGTGACATAGCACACGCCAAACAGTTCGGTAGAATTTACGATTGTTATCGTCACATTCAGAGCAATATACAGTTCTAATAAGCATTGTGTTTATTTGTTTTCTTCATAGGTTATCCGCTTGCTGTACACAGATAACGGGGTGGCCCTTGTGGCTCTCAGCTCCAATGCTGTTCATAAGGGGTGGAAATGGGAGTGTAGTGACAAGAATCCACGTGGCAAGGTTAGGCAGGACAGCTGGCTTATTTTGATTTCAACACTGCTGTTCAGTTTGGTTGTTTTCTAAAAACCATCCATCACTGCTTTTCACTAGTCATCTGTCGGTACATAGTACCGGGGTACCCCGTAAGGGAGAAGATCTATTTCGACTAGGATTCCTCCCATGTAATTCTAATAGTAGTGCTGTTTGTAAACCGATTAGGACTCTTACATCCTGGACTATATAAAGGAGGGCAAGGCACACTAAATCGGGAGATGAGACAATAGGAACAGACCTCATGGTCTAAACCTTGTAAACAGACCAGAAAAACACGATCATAACAATCAATCCAACGCAAAGGCTAACGTCGACTGGACATAAAGGCTATTACTCGCTCACGAGGGCCCGAACCAGTATAAATCGACTGTCTCTTGCGTTAATCGTCAAGTTCAGCATACGCCGAAGCCTGAACAACTGTCCCGGGTATCCCCGTGGCAAGCTATCGGTGGTAAAACATCGACAGCTGGCGCGCCAGGTAGGGGCTTTCGGCGGATTTGCATCCAAAAGCTCGACGGACCTCGACATCATGATCTTCTCGACGGGGTCATCCTTCATCTTCGGATCATGGATCTGCGAGGCAGACGACAAAGTCAAGCTCCAAGGCCATCTCCTCGAAGATTCGGCTCGCCATGAAGACCTCGCTATTTCGACGACTACGACAGATCAACTCGCCAGAAGATTCGCGCGGCTCGCGATGTCTGCGAGTAATCAACTCCAACTCGGACTCTGCCTCGGCATCCAACTCAAAGTCCAACCGGAGTTCTTTCCATGACAAACCGAGTTCTTTTCCGATGGGGCTCTGGAACACAGCATCAACCTATCAAGAATTCAACTCAAGATTCCTTCAGAATTCCTTCAAGAAGTCGGGTCCTTTTCCATTTGGACTCCATAACATGGCAACGTCTTATCAAGCGCTACTCCAAGGATCAACCAGTCCGGTGCGAAGGGTGCCACTGATAGGAGCTCAGGAAGGCCTCATACTGACTATAACATCTCAAGACTACATCGTCCACTGGCCAGGTTCTATTCCTGAGGATGACAGTACCCGGCTAGTTGGCACGACAACAATTCTACCCTACCAAGGAGATTCAATCTACGACACTAAAGCTTCTACTAAAGTTCTCAACAACTCTAATAGTATGGAAACTGGCATCAACAACAGAACGCTTCATACTCGAGAAGTATTCATGGTTCGTCATCCCCGATCACCATTGGTCCCTCCAGAAGAACCCGACATCAGGTCATCAGATGAATCCAAATCCAATATATCGCCCTTTGCTCAGGGACATGATAGTGAAATTGAAAGCCAGAAACAAGCTAGAGAGAGGAGGAACAAGACAAAGCAGGGACGCCGACGCCGCGCCCGGTAGCACAAGGAAGCCTAGGTCAGATATGAATCTAATCTGGCCGAGTAGAATAGAAGAAAATCAGAGCAAGAAGCCGAAGAAAGACGCGCGACCGGGAGAACACACAACTCTCCATACACCAAAATTCAAGAATTGGCTGAAGAACTCGAAGCTATCTCTCATCCCAACGAGGAGCAAGAACGCCTTAGAGAAATTCTCCGATCAACAGCTCTACGGATACGGGGTGGAAGGACCAATTCAAAACAACCCGCTAGCTCAGTTTCACAGAGGTAGCATAACCAAAGTCAACGGAGATCAGCTTTTGACAGGCCAGGTCCAAATGGGAGCAGCAACAAAGGAAGCAGGGGAGACCAAAATCAAAGCATTCGGGTTGAACGAACAAGGGAAAACAGAACCAGACCTCCTATTCCTTCAGCTCCTCGAAACTACTCGCACCGAACCAACAGCTGGCAGGAAGGTGGAGCTGAATCTGAATACAGAGAAGCTGGAGTACCTGACAGGTTCCCTTGTTTTGCAAATCGACTTCTTTCAGTACGTCTACCTTACAAATTCAAGCCTTCCGATCACTCCAAATATGATGGCAAGACCGAACCTAAGCAATGGCTTAGGATCTACTCTCAGTCAATCGAACTATCTGGTGGTGATGACGACATCAAAGCACTCTTCTTCCCCGTGGCACTGGAAGCCATGCCGCTCTAATGGTTTGACAAGTGAGCCCCGGATCAATCAGGGGCTGGGAAGACTTGCTAAGAGCCTTTTGTGAAAATTTCGCAAGCATCGTCACGCACCGTATCACTCATGCGGAACTAAAAGGACTCAAACAGAAAGGAAGTGAAAGTCTCAAGGACTATTATCGACGGTTTGGTGATTCACGACATCACCGAATGAGAAGTCATTGAGGCCTTCTCCTACGGAATTCTAGCCAAGTGGCAATTCCAAGATTTCTGCAAAGAGAACCCACGAAGTAATGAAGAATTCAAACGCACTGTGGAAAAGATGATCACTGCAGAGGAAAAGACCCGAGAAAGATTTTCAAATCGAAACAACCGGGACAATTCTGACAAACAAAACCATCAAAACATCTGAATACTCATCTGAGTACCACATCAAACCGTCAGCAATGACCACGACGACAACTCATCTACTTCGCTGAGATCCTCAATAAACTACTTCGACTACTAATTGCACCCGAAGCACCAGTCGGAAACGAGTCCCGAGTGCCTCAATGCACCAGCCGGGGACGAATTCCGAATACCTCGACGAAGATAACATGGATGCTTACCGCGCCGAAGAACGCAAGCTCGAGAAAGACTTTCAAGACCTAGAAATTCTACATGTCCTATGCGACTCAAAAGTTGCAGCAGACATCCTTGCCAAGCTCGGATCGGACAGGGCGAAGGTCCCACCTGGGGTATTCATGGAGTTGTCAGCTCCCTCTGTCAAACAACCCGGTGTGATAACCCCTGAACTCCCAGCTCCAACCACTCAGATCCTGGTCGTCGCTCCAGTGTAGACACAAGTATTCATCAATTATATCAAAGAACTCGAATCGAACAGGGCGAACGTCCCACCTGGAGTGTTCGTAGAGGAGTTGTCAGTTCCCTGTATCAAACAACCCGATGCGATAACCCCTGAACTCCCAGCTCCAACCTTCAAAGCATCAACAGGCAATGGCTTCGGCCCTTGTCGTCGACAACACGACGACACGATGCAGCTCGTGTCATTCTACTACAATCTTACTCAAAGCATCACACTTTGGCTCGTCTAAAGGTTCCTGCTACAAAAGTACACAGCCTAACAACTGATCACGACTATCCCGAGTTGTTTTCATGACCCAGATGAGAGCAATCTGGCAACTAAGACAACTCTCGCCCTACCCCGAGTTGTTCTCACAACACGGATGAGAGCGAAAAAAACGCTCGCCCTATCCCAGGTTATTCAACCTGGATGAGAGTAAATGAACACTCGCCCTATCCCAGGTTATTCAACCTGGATGAGAGTAATACATACTCGCCATATCCTGAGTTATTCAACTCGGATGAGAGTAATACACACTCGCCCTATCCTAGTTTATTCAACCTGAATGAGAGTAAATGAATACTCGCCCTATCCCAGGTTATTCAACCTGGATGAGAGTAAAAGAACACTCGCCATATCCTAGTTTATTCAACCTAGATGAGAGTGAAACGAACACTCTCATCAGTTCGACCTCACGATTACTCGGCGCGGCCGGCATGCTGATTCTTCAACTCAGCACGCATCAGAGCCCAGCCCGCGATTTCTCAACAAGATCAACATTATCTCTGGCAACTTGGCAGCCTAGGCAGGATTACACTGCTTTGCTCTTTGACTTCTGATAGGGCTCGATGACCTCGGCAAATATCCAGAATAATATGAGCTTCTAGACAAGATCATTGTGCTGTATGGTGCTAAGCAGACTACCTGTCCGCATGGAGCAGATACTCGGAATGGACAACCAGCAAGGACAAGTTTTTCAAAAACACACTACTTGATGAAGAAAGCTAACCTCTCAGGAATTGGCAGTGGTATCACAACATATGTTGGCATATATACATGCCTTCCGTCGGCCACAAGCAATCAGAGTAGTGCAAGACGCATCATTATAAATTTAGCAAGTTCTGGAGCTATTTGTATGCATGTATGCATCAATAAACTACAGAGATATGAAACCTAACTGAAGCATCAAACTCCGATTAAATTTGGTGCTTACCAAGCCGGAAGTGAACCTCCGCAAGATGTGCGAGTCATCCGGGCCGCGCGGCACGCAAGTAATCCAACATGCACGTATCACTACTCCATCCAACGTGCAAGATGATGACAAGCTAGCAAGCTTTTGGGGAATTCATGGTACGGGATTCGAGGCTCCAAAGTAACTTGGCGGCGGCACGTAGTCCAAGCGCAGATTCAGACAAGGCTCAAGCATTTATTGATGCGCCCGGGTGCTCCGGGCCTAGCAGCGCACCACGCGCGCACCCAGCTGACGAAGTTCAACCCGGATACAAGCCAAAATGTCCTACTCCTGCACAATCCAGTGAGATGCAAGCGGACACCTCAAATCACGAACTCCAATACAAGATCAACCCCATCCTCAAGACGACATCGTACCTCCACAAGTGTGCATGTCGTGAGACCAAAACAAGCGAACCGTCGAGTACCCACCCGAGCCGCAAGCGAGCCGTCGAGTAGCTGTCCAAGCGCCATATCCATCTACTTGGACACTACGCCACTAAGCTCGGAGGCTCGCCATTGCTTCGACTTAGTTGGTTTTACTCTGACTATGCTTGAGGGCTCGGATTCAAGAACGGAAGACCCATTCTACAAACGTACAAACTACTCCTGTATCGCTGAGTATATTCTTCTCAGATCCTAGTGCCGACTACAAGTACTCGGACACAGGCTCGGGGGCTACGAGATACATATCCTCAGCAGATGCTTTCAAAAAAAGTTTGAAAGAAAATTGGAGCAATTTCAAGACAAGACCCTCCAGCTCCTTGTTCCAAATAGCAAGAGGATCGGGGGCTACACCCAGTGGGTGCACACCACTCAAAGATCTCAAGAAGCGCTACATGGTTTCTCTTAAGAAGGCACTCGGACGACGCTTGCTTCTACTCGGCAAAACTTGGAGGAGCAAGAAGAGGCTTCCAAGATCAACCATACAGTGCTCGGGGGCTTGTCGGTACATAGTACCCAAGGTACCCCGTAAGGAAGGGAAAAGATCTAGTTTGACTAGGATTTCTCCCATATAATTCTAATAGTAGTGCTATCTTGTAATCCTACTAGACTCTATATTGTAAACCGACTAGGACTCTTGCCTCCTAGACTATATAAAGGAGGGCAAGGCTCCCTAGATCGGGAGATGAGACAATAGGAACAGACCTAAACCCTGTAAACATACCAGAAAAACACGATCATAACAATTAATCCAACGCAAAGGCTAAAGCCGACTAGACGTAAAGGCTATTACTCGATCACGAGGGCCCGAACCAGTATAAATCGACTGTCTCTTGCGTTAACCGTCGAGTTCAGCATACGCCGAAGCCCGAACAACTGTCCCGGATACCCCCGTGACAGGCTATCAGTGGTAAAACATCGACATCATCCAAATCTATTCCACATGTATTATGGCAACCGGAAAATGGCATTCTAATGAAAAACGGCACTACTGATGGCAACCATGAAGAAGTAACAGCTTGCATTATTGAAGTATACCAGTATGGTGACTATCGAATAGTTTCTGCTTCTAGTGGCAAAGTCTCGATGTTCGACATGGATACTTTCAAGGAATGTCTTCGGTTGTCTAGAACAATAAGTAATTAATTCCACGCTTGATCTCTCACAAATCATGACTACTTCTGTATAGTAATTTTTATTCAATAGTTACACCATGGCCTTTCTTTGGCTTCACTGATTTCGTGGACTCTCATAGGTCATGTGTACTTTCATGGCACCACCACCAGCAACAACTTTCCTTGCATTCCACCCGCTAGACGATGACATCATAGCTATTGGAATGGAGGACTCTTCAATTCAAATCTACAATTTCTTTTATGGTGAGGTGAGTATTAGATGTGTGTCTATCATTCCCTATTTGCGTGAATCTCAAAGTCAAAGTATTGGCAAAACTAATTACGAAAGTCACTACTGCAGCCAGGGTTTGTAGGGACGGCTAAAGATGCTCTGTAGGGGCCGCTCGGCCAGCCGCTCCTGCCAGGGTGTTTCTACAAATGACCCATTTGTACCGCCCCTACAAAATCAATTTGTAGGGGCGGTTTGTAGGGCGGCTGGTAATACCAACCGTCTCTACAAAAACGATTTGTAGGGGCGGTTTTAGAACCAGCCGCCCCTATAGTTTCTATTTGCAGGGGCGGTTCAGTCTAGAACCGCACCAACGGTACATTTTCCAGCAAAAAAATTTAAATATATAATTCAAATCTGACCACAACATATATACATATATGCATATATAATTCAAATACAAATGTGACCACCACATATATACATATATGCATCCACAAACACAAGAGCATTATATAGACCATCATTAGAAGTCCAATTCACAAGTCCAATTCACAAGTCATAATTCACAAGTCCATCATTACATAGTTATAATTCACAAGTCCAAACTATTCCACAAGTTAAGGCCAATGTTAAATTGCATACACATTGTTATCAACGGTCTAGACCTAGCCTTTCAGTCTCACAAAGGTGTTGGTATTGAGGATTACTACCTAAGTCGGAAGCTAGGTGATGGTAAGTGTCTCTGACGTGTATAATCTGGTCCAATATGAAGTTGCAAAGGTCGCCGACGATCGGTCCCTTCTCATGCCTTTCTCATCCTTGTACAGCAGTAAATGGCTCTCTCAGTCAAACAATGGAAGCAACAATGGAACAACAGTCCATGCTAGTTCCTGCCCATTTTCTCACCATATTTTTGGTTGTTCTAACCTTTTTATAGCAGGCAGCAATGCTAGTGAAGTTTAAACATCTTTTCTGTCACATCTTATGGTGAAGAGACAATAAAAGAAACCTGATACAGGTTACCAAAGTACCAAATCTGCAATGTGTAACCTAGCACATGTATGTTGTTTAATTGGACCACTAATCACATCTTTTAAAAAAAAAACTTCACAAAGACCATAGTGATTGAGACAATCAACCTCATCTTTTTCTGTAGTTCACATGGAACATGAATGAAATATAGAGTAAAGTTTGTCCAACTAGCAGAGGGCAAACATTCAGCTAGCTTATTGAAATTATTTAGTAACTGCAGCAATGCTAACTGATGACTCTATTTAAAAGAAAAAAAGGTGAAAGGCTAGTAACACCTCAATACAGTATGCAAATGATAGTACAAATTTGTTAATTTTTTTAGCTAGTAGCACATGTCAATACTATTTTTTCTCATTTACTAAATTCTATAGATTAGAGAGGCTGCCTGCTAGATCTTATCATCATCACACTGACATCAAGCCAAACAAGAACAGTACAGTGTGCCTGCTACATGAATGGCAGATTGGGAAAGCTTGAAACCGATATGCTGCTAGAATTAGATATAGCAATGGGATATGTAAATTGCATAGGAAAGCAATGCCAGACAGAAATTGTGCTTTCAAGAAAAATAGATGTCAACATATCATTGCCATCATATATGAATATTATGATACAGAATTGTCGCAAATCATTACACTATTCTTAGTGAAATGTAAAACTGAAGCTATATCAATTCTGAACACATCATAGTCTATCAAAAAAAGCCCGATGTATTCAATAGGTTGCCATTTTTTCCAACAACAAGTAATCAAAGAGTTGATATGACAGAATTGATAAGTTAGGGTGAGCAAATATATTAGGTCATATTTTTTCAACGACAAGCAATTCTGAAACTTGAACCAAGGATCCATTATTGATATGACAGAATTGATAAGTTGGGGTGAGGACAAGAGTTAATGGCTAGGAATCTGGCCAAGATAAGGTGGCATGTATGGGTCTATAAGATAACTTGTCTGAAGCTGTAATATCTGTATGGGTAAATCAAACAACTTCCACCGGGAGATTATTTTAGCAATCAAAGAAACGCAATATTATTCAGTTTATGCAGTTTATGCAGCACCTGAGAAACCTGATATTAAACAACATACATCTGTATGCTAACTAGTTATTCAGTTTATGCAGCACCTGAGAAAATCATCTCCACGAAAGCATAACAACCTAACTCAGATAGTTTCAGGTATGCCTTCTGGTTGAATGAATCTAATCAAATTCTTTAACTCCCACTTGGGAAGACTGTGGAAATCATCTTCAAGATATTGCACTAAATCACTCATACACATTACTTGTTCTGATAAAACAGAAGACTGCTGCACAACAACAACAAAGGCACACATCTTTTTGAAATTCTTAGCAGGCCACTAAACATGATTGAACAGTAGCTAAAAGATAAAGTACCAGACAAAAACATAAGTAAACCAGTTCTGCAATCAGGGATTCATGGAAAATTCATTCATTAAAACAAAACATACCACTCATTCCAAACAGAGAACAGTCACATTCAGCGACAATGACTCAAGCAGAATAGCACAACGACTGCAGGGAAGCAGAAGGGGTTGAGCTTACCTGCCGGCGGGGGACAGCAGCCACAGTGCGCGGGCGGGCTGGGGGAGCTGAAACCCTGGCCGCGGGTGTCGCGGTCGGAGACGAGGCAAGTAAGACGGAGGTCATGATGAACAAGTGTGATTTCTTTTTTTAATCCGTAGCTGAAACTTGTAACTAGTCTTTCTGCCTCGTACTAACTCCAAATGTGATGGTTCTTTTTCCTAAAATTTTCTAAAATTAAGCTCTATCATTTTAGTCTGGTCATCTATCCATGTGACTAATTTTAAAAAATTAAAATTTTGAATTTAAAAAAATGGCAAATTCAAACCCGATTTTCAAACATTGAATGATTTCAGCTAAAAAGTGATGAATATAAAAGTTGAAGAGCTCATCAAGACCTACAACTTTTACTTTGGTCATTCTTCATTTCACAAAGTGGTAGCAAACATTGATGACAAATTGACATGTCTCTCACAGGTTTTCACACACATACATAAATATATAGTCTCACACACATACACAAAGGTAGTCTCACACACATACATAAATGTATAGTCTCACACACATACATAAATGTAGTCTCACACATACATAAATGAAGTCTTACAAACACTCAGACACTTACACAAACTAGCTAGCCCCCGCCGTAACAACTTTTCCCTTGACACATTTTCGTTCCCATGGCAATATGTCTTTGGGCATGTTCTTTTCCACAATATCGATCTTCTTACAAAAGTCTGTGAATAGCGGCATCTCATCGTAGTTATTGTAAGCTTCAACATCGTCCACACCATCAACTCTGATAATGTGTTGTTTCCCTGAGGCAACCACGTGCTTTGTCTTCTTCTTCGGGGGGAGGTTACTTTATGGGTTGGGCGGGGATATAGAAAACTTGTGCGACACGTGAAGCGAGCACCCAAGGGTCATCTTGGTAGCCTACATTCTAGATGTCCAGGACTCTCAATCTGATCTCATTAAGTTGATGTTGCTTTATCCAACGGCATCGAAACAAGGCCACCTTTATATCCCTTCCATAGTTAAGTTCCCATATATCTTCAATTATGTCAAAGAACTGGATCTTTCGCCCCACTCTGTCGAGAGCCTATATTCGAACGCCACTGTTTTGGTTAACACATTTACTCTCCTTTGTGTGGGTATAGTATGTGTACCCATTGATGTCATAAGCATTTCAAGATGTCACTTGTCTCGATGGCCCCTCCGTCAACCAACTGATGGTAATAGGATCTATGGTTTCTCCAGGCGGTATGTTCTGGTCCTTCAACCATGATGTTAGGCATTGCTTGTGCTGTTTCATGACCCAATCATCTGAATGACCATTTCTCTCCGCCGTAATGATAGCCATGTGTTCTTCAATGTATGGTTGCATCAGTGTTGTGCTCTGCAAGACACTGTAATGCGCCCGACTCACTTCTTTGTAATCATGGTCGATGAACATTTTTCTACCACTTGTGCCCTTCCCAACCAGCCTACCCTTGTGACGAGAATCAGGATTACCAATCCCTCCCTATACTTTTAGGTACTCTTGACAACACTCGACGACTTCTTTAGTACTGTAACCCTCTATCGTGGAGCCCTCTGGGTATGCTCGATTATGCATGTATCGGCTTAGAACCGACATGAAACGCTCATAGGACCACATTTCATGCAAGTAGCAAGGGTCCAGCGCCTGTATTTGATGAACCATGTGAATCATGAGATGTACCATTATATCAAAAAAAGCGAGAGGTAAACGCATCTCTAATTGGTTCTGGGTCTCCACCACGAAATCACGTAGGTCACTCATCTCTTCCCTACGAATCGTCTTCTGTAAGATCTTCGAAAAGAAGTAGCACATGTGGGTGATGGCCATCTTCAAGAACTCTGGCTTTATAGCCCTGATTGCAATTGGTAGGAACACTGTCAGCATCACATGACAATTGTGAGCCTTGCAGTGTGTAAATGACAGGTCCTTCATCGACACTAGCTTCTTTAGGTTCGCCGAAAACCTAGTCGGTACTTTGACCCCCCTCAAGAAAGTGCATATAGCTCTCCTCTCTTCTAGGGTTAGGTTGAAGCTAGCCACGGGCAAAGTGTATTTTCCATTATCCTAAAGTACCGGGTGAAGCTCTGGCACCACTTTTAGCTGCACCATGTCTTTCTGTGATTTCAGACCATCCTTTGACTTGCCTATGTCCATCAAGGTAGCCATGAGACTCAAAGACATTCTTCTGCACGTGCATCGCATCAATGGCATGGGGGACCTCCAAGTCTAGCCAATAAGGCAGATACTGAAAGAAGATAGATTGTTTCTTAAAAGGTATGCCTTCGATAGGAGGTGTGCTTCTATCTCTGTTCGTTCCATCCGGATTCTTCTTTCCATAGATGACACGTATGTTTTTCATCATTTTGTACACATGTTCTCCATTACGACATCTCTCCGGAGGGGGTTCATTCTCCGGGGTGTTGCCATAGTATCTTAAGTACAATCTGCTACAGTACTTGTGACCTATCTTTAAGAAGCGCCGATTCCTTAGGTAAACTACCTTCTTAGATCCATCTAAGAACACCCATTTAGTACCATCCAAACAGACTAAGCATCACGTCTTGCCTTTGATCTGTCCAGACAAGGCAAACAGCGCGGAGTAATCATTGGTAGTAACAAATATTATTGCTCTACATATGAAGTCCTCCTGTCAGAACGCATCGTACATCGGCTCCCCATACCTCCATAGCCTCTCCATTTCTTGCATTAGAGGCTCCAGAAACACGTCTATATCAATGCCTAGTTATTTGGGGCCAGAAATAAGAATAGTGAGGAGAAGATACTTTCTCTTCTGAGACAAATACGTTGAGATGCTGTACATGGTCAAGATCATAGGCCATGTGCTATGGTCGCTCATCCTCTCATTGAAGGGATTCAATCCATCGATGCTCAAGCCAAACCGTACATTCCTTGGGTCCTCACTGAAATCTTTGTGCTTCTCATCGAACGCTTGCCACTGACTACAATCGGCCGGGTGTGCAATCTTATCATCATCCACCTTGCGCTCATCATCCCACCATGCCATGAGTGCGGCTTCCTACTTTGCAAAGCCTCAAGCGGTCAGTCACTGGCATGTACCACATTACCAATGCAGGAATTCTTCTCTACTTTGCATCGTTGCCTAATGGAGTGTCCTCTGGGGGCTAAGATTCTTGCACCGGCTTTTTCATACCCTTCTTATTCCTCTTGTTCCCCGTGGATGTTTCGTCCCCACTGTAAAGGTTATTATTTTTGTACCGGCTGGACCCACACCAGGGGCATTTATCCAGACTCTTGAACGTTTCTCCATGAAAAAGGATACAATAGTTGGGGCATGCATGGATTTTTTCAACACCCATTGTCAATAGACTTATAACCATCTTCGCTTGGTATGTGTTGGCGAGAACTGAGTTTGGCTGTGGGAGCAACCATAACAGGAGACGCAACAGATCATTGAAACCGCAGTCCGACCAGCCGTACTTAGCCTTCAGGATGAGTAGCTCAAGCATAAAATATAGCAGTGTCCAGTGTGTTGGACAACCCTTTTCAACACCATACACAGTCTCCTTCGATGCTTTTTTCACCCTGTCTAGATTTTCTAGACCTTTCTTGCTATTTAGTAATATTTATGGTCCAAAGGCCCGAAGCATTTCCTCCAAATTGTCACCGTCATCTTCATCCCGCTCACGTGTTTCGCCATCATTGTCGGCACCACCAGCATCATCACCACCTTGTTCATTGCCAAAGTCACCACCTTGTTCATTGCCAAAGTCACGATCCATTTGTGCAGCAAGCTCGTTTGAGAATTGGGATAGGTATTCTAGGGTTTCAGCTTCGTCTTCTTGATCATCGTCGTTGTCATCAACAACCATGGTTTCACCATGATGAATCCACACTGTGTAGTCTGGAACAAATCCTCGTATAATCAGATGTTCTCTAATGGTTGTCACTTCTGAAATGCCATAAGGTTATTGCAATCTTTGCAGGAACAAATAATTGTATCCTTATTCTCTGTCAACGTCGCTGCATGCTTCGTTGCGGCTTCAATAAATTCATCCACCTCTTTACGGAAACCTGCCTTAAACCTTAACGAACCATACATCCGAGAGTTCCTGTACTCCATCTTATCAAAACAAAACAACCAAAGAAAATAAATTAAAGGAATCAAATTAATAATTAATTACTCGAGAATAATTGTATATACTTCAGACACACACCATGGTAAAGGATAATTAATTAATTGCCTATTAATGCATAAATATTTTAAAATATATTAATTGGTTAAAATAAACAATTTCAAAGACAACAATTAATATTTTATCCACTACCTTTCATGCCAACTCCATTCCAATTTCATGAAACATAAATTACAAAATCAAAAATAAAAAAAAAACCCTAGATCTAGAACTAGATCTACATGAAACATACATAAAACTAAGGTGTAATCTCCACTAAAATCAAGCAAGATCAACTAATAAAGGGTGTAACCCCATTTCTCTAACTAATTTACACTAATAGCTTGAAAACTAGGGTCTAATTTGCTTCGTACAAAGCTCAAGCACCATGGAAGAGAGAGAAAAGCAAAACTCTAATTACTCACTAACTAACTGTTAAAACTTCAAATAAAGGCTTGGAATAGCATTTTCTTACCTTCTACGACCTCTCCACCAAAGTATTTGAAATCAAAACCTCCCTCCTTAGTAGAGAATTTTTAGGAGAAGTCCAAGGCCAGCTCCCAACCTTTTTTCCGGGTAGAAGAGTGTGTCCCGAAGTGGAAGAATGTGGTTGTTGTGCTGTATACGTCGGGCATTTGTAGGGGCGGCTGGTGATTCAGCCGCCCCTACAAATGGGAATAGCAGGGCGGGTGGTAATAGCCGCCCCTATAAATCGGACAGTAGGGGCGGTTGGTGAGTGAGCCGCCCCTATAAATCAGCCCATTTGTAGGGGCGGCTCGTGTTACCAGCCGTCCCTACTGTGCGATTTGTAGGGCCCGAGGACGTCCACTGTAGGGGCGCCGTCAACCCCAGCCGCCCCTAAAAAACAGCTCGTTCCTACAAACCGTTTTTCACGTAGTGAGTGTTGTAGTGTACATACCCATCATAAAATAATATATTCTCGTTTCAGACTATATATCCCTCATCTTTTACGTATGTATCAGGATATCATGAGATTGTAAATGTTGTTTTGCATGTGTTCTTTTCTTTATAACAAATTATGCACTCTTTGTGGACTTTGAGGACATACCACAGAGGTACACCATCACAAGTTTGTCGTATCTCCAGGCAACATATGAAGAGTAGTAAGGCCTTGTTTGTCCGGCTCTTTCTGGCTTCGTCTCCTTGCTACAGTACCAAAGGAGATGGAGATGGAGGAACCACAAAACGTGGCTTCTTGGGGCTCATAATTTATTTTGTCAGGATAGAGAAAAAAACAGCTACAGTGCTAGTGCAGAGGAGCCACAAGAAGCTATGCCAAACAAGCATAAAGTACCTTGTGTCATGACTCATAACACAAAAAAAACTTCATAAACCATATGTTGTTTTTTAAAGATCTGGGAATACTTGATGATTATGGATTCTTCCTATGTGGAACATTATGCTTAATGTATTACTTACCATTAGTATATATTAAACATTGACGTGATAAATATCAACTTAATCGAATTGCACAAGCTGAAAATGTGCTCACGGGTCATCAGAAAAAGATAACTGACTAGCATTTTCAAAATCAAGGAAGGTGCTTGTATCTTCATGTGCTGATGCTCAGGTGTGAATTCCAATATATATCAAAAAAATTGGACAGGCAATTTTTTTGTTTTTTATTAAAGGCATCCTAAGTTAAATGTAAGCTCTGTGCATGTGAGCATGGCTTCAACCCCCAACCCCAATGTTATATTTGTGGCATTTCATATTTTCCTTTACTCCATTTTCTAAAAGATATAAAGATCTATAAATGCAATCTTGATGGCATGAAAAATTATTCATATTATATTTGTTTGTTTCTGAATCATTTTTGCAATGAAATAAAATTAATTTTCAGCTATGCGTTTGGAGCATTGATGGTTGGGAGAAGAAGAAATCGAGATACATCCAACCTCCATCTAATGTTTCCAGTACTTTAGCTGGTGATACAATGGTATAGTTTCACTATGATGAAACACATCTTTTAGTAGTTCATGAGAGCCAGTTGGTGATCTATGATTGGCAACTAGAATGCATGTGCTCGGTAAGTCATTTACAACATTTTCATAAAAATATGTTTTCTCTTACTTGCCATATGCAGTCTTGACTAACATATTACATGTTTTACATCATGCCTGTAGAATGCCTCTAATCTTAGCGATGCATTGCAATAAACATGTTACACACTGATATTTGACCTTCCATAACTTGATAATGCAGTGGTTCCCAGGAGATGCACTCCTTGCTCCAATTTCGAGTGCAGTATACTCACTTGGTTGTTTGTTGGTCTATGCTGGATTTCGTGATGGTGCAATTGGAATATTCGAGGCAGAATCTCTTAAGTTGCAGTGCAGGATAGCACCCTCTGCCTACATACCATCTTCAATATCCAGGTATGTGGAGTTTCAAGCGGTTCCTATTTTTTGTTTGTGAGTGGTAGTTCACACCCTACCCAGCTCGCTCAAGTAGCTGTGGTTTGTGTGCGGCTCTGCAAAAAAATTCTGCTAACCAACATCTTGTTTCTGTTACCTCTCTTGTTTCCAGCAGTGGTGAAACTGTCTATCCCACAGTTGTCGCTACGCATCCGTGGAAGCCAAACCAGGTTGCAGTGGGCACGAGCGATGGTGCAGTTCTTGTGCTGGAGCCGTTGGATACAGAAGACGTACAGGGGGGAGCAACGCCTCCTCAGAACAGTGTCCACCTAGTGATGTCAGCAACAGCGGTGGTCACAACCAAGTACTTGACGTGTGATCGGGCGACGAGGTGACATGGCAATGCTTGCTTGGCATACAATGACAGATTCAATTAAATATTCGGCTTTGGCTGCTAGATATATATTTGGTCAAATGGGACTGGTGGTTTATGCACCAATCCAGTTGCATGTATACCATCTATCGCTAGATGTCATCGAGATCTATATACTTGATACTAGTGTTTTCAAGTCGTCGAGGACTTACTTATTTGTAATAAATAAATATGCATGTTGCTAGTGGTTGAGACATTTCCCTCCCCCATCTCTCTTCTTCTTTATTCATAAAAAAACCATAATTGTATGGTGGATAATGTATTCTCTTATTTGTAAGTCAATCTGGCTTAGGTTGAATTGCAATACTCTTGCTTGGTGAATGATGTGAGATTTTGACATGCTTGTTAAAAATTCGTTCCAAGTGGGGGAAATTGTCCTTGGATAAAATAGTATAGAGCATATATATGCTGTTTTGTTAAAAAAATTATGAGAAAAGCATTCAAGTAAAAAGTCACAAAGGAAATGCACAATAATGTCAAAATCCTTTTTTTTATCCAGTCCTCTACTATCGTCCTTCATGAGTAGTCATCAATCTTCATAGTTTGAAGTTGATTCATACCTAAAGTTGGAGAGACATGAGAGACCTTCTAAACATTTGGAGCCTGTCAAGAAAAAAAAGAATACTAGCAGGGTCACAGAGAACGTTCAGTGTTACGTGTTTTTGAACAGGAAGAAATTCCATAAATACGACAGGTGTTCCCTGTTTTCGCTCAAAACAAATGGGAATAACGCAATTTCAAACACTTCACCATTCACACATCCTTTCCTTCCTCAATGCAAATAATATATCAGTAATGAATATACAACAACAATGTATTAGTTTCCACAAAGACCCCACAGCGAAAATCAACCCACTGATATCTGCAAACAGTTCCAGTTTCTCCTCATACAAAATGGGGAAAAGAAGCCATACATCCACCAAAAAAACACACCCAAGCAGCCCCACTGTAAAAAAGACTATTACCAAACTGGTTATCAACCCCTGACAAATCCAAAGTGTCGGGATGATATCAACCAGGACCACGATCGACATCAGCCCAGCCCTAAGCCACTCCCACGTGTCTTCTTTCACCGCCTTTGCGATGATCTAGCATTTCTGGGAGCGACGGAGAAAAAAAACACTAATAGACCACAGTTGAGCTCCAAGCGATCAGATTTCCAAGCAAAAGGCCAGAGCCATTGCTGGTCATACTATCTAGAGGGTTTCTTGCGGCTAAGAATCTCTTGCTCTTTGAGGCGGTGCTGGAACCGTGCCAAGCGTGCTTGGAGGCTGACCAAGCCCGCAGCCTTGCGTGACAGCAGAAAGCTCAGTTGGGTCACATAGTTGTCAATCAGGCTACCTGGTTGATCAACCTCTGCCAAAAGGTTCATCTCCTGAGACAAATAAAACATATGTTTAACAGTACTATTAACCAGTGACCTTACAGAACAAACAAGGAAGTTAAAGCAAATAGACAGCTTAACATTAATTCACAAAATATATGGTCCTCATGATAACTCGACATATATCTGCATATATGTGTACTAGCTAATCACATTTCTTCCTAGGAACACACTAATATCATTATAACAAGGCATAATATGATTAGAAGAATCTACAAGGTGTGGTTTGACCATTGATTCTCTTACAACATAATATCAATTACTACAAAACTATGTTACTAAAAGATGTGTGAACTACACCTCCATCCCAAAAAGGATGCAATTCTAGGTCTGGTCAAAGTAAAACTATCTTAAGTTTGACAGAGTTTATAGAAAATATTACCAATATGTATGACTCCAAATAGATATACCATAAAAATATATTTTATGATGGTTCTAATGATACTTATTTATATGATAACATTAGCATCTCTTTATATAAATTTGGTCAAACTTCAAATCGTTTGACTTTGCACTATTCGCATCCTTTTTGGGATGGAGTACAAATCTATTGGTTTATCATTTTGTCCACTAAAAAAGTAAACGTAGATAGATTTTAACTAATTGATGGTCAAAGCTTACAGTGACTGGCTTTTTCGAATTCTAATTCAGCCTACAGTCTGAAATGGGGGTAGTAGCATACAGTGAGATGACTTATAGTTATTGTATACAGCTGTCAATCTAAGAACATGATCATGGACATTATTAAGTATATTAAGACTTACTTCCCGCACGATCTCCATAGTATTCTCGATTTCCTTCCTGTGAGCTGCTATGAGGGCCTCCTCTTCCTAACATACAAAAGAAAGCTTAGCACCACAGCTCGATGCAGGATAAATAACACAGCAGTTTCATGAATTGGTATTCATGAATTGTTCTTTACCTCAAGAATTGCATCAATTTCTACATCATCACAAGAACTTTCTTTTTCAGATTGCCTTGATGAAGCTGAAGCAGATGCTGGCCTTTGCTGCTGTTGCTGCTGCTTTGCCTGCTGCATCTTATACCCAACCCGACCTGTGTCAGGAACATTATCCTTTTTCGTGTAGTTGCTCTGCCTATCAGATTTGTCTTCTCTAGAAGCCTTTCTCCGAGGAGGTGAGACTTTTGTGACTTTCTCCTCCTCCTGTGTATTTGCTGAATTCTGAACCAACTGTGCCTTACTAGTATAAGCCGTTTGGCTGGATTTCAAATCATACCTCTCCCTGTCATTACCAGATGCTGCACCGTTCTCTTCTCTCCCTCTATTAGAATAACTTGGAATCATACTAAAGGAATTTCTGTCAGGCTCTGCAGAAGCGTTGGAGACAAAATTTTCAATGCCCTTCCGGTAGGTATCAACTGGTCTCTTATCTTGAATCTGACTAGGAACTTCTTCAGCTTCAGCAGGCAATGGATATGATGGAGCTGACGAAGACTCCCGGCTAGAAGTGGTAGTTGGTCCTGTGGACTGCTCTTTTCTTGTGTTTCCACCCTTGGAAAGACTTTTAACCCTGTTATTATTATTTAATTCAATTTAATGACAGGAAGCATTTTTGAAACAAACAAATCACGTATATCACTTGAATATATAGCATTGTTACCTATCTGCGTATCTCAAGGTATTTAGTGTGTGTTCACATGAACCTGCGTTTGGAGAAATGCAAGAAATCATCACTGTCCTAGAGTTACCAACAAATGAGTCACGAAGAACCTCTGTAAGCTTGCTTCCTCTGAAAGGAATGTGTATCTGATCATTATCAAGAGCTCGAATGCATTCCTTAAGAGCTAACAGACTTTTATTTATCTCTGCTCCCTCAATCCTGATATATGATAACAAGTTGATGGTAAAAATAAGTGAGATGGTAAAGGAGCTTGAGAAGTCAACAAAGGGGTGCAAATATATAGAGACATTAGCAACACACCTTGTCTGTCTATCATTGTCAGTAGTATCAGCACCACGCTCACTTCCAGCAAGATCAATAAATGATATTTTCCCCACAGCCTTTGTATTTTTAGCTTCATTAGCATCACGATCTCTCTGTCTCCTGGTATCTTTTACAATGATATGCTTCTTGACAGCCAGTTGCAGAATAGCATGTGACCTTGATGATTCCTCATTGGCCCCTGTTGAACCTGTGCTCCTGGCTGCATTTCCTCTTTCAATATATTCCTTGACGATCTGGACGTCAGAAACCTCAAATTCCTGTAGACCAACAATGCAAACTTGTTTCTTGCCATCTTCCCTCATTAGTAGTTGCCTATAAAACAAAGGATAGAAAAATTTCAGTTCAGGTAGTATACTTTGGACATAACAACCCAAGAACAATTTTTAGGCCCATATTTCAAACAATAAGTTGAATCTTCAAAACCCAAAAGGAAGTATCATTGTTTCAGACATAAATATTTCTTTTCGGTAATTGATGAAAATGTAAGTTATATCAACGAGAACTTTAACAGTGTTTCATAAATCTACAATACTGCTGTTTTTTTAAAAAAAAACATCAAGTGGCATTTCAGCCTAACATCTGAAAACATGGATTTCTAATCCAAACAAATAATGGCTCAAGGCTAACAATAGACTATGTATAGATGAAGAATAGATACTTTGAAGTAGAGAACATGCTTCAACACTCGCACCAGTGATCATGAATAAGAGCGACAATCACACATGCACAAGCTCACCCACACACAACCAGGAAGAGGGAAAAAGACAATGTGACTTCGTATTCAATACATCAAAATCAACGAAGGTAGAAAGGTATGCCATTTTTAAATATTTACGTAGGTCATGTAACCTGAAAAATACAAGAAAATCCAAAAACTAACCTTCTGTCAGATAGAAGATCGAAGAGTTTCCCACCATATATTTCGAAATAACTAAGCCACAACTTAAAATTCTGATTCCGATAGACAGGTTGGTGCAGTAGACGAACCATGTCTTGTGCAGCTCTCAGAGGCAGAGGCTGCATTGTGTATGTCTTGCCACTGCCTGTTCATTTAATTAGATAGATGGTAGGTCAACAGAAACTATTAGAAACCACAACGCAATTATGCACAAAAGATATATACTGATAACCCTGTAATAACAGAATGTACTATCTAACCTGTTTGTCCATAAGCAAAACATGTTGCTTTTGTTCTCTGAAATATAATTGGGATTATGGGCTCAACTGTTTCACGGTAAACCTGCCCAGAAAATTCCATAAGGTTAACTGTAAGTTCGTTTTGAGCGTACACCCTCCTGCTTGTTCAAGAAAAAAAAACAGATAAAAAAGAGCAGCACCTCATCATTGGAAACATGTTCATCGAGGACAGCATCGAAACAAAATTCATGCTTCTCCACATAGGCTGTCAGATCCACCTTCCAGTGGAAAGAATATGTTAGCAGACAGCATAAAAGTAGGAAAGAAGGGTCCAAAGAAGTACCTATGAAATCTTAAGTTATGAATTCACGTTTATCCTACAGCATTTCTGAATTATTTTAGAATTGTTTTGGAAAATGTATATATAGCTGATAAGTAAAGGAAAACGAGCAGCATTTCAGTTAGTTTCGATGCCTTTTTTTCGCAATAACGTTCTAAAGGATTACTTTAAGCACTGCAGGTTCACTGCATAGGTTCATTAATAAGCTCAGGAATGTGTAGCAGCAATGTTAAACCCAACATGCTAGTCAACAGGAGACATTAAGTTATCATTAAATTAGAACATAATAAATCAAAATGGTGGCAATCTATTCCTGCACATTCCAAGGAACAGGCACGCCCCAACACAAATATATACACACACCACTGGAAAGCTACATGCCTACTTAGTACCCATCTGGTAGCTATCTAGCACGGTAGGAATGGAATAGTATCAGCATTCCAGGTTTGATACATAGTTAATATGACTAGCAGCAAGTAACTCTAATGAAGTATACAACCATAAAAGAGTTAAAGGAGTATCTCTAGCGATGTTGACCATCTAATGCATCAAATAGACATTTAAGTGTAAAATGGTTGATTTCCATAACCATGAAAAGAAACCAAACAAATGGTTGTAGCTTTATATAAGCACAACAAAACTTCCTGAAGATGAGTCATAGATACCTTCAGCTTAGGCTCGTAGACTGTCAAACATGATGAATCATGCACAGTTATGATGTCTTCTTCCTTTCGAGATAGCTCCTTTCTGTTCAAAGGTCTTTTCCTTACCTGAAAATGTGAAGAACTAAGTCAGGTATGTCAAGTATTAACCAGATTGAAGCATATCACTTACTTGAACAAGATTAACATACCACTACTTTAATCTTTGCTACATTATTTTCTCTAGCAGTGCTCTCTTTTTCACTGGTCACCACACCATAATTATCTACTGGGACTTGCTGCCCTGATATCACATCCTCATCATCATCATCAATATCCTTTGGCATAAAAGGCGACGGCTCAAATGGTTCAGATGCTACATCCTGCCGACAGAAAAATAATAAGCTTAAAGTAAACTGAATGAAGCCACTTCACGAATCAATACGAAGTACTGTTTTCGCGCATAGATCGTGCAATCGTGAATGTTTACAAGGCATACCTCAGATAGAAGCTCAGTATCATCCATAGCATGAAGGTCTAGAAGTCCAGCACCAAGTTCCCCTCTAAGTTCGGGTGAATAAAACCCCTCCACAGGGTTCCCACCACCAAAGCTCTGAACCGTTGGTGTGTAAGGCTCAGACATTGATGTTGGTGCAGAGTCTCCGTTAAAATTTAGTCCTCTTAGAAGCGTATAAAGCCTCTGCTTTTCTTCAATCGACTCTGGCCCATAGCCCTATGAAACAATAACAGTTATGATGATCATCATTTATGCAATTGCACATGTTAATGAGAGTATGCATATGTAAACGTCCTATCACTAGGAAAAGCATAATACTTTTATGTAGTGGCATGCAATACTTGAAGGAAACAGTGTTAGAAGAAAACAGGAGAATTTATTATTTCATTACATCACACGTAACAAACAAGGACTAAATAAGGCACCTTAGACATATGCATATGTGCTGAAAGTTAGTTTCTAGTTTTAACTTGGTGCTCCTTGTCAACGCAACTACACAAGAATCATACTAGATTCAAGTTAGTTGGGTTTCCTGGACGCCTCAACTTCCAACAAAAGACAAAATGATATTCGATGTGATCATGCATGGTTGGTCACAATAGGCCCATGATCATTTCTTGCTGCAGTCGGTACAAGTTGCCTTTTATCTGAACCATGCTATTTCTAATTTCTAATATAACAAACAATAAACACATGAATTAAATCATCTCTTACAGATTTTGTCAGACTATTTTGCTGATAGAAGTATGGTATTCAAAGGCATTCCAAAAGAAATGGTAATCAACAATCAAAATACCACCTAAAGGAATCATAAAGAAGAAAAAAATAAGTCATTGATGCCATTTTAACGGTTCTCTTTCCAAACTCCATTTTAAAATACAGAAAAGTTTACACAATGGATAAAGATGTTTGTAATCACAGATGGCTATCAGTTAGACAATGTGGGTTTGCCCGTGAATTAATGGGTAGGGCATTTCATAGAGCTCATCACACTCCTCGATTAATGGGTTTGCCCTGTTCGCTTGAGCTACTTTTCAGCCATGTAACAGTGTTTTCCTCTCATGACATTTCAGCATAAGCATCAGCACAAACCAAATTTCAGCATAATTGTAGATTCTAATATGCTGACGCAGCCTGACAGCCTGACGACACAAACCAGTTACTCATAAAGCCAAGCTGAACCCGATCGATTCCGTGCAAAGCAACAAACCCTAAAGCGAATCGCGGGATTCCGGCGCCTCATATCAACAGCAACCCGATCCGGAACACGCGGCGCTGGAACGCGCAGAAGACGGCCACCTTCGCGATCCGCATTCCAACAGCTAGATCACGCACTCATCTCCCGACAGAGAGAGAGGACCAGGGGAACCTCACCTGCATGAGCAGGCTGGACAGCATGCTCCCCGCGCCAGCGCCGCCAAGCCCAGCAGGCATCCCAGCGCGGTAGTCGGCGGCGCCGCCAGCGGCGGACGAGGCCGCGGCGAGGTGCTGCAGCCCCGCGGACTGCAGCCAGCGCGCCATGACGGCGTCGCCCGAGTCGCCGCCCATCGCGGCCTGCGCAACGGAGGAGGCGGCTCCGGGCGGCCCCGCGGCGGCGGCGGCAGCGGAGCCCGCGCCGCCGCCGGCGAGGCGCTGCGACCTCCGCTGGGGCGCCAACTTGGCGGCTCGGGGGGTGGGGCGGGCGAGCGGGATCACGTGCGTCGTCCCGGGGCGGCGCGGGCGGCGGCGGCGGATCCCAGATCTGCGCGAGCGGGGGCGTCGGCAATGCGGGAGGCGCCGGATTTGAGGGGCGAATTGGGAATGGGAATTCGGGGGAGGAAGAAGAGAGTTGGGGGGGGTGGGGTGACTGGCTGGCTGTCTTCGGCTTTTTATTTCTTTTTTTCCCGCTCCAAAAAAGTGATTAAAGGAGTGGCAAAAGGTGGCTGCAAATTGGAGTTCCTGAACGGAGTTTCCTTTCTGGTTTTTCAATTTTTTTCGCGAGCGAAGAAAAAGGGCGTTGCTTTGTTTCGAATTCTAGAGAATTTTGTGTTTGAAAAGGACTTGTTTGTTTTTTTTGGTGGGGAGAAGAGAAGGGACTTGTTTGTGCGTTTTCGGGGAGAGGATGGCCGGCTTGTTTTTTATTTAGTTTATTATATCAACTCAGCATGTTGTGTCTTGTGTGTCATTAGTGGTTTGGTAATTACAATTGCAACAGAAGTGATATGAGGTAGTATCAGGTAAGCTACTCCTGCCTGCGTACTAGCAAAACTGCACAAGTGGCGGAGGGTGGGTTTAGAAGGGCAGTTTTTTACACGGCCTTGCACCACCAATCAAATGATACACATTGAACTATTTCCTCTTTTCTTTTTGCAATGTGAGCATGTAAGCACATTATCACTCGAGAGGTTTGAATGAACTCTTGGTCCATAAGCACATTATCACTCAAGAGAGGTTTCAGCTCTTTTCCCTAAGTTGTCGGGATAAAAGAGGGAATTGGCGGTGCCAATTATTCACTCTTCTTGCGATGAATGATGAACAACAATAGGAGAACTTCAGCAAACAGATTAGCAGCAGAAATTACAATTATCTCCGCAATTGACATGATTATTTAAAACCCTCCTCAAGGTGAACGCCATGAGCTTAACTAGTCCGCTGATGAGGACAACCATGCAAAAGGAAAAACTATATGGGTGCATTTGGACCATCGGTTTGGCCTCCCAGATGCTTTTTGAATTTGCTAACTTCAAATATGTTCCAACTTGAACGTCTTCACCTTAGGAACTTCGTTAGGATTTCAAAACATTTTTTCAAGCATGTTCACTTACTTCCTCACCACGTCATCAGGTTTAATGCATACGCAAAGTTAGTTCAAACCTAGTGGCACTATACAACCGTCTTCGCTTTAGAATTCTCCATGTAATAGTACAGCTATCTATCCTAGACCTGATCATGCACTTTATTGCATCTCGGTTGGCGAAATAAAAACCTCTAGCTTATATACATTTGCCTTTGAGCTTGTTTTCATCTCCTCTTCTTCTCCAAATGTGAGCCTTAGCTTTATATGGCTTGATCTACATCTCCACTATCTCCTACCCTTAGAACATCTCTAAGAGCCTTTCTAAATCTCACTCTAAATCATCATTTGGAGAGTCATTTGCATAAAAATTATTTTCTATATCTTTTCACTCTTCAACAGTTTTTCTATATCTCATTCGCACTCTAGAGAGTCATTCTCGTCTTCTATTTTTGGCTAGCGAAAAATCTAGAATAGAAGATGGCTATATTTGGATAACCATTTAAAGAAGCTGTTGGAGGGTAGTTTTTCACCAAAATCTCTATTTCTAGCATTTAGGAAAGATTTAGAGTCTCTTGGAGATGCTCTTACTCATCACTCCATGTGGACCCTATCTCTCAATCACAACTCATTGGAAGCCGCATTAGTCCATTAGTTGCCACTCAATTACCAAAACAAAACATAGGGTTTTCAAAATTCATTATTAGCCCACCATTGATTACAAGATTTAGCTTTTATTGTAACTTTAGCTATTGTTATTTTCTTGTAAACGCATGTTTCGACTAGACCATTTGTTCTACTTTATTCAGAACCCTAGCATAGAGTGTACCAGATTCATCATATGGCAAAGTCCATGAATTGTTTGGTTGTCAACTTGTTCTTTGATTGCTAGCAAGTTCAAGGTTGTTATTGACATGTCAAGAACATCAATGATATGAACTCGATGTACAGTTACATTGGTGTAGCACCCATGTGGTTGTTATGTGAGGAAATAAGAGGGGAGGATCATATCCCCTATGTTGGTGTGGGGTGGTTGAAATGATCTTTGGATGGCTAGAGGGGGTTGAATATGCCAATTTTAAAAGTCTTGCAAGCAAAAAAGGCAAAAGAGTTAGACCAAAATGAGGCCCTAATAGTTCTACCTCTAACTATTATTTTGCAAGCCTAGGGTGAAAGAAACCTGCACAGTTCTAGTGATCAAGATAGAGAGATTGAGCTATGTCACTATAATTAAACAAACTATCTAGGTTTGTGTCAGGGTTGTAACCCCGGGGTGTCTCATGGCACCGATTAGCTAGCAGGCCACGTGGCACGCAATACATTAGCTAGCAAAGACCCAAATGACCGAGGCCCAGCTAAGCCAAGCACGTCAGACCAACGCCTAGGCCAGGGTCGGCCACGGCCCCTTCTTCTGCCTTAGCCGCACAACAGACGCGCGACCTCTCCCCCGTCACGACCCCTGGGAAGGAGAGGTCAAGCCCAGCTTGGGTGCCTGCTCTGATAGGAGTAAGCACGTCGCACAGACCCCGTAAGGACCGAGGGGATGGCAGTCATCTCGATCCAGTCAGACACTATCCCTGCGCCACGCCACACCAACGAGACAACACCGCATAGCAGAGGCAACGAGTACGAAACCCACCGTCCAGATACAGACCGATAAGACGTATGTATGATCCCACCCATTATGGGATGGGATCCACAACAAGGGTCTCAACACAGAGGCCATCCAGACCAGTTGAAAACCCCAACGCCCTTAGCCCCGCAAAGCAACCAGAAGAACGACGACCTGAGGCGGCTACCAACTCTCGTGTGACGTCCCGGGAAACCAGGAGATGGTAACGAAGGCCATGACAGATACTGTGTTGCATAGGATGGCTGACGAACCATCACCGTGTCTACAGTGCCGCCACGGCCAGCACAGTAGCACCACGTCACACCCTACCGCGATGTGGCCACAAGACCATGACGACAGCTAAGCTCGAATGAGCACCAGAAGACGGCGTAGCTTGCAAGCCAAGTTAGCTAGGACCTCCCTCAGGCTCACGACCCTTCGGTTTGGGGAACCTCCTCTCTGTATCATCTTTGGCCCTGAACTCTATATAAGGACCGCCAGGGCAACGCATTATGAACATCCCCTACCATTCCATTCATTCACCATAGTAGTAGGGCTCCTGAAGCTTCCATTCAGGCAGCCCCTCGCCTAGCATAGGTTCTACCACCTCTCTCACCATTCTTGCACCCCCATTGTAAGAACTTTAGAGCATTCAAGTGAGGAATACGCACTCGATTATCTCTGAGACTGGACATAGGGCTTCGACCTGAACTAGTATAAATCCTCATGTCTTTTGGATGCTACCATCGTCTTCCTAGAGCAGCGCGACAATCATATAAATTTACTAGTCTAATTTATAAAACACTGACAGTTGGCGCGCTAGGTAGGGGACAATCGCGCACTCTCAATTATTGAGAAGGAAGCGATGGCTTCTCGCATCGCTGATGAACTCGCTGGTGGAATGGCCCGCGATGGCCACATCCGCCGTGAAAACTACAAGTTCATCGGCATCAAAGGTCTAGTGCCCACGTCCGCCTTCAGCCATGGTCTAGGCCTCCACCTTGGAAATCTGGATCCCGCGGTTTATGGCGGACATACTCTCGGAACTACCCTCGGGGGCTGTATCCCGGAGTTAACCCACAAAAGGGGGCCAACAGCCTCTCTCGCTGTCGACGGCAGACACGCTCACGGAACAGCCCACGGTGGCCACATTCAAGAGTACACCACAACGGAAGAGTCACTATCTTCCCGCACCGAAGATCATGATCAAATCCCCCGTTTCGGAAGCCCCGAGCTCTTAGGCCATGGCGGGTGAATTTACGGAACGGCTTTTAAGGGCCACGCCCGGGCATCTGTCATAGCAAGATGATCGATTCCACTTATCGGCAAGCCATCCATCGACAAGTCAGAGCTGAAAACGACTTCAGTGGGGAGGGAGGTCAGCATGACTGCAGCCTAGACCAAAACCACCCCGGCCTACCTGAAACGGTCAGAAATAGCGATCACCTTCGATAGGACCGATCACACCAACCACATTCAGCTGCTAGGGCGGTTTCCCCTCACTGTCAGTGCAATGATCAGAAAAACACGTTTCACCAATGTGTTGATGGACGAAGGAAGCGGACTCAACGACCTCTATTTGTGGGCGTACGATGCCATGGGCCTCTCTAGAGCAGCAATACGACCAACGAATGCCCCGATCTATGGGGTCGTACCCGAAGCATGAGTATCACCCCTCGGGCGGAGCACCTTGCTCATCACGTTCGGAGGACGAATGAACTTCCGTACCGAGACGCTCGATTTCGAGATAATCGACCTCCCCAACGCTTATCATGCCATGTTGGGCCGACCATGCTACACGAAATTCATGGTCGTCCCTAGTTATGCCTACCTCAAGCTTAAGCTCCCCGGTCCTCAAGGGGTCATCACGGTAAGCGGTGACTTGCACCAGGCGCACTCCTCTGAGGAGGAAAACCTCAACATCGTAATGGTAGTGGTTTGAGCCTCAGAGCTACGAACTATCCAGGCCACCATGACCGAAGTCACGCCCGAGTCTAGCATGAGGAAGCAGTCTATGGGAGCCTTCAAGCCCACGGAAGACACCAAGGCGGTACAAGTCGACCCCGAAGACACCAGCAAAACCGTTCGAATCGGTTGCGTCCTTTTCGACTGGCAAGAGCGCGAGCTCATCAACTTCCTGCTCCGAAATTGGGACATCTTTGCATGGAAACCTTTTGACATGCTAGGAATCCCGAGGTAGGTCACCGAGCATAGCCTCGATATTCTACCCAGACCCAAACCGGTCAAACAGCACCTCTGTTGCTTCGACGACGAAAGGCAAAAGGCCATTGGAGAAGAAATCGCCAGGCTCCTGGCGGCAGAATTCATCAAGGAAGTCTTCCACCCAGACTGGATCGCTAACCCGGTCCTGGTTCGGAAAAAGAACAGGACCTAGAGGATGTGCGTGGATTACACCAACTTAAACAAGGCATGTCCAAAGGTACCTTACCCACTACCATGAATTGATCAAGTCGTCGACTCGACCACGGGTTGCGAAACCCTCTACTTCATGGACGCGTATTCGGGGTATCATCAAATCACGATGAAGGAGGACGACCAGCTCGCGACTTCCTTTATCACCCCATTCGGCGCTTACTGCTACGTCACCATGCCCTTTGGACTCAAGAACGCGGGAGCCACTTACCAAAGGTGCATGAATCGACGCCTCAGCGAACTCATCAGGGACATCGTAGAGGTCTACATCGACGACATCATCATAAAGTCCAGGAAAGTGAAAGGTCATAAATGGCTAGAGGGGGGTGAATAGCCTATAAAAATTTTCTACAAACACACTAGAGCAAGTGGTTAGTACACTAAATGGCGTAATGCAATTTGCTCTAGCTCTATAAGGGTTGCAAGCCACCTACCCAACAATTCTAGTTGCTATGGTCACTAAGCACTCAACAAGCTAAGTCACTACTCACTAAGCTAGTGTGCTCTCAAAGACTAACTAAAGAGCCACCCTAACCAAACTAACAAGCTCTCAAAGACTAACTACACTAAAGAGCTTGACAACTAGTTTGCAAGGAATGTAAAGGAGTGAGCAGGGTGATATACCGCCGTGTCGAGGAGTGAATCAATCACAAGATGAATATCAATTCAATCACCAGGAGAATACCAAAGAGCAAGAGACAAGCAATTTTTCTTCCGAGGTTTGCTTGCCGGCACGCTAGTCCCCGTTGTGTCGACCAACACTTGGTGGTTCGGGGGCTAAGAGGTGTTGCACGAACCTTATCCACATAATTGGACACCGCAAGAACCTACCCACAAGTGAGGTAACTCAATGACACGAGCAATCCACTAGAGTTACCTTTAGGCTCTTCGCTAGGGAAGGTACAAGACCCCTCACAATCACCGGAGCCGGCCATGAACAATCACCAACACGTGCCGAAGCTCCTCCGCTGCTCCAAGGCATCTAGGTGGTGGCAACCACCAAGAGTAACAAGAACTCCGCAGCCACAACGATCCCCAAGTGCCACTAGATGCAATCACTCAAGCAAATACACTTGGAATTACTCCCAATCTCACTATGATGATGAATCAAATGATGAAGATGAGTGGGATGTGTTTGCTTAGACTCACAAGGAAGTCAAGTATGTCAAAGTTCCAAGAGAGTGAGCCCCAAACCGGTACCTTCCTATTTATAGAGCCCCAAGACTCAAAGAGCCTTTGGGGACTCGTGGGGTGACCGGACGCACTGACCGGACACACCCCAACCGTCCGGTCGTCCCTGGCCATCCACGTGTCCGCATTCGAATCCGCATCGTTTGATCTCAACGGTTACTAGCCGAATGCCCGAACACTCAAGTTAGGATCGGACGCACAGCTCAAGTGACCTGACGTCGCACGAAGCTGAGTCCGATCAGTTCCAGTAAGGTTCCAAAGCGGAAAAATAGCAACCGAACACGCCCGGTCGAACATGACCTGACACACTACAGCGTCCGGTTAGCTCTCAGCTGCTGCGTGCTCACCTGCAGAGCTGAAGTCACCATTCGTCACCCTTCACCTGACGCACGCACTGCACGTCCGATCGACTGACCGCGCCTACGTCCGATTGCTTGCCAAGCTTCACGCCGCCTCTGGAATAGCATGACCAGACGCACTGGCTGCGTCAGGTGCATCGTCTGGTCAGTGCTATGCCACTGCCCAAGAGCCAAGGTTTAGGACCAGACGTGTAGGTCCCCTGCGTCCGGTCAGCACCCTTCGCCTTCTTTTCCTTTTCTAAATCCACAACCACTTCACCCTTGCTTTCCAATTGCTAACCACAAAGTGTAGAACTTGTGTGCATGTGTGTTACCATTTTTCAAAGCATTTTACAAGGGTCAAAGTTAGCACACTAGGTTCCTAAATGCATATACAAGAATCATGTCACCTAGTGGCACTCGATAAACCGTTTAGCCAAAGATTTCCCTCTTTGTAGTATGGCTATCGATCCTAAGTCACTCACACCCTCTATGGTGTCTTGAGTGCAAAACAAAAACCTATCATATACCTTTGCCTTGATCATCTTGATTTTTATTTTTCTCTTTCTTTTTTTCCAAGTTGAGAACTTGATCATCATCACATGTGGTCATCTCATCATTTCATGTGATCATCACCTTCGCTAGAGTGTCACCAAGCTCCACACTTGGATTGCACCAACCTAGCTCATATCACAACTCATGACAAAGGTTAGTGCTAGGTTTCATCAATTATCTAAAACCAAACTAGGGCTTTCAGAAAGCCGACCAGTTGGTCGGCAACCTGCAAGCCGCCTTTGCTCGTCTCAGAGAATTTAGGATCAAGCTTAACCCTGAGAAGTGCGTATTCGGGGTCCCCAAGGGAAAGCTCCTCGGGTTCATCATTTCCGAGTGGGGCATCGAAGCCAACCCAAAGAAGATCACAGTGGTTGAGAATCTAGGCCCCATCACGAACCTAAAAGGAGTCCAAAAGCTCATGGGGTGATTAGCCTCCCTCAGCTGCTTCATCTCGCAGCTGTGGGAGCATGGCATGCCACTATACAAGCTCCTAAAAAAGGCCGACTAGTTCACCTAGATGGCTGAAGCGCATGAGGCCTTCGAGAAGCTTAAGGCATTCCTAGCAACGGCCCCTATGCTGGTATCGCTCGAGAAGGGAGAACCGCTCCTCCTCTACATTGCCACAACCACGTAGGTGGTCAGCGCGGCACTCATCGTCGAGCGAGAAGAGAGCGGGCACTCCCACAAGATCCAAAGGCCATTATAATTCATCAGCGAGGTTCTCTCAGACACCAAGGTGCGTTACCCGCAAATCCAGAAGCCCATCTACGCCAAACGAAAGTTACTACACTACTTTGAGGGGCACCCTATTGTGGTCATGGCATCTGCCTCGCTCGGCGACGTGGTTCATAACAGCGATGCCTTTGGCCACGTGGCCAAATGGACAACTGAGCTCATGGGCTGCCACATCACGTACGTCCCTAGAACGGTGATCAAATCAAAAGTCTTCGCGGACTTCATCGCCGAATGGATTGAAGTGCAGACACCCCCATCTCCGACCTGCTAGGAGTACTGGACACTATATTTCGACAGGTCGCTGATGGTCATGGGCGCGGGGGCTAGGGTCATCGTAATCTCCCCGATAGGAGAGCACATGGAGTACGCCATCCGTCTCCACTTCCGCCCAACCAACAACGTTGCGGAATACGAAGCCCTCATCCATGGCCTTAGAATTGCCTTCGAGCTTGGCGCCCGTCGCCTCTTCATTAGGGGAGACTCGGAGCTGGTTGTTAGCCAGGTCATGAAAGAAGCATCATGTCATGATAGCAAGATGGCGGCTTACTACAACGAAGTCTGAAAACTCAAAGAAAGATTCGACGGGTTGGAACTCCACCACATCCTTAGGCGATGCTTAACTCATAATCTTACCGCCAATATTTACATAAAATATACAAAAGTGAACATCAAAACATAGAACTAGGGGTTTTCAACTCACACTCTCCATGAGTTTTGGTGCAAACACATTTTGCAGGTCACAAACACGAGTACATAAAGAAATTCACTGAAAAGGCGTTTTCGATGTTCATTTGCGCAAAGGAATAACAAAGACACCACCAACTCAACTCCAACAGGGCAAAACACCATTGGGACACACTCTATGTCCAACCCAGAGCCCACCATGCGAAGTCGGTGGCCATCGGAGCTAGTCAAGGGGCGGCCGCTCCCTTCCCGGCATCGCTCGTCCTCTCCTTCAAGTGGCGGTTGCATGGAACCATGCTGAGGCGGTGGAGACTAGGTTTTGTGACAGAATTAGCTTCATCACCGCCTCAAGACCTTGTATAAATAGAGGGGTACCCCCCTTCTACAAGAGACAACACACAAGGCAAAGAGCACACCTCACTTGAGTTAGAGCAACACTCCAAAGGGCTTAGGTCCTAGTAGCTAGCTAGAGTTGTAAGGGAGAGATGTGAGGAAGAGTTCGGGGAAGCGCCAGGCTTGTCGATGTCTCCCAGCCTTGTACCTCGACGAGCACTTGTACTCCAATGAGTTTTCCCGCTAAGTGAGTGTCGATGTTTGACCACCGATAGCCTGCCATGGGGGTACCCAGAGCAGTATTGTTCGGGCTTCAGCGTATGCAGAACTCGACGGTTAACGCAAGAGACAGTCAATTTATCCTGGTTCAGACCCTCGATCTTCGATCGAGTAATAGCCCTACGTCCAGTCGACGTTAGCCTTTGCGTTGGATTAATTGTCAAGTGTTGTGTTGTACAATTGTCGTTCTGAACTCTAGACTCAAGGAGCCCTGCCCTCCTTTATATAGTCAGGAGGCCAGAGTCCTAGTCGGTTTATAGTGAGAGTTCCTAGTAGGATTAAAGGATAATACTACTACTAAGATTATAGGGGAAGAATCCTAGTCAGGCTAGTTCTTCTCCCTTCCTTGCGGGGTACCCCATGGGTCCCGCACCGACAAGCCCCCGAGCACTTCATGGTTGAGTTCTGAAGCCTCGTCTTGTTCCTTCAAGTCTTATCGAGTAGGAATAAGTGTCATTCGAGTGCTTTTTTGAGCGAAATTGTGTAGCGCTTCGTGAGATCTTCGCGTGGTGTGTACCTTTTTGAAGAAAAAAGTACCCCCATTTAGATGTAGCCCCCGAGCCTCTTGCTGTTTGGCACAAGGAGCTTGAGGGTCTTTTCTTGAAATCTTCCTGATTCGACGTTGAAAGGTTCCCCGGCTTCCTTGTTGAAAAGAGCTCTGATTTAGCTGTGTTCGGGTTCTTTTTGTCAGAAAGAGCTTAGATATAGCTATGTCCGGGTTCTTTTTATCTTGCAGCCTTGAAGTCGTCTGTCTTGAAGAAGTGTTCTGAGTGACGTGTGCTTTTTTGAAGAAAAAAGTGCACTCACTGAGTGTAGCCCCCGAGCCTCTTGCTATTTGGAACAAAAAGTTGGAGGGTCTTGAATCTGAGTTGTTCGATAGAACTGTATACCTCTCCTTTTGTAGCCCCCGAGCATATATCTGGGTTGTTTTGTTCAGGAAGAACTCAGATGTAGAGTCTTGGCGTATTCTCTGGTAGTCTGCTGTTGTCAGATGTACTTGTCTGGTGGTGGTTGAGTGTAAATGCCTTCTGTTCACGGGTTGTACTGTGTTGGTATATTCTTCTGAATATGCTCGTCTTCGAGTACTGTTCCCTCTCGCCTGAGTCTTCCATTATTGAGTCCTGTCTTTTCACTGTGTCCTTTGTTAGGCTTATTTCGTTGGTACTCCTAGTCCATGTGCACCGCTCCTTTGATCTATAAATACCCTCTCGGAGTGCTTGTTTTCATCCATTGAACATTCTGTTGAAACCTTCGTGGTCATGAACATGGTAGTTTGTGAAGTAGAGCAGCCCCCGGGCGTGTTTTGTAGTTCCTATGTGTCTTGTCGTAGCTGGATGAAGTCTTGTGATAGGGATTAGAGGTAGGCTAATCCTGCAACAGCATTGTACCAGGATGTACGTGGCGGTAGTTGGAGGAAGTCTTATGATGTGGGCTTTGTTCCTTCATCTGGCAGTTCTGGGTTGATCCTCGTCACCTGTCCTGAGATTGTCCGGTGCAGATCAACACCATATCCAGCATCACATCGGTCTTGGGTAGACAGATGCCTACCGGCCTTCTCTGCTCCATGTTGTCCTGTCGTGCTGCTGATTTCCGCCTTGGATGCACTGCGTCCGTCCTTTGATGAAAACAGTGTAGCCGATGGCGGTTTGTCCTTCCGAGTAGCAATTTGGGACACGTAGTCGTTCCAGAGCCTAGCCATGTCCATGTTCCTCTTTGCTACTTTGCTTTTCATGGTACCGAGTTTGTTTGGTCTTGTAAGATTTGTAATCTTCTAGTTTTGAAGTCGCTTGTAATAGAAAGAATCTTGTCTTCTGAGTTGTCATTTATTTTTCTGCTGTAGTCCTGGTTGTTCATGAGATTCCTGAGTTCTTTCTGTAAGAACCGAGTTCTTATATTCCTTGTGAGGTAGCCCTTCTTTTCTTCATGGCTGACGGGTTGTTTTTTGCAGTAATCTGATAACTCCGTCGTAGTGCTGGATGGATAAGTCTGAAATCTGCCCGTTGAATTGTACCGTTGTGTGGATTTGTGCCCTCCGTCATTTTAGCTGTGTCAATAAATGGACCGTTGCGTTCTCACATAGTGCTTTAACGGGCCTGGTGGGCTGTTTTTATCGTTGTAAAATATATTTAAAGACCCTTCATCTTCTTTTTCTTTACTGCCCTTCTCTTGCCTTGAAACCCTAGCTCTCAGAAATCCACCGTCGCCATTGCCGCCGCCGTCTTAGCGCCGCCGTCCAAACTTTCTCTTCCCCTAGTTGCTTTTTTGCCTCTATTAGTACATGGGTAAGAAGAAAACCGCGAGCAAGTCCCAGTCTAACTTTGTGGACGAGGAGTCATCCCTTTCTTTGATCGAGAACCAAGAGTTTGTGGCCATGAGGGCTGCCCAGAAGGTTTGGCCAGCTCCGACAACAACCGAAGAGCAGCTTCGCGAGCTTGTCAGCGACGTCTTGATCCAGAGCAAGGACTTCGCTGAATGGAGAGCTCCAGGCGAGCATCGGGTCCCTGCTCCTGGTCCTAGTGAGATCGTTCTCTTTGTCTCCTTTGTCCGTGCTGGACTCTGCCTTCCCGCTTCTGCCTTCCTCCACCGATTCCTTAATTATTTTGGGGTTACTTTGAACCATCTTACCCCCAATGCTGTCCTCCATCTTTCTGTCTTTATTCATCTTTGCAAAACCTTTCTTGGAATTCCTCCTTCTCTTTCCCTCTTCCGTTTCTTCTTTCGTTTGAAACCACAACCTCGCCGTGATGACACTTCTGTTCTTGGTGGGTGTGGGATTCAGTTCCGTTAGGGTCTCAAAATTAAATTATTTGATTATGACTTAGTTGACTCTATGAAGGATTGGCGTTCCGAGTGGTTTTATTCTGCCAACATGATTCCTCCTCTTTTCGTTCATTCTTCTTCTGGTCCCACGGTTAACGACCGATGGGAAAAGAAACTCTTGACGGATTATGAGAACCAGGCGATCAAGCCGCTTGTTGAGAGGATAAGTACTCTGAAACAGCAAGGTTTGACCGGCCTTGGTATTATTTCCAGTTTTCTTCGCCGTCGAGTCCAACCTCTTAAGGAGCGAGAAAACTTTGGTTTTGAGTACTCTGTTGCAGAGGATCCTTCCCGTATGGTCCCTGCCCTTGAGTTGACCGACGAGGAGGTGCTCGAACATCTTCGGAAGATGCTGAAAGGGGTGAACGTCATTCCTTACGCTGTCGTTGAGTATTGCGCTAAGAACCCTCCTCCTGCTGTGAGTTGTTTTTCTTTATTCGAGTACTTTTTGAATTTCCTTTGTGGTCTCCACCTTTGTTTAATCTTTCTCATCTGGTTGTTTTACTCTTCTTTGTAGGAATTGAGGCGCAACTTTGTTGACCCAATCCCCCTTGATGTCCTCTCTGCCATGGTGAATACTGGGGAGGACCTTGCTGGGGCTTCTGCAACCAGTAAGTTCCCAATCACCACAGTGTTTCCTAGGGTTTCTTCTGGATTTGTTGATGTATATGAAGAATATGTTCCTCGTCCAGTCCCTCGAGGTCCTCATAGTGTCTCGAAGAGGGGGCAAACGGATGGTTCTTCATCTAGTCTGCCTGCTTCCAAGAAGTCTCACAAGCCAAGTACTCGTCTAGGTACTCCAGTTGTAGCTAGCATGCTCTTAGGTGAGCATATTAATACTCTCTGTCCCTTTGTTTTCTTGTTTTTATCTTGAACCGGGTGCTTTTGTTCTTTTTTCAGCGGGTGCCCTGGTGGCCTTGGTCGAGACCGAGGAGGAAGAGGATGATGATGTCCCCCTTATCATGCGGCGGTGAGTTGTTTTCATATTTTCCTGCCGTTGAATTCCTCCTTTTTGTTTTTGACTTTAGTCTTGATATTTTTGTAGTAATCGGACGTCGGGTATGGGTTCTTCTGTGGCTCCTGCGCTGGTTTCCTCTACAGCTCTGGTGTTGAGTTCTTCGGTAGCTCTGGTACCGAGTTCTTCCGTAGCTCCGGTATCAAGTTCTTCCGGGGCTCCGGTACCGGCTATACCGCTGCCGCCGCCGAGTGGTGGGGATGTTTTTGCTACCGTGGTTCCCCCTGCGAGGAAGAAGAAGAAGATAGCTGGGTGAGTGGATTCTGGTTTCATCTCTTTGCTTCTGTTTTCCTTTTCTCCTATTCTCATTGGCGAGTTCTTTTATCAATTTTTAGGCCTTCGTCTTCTCTTGTCCCCCGTCGACTTCTTCCCAGCCTTCTATTGTACCACCGAGTACTGAGCCTTAGGACTCACAGCACACTGTTAGTGAAGTGGTTGTGGGGCGACAAGGCTTTCTGGCGACGATGCCGCTGCTGACTTGGCTGCCCCGGAGGTGACCGTGGCCATTACGGCGGGACCTTCTGAGGGATCGGCCTTGGCTTCCCGAGAGATTGCTCTGGTCATGCCTTCTTCGCCTCGGCCGGCTTCTCCTTCTCCTTCTCTTGCCTCCGGTGGTCCGCCTTTTGCTAATGATGTGGTGCAGCAGTTTGTTGCCACTCATCGGCTATCGGAGTTAACTGCTGCCTGGGGAAGCTTATCGTCCCTTGCGACTTCTTTTGGAGAAAAGCTCCAGGTAAGTTTTTTCACCGTTCCTTCTTTGGATGTTCGCTTTTCTTCTGTCCTCATTCCTTGTTTTTCTTTATCTCTTCTTGCTTAGTCCTTCTCTCATGATCATACCGGCTTCTTTTTCTCGTCTGAAAACGAGAAGAAGTTGTCTTCCGAAGTGAGCGCCCTGAAAGCTGATCTTGACCTCCTCCGGGTCGAGATGGAGGCTGAGCGTCAAATGCATCAGGAGGAGGAAAAATCTCTTCATGCCCGGGTTGTTGAGACCGAGAAGCAGAGGGATGCTGCTTTCCAGGAGGCTCAAAAGAATTCAGAGGCCGTGAAGAACTTGGAGGCCGTGAAGAAAGAGTGCAACGGTATTGCGGGTTCTTTTTGTTTTCTTCTACATTCAAACTCTCCTTTCTGCTGACTTGTTGTTTGTTGCCTTGTCCAGCTCTTCAGGTTGAAAAGCAGAAACTCTCGGAGGGCGTTGATGAAATGAAGACTCTTGTTCGTATGAGTCACAACAAGGTTGAGGAGGTAATTACTCATGCTGAGGAGGAACTTGCGCTTGCTAAGTTGATTAGGCGTGGAGCTGATAGAGATCTTGTGTAGGCCCAAAAAACTATTGAAGACTTGTCTGGCAAGTTGGCGACAGCTACTGAAAACTGGAAAGCTTTGTGGAAATCCTTTCGTTCAGTAGCCGACGTTCTCCGAACTCCAGCGGATGATGGGCAATCTTGGGCTCAGTTGATTCCTCAAATTCTGACTCGTTTCCAAGAGTTCGTGAAGAGGTGTGCCCAACTGTGTACCAAGAATATCCTGACCTAGGTCCGAGTTCTTGCTCTAGCGGCTCCTTTGTCCAAGATAGCAGAGGAGGCTGACAGTCAAGAATACATTGATGCCGTTGAGAGGATGGAGCCTGAGGTTGAAGACTTAGCTAGTAGAATAGTTGATAATCTTAATATTGTTATCTCTCCTCCTGATGATGAGGCTTGATGTATTTGACTTTTATGCCCGTGCCTTGTAATATGACATTATGCTTCTTTTGAATGAAGATTTTTGTTGATGTTTTCTCCGCCTGGATGCCTTGTTTGTTCCTTGGATGATTTGTCCAATTGGTCAGAGTTACTTGACTTGCCGAGTACTTTGTCTTGCTTTCGTCTTTGCCTTGTAAACAACTCTGCGTGCTATTTTGACAAACTTTCTTGATTTGTCGAGTACTTTTTCTGTCCCATGTAAACAACTCGTTATATATATAGATCTTTGTGCTGACAACCTTTCTTGATCTATCGAGTGCTTGTCTAGCCTTCTTCCATGCCATGTAAATGACTCGTTATATGTAGGTCTTTTTGTTGACTACCTTTCTTGATCTGTCGAGTGCTTGTCTGGCCTTTTTCTGTATCATGTAAACAACTCGTTATATGTAGGTCTTTGTGTTCTTGGGTATCTCCAGTGTAGCCCCCAAGCCTCTTGCTATTTGGAACAAGTAGTTGGAGGGTCTTGTCTTGAAATTGCTCTGGTCGTTAGCTATCCTCATCGGCGGGCTCAAGCGTTTTTCAGCTATTTTGCTCTCGGTCGGGATGCTCAAGCGTCTTTTCAGCCATTTTATATTTTATTTCGGGTGTTAGCTTGTTAGCTACCCTCATCGGAGGGCTCAAGCGTCTTTTCAGCTATTTTGCTCTCGGCCGGGATGCTCAGGTGTATTTTTAGCCATTTTGCTTTTTATTTTAGGTGTTAGCTTGTTAGCTATCCTCATCGGTGGGCCCAAGCGTCTTTTCAGCTATTTTGCTCTCGGCCGGGATGCTCAGGCATATTTTTAGCTATTTTGCATTTTATTTCGGGTGTTAGCTTGTTAGCTACCCTCATCGGCGGGCTCAAGCGTCTTTTTAGCTATTTTGCTCTCGGCCGGGATGCTCAGGCGTATTTTCAGCCATTTTGCATTTTATTTTGGGTGTTAGCTTGTTAGCTACCCTCATCGGTGGGCTCAAGCGTCTTTTCAGCTATTTTGCTCTCGGCCGGGATGCTCAGGCGTCTTTTCAGCCATTTTGCATTTAAGAAACAACTCGGAGAGAGCCATGAGACATATGTTTGTCGATAGATAATCATCTTTATTGATCATGAATATTGATGTGTTATAATGATACATAGCGCTATCTTTGTTGATCATGAACGTTGATCTCTTGTGTCTTGTATACATATTTTCCCTTGAGTTGTTTCTATGCGTAGAATCTTCGTAGCTGACTGATGTGCCATGTATTGTTGACTTCTTTTCAGTCTTCGGTTATGAGCTTGTATGTGCCTGGTCTGATGACTTTTGTGACTATAAAAGGACCTTCCCATGGACTGAGTAGTTTGTGGCGTCCGTCGGTTTTTTGTACTCTTCTTAGTACTAGGTCTCCCACTTGTAATGATCGAGACTGGGTATTCTTCCTTAGTCCTTGGAGGTATCTTGCTGATTGCAGGGTAGCGTTTATTCTGACTTCTTCTGTGCTGTCGAGTTCTAATCTTCGTGTGTGTTCTGCTTCTCCTTCGTCGTATTGCTCTATCCTTGGTGACGTCCAGATCAAGTCTGCGGGTAGTATGGCTTCTGATCCATACACCAGGAAGAAAGGTGAGTGTCCGGTGGCTCTGCTTATTTGAGTCCGTAACCTCCATACAACCTTGGGTAATTCTTCAATCCATTTTGATCCATAGTCTACTAGTTCTTCATACAGTCTTGGTTTCAATCCAGCTAGTATGAGTCCATTAGCCCTTTCTACCTATCCATTGGCTTCTGGATGTGCGACTGATGTGTAATCAATGCTGAAGCCACAATTATGTGCCCAACTTTTGAATTCTGTAGCTGTGAAGGGAGAACCCAAATCTGTGATGATTCGATTGGGCATGCCGAAGCGGTGCATAATGTCTTGGATGAACTCGACTGCTTTGGTTGCGCTGTATTTCGCGAGTGGTTTGTATTCGATCCACTTGGTGAACTTGTCAATTGCTACAAAGATGTACTCAAAACCGCCCTTTGCTTTCTTGAGAGGTCCTACTTGATCCAGTCCCCAGCAGGAGAAAGGCCAAGCGGGTGGGATGCAGATGAGGTTGTGGGCTGGCACATGAGCCTGTCTTGCGAACATCTGACAACTTTTGCATATTCTGACGAGTTCTTCTACATCTTTCAAAGCGGTTGGCCAGTAGAAACCAGTGCGAAATGCTTTGCTGACTAGTGTTCTCGAAGCGACGTGATTTCCACAGCAACCTGAGTGTATTTCGTCTAGGATTTGTTTGCCTTTTTCAAATGAGGCGTATTTTAGGAGTACTCCTGATGATGCGGCTCTTCTGTATAGCTTGTCTCCTACTAGAACATAATTCTTGCTTCTGCGAACGACTCGTGTGGCTTCCTATTTTTCGCTGGCAACTTATTCTCTTTGATGTAATCAATAAAAACTTGGGTCCATGAAGTGGTGATTACCAAGATCTGGATGTCTTTTGCTGAGATTTGAGGGGTTATTTCTCTAGGTTGTTTGATAGAGGGGGCCAATAACTTCTCTATGAAAACACCGGGTGGGACCTCTGCCCTGTCTGATCCAAGCTTGGCAAGGACATCTGCTGCAATGTTGGAATCCCGCAGGATATGTAGAATTTCTAATCCTTGGAAATGTTTTTTGAGATTTCAGATTTCAGCACAGTAAGCACCCATGTTTTCTTTGGTGCAATCCCAATCTTTGTTGACTTTGTTGATGACTACGCCGAGTCGCCGTATACGAGTAATCGCTTGATTCCGAGGGTAATAGCCACTCTTAGCCCGTGTATGAGAGCTTCGTATTCTGCTTCATTGTTGGTAGCCTGCCATAATATCTGAAGGACATACTTTAGTTGTTTTCCATCCGGAGAAATTAGGAGGACGCCTGCACTGGCTCTGCCTAGTTTGAGTGATCCATCAAAGTACATTTTCTAATGATTAAGGATGACGCTTGACACTGGTTGTTGAATTTCTGTCCATTCGGCAACAAAATCAGCAAGGGCTTGAGATTTAATTGCTTTCCGTGGGGTGAAATCGATGCTGAGAGCACCGAGTTCAACCGCCCACTTGGATATGCGTCATGTTGCGTCTTTGTTGTGTAAGATGTCTCCTAGTGGGAAATCTGTCACCACGGTAATCTTGTGGCTTTCAAAATAGTGACGAAGCTTGCGTGAGGTGATTAGTAGGGCGTAGAGTAGTTTTTGCACATGCGGGTACCGGATTTTTTATTCTGATAGTACTTCGCTGATGTAGTATACTGGGCGTTGTACTTTATACACGCGCCCTTCTTCTTCTCTTTCCACTACTATTGCTGTGCTGACTACAGTAGAAGTTGCTGCAATGTATAGCATCATGTCTTCATCTTTCTTTGGAGGTCTGAGGACTGGTGAGGAGGTGAGGTATGCCTTAAGTTTCTTGAAAGCTTCATTGGCTTCTTCCGTCCACTTGAACTTGTCTATCTTCTTTAGTAGTTTAAGGAAAGGCAACCCCTTTTCGCCGAGTCTTGATATGAAACGGTTGAGTGCCGCCATGCAGCCTGTTAGTTTTTGTACATCTTTGACGCTTCGAGGAGGGCCCATCTCTGTTATGGCTCAAATTTGCTTGGCGCTTGCTTCTATTCCGCGATGACTGACCAAGAATCCGAGGAGTTGTCCTGAAGAAACTTCGAATACACACTTGTTTGGGTTCAATTTTCACCTCCACCTTTTTAGATTCTCAAAGGTTTGTTTTAAGTCTTCAATCAGTGTATCCGGGTTCTTTGTTTTTACAACCACGTCATCCACATATGCTTCTACGTTTTCGTCGATCTGATCACCAAGGCATGTTTGGATGGCTCTTTGGTAAGTGGCTCCAGCATTCTTAAGTCCAAACGACATGGTCCTGTAGCAGTAGGCACCGAACGGAGTGATGAAAGATGTCTTGCTTTGGTCCTGTTCTTTTAATGCGATCTGGTGATATCCGGAATAGCAATCAAGAAAGGATAATAGGGCAGATCCTGCTGTTGAATCAACTATCTGATCAATGCGTGGTAGCCCAAATGGATCCTTTGGGCAGTGCTTGTTGAGATCTGTGTAGTCAACACACATGCGCCACTCGTCCGTGTTCTTTTTCTATACCAGAGCTGGATTTACTAGCCAATCTGGATGGAGAATTTCTCTAATGAATCCAGCTGCCATTAGTTTTGTAATTTCCTTTTTAATTGCTGCCTTCTTGTTGGGAGAGAATCGTTGTAGTCGTTGCTTCACAGGCTTGGAGCCTTCATTGACATCAATTCCGTGCTCAGCCAACTCTCTTGGGACCCCTGGCATGTCGGTCAGCTTCCAAGCGAAGATATCATTGTTGTCCCGAAGAAAGTTGGTGAGTGCGAGTTCCTATTTTTCTGATAGGTGGGCACTGATGGTTGCCGTTTTTGAGGGATCACCGGTGCCTAGGTCGATTTGTTTGACGTCGGCTTCTTTTGGTGGTGCTAGGATGCTTGGTCTTTTAGCTGGTATCTCTAGTTCTTCTTGGCTTATTTCTGCGGTGATAGTGGCTATTTCTTTTATTCCATCGTTTGCCTGTGCCTTTGCTACAATTTGGATTGCCTGTACGTCACAGTCAAATGCGCGCTTTAAATCGCTCCGAAGAGAAAGGACACCGTTAGGCCCTAGCATTTTAAGCAACAGGTACGGATAATGCGGTATTGCCATGAATTTTGCTAGTGCCGGGCGCCCGAGGATTGCGTGATATGATGAATCGAAGTTTGCGACTTCAAACTTGATGAACTCTGTATGGTAGTTTGAGGGAGTTCCAAAGGTAACCGGTAGAGTAATCTATCCAAGTGGCATTGCTGCCTTGCCGGGTACTATGCCATAAAAAGGTGTGCTTGTTGGTGTGATCATCCCGGCGAGTTGTAGTCCCATCTTCCTTGGAGTTTCTGAAAAAATGATGTTGAGTCCGGCTCCTCCGTCGATTAGTACTTTTGTAACAGTCATACCAGCAATGGTTGGATCTAGAACTAGTGGGTAATGGCCTGCGTTTACTACACTGGTCCATTGGTCTTCTCTTGAAAATTGGATTGGATACTCTGACTAGTTGAGATATCTTGGTGTAGTAGGTTCTGCTACCATGATGGTTCGTAACGCTAGTTTTTCTTGATGTTTGCTTCTGGAATCTGGAACCCTGGCAAAGATTACTGCCACTGTCCCTCTGGATTTTTGGAATCCCTTGTCTTCATTGTTGTCTCCTTTTTTCTGATTGTCTTCTTTATTGTTTCCCTTGCTATCTTTTCTAGTGTATCTTTCGTTGAAGGTGTAGCAATTTCTGATGGTGTGTTTTCCATTGGGGTGCAAGGGGCAACGTATGTTCTCGATGTCATCATATCTTCTGGGCTTGGTAAATTTCTTTGATTTGTCAGCCATTGCTACTATGTTGTCTAGACCTCGCTTTCTCTCCTGATGTCTATTGTTTCGAGGATTTTGCCTATCCGGGTTGTCTCTGTTGTTTCTATCTGAGAATCTTTCTCTTGTTTTTTCCTCTGTGGTAATCATCTTTTCTACTGTTCTTCTGAATTCTTCATTGTTTCTTGGGTTTTCTTTGCAGAAGTCTTAAAATTGTCACCTAGCTATGATTCCGTGAGAGAAAGCTTCGATTACTTCTCGTTGTGTGATGTCATGTACTTGAGCTTGTAGTTCGCCAAATCATCGATAGTAATTTCTGAGACTTTCACCTCCTTTCTGCTTGAGTCCTTTTAATTCTGCGTGGGTGATTGGATGTGTAATAATTCCCGCAAAATTTTCACAGAAAGCTCTTTGCAAGTCTTCCCAATTTCTGATTGATCCTGGATTTAATTTGTCAAACCATTGAAGTGGCATGGTTTCTAGGGCCATGGGAAAGAATAAGGTTTTGATGTCATCGTCTCCTCCAGCCAATTCAATTGATTGTGAGTAAATCCTGAGCCATTACTTTGGTTCGGTCTTGCCATCATACTTAGAGTGGTTGGACGGTTTAAACTTGTGAGGTAGTCGTATTGCAGCAAGTCTGTTTGCAAAATAGGGGAATCTATCGTGCGTTCTGGCTTCTGTATATTCCAATTCTGCGCCCCCTTCTTGCCAACTGTCGTCTTGGTGAGGGTAGTTCTGTGTGGCTGTCCGAGTAGGCATTTTGCTTCTGGCCTTTCTTGGTTGTTCGACTCGGTTGTTTTGACTATGATTTCTTTGGCTCTCTCCGTTGTGACTTCCACTTGGTCCAAGTCTTTCGAAAGCGGACTTCCTTTGATTTTGATCTTCCTGTTTATGAGATGTTGCTCTTCCGTCGCGCATCCAAAGGACTGTTGATCAGAGGAAGTCCCTGAGCTGTTCTCGTTTTTCATTGGGATGTGAAGTTGCTCTGAGTTATTCTAATGCTTCTCGGATCTTATCGTAGGGTGTATTCGCTGCTCGTCCTTCTTTGACTTCTCGCTCTGATTTTCTTCTGTTGTACTCGGCTAGATCTGACTCAAATTTGATCCAAGTGTCCTTTCACTGCTTAGCACGGCGTTGACGTCCTTGCTTCAATTTATTCTTTCTTTCTCTCGCTTGCCTTTGACTTTCAATCTCACCGTCGTGCCCTTGGATAAATGGTGATATGTTGGATTTGGATTCATCTGAAGATCTTACGTCGGGTGCTTCTGGGGGGGTCAATGGTGATTGAGAACGGCGAATCATCAATACTTCTCTAGCGTGAGTTGTTCTATCATCGTCGTTGATTTCTGTACAGCCAGAGCTGTTGATAACTTCAGTAGAGGTTTCAAGGTCATAGATCAAATCTCCTTCTTGGTAGGGTAGAATTGCTGTTGTCGTATCGTCGACTAGTTAGGTGTCGTCATCCTCAGGAACGGTACCTAGCCAGTGAACGATATAGTCTTGAGATGTTATGGTTAAAATGAGACCTTCCTGGGCTCCTTTCAGTGACATTCTAAGCACGGGATAGGTGGATCCTTCGTGCCATGTCTGATAAGGTGTTGCCATGTTGTGGAGTCCGAACGGAAGAGGACCCGACTTCTTTGAAGTACTTTTAGTGAACTCCAAGTAGTATTCTTGATATGTTGACGTCATGTTCTGGAGCTTTGTCAGAAAAGAACTCGGTTTTACGAAAGAACTCGAATAATACTTCGTCTCAGAAGTGGAACTTGAGTTCGAATCGGATGCGTGAAGTCATGGAATCCGAGTTGGATTGGAAATCACGAGCTGCGCGAATCTTCCAACAAGTTGATCTGTCGTTGTCATCGAACTGAAAGAGTCCTAATGATGATCTGAATCTTCAAGGAGACGGCCCTAAAGCTTGCCATCGTCGCCCGCCTCATAGATCCATGAACCGAAGATGAAGATTGATCCCTTCGAGAAGATCATGTTGTCGAGGTCCATCGAGCTCTCAGATGCAAAATCACCGAAAGCTCCTACCTGGCGTGCCAGCTGTCGATGTTTGACCACCGATAGCCTGCCACGAGGGTACCCGGAGCAGTATTGTTCGGGCTTCAGCATATGCAGACTCGATGGTTAACGCAAGAGACAGTCGATTTATCCTGGTTTGGACCCTCGATCTTCGATCGAGTAATAGCCCTACGTCCAGTCGGCGTTAGCCTTTGCGTTGGATTGATTGTCAAGTGTTGTGTTGTACAATTGTCGTTCTGAACTCTAGACTCAAGGAGCCCTGCCCTCCTTTATATAGTCAGGAGGCTAGAGTCCTAGTCGGTTTATAGTGAGAGTTCCTAGTAGGATTACAGGATAATACTACTACTAAGATTACAAGGGAAGAATCCTAGTCAGGCTAGTTCTTCTCCCTTCCTTGCGGGGTACCCCATGGGTCCTGCACCGACAGTGAGTGTTCATGGTTCTTTTGGTTATAAAGTCTTTGATTAGTTAAGCTATACTCTTACTTGTTTGTGGGTTCGTCATCCATTCCCGTGGCGGATGCTCTAGTAGAAGGGCCCTGATAAAGACGGATAACCCTTACTAGCACACTAGAGTAGTAGTCGATAGCGTAGACATGGTGTCTAGGCTGGAGGCTACCTTCATTTGCCTCATTCCCTATGGTTGAGGGGCAGGCAGCAGGTGGTGATAGCCCTGTTCGTCCCTCGTATTCCCCCATGTTCGGGTTCGATGCCGGCTACAGGCCGGAATCGACTGGCAGACCAGTTGCAACCCGGTGCCCAAAGTAAGCAAGTAAAAGTAAAGTTTATCTACCCATAGACCCTATAACCATAGGAATCCATCTCAACCTTTACAAACTCTACCCTTGTGTTGTCCTTGGATGAAATAGCTAGAAGAGTATCTCCGTTCCCTGTGAAAAATACGATACCCCAAATACTTCCGGGTGAAATGCTACAACGGTAATTCCGTACGCTTGCGGATTATTTCTGTATGCATTAAGAAATACTAACACCTGCTGTCACAAAGTAACCCCTTTCACGAAAATACCATAGGCAGGAATGGCCCCAGTGGGATGAGGCGAAAGGCAAGGAACAAAGAAGCGATAGGTAGAGCACGCATAAGACATGCACCCCTTCTTTCACTTCTTTGATTTCCCACGCAACCTTTCCTTGCCCCATAATCGAGCGGTCGCCGCTAAGCTGCGTAGCGATCGAGGAAGCAACGATCCCTCAAGTCTACGCACAGAGCGACCCGCCGCATCCATGACCCCGCATCATACCTAGGAATTCTACCTTTTGGCCAGTCCTTAGAAGGTTTCGAGGCCAAAAAAGGGATAGGGGCAGGAAGGAGATGGGCCCCCACGGCTCTAATCAGTGGTGCGGAGCCACATGACCATCTCTCCATGTGTTCGAGTCATCCACTTCGAAGTTTCCCAGGTTGACCCCCTCTGGAGGGGAGGCATCTTGCCCTCTAGACGCTGTGGAGGGGGTTGCAGACCAACGGGATTGACGGCCTACGATTTATGGGACATCTCACGTGAGGCACAGTCGAACTCCACGTCGAATGGGGAGGATATCGGGTCCCGCTAGAATTACCCATTGACCTCGACGAGGCGCACCGCTCCGACCATGTGGTTACGGTGGACATGCCTCTCTCCACGTGGTGCAAAACCAAAACTGACCAAAAAACAGGTCGTAATGACCCCCGAGGTCACCAGGAATCCCAAAACAAGGCCCTTTCTGGGATCCCAAATCCACGACCAAAAACCGACGGACCAACAGGGGTCAGCGACCTCTCACGGAAAAATCCCTCGGGTGCCCAGGGCCTGTGGTGATGCCCTCCTCACAAGGCAACGCCAAAAACCCATGCGAAAACAACCCCACCATGATCCTAGCGCGTACGATCTGGGCTCGCTTGAGCATGAGTGTCGACTTTTGGCCAGAGGGAAACACCCCATAATCACAGCGATGTTCGGAGACAAGGTCATAACTTGTTTAGTGAACAGGGATGCCCGGACCAGATAGGTCAAAACGAAAATGAAGCAAAGGCTTTCATGTCAAAGGAGACCTTTCCATCCCATAGGAAGGAAGGTCGACCTCCTGCCCAAAAAGCCTGGCTTTGGAAACAAAGCCCCACAGCCAAACCTAGCGGCTCGGGGGCTCAGCGCGACTTTGAGGTAGGAATGAAAAGTTAGAAATATGCATTCCATGGGTATAGGCATTACACGCGTGGGCAATCCGCAGAAACAAAAAGAAACAAACCCAACGCCACGTCAAAGATGACACCACCGGGGGTGCGAACTGTGAGCACGACTGGACGAGGTGGAAAAGATCACCTTAGAGGCCCCCTCGCAGCACCGCGACCCCCCGAAACCAAAGAGCGCGGGGAGGAGAGAAGGACAAAATGGCCTCTGGCGTGGAATCTCTAGCCGCGTCATCATAATTTCACGGCGGGGCATGGTGATGAACGACGCCCTGGATCCATCATTCGGCGGCCAAGAAGCGACGAACGTTCTCCCCGGGGAACTGACTCGCCCCTTGCACACCTTGATGACTCGCTGCAGGGGGAAAACCTTCCCCTGATCAATGGCCCTCATGGTTACCTCGCCACTCAGGCACAGGTAAAACCAAGGTCGCATGGTCACGGAGCCGACCTCCACGGCATCTCGTCCTCCCCCACTCGCAAGATCCCTTCTAGCACCAGCAGTTGGAAAGGATGATCGCGCTACTCTCTCCCTCATTCCCACACTCACCTAACGGGAAGAAGGGAGAAATGTATAGTCACAGCTACTGGTGGTTCAAACGAGAGGTAGACTAAGTAGCCCGGGATCCCCATGCCACGTGGCGAACCAAGGAAGGTCACAGCCGGTGTCACTAACGCAGCAGAGCTCATCGGTCATGTGCCACATCATCCGGGCATCCTGACGAGGCGAAACGCAACGGCCACCTAACGTACTGAATCCACCAACCCGCAAGGGATCGAGCAACGAGGCTCGAGTAAGTCACAACTACGAGCCCGCACTCCAGGTGAATACGCATACCAATGCTTTCATGATCACTACGTGATCGTAAAAACGCTCGGGGGCTACTATCGGGGTTGTAACCCCGGGGTGTCTCATGGCACCGATTAGCTAGCAGGCCACGTGGCACGTATTACATTAGCTAGCAAAGGCCCGAATGACCAAGGCCCAGCTAAGCCAAACACGTCAGGCCAACGCCTAGGCCAGGGTCAGCCATGGCCCCTTCTCCTGCCTTAGCCGCACGGCAGACCCGCAACCTCTCCCCTGTCACAACCCCTAGGAAGGACAGGAAGAGGTCAAGCCCGGCTTGGTGTGCATGCTCTGACAGGAGCAAGCACGCCGCACCGACCCCCTCAAGGACCGAGAGGATGGTAGTCATCTCAGTCCAGTCATACACTATCCATGTGCCACACTGCTCCGACGAGACAACACTGCATAGCAAAGGCAACGGGTACAAAACCCATCATCCAGATACGGACCGACAAGACGTATGTACGATCCCACCCACTACGGGATGTGATCCACGACAAGGGTCCCAACACAGAGGCCGTCTAGACCGACTGAAAACCCCGACCCCGACGATCGGGGTCATGGCCCTTAGCCCCTCGAAGCAACCAGGCAAACGACGACCTGAGGCGGCTACCAACTTCTGTGTGATGTCCTGGGAAACCATGAGATGGAAACGAAGGCCATGATGAATATCGCGTTGCATAGGATGGCTGACGAACCATCACTGTGTCTACAGTGCCACCACGGCTAGCACAGTAGCACCACGTCACACCCTGCCGCGACGTGGCCACAAGACCATGATGACAGCCACGCTTGGAGGAGCACTAGAAGACGGCGTAGCTTGCAAGCCAAGTTAGCTAGGATTCCCTTAGACTCACGACCCTTCGGTCAGGGGAACCTTCTCTTTGTATTAGCCCTGGCCCCGAACTCTATATAAGGACCGCTAGGGCAACGCATTTTGAACATCCTCTACCATTCCATTCATTCACCATAGTAGTAGGGCTCCTAAAGCTTCCCTTCAGGTAACCCCTCGCCTAGCATAGGTTCTACCACCCCTCGCACCATTCTTGCACCCCCATTGTAAGAACTTCAGAGCATTCAAGTGAGGAACACGCACTCGATTATCTCAGAGACTGGACGTAGGGCTCCGGCCTGAACCAGTATAAATCCTCGTGTCTTTTGGATGCTACCATCGTCTACCTAGAGCAGCGCGTCAATCGTATAGATTTACTAGTCTGGTTTACAAAACACCGACAGTTTGCTTTCTAGGATGACAATGCCTAATAGTTCTACTGTGAAACGAATCAACCCAAAGTAATCCACAAGAGTAGAGTAAACAAGCATCAATACCACACAAGAAGGATGACACAAGATATACCCCATGATTCAGTGACTTGACAGTCACCTATGTCCACATTAAGGCAAACCCAATAGGATCGTCGCTCCTATATCACATATACAACCCTCAAAAGGTTGGCTCTGACGTGAGCACTTGATCTTGAGCCGGCTCGATCACAAGGTGCTATCTAAGTTCCGATTCCACTAGAGTGGTTCTTTCCCTCTAGTGGGGATGAACTTAATAGCCCCTCACAATCACTTCCGGAGCAACCCCCCCCCCCCAAATCTTCAATTGAGTGCTTGTTTGAAGCCATCTAGGTGGTGACAACCACCGCCCAAGAGTAAACTTGATCTCTAGTGCTAGTCGATGTAATCTCTCAAGCAAATGCACTAAGATCACTCTAATTTCACCAAGAATGCAATCACTAGCTAGCAAGCAAATGTGATGGGTGTTTCTTTTTTTGCGAAAGTGATGGGTGTTTCTTGACCTCTAATGTGTTAGAAGCAAGGGGGTTCAAGAATTGTGCTAAACCTTTTATAGTCCCCCACACAAAACTAATCATTGGTACGTGAGTAGTAGGTTGTGGGTTCAAGTCTTGAATAACATCTAGTTTTTTTTAGTTTTCTAGAAACCATTTACAGAGGGGATTAATAGAGGCCATTTGTTAGAGGTGATCGACGGTAGTGTCTTCTTTCTCTCCTCACATAATCTATGCGCCATGTACGTCATCATTTTTTCCGATGTGTCACCTCATTAAGTGCAAATAAATTGAAAATCCTAAAGGGACGACATTATTTACTCATGATCATTGCACCGGTGCATTAGGGGCAATCGGTCAGTCGCCCACTCGGCCTCTGATCCATGCAGTACCCCTCCTCTGTCTTGATTGTGATTCGTCATTCCTTATAGGCAGTCGCCACTCGATCGCCTTGGCCTCAGAAATGCAGAACACCAAATGTCATCGATACGAGAGAAGACGAGACAGACGGTTCACTCTAGCACTCAGCTTGAACTCATCTCTTGGGCTCTCGAGCAAGCCATATTGACTAATGAGATAGATGTTGCATATATGGGCCTAGGTCTGGGTGTTGCATTTAGTGTACCCTTTTAGGGCTTGTATAATACTTATGTTTTCCGCAATTTCTTTCCCCATTCCGGTCTTGATCGATATAGAGGAACTTCGATAATATCATAATAATAACATAAAAATATAGAATTGTAGAATCATACCCTACCTCTAATTAAGATCTTAGAAACATAAATCATATTATGAAATCACAGATTTTAATAACTGAAGCATTTCCTTTTTTTAATTAAAAAATAACTGAAATATAACGTAGATGCAAATAGTTGCCAGGACACTGCTCCTGGACTTGGACTTGGACTCTTGGAGTGAACGGAACCTCCACCCCCACAACGGCCGCAGCCCCGTGGGAGCGGGACTGGGACTGGGCTGGGCTGTGCATCCTCCGCCTCCATGGCCGGCGGCGGCGCCTTTGATCCATCCATCTCCCATCGGCGAGCCAGAACTCAGAACTGAACTGAACAAGAGGCATGTGCAGGGCAGGAATGGCTGCCACTAAGGCTGGATAACGAGCCAGCTCGGCTCGACTCATTAAGATAACAAGTTAGCTCGGCTCGGCTCGGCTTGTTTACGAGCTCGAGCTGGCTCGTTAAGCTCGCGAGCCAGATATAAAAAGTACATAAAATATAATATTTGCATTTATCTAAAGCTTGAGAATACTAATAATACAAAAATAATACATCCAACAGTCTTAAATCGAACAAAGTATTCATATGTGCTAACATATCAACTATTTGTAAAGTGCAAGACATGAAGTAATATAATACTAATATAAGTTATGATGACTTTTTCCCTAAAACCGTGGCTCGTTTGGCTCGCGAGCTGCTCATGAGCTGACTCGAGTTGGCTTGTTATAGCTAACGAGCTAAAATCTTAACTCGACGAGCTAAGCCGAGCCAGCCATGAGCCGAGCGAGCTAACAAGCTTCGAGTTTTTCATCCAGCTTGCTGCCACCGGGTTCCGGCAATCCAAACCGTGAGCAGCTGCTGCGACTGAAACCGATCAACCGTCCATTGAAAATCAGGCCCCAGGGGGTGTTTGGTTCCAGGGACTAAAGTTTAGTCCGTGTCATATCGAACGTTCAGATGCTAATTAGGAGGACTAAATATGAGCTAATTAAAAAACTAATTACACAGGAGTAGACAGAATTTACGAGATGAATCTATTAAGCCTAATTAAGCCATCATTAGCACATATTTACTGTAGCACAACATTATCAAATCATGGACTAAATAGGCTTAAAAAATTCGTCTCACAAATTAGTCGTAATTTATGTAATTAGTTATTTTTTAATCTATATTTAATATTCTATATATGTGTCCAAATATTCAATGGGACATGGACTAAAATCTAGACTACCAAACCAAACACCCCCCAGTCTCCCAGCCAAAAAAGAGGACGACGAGTAGTACTACCATGCATGCATCCGTATTGCGTACACGCTCACGTACAGCCACCGTGACTGACGTCGTCGGCCACCGAGGGAGCTTTGGGCCCCCTCGCACGTCATCTACTTTTACACGTGCTGACCGAGACCTCTCCTGCCCCCGGTAGTCAAACCTTGTGTTCGTGGTGGACAGCGGACTGGTGTTTTCTTTTCTTGTCTTTCCTATTTTTTTTAATTTTTAACTACCAGTTTTACCGCACGGTGATTGATTTTTTTTCGGATGGCACCCTATGGTTTCCGCAAGTTCCACGGATGGACCTTACTTGGATGCTACTCATGCTCTAGCTGTTTTGCCGGGCTGCAACTGCAACACTGCGCCGCGCGCTCCGGTTTCAGCTCCTCCGCCTCCTCCTTGGAACGCAAGTCAAATTCACGAGAATGCTGACATGCCGAGGCTGACGACCGTTTCTTTTCTTGTTTGCAAGGGGGGGGAAGTAGTAGTATCCCTCGTTTATACGTTGTGATCCTGAAATCAGAGCTTACTAAAAATACCTTGAATTGGATATAAATTAATAAAAATACCTTGAATGGTAGAAATAAGTGGTCAGGCTGTTTGTTGAGCCGTTTTATGGCATGGATCGAAAGAATAACGGTCGTTTATCGTTAAAACATTGTTATTTTAGAATTACACAGTATAACGTAGACACTCACAACGTACGTACACTCACCTCCATCACCGTCCGCATGCAATTCCTACCCATGTAGTAAGCTTCTTCGAAGACTCGTTTAGGCTAACACTATTTTTGAACTTGTCTTTTGCTGGACGTAAAATAGACACATTAGTACATATACCAATTGTAATATCTGACCTTTGGATGTCTTTTTTTAAAAAAAAATAGAATGTGAAATCAGAGGCTTTTTGCTAGCTAATTTCAAGCAATTGGTAAATTGGCCAAGGCAAGTACTTTTTTCCTTTTGGTAAAACGATAACATTAATTAATTTAACAATGTATACATTTCTCAGTTCAAACATAATTCTTCCGTTTGACGTGCAACGCATATGTAATAAAAAGTAAAATTCAATTAAATATAACCTATGGCAGCCCAAATATTCATTTCTATGCAAAATACAAATACTCCTGACTTGGTCTACATATTTTTTTTAACTGAAGTAGTAAGAAACTGTACCCCAAGTCAAAACATAGTCCCGAGTACTGTACAACTGACCGTTAGAGTTGTAATAATACCAAACTATACGAGGTCCTCATCGCAAAACATCCGTCTTATTCCCCTGCGCCGCCCCCTGTTTTTTCCAGCCTTTTTTTTTCCTCTCTGTCTATCTAATTTCTCGTGGAGGCGAGCAGATAGACAGGAGAGAGAACGCACGCAGGAAAGAGAGAAAGAGGGACAGAGGAGGCGCTCTCCTCGCGATTGGACAAGGCGCGAGCACCCCGAGGGCGCGCGCGCGATCCCCGAGGCACGGGGGGTGACAGCCTCGCCGTCGCCGTCGCCGGGGCGGCCGTTCCGAGCTCCCGTCCCGCCTCGGCCCGGCTCGGATTTCGTGGGATCCGGCCAAGAAACCCCGCGGTTGGTGAGGAGGAGAGGAGAGGAGGGGAGAGGAAGGGAGGGGGCGTGAGGGGATGGGCGTCGGTGCGGCGGAGCCCAAGGAGCAGGCGGGCGGCAAGGAGGACAAGGCCGCCGCGGTGTCCTGCTCGATCTGCCTCGACGCCGTGCTCGCCGCTTCCGGGGAGAGGTCCACCGCCAGGCTGCACTGCGGCCACGAGTTCCACCTAGGTAAATTGTCCCTGGATCTGTCGGTGGATTGTTGGCTTGTGGTTCAATTGCGGGTAGGTGCTATTTTTGGGCTGGGCAGGCAAATTGGATGTGGGGACCCTTAAATGTGGCCAAATTCGTGAATAAATGGTTTGATTTTGCGGAATTAGGACCGGTTCATAATTTATAGCTGCCACCGTGCTGAATTTTGGGCTAAAAGTTCTAAAGGTCGGATCTTTTCAGCTGTATAGGCATAAGTTTTTGTTGCATGAACAGGTTTCGTGGATGAATTTTTGCTATTTTAGCTGGCTCCATATGTAGGTACTATTTGTGAGCTAGATTTGATACCTGAGGATGATTTGGGAGTGTAAATGGTTCTGAATTTTAGAACAAGGTTCCAAATGTCTGATTTTTTTGTGTGACCTTGAATAATTTATGGTGACATTGAAGGTTTTATGAGCGACTTTTGTGCTCTATTAGTCTACTTGATAAAAAGCCCCAATTTTTTGGAACAATTTAACATTGGGAGGATGATTTGGGCAAGTACACCAGGTGGTTATTGACAGATTTGTGTAGCTTTTCTGTGGTTTTTGTTTAACTCTTTCAAAAATTGGAAGTGTACCTGCTCTGTTTTTGTTTATGGTATAAGTTGAGCCTGTTTGGCGTAACCTTGAGGTGGGCAATGGGGAGTTTTCCTAGAAATTTTGGGGTCTTGAGCTATTTTATTGAATTTTATTATAGATTCGGATTTTAGAGTTTGCTGATTCTTCAAAGGGATTTAAGAACGTTTCAAATGCAAATATTGAAACTTGGGCAAAACTAAAAATGACACAAATTTGAGTTGTCAACTTGATGATCTCATTGGACAGTCTTTGTTGTCTGCTGTAATGAATTTAACCTCATATCCTCACCTATTATATTCCCTTTTATGCTAGATTTATAATTATGTGCAATTTGAATCTTTAGTAAATACTAGGCTGTCAGCTGTTTTTAAGATGGCCAGTAAGAGGATTAGAGGAACTTTGCAGGTTTGCAGGTTTGTTTTTAAGATGGCCAGTAAGACACACATGGTTCCATTCAGGTAAAATCTTTCCTGATATGTAGGGACATTGGACTAATATCTAGCGCACTCAAAAGAATTTGTGTGTAGTCTGTACAAATATTTAGTTGTTATCTTGATGAATGGAACCATGTGTGTCTTGTACATGCTGTATACTACTCACTAGAGTTAATTTTAGTGGTATCGATCTTCCGCAGTTTTGTTTTTAGCTCAACATTCCCTCATGTCATAAATATAAGTCATTTAGGACATTGACATGTTTTACAAGGTAGATCTCTGATTTTTATTCTATAAAAAATGATATCTAATAAAAAAAGGATTATATTTTCATGATGAACCTACTAACATCAATCCTACCTTGTCAATCTAACTAGTTTTTTATACATTAGTGGTAAAAAAGCAAAGTTGAAAATGTGTGATTGGCAAGAATCTTAAAATGCCTTGTGTTTATTACAGGTGATGGATAAGTCTCATGTGTGGCTGGTCTTTGTGGGGCTGTGTTGCTCACATGGTCCTTGTGCATTTTTTTTTTGCATTTTTAGGACATGACATCTTAGACTAGAGGATGACATCTTAGCTAGGACAACATATTAGCATCTTAGACTAGCATCTTGGCATATGCTTCATCGGCTAGCGACCTATAAATATGTAACCCCAACCCCTCAAAGTTGGTATGGCATTTGTGTGAGTTTGTGTGACAAATAGACAAGAAAATTGCCCCAACTCCTAGTGTCATCCTCTCTCGATGAGAGTAAGAATTCTCCTACTATCAAGAGTGAGAATTCAAATGACTAACAACCCAGTATCGGAGCCAGATTATCCTCGTGCTTTGAGCATCTCTGCTCATCTCCTCCCACCATTATATTGCCCCAACATGAAAGCAAAGCAGCTCGCATGACTCATCTGGCAGCTCTCTCCCCACGCAAAGCAGCCCCCAGAGTGGCGCGTCATGTCCATGAGGCGATCTCGGCCTTCGGTCGCCTCGAGCACGCTGGTGTCGGCAGAGGTCGAACTTGCCATGACAGAGAGAGGAACGCGAAGCAGCAGCTAAAGCGTGGCCGAGGTGGCAATGGCGGAGCTGGCAGCAACCAGGCAGAGGCGGCTAAGGCAAGGGCGGCGAATGCGCAGCAGCGCGGGTGGCTGGCGGAGGTCGAGGCTGCTGGCAAAGATGGAGCTCCATTTCACGACGAACCACCGACGCGGACCTCGAAGTTGCTAGAGAGGAGGCAACAGCGAAGCTGGCGGCGCGATGGCGTACCGCAAGACGCCCACGAAGCGTGGCGGCGGCGGCCGCAGACAAGCGCGACGCTTGGCTGGCGGCGCTCTGGAGGAGGCGCGCGCGGCGGTGGCGCTCTGGGCGATCGACGCACGAATGCAGCGGCGGCAGCCAGACGGCGCGACGCGCGCGGTGCCGCGCTCTGGAGGAGGCGCAAGACGCAGCGGTGGTGGCGACGGGTCGATGGAGAAGCGTGGCCTTCACAGCGGCGGCGTGGCTCTCTCCCGGATCGGTACCGTGGTTACCACGGGCTCTAGGTCATTGTCGGGGACGTCGAGTGGGCTACGGTGATGAGGGTAAAGCTCCAGGTGCGGCACATGTGGGAGGCAGTCCGGTACGGCGATGTCGACTACGACCTAGATCGACGGGCGCCTGGATGCTCTCATCTCTGCAGTCCCGCCGAGATGCGATTCTCGCTTACAAAGAAGCGGATCGCCAAGGAGGCTTGGGGGCGCCATCATCTGCACGCACGATCGGCGGCGACCGCTACCATGAAGTCCACACTACAGCACGCCGCAAGGGTGGGAGAACACCGCCTTCAAGCCGGTGAGGACGTTGATGACTTTGCTCTCCGTCTCAACACTCTATTGCGAGAAGATGGTGCGATTCGGCGACGACACCTACGGCGAGGAGAGAGTTGTCGAAAAGCTCTTCCGCTGCGTTTCGAGAAGTACAAGCAGATGGCTCGCTCGATCGAGTCTCTGCTGGATCTCTCCACGATGTCGATTGAGGAGGCGATAGGTCGCCTCAAGGTCGTCGGCGGCGATGAGCCCAGACCCCCTCTCGGGGCCCATCACCATCTGGCGGGAAGCTCCTTCTCACTCGGGAGCGGTGGCTTGCCGACCAAGGTGACCGGAGGAAGCGGGGAGCCTTCTTCCACGGCTGTGGCGCAAAGCGTGGCAAGCCAAGCAGCAAAGCGCAGAGACGCCTTAAAGTCGGGCGCGAGGGCGCTTGCCGAGGGTGATGCTCCGCGGAGGCTTGGCGGCGGCGCCACGGCAGCGTACAAGTTTAAGACGAGAGGCGACACTGCCGCAGAATCGCGCCGGCAACCATTGGGCCAAGGATCTGTCGGCAACCACGACGCGCGGCCAGCCCACGTCGCCGACAAAGAGGAGGAGGAGCGGCTCGTTTCATGGCACATGCCGACGATCGAGCTACCTCCGGTGACCGGCGCCGTAGCTGGCTCTCCACCTTGACGAGCCAAAAGCACACGCCCTCTCGGCGTGAGCTCCGGCAGCGACAAGATCGACGGGTGGTGCCTCGACACCGCCGCCACCCATCACATGACCGGTCGACGGAGTTCTTCACCGAAGCTTGACTCTATCGTCCGAGGCTCCGTCAAGTTTGGGGATGCCTCTGGCGTGGAGATCAAGGGTGTCGGCTCCGTCATCTTCACCACCTTGTCTGGTGAGCACAGGCTGCTCACTGGAGTCTACTACATCCCCGCGTTGAGGAACTCCATCATCAGCTTGGGACAGCTGGATGAGAACGGTTTGCGCGTGGTGGTTGAGGACGGAGTCATGAGGATTTGGGATCGTCGTCGTCGCCTTCTTGCCAAGGTATCCAGAAGCGCAAATCGACTCTACGTCCTTAACGTGCAGGTGGCACAACCCCTCTGTCTCGCTGCTCGTCGGGACGACGAGGCGTGGTAGTGGCACGAGCGTTTCGGGCACCTTCACTTTGAGGCCCTGGCGGCTCGATTACCCACGGAGATGGTGCGAGGCCCGCCATGCCTCGACCATGTGGGAGCGGCTTCTGCGACGTCTGCGTGTTGATGAAAGCAGAGGCGACCCCCTTTCCACAATGGGCTAGCTTTCGAGCCAAGGAGAGGCTCGAGCTTGTGCACGGGACTTGTGTGGCCGGTGACACGGCCACACCGGGAGGACGACGCTACTTCCCGCCGCCGTCGTCGGCGACCTCTCCCGCTACATGTGGGTGATGGTCCTCGGCGACAAGGAGATGATCTGACGCCATCAGCGCCATCAGTATGTAGCAGGCAAGGCGGAGGCAGAGTGCGGCCGTTAAAAGTCTGCAGCGTCTTTCTTGCCCAAACAACGGCGGGTTGAATTCGCGTCGTCTTCTTGTTGACGAGGGCATTCAGCGCCGCCACTCCTGCATGCCGTCTGACCGCAGTGAATGGCGGCGTCGTCGAGCGGCGCAACCAGGACGGTTGTGGGGATGGCTCGGCCCTCCTCAGCGAGAGGGGATGTCGGTATCTTCGGGAGAGGCGGTGGTGACGGCCGTCTACATCCTCAACCGCTTCGCCTACAAAGGCGCTTTGACGGCGGGGCCGCCGTCGAGGCTTGGCATGGGCGCAAGCCGGCGGTCTCCCACTGCGGGTCTTGGTGCGTCTCGCGTTCGCCAAGGTGCTTAGCCACATCAAGAAGCTTCGGCAGCGGGAGAGCACTCCGGGAGTGTTCATCGGCCACGCGGAGGGCTCGAAGGCCTACCGCATCCTCGACGAAGACACGGCAGCGCGCGGCGCTTGACGTTGTGTTCGACGAAGGGCGAGGATGGGCGTGGGACAAAGCGGTGGGCGATGGCTCGGCTCCGACGTACGGCGACTTCAGCTGTCGAGTACGTCCACCGAGGAGCTGGGGAGTGGCGGCTCTTCTTCGGCGGCGCGTCTACCCCGATCCCCGAGCCTCCACCGACCGCGCGCTGCTACTCTGACAGCACCACGCTCTCCAGCCGGGACCTCGGCTGCGATGAGTTCTTCGCCGGCTTCACCACAGCCGGCAACGCCACGCACTCCAAAGACCGAGCAGTCACCTCTCCGCACGTCTACTCCAACACCGGCTGTCGTCGAGCCACGGCCCGTAGAAAGCTCGCTACTCCGCTCTCTCACGACGAGGCGCGATCGACGCGCATACACGACGGCGAGCCGTTGCGATACCGTCACGATGGAGAACCTTCTCGGCGACGGTTGGTGCCGGACTGGTGCCTCACGACTGGAGGACTGGAGGCGCGATTGCACCTTGCATGTGACGACGGCGAGCCTCGGTGCGTTCGCAGAGGCCGAGAGAGACACGAGGCATGCGCCGCGATGCGATTGGAGATGGATGCGGTTGAGAAGAACGCGCACTGGGAGCTTGCCGACCTTCCTCGTGGCCGCCGCGCGATCACCCTTAAGTGGGTGTACAAAGTGAAGAGGGATGAAGCCGGCGCCATCGTCAAGCACAAGGCTCGCTTGGTGGCACGAGGTTTCGTGCGGCAGGAGGGGTCGACTTCGACGACGCCTTTGCTCTCCGTGGCACGCGGATGGAGTCCGTCGGCGACTCCTTGCGCTTAGGCGCCGCCGGAGGGTGGCGCGTTCATCACATGGACGTCAAGTCGGCGTTCCTTAACGGCGACTTGAAGGAGGTCTACGATGCACCACCCGGCCGGGATTTGCGATCCCGGACAGGAGGCAAAGGTACTCACTCTGCGCAAGGCCCTCTATGGCTTGCGGCGGCGAACGCGAGGGCGTGGAATGCCAAGTTGGATTCCACGCTAAAGGGATGGGCTTGAGCAAAGGCGCGACGAGGCGGCCATCTACCGACGGGCAATGGAGGAAATGCCCCTTTGGTGGGTGTCTCGTCGACGACTTGGTGATCACCGGCACCAAGGATGTGGAGATGGCGGCATTCAAGGAAGAGATGAAGGCCACCTTCCGGATGAGTGACACAGGGCCCTCTCCTTCTACACAGGAATCGAGGTGCACCGGGATGACTCGGGATCACGCTTGACTGCACCGCCACGCCAAAGCGTCGTTGAGCTATTTGGGCTCACCGATCGCAACCCAGACTCTCACTCCGATGGAGGAGAGGTGAAAAGTCGAGCCACGCGACAAGACGACGGAGGAGGTGGGCGCTTCACGCAGATCTGCGGCGGCTTGTGGGGAGCCTTCGCTACCTCGCCCACACACGGCCGGACTTGGCATTCTCCGTCGGCCACGTTAGTCGGTTCATGCAAAGGACCGACGACGAGCACCAAGAGAGTCGTGAAGAGGATCATCCGCTACGTTCATGGGGGACTCTCGACCACGGCCTCTCTACTACCCGAGGTGCCCTGGGCGGCACACTTCGCCAATGCACAATGACAATGACCACGCCGGGCGACATCGACACCAGCAAGAGCACGAGCGGGATCCTCTTCTTCCTCGGCAAGTGCCTCGTTAGCTAGCAGTTGGTCAAGCAGCAGGTGGTGGCCCTGTCCAGCTGCGAGGCCGAGTACATAGCGGCCTCCACCGCTTCGACTCAGGCGCTCTGGCTCACTCGACTACTTGGTGATCTCCTCGGCAGAGACACTAGAGCGGTGGAGCTCAGGGTGAACAGCAAGTCCGCTCTGGTCCTGGCAAAGAACCCCGTGTTCCACGAACGCAGCAAGCACATCCGGGTGAGGTACCACTTCATCCGAGGCTGTTTGGAGGAAGGGAGCATCAAGGCGAGCTACATCAACACCAAGGACCAGCTTGCGAACCTGCTCACCAAGCCCCTTGGGAGGATCAAGTTCCTTGAGCTCTGCTCCAGGACCGGGATAGTTCAACTCTCCCACAAGACGACGCACAAGACTTAGGGGGAGAATGATGGATAAGTCTCATGTGTGGCTGGTCTTTGTGGGGCTGTGCTGCTCACATGGTCCTTGTGGCTGTTTTCTGTTTTTAGGACAGCATCTTAAACTAGAGGACAGCATCTTAGACTAGAGGACAGCATCTTAGCTAGGACAGCATATTAGCATCTTAGACTAGCATCTTGGCATATGCTTGGCTGGCTAGCAGCCTATAAATATGTAATCCCAACCCCTCAGGCTGGTATGGCATTTGTGTGAGTTTGTGTGAGAAATAGACAAGAAAATTGCCCCAACTCCTAGTGTCATCCTCTCTCGATGAGAGTAAGAATTCTCCTACTACCAAGAGTGAGAATTCAGCGACTAACAACAGGAGGAAGTATCCATATGGTTGTAATTGAGTTCTGATAGGGGGTTTGCTACTTCTGTGGTTTTCTGATGAAATATTGCTTTCTCCCAGTTATCTACAGCATTTGTACTAGGTTGAGGGTGGTTTTAGATGCTTCTGAATGTCTATGCCTATTTTTCTAAATATGGTCTTCAAATAGAGATTGGGATTTCGAGAACCCATGATATTGCAACATGCTTTCATGTATATCCAGGGGCAAATTTAAGGGGTTTTATCGGGGTTTGTCGACCCTGACAAAATGTATAAATCCTTTAGCAAAATACTGTTGAAGTTCAAGAAAATCTATATCATATAATGAAGCTGACCCTGATGACCCTGACAAAATTTATAAATGCTTTAGCAAAATACTGTGTATATCATTAATTCTTTAGCTGGTACGCCACTTACAAAAGACCACGCGTAGATTTGAAATGTCTGACTTGATAAATTATCGGAGATAAAATAAGTATTACTTTTCCAAGGCGTTCGATGCGGCTTCTTCCTGGTCTTTGAATATACAATTTGCTGTTCTTTAGCAAGTAATTTCTGGTTTGCAATGTCACTGTTCTGAACCTTAGTTCATTTGGGGATAGGGAGGATAACCATTGCCAGGAAGATGGCCAGGCAAAGTCGGCGTGGAGGGAGACTAGAGTATTTGGGGGAATTGGGAATTGGATTGTTTGTTCTTCATTGCTTGATTCAAATGAGGGCTGGTACATGGATTATATAGGCACTTGGCCTGCTAAATAATGGGAAATAAACTCCATAACTCCCCATAAATCCCCTAAATCTTGCCTTCCCTGCATGCTGCTCCTTGCTGCTCCTTTGCGGACCAAATCTGGCTGCGGTAATTGCGCCCCCTCTGGTCACCATGCAACCCCTGGCTGCCCCACATGACAGTCACTGAAGTGAGATTAGATGCTGAATTGCTGATGGAGAATAGTTCTTCTCAAGGAATGTGCTTATTATGTGGTGTGAAGTTGTGCTAGTTTACTTCATTACCACTGCTTATTCTACTATGCTGTCTTAATAACCTACTATTGTGTGAACTAATCAGGATCAAAGCAGTGCTCTGATTTTTCTTTGCTTGATAATCTTTGGTATGCTAAGTATAAGTTTTTTTCCCCAGATTGCATTGGATCAGCATTTAATGCCAAAGGGGTTATGCAATGCCCCAACTGCCGCAAAATTGAGAAAGGGAATTGGCTTTATGCAAATGGTTCCCGATCTGCACATGATGTTAGCATGGATGAGTGGGCCCATGATGAAGACCTTTATGATGTTAGCTACTCAGAAATGGTATGTGACTGTGTCAACCATACTCTTAATTATTTGTGCTTGTTAAAGAGACTTGATTTCTTGTTAGTTTTTGTGTTGGCTACATGCCTTTTTCTACTGAATTTTCCTATATTTCAATATGTACTCCTGATGCTTGATATGATTCCTCATGCCAACATGCAAATGGTGGAACTAACCATACTTTCCTTTTGGTGTACTTGTTATGCTACATGAACCTTTATTCAGCGACTTCTACTAAGATCAAGAGCTTTATGTAGCATATTCAGTGTTTTAGAAACAATGCCTGAGTTAATTCAGCAATGTTCTTGCTACATGAATAATCCTCGGACCAAACACTGTCCCTTCTTAAGATAATAATTATTATAATGCATGTTTATGGTTCCTTGTTGCTTTTTTTTTGAAACATTTATGCGGCTCGTATAAATCCTAGTTTGCTTTACTCTAATAAACCGCCCTAGTTTAGTTTATTTTTGTTGATTCCTCATTTGTTGGCATTGTTTTACTTGTAGAGGCAGTTCTTGTGCATGATTATCCTGATAATTTTATATTTCTGTTTTGTGCAGCCACTTCGCTTCCATTGGTGTCCATTTGGTCGCTTAGCACAACTTCCATCTTTATTTGAGTATGTTCTGCTTCACATGATTATTTTTTCCTCTTGTTTAACATTCTGTTCAAGGATTCCATGCACACAGTTTCATCTATCTAATTGATTACGGGCCAGTAGGTTTAACATACAAGCCACATTATTTACCAACCTGCTTTTACCTTGCTATAGATTCATACACATGACTCATATCATTTGTTCAACTTAAATCCCTCATTGGGGATTGTGGATGGCGATAATAGGTGCCTTACTTAGGGTGTATTGAAGAAAACAAGTGAGCCAATCCTAAGATCGATAATTTATTTTCTAGTTGGTAACCATGCGAGAAAAACCGATGCAGGGCAACCGAGCTATTTGCTTTTTTTTTTAGCGGGAAACTTGATTATTTGTGTTGCACCTGTCTATCTGTTCTCTTGCTGTGAATCCCACTCTTTTCCTGTTACCTGTTATGGAAAAATTAGTGCTATTCACTTACACCTTCCCTTTTTCTGTCAGGGAAGGAGAATCATCACCTCCAATTACATGTAAGTTCTGATTTGCATTGAGCAATTCGTAGTAAAATTGAAATTTACATTGAACATGTTTGGATATTGGTCTTGCAGTTCATGACTTCATGGGACAACATGTGTTTACGGAGCAAGTAGCTGTATCTGCTGCACCAGGGACAACTCATCCTTGCCCCTATGTGGCATACTTGCATCCTCTTCCACCACTGACGTCATCGTCAAGCTCCCATGTTCCTGAGAGAACTATGGATCATCCTGCATACCATGATCATTGGAACCCCATGGCTGGTCCATCAGATGTTAGGCCCATGCAAACAATGCAACCTGCTGATTTCCATCATAGCCATTGGGCACACGTGCCCCATTCTTATGCTCAACCCAACAGCAATAACGAGCAGCCAGGAATCCCTTTTGGAACAAGGGCTGCACGGGTTGATGGTGATAGCCAACGTCGAGCATCTGTTGTTTCTCCATCTTACTTCAGTAATGGGTAAATTATACTTATCTCTCGTGAGTTGTGCTATGACTTAGCTATGAAAATACAAAATTCTGAATTCATGCATTGTACTCTGAGAAGATGCACCATTTTTTAGTAAAATGAATCTAAACAAACAGTGAAAACCTGGGTCTCTTAGCATATATCATCTGTGAATATTGTTAAAAAATTTCTTGTGCATATTTCTCGATGTTAGATTAGTGCCTTTGCCTCGACTGCATTACTCAATTTTCCTTTGTTTAACCTTTACTGACATAATAGGCTGGGAGAATAAATCTAGAAAAAAAGCTATATTTGCTACAACATCAACTATTGCCATACAGTCTAGCATCTTATCCATCGCTGTGAATACTGCTGTTATAATGATTTTTTTTTTGTTTGCAGATCTGGTTCCAGATCTAGACCTCCCAGTGTTCCTCCTCTGATGCCTCCATTCATGAGGGCTCATGGCAGCATCAGCGAACAGTACCAACAGAATTCATCATCTAGCCTATTTGCTGGGGCCCATAGGTCAGGAGGCATGCGACCTGCCCCAACACCTCTACCAGGGAACCCCACCTTTTCCTTGTTCCCGCCGGGTTCATCTGGCCATAGTTCGATGGAGACTGATGACGTGGGAGGGAGCCGGTTCTACGCCTGGGAGCGTGACCGGTTCGCCCGTACCGTTGATGCCCGTGGACTGCGAGACAAGCTGCTGGGACCTCACAGCAGCAGTCTCATAGCACATCAGAGCCTACATCCGCTCCAAGGAGGCTGTTTGGGCAATGGCTCGGCGTCGGCAGGTCGTCCCCTGAAAATAGATCGCCCGAGGGCTCTTCGTATCGGCAAATGCACTCACCGCGGATGTAGACCCTCGCTGCTGGAGAATCCAAAGTTAATTTGGAATCTGAGTTGCTTGTAAGAAACGATGGGAAACCCATTGTATTAAGTTAAGCCGGGCTGCGCCGTAAAACTTTGGGACAATGTTCGAGGGGCCAGAAACAGGAAATGATCCGGCTGAGAGGATATTTTGATTTGGTTTATGTGAATTCCATCTCGTACATATTTGAAATCAAGTTGGGATGTTCGGAGCTTCGAAATGTGACGCAATTTCTTATGCTGCAATTCTGTTGACCGATAAATTTCAAATGGCTATTGCTATTGCATTTCCGTTGCGATGGTACCTGTTGAGCCGTAGATGTTCGTGTTCGTATCGTAGCATGTGAAGGATTACCTTTCATGCAGTTTCCTGTTTCCAACAAAATAAAATAAAAAATTGGTTAAACACTTACTATTGACTTGCAGTGGGTGGCATTCGTTGTGTTAGCATTGTAAAATGTTGAAATGCTGTGAGGTACGGAATGGACCGACAACGCCAGCACTAGGGACACGGATTGCAACGAAAATACAAAAATACAGTAGTACTGTACCTGCAAAGCGGCCGTGGAAACATATTTTGTGCCCTTACGTTATTTATTGAAAAAAAGCGCAGTTGAATTTCTACAAGAAGATTGTTAAATTTAACTATTCTTTAGTAATGTCCAAAGTTGTGCTGGAAATGTGTGCCCTCGTGTTAAGCAAGCTCGTGTATTTATTTTTGGCATACATACACAAAATTACAAATGCTTGTTTGTCTATGTGCATTTGGGTTTTTTTTATACTCCCCCTTTGGAAGAAAGAATATAATTCTTGTTTTTGAGGAGCAAAAAAAATTTAAGTTCAATCAAATCTGTAAAAGATACCAACGTCCATGATTCCAAAAATTATTTGGAGATATAAGTGTTAATATTATTTTTCTATAGACTTGATTATAATTACAATTCTCGTTTTTAAAAAGCCAATAATTTTAAATTCAATTAAATTCCAATATTGATACCCTCAGGACGTCTATCCTTTCTCGACAGGACGGACGCACCTGACCCCGCGCCTCGCATCGTGCCCCCCCACGCCTCGTGCCTCGCGCCAAAGGATAGGACGACACGCCTGGCCTCGCGTCCCGCCGCCCCGCGCCTTGCGCCTCGTGCCAAAGGACCGGACGAACACGCCTGCCCCCGTGCCTCGCGTCGCGTGCCTCGTGCCTCGTGTTGCGCACCCTTGCCCGCGCCTCATGGCTCCCGTCATGCTGCGATCCATCCGAGTGTCAACCGCACCTGCTTCGAGCTCCGCGTGAACGAGTTTCCATTGTGGTGCAACAAGTAGATGAGCACATGTTGCAACCGTATATTTCGTGCGTTTCAGATGTATGTTGCATATGTTTAATCTGGACGTTGCAAAAGTAGATCTGGTGTTGCATATGTTGCAATACTATACACATATACTGTAAGTGTATGTTTCAAATGTTCCAGCTGTTTTAAACGTATATTGCAAGTATTTTTATCTAGATGTTGTATATATTGTAATGGCTATACACGTATATTGTAAGTGTATGTTTTAGCTATTTCAAACGTATGTTGCGAGTGTTTTATCTGGATGTTGTATATGTTGCAGTGCCCATACATATATGTTGCAAGCGTATTGTTGTAAATGTTTCATCTATTTCGGACGTACGTTATAGCAAATGCTTTTATGCTGCAAGTATTTCATTAGCAGGCACGACTAAAGGGTGCAGACAGAGGTGTCCCCCTTGGGCGCAGCGATCTCCACGCGTGGGAAGCCAAATGGGCACGACAGTAGGCGCGGAGCACAAAGACATCATGGGCGTGGCAGCGGACGTGGAGCACGAAGCTGCATCCATGCTCGGCTGCTCTCTCTCTCTCTCTCGTTATTCCAGCTAGAAGCGGCCTGTCAGTGGCAGCATCACGCGCCAGCAGTAGCATACGGGCAACAGGAGTACGCGACCAGGCGTGGCCCGTCATTGTTGCTCCTGATGGCAGCGCGCGCGATGATTTCCCCCACAAGCATGCACGGTCAAATCGGGACCCAACGACAGAGGCACGAGGGAAGGAGCACGTGCGGGAGCTGCATGGGAAAGCCGGACACAGGGCGGGCAGCAGGTGCGGGGCTTCCGGGCGCTAGACGTCCCCATTAAATAAATTCTATAAAAATACCAACATCTATGATTCCAAAAATTAGGATTTAACGGCACTATGCTTTCATTGGTAGGCGACGTCCTCGTCGACAGCGAGACACCTATGATGACTTCGTGAATCTCGAGATCTGCCGGCTCAGTTCTTTGAATGTGGTCATAGGGGTGGGATTTGCGTACGTGTATTCATAGGGGTGAGTGTGCGTGTGTACTATGTAATTTAAAAAAAATTATTTGAAGATATAAGTGTTGATATTATTTTTTTACAAATTTCAATAAATCTTAGAATTGTATTTTTTGGACGAGGGAGTAAATTAACCGCAAACTCATAGCAGCAAAGTTAGATTTTTTCAAAAAAATCCATGGAAACGAACTAAAAATTCCGCCGTCCCCGCCCTTTTCCTTGGTTCTCTTCTCCACTTCCCACACTCTCTCCTCGCGATCTCGGGGAAACCCTAGTGAAACCCCCGCCGTGGGGGCACCGATCCGCCGTGATGCTGCACGAGCTCCTCCTCGCGCTGCTCGGCTTCACCGGCGACTTCGTCCTCGACGCCTCCCCGCCGCGCCGCCGCTCCGCGTCCCAGGAGGCCGGCCGGGATGGAGACGGAGACAGAGACGGCGAGGTGGGCCCCGCCTTCCGCCTCGCGCCGGACCTCACCTTCCTCCAGCCGTCAGAGAGGTAAGGGCAAACGCCTGCAACCGCCCGCGGACGCGAATCTGTGGCCGTGCTGTAGTGCTGTGTGGGCGTCCATGATCTGCGTGGGGATGGGAGATCTTTGTGCGGGTGTGGGCGGATACGGAGTTAGGTGTGGTTGGGAGTCACCGAGTTCTGGAGAAATTTATGCAGAATTTTACCTGTATTGGTGGTTCTTGTGCATGCCTAGGCACAATTTCGTCATTTGATGTTTAATTGCTCATGAAATTATTGCCATAGACCATAGCCATCCTATTTAAAATTTTATTAATCATACTAGTAAGCATGCTTTCTGAAATTTGCAATGCAACCAATGCACTGGTTGAGTCGATCAGTCTCGTTATACAATCTGCATTTTGCCATTATCTCATTAGAAGGTCACAAATTTCATGGTAATGATAAAGTCGATACTTATATCCTGTCTTCTGCTCAGGAATAAGGTTTCTATTTTTTATGCCTGACAAGTGTAAACCAAACCACTGGATGCACTGACTGATATTTATATCCACTAAAATTCACCTTCACAAACTCTGAAGTTCCCTCTGTCCAGATGTCTTAGTCAATATTCTAGTGCCTTTAGCATTGTAATGAATATATAACATGATGTACCTAATCGGAGTCCAACACAAATAAAGGTTGCTATGCTAAATGGCTTTTATTCTGCAGGACTGCTATTGAGAGGCTCATATCTCTGGGATTTTACTACAGAGAACTGAACCGCTTTGCAACCGAGTCTCGTGACCTGAGCTGGATTCAGTCTTCTGTAGATGTTTCATCACCTCATTCTGATAAATCTCAGAAGGGAAAAGCAAGAAAAGGGAGTGTGTACAGGAGGGCAATTGCCAATGGTATTACTGAGATTCTGTCAGTGTACAGATCAGCTGTTCTACAGGTTGAGCAAAACCTGTTGTCAGATCCGTTGCCTATCCTCGCGACAGTAACTCATGGGTTAAATAAGGTATGTCCATGACCATCTCTCAACAGCGTTTTCTTTTTGCAATTAGCATCTTTTAATTGACAAATATGTGCTGTATTTTGATGGTATACATTATCTTATGATCTTTACTTTGCTTATGTGTTTGGTTATTACTTATTGGCATTTACCATGGTCGTTGCTGCACTAAATTGCAGTTTGAGGTCCTTCTGCCTCCACTGTATGAGCTTGTTATGGAAATCGAGAAGAAAGACATCAAGGGTGGACAACTTCTTAATCTTTTGCACAAACGGTGCCATTGTGGGGTTCCAGAACTGCAAAGCTGCATTCAGAGGTATAACTTTACCATTATCTATACATGTGACAATTAAAGAGAATAGAACTGCTATTTTGATTTCTTTCATGTTTTGCATGGAAACTTCTGTTCTTCCGACTTCATTGCAGTTACTTGCAGCGTGTACTCAATTGTCTTGCATATGTCCTAATTGTTGAATTTTATTCATTCATTTTCTTTTTACGTTGTTTAAAAAAAGGATAGGCTACTTTGGCATGGACACCAGGTCATGTTCAACCAGCTGACATCTTGGATGGTTTATGGGATTCTTCAAGATCAGTACAGTGAATTTTTCATTAGAAGGTCAGCATGTCTACAGAGCTCCTATTCATGCTATTTCGTTCCTGCTTGTGATGTCTCATTTCCATATTTCCACTTGTCAGTTATAATCCGGTAGATATAATGCTAATGCTCCAAGTTGAGCTTCCCAAGTTCACATTGGTTGCAATATGATAGTTTCCCTTATAGATGACATAAAATTTCTTTTCTCCCACACATTGCAAGTATTTTTTTCTGTAATGTTTTTAATACAGACCATTTGCGTCTAATGTTGTTGATATGAGGGATACAACAAATTGGGTGGCGAATATAAAATTCACAATTGGAGTGGAATCTGTTACCTTTCAGATGACAAGTAGTCCCAAATGTTGAATGTTAACCCATGGTTTGTTTCCTAATATATAAAACTTGTGCTTCTCATCTTAATATTCAGGCAAGACGACAGGGATGGGGAGAATGAATCATCTCAGCGTGATGTTTCTGATAAGTTTAAGCAGAAATTAGCTAAAGACACATCCCTGGCTAGTTGGCATACAGGATTTCATGTATCATTGGTATGCTTATATTCTTAAAACGAAGTGCCTGTGTATTATGTAGTAACTGTTAGCAAGGATAGTCATATCCTTTGTTTTTGACCCCACACTTCACAGGCCATGTTGCCTGAGTATATCCACATGCGAGTTGCAGAGTCCATTCTCTTCGCTGGCAAAGCAATAAGGGTGCTTCGAAATCCAAGTCCTGGTGCTACATTGCAGGAACCTGTTAACCAAAGCCAGAACTCTAAAGGATCTCTTGGAATGCAAAGCTTTGTAGGAGGTTCTGGTGCTCCAAAAGAACTGCCAAGCTTCTCTAACATCAGCGCAGAAGAACTACTGCCACAAGCTGAAGCTGATAAAATTGATGTTATGCTCAAGGAGCTAAAGGTTAGTTGTCAACTAGGCAACTTGTGCTGGTACTGTTTATGTTACCACCATCTTTTGTTGCATGCGCGTTCCCCTTCTGTGTTACAAATCCTTTTTATGCTATCTTCATAAAATGGCTATACTGATTTGGGCATATGGTTGCTTGTATTTCTGCAGCATTCTTCTGAATTTCACAAACGACCTTTTGAGTCTGCTGTTGGTTCAATACGTACAATTGCAGCTAATCATCTCTGGCAGGTACTGATGTTTCAAAGCATTATATATTCCATCAATATTTGATTGCAAAGGAACATCACCCACTGTTAATTTTGGTAAAAGCTAGTGGTGGTACGTGCTGATCTCAACGGTCATTTGAAGGCATTGAAAGATTATTTTCTTTTAGCAAAAGGTGACTTTTTCCAGGTAAGCATGCACTTCTTTATCCATGACATATGGCTTTTCCTTTCCTTTACATGCATGTTTCTCAATTGTTGCATTAAGATCATTATATAAATTTTGTGCAAATTTGTTGTTTGGCTTGTTTTCTGACACGAGCGATCATGCTTCTCACCTAGTGTTTTCTTGAGGAAAGCCGCCAATTAATGCGTTTACCACCTCGTCAATCTACAGCCGAAGCAGATCTCATGATCCCATTTCAGCTGGTGAGTAACATGTTCCCTACTTCCCTTTGTGTTCCAAAACTTTGATGATACACAATCTTATGTTCTCTTGCTGTTGATGTTATTTTCATCCACTTACCTGATAGCTGCTGTAGTTCTCTTATGTGTTGTGATGACTTATCTCAGCAAATAGATTTGATTGTAGCAGTGGTAATTTGCTGTTAATTCCTACAGGCTGCACTGAAGACTATCGGTGAGGAAGACAAGTACTTTACCAGAGTCTCATTAAGGTCGGCATTTCGAATAGCCTCATCACAGTAATTTATGTCAGGGCCTTCCTAGTGGATAGCTCTGCGGTTGTCAACTGATTTTATTTCTATTTTGTAGGATGCTATCATATGGTATGAAAAGTAGCACATCTCAGAAAGATCTCCAAAAACCCAATGCTTCAGAGCTTTCTTCACAAGGAAAAGCTACATCAGAATTAGCACTTGATGGGTGGGATAGTATTGCTCTGGAATATACTGTCGACTGGCCTCTGCAGCTCTTCTTCACTCCTGACGTTCTGTCCAAGTAAGTATCATAGGGCATAAGCAATTCTCAATCTCAATAAAGCTACACTCCTTTTGGGTTACACGGATTTGTTCTGAGTGTGCACATATATTTTAAAAACGTTACAAAACAGGCTCTGTTGGACTCAGTTTACAGTTCTTTTACTATTTGCTTTCCTTTTTTTTTCTGACATGTGTAAATGTTATCCAGGTATCGCAAGGTTTTCCAGTATCTCATCCGATTGAAGAGGACACAAATGGAACTTGAGAAATCCTGGGCAGCTGTAATGCATAAAGACCATGCTGATTTTTCTGATTACTGCAAGGATCGGAAAAATAACTCTGCAACACAACTGCGTCGACAACGCTCTAAGCCTTTGTGGCGAGTAAGGGAGCATATGGCATTCTTGATCAGAAACCTACAATTTTACATACAGGTAAAAACAAGATATGCTATTGTGTGTTTATCACATTTTTTTCCTTTCCTTTTTCCGTACATTTTTGGTTCAGTGGTTGTAGCATGTGAATGGATCACACTGAAATCGGATTCTGTTCTTGATGACATCAATGCTGGACATTTCTTATGTTATCTGTTTCTTTTGCTTTTTCCACTCCAATGAAAATAACCTTGTCCTTCCAAATTGAACTTACTTTTCAGGTTGATGTAATTGAGTCACAGTGGAATGTTTTACAATCTCATGTGCAAGATTCACATGATTTTACAGAGCTAGTGAGCTTTCATCAAGAGTAAGCAACCAATTTTCACTTTATCCTGGACAACCATAAAACTTGTTTTGCTGACAGGAATAAGCTTTTCTTTTTGTAATTTACTTTCAAAATGCTTAGATAAATTATGAGTCAAATTTACATGAGTTTTCTTTTGGATGAATACTCGTGTTTACTGATCCATCTTCAAATATTTCAATAAGATCTTCCCTCGAGTTGCAATGTTTTGCTGTGCAGTCTTGTTTAATAAACCCTGGCATTTAATTTCTACTATTACAGAATTCTTTTTAACTTGGTGTAAATGGAGATATTCATGGTGTGTTACCTTGTTTTGCTTGATTATATTAACATCACAAAATCAGTTTCTGTTGATTACTAATAAGGCTCTTGCACTACAGATATTTGTCAGCGCTGATTTCCCAATCCTTCCTGGATATTGGATCAGTCTCTAGGATACTAGACAGCATAATGAAGCTTTGCTTGCAGTTCTGCTGGAGCATTGAGCAATATGAAACTCGCCCAAATATTTCTGAGATTGATCACATAACTGAGGTATTTATGTTCCCTTTTACTCAATAACTTGAAGATACCAGTACATAGCATAGCATTAGCATGCTCAAAAGTCTCAGTCCTAGTAAACCATACTTCATTCTTGCCATGATTTGATGGTAACCAGGAGTTCAACAAGAAGTCAAATTCGCTGTACACTATCTTGAGGAGTAGTCGCCTCGCGGGTAGTCAAAGAGCACCTTTCCTGAGGCAATTTCTGATGAGGCTAAACTTCAACTCTTTCTTCGAGGTAACCTCCACCAACTAGGGCACTTTGATTTATAGACATGTTTCTTCTTAATTCTTTGAATTTTGTTTTCCTAACAGACCACCGCAAGGGGAGTGATGAATTCAGGAAGGCTGCGCCCAAGCACTGCAGGTGTTCAGCTGTAACAGTGACTGTTGATGTACGACTTGGTCTCTCGAGTTTTACACGGGAATGATTGGTATGGTGGTAGTGCATGCCTGCAAGAGACAAGGGAGGAGTTTTTGTAGTTTATGTAAATTAATTATGATCGGTTGCTGGTTGTCTGTCATGGAAAATCGATTGCAGATGATTCATGCTTGTGCCGTTGTGTTTTCTGTGCTTCCGTTTGTTAATGCTATCCAGTTCGTGTGGTCTCAATTGTATGTCCGCAAACTGTACACATTCACCGTGGGAATCTGTGACAGCACACTGAAATGTAAGTACATGTTCTTTCGAATGGGCTGCTGCCACTCCTGAGCTGCCGTGTGTTAGAATATGATACCTCTAGTAACAGGTTAGGATTAGAGTCCGGTTAGGACTATTGTCCTGTTCGACTAGCACTACCTCCTTTGCATCTGTAATCCCTCTGATTCGTGTATATATATAATATAAAGCTAAGGCTAACCTGAGGGGTCAAGCCGTTCTAGATTATCTTACACTAGGAATCTTCTAGAAGATTTTGAACCTTGCTGAGGTAGTGGCCAGCGATTGGAGGTGCTGTGTTAGCATCAAGCACAAGGGTTGGTATAGAGAAAAGAGGGATCGGAAGTAGAAGAAGAGCAAGCGAGGCTGAGGAACAGATAGACGACAGGCAGATGAATGTTTAGATGGACCGCGTTGTTTACAATTCTGTTGTTACCCCCTCTCTCATCTCCAACGCACCAAGGTGCAAAAACATTGACTCTTTCCATGTAAAACATTTGGATAAATTTTGAAAATTTATTTTTATGATTTTGGATATTTTTTTTAAAATTTTTTAGTTTGATTTACCTCCTTAAACTTTCTGTTTAGTTCGATTTGTCCTCTTAGCAAAGCCACAGTAAAGACCACTAAGGTCCAAAAATAAATGGTTTTAAAAGTTGAGAGTAAAAAACTGGTTTTGTAATTCAGGAGAAAAATCAGAGGGTCGTGATAGTTGAGACAAGTAAATTAGACCTTTTTCCTCGCTATCAAGCATGCACGGGCTCGTATTTCCAAACAAAGAAAGGCCTAAGGCAAAGTGACCCTCTATCCCCGATTTTGTTTAATATTGTGGTGGACATCATGTTAGCGATTATTATTGCTAGGGCCAAAGAAAATGGGCAAGTCAAAGGGGCTGTTCCACATTTGGTCGAAGATGGTCTCAATTCTGCAATACGCAGATGATACAGTGTTATTTTTAGACCATGATATTGAACAGGCAATGAATATGAAACTACTACTTTGCACTTTTGAGCAATTATCCGGTCTAAAAATAAACTTTCACAAGAGCGAAATTTTCTGCTATAGGAAAGCGAAAGAATGTGAATTGCAATATTCACATTTATTTGGCTGCAAAGTGGGCACATATCCCTTCAGATACCTCGGGCTGCCAATGCATTACAGAAAATAAGATTGCAAAAGGAGTTGAGGAAAGAATTGCAAAGCAAATCAGGTTGTCAAGTTGGAAAAGGAAATATGTTATCATATGGGGACAACTAGTGTTTGACAATTCTAGCGTTCAATTTTTCTGTTAAGTTTACCGAGGTTTATGCTCTTTTTTGAAGTAACTAGAGGATACTTAAGAAAATTGAGTACGATAGATCGAGGTTTTTTTGGCAGTATGACCAACACAAAAAAGTATAGACTATCAAAGTGTTCTGTTCTTTTTGCCAACCAAAAGAGTAGGGTGGTTTAGGAATTCAAAATCTAGACATGCAAAACAAATGCTTATTAAGTAACTGGTTGTTTAAACTTTGCAATGAAGAGGGTTTATGGTAAGAGTTGCTAAAGAAAAATATATTAGAGATTGCTCAAATCGATGTAGAAATTTGGTTGATCCATAGGGCACCAATTTTTGAAATACTTTGCTACTTCAAGAATTTTATTTAATCATGTATATTCGATAACTTGAAAATATGTAGAAAATTCGGGAGATTTTCTTTACTCCAGTGTAGGTCGTGTTCATTTTGGGAACTTGGGCAAACTTGCTATAAAACATGCATGTGAAACCATTTGACCCGTAATTGACAAGATTTTATGGAGAAGATAATTAGTAGTTTAAGGTAGAACATGTTGATTTTCTGGTAATCCGGACAGTTCCATGAGTCTATCTTTAGGAAGCCGATGGAATGCACAAGTCATCGGCTATGAAATCGATATTTAGTAATATGATAAGATAAAGTAAATTAAACAAAAATCTAAAGACAGTGAGCATCGGCTGATATATAAATGAAGTAAAGCCCATTATCTAATAAGCTGATGGATATAAATCATGGCATGAGATACTGATTGAGATAGAACATGAAAGCATGAGCCATTGTCTATAAAGCTGTAACACCTAAAATTTGCATTCTTGAAAATAGGTGAAATTGATTTAATTAATGCATTTTTGGTGAGCATTCAAACTTAGGGAAATAATATGTTTTTATTAAATTAAAAGCAATCATAAGGATAGACACATGTTGATGCATTCATGCTGCTGCATCTTTTTATTTTTGTGATGACTGGTTTTGACCAAATCAGAATAGGAATTCAAAATTCTTTTGAAAAAGATTTACAAACCCTTGAAAGTAAAAAACAAAAAAAAAAACTTCTTTTCCCTTCCTCCCTCTCGGCTTTCTTTTAGAAAGGCCTGCTTCTTTTTTGCAAATGGCCCAGCCTGCCGGCTGCTCTCTTCCCGCTGTGAGCCGCACCTTCCCTCTCTTTCGCTTTGTCTCACTGGCAGACCGGCCCCGCGCCCTGTGCCACTGTCACTCCGGGCCCGCTCATCAGCGGCCTCACGGACTACCTTCACGATGTGAAGCAGCCGGACTCTGTCCGAGCAATCGACCTCCGCCGGGCTTCGATTCTCCTTCGATTCCGGCTTGCTCCGCACGTCTACCGCCCCAAAAATAAACTATCCGGTCCCTGCGCCGCACCGCCTCCCCAAACCCTCGCGCAGCTGCCGCCTCAAACCCTAGCCCGCTTGCCTCGATTTGAGCTCGTCGCCGCCGCCGAGTTTGGGCTTGCCGATTCGCTGATAATCTTCGCCGCCACTGTAATCCCGCTGCCGAGCTTAGAGTCGGGTTTGAGAATCCGCCGAATCTATTGCCTTTCTTTTCTCGCTCTCCGTTGTTCGCTAACCGTCGCCGAAACCTTGCAGGAGCTCGTGTCCGCCGTTCCTAGCCCAGCTCGCCATCCTCGTTCCGTTTACATCTTCGATTTCATTCGTGGTGATGCAGATACCATAAAAGTCGAACCGTGGCCTCTAGGGCCGGCTTTTCATGCGCGTCGGCGAGGTTTTCTCGCCGCCGAGCTTAGCCATGTCCTCCGCCGTGTCGGCCTCCTTGTGCTGGCCAGCCTGCTCTCTCTCCCTCCTATCTAATCTTGAGCCTCCAAGATGTAATCCAACGGTCACCCATACCCCTTTGTCAGGCACTTTTGCTAAAGCTCTCTCTCTCTAGTTTACATGATCTAATGGTAATTGTGTCCGCCGTCCTCAGTTCAGATTAAATCCTGATTTTTTATTTTAATTCGATAATAGTTTGTGTTATTTATAGATCTGCCATTCAGAGCCCAATTTCATCATATCTTCTCTGTTTTAATCTGATTTGAGTGCAATTTGCGTTTATGTAATCGTAGCAATGCGTACATTAGATTTATAAACTTTTCAACATCTTTTTCTATTGTTGGTGTACTGTTCTAATCTATAGTCTTTGTTTGCTTTGCATGATATTGCCTCTGGACGATGCTTGTATGTTGCTGTGCTGATCGAGTATAGACGGTGAGCAATATGTGTGACGAGGAGTACTTTGTTGATGACCAGGACTAGCAGGAGTTCGTTGAGCAAGGCAAGTATAACATGGGATCTATCTTTTGTCTTATTCGCTATTAATCACTTAATCATATGCATGTGTCTATTTTGTTACCCGTAAGGACATCCTAGTTAATTGCTATCTCCTATGGGTTTATTGCATATGGGTAGTACTTTGCTAGTGCTTAACATAATAAAACATGATCAAAGTTTGACTAATGGTTTTATGCAACGAGATTAAAAGATGCTTTTTAGCGATATGAGTTTAGGGTGAGAGCTATCTGGCTTTTTTTACATGATGCTCTTGTCCTCCCTAAGAACTTATCTGTCAGTAAAAGCTAGGACATATAGTACAACCGGAAGTGCCACATGGCTCTGTCTTTAATCAAGTAGGAGGATCTTTTTTAGCTTGCTAGTGGTTACCGAAGGTACTTTTTCTTGATAGTGACTTTATTAAGAGACCGGATCTTTTTTAGCTTGCTAGTGGTTACCGAAGGTACTTTTTCTTGATAGTGACTTCATTAAGAGATCGATAATCCACACACATCCATTGAGTACCATCCTTCTTATCAACAAAGATCACAGGCGCCCCCATGGAGATGAACTAGGGCGTATGAAACCTTTCTCCTGACACTGAATCACTGCCCGATGTTTCTTCATCCAGTCCATACCCAAAATAATATTAATATACTAGCCGTTCTCAACACAATAGGACTCACTTTGAAGTGTACCCTCTTAAAGAAAGATCGACTAGCCGAAGACACCATAAAGTAGCTTGCATACCTACTCCCGGTGAAGTCACTAGTATGGGTTCTTTCATGACACATAAGTTCATGCTATGTAGTCTAACGAATGTTTGCGAAATGAAAGAATGCGAAGCTCCTAAATAAAAAAGAATGGTAGCAGGGATGGAATTAACACTGAATGTTGGAATTAACACTGAACGTACCGAGCATAACTTCTGGAGCTTCCTATGCCGTCTCAGCTGACACATGATTCACCTTTCCATAATGTGATGGCTTTTAAGAGGTTCCCTTCTAGTTCTTATTCGACCTAGGGTGCTGCTGATTACGCCTCTCGAGGCGGTTATAAGATGCATGTCCTTCTTTTCCACAACGGAAACACTTGCTAGGGGTGTTAGGGGCACTGGTATTCATAGGGGTAGTATTGGGGTTCACTTGACGTGGTGTCTGCTGACCACCCTGCTACTGGTTCTGCTGGCATTGCTGGAACTGGTTGTGTTGCGGGTACGAAGCACGTTTCCATTGATTAGATGGCCCTTGGTACCTCTACTGGAAGCCTTGTTGTGGGTTGGCGCACTGGCGAGTGTTGCTTCCAGAGGCCTATCCTGGAAGCCTCCTCTTCTTGGCTTCCATCTCCTTGCGCTTATTATCAATCACGATAGCGCGATTCACAAGTGGCTTCCATCTCCTTGCGCTTATTATCAATCACGATAGTGCGATTCACAAGTGCTTGGAAGTTGGGGTAGGTGTTGGACATAAGCTGAAGTTGGAAACCATCGTACAATCCTTTGAGGAAGCAATACTGCTTCTTGTCATCTTTAGCTACTTCCTCCGGAGCGTAGCGTGACAATTGATCAAACTTATCACAATACTCACAGACATTAACCCTTGCCTCAGGGCCCTGAACTCCTTCCTGATTAAGCTCTATCAATCCTACGGGAATATGGTACGAAAACCTAAAATTCTCCCTGAACTCCTACCAGGTGATAGCAGGGGCATTGTTGGGACGTCCATACTGGAATGATTCCCACCAGTCTTGGGCTGCTCCCCGAAGCTGTCCTGACGCATACAACACCTTCTCCAAGTCGTTGGACTATGCTATGTTGAGCTGCTTCTCCACTGCACGTAGCCAATCATCTGCTTCCAACGGATCAACAGCATGAGTGAATACCGGAGGATGTCCCTTCATGAATTCAGCACGCTGCAGGTGTTGCATCATTGTCTGCATTAGTTGCGCCAGCATTGGTGGTGGTGGTGGTGGATTGGGCTGGTTGGAAGCGCCCCTCCTTCCTCTGCCCCTAGCGGCCTTTTGTTTTCCAAAACAAATATTCAAAATTTAGAGATATCCAAATTATAGATCACTTATAAAAGATAAAGAATAATGCTGGAAGTTTTCTGGACGAGTTCCATCAACAGCAGATTGGTAAAACAGTCATAAGTCAAGTTCCATATATTCAAAAGATGCTTTATTTATATGGTTAGAAATATTAGGAAGTTATCTACAACTTTTATTTAGATCACTTTTCCAGATTCTGCCATTAAATTAGTCAAAAATAGAGGACAACAGAAACTGCTCACAATTATAGACAGCGCGGAAACTCCAACTTATAACAGTTATATCTCACGAACCAGAACAGATAAAAAGGTGATTCTTGCGGCATTTGAGGTATATGGAAGTCTAGTTGTTACCATAAAAAATTCATAATTTTTGGTTTTGCAGATTTTAGTGTGCATCAAGATAAAGATAGACTGGTCTGAAAAACAGAACTGAGAGAACATGATAAAACCAACCCAAACTATTTATTCATTAATCTTAAACTTATGATCCTTATCTATGGGACTTGTGGACATACCCACAATTTCCCAGCAATCATCCATACTCCAAATAACTCAAATATCAAAAGCAAAATCAACTAAGCACTGAAACTCACACACACACACTGACTCGACTTGACTCACGATACTAATAAGGTTCTTATTACAAGGGACTTCATAATTCTAAGGGGCATTGTCGGTGGTGGCAAGGGATATGTTGATCTTCTTGTAAATCTTGGTCAAGTTGAGTTGAGCTCGATACCCATCAATCTCCACTTGAGCCTGCCTGTTGTTGATCTTCTCTTTCAGCAATTCCTCCTTGAGGGCATCTATCTTCATCTGTTGCGCATTAGTCAGCCTGACTTGTGCCTCGAGGGTCGGTTCTGAGCCCTCGGGGTGCTTTATCACCCAAGTGTCTTCCATTGCGAGGGAAGAACCTGAAGCCATCTTCCTTCATAGCCTCAAAGCGGTGGCCACGATAGTAGAGGTAGGCGTGGTATGCTGCATCCTCCATGCTCTCCTCCATGGTAGCACGACTCACAGTGTGGGAGTGTATAGACTCCATGCCTTGCTAGCATTCTTTGCCTCATCCAAAGCTTTGATGCATATCTCCGTCTTCCAGTGCGAGTCCTTTAGAGGGTGCTTATGTTCTATGCTGCAATACTGCATAATGGCGTGCAGGTCAGCGTAGTAGTGTTCCAGCAACGCCATGAGCAGGGAGTGGTAGAAGGCCTCATCATCTGATTCCTTGAAGTAGTGTTCCCGGGTCCAACCTATATGCTGGGGTGGCTCACCCTCCTCTAGGATGGCTGGTGGTGG